>JAQPPZ010017200.1:4891222-7336834 GCA_028583015.1 Wollemia nobilis | reverse complement strand
CAATAAAATGTTAATTTAAGGGACAAAGGTATAATATGTTTCTGTGGAGATATTATAATAATACCTACACCAGCCCCACTCATGCATCGGGCTCCGTCAAAGTATAAGGACCATTTCTCTAGATGGTCTACCTCTAGTTTAAGGCATTCGTCAAGAAACTCAATGATGAGGGGATGGGTAGACTCTAAGGGTGCAAAAACTAATTGATCTGCTATGATTTGACCCTTAACAGACTTCAGTCCTATAAACATGAGTTCAAACTCGCTTAGAGCAAGAACCCACTTTGTTGTGCGACCAGATAAATAAGGTCGAATCATAAGATACTGCAAAGGATCAAATTTAGTAATAACATACATTTTTTGACTGAGCATATAGTGGCGTAGTTTCTGTGTAGAAAACATGATTGTTAGACATAACTTTTCTAATGCTGTGTAGTGGGTTTCATAACTAATTAATGTTCTGCTAATGTAATAATTGGCACACTCTCTTTTCTCATCATTCAGTTGAGCTAACATATATCCTAAGGCAAAATATGAAGTAGAAATATACAAGATAAATGGCCGATCAGGTCTAGGTGGTGAAAGCACAGGCCGGTTAAGAAGATATTGTTTGAGGAGTTCAAATGTTTCCTGACATTCATCATCTCAATGGAAAGAGACATCCTTCTTAAGAAGCTTAAGAAAGGGTTTATTTTTATCTTCCAGCTTATCGATGAAGCGACAGATAGCTTGAAGCTTACCTTGTAAAATTTGTAATTTAGATATATTCGTGGGCACGGGCATATCAATGATATTCACAATCTTGAGAGGGTCAATTTTGATGCCACGCAAAGAAACTATAACCCCCAATAATTTATCGGACTTAACTCCGAATATGTATTTTGCTGGATTCAATCAGATAAGATATTCCCTTAACCGATCAAATACTTTTCTCAAGTAATATAAATGGTCATCTTCATTAATAGAACGAGCTATAATATCATCTACATAATCATGTAGTATATCATGCATCATATCATGAAATATATAAGTCATGGCTCGTTGATATGTTGCACCTGCATTCTTCAAACCAAATGGCATCACTTTCCAACAAAAGGTCCCCCAAGGGGTGATAAATACTGTTTTAGCCTGATCTTCAGGAGTTATCTTGATATGATTATAACCAAAAAATCCATCCACTAAGGATATCATTCCACTCCCAGTAGTAAAATCAATAATATGATCCATATTGGGAAGAGGAAAATCATCTTTAGGGCATGCAGCATTAATATATCTAAAGTCTGTGCAAACCCTAACTTTGGTAGCTTCTTTCTTAGTTACTAGAACTACATTCGAGATCCATTCAGCATAATCAATGGCTTGTATAAAAATAACATTCATGAGTTTTTATAACTCCCCTTTGACTAGTAAGGCCACTTTAGGATGCATTTTTCTAAGTTTCTGTTTAACAGGTTTAGCATCCGGATGGATTACTAGGTGATGCATAACTACAGAAGGGTCTAAACCTGGCATATCTTCATATGTCCAAGAAAAGACATCTTCAAATTCTTTAATAAATGCAACATATTTATCCTATTTTTATTGACTCAATTCTGATCCAATGTTGATTATGTGAGGATTATCCTCAGTTCCAATGTTAGTTTTTATGACATTTTCTACTTCCATGTGTAGATCTTTCTCAAAATTAGGTGGGGTGTGTGAGACGCCCAATTCCTGTAATTCTTCCAAGGTTAGCTTGGATAATTCATCTTGATGAGTCGTGGCCTCAAGCTAGGCTATACTAGGTATAGAGCCATCAAAATAAAATTCATTATGTAATAATTCCTCAACGGAGACATCATGGAAGATATCTCCCTCCAACTCATCATTGGATTCAAAGAATCATCTCAGGATAAGCTATAAATAGCATATTACATGTAAATGTCTTATTCATTAAATGCAAAGCATCGTGTTCATATAAATAATATTGATAACACAAAAGTTTGTCATCATCCTCAAATGGGAAGGGCTGGCCCTTACTAGAAAATAGACCCACACCACATCGGGCGGGCCACGATTCTACCTCAAAAGGTTCTTTCATACCATTTTGGAAAGGCCCCAAACCTTTCCCTTTATATCCCAATTTAAGCATTATAGATTTGGCTTTAATATACTCATTAGTAAAATAACATCAAGCATATCCATCATAATGAGTCTTGATGTTTCCGGGTATTCTACCCTAGTCATATCCCTTATAAATAAAAGCACAGCTACCGACTTGGTAAATACTTCCCATAGGCTATGGGAGGCCCAAGGTATGAGGAGATGGTGGTAAATTATTTAAAATAAGAGAATTTTGCATAGAAGCATTTGTTTTCGTTGATATAAGAATTTTAGATAAATCAGGTAAGAGCTCGTCAGTAAGAGCATAAGAGGTAGAAGGAACATTTCCTATGTCTTTTGATGTGGAAACTATGCCTTTGGTGGATGTAGATGTTGTAGAGATGTCGATAGATGGGTCTATTATAGGTATAGAAGTTATAGGAGTATAACAAGAGGCATTGGTTGTGGGATTAGGATCTTTTTGAGGTCCTAATGTGGTTTGTTTAGAGGATGGTTGAGCTATATATGTAGGGGTGGAACTGATGGAGAAGAAGTATATGACGTTGTGGGTGTGTGTTTCACACGTTTATATGGATAATGAGAATTAGGATGTGTGGATGACAGAGTAGGGCAAAATTGAACTCCAACAGGTTCAGCCAAAGCACACATATCAAAGGGTCTAGGATCACCATGAATGGTAACCAACTATTTCTTAAATTCAAATTTAACACATTGATGTAAATTTGAAGGAATGGCTCACATCGCGTTGATCCAAGGACGACCCAAGAGTATATTGTACGATGCAGGGCAATGTACAATAAACACGGTCGTATCCAAGGTTCTCGGACTAATCTACAATGGAATGGTAATAACTCCACATGTTTCTTGTGTTTCTTCATTGAAGGCTTTTATGATCATATCAGTTATTTTCATTTCCTCACTTCTAAACCCAAATATTTGGTAGAAGTCAAAAGTGCAGATGTTTAAAGATGAACCATTATCAATCAAGACTCATTTAACTACTACATCTCCAATTAAGGTAGTAATATATAAGGGGTTATCCTTATGTAAACTATGTTGCGGTATGTCTCTATCTCGGAAGTCAATACAATCAACTTCATGAGTTATTATAGTATTGGCCATGGCTTCGGGTTGAATGTCTTATGGTACCATCATCTGGCTTAATGTAAGCATTAATTCATATTTATGTGTAGGAGAAGATCTTAAAAGGTCCAAAAGAGAAATTCTAGCTATAATATTTGATAGTTGTTCATTAATATTGTAAGGATGTTTAGGTTGAACATTAGGTGCCTAATTCCTTTTATTAGGAACTTTCAAAACAAATGTAGTTGATCCATATTTTTGCATTTGATTTTGTTGAGATTTTTGAGCCTGTTGTCTAGTAATAGCTCTGATGGTACCCACAATATTATTCTATGGATGATAAATTGGTCTCGGTCTAGAATTTATGGCTTGCTCATTAGAAAGGAATTGGTGAGATGATGGTCTAGTAGTGACTCTTCTTGGAAATGGTTCTTCTGGAACCATATAACTTGTGATAGGGAGAATAGGATCCGATTCATATTCAGAGCTATTTGATTGATTTGATGTGATTTCCATATCACTCTCAATCTCATATTCTGTATCACTAAGATCAGATATCTACATATTATATAGAGGCCTGGTTGTAACCACGGATAAAGTTGTGTCAAAGGTTTTCGGCTCATGAACGGGTAAATGCCCACTAATAGTCCCTACATATCGGGTAGGAGGGGGAACATTATGATGTTCAATTTGATTAGCCACTTCCTTGCCATGTTTTGGTAAAGGATGTTGAAATATGTCCAATGAATGATTGGCATTCTGATTCTGGTTTTGGGGGATGTTCTTTTGAGCATTATTAGGAGGATTTTGCTTAGGTTGAAAGGCTTGCACCTCCATATCATTGTTATCAACTAAGTACTGTATTTGATGTTTTAATATTTTACAAGAGTTGGCAGTGTGTCCAGGTCCTCTATGGAAGTCACAGTGTAAATAAAATCTATATCCGAGTATAGTTGGATCAGGTTCTCGGATATTTGGTAATTGAATCAAACCTCGTTCTAATAATTACGATAGAATGGTTGATAAAGTTTTATATAACCTAGTAAATTCTCAAGGAGGTTTATCAGGAGGTTTCAGTATAAACTTCTTCGTTGTCTTCGCAGCATTAACAATAGCAATATTTCTACTATCAGTGAATCCATCACCCACAACTTGTTTATTTTTATATTTATTTTTGGATGTTTTCTCATCGTATTTCTTTTTAAGTTGTCCTCTCCTAATGAGAGCATATTCCACTCTTTGGGCTAATTCTATAGCCTTATCGAATGTGGTCAAGGTAGCAGTTGATAATTCATAAGATAATTGCTCTTGCAAATTATTAATAAATATGTCCAACATTTCCCTATAAGGTAACACAAAGTGCAATTTTCCTATCAACTGTCTCCACCTAGCTAGGAAATCAACAAAACATTCATCTATATCTTGTTTTAAGTTGTACAAGTCTTTAATGGTCACATGCCTTTCGATGTAGGCACTAAATTGATGAACAAAAGACTCAGCTGTTTCTTCGAAATTCCTCAAAGAATTGATAATACCACTCTAATGCAATTCCTCCTAAAATTTTTAGGAACATTTTTATCAATAACAAGTCATCATGTGATATATCATGACATGCTATCCTAAACATACGAAGATGCTCTATGGGATCTTCCATTCCTTTATATATGGGCAGGACAGGCATAGGAAAATGTTTAGGATATGGTTGTGCTATGACTATAGGATCTAAAGGCTAACTACACATCTCTCGATAATTGTATGAGGGACGATAGGGATCTATCTGATCCATGCGGGAAACTAATTGTTTCACCATGGCTTCAAGATTACTAGTTTGTCCACCATATTGGTTCAGTGGGACATAGGCATGGGATTTATGAGTGTATGACAATGTAACATAAGGATTAGATGCTATATTGCTATTATGCAAAGTGTTGGTAGGAAGAGCATTATGAAGGGGATTTATAATAGTATTATGTTGTATCCCAGATTGTTGGTAATTGGTGTTTGGTTTTGTTTTGGGATTTTTTTGATTTGAAGTATGTTGATCAATAGCTTGGAAAAATAGAGTAGTAAATGATGGTTTCTTTTGTGCGGGAATGACCCTAGGCTTGCTAACATGCACTTTAGATGGTTGGGTAACCTGTTGTTGTTGCATGTTCTAGATCATAGCTGCCATATCCAAATTGGATGGTCCAGCTTGATCACTCTCTTGATCAATAAAGGACAAGATATTAGTGCATGTGTGAAATACGTCTTCTAGAGTTGTTTGAGTGTCACTAATTCTATCCTTATCCATATGGACTACTCTATTAAGAACACAAATATTAGTATTAATGAACTTCCAGAATTGTTCCATGTTTTCAAAAGTGACGGCTCCTCCCGGAGACATTTTAGGGGATGAGGATCCTTCCTCTCTAAAATTTTCTTCTTGTTCATTTCTTACAACAAGCTCTTATTCTTGCTGGTCTAGGGTTTCTTCTTCCTAAACTTGGTCTTCAAGAAGGACATCTGGGTTATTTAATGGTTTTCCTAACCAATCTTCTTCTTCTTCAATCTGTTTTCCATTCCTAAGTCTAGGCATTGTGCTTAAACTTAGATTTCAGAAAATATATATACTTATATATATATATATATATATATATATATATATATATATATATATATATATATATATATATATATATATATATATATATATATATATATATGCGATAGGTTTGAGAGGTATATATTTTAATTATATACCTACTATAATACTTAAAAGGGAAATGTTTTTGTTTTTGTGTTTTATAATATTATTATAAAGATAACAAATAGCATTCTAGTTGCAAAAATAATGACTTAGTTTTCTATAAATAGCTTATGGATATCATTAATAGGATCAAGTTCATCAGGAGTCATGAAATGCTTCTCTTAAAATTGGAAATGGTTTTTCAAAAATTTAACAAAGTGTGCTATGGTAATATGATCTTTTTTGGACTCGAAATTGTAAAGACAAAGTTCATGGCAATACTCTCGATATAACATAGATTTAGGAACTCTATTCCATATCTTTCTATCTGTAAGAACGACTTCTTGATCCTCTATACGAGATAGAAATTTGTGTACTACAACTACGTTCTTAAGGTATTCCTCGAAGGTGTACAATTCTGAAGACACAAGTGCTCTTTTATCTGCTAACCACCTATGGCAAGCTCTCTAAAGTTCATGGTACAAAGTCACCTGAACGGGATCCAAGATTCTATCTAGGACAAACCTCTTAATTTGCCTAAGTTCTACAGATCTAGATGAAATAATATCCAATCTCCTATCAAGTTCGTCCCACAAAGGTTGGACTTTATTTGTTTGAGGTACTCTAAGTACAGAAGTAATCTCTATGGTCGTTAATTGATTTTCAACATTTATGATGACAACTCATATTCTATTATAATCTACCATCTAAATATGACATGCAACTTTAATTGTTTGTCTAATGATTCTAGATGTTACTTAATAATAATTTTTATATTTTTATTTTTATATATATTTTTTTGTTTTCAAAAGGCTTTTAGTTTCACGTCGGGTTCACCAAAATGTACTGACCCAATTTTTTTGCACCCTTACCTTCAGGCTATAGGATCCGTGCCCGGAAGGGGTATGTGAGAAGGATGAGACAATACCTTGGACTGAGAGGCCCTTTGAAGGTCGCGCCTCTCGGGGGAGGGGTATACGAGTGAATTTTCTATGGATGGTGGGGTTCACCAGGAAACTTTGAGTGCTAGTTTCCACACCTAGGTTGAGAATGGGTTTGATGTGTTTATTTTATACTCAATCATTCATATTCCTAGGTTGGCAAAAATGAATCTAATCCATTCTATATGAAAATTTTGATTTATATGAATATATAAATCATGAATGAATCCTAAATATAAGAAATATGTTAAATGGAAAAGAATGCACCTGATTTCGGATGTCTGATGAAGATTCTGAAGCTTGTAGGAGTCCAGATCATCCTAAATATGATAGGATCTTTTGCAATTGTACATAATCATCCTAGATCATAGGCAATCATCTGAGATCATACAAGATCATCGTCGATCTGACGAATTCATCAGACGAATTCTTCAGAAACCTGCATTCACAGAAATAGATACAAAAAACCAAAAATGTGACTGCAAGAATAATGTAGAATGATAGAAATGATAGTATAAATGCTTAAATGATAAATCTAGATAGTAGATTAAAGAAAATGCATTGTTTTAATAACTTATTTTAACTTTATAATGCATTTATGCTAGCATTTATGCTAAGTGAGGTGAACTCTAGGATGCAAAATGAAAAATAATCAAGCTAATGCATAATAAAATAAGGAAGGAAGATGAGAAATGCAAACTCAGGGTTCTGATTTACCCCAATATAAACTACAGTCGAGATCACCTCCAATCGTATGAGATCATCACCGATCTGCAACAGGATCATCCAAAATCATGTGGAATCGCCTGAGATGATCCGAGCTTCCTCTAACTAAAGCACAATGAAAACTTAAAACTACAAGTGCAAACAATGGTATATAGGATGTCTTGACACAATAAATCTAAATGGCAGGGAAAATCAACTAGGGAGAGATTCAGGAGAAGAGCCAGGGGAATAAACTAAGAAAATCCCAGTTTATATAGAATTAGGGGGAGGTTAGGAGGTTGGGGATCATTCCAATCTGGGAGATCTCCAACAGAGGAATCTCCAACTGCATAGACATGCTTCTGCCCAAGTTGGATATGCTATTGAAACAAAAACTAATTATGAAAATTTGGTTTTGGGATGAAATCGTCTGGACGTTCTATCCCAGATGAATTTGTACGATCTGGGATGATTTCATCTGATCAGCGATGATATCGTCCAATGGTCAAAACAACTCCTAAAAATGGCACGAAAAAAGGGGAAAGGGTTAACGGGCGGTTTCGAGGTTAAAATTCAAATTTTTATCTTTTTACTAAGGGTTTAACTGCACCAATTTTAGGGTGTTACAATAGGTACCAAGGAAATAGGGGAAATCAAAGCTATCAGGGTGTCCAAAGAAATTCCAGGGATAGGTATGACCAAAGAGCTAATGCGCCAAGAGCTGGAACTCAGGATGATAATGAGGGAAGTAAGAAAGAGAGAGCACCATGAACTGGTTGCTAGATTTTTCAAGAACCTTAGTATTTTGATAAATATCCTTTGTGAGTCAATAAATGAAAAGAACCTATGGAACCTGCTCATAAAATTTATGCAACAATAGGTAACTCTAAAATTAATGGCCAAGAAACACCTTTTCTATTGAAAGGTAAAATTTATAGTAAAAATATGTGTATTTTAATTGATTATGGAGCAACTGATAGTTTTGTTTCACCAAATATTTTGAGGGACATACCAGAAGAACTTGGATTTATGGCTAATGGGTGGAAAGTCGAGTATGGGTCTGGTAAAATCTATATCGTTGACTAATGTCTATTTGAACCTCAAATAATGCTACCTCAAGGCAAACCCGATGGCATTTATATGTAGCTCCATTACATGCCTTTGACATAATTTTAGGTATTAATTGGATTAAGGTACATAAAGCATTGTTAAATTTTGAGGAAATATGAATGGAATTCACTGATGACACTAAACAAATGATTCAAATTTATTGTGAATGTGAATCAGTGGAACCACATCTTTTGACAACAATGCAAGTTAAGATAGCACTAAGAAATGGTAGTAGAGTTTTTGTGTTCAAACATAATAAAAATGAAGATATCAAGTCTGGAGCAAGTATTTTTCAAACATATCTAGTGTTAAATGATTTTGGGAATGTCTTTCTTGAAGATTTACCTAGTCTTTCACCCCAAAGGGAATTTTATTTCTCTATAGAACTTTTATCAGGAGTAACACCTATAATTCAAGCACCATAAAGAATGACTACAATAGAGTTACAAAATCTTAAGACTAAACTCTAGGATCTATTAGAAAAAAGGACATATTAAATCAAGTGTTTCACCATGGGGTGCACCAGTTTTGTTTGTGAAAAATAAGGATGGAACATTGAGACTATGTATTGACTACAAAATGCTAAACAAGATGACTGTTAAGAATAAATAATCTCTAATTAGAATAGAAAAGTTTCTCTGAAATTGATCTTCGATCTGGTTATCAGTTGAAAATTTGAGAAGAGGATACCCTTAAAACTGCTTTCTAAACTAGATATGGCCACTATGAATTTACAATGTTGCCATTTGATTTGATCAATACTCAAGCAACTTTTATGAATTTGATGAATAGCCTATTTTATGAGAATCTAGATCAGTTTGTGTTGATATTGCTAGATGATACACTGATATATTCTAAAAGTAAGGAAAACATGATCTTCATATGAGAACTATTCTTGAAATTCTTAGAAAGAATCAACTATATGGAAAAATGTCCAAGTGTGAGTTTTATACAACTCAGGTACAGTATTTGGGTCATGTAATTTATTTTGAAGGGGTGTTTGTGGATCCAAATAAAATTGAGGCTATTATTGATTTTCCTACTCCAAAAAATGTATCTAAAGTGCGAAGTTTTATGGGAATACCTGGTATTATCGTCGTTTTCTTCAAAAAATTTATAATATAGCTTATTCAATAACCAATATTCAAAAAAAAGGAAAAGTTTTTCAATGGATGGAACAGTGTGAAGAAGCATTAATAACTCTTAAAGAAAAAATTAACATCAGTCCCTATTCTTAAAATAACAGATCCCAAAAAAACATTTATTATATGTATTGATGCTTCCTTGGAAGAATTAGGTGGAGTCCTTATGCAAGGTGATGGTGTTATTGCTTATGAGTCTCGAAAACTCAAGAAACATGAGTTAAAATATACCTCACATTATTTGGAATTAGCCATTATTGTACATGATCTTAAATTGTGGTATCATTACCTACTTGGTAAATCCTTTAAACATAGAATAGATCATCAAAGCCTAAAATATATTCTTACTCATCCAATTCTTAATGCTAGACAAAGGCATTGGATGGAGTTTCTAGCATAATATGATTTTGGCATAGAGTATATAAAGGAAAAAGAAAATAAATTAGTGCTGGCAATTTTGGGTATGTTGCCTAGCTTCATGTTTGTGAGTTGTCATTGATTTCAAAAGGAGTTTGTTTTTATGTCAAAAGGAATTTGTGTTGATGTCAAATAGAGTTTGGTGCCAAAAATATCTTGAAAGTTCCATGATGTTTATTTAAGGGTTTTTATTAAAACCATGGTGACAAGGTTAAAGGTTTTTCTTAAAACCATTTGGACTCATTAAGGGTTTTTATTAAAACCATCTTGGCTTAATGAAAAGGTTTTACTCCTTAAAAAAACCTTAAAAGTCCATTTTGATTATTAATAAATAAATTAACTTAAACGCTTGAAAATGTTTTAAGTTAAGTTTATTATTAATAAAATAATAATTATTAATTTAATAATTATTATTGAAAGGGTTTCTAAACCCTTAGTAGCACTTATGTAAAAGACTTACCTCATTGACGACGTTTGCTTGTTTGGGATGCAAAAGACTATTAAAGGGCATTAATTCCTAAGGTTCAATACACCTTCGATTTGCGTGATTACCTTCGAATTCATATTGCTCTGTGACCTTCAATTTCATATTACTCTGTGACCTTCAATTTTGGATTGCTCTATGATTTTCGTGTTTCGTATTACTTTATGTTTAAGTTATGATTTGTACACCTGTGAGGAAGATAAATCTGTTTGTCTTTAATTTTTGCGAGAAAAGGGAAGGTAAAAGGATGAGTGGTGCTTGAGAGTTTTTTTGGGCACTTGTGCTTCAACAATGGAGGCAGTGGAGCGAAGGTGCTAGCTAGGAAGAGGTTTCAAGATCGATTCATTTTGGGCATGTTTTGTTTTTGGCCAAGGATTATTGTGCACGTGGTACAACAGTTGCCTTGGGCCACGAGTTTGGAGGAGGAAGTACTTTGGTGCTTATGTTGGTGTCTCCACACTTCTCCTAAGGTCAAAGAATTGATTTTTGGCCAAGGTAGATCTTTTGTTGATAATGTGGAATATTTGATTTGACTTGGAAAATTATTGTTGGTAATTGGATGGAGGTATAAGGTTAAATAAAAATATTGCTTTGACATTGTTATTATTGATGCTTAATGTTTATGTGGTAAATGCATTTAGAAGTAAATGTATTTTAGGAGTTATAAGGGTTTAAGGAATAATTGTGCTTAATGTCATATTGGGGTTAGAAAGCCTTTGGAGTTATTGAGTGGATATTCTCTTGTAATTATTTTTGAGGTTGAAGTTATTTTGTGATATATTAAGTAGGAGTTATAAGGTGTAAAGGAATATTGTTGATATGTATATTTGTGAGTTTTGATTATTGATGAGTTGGAGTGATAAGGTGTTATTAGTACTCTTATCATTGTGCATTATTCCATTGTTGCTAACTCTAATTTGTGGCAAATTGAGAGTTAGTGTTGTGACAGATTTTGAGTTCTCCTTCTTCATCAAAGTAAAGGTATGGGCACATTCTTCCATGGTTATTATTGATTGATGGTTTTCTAAAAATAATTTTGGAGTGAAAAGGATTAAATTAAGTTTCCTTATTTGGAGTGGATCTTATTTTCTGAAAGTGGAAGTATTTATTATGCATTATGATATCATGATGATTTTATGAGTTATTGCATAATTATGGTTTATGAGAGTGGAAGCATTTGAAGTTTGCTTTAGGGTTTTTGAGTGAGAAGCTTATGCCATTGCTATAAGTTGTTGAAACCCTAATTGAGTTGTTTGGTTGTTGAGAGTTTGGTTTTGATATTGCTTCCATTGATATTGAGTTGATCAAGTTATGCTTTACTTGATACATGAGTTGGGCTTGCTCCTTTGAGATTTGATTTTATCAAGTTGTACTTTGCTTGATAAACTTTGTTGCATGGTTAAGTTGAGCATTCCCATTTGAGAGAAGTCAAAAATATCTTGAACCCATTTTTGATGCTTAGAGAGAGATTGCTTTGAGTTCTTGAAAAATAACTTGGCTAGGGTTTGATAGTAAGTTATGGTTCTATGTTGGAGGAGTTGATTCCTTTATATTGCATTATTGAGAATTGTTGGGTTGTGGTTCAATACCTTTTGAAAGTATACTAGTTCTATCTTTATTCTAATTTGAGAAAGAGTTTGTTTTTGAGTTGAAGGATAGAACATATTGAGTCTCTAACAATTCTCTTTATGCTTCTATGAGATTGATTTGAGTAGGAGGCTCATAAATATTTGATTAGGGGATAGGACATCTCCTTTGGGTAGGAGTCTCATAAATATTTGATTAGGGGGAGGATTCTCCTTTGGACAGAAGTCCATAAACATTGTAATTGGGAAGGATTCCCAAAGGATTTGATTGAGAAAATTTAGTGAAATATTTTCTCTATGGAGTAGCCCACCTTGGGTGAACCACGTTATATTGGTGTCTCAATTGTGTGAAGACTTGTACACTAGTTTGATTACTGCTTTGATTTTGCTATTGGTTCATTGCATTTCTTTCTGAAGTAAAAGGAAAAAGTTAAAAAGTGGTCTTATACTATTCACCCCCCTCTCAATATAAGCTTGTGTTTTTCAATTAGTAGATGCTTTAAGTAGAATAAGGCATATCCATGCTATGTCACACTATCAATATACTATAATTGATCAAATAAGGAAACTACAAATTCAATATGAATATTCACAGAAGTATCAAGAATTGGTTTAGCAAGATTCTAATAAAGCAAAGGGATTTAGAATCTGGGAAAATATATTATTCTTCAAAAACAGGATGGTGGTACCGAATGACCAAGACCTAAGAAATATGATACTGCAAGAGGCACATAGTGCTCCTTATTATGCTAATCCAAGCTATGTAAAGATGTATAAATATATGAAAATAGAATATTATTGGCCAAGAATGAAAAAATATATCACTAAATTTGTGGCTAGATGTTTAGAATATCAAAAGATGAAGGCTGAACATCTACATCCAATTGGATGCTTATTTTTGCACGACATTCCACAATACAAATGGCTAGTTGTGACTATGGATTTCATAGTGGGATTTTCAAAAAATCTATTTTAGAATTATGTTATCATGGTAGTAGTAGATAAATTAACTAAGGTGCACATTTTCTGCTAGGAAATATTAAATATGGAGCTCCTACTATAGCCCAAAAATTTGCCATAGAAGTGGTACGACTACATGGTTTTCCTCAAATAATTATATAAAATAGGGATTCTTGATTCACATCCAAGTTTTGGTAGGTATTGCATTAGGCATGGGGAACAAAGCTCAATATTAGTACCATTTATCATCCTAAAATAGATGGACAAACAAAAAGGGTGAATCAAGAGTTAGAGGATATGCTCTGTATGTATTGTATGGATCATCAAACAAAATGGGAATACTATATTTGTTTGGTAGAATTTGCTTATAATAATAGCTACCATACATCTCTAGGTATGGCTACATTTGAGGCTCTATACGGAAGGAAGTGTAGAACACCATTATAATGGATTAATCCGAAGAATCAAGTGATGATCGGGTCGGATATGGTCAGGTAAATGGAAGCCTCAAATCAATACAAGAGTTAAATATACCAAAAGTTCTATCAAATCCTCTAAGATTAGTCCATGATTTGTAAGGCCTTTCAAAATTGTTGATAAATTGAACTTGATTGCCTACAAATTAGACTTGCCACCCAATTTGTCAAAAATTCATGATATATTGCATGTGTCCTTTCTCAAGAAATATGTTCCTGACACTTCACATGTTTGGAATATTTATCAATTACATATGGACGATCCCCTATGCATTAAGGTGCGACTCGTTAAGATCCTTGGATATAAAAAAAAAACAACTAAGAAAGCAGAATATTGAGCAGTGCAATGTCTAATGGGATCATTTTTCTAAAAATAGTGCCACGTGGGAGGATGTGACCATCATGAAAATATAGTTTCCATTCCTATTTGAATAGTGTTTGAACAATGTAATTATCATATCATAGTTTTATTTTTCTATAATAGTGATATTATCATATTTTGGTTTGTGAAGTATGATAAATATATTTGATGGTTGTGCATGTTTAATATTAACAATGCATGGTGAATTGGTTTTAGAAAAAAAATGAAAATTTATTGATGTATTGAACTGATTTCTTATTAGCTATGTCAATGTTGTTTTATGCTTCAATAAGTAATGCAAACATAGGGGCTATGTTTAATATTATGGGGGAAGTATGTAATAACCCATAAAAAATCTAATTCATGATATGCATAATTTATCTGTAAGGATGAGATACTTCTAATGAATCTATAGATGCAGGAGGCAGGTATTGTTACTGGCAGAGATAATGCATAGAAAGGGTGTCTTATCAATGAGTAGAAGGAATATCCAGTATAAGGTAAGTCAATGAAATGATGAGTGGTGGTGTAATCATCGGTTGATAGGGGTAAAGAACCCTATAGGCAATGCATCCACTAGTGGTCCATATAGATGCATATCATGTAGTTGCATTTGTAGGAATGTGTGATGCTTGTTAAATTATGAATTTATGATGTTTGCTGGTGATAAAAATGCTTAGAATATATGGGTGCCATAATTTAAAAATTATGGATGGCAATGAAAATGCATAAGTGCATGGGAGCCATAGTTTTAAACTAGTGAATGAATGTGAAACATTGATATATTATTTGTTGTCCTAAGTACTAAAAGGGAATGTAAGGTGGACAAAGAAAAGTTAATTAATAATTAATATGTATACACTATTGTGTGTTTTGAAAAACTTAATTATTTAAAAATAATATATAATATATAAAATAAAAATGTATTAGAATATAATCATATAGTGAATGTAAAGGAGTCATGGCATTATTTAAAAATAAATTAATAAATGATAATAAATTGGGAATAGTCAACAATTATGGGAAATATAGTATAGTCAGCATTGTCGAAATTATTACTTGGATTAGGCTTGATGAAAGTGGACAAAATAAGGTTTCCACTCACTTGGGAGAGAATGTTCTAAAAACTGATGATTTATGGTAAGCGAGAATATGGAAATCATCTTCTAGATTAAAAAAGGTGCAGATAGATATTACTAGACTAGGAGAAAGTTTTCGAAAAAAGGGAGAGGAGCGTCAAGGAAAGGAAACGTTGAAAGCAAGATAAGAAACAATTTTAAGAAATGCTAAATGGGAAAAATCTGAATAAAATATTTTTAAAAGAATGAATAGGCTACTCCGTGTGAATTCGAATTGCTATATGTAAATAGGAATTTGTATGAAATATTTTAGAGTATTGTTTGGGGTGCTCTATGTGAATTTGAAATGCTATATGTTTTATTTTTTAGCATTGCATGGGTTGTTTAGTGTGTGAATTGGAATTGCTATTTGCATGGTATAATGAAAAAAAATAATATAATCCCATGCTCATATGTGAAACTATTGGAATTTGATGCATGCATTGAAAAATTGATGGTAGGCAATAACAGTATTGGTTGGCTATGTTTTTGGTTGGTGAGAACTAGAAATAGAGTTGGTTTCATTATGGAAACTTATATTAAAGTTGCATGCTATGTTGAGGGATGTTTTGCTACTCGCATGCTATTTTTGAAACCCATGTTGTGTTGGGTTGGTATTAAAATTTTGGCATGCTGCACTGGGAATGGGAATAATGCAATTATAATAAAGCTAGACACATTTCAATATAGATTGACCGCTCTGATCTTGAATAACCACCGATAGTTCATGCTAAAGAATCAATATGATCTGAGGAACATTGGAATTGGATTTTCTTACCTATTTTACCTTTTTTATCTACATTCTGGATACTGGAGTTGCGTTATGATTTTATAAAACTATTTAAGAGTATATCTCAGCAAATTATTGAAGTCTGACCTTAAAATTCTTGATAATGTGTATTGTAAAGAAAACATAGTCTGAGAGATGTATGACATAATTTGATATTAATAAATATTTTAGCCTTGGTTAATGCATGGCATAACACTGTGAACCATAGAATGATTTGAATTCAAATAATTATTTATCTTCTCAATACGATGAGGAATAGTATCTTGTTCAGGTAGCAACTTGTTTACTATACATAAGTTCTGGATTTAAATTCTAAAATAATATATGGATGTGGTATGAAGATAGAATTTATTTATTAAAACGATTAACAATGTTTTATTACATCACCATGTGTTGCTATTTAATTTTGTTGCTTTTTTATTATGCATGCTTTATCAATGTTATATACAGACCTGTATGGATGATAACATTACTAAAAAACATGATGTTGGGTGAATGTGTATGGAAAAATCAAAGTGTGCACCAAGAATATTTTAGGTTTCAAAACTTATGCTTATAGAGAAATGTTTTGATTAATGAGAAAACTTTTAAACGGAATCCTCAACCTCAATTTCTTTTATAACCTGAAATTCACCATTGATTGACATCGAAAATCATCTTGTTTAAATTTTAGATCAGATTATAATATTGCATGCAAGATAGTGTTTTGGAAATAGAAAGTTTTGGCAAAATAGCATAGTATAGAAATATAAGAGTAGTCTGGTTAAATTCACTAAACTAGAATCTCTATGACGGATTGGAAAAACTTTCTACCTTCAGGCTTGAATGTGTTAATATGAAAGGGCTTAATTATATTTGTTTCCCATTCAACCTTCAACATAGTTTATATTTAAATATAGCTTGTATGTAATATATTCAAATGTATGATATGCTAGCATTGCTTTCAAACTAGAGAATGAAAGAATTGATTTAAACCCAACCAGTGATAGATCAATTAGAAGATCTGGTAGTACTAATTACTTCCTGCATAAAAGTTGGAAAATATAATAGGTTGACGTCTAGTTAACATATATTATAGCATGATAATGAATAAGGGATATATTTTAAAAAAGTGAGTGTATTATTGGATAGATGTTTTGAAGTTGAGATTACCTAGGAAGATACATTGAGTGGTATTATTTATCCTAACTGGAAGTAATGAGAAACAAATTTCTTATTTAAGACTTGATGATAGAGCTTACACAATTACTAATAAAAGAGTTTTAATGTCACAAATTTACTATTTTACATATTTTTAATACACACATGCACAATATTTATTTTGAGTAAAATAAGACTCTAGTATTCTAGTTACACTACTTACATGGATACTTTTACTCTTTGTCATGCTCCTAACTTTCCTACATGTTCTATTTATATTCATGTCATTTTTAGGATCCAAATTACATTATTTGAGGTATTTGTAAAAATGGGTTTTAGTGACTTCTAGTCTACCATTGTAGTTTTATATTAGATAGTATTTATTATATAAAGTAATGATATTATTTCGATTGAGTTTTTCTTTTCTATGTAATATTTATTATTTTAAATTAATTAATTTATTTTATGAATGGTAGGGTATTTTATGTGCATTGCATTTGATATACAATATTTTATGGTGAGAAACAAAAGGTCTAATTTAAAAAAAAAAAAAATCACTTTTATCTAACTTATGATTTCATGTTTTGTGAGCCACTTCACAATTTTGTTATATCATTCTAATGTTGGCTATATTTCTAGAATTAGAAAGAATGAGATATTATATTAATTCTATAATAATCAAGATATGACCTCCTACAATTTGTAATAACCCACCAAAATCCTAGTTCATGATATACATAATTTATCTACAAGGATGAGATACTACTAATGAATCTATGGATGCAAGGGATAGATATTGTTACTAGACGATATAATGTATAGGAAGGGTGTCTTATCAATGAGTAAAAGGAATATCCATTATAAGGTAATTCAAGGAAATGATGAGCAGTGGTGTAATATCTGGTTGATAGGGGTAAATAACCCTATAGGCAATGCATCTGCTAGTGGTTCATATAGATGCATATCATGTAATTGCATTTGAACGAATGTGTGATGTTTGTTAAATTATAAATTTATGATTTTTTCTAGTGATAAAAATGCTTAGAATATATGGGTTCCATAATTTAAAAATGATGGATAACAATGAAAATGCATAAGTGCATGGGAGCTATAGTTTTAAACTAGTGAATGAATGCTAAACATCGATATATTATTTTTTGTCCTAAGTACTAAAAGGGAATGTAAGGTGGACAAAGAAAATCTAATTAATAATTAATATGTATACACTAATGTGTGTTTTGAAGAACTTAATTATTTAAAAATAATATATAATATATAAAATAAAAATGTATTAGAATATAATCATATAGCGAATGTAAAGGAGACATGGCATTATTTAAAAATAAATATATAAATGATAATAAATTGGGAATAGTAAAAAATTATGGGTAATATAGTATAGTCAGCATTGTGGGAATTATTACTTGGCTTAGGCTTGATGAACATGGATAAAATAAGGTTTCCACTTGGCATACCTGGGAGAGGATGTTCTAAAAACTAATGATTAGTGGTAAGTGAGAATATGGAAACCATATTCTAGATTAAAAAAAAATTGGAGATAGATATTATTGGACTGGAAGACAATTTTTGTAAAAAGGGAGAAGAGCATCAAGGAAGGGAAACATTGGAAGCGAGATAAGAAAGAGTAAGTTCTTCTGGAGAAATTTTTAAGAAATGCTAAATGGGAAAATCTGAATGAAATGTTTGTAAAATAATGAATGGGCTACTTCGTGTGAATTCAAATTGCTATATGTGTAAATAGGAATTTGTATGAAATGTTTTAGAGTATTGTATGGGGTGGTCTATGTGAATTTGAAATGCTATATGGTTTATTTTTTAGCATTGCATGGGCTATTCAGTGTGTTAATTGGAATTGCTATTTGCATGGTATAATGAACAAAAATTTAATATAATCCCATGCTCTTATGTGAAACAATTGGAATTTGATGCATGCATTGAAAAATTGATTGTAGGAAATAACAGTATTGGTTGGTTATGTTTCTGGTTGGTGAGAACTGAAAATAGAATTGGTTTCATTATGGAAACATAGATTAAAGTTGCATGCTATGCTGAGGGATGTTTTTCTACTCATATGCTATTTTTGAAACCTGTGTTGTGTTGGGTTGATCTTAAAATTTTTGCATGCTGCACCGGGAATGGGAATAATGCAATCATAATAGATCTAGCTGCATTTCAAGGTAGATTGACCATTCTGAACCTTGAATAAACATCGGTAATTCATGGTAAAGAATAAATATGCTTTGAGAAACATTGCAATTGGTTTTCTTACCTATTTTACCTATTTTTGTCTACGTTTTGGAGAGTGGAGCTGCGTTATGATTTTATAAAACCATTTGAGAGTATATCTAAGAATATTATTGAAGTCTGGCCTTAAAAATATTGATAACGTGTGTTGTAGAGGAAATGTAGTCTAAGATATGTATGTCAAAATTTGATATTAAGAAATATTGTAGCCTTGGTTAATGCATGGCATAACATTGTGAACCATAGAATGATTTAAATCCAAATAGTTATTTATCTTCTCAATATGATGAGGAATAGTGTCGTGTTAAATATATTCTAGATTTAAATTCAAAAATGATATATGGATGTGGTATGGGGATAGAATTTTTTATTAAAACAATTAACAATTTTTTATTACATCACCATGTGTTGCCATTTAATTATGTTGCTTTTATATTATGCATGCTCTATCAATGTTATATACAGACCTGTATGGATGATAACATTACTAAAAATAATATTATGGGTGAATGTGTATGGAAAACCTGGAGTGTGCACTGAGATGTTTTAGGTTTCACAGCTTATGATTATAGAAAAATATTTTGATTAATGAGAAAAATTTTAAATAAAATCCTCAACCTCAATTTCTTTTATAACATGAAATTCACCATTGATGGACAACGAAAATCATCTTGGTTAAATTTTAGATCAGAGTATAATATTGCATGCAAGATAGTGTTTTGGAACTAGGAAGTTTTGGAAGAATAGAATACTATAGAAATATAAGAGTAGTCTGGTTAAATTGACTATATTAGAATCTCTATGACATATTGGGAAAACCTTCTACCTTTAGGATTGAATGTGTTATTATGAAAGGGCTTAATTACATTTGTTTCCCATTCAAACTTCAACAGTTTTATATTTAAACAAAGCTTATGTGTAATATATTCAAATGTATGCTATGATAGTATTTTTTTCAAACCAAAGAATGAAAGAATCGATTTAAACACAACCAATGATAGATCAATTAGAATATCTAATAGTACTATTAATTCCTGCATAAAATTTGGAAAATATAATAGGTTGACATCTAGTTGACAAATATTATAGCATGATAATTAATAAGGAAGACATTTTTAAAAAATGAGTGCATGATTGGATAGATGTTTTGAAGTTGAGATTACCTAGGAATATACATTGAGCGATATTATTTGTCCTAACTGGAAGTAATGAGAAACAAATTTCTTATTGAATACTTAGATTAAAACAATAGAACATATGATATCATACTTAAATTTAATGAGTGGTTACCTATGGTGTGATTGTGAGGAAAAAATTATAGTACAACATAGGAAAAACAAAGTGCTTTATAATTAATATTTAGAATAGCTTCTACTCCTTTAGATGAGAAAATCAAAAGAAATTATAAATTATACTATTAAAGTGGAATTCAGAGAAATTAGTTTAAATTATAACATATCCATTAAACCTCTGATTTTTATTTTATTTTAGCTATGAAAATATAAGTAGATATATGATATATTAATTTCATCTATTTTCTTGATCAACTAATATAGCTATTTGTGTACAATTGATGTAATTATACCTTTGCTTCTTTCATTCTTCTATAAGAAATATTTTTGACCAACATTATTTGGTACATTTTTTTTGAATGTTTTTTTTTTCAATATTTCCATTAGTATAATTGTCATCAATTTATTTTGTCATATTTTCAGAAGATGTCTTTATAGAATATACTCTTATCAAACTATCAATTTATGATTCCTTAAAAAGACATTTTAAGCCATATTGGTTCTTCTCTTCTAATCAAATTTTCCATATTATTATACCTTGTTTCAAGTATGTTTGTAAACCATTTTGATTCCTTGAATATTATATACTTAATAAGTTCTTCCATAGTTATTTTAAAGTAATATTCCTTGTAACTCCCTAGTCTTAAAAATGAAAGACATATTTGAAAAAATTCTAAATCTCTAAACCTTTGAGGTTGATTACCTTGTCTCCCTAGTTTTTGAATGAAATACGACAAAAAACATTGTTGTAAACCTTATATATCCAAATTTTGTATATATTGATCAAATTTGGTAAAACCTTTTCAACTTGTAAATTTAAATTGATTTTGAATGTATAATCAAATACTAATTTTCAATTCTTCAAATCTTGTAGTATACCTTGTATTTCCTAATGTGTGGATAATGATCAAACAATAGTTTTGAAAAATATTTCAATTCTTTAGATCTCTAGGTTGAATACATTTTATCTCCCAAACTTCAAAAATATAATTTCTCAATTCTAAATTTCATAAACCTATGTTGATATCATATTTGTTATAGCTCCCCAATTAGAAATTTAGAAATTCTATAAAATATATTTGTAAATTTTTAATTCTTAATTTGATGTTGAACTCCTTATTTCTCCAAAATGATCAATTTGCAAATATTTCAATTTTTTTACAAAAAATAAAATGAATTAATTACAAAACATGTAATTATCTTCTCAAAACTTCAAATCAGTTTTTTAAAACTTCACAAAACTTTCCAATTTGCATAATTTTATTTTTCACTCATAAACCTTATACATAGAATAATAATAATTAATCAAAAAGGAAATATATTAATTAAAATCAATATTTTATAAACCAATTATAAATTACTCCTTACTACTCCAACATTTTAATAAATCAAATAATAACTTGAAATTTACCCTAATAATCTTGGTGTTTACCATTTTGGGTGAAATAATTGGTCTTCACAGTTGACTCTTCAACAATATTCTTTCTACAAGGCGCACTCCTAAATTTGCAAACTGATTTGATGCTCAAATGAACCTCTCCTATTCTATTTACAACCCACATATTAAATAACTATTTCAAAACACTTTGACTTCCTTCAAAGATATTTGGTACTAACTATTCCAAGTGCCAAGTGGCACACAAACTCTTTTTCTATTCTACTAACGTTACTTTGGCATTCCAACTTTCTATACTTCTCACAAAAATTGGTAGAAGGTATTTTCTAAATTTGGCTTGTTTCACTCAATGATTCTATGACATCATGTGCATTACATTTTCTGCAATTCTAAGTTGCAAATTAACTCTTCAACTCCTCAAATAAAAACTCTTCCTTTGATAACATTCCACTATTATTTACAATAAGTTTTCTCTTCTCTTCAATGCATTCCAATGTATAGCTTTTACTATGCTTGGCCTTCTACATTCTCTCCACTCCTTTGGTGTTTAGCTTTCTACGTTCTACTCCATATAATACGGTGGCCCTTCCAATGGTTTTACGATCTCCCCTCTAATGTGGTGACTCTTACAATGGAATCTCCTCTCATGGTGGTTCATCCACAACTTAGGTAGATTTTTCTTTCTAAAATGTTGGTTTTTTTTCAACGTATGGTGGCTTCTTTGGTTACCACTCCTATTCCATTACTTCATAAGACTCTAACTTTTTTTATGTAGTCTGGATTCTTCACAACTCATATTTAATGGGTGAGCCTTTTGTTGACTTGAGAACTTTATTTTTTGATGCTTTTACTCATTTTCCACTTACATTACTAAATTATATTTCTTAAACTTATGTAGGTTCAAATATGCTATTGTTCCTTCAAGAACATGCACTTAACCTTCTATTTCAATAACATATATTATGCACAACATTTTGAGTGTTCCTTATTGCATTTGCAACTATTTTTCTTGTTGTTTTTAAATAGGATTAATACTTGCAAAAATATGATAATAATCAACTTATAACACCATAATAAACTATCAAATATTCAAAATAATTTTTTCTTCCTTACAAGCTCAATTTCTATATATTTTTTCTCACCTTTTACTATTCAAATGTATTGCATAAACATATTTAAATTTGCAACTCATTTGCTTCTCTAAATGCTTCTCAAATATTCTTCAAATGTTGTTCAAAATACATCTCTATCTCCTTCAACTTGTTTTCCAAATTATATGAAATTTGTAGCACTAATTGGAGTCCAATATACTGCCCCTAAATACTTCAATTCTATGCCTTTTTATATCCATAAAATCTATACTTTTCAGCTTCAAATACTACCAGTATATTGACTTAAATTGCTATCAATTATTTCTTCACTTTGCTGTCCAAAAATAATTTCGAATCTATCCAAAATATCTCCAATTTGCAGCTCTTCATATCCTTCTAATGCTTCCCAAATTTTTATTCAATAGATCTTCAAATGCTGCTCCAAAAATTTGTTCTCCTCCTCTAACTTGTTGTCCTAAAACTCTTCAAATTTTACCTTGAAATTTTGCAATATTCTCCTTCAAAAAACATCCTTCAAAAACTTTAATGGTTATCTCAAAAAACTATCAATTTTGTGGCCTCTTATTTTTTATTTATCCTCCTTAGCTCTCATTGAATTCTATATTCAAATTTTACCTCTTTGATAGCCTCTTTTTCAAGAATTTGAATGTATTGAAGTCTTCAAAAATACTTTTTCAAATTTGGTAAACTTCTTGCCAAAATACTTCTCCTTTAATCAATTTCACAAATTCTTTTAGGCTTGTTGTTGGATGACAATAATTATTCTAATTTCGATGTGATTACCTATTTTAAAAAAATTATTCTTCTTGCAATCATCTTCCTTGAATTTTTTCCAAATCTTTCCCAATGGCCACTTATTCAATTTATCAATAGGGCTTCTCTATTCTCCTTCTTTCTCCTTCCAAATTTCAATGGACCTTTTCCTAGGCCTCCTCAATATTCTCTCTCAAATATCCCATATCCTTTTCAAATATTTAATGGGACATCTTCTCTTGGTTCTATTCTTTCTCAAACTTCAATAGGTCTTGTCTAAACTCTCTCTCTTCTCAATATTTTGTCCTAAATATTCTATGCGATATCTTTCTTAGGTCTCCTAAATATTCAATATTCAATCTTCTATGGGGACCCATTGGGTCTCCTTGATCTCCAATATTCAATCTACAATCTTCAAATTTTCTATTTTCAATATGTAATTGGGGTGCTTTCTTAGACCTCCTTAATCTTCAATGTTTATTATAACTCTAAAACCAATTCTTAATCAAAGGAAGCACATATAATTTTAGGCAATCAATGGTGTAAATTATTCTATATCTATTATAGGAAGATTCTCAAATTTTGAGAACTAATTATTTGCAATAACATATTAGGTAATAGCAATCAAATACATTCAAATATCTAAAAATTTAAAACCAATGAACTTCACTAGTTGTTTTTCAATCTAGTGGAAATATATATATGTTGAGTCCTAGTCTTCATGATTTTTTTTGTAACTATGTGGAAAGACTCTATCCAAATACAACTTTAAAATTCTATAAAAGAGATCTCCTTATCTCCTATCAATATCCCTTATGGCTTTGATACCAATATTAGCTTTTGATTCTTAATACTTAAAGTGAATACCCATAAAATTTCAAATAAAGTTGCAATATAAAATATATGATAATGAGGTCTGAGGTGTAGACCAATTGGTTCATACAAACAACATAAGGGGGACGAAGGTCCATGGTTCAAATCTCGGGCCTCATAGGACTGAATGATTGTCCCTTTCCTAGTGCTTTCAGTGGCGTAAAAGGTTTAAAATGATTGTGGCATGGCGGTTATAGGGGCGGACTGCACAAATATTTGTGTGGTGGCTTCCAGGGTGGATAGCGTAGAATACTGACGGCCTTAAAAGTTGGACAGCTTGCCTAGATTCGTGGCAGCTACCAGTTCCACCATGTTAAAATAAAAAATATATATATGATAATGATACTATTTTAATCATAGAAAAATCATAAATAATTTCTACAACAACTCATAAAATAACCATTAATAAATTTTCATGAAAAATAGTATCTTACTATAGAATAATAATCCCAAATACACTACTTTCACACACTTTAATTCTACATGATGTCTCTTTCTCACACACAGACATACAAACACATAATAGAATGTGACTCTCCATATGGAGTCTTTTGGCCTTCACTCTTCTTGAGACTCTTCACTTTTGTACTTTAGGGATACATGTGCACTCTTACATAATTAACACTTGTGCACATCTACACTTAATACACTTACTCTTTATCATGATTCTAAGTTTCCTACATGTTCTATTTATATTCATGTCATGTTTAGGATCCAAATTACATTATTTGAGGTATTTGTAGAAATGAATTTTAGTGACTTCTAGTCTACCATTGTAGTTTTATATTAGATAGTATTTATTGTATAAAGTAATGATATTATTCGTTTGAGTTTTTTTTTTCTAGGTAATATTTATTATTTTAAATTAAATAAATTTAATTTATGAATGGTAGGGTATTTTATGTGCATTGCATTTGATATGCAATTTTTTATGGTGAGAAATGAATGGTCTAGTTTAAAAAAAAATCACTTTTATCTAACTTATGATTTCATATTTTGTGAGCCACTTCACAAGTTTGTTATATCATTTTAATGTTGGCTATATTTCTAGAATTGAAAAGAATGAGATCTTTCTTAATTCTCTAATAATCAAGATATGACCTACAATTTGTAATAACCCACGAAAAACCTAATTCATGATATGCAAAATTTATCTACAATGATGAGATAATGCTAAAGAATATGTGGATGTAGGAGACAAGTATTGTTACTAACGAAGATAATGCATAGGAAGGGTGTCTTATCAATGAGTAGAAGGAATATCCGGTATAAGGTAAGTCAAGGAAATGATGAGTAGTGGTGTAATCACTAGTTGATAGGGGTAAAGAACCCTATAGGCAATGCATCCACCAGTGGTCCATATAGATGCATATCATGTAGTTGCATTTGTAGGAATGTATGATGCTTGTTAAATTATGAATTTATGATGTTTGTTGGTGATAAAAATGCTTAAAATATATGGGTACCATAATTTAAAATTTATGGATGGCAATAAAAATGCATAAGTGCATGGGAGCTATAGTTTTAAACTAGTGAATGAATGTGAAACATTTATATATTATTTGTTGTCCTAAGTACTGAAAGGGAATGTAAGGTGGACAAAGAAAATTTAATTAATAATTAATATGTATACACTACCGTGTGTTTTGAAGAACTTAATTATTTAAAAATAATATATAATATATAAAATAAAAATGTATTAGAATATAATGATATAGTGAATGTAAAGGAGTCATGGCATTATTTAAAAAATAATAAATGATAATCAATTGGGAATAGTCAAGAATTAAGGACAATATACTATAGTCGACATTCTGGGAATTATTACTTGGATTAGGCTTGATGAACGCAGATAAAATAAGGCTTCCACTTGGCATACCTGGGAGAGGATGTTCTAAAAACTGACTATTAGTTGTAAGCGAGAATATGGGAACCATATTCTAGATTTAAAAAAAAAAGTTGGAGATAGAGATTATTGGACTGAGAGAAAGTTTTTAGAAAAAGGGAGAAGAGCATTAAGGAAGGGAAATGTTGGAAGTGAGATAAGAAACCAGTAAGTTCTTACGGAGAAATTTTTTAAGAAATGCTAAATGGGAAAAATTTGAATGAATTTTTTTAAAAGAATGAATGGGCTACTCCGTGTGAATTTGAATTGCTATATGTGTAAATAAGAATTTGTATGAAATTTTTTAGAGTATTGTATGGGGTGCTCTCTGTGAATTTGAAATGCTATATATTTTATTTTTGAGCATTGCATGGGTTTTTTAGTGTGTGAATTGGAATTGATATTTGCATGTTGTTCTGAGGGACATTTTGCTACTCGCATGCTATTTTTGAAACCTGTGTTATGTTGGGATGATCTTAAAAGTTTGGCATGCTACACCGAGAATGGGAATAATGCAATCATAATAAAGCTAGATGCATTTCAAGGAATATTGAACACTTTGATCCTTGAATAACCATTGATAATTCATGCTAAAGAATCAATATGCTCTGAGGAATATTGCAATTGGATTTGCTTGCCTCTTTAGCCTATTCTTTTCTACATTATGGAGATTGGAGCTGCATTATGATTTTATAAAACCATTTGAGAGTATATCTCATTGGATTATTGAAGTCTGGCCTTAAAATTTGATAACATGTATTGAAAAGGAAACATAGTCTGAGAGACGTATGGCAAAATTTGATATTAAGAAATATTGTAGCCTTGGTTAATGCATGGCATAACACTGTGAACCATAAAATGATTTGAATCCAAATAGTTATTTATCTTCTCAATACGATAAGGAATATTGTCTTGTTTAGGTAGCAACTTGTTTACTATACATAAGTTCTGGATTTAAATTCTAAAATGATACATGAATGTGATATGGAGATAGAATTTGTTTATTAAAATAATTAATGATATTTTATTACATCACCATGTGTTGCCATTTAATTATGTAGCTTTTACATTAGGCATTCTCTATCAATGTAATATATAGACCTGTATGGATGATAGCATTACTAAAAACATGATGGTAGGTGAATGTGTATGGAAAACTCAGAGTGTGCACTAAGATGTTTTAGGTTTCAAAAATTATTCTTATAGAGAAATGTTTTGAATAATGAGAAAAATTTTAAATGAAATCCTCAACCTCAATTTCTTTTATAACCTAAAATTCACCATTGATGGATAGCGAAAATCGTCTTGTTTAAATTTGAGATAAAATTATGAGATTACATGCAAGATAGTGTTTTCAGAATAGGATGTTTTGTAAGAATAGCATAGTATAGAAATATAAGAGTAGTCTTGTTAAATTGACTAAATTAGAATCTCTATGATGGATTGGGAAAACCTTCTATCTTCAGGATTGAATGTGTTAATATGAAAGGGCTTAATTATATTTGTTTCCCATTCAACCTTCAACAAATTTTATATTTAAATAGTTCTTATGTGTAATATATTCAAACGTATGCTATGCTAGCATTGTTTTCAAACCAGAGAATGAAAGAATTGATTTAAACACAACCAGTGATAGATCAATTAGAATATTTGAAAGTGCTATTACTTCCTGCATAAATTTAGAAAAGATAATAGGTTGATGTCTAGTTGACAGATATTATAGCATAATAACGAATAAGGGATATATTTTAAAAAAATGTGTGCATGATTGGATAGATGTTTTGAAGTTGATATTGCCTAGGAAGATACACTGAGCGGTATTATTTATCCTAACTAGAAGTAATGAGAAACAAATTTCTTATTGAAGACTTAGACTCAAACAATAGAAATGATGATATCATACTTAAATTTGATATGAGTGGTTACCTATGTCGTGATTGTGAGGAAAACTTTATAGTACAACCTAGGAAAAACAAAGTGCTTTATAATTAAAATTTAGAATAGCTTCTACTCCTTTAGATGAGAAAATCAAGAGAAATTATAAATTATACTATTAAAGTGGAATTTAGAGAAATTAGTTTAAATTATAACATATCCATTAAACCTTTGATTTTTATTTTATCCTAGCTATGAAAATATAAGTAGATATATCAAAGAAAGGAGTTTTTATATTGTATAGCAAACATATCATGATTGGTTAGGAAAATTTATATTTGTTGCAAATATTTGTATGGTTAAACTATTTCAAAACAAATCAAACTTTAGTTAAGTCTCATTATTTTTAAAATAATAATAATTAAATATAAGACTATGGAGAGATAATATTAACTCTCTAGGATTATGGAAAGAAAAATATTAATTCTCCAATATTGTGGAAGGGACAATCTTAACATGCAACCTAAGGTTGTGGACAAGACAAAATTTTTATTATTTTAAGATTGTGGGTAGGGCAATATTGTGAAGGCATTATTTATTGATGCTTACGGGTAGGCAATTATCATAAATCAGAGCTCTAACTATACTTCTATTGTAAAAATATCATAATAGGAGGTAACAAAGTGTTTTATGGTCATCTCTTCTAGGTTAAACCTGCTAGTGATGAGTGGTGAATTGTGCTTGACTAAGTGATACCAACAACACGATGGTATGGGATATCATGTTGGTTAATCAACTCAAAACACTAGGTGGTTACCAAGGTATTGATAAAACCCTAGATGATGGTCCATGGTGGATGGTTGATCATCTAGATTGAGCATGTATGTGCTAAGTCTTGCATGACATAAGTATATGACATGGGATCATGAGTTCATGCTAAGACACGTGAAATTTATGCATCACACCTCTAGGTGTTATGGGCCCTAGAGGAAAATAAACCCATTGCCTAAACTTAGGTTCTCGGGAGGAGAGTGAAGTTCAAATAGGGCAATCATACGATATTTGGCCAATCTTGATCTCATGAGTATTTTGACTACAATGAAATGGTACTCATGAAGATAGTTCTAACATGCTCATACTAGATAACAAATTAGAAACAATTACAAATAAATACAAATTTTCTCTTATTGATTTCTCTGATGTTGGACAACAATGTGAGTAGAATTAGAGTGATTGGACAACCAAGTGGATAGAACTTGGGTTGTTACATTTGGTATAAGAGCAAAGGTTGCAAATATTTTGTTTTGGAAAATAAAATATATGTTAAAAAAAGTTATTTTATGTTAATAATGTGTTCACAAAAAAATTAAAATTGATAAGGCTCTTTGATTTTTTGGGTAGGTAATGGCATCTGAACAAAAAGCTAGTTCCTCAAAAGGAACTGTGGTGGTTTAGAAAGAAGGGCTGACAAAAAAACCTAGAAGGATCATTCAAAAAGTTATGCGGATCGAGGGCATCTAAGGAAGCCACAAAACATCCTTGAGAAAATGGGAAGAAAAAATAATCAATTATTAAAGAGGATAAAATGGTCTGGATGGTGAAATTATTGTAGGATCAAATGAGCGAACAAAGAGAACAAATAGAGCAGCAAAGTGCTCAAATGGGTGAACACACAACTCAATAACAAAACCAAGTGTTAGAAAATATGGATCAACAAAAAGCTCAACTGGATCAGTAGCAAGAGATGATATCCCATCAATATAAAATAATAGAAAATATATCCAAAAAAAGAAACAATAATAGTTGAGGATGAGATAACTATTTACCCAAGAAGGAAACAAGTAGGGTCTGACTTGGACAAGGATATGAAAAGAATTGATATAGCCAAATTTGATGGAAAAGGTGATGGGGAAGAGGCTGAGACATGTTTGAATAGCGTGGAGGTGTATTTCACAGTTAGAACCCTGTCATCTAAATTAAAAACCTCATGGGAAATTTTTTGTCTGACTAGAGTTGTTGCTAATTGGTGGGATACCTATAGGAAAACTCACATTATGGAGGCTACTAATTTTTTTGGGATACATTTGTATCATATTTCAAAGATAAGTTTCTAACACCACAATTTTACCTTAAAATAACTACAATTTTTTCAAGATTAATGCAGGGTAGTATGTCTGTAATTGAGTAATATCAGTGATTTGTACAGCTGCTCAAATACATGACCAAATATGAGAAAGAAAATGAGATCAAAATCCAAAAATTTCTTCTTGGGTTTCATACAAAAATTTGACATCTGATTCTTATGTTGAAACCTACAACCTTAACTGCTACTTGTGATTTGAATCGACAAGAGGAGGATAATTTTAAGGCTAAGAAAGCTTCTTATAAACAAACTTCTAAAAAGGAAGAGCCACAAAAAAATAAAAATGTTGGTCCAACTAAAGGGGACAGGAGTTAGAACAATAATCACGATAATGGGAACATAAATAGATTTGACAAGAATAAGAATAGGTGTACTGACCCAATTTTTTTGCACCCTTAGCTTCAAGCTATAGGATCCATGCCCGAAATGGGGATGCGAGAAGGATGGGACAATACCTCATACTGAGATGCCCTTTGAAGGTTGCGCCTCTCGGGGGAGGGGTATAAGGGTGAATTTTCGATGGATGGTGGGGTTCACCAGGAAACTTTGAGTGGTAGTTTCTATGCCTAGGTTGAGAATGAGTTTGATGTGTTCATTTTATACTCAATCATTCATATTCCTAGGTTGGCCAGAATGAATCTAAGATATTCAATATGAAAATGCCGATTTATATGAATACATAAAGCATGAATGAATCCTAAATATAAGGAATATGTTAAATGGAAAATAATGCACCTGATTTCGGATGTCTAATGAAGATTCTGAAGCTTGTAGGAGTCCAGATCATCCCGAATATGATAGGATCATCTACAATTGTACAAAATCATCCCAGATCATAGGCGATCATCTAAGATCAGACAAGATCATCATCGATATGAAACCTGCAATCATAGAAATAGACACCAAAAACCAAAAATGCGACTGCAAGAATAATGCAGAATGATAGAAAAGATAGTATAAATGATTAAATAATAAATATAGATAGAAAATTAAACAAAATGCATTGTTTTAATAACTTATTTTAACTTTATCATGCATTTATGCTAAGTGAGGTGAACTCCAGGATGCAAAATGAAAAATAATCAAGCTAATGCATAGTAAAATAAGGAAGGAAGATGAGAAATGCAAACTCAAGGATCTGATTGCCCCCAATCTAAACTGCAGTCGAGATCACCTCCAATCATACGAGATCATTGTGGATCTATGATAGGATCATCCAAAATCGTGTGGAATTGCCTGCGATGATCCAAGCTTCCTCCAGCTAAAGCACAGTGAAAACCTGCAATGAAAACTTAAAACTACAAGTGCAAACAATGGTAGATAGGACGTCTTGACACAATAAAGCTAAATGGAAGGGAAAATCAACCATGGAGAGAGTCAGGAGAAGAGCCATGGGGATAAACTAAGAAAATCCCAGTTTATATAGAATTAGGGGGAGGTTAGGAGGTTGGGGATCATCCCAATCTGGGAGATCTCCAACAGAGGAATCTCCAACTACATAGACACGCTTCTGCCTAAGTTGGAGAGGCTGTTGAAATAGAATCTAATTATGGAAATTCAATTTTGGGATGAAATCATCTGGACGTTCTATCCCAGACGAATTCGTCCGATCTGGGACAATTTCGTCTGATCGGTGACAATATCATCCAACGGTCAAAACAACTCCTAAAAATGGCACGAAAAATTGGAAGAGAGGTTAACGGGCAGTTTCAGGGTTAAAATTCAATTTTTTATATTTTTACTAAGGGTTTAACTGCACCAATTTTAGGGTGCTACATTTTTCCCCCTCTTTAGCAATTTTTTTGAAGAAAATGCATTAAAGACGAGTTCTTCCTGCTTTATGAGAAAACAAAAATTTATTCCATTTTTTAGACGACGATTCTTGGTTGAATCGTACAACTGCTTGCTATGGTGCCCCCTCCGAGTTTTTACCCAAATCAAACGTTTGAGGTAAAAGCGCGGAAAAGCAAAATAAAAAAAAAACGTTGTTGTTTTTTAAATAAAATTAAAAAAATAGGGTAAAACCCTAATTCATTGTTACTGTTCACTTTTGCTGTGTCAGAGCTTTACAACCAAAATTGTGGAAACAACACACAGATCGACAGAGGTCCGACGCGGGTTGCGGGTAGGGATCTAAACTTGACATATTATGTTTTTAATTTGATTTGTGTGATTTTTAATTTGAATTTTGACTATTTTTGGGGTATCACGGCCGTTTTTAGGCCGTCGACGATGTCGGGACGAAATCGTCCCAATTTCATTGAAATCATCCCTATATTGCTGATTTCGTCTAGGGGCGAAATTGGCGAAATAGGGATGATTACATCCAACAAGGGGCAATCCACAAGTTGTGAAATTAGAGACGATTTCATCCTACCAAGGATGATTTGACTTAATTTAGTATGATATCGTTCAATAATGGATGATGTCATTTTTTTATAATATGAAATTGATTTAACTGATTGTAATGATTATATGTTAATGATTTTTGTTTTTTTATTATTTATTTTGCAGAGGGGATTACTAAAAAGTTGAGTGGAAATACGGGAGTCTAAGAGACGATGTAGCCGCACTCGACCAGGGGGAGCGAGAACGACTATCGAAGTTTGGGCTACAACATGTGGCAGAGATGCCATAAATACCTATAGACATGGGGCTACTGATAGCCCTAGTAGAGATGTGGTATCCGGGGTCATCTTGCTTCCATTTACCAATAGGGGAGATGGCTCCCACTCTAGAGGATGTATGGAGGATCTTTAGGATCCCCATACATGGGCGATTGATGACTCCTACGGCCAATCAGGGCCATGCCATGATGCAATTGTGCAAAGACCCTAGATTCGCCCTGGAGAAGGGCGAAGTGAACATCTAGATATTGAGGCAGATGCCTGGGGCATCTTGATTAACTCAGGTTTTGGCATGGGTAGTGGGTGGCCTATTGCTATGCCACTAGAGTGGATGCAAGTTATCGTGGCTGCTCTTAGATGTGTTCTGTGATATGAGAGACCACGCCTACAGGTTTTCTTAGGGCATCTTTGTACTATGCCACTTGTATAGGATCCTATACAGGGTCGTATACAATGGAGGTCGATGTCTAGTACTGACATCGCTGCTATAAATTTGGTGTTGAGAGCACATTATGGTGCAGAGGCCGATAGGGCTTCCATTGATACGGGTTGACTGGGAGAGACCCCGGGTTCACTATTGGTGGCTCCAGAGAGGGTCACAGTGGTGGATAGATCTATCGATGTCCCAAAGGTTACTAGATGACCTCATCCCTGACCAAATCACTTGGAGGCCATGGAGAGAGCATCCAAGGTGGGGAGAGGATGGATAGGAGTTGGCTCGCATCAGGTGAGTCTTCTAGTTGAGGATGGAGTGGGGAGAGGTAGATCTCCACCGCTATGATCGAGTTTTGAGGTAGTTCGGTCTACAATAGGGGATCCCTTCTCTCAGAGACTATGATTACTCCTAGATTATCCGAGATAATACTAAACTGAGCGGGGCTCTAGATATGCAATGATTCTGGAGTCAAGATGTTGACAATGCCCCCATTCAATCGGTAGATGGGGATGATTTTGGGGTCACAGATGTATACGATGCCTGATATGCAGGCATTCGCCCTCCTCGAATGATGAGGGAACAAGATCCGATGCATGTTATGGTGCGATGGATGGGGATGCGATGCTAGGCTACCATCGATGCAGTGAGGGGTTGCAGAGGGAGGGAGTAGCGATGGTCTCCTCAGGAGAGACATCAAAGAGTGCCAACGGCTTCGAAGAGACCGTAACAGCTAGAGAGGAGGGAGGAGGGACTCCCTTCTTAGTAGAGGGATAGGCCACCATCACTCGATAAGGGTAAGGGTGTCGAGGTGGGGGAGAGCAGCGAGATGATGGATCTCCAAGTGGAGAATGCCCATATTTGGGTTTAGGTGTAGACACTACAGGATGAGGCTAAAGGACTCAGGGCTCGAAGCGGAGGGGCGAGCACTCGAGATCTAGCATGGGCTATTGCTCAGACCATGTTATACCAAGGATTGTACTATCACATGGTTCCAAATACCCAGAGGATACCGCTGCTGGCCTCCATTGCAGAGCCGATCATGATGGGATCGTCGAGAACATCCTCACAATCGACATTGAGGACCCGCAATACAGCATGGACCTCAATGGGACCACCTCCTCCATGCTAGGGTGGGAGAGGAGATGAGGCTGAGAGCTCGAGGGCTTCTCGAGACTAGCTGTTGTTGACTATAAACTGTATATGTTTGAGAGGATTGAGTATGCCAGGGTATAGATTGTGGCATACCAATCTAGTTTTGATACATGATGTACATATATTTTGATATATATATATATATATATATATATATATAAGATATTTTTTGTGATATGACTTGTCCATATGTTTTATGATGCTTTAAATTTTGAATTGTTGATCGATTATTCATGTAATTATGTCATTGGAAATAATATAATTTTATGTCATGCTGTAAAATTTAAAGAAATGATCTGATGTAAACAAATTGGTTGTTTGTGGTGTGATTTGATGAAAAATAAAGGGACTTCTAACAATAATTTCAAAGGACATTATCGTTGTTATATGACCATTTCATGGAGTCGCTGCTCGCTAGGTCGTCAAGCTAATCCCAGTATAGAAATATTGCTAAAAATAAAAGAGTGCTTAAGAGACTGTCTTAAGACTTTGTGTTGTGATAATGAAAAATGATGATGATGAGGATTTGTTTTCAGATTTTCATGAAAATATTATGCATGAAATATTAAAAATATGATTTTTGCTAGGCATAAAATTCCTAAGTGTGATAATATTTTGAATAATTCCCTAGGAATTATACCATCGTTGCAAAATTGAATGTTGACATAATGAAATGAAATAGAAAAATATGTTCGTTCTTTTTAAAGCACAATTGTGTAACATAATGATGTAAGCCATATGTTTTTATGAATTAAATAAATGGGAGATAAAATTAGAACAATGGTTTGCGTTAGGCATAGAATTATAGGTATAGACTTATACCATCATCGTGAAATCTAAAAATAATTTGCATAATTGATTTTTTTGATTAAACATAAAATATATAAGATGAGGACTTGCGCTAGGCATAAAATTCTAGTTTAGGTTTTAGGAACTATACCATCATTGCGGAAGTCGAAAGTATATATAAACATGACTTTATTGCTAGATTTTTGAACATGTTTTGAAAGAAAATTTTGGATTTTGAAAAAAAAATGTATTTAATTGTTTTTATACTAAACAGATGTCCTCAAATAAGAAGATGAAATTATTCCAAAATATTTGCATAAATATTTTGAATTATCTCAAAGACAAAATGTAGATTTATAAGGAACCCTCATGTGCATATGTGAGTTCATTACCGATCTTGATTTATCATAATGATACAAAATCTCTCAAATACAAATGTGTGTGCAATTGTATTGTTCATTTACCAATTTTGAGCAAGATAATTTGATACAAGTAATTTGAATTAACCAAATAAGTGTTCATTGACCATGATTTATATGCATGTAACCATACCAAAATACTATGTAAGTCGGGTCATCAAGAGCTAGTTGATCCATAAGCAGACATAGGTCTGTACAAAAGAAGGTCTCTAATGTGATAGACATATCACCACGCTAGGAGTTACCCAAGGCCAAGCGGGTTGGGCACAAACCACCTGTTATGGGGCTTACCTCACGATTTTTGAATAATTGAAAATTCTAGGGATTCAAGCTCATTCACCCTTCTTTTCTTTTCAAGGGGTATGGAAAGGGATTTATTGCATTTTGCTTTTTCTTTTCTCTTTCTCTTTTTTTTTTTTTTTTGTGCTTTTGCTTGGAACTGAGATAATGCTGAAATATTGCTGCAATGGTACAAAATAATATTTATCTTTTTCTCATTTTATTTGACTTTTATTTGTCTTCCTATACTAGGGATACTTGCTCGGATTGGTTGTAGAGCAAGGGATTTTTATTCTGGGCAGGGGTGAGCTTGTCCTTTTGTCAATTCTCAAATATTCTAGACCATGTGCATGATAGGATAGCAGGGAAACTTTTCGCTCAAGAAACCACTTCTACTATGTAGCATCATATTGAATTTGCAATGAAATCATTTTAATGTGAAAAGATATACTTGGTTCAAGTAAATAACAAGATCAATTCTCTATGCTCAAAACTTTATTTAATTCAACTGTGGACTTTGATATAAGAGAGATTAATAATCATACCAAATAAAATCAAGATATTTATTCATGTGAGTGTGAAAGTGTGGGATTCCAAATAAATGCTAATTTATCCAAAATAATTGAAAATATGACTGCAATACTTCAAGAATTGATAGGTGCAAAAATATAATTTTTTTTTGAAGATTTTGATGATTTTGATGTTTGTTATATTTTGGTTTTAATTTATGAATTGAAAGAATAAATAATATTACTATTTTTTTTTTGAAATTTTTATATGAATTACTAAAATGAAACAATATGCAAAATAACAATATATACAATGATGAAATGACCAGATTTATGCATAATAGCGTTTAAGATGCATAATGTTCATAGGTTCTTTAAGATCTTTACCATATAAGGTAGCTAATCTGTATGCTCCCGAGCCAAATTTGGCAGTGATAACATATGGTCCAAGCCAGTTGGGCTCAAATTTACCTTTAAGATCTTTAGTTGCATTAGTATTTCTTTATTTTCTTTTAATACAAGGTCACCGATCTCAAAGGATCGATGATGAAATTTCTTGAGGTATGCTCGTTTAAGCTTGTTCTGGTAGGCTCGAAGATGTTCCAAAGCATTGATGCACTTATCATCTAGGAGTTCCAGCTAACTAAATCTACTAGCATGATATTCATCTCCTACTTCAGAATCTTGAAGTAGTAGAGCCAAAGAAGGAACTTCTAATTCAAAGGGAAAAACTGCTTCAGGGCCATAAACTAAAACAAAATGTGAAGTTCCCTTGGGAGTACAAACGCTAGTTCGATAAGCCCACAAAGTAGGGTATAATTGAATGTGCCAATCTCGGCCAGATTTATTGACCAGTATTTTGAAGATTTTGATTAATGTTTTATTAGATGCTTCTGCTTGGCCATTACCCTGAGGATAATAGGGGAGTGGACCAACGATGTTGAATTTTATATTTTTGACATAATTTTTTGACATCTTTATTTTTGAAACAAGTTCCATTATCTGAGATGAGATTTGCAGGAATTTCGAACCTACAAATAATTTGATTAAAAATAAATTTAGAAACTTGGGTTCTAGTGCAAGAAGCTAAGGGCATAGCTTCAACCCACTTCATGAAATACTCGGTGGTGGTTATGATGAATTTGTGTCCATCAGATGACACAGGATTGATTTTTCCAATGATGTATAAGCCCCATTTTGAAAAGGGCTAAGGAGATGAAATAGCCTGCAGTTCTTTTACAGGTGCATGTACGAGATCAACATGTTTCTGGCACTTGTCGCAATGGTGCACGTAATCATGTGCATCATTCTCCATGGTAGGCCAAAAATATCCTATCCTAAGGAGCTTCTTAGCAATGGCTCTACCACTAAAGTGTCCCCCATAAGATCCATCATGGGATTCACTCAAAGCTGATCTAGATTCATATAGATTCAAACATCTCAGTAGGATACATTCAAAAGATCTCCTATATAACGTATTTCCAATTATTACGAAGCAACTTGCTCGTCTACGTAATAACCGACACTGGTTTCTATTAAAACCTTCAGGGAAGGTCCCATTTTGAAGAAAATTGAATATATAAGTGTACCAAAGTTTAGGAGTAGTTTCATTGATTAGAAACACATCCAACGGTTCTAAGCATGATTTATTTGAAGCGGGTTCCTAGAGTCCATGAATAATGATGGTAGCATATTTGTCATCTAACTCCAAGGGTAAAATATATGCAGTTGTAGCCATAGTGTCAGCCGCAGGATTATTAGTTCTAGGAATAGTTTCCAAGGTAACTTGATCAAATAAAGATATTAATTGTAATACATATGCTTTATATGGACGTAATTTATCATCTCTGGTTTGATAAACATCATTAATTTGATTTATAACAAGTTGAGAATAATCAAAAACTAATATATTTTTAATTTTTAGTGCCAAGGTAGCTCGTAAGCCAAGGATTAAAGCTTCATATTCAGCAGTATTATTAGTACAATCAAATGTTAATTTAAAGGACAGAGGTATAAGATGTTTCTATGGAGATATTAGAATAATACCTACACCAGCCCCACTCATGCATCGGGCTCCGTCAAAGTATAAGGACCATTGCTCTAGATGGTCTACCTCTAGTTTAAGGCATTCATCAGGAAACTCAATGATGAGGGGATGGGTAGACTCTAAGGGTGCAACAACTAATTGATCTGCTATGATTTTACCCTTAACAGACTTCAGTCCTATAAAAATGAGTTAAAAATCACTTAAAGAAAGAACCCACTTTGCTGTGCGACCAGATAAATAAGGTCGAATCATAAGATACCGCAAAGGATCAGATTTAGTAATAACATATGTTTTTTGATTGAGCATATAGTGGCGTAGTTTCTGTGTAGAAAATATGATTGCTAAACATAAATTTTCTAATGCTGTGTAGTGGGTTTCATAACTAATTAATGTTCTGCTAATGTAATAATTGGCACACTCTCTTTTCTCATCATCCAGTTGAGCTAACATAGCTCCTAAGGCAAAATATGAAGTAGAAATATACAAGATAAATGGCTGATCAGGTCTAGGTGGTGAAAACACAGGCAAGTTAAGAAGATATTATTTTAGGATTTCAAATGCTTCCTGATATTCATCATCTCAATGGAAAGAGACATCCTTCTTAAGAAGCTTAAGAAAGGGTCCATTTTTATCCGCCAGCTTATTGATGAAGCGACGGATAGCTTGAAGCTTACCTTGTAAAATCTGTAATTCAAATATATTCATGGGTGTGGGCATATCAATGATAGTCGTAATCTTGAGAGGGTCAATTTTTATGCCACGCAAAGAAACTATAACCCCCAATAATTTATCGGACTTAACTCTGAATATGCATTTGTATGGATTCAATCGGATAAGATATTCCCTTAACCGATCAAATACTTTTCTCAAGTCATTTAAATGGTCATCTTCGTTAATAGAACGAGCTATAATGTCATCTACATAATCATGTAGTATATCATGCATAATATCATGAAATATATAAGTCATGGCTCATTGATATGTTGCACCTGCATTCTTCAAACCAAATGGCATCACTTTCTAACAAAAGGTCCCCCAAGGGGTAATAAATACTGTTTTAGCCTGATCTTCAAGAGTTGTCTTGATATGATTATAACCAGAAAATCCATCCATTAAGGATATCATTCCACTCCCAGGAATAAAATCAATAATCTGATCCATATTGGGAAGAGGAAAATCATCTTTAGGGCATGCAGCATTAATATATCTAAAGTCTATGCAAACCCTAACTTTGGTAGCTTCTTTCTTAGTTACTGGAACTACATTCGAGATCCATTTAGCATAATCAATGGCTTGTATAAAAATAACATTCATGAGTTTTTCTAACTCCCCTTTGACTAGTAAGGTCACTTTAGGATGCATTTTTCTAGGTTTATGTTTAACAGGTTTAGCATCTGGATGGACTACTAGGTGATGCATAACTACAGAAGGGTCTAAACCTGGCATATCTTCATATGTCCAAGCAAAGACATCTTCATATTCTTTAAGAAATGCAATGTATTTATCCTATTTTTATTGAATCAATTCTGATCCAATGTTGATTATGTGAGGATTATCCTCGGTTCCAATGTTAGTTTTTATGACATTTTCTACTTCCATGTGTAGATCTTTCTCAAAATTAGGTGGGGTGGGTGAGACGCCCAATTCCTGTAATTCTGCAAAGGTTAGCTTGGATAATTCATCTTGATGAGTCGTGGTCTCAAGCTAGGGTATACTAGGTATAGAGCCATCAAAATAAAATTCATTATGTAATAATTCCTCAACGGAGACATCATGGAAGATATCTCCCTCCAACTCATCATCGGATTCAGCGATCATCTCAGGATAAGCTATAGATAGCATATTACATGTAAACGTCTTATTCATTAAACACAAAGCATCACGTTCATCTAAATAATCTTGATAACACATAAGTTGGTCATCATCCTCAAATGGGAAGGGCTGACCCTTACTAGAAAATAGACCCACACCACATCGGGCGGGCCACGGTTCTACCTCAAAAGGTTCTTTCATACCATTTTGGAAAGGTCCCAAACCTTTCCCTTTATATCCCAATTTAAGCATTATAGATTTGGCTTTAATATACTCATTAGTAAAATAACATCGAGCATATCCATCATAATGAGTCTTGATGTTTCTGGGTATTCTACCCCAGTCATATCCCTTATAAATAAAAGCACAGATACCGACTTGGTAAATACTTCCTATAGGCTATGGGAGGCGCAAGGTACGAGGAGATGGTGGAAAATTATTTAAAATAAGATAATTTTTCATAGAAGCATTCATTTTCTTTGATATAAGAATTTTAGATAAATCGGGTAAGAGCTCGTCAGTAAGAGCATAAGAGGTAGAAGGAACATTTCCTACGTCTTCTAATGCAGAAACTATGCCTTTGGTGGATGTAGATGTTGTAGATATGTCGATAGATGGGTCTATTATAGGTATAGAAGTTATAGGAGTATAACAAGAGGCATTGGTTGTGGGATTAGGATCTTTCTGAGGTCCTAATGTGGTTTGTTTAGAGGATGGTTGAGTTATATGTAGGGGTGGAACTGATGGAGAAGAAGTAGATGATGTTGTGGGTGTGTGTTTCACATGTTTATATGGATAATGAGAATTAGGATGTGTGGATGACAGAGCAGGGAAAAATTGAACTCTAACAGGTTCAGCCAAAGCACACATATCAAAGGGTCTAGGATCACCATGAATGGTAACCAACTGATTCTTAAATTTGAATTTAACACATTGATGTAAAGTTGAGGGAACGGCTCGCATCGTGTTGATCCAAGGACAATGCAAGAGTATATTGTATGATGCAGGGCAATGTACAATAAACACGGTTATATCCAAGGTTCTCGGACCAACCTGCAATGGAATGGTAATAACTCCACATGTTTCTTATGTTTCGTCATTGAAGGCTTTTATGATCATATCAGTTATTTTCATTTCCTCACTTCTAAACCCAAATATTTGGTAGAAGTCAAAAGTGTAGATGTTTAAAGATGAACCATTATCAATCAAGACTCGTTTAACTGCTACATCTCCAATTAAGGCAGTAATATATAAGGGGTTATCCTTATGTAAACTATGTTGCGGTATGTCTCTATCTTGGAATTCAATACAATCAAATTCATGAGTTATTATAGTATTGGCCATGGCTTCGGGTTGAATGTCTTATGGTACCATCATCTGGCTTAATGTAAGCATTAATTCATCTTTATGTGTAGGAGAAGATCTTAAAAGGTCCAAAAGAAAAATTCTAGCTATAATACTTGATAGTTGTTGATTAATATTGTAAGGAGGTTTAGGTTGAACATTAGGTTCCTGATTCCCTTTATTAGGAACTTTTAAAACAAATGTAGTTGATCCATCATTTTGCATTTGATTTTGTTGATATTTTTGAGCCTGTTGTCTAGTAACAGCTCTGATGGTACCCACAATATTATTTTGTGGATGATAAATTGGTATCAGTCTAGCATTTATGGCTTGCTCATTAGAAAGGAATTGGTGAGACGATGGTCTAGTAGTGACTCTTCTTGGAAATGTTTCTTCTGGAACCATATAACTTGTGATAGGGAGAATAGGATCTGATTCATATTCAGAGCTATTCGATTGATTTGATGTGATTTCCATATCACTCTTATTCTCATTGTATCACTAAGATCAGATATCTGCATATTATATAGAGGCCTGGTTGTAACCACGAATAAAGTTGTGTCAAAGGTTTCTGGCTCATGAACGGGTAAATGCCCACTAATAGTCCCTACATATCGGGTAGGAGGGGGAACATTATGATGTTCAATTTTATTAGCCACTTCCTTGCCATGTTTTGGTAAAGGATGTTGAAATATGTCCAATGAATGATTGGCATTCTGATTCTGGTTTTGGGGGATGTTCTTTTGAGCATTATTAGGAGTATTTTGCTTAGTTTGAAAGGCTTGCACCTCCATATCATTATTATCAATTAAGTCCTGTATTTTATGTTTTAATATTTTACAAGAGTTGGTAGTGTGTCCAGGTCCTCTATGGAATTCACAGTGTAAATCAACTCTATATCCGGGTATAGTTGGATCAGGTTCTCGAATATTTGGTAATTGAATCAAACCTCATTCTAATAATTACGGTAGAATGGTTGATAAAGGTTTATTTAACCTAGTAAATTCTTGAGGAGGTTTATCTGTAGGTTTCAGTATAAACTTCTTCGTTGTCTTCACATCATTAACAGTAGAAATATTTCTACTATCAGTGACTCCATCACCCACAACTTGTTTATTTTTATATTTATTTTTGGATGTTTTCTCGTCGTATTTCTTTTTAAGCTATCCTCTCCTAATGAGAGCATCTTCCACTCTTCGGGCTAAGTCTATATCCTGATTGAAGGTGGTCAAGGTAGCAGTTGATAATTCGTAAGATAATTGCTCTTGCAAATTATTAATAAAGATGTCCAACATCTCCCTATAAGGTAACACAAAGTGCAATTTTCCTATCAACTATCTCCACCTAGCTAGGAAATCAGCAAAACATTCATCTTTATCTTGTTTTAATTTGTACAAGTCTTTAATGGTCACATGCCTTTCGATGTAGGCACTAAATTGATGAACAAAAGACTCAGCTATTTCTTTGAAATTCCTCAAAGAATTAGTGGGTAATTGATAATACCACTCTAATGCCATTCCTCCTAAACTTTTCAGGAACATTTTTATCAATAACAAGTCAACATGTGATATATCATGACATGCTATCCTAAACATACGAAGATGCTCTATGGGATCTTCCGTTCCTTTATATATGGGCAGGACAGACATAGGAAAATGTTTAGGATTTGGTTGTGCTACGACTATAGGATCTAAATGCTGACTACACATCTCTCGATAATTGTACGAGGGACGGTAGGGATCTATCTGATCCATACGAGAAACTAATTGTTTCACCATGGCTTCAAGATTACTAGTTTGTCAACCATATTGGTTCGGTGGGACATAGGCATGGGATTTATGAGTGTATGGCGGTGTAACATAAGGATTAGATGCTATATTTCTATTATGCAAAGTTTTTGTAGGAAGAGCATTATGAAGGGGATTTATAATAGTATTATGTTGTATCCCAGATTGTTGGTAATTGGTGTTTGGTTTTGTTTTGGGCTTTTTTTGATTTGAAGTATGTTGATCAATAGCTTGGCAAAATAGAGCAGTAAATGATGGTTTTTTTTGTGCGGGAATGACCCTAGGCTTGCTAACATGCACTTTAGATGGTTGGGTAACCTGTTGTTGTTGCATGTTCTAGATCATAACTGCCATATCCAAATTGGATGGTCCAGCTTGATCACTCTCTTGATCAATAAAGGACAAGGTATTAGTACGTGTGTGAAATACGTCTTCTAGAGTTGTTTGAGTGTCACTAATTCGATCCTTGTCCATATGAAATGCTCTATTAAGAACACAAATATTAGTATTAATGAACTTCCAGAATTGTTCCATGTTTTCAAAAGTGAAGGCTCCTCCCGGAGACATTTTAGGGGATGAGGATCCTTCCTCTCTAACATTTTCTTCTTGTTCATTTCTTACAACAAGCTCTTCTTCTTGCTGGTATAGGGTTTCTTATTCCTAAAATTCATCTTCAGGAAGGACATTTGGGTTATTTAATGGTTTTCCTAACCAATCTTCTTCTTCTTCGATCTGTTTTCCATTCCTAAGTCTAGGCATTGTTCTTAAACTTAGATTTCAGCAAATATATATACTTATATATATATATATATATATATATATATATATATATATATATGCGATAGGTTTGAGAGGTATATATTTTAATTATATACCTACTATAATACTTAAAAGGGAAATGTTTTTTTTTTTGTGTTTTATAATATTATTATAAAGATAACAAATAGCATTCTAGTTGCAAAAAGAATAACAATAGTAAAAAGAATGACTTAGTTTTCTATAAATAGCTTATGGATATCATTAATAGGATCAAGTTCATAAGGAGTCATGAAATGCTCCTCTTCAAATTGGAAATGGATTTTCAAAAATTTGACAAAGTGTGCTATGGTAATATGATCTGTTTTGGACTCGAACTTGTAAAGACAAAGTTCATGGCAATACTCTCAATATAACACAGATCTAGGAACTCTATTCCATATATTTCTATCCATAAGAACAACTTCTTGATCCTCTATACGAGATAGAAATTTGTGTACTACAACTACATTCTTAAGGTATTCCTCAAAGGTGTACAATTCTGAAGACACAAGTGCTCTATTATCTGCTAACCACCTATGGCAAGCTCTCTAAAGTTCATGGTACAAAGTCACCTGATCGGGATCCAGGATTCTATCTAGGACAAACCTCTTAATTTGCCTAAGTTCTGCAGATCTAGATGAAATAATATCCAATATCCTATCAAGTTCATCCCACAAAGGTTGGACTCTATTTTTTTGAGGTACTCTAAGTACAAAAGTAATCTCTATGGTCGTTAATTGATTTTCAACATTTATGATGACAACTCGTCTTCTATTATAATCTACCATCTAAATATGACATGCAACTTTAATTGTTTGTCTAATGATTCTAGATGTTACTTAATAATATTTTTTATATTTTTATTTATATATATATATTTTTTGTTTTCAAAAGGCTTTTAGTTTCACGTCGGGTTCACCAAAATGTACTGACCCAAAATTTTCGCACCCTTACCTTCAGGCTATAGGATACATACCTGGAAGGGAGATGTGAGAAGGATGACACAATACCTTGGACTAAGAGGCCCTTTGAAGGTCGTGCCTCTTGGGGGAGGGGTATAAAGGTGAATTTTCTATGGATGGTGGGGTTCACCAGGAAACTTTGAGTGGTAGTTTCCACGCCTAGGTTGAGAATGGGTTTGATGTGTTCATTTTATACTCAATCATTCATATTCCTAGGTTGGAAAAAATGAATCTAAGCTATTCTATATGAAAATGCCAATTTATATGAATACATAAAGCATGAATGAATCCTAAATATAAGGAATATGTTAAATGGAAAAGAATGCACCTAATTTCGGATGTCTAATGAAGATTCTGAAGCTTGTAGGAGTCCAGATCATCCTGAATATGATAGGATCTTCTGAAATTGTACATAATCATCCCAGATCATAGGTGATCATCTAAGATCAGACAAGATCATCATCGATCTGATGAATTCGTCAGACGAATTCTTTAGAAACCTGCAATCACAAAAACAAACACCAAAAACCAAAAATGCGACTGCAAGAATAATGCAGAATGATAGAAATGACAGTATAAATGCTTAACTAATAAATCTAGATAGCATATTAAATAAAATACATTGTTTTAATAAGTTATTTTAACTTTATCATGCATTTATGCTAAGTGAGGTGAACTCCAGGATGCAAAATGAAAAATAATCAAGCTAATGCATAATAAAATAAAGAAGGAAGATGAGAAATGCAAACTTAGGACTCTGATTGCCCCCAATATAAACTGTAGTCGAGATCACCTCCAATCGTATGAGATCATCGTCGATCTACAACAGGATCGTCTGAAATCGTGTGGAATCGCCTGCGATGATCCAAGCTTCCTCCAGCTGAAGCACAATGAAAACCTACAATGAAAACTTAAAACTACAAGTGCAAACAATGGTATATAGGATGTCTTGACACAATAAATCTAAATGGTAGGGAAAATCAACTAGGGAGAGATTCAAGAGAAGACCCAGGGGGATAAACTGAGAAAATCCCAGTTTATATAGAATTAGGGGGATGTTAGGAGGTTGGGGATCATTCCAATCTGGGAGATCTCCAATAGAGGAATCTCCAACTGCACAGACATGCTTCTGCCCAAGTTGGAGAGGCTATTGAAATAGAAGCTAATTATGAAAATTTGGTTTTGGGATGAAATCGTCTAGATGTTCTGTCCTAGATGAATTCATCCGATCTGGGATGATTTCATCTGATCGGTGACGATATCATCCAACGGTCAAAAAATCTCCTAAAAATGGCACGAAAAATGGGGGGAGTGGTTAACAGGCGGTTTCGAGGTTAAAATTCAAATTTTTATCTTTTTACTAAGGGTTTAACTGCACCAATTTTAGGGTGCTACAATAGGTACCAAGGAAATAGGGGAAATCAAAGCTATCAGGGTGTACAAAGAAATTCCAGGGATAGGTATGACCAAATAGCTAATGCGCCAAGAGCTAGAACTCAGGATGATAATGAGGGAAGTAAGAAAGAGAGAGCATCATGAACTGGTTGCTGGATTTTTCAAGAACCTTAGTATTTTGATAAATATCCTTTGTGATTCAATAATTGAAAAGAACCTATGGAACCTGCTCATAAAATTTATGCAGCAATAGGTAACTCTAAAATTAATGGCCAAGCAACACATTTTATATTGAAAGGTAAAATTTATAGTAAAAATATGTGTATTTTAATTGATTATGGAAAAACTGATAGTTTTGTTTCACCAAATATTTTGAGGGACATACCAGAAGAACTTGGATTTATGGCTAATGGGTGGAAAGTCGAGTATGTGTCTGGTAAAATCTATATCGTTGACTAATGTCTATTTAAACCTCAAATAATGCTACCTCAAGGCAAACCCGATGGCATTTATATGTAGCTCCATTACATGCCTTTGACATAATTTTAGGTATTAATTGGCTTAAGGTACATAAAGCATTGTTAAATTTTTGAGGAAAGATGAATGGAATTCACTGATGACACTAAACAAATTATTCAAATTTATTGTGAACGTGAATCAGTGGAACCACATATTTTGACAACAATGCAAATTAAGATAGCACTAAGAAATGGTAGTAGGGTTTTTGTGTTCAAACATAATAAAAAGGAAGAGATCAAGTCTAGAGCAAGTATTTTTCAAACATATCCAGTGTTAAATGATTTTGGGAATGTCTTTCTTGAAGATTTACCTAGTCTTTCACCCCAAAGGGAATTTTATTTCTCTATAGAACTTTTATCAGGAGTAACACCTATAATTCGAGCACCATAAAGAATGACTACAATAGAGTTACAAAAGCTTAAGACTAAACTCTAGGATCTATTAGAAAAAAGACATATTAAATCAAGTGTTTCACCATGGGGTGCACCAATTTTGTTTGTGAAAAATAAGGATGGAACATTGAGACTATGTATTGACTACAAAATGCTAAACAAGATGACTGTTAAGAATAAATACTCTCTACTTAGAATAGAAAATTTTCTCTAAAATTGATCTTCGATCTGGTTATCAGTTTAAAATTTGAGAAGGGGATACCCATAAAACTACTTTCTGAACTAGATATGGCCACTATGAATTTACAATGGTGCCATTTGGATTGATCAATACTCAAGAAAATTTAATGAATTTGATGAATAGCCTATTTTATGATAAGCTAGATTAGTTTGTGTTGATATTGCTAGATGATATACTGATAAAATTCTAAAAGTAAGGAAAAACATGATCTTCATATGAGAACTATTCTTGAAATTCTTAGAAAGAATCAACTATATGGAAAAATGTCCAAGTGTGAGTTTTATACAACTCAGGTACAGTATTTGGGTCATGTAATTTATTTTGAAGGGGTGTTTGTGGATCCAAATAAAATTGAGGCTATTATTGATTTTCCTACTCCAACAAATGTATCTGAAGTGCGAAGTTTTATGGGAATACTTGGTATTATGATCGTTTTATTCAAAATATTTATAATATAGCTTATTCGATAACCAATATTCAAAAGAAAGGAAAAGTTTTCAAATGGATGGAACAGTGTGAAGAAGCATTAAGGACTCTTAAAGAAAAAATTAACATCAGTTCCTATTCTTAAAATAACAGATCCCAAAAAAACATTTATTATATGTATTGATGCTTCCTTGGAAGAATTAGGTGGAGTCCTTATGCAAGGTGATGGTGTTATTGCTTATGAGTCTCAAAAACTCAAGAAACATGAGTTAAAATATACCTCACATTATTTGGAATTAGCCATTATTGTACATGCTCTTAAAATGTGGCATCATTACCTACTTGGTAAATCATTTAAACATAGAATAGATCATCAAAGCCTAAAATATATTCTTACTCATCCAATGCTTAATGCTAGACAAAGGCGTTGAATGGAGTTTCTAGCATAATATGATTTTGGTATAGAGTATATAAAGGAAAAAGAAAATAAATTAGTGCTGGCAATTTTGGGTATGTTTCCTAGCTTCATGTTTGTGAGTTGTCATTGATGTCAAAAGGAGTTTGTGTTTATGTCAAAAGGAATTTGTGTTGATGTCAAACAGAGTTTGGTGCCAAAAAGATCTTGAAAGTTCCATGATGTTTATTTAAGGGTTTTTATTAAAACCATGGTGACAAGGTTAAAGGTTTTTCTTAAAACCATCTAGAATCATTAAGGGTTTTTATTAAAACCATCTTGGCTTAATGAAAAGGTTTTACTCCTTAAAAAAACCTTAAAAGTCCATTTTGATTATTAATAAATAAATTAACTCAAACGTTTGAAAATGTTTTAAGTTAAGTTTATTATTAATAAAATAATAATTATTAATTTAATAATTATTATTGAAAGGGTTTCTAAACCCTTAGCAGCGCTTATGTAAAAGACTTACCTCATTGATGGCGTTTGTTTGTTTGGGATGCAAAATACTATTAAAGGGCATTAATTCCTAAGGTTCAATACACCTCCGATTTGCGTGATTACCTTCGAATTCGTATTGCTCTGTGACCTTCAATTTCATATTACTATATGACCTTCAATTTTGGATTGCTCTATGATTTTCGAGTTTCGTATTACTCTATGTTTAAGTTCTGATTTGTACACCTGTGAGGAAGATAAATCTGTTTGTCTTTAATTTTTGCGAGAAAAGGGAAGGTAAAAGGATGAGTGGCACTTGAGAGTTTTGTTGGGCACTTGTGCTCCAACAACGGAGGCAATGGAGCGAAGGTGCTCGCTAGGAAGAGGTTTCAATATCGATTCATTTTGGGCATGTTTTATTTTTGGTCGCGGATTATTGTGCACATGGTACAATAGTTGCCTTGGACCACGAGTTTGGAGGAGGAAGCACTTTGGCGCTTATGTTGGTGTCTCCACACTTCTCCTAAGGTTGGAGAATTGATTTTTGGCCAAGGTAGATCTTTTGTTGATAATGTGGAATATTTGATTTGACTTGGAAAATTATTGTTGGTAATTGGATGGAGATATAAGGTTAAATAGAAATATTGCTTTGACATTGTTATTATTGATGCTTAATGTTTATGTGGTAAATGCATTTAGAAGTAAATGTATTTTAGGAGTTATAAGGGTTTAAGGAATAATTGTGCTTAATCTCATATTGGGGTTAGAAAGCCTTTGGAGTTATTGAGTGGATATTCTCTTGTAATTATTTTTGAGGTTGAAGTTATTTTGTGATATATTAAGTAGGAGTTATAAGGTGTAAAGGAATATTGTTGATATGTATATTTGTGAGTTTTGATTATTGATGAGTTGGAGTGATAAGGTTTTATTAGGACTCTTATCATTGTGCATTATTCCATTGTTGCTAACTCTAATTTGTGGCAAATTGAGAGTTAGTGTTGTGACAGATTTTGAGTTCTCCTTCTTCATCAAAGTAAAGGTATGGGAACATTCTTCCATGGTTATTATTGATTGATGGTTTTCTAAAAATAATTTTGGAGTGAAAAGGATTAAATTAAGTTTCCTTATTTGGAGTGGATCTTATTTTCTGAAAGTGGAAGTATTGATTATGCATTATGATATCATGATGATTTTATGAGTTATTGCATAATTCTGGTTTATGAGAGTGGAAGCATTTGAAGTTTGCTTTAGGGTTTTTGAGTGAGAAGCTTATGCCATTGCTATAAGTTGTTGAAACCCTAATTGAGTTGCTTGGTTGTTGAGAGTTTGGTTCTGAGATTGCTTCCATTAAGATTAAGTTGATCAAGTTATGCTTTACTTGATACATGATTTTGGCTTGCTCCTTTGAGATTTGATTTTATCGAGTTGTACTTTGCTTGATAAACTTTGTTGCATGGTTAAGTTGAGCATTCCCATTTGAGAGAAGTCAGAAATATATTGAACCCATTTTTGATGCTTAGAGAGAGATTGCTTTGAGTTCTTGAAAAATAACTTGGCTAGGGTTTGATAGTATGTTATGGTTCTATGTTGGAGGAGTTGATTCCTTTATATTGCATTATTGAGAATTGTTGGGTTGTGGTTCAATACCTTGTGAAAGTATACTAGTTTTATCTTTATTCTAATTTGAGAAAGAGTTTGTTTTTGAGTTGAAGGATAGAACATATTGAGTCTCTAACAATTCTCTTTATGCTCGTATGAGATTGATTTGAGTAGGAGGCTCATAAATATTTTATTAGGGGATAGGACATCTCCTTTGGGTAGGAGGCTCATAAATATTTGATTAGGGGGAGGATTCTCCTTTGGACAGGAAGTCCATAAACATTGTAATTGGGAAGGATTCCCAAAGGATTTGATTGAGAAAATTTAGTGAAATATTTTCTCTATGGAGTAGCCCACCTTGGGTGAACCATGTTATATTGGTGTCTCAATTGTGTGATGACTTGTACACTAGTTTGATTACTGCTTTGATTTTGCTATTGGTTCATTGCATTGCTTTCTGAAGTAAAAGGAAAAAGTTAAAAAGTGGTCTTATACTATTCACCCCCCCCTCTCAATATAAGATTGTGTTTTTCAATTAGTAGATGCTTTAAGTAGAATAAGGCATATCGATGCTATGTCACACTATCAATCTACTATAATTGATAAAATAAGGAAACTACAAATTCAATATGAATATTCACAGAAGTATCAAGAATTGGTTTAGCAAGATTCTTATAAAGCAAAGGGATTTAGAATCTGGGAAAATATATTATTCTTCAAAAACAAGATGGTGGTACCGAATGACCAAGACCTAAGAAATATGATACTGCAAGAGACACATAGTGCTCCTTATTTTGCTCATACAAGCTATGTAAAGATGTATAAATATATGAAAAAAGAATATTATTGGCCAAGAATGAAAAAATATATCACTAAATTTGTGGCTAGATGTTTAGAATATCAAAATATGAAGGCAGAACATCTACATCCAATTGGATGCTTATTTTTACATGACATTCCATAATACAAATGGCTAGTTGTGACTGGATTTCATAGTGGGATTTTCAAAAAATCTATTTTAGAATTATGTTATCATGGTAGTAGTAGATAAATTAACTAAGGTGCACATTTTTACATGACATTCCATAATATGTTATTATGTTATCATGGTAGTAGTAATAGAAGTGGTACGACTACATGGTTTTCCTAAAATAATTATATCAAATAGGGATTCTTGATTCACATCCAAGTTTTGGTAGGTATTGCATCAGGCATGGGGAACAAAGCTCAATATTAGTACCATTTATCATCCTAAAATAGATGGACAAACAAAAAGGGTGAATCAAGAGTTAGAGGATATGCTCTGTATGTATTGTATGGATCATCAAACTGATGGTGGATGGAAAATCACACACTCATAGACTCCAAATTCTCATTCATTAATCTGGAAATCTCTACAGTAACAGCCCGCAGGCTTTACAATAACCAGCGCTCGGCTTGGTTTTCTTACTCACACTCTACGTGCGATCTTCCTAAATCCACCACCCCTAATCTATTACAGAAACTGGGTTTTTATAGAGGCCCCGACCCTCTAAAACATCTGCCATGAAAATCGAAGCACCAACCCGATTTATGGCACCACTCCACACGGCCCCTATCATCGTCGCTTCCTGTCAGATCACTCTGACCGTCACTCCCTATTAGATTATTCTATGTGACCCATCCTCTTCGTTTCTTGTGCTTCTGGGTAATCACCTGCTTTTACTACACCCTGAGTGCTGCGTGTCGTCCTCATTCTGCAATCGCCGCCTAACCTCTATTGTCTTCTTCCTCCAGCTGCATTGTAGCAGGGGTCATGATATCGCGACATGTCGTGATATCGTGACATCTTCCTCATCCTACCCTTCTTTCTCTTTTTTGGTTGCGATATTGTGACATGTCGCGCTATCATGCCATTTCTCTTCCTCGCTCCTCTTTTCCACTTCGGGTCGTGAAATCACGACATGTCACAATTTCATGACATATTTTCTTCTTGCCTCCTCTCGCTCCTTCAGGTCACGATTTCGTGACATGTCGCAAAATCGTGACATCTTTTCGCTCCACCTTCTCTCTCTCCTTCACGTCGCAAAATCGTGACATGTCACAAAATCGTGACATCTTCCTTTTTTACCTTGTCTCTTCTCCTTCAGGTCGTGAAACTATGACCTATCGCGAAATCGTGACTTTCTGGCTCCCTTGCCTTCTTTTCTCCATTGGGTCACGAAATCATGACATCCTCCTCCTTTGGCTCCTTCGCTCGTCCCTTCATCGCAAAAATGTGACATGTCACGAAATCGTGACATATTTATTCCTTGGCTCCCTCTTCGCCTTCTGGCCGTGAAACTACGACCTGTCATGAAATTGCGACATCTTCTTCCTGCTGGCCCCGTTCTCTGTTTGTGTCGTGATATCGTGACACATTTTTTGTCATGATATTGCGACATCTTTCTCCATCTGCTCCTCTCTACTCTTCATGTCACGATATTGCGACACTTTTCCTGTCGCAATATCACGAAAGGTTTTCCTCCTCGCCCTCCTTGCCTTTTTCTGTCATGATTTCATGACACGTCACGAAATCGCGACGTTTTTCCTCCTTGGGAAAATTTTCTGAAGTGGCCCCCCTACCACTGGATGCTTTTGCATTAGGTGCTGTTGGATGCTCCTGCATGGCGGACAAGAAATCACACACTCACAGACTCCAAATTCTCATTCATTAATCTGGAAATCTCTATAGTAACAGCTCGCAAGCTTTACAATAACCAGCGCTCGGCTTGGTTTTCTCCTAACTACACTCTCTATGTTCTCCAATCCACCACCCATAATCTCTTACAAAAACTGGGTTTTTATAGAGGCCTCGACCCTCTGAAACATCTACCATGAAAATTAGAGCACCAACCCAATTTATGGCACCACTCCGCATGGCCCCTGTCATCGTTGCTTCTTGTCAGATCACTCTGACCGCCACTCCCTGTCAGATTATTCTGCGTGACCCATCCTCTTTGTTTCTCGTGCTTCTGGGTAATCACCCGCTTTTACTGCACCCTGGGTGCCACGTGTCATCCTCGTTCTGCAACCACTGCCTGACCTCTTTCGTCTTCTTCCTCTATCTGCACTGTAGTAGGGGTCGCGATATCGTGACATGTCATGATATCGCAACATCTTCCTCATCCTGCCCTTCTTTCTCTTTTTCGGTCGCGATATCGCGACATGTCGCGCTATCGTGCCATTTCTCTTCCTTGCTCCTCTTTTCCACTTCGGGTCGCAAAATCGTGATATGTCACGATGTCACAACATCTTTTCTTCTTGCCTCCTCTCACTCCTTCGGGTCGTGATTTCGTGACATGTCACAAAATCACGACATCTTTCTGCTCCACCTTCTCTCTCTCCTTCACGTCATGAAATCGTGACATGTCATGAAATCACGACATCTTCCTTTTTCGCCTCCTATCTTCTCCTTCGGGTCGCAAAACTATGACCTATCACGAAATCGTGACTTTTCGTCTCCCTTGCCTTCTTTTCTCCATTAGGTCACGAAATCGCGACATGTCACGAATCGTGACATCCTCCTCCTTTGGCTCCTTCGCTCGCTCCTTCGTCACAAAAATGCGACATGTCGCAAAATCGTGACATCTTTCTTCCTTGGCTCCCTCTTCGCCTTCTGGCCACGAAACTGTGACCTGTCATGAAATCGCGACATCTTCTTCCTGCTAGCCCCATTCTCCGTTTGTGTCGCGATATTGCGACACATTTTTTGTCGCAATATCGTGATAGCTTTCTTCGTCTGCTCCTCTCTCCTCTTCGTGTTGTGATATCACGACACTTTTCCTGTCGTGATATCACGACATGTTTTCCTCCTCGCCCTCCTTGCTTTTTTCTGTCATGATTTCACGACACGTCGTGAAATCGCGACGTTTTTCCTCATTGGGAAACTTTTCTGAAGTGGCCCTCCTGCCACTAGATGCTTCTGCATCAGGTGCTACTAGATGCTCCTGCATCACAAACAAAATGGGAATACTATATTTGTTTGGTAGAATTTTCTTATAATAATAGCTACCATACATCTCTAGGTATGGCTACATTTGAGGATCTATACGGATGGACGTGCAGAACACCATTATAATGGATTAATTCAAAGAATCAGGTGATGATCGGGTCAGATATGGTCAGGTAAATGGAAGCCTCAAATCAATACAAGAGTTAAATATACCAAAAGTTCTATCAAATCCTCTAAGCTTAGTCCATGATTTGTAAGGCCTTTCAAAATTGTTGATAAATTGAACTTGATTGCCTACAGATTAGACTTGCCACCCAATTTGTCAAAAATTCATGATATATTCCGTGTGTCCTTTCTCAAGAAATATGTTCCTGACCCTTCACATGTTTGGAATATTTATCAATTACATATGGACGATCCCCTATGCATTAAGGCGCAACTCATTAAGATCCTTGGATATAAAAAAAAAACAACTAAGAAAGCGAAATATTGAGTAGTGCAATGTCCAATGGGATCATTTTTCTAAAAATAGTGCCACGTGGGAGGATGTGACCATCATGAAAATATAGTTTCCATTCCTATTTGAATAGTGTTTTAACAACGTTATTATCATATCATAGTTTTATTTTTCTAGAATAGTGATATTATCATATTTTGGTTTGTGAAGTATGATAAATATATTTGATGGTTGTGCATGTTTAATATTAACAATGCATGGTGAATCAGTTTTAGAAAAAAAATGAAAATTTATTGATGTATTGAACTGATTTCTTATTAGCTATGGCAATGTTGTTTTATGCTTCAATAAGTAATGCAAACATAGGGGCTATGTTTAATATTAGGGGGGAAGTATGTAATAACCCATAAAAAATATAATTCATGGTATGCATAATTTATCTGCAAGGATGAGATACTACTAATGAATCTATAGATGCAGGAGGCAGGTATTGTTACTGGCAGAGATAATGCATAGAAAGGGTGTCTTATCAATGAGTAGAAGGAATATACGGTATAAGGTAAGTCAATGAAATGATGAGTGGTGGTGTAATCATCGGTTGATAGGGGTAAAGAACCCTATAGGCAATGCATCCACTAGTGGTCCATATAGATGCATATCATGTAGTTACATTTGTAGGAATGTGTGATGCTTGTTAAATTATGAATTTATGATGTTTCCTAGTGATAAAAATGCTTACAATATATGGGTGCCATAATTTAAAAATTATGGATGACAATGAAAATGCATAAGTGCATGGAAGCCATAGTTTTAAACAAGTGAATGAATGTGAAACATTGATATATTATTTGTTGTCCTAAGTACTGAAAGGGAATGTAAGGTGGACAAAGAAAAGTTAATTAATAATTAATATGTATACACTATTGTGTGTTTTGAAGAACTTAATTATTTAAAAATAATATATAATATATAAAATAAAATGTATTAGAATATAATGATATAGAGAATGTAAAGGAGTCGTGGTATTATTTAAAAATAAATAAATAAATGATAATAAATTGGGAATAGTCGACAATTATGGGAAATATAGTATAGTCAACATTGTCGAAATTATTACTTGGATTAGGCTTGATGAAAGTGGACAAAATAAGGTTTCCACTCGACATACTTGGGAGAGAATGTTCTAAAAACTGCTGATTTATGGTAAGCGAGAATATGGAAATCATCTTCTAGATTAAAAAAGGTGGAGATAGATATTACTAGACTGGGAGAAAGTTTTCGAAAAAATGGAGAGGAGCATCAAGGAAGGGAAACGTTGAAAGCAAGATAAGAAACAATTTTAAGAAATGCTAAATGGGAAAAATCTGAATAAAATATTTTTAAAAGAATGAATAGGCTACTCCGTGTGAATTCGAATTGCTATATGTGTAAATACAAATTTGTATGAAATATTTTAGAGTATTTTTTGGGTTGCTCTATGTGAATTTGAAATGCTATATGTTTTATTTTTTAGCATTGCATGGGTTGTTTAGTGTGTGAATTGGAATTTCTAATTGCATGGTATAATGAAAAATAATAATATAATCCCATGCTCATATGTGACACTATTTGAATTTGATGGATGCATTGAAAATTTTATGGTAGGCAATAACAGTATTGGTTGGCTATGTTTTTGGTTGGTGAGAACTAGAAATAGAGTTGGTTTCATTATGGAAAATTATATTAAAGTTGCATGCTATGTTGAGGGATGTTTTGCTACTCACATGCTATTTTTGAAACCTATGTTGTGTTGGGTTGGTATTAAAATTTTGGCATGTTGCATTGGGAATGAGAATAATGCAATTATAATAAATCTAGCCACATTTCAATATAGATTGACCGCTCTGATCTTGAATAAGCAATTGGATTTGCTTACCTATTTTACCTTTTTTATCTACATTCTAGATACTGGAGTTGCGTTATGATTTTATAAAACTATTTAAGAGTATATCTCAGCAAATTATTGAAGTCTGACCTTAAAATTCTTGATAATGTGTATTGTAAAGAAAACATAGTATGAGAGATGTATGACATAATTTGATATTAATAAATATTGTAGCCTTGGTTAATGCATGGCATAACACTATGAACCATAGAATGATTTGAATCCAAATAATTATTTATCTTCTCAATACGATGAGGAATAGTATCTTGTTCAGGTAGCAACTTGTTTACTATACATAAGTTCTGGATTTAAATTCTAAAATGATATATGGTTGTGGTATGGAGATAGAATTTATTTATTAAAACAATTAACAATGTTTTATTACATCACCATGTGTTGCTATTTAATTTTGTTGCTTTTTTATTATGCATGCTTTCTCAATGTCATATACAGACCTATATGGATGATAGCATTACTAAAAAACATGATGTTGGGTGAATGTGTATGGAAAAATCAGAGTGTGCACCAAGAATATTTTAGGTTTCAAAACTTATGCTTATAGAGAAATGTTTTGATTAATGAGAAAACTTTTAAACGGAATCCTCAACCTCAATTTCTTTTATAACCTAAAATTCACCATTGATTGACATCGAAAATCATCTTGTTTAAATTTTAGATCAGATTATAATATTGCATGCAAGATAGTGTTTTGGAAATAGAAATTTTTGGCAGAATAGCATAGTATAGAAATATAAGAGTAGTCTGGTTAAATTAACTAAATTAGAATCTCTATGACGGATTGGAAAAACTTTCTACCCTCTGGCTTGAATGTGTTAATATGAAAGGGCTTAATTATATTTGTTTCCCATTCAAACTTCAACATAGTTTATATTTAAATATAACTTATATGTAATATATTCAAATGTATGCTATGCTAGCATTGCTTTCAAACTAGAGAATGAAAGAATTGATTTAAACCCAACCAGTGATAGATCAATTAGAAGATCTGGCAGTACTGATTACTTCCTGCATAAAAGTTGCAAAATATAATAGGTTGACGTCTAGTTAACATATATTATAGCATGATAATGAATAAGGGATATATTTTAAAAACGTGAGTGTATGATTGGATAGATGTTTTGAAGTTGAGATTACCTAGGAAGATACATTGAGTGGTATTATTTATCCTAACTGGAAGTAATGAGAAACAAATTTCTTATTTAAGACTTGATGATAGAGCTTACACAATTACTAATAAAAGAGTTTTAATGTCACAAATTTACTATTTTACATATTTTTAATACACACATATGCACAATATTTATTTTGAGTAAAATAAGACTCTAGTCTTCTAGTTACACTACTTACATGGATACTTTTACTCTTCGTCATGCTCCTAACTTTCCTACATGTTCTATTTATATTCATGTCATTTTTAGGATCCAAATTACATTATTTGATGTATTTGTAAAAATGGGTTTTAGTGACTTCTAGTCTACCATTGTAGTTTTATATTAGATAGTATTTATTATATAAGGTAATGATATTATTTCGATTGAGTTTTTCTTTTCTAGGTAATATTTATTATTTTTAATTAATTTATTTATTTTATGAATGGTAGGGTATTTTATGTACATTGCATTTGATATACAATATTTTATGGTGAGAAAGAAAAGGTCTAATTTAAAAAAAAAAAAAATCACTTTTATCTAACTTATGATTTCATGTTTTGTGAGCCACTTCACAATTTTGTTATATCATTCTAATGTTGGCTATATTTATAGAATTAGAAAGAATGAGATATTATATTAATTCTCTAATAATCAAGATATGACCTCCTACAATTTGTAATAACCCACCAAAAGCCTAGTTCATGATATGCATAATTTATCTACAAGGATGAGATACTACTAATGAATCTATGGATGCAAGAGATAGATATTGTTACTATACGATATAATGTATAGGAAGGGTGTCTTATCAATGAGTATAATGAATATCCATTATAAGGTAAGTCAAGGAAATGATGAGCAGTGGTGTAATATCTGGTTGATAAGGGTAAAGAACCCTATAGGCAATGCATCTTCTAGTGGTTCATATAGATGCATATCATGTAATTGCATTTGAAAGAATGTGTGATGTTTGTTAAATTATAAATTTATGATGTTTTCTAGTGATAAAAATGCTTAGAATATATGGGTGCCATAATTTAAAAATGATGGATAGCAATGAAAATACATAAGTGCATGGGAGCTATAGTTTTAAACTAGTGAATGAATGCTAAACATCGATATATTATTTTTTGTCCTAAGTACTAAAAGGGAATGTAAGGTGGACAAAGAAAATTTAATTAATAATTAATATGTATACACTAATGTGTGTTTTGAAGAACTTAATTATTTAAAAATAATATATAATATATAAAATAAAAATGTATTAGAATATAATCATATAGCGAATGTAAAGGAGACATGGCATTATTTAAAAATAAATATATAAATGATAATAAATTGGGAATAGTAAAAAATTATGGGCAATATAGTATAGTCAGCTTTGTGGGAATTATTAATTGGCTTAGACTTGATGTACATTGATAAAATAAGTTTTCCACTTGGCATACCTGGGAGAGGATGTTTTAAAAACTAACGATTAGTGGTAAGTGAGAATATCGAAACCATATTCTAGATTAAAAAAAAAAATGGAGATAGAGATTATTGGACTGGAAGACAATTTTTGTAAAAAGGGAGAAGAGCATCAAGGAAGGGAAACATTGGAAGCGAGATAAGAAACAGTAGGTTCTTTTGGAGAAATTTTTAAGAAATGCTAAATGGGAAAATCTGAATGAAATGTTTGTAAAATAATGAATGGGCTACTCTGTGTGAATTCAAATTGCTATATGTGTAAATAGGAATTTATATGAAATGTTTTAGAGTATTGTATGGGGTGGTCTATGTGAATTTGAAATTCTATATGGTTTATTTTTTAGCATTGCATGGGCTATTCAGTGTGTGAATTGGAATTGCTATTTGCATGGTATAATGAACAAAAAATTAATATAATCCCATGCTCATATGTGAAACAATTGGAATTTGATGCATGCATTGAAAAATTGATGGTAGGAAATAACAGTATTGGTTGGTTACATTTCTGGTTGGTGAGAACTGAAAATAGAATTGGTTTCATTATGGAAACATAGATTAAAGTTGCATGCTATGCTGAGGGATGTTTTTCTACTCATATGCTATTTTTGAAACTTGTGTTGTGTTGGGTTGATCTTAAAATTTTTACATGCTCCACCGGGAATGGGAATAATGCAATCATAATAGATCTAGCTGCATTTCAAGGTAGATTGACCATTTTGAACCTTGAATAAACATCGGTAATTCATGCTAAAGAATAAATATGCTTTGAGAAACATTGCAATTGTATTTTCTTACCTATTTTACCTATTTTTGTCTACGTTTTGGAGAGTGGAGCTGCGTTATGATTTTATAAAACCATTTAGAGTATATCTTAGCAGATTATTGACGTCTAGCCTTAAAAATATTGATAACGTGTGTTGTAAAGGAAATGTAGTCTAAGATATGTATGTCAAAATTTGATATTAAGAAATATTGTAGCCTTGGTTAATGCATGGCATAACATTGTGAACCATAGAATGATTTAAATCCAAATAGTTATTTATCTTCTCAATATGATGAGGAATAGTGTCGTGTTCAATATATTCTAGCTTTAAATTCTAAAATGATATATGGATGTGGTATGGAGATAGAATTTTTTATTAAAACAATTAACAATTTTTTATTACATCACCATGTGTTGCCATTTAATTATGTTGCTTTTATATTATGCATGCTCTATCAATGTTATATACAGACCTGTATGGATGATAACATTACTAAAAATAATATTATGGGTGAATGTGTATGGAAAACCTAGAGTGTGCACTGAGATGTTTTAGGTTTCATAGCTTATGATTATAGAAAAATATTTTGATTAATGAGAAAAATTTTAAATAAAATCCTCAACCTCAATTTCTTTTATAACCTAAAATTCACCATTGATGGACAATGAAAATCATCTTGGTTAAATTTTCGATCAGAGTATAATATTGCATGCAAGATAGTGTTTTGGAACTAGGAAGTTTTGGAATAATAGCATACTATAGAAATATAAGAGTAGTCTGGTTAAATTGACTATATTAGAATCTCTATGACATATTGGGAAAACCTTCTACCTTTAGGATTGAATGTGTTATTATGAAAGGGCTTAATTACATTTGTTTCCCATTCAAACTTCAACAATTTTATATTTAAACAAAGCTTATGTGTAATATATTCAAATGTATGCTATGATAGTATTGTTTTCAAACCAAAGAATGAAAGAATCAATTTAAACACAATCAATGATAGATCAATTAGAAGATCTGATAGTACTATTACTTCCTGCATAAAATTTGGAAAAGATAATAGGTTGACATCTAGTTGACAGATATTATAGCATGATAATTAATAAGGAAGACATTTTAAAAAAATGAGTGCATGATTGGATAGATGTTTTGAAGTTGAGATTACCTAGGAATATACATTGAGCGATATTATTTGTCCTAACTGAAAGTAATGAGAAACAAATTTCTTATTGAATACTTAGACTAAAACAATAGAACATATGATATCATACTTAAATTTAATATGAGTGGTTACCTATGGTGTTATTGTGAGGAAAAATTTATAGTACAACATAGGAAAAACAAAGTGCTTTATAATTAATATTTAGAATAGCTTCTACTCCTTTAGATGAGAAAATCAAAAGAAATTATAAATTATACTATTAAAGTGGAATTCAGAGAAATTAGTTTAAATTATAACATATCCATTAAAACTCTGATTTTTATTTTATTTTAGCTATGAAAATATAAGTAGATATATTAAACCAAGGAGTTTTTATATTGTATAGCAAACATATCATGATTGGTTAGGAAAAATTATATTTGTTGCAAATATTTGTATGGTTAAACTATTTCAAAAGAAATCAAACTTTAGTTAAGTCTCATTATTTTTAAAATAATAATAATAAAATCTAAGACTGTGGAAGAGATAATCTTAACTCTCTAGGATTGTGGAAAGGATAATCTTAATACTACAAGATTATAGAAGGGACAATATTAACATACAACCTAAGGTTGTGGGCAGGACAACCTTGACATTATTTTAATATTGTGGGTAAGACAATCTTTTGAAGGCATTATTTATTGATGCTTATGGGTAGGCAGTCATCATAAATCAGGGCTCTAACTATACTTCCAAGAAAAAAGGTCAGAATGAGAGGTAACGAAGGGTTTTATGGGCATCTCTTCTAGGTTAACCCTACTAGTGATGAGTGGTGAATTGTGCTTGATTAGATGATACTAAAAACACAATGGTATGAGATATCATTTTTGTTAATCAACATAAAACATCAAGTGGTTACAAGGTATTGGTAAAATCCTAGACGATGCTCCATGGTAGATGGTTGATCATCTAGATCGATCATGTATGCGCTAATAATTACATGAAATAAGTATATTATATGGTATCATGAGTTCATGCTAATACATGGGAAAGTTATGCATCACACTTGTAGGTGTTATGGGCCCTAGAGGAAAATAACCCATTGCTTGAAATTAGGTTCTCAGGAGGAGAGTGAAGTTCAAATGGGGCAATCATACAAGATTTGACCAATATCGATCTCATGAGTATTTCGATTGCAGTGAAATGACACTCATGAAGATAGTTCTAATATGCTCATACTAGATAAAAAATTAGTAATGATTACAAATAAAAAAAAAATCTCTTACTGATTTCTATGATGTTGGAAAACCAAGTGGGTAGAACTTGGGCTGTTACACAATTTCCTAAATGACTTATGGAAAAATACACATAAATCATATATGTTATGAGATATCCAAGTGCACTCATCATACTTTACACTTTAGACTCTTTTATGAGATTTTTAACCATATAATCATTTATCACTATTACATTATCTAAAAATATTACAATACCACATTCAATTAACACTTAAGTATAATTAAATTGATGTTAGTAATGTAGAAGAGTTATTATAAGTGAGAAAGTGAGATAAGAATATTAACATGTTGGAGATATTATTTAGAAAATATTGACTTATTATTATTATTATTATTATAAAATTATATTGAAGATAATCTATATAAAAAGGAATTTAAATTTAGGTTTTAGGATTAGATAAGCATGGGAATGATTTGTAACCATAAAGCATTATCCAAACAAACTATGTTAAATTGTATTTTCCATACAATAGAAAACAAATTGCATTCAAACATTTAGAATAATATTTATGTTTGGTGACACCATTTTTTAAATTATATACTATACCTAAAGAAATAGATATAATAATTATTTAATTTAAAATATGATAATAAATTATACAATTTGGTTTTTTTTAAACTATACTTTGGATGTGGTTGCTCCTATGATGCAATCCTTGATATTATGGGTGAAAATTTATTAAGAACCATTGAAAACATGACCTAATATTTTATGTGCTATTATTAACATATTTTGGTCTTAAAGTATACTTAGTTTGATAGGGATTTTTAGATTTATTATCACAAATAAGCATTTTGATTTTATGACCACTCATCTAAACTAATTTTTATTATTTATGTATAACATAATAAGGATTGAATAAACTATATTTTATGATATTTATAGCTATTTTTAATGGTTTTGTTGAATTTATGTTAGGGTAGAACATAAGTAAAGTTTAATTTTTATTTGTTGCATAAATCCTTGTATTGAGGAACTATAGAACTACCTATCACATATGAGGATAGGAAAATATAGAACTACCTAAGCCTATCTTCCCATGAGAGGGAAGCTAGATCAATAGCTACTACAATTCTCATGTAGAAGGGGCCATGAAGTGTAATCCTTTAGGTAAATCTTTTTCAAAAATTTGTAATCTATCTCTATTGATGAAACTCAATATTACATAAAATAATAAATTTTATAAATTTATGGGCTAAATGGTGTAATATGGTGTTGAACATCTTGATCTATATATCATTTATATCAATTCATTACTTTAGCGGAAAATATTGAAAAAAAATATATTTTCAAATAAATTATATTTTATCCTATGTAAAAATAAATTTTATTTCATCTTTTGCTTTTTAAATTATATCCAAAATATAATATAGATCAAAAATGTTTTTAAAAAAATTGTAATTTATCTCTTTAAAGGTAAACATTATTCATTCTTCAATTTTTTTTATTGATAGTAGAATGGGTTTTTAAAGGGTATCCAAACCTATTACAAGTAGGTTTTGAAAGGCACCCCAGACCTTAGATCTAGAAATGCTAAGATATCAAGAAAGACTGAGCTGGAATCCAACCTTCCAATGAAGCAACCTCCTAGCAACTAAGTTGTAGATTTTTATTAAGCAAATACAAAAGATTGTTACAGTCAAACAACTAGTTGGCAACACTACCAACATAGGAGAAACCAACACCCAAAAAAATATTTAAATTCATGATTTAAAATTAGAATTTGAAAATCTTGTCCAAAGCTTCATTCAAATTCAAAGTTCAAAATTTGAAGATAGTGCCCACCACTAGGGCTTTGAATCTAGGAACTAAGTCTCACCATGCTCAGAGAACCACAGAGCCAAGGATACTGCCTAAAACTAGTGTAGATCTATAGCAACAACATTCGACCTGACAAACAATTGAATCAAAAAAATCAAAAATCACTTGATGAAAGCCCTTCATTCTTCAACTTTTTAAAAATATTAAAAAATACAATGTAAATTATATATATTTCAATAAAATATATTTAGCTTTTAAGTAAAACATCTAAAATATTAGAATTATAAAGTAATAAACAAATATAGATAACAGCGAGAATAATTAACATAAAAGTGTACATTCAAATTAAAAAAAAAAAAACCATAAAATAATTGATAAGGAATGTGAAATATGTTTTAAAATATAAATATTTTATATAGACACCTTCGTCCATCTCCCGATTATGGAAAACAGGAATTCCACCAAGGTAAGGCAATGCCCTAAAATCTTTCGTAACTAGATTATATCATATTTAAAGCTAAATAATGCCAACTAAATTCATATGAACCGGCTTAAAATTCCGCATTAATCGAATATTAAAAGTATATCAACAATAATTATTTCTTTAAAGCCTTGGTTCTTTGCTTTCGAACATTATAATTAGTATCTATTGCATATATAGAAGAACCAACCACACCTCGAAAGGAAGTAAATTTATTTTTCTTAAATTGAATTCACATTTAATTATAATCAATAATATATATTGGAAAGGCCATTGCAAATTTACAGACCTATAGCATACAGCTCATGGTGTTAAGTCCAATGCGATCGTAAGGCTACCGTCATATAGCATACAGAGATTAAATTCAAATGAAAAATACAATTGTACTATACTAAATTTTTTGAAAAACTACTTGTTGAACTATGGAGGTGCCAAAGCTGTGTATGATGGTCTATAGAGGCTTCCTTCAAAATTGAGAATTTGATCATCAAACTACGATAGTGCGGCCAGCCATAAAATGGCCCTGCTTGGTCACATGATAAGATATACATGTTATTTATCTTTAAACCAAGCCTGCGTCGAAGGGCACCGATGCTGACGATAACCATGTGTCACCGGAGATGAATGAAGATACCGTGAAATTTTGAGCATCAGAAGCGTCCATCACTGAATGATAGGCAGACCACTGGACTCGCTTTGCAGTACCAGCCCTAGGCCCTTCATTTTCATATTCACCGTAATATAATGTGCTCAATGCAAAGTCGCCGGACCATTGCAGCCACCCCTCTGGCTGGATTACGCTATTCATGTAAGACGGCATATAAACCGTTCGAGAGTAATTCTTCCACGGCCTCCTCAGATAAGTTGGAAAAGAACTAATCACCGGAACGAGATCGGGCGCAGCACTGACGTTACAATTATGAATAGATGTTCCAGTGTTCTGATTTGGATCTGTTCTGCCTTGTGCTGTGTACAGATTCTGCTGGTTATCCATAGGTTTCCTGGCCAGAAGATTACAGTTCTGGAAAACAACTGCCGCGTTGCCGAATATGAAATCTACGGTACCGTAGATGTCACATTCCCTGTAGAATTGACGGAGAGAATGGGCGTATAAAGTGTCCTGATAGTCCTTGAAACTGCAACGGTAAAAGGCGGACAGATCTGATCCCACTCTCAGAGCAACTGCCTGGTGTTTCACTGCGCCCGCCGTATTCTCGAACGTAATGTCGCGTGCTAGAAAACCTTTCCCAACAGCAGCTGCGTTTATTCAATTAAAAAAGTTTAGTACCACAATCATAGGCCAACAAGAAAAACGGATGTCACAATTTAACATAGTAGCTTACCAACAGTCGCAGAGTGAAACGTTGTCCACCCGTCCACTACGCTTCTGTTACCCGTAATCACAGTGATGTCCATGCCGTCTCCGACCAACATAATATTTGTCTTGTATTTGGGGATCTGTACATACTCATCGTAGACTCCCTCCATGATATGGATCACGTATCTATCAGCGCTTTTGTTTGGAGCGGCACTTATTGCTTCGGTAATTGTCGTGTAATTGCCGCCTTCTGTCTGAACGAGACAGCCACGAAGGAAAGCTGTCTTCCACTGATCCATACTGTCTTTGGAAGTCATCGCCGCTGGATAACAGTCGTCGGTTGAGGACGGAAGGGTTTTGAGAACCCTTGCTAGCAATCCATAACTTCTTTATCAACGGAATCCAAACTAGACTGACAGAATTTAGGATTCTGCAACTTGAATCAAACTAGACTGACAGAATTTAGGATCCTGGGCCAAGCCGCAGGCAGATTGAATGCCGTTTTGTGTAGTGCTGCATTCAATTTGAGAGAATGAGGCGAATATTAGCATAGACACAAGGATTTGTCCTGGAATCACGATTCACAATTTGAGTTGATCGATATATTGTTTTCAGCTATTTATAGACTCCATACGGAGAAATCAACGGAATCGCATGTGCCGTGTTCTGATTGCCTTAGATCGCATGGGCTGTTTCGCACACAATTTTTCTTTAGGTTTTGGAAGGTATACTCTTAACTGAAGCTTCCTCCATTGACTGTTGACCCTGACGATACCCTAAAAATACGCGTAAGCCATGTTCATTAAAGTGAAGTTTTTATTGTCACAAACTCCCTTCTTTGGACCCGTTTAACACTAATTACAAATGGCTTTTGACTTTGGACTTCACCCCAAAACGTTCTTCTACAAGTAGATGACTATTAGTAAATTAGTCTCTTGTGTGTTAGAAATTAAACTTGATTTCGCGTATCAAAGATCTTATTGCCAAAATTTGATCATAAATCTTTGATATTCGATTGTCGTAATTTTTCAGCGTACACATTTAATACCAGTAATTTGCGATTAGAAGAATTTTTTTTTTTTTTGACTTAAAGGAGTGTTAGAAGATAAGTCTTATCCTCTCTTTCGTCCGACTATATAAAGTGGTGGTGTCTTTCAGTAATGGTGAGATGTGCATAGTAGTGTAGAGATTGGTCGAGAACAGAGTAGTGGAGTGCAGAGTAGAAGAGAGTGAAGAACGCAGCAACATAGAGTAGAAGAGAAGAAGAAGGGGAGAAGAACAACACAGAATAGATGTAGAGAAAGGAGTAGGAGCTGCAACCTTCTGAAAATCCCACTAGATGTTCAACTTGCAACTCATATTGCAAATATGTTTGTAAATCTTCGATTGAAGGAAGCATTTTTGTAAAGTTATATTTTGCCCTAATACTGCAGTTGTAGTAAGTTTGTTTTTTTAGTTAATATAAATGCATTTTTTGTCTACTTGAGTATTTTGTGCATTTTCTCCTCCGAAACGTTATTTTGGAATATTTCTCCTTCGAAAATGATATTTGACGTATTCATCCTATGAAACGTGTTTCATGACCTCTCCACTCTGAAAAGGCACTTTACGACTTAATTACTCTGAACAGGTGTTTTTGACCATGCTTTGACCAGTGAAAGCCCATCCACCCATTTTGTCGTTTTGCTAAAACTCTTGTTTCGCATTTTATTTCCCCAAAAAGACATTTTGGGACTCCCTTATCCCGAAAAGGGATTTCAAGACGTATTTTCCTGAAAAATATTTTCAAGAATTTTTATCCCGAATAAGTGTTTCAAATTGGTATCAGAGCTAGAGCCTTCTCGTGGATGATAAGAAGCAATGGCTTTTGGCATCAACCCTTTATAGTTGTAGATCCCACGTTTCAATGGCAAGAACTATGATTACTAGAGCATCTAGATGAATATTATGTTCGGATCTCAGGAGCTATGCGACTTGGTCAAGAATGGCTATACAGATGCGGCAATATTGAGTGCTCTCTCCCAAGTAGAGTTAGACTTGTTGAAGGAGAATCAAAATATGGATCAAAAGGTATTATTATACATAATGCAAGCAGTCGAGGAAATAATTTTCACAAGAATTGTAGCAGTAACCAAAGCAAAGTAGGTATGAGAAATTCTTTCCAGTTCCTTCTAGGGTACCAACAAAGTGAATTTGGTGAGGTTGCAGATGGTGAGAAGGGAGTTTGAAAATCTGCAAATAAATGAGTTAGAGTCCATGAGTGATTTCTTTATGTGGACAATGGGTATCATAAACTAGATGAGAATGAATGACTAGAATATGGAGAACCAAAGGATTGTGGAGCAGATACTAAGGAGCCTACTAGTAAGGTTCAACTCAGTGGTGATTGTAATCAAAGAATTGAGGGATTTGATAACCCTCTCTATGCATGAGCTCATGGGTTATCTACAAACACATGAGTAGAGGCTGAGCCACTCAACTCAAGTGTTCAAGACTCAAGTCTCATTATGAGATAGTAGCAGAGAAGAATTCTACTTTGGAGCCTACAGTTCTCAAGGAGGAAGATGATAAAATAGTAGAGGTAAGCATGGAAGAGGCCATAAGGGAGGAGGAAGGTCAAACTCCAATGATGGAGAGACCAGTTGCAACTTCCATCAAGCAAGAGGAAGAGGCAATGGAAGAAATCAGCAAGGAGGATCTAATCAAAGGTAAATCCAAAATTGAATGTTATTATTGCAAGAAATTTGGTCACTATAGCTATGAGTGTAGAAACAATATGGTCAAGGAGAACAAACAACAAGCCCACTTTATAAATGAATATGAAAATTCAAAGTGTAGAGATGCTTGTGGGAACATGCTATTAACTTGCAGTACTGAGGAGGAGAACCATAAAAATACTTGGTATCTCGATAGTGGGTGCATCAACCACATGATTGAGAAGAGAGATATGTTGTCATAGCTTGATGAAACAATCAAGTTTGAGGTAAATATGGATAACAATAGCAAGATCCCTATCATGGAAAAAGGGAAAATTATAATATGTACTAGGCAAGGTGAAAGGAAGCAGATCACTTATGTGTATTATATTCTTGGGTTGAAACATAATTTGTTGAGTGTTGGATAGCTTGTGCAAAAGGGGCAGACTATACAATTCAAGGATGGAGCTTGTACCATCAAAGTCAGATCATGGAAAAATTATAATTGTGTCCATGATAAGAACAAGATGTTTCTCGCTCGAATTTAAAATAAATTTTTGTTGTAATTTAGTGTAGTAGTGAAGGATGCTTCCTGGTTGTGGCATCTCAAATTCGATCACCTAAGCTTCAGTGGTCTGCACTTGTTGCACAAGAAACATATGATAAAGGGTTTACCCCTTATTGAGCAACCAAATCAAGTTTGTGAAGGTTGTTTGGTCGACAAGCAACACAAGGATGTGTTCCCTACATAACAATCTTGGAGAGATTCACAGCCATGAGATCTAGTGCATTATGATATTTGTGGTCCAATGTAAACCAACACATTTGCTAGTAACAAATGCTTCCTTACTTTCATTGATGAATATAGTTGGAGGACATGGGTATATCCCATCAAAAAAAAGTCATAAGCTTTCAAAAAAATTAGGGCTTTCAAGGCTCTGGTTGAAAAATAAAGTAGCTATTATGTGAAGACTGTCTAAAAATATGGAAGAGGTGATTTTATCTCCAATGAATTCCATAATTTCACCAAGAAGAATGGAATTTGAAGGTAGCTCATTGCCAGATGCACACCACAGCAGAATGGTGTTACAAAGAGGAAGAACAAAACCATTATGGATATGACATGGAGTATGTTAAAGGTAAAATAATTGCCACATGAGTTTTAGGTAGAATTTGTATGTTGTGTGAAGAACACAAGCTTATGCTGAGAGGGGGGATGAACAATATAAGACCACTTTTTACTTTTCTGTCTAAATCAATGTTATGAAATGTATAGATAGCAATATAGACATAAGTAATCAAAGCAATGCATAAATCACCACATACAATAGAGACACCACAATTTACGTGGTTCACCCAATGTGGGCTACTCCATGGAGAAAATATTTCACTAAAATTTTCTTCATGAATCTCTTGGGAATTCTTTCCCTATTACAATGTTTATGGACCTCTATCCAAAGGAGACACCAATCCCCTAAATCAATTTTGTGGATCTCTATCCACAGGAGAACTCCTTCTCCTCTACTATGGCTCGTGATCCTCTAGAAGACTGCTACCTCCACTTCATTGGCTTATGGATCTCTCTCCACTAAAGACTCTTATCCCCACTTAGAATACCTGTCCTCACTACCCTGGATGATGGATCTCTATCCACTAGAGACTATTATCCTCTCTTCTCTATCACTTCCAAATATCTATCTCAAATTTATACTAAACACAGTCCTTCAGTCTAGTATAACTCTGCTCAAACTCTATCTCTTGTTTGGCACAAACTTATCCTTAAATCTGCACCAAAATTTTCTCTCAAATATGCATTAAACATAGTACTTCGGTCTAGCACAAATATATCCTCGATATCTATCCTCAAACCTTAAATCAAGGCTTGAATCAAATATGTTGGATCTGCTCTTAAATATTAACTCAAGGTTTTAAAAAATCAATCGACTTTGATCTCATGTCTTTTCAAAGACTTGTCTCAAATATACCTTGTATGCTTTCACAAAATCACACACTAATATTGCCACAATTCCTCTATAGAACTTGCTCAAATATGCTCTACCATTCCTCTCTAGAACTAGCTCAAATATGCTCTATAAGTCCTCTCTATAACTTGCTCAATCTACTCTACAAGTCCTCTCTAGAACTTGCTCAATATGCTCTACAAGTCCTCTCTAGAACTTGCTCAAATCTACTCTACAAGTCCTCTCTAGAACTTGCTAAATATTCTCTGCAAGTCCTCTCTAGAACTTGCTCAAATATTCTCAATAAGTCCTCTCAAGAACTTATGCCAATCTATATTGTAAGCTTTCACAAAAGCTCACACAACATCATTCCACAAGTCTCCTCAAAGACTTGACTCAAATCTGCTCAACAAGTCCACACAAAAATTATCTAATCTCATAGAAACATAAAGGGAATTTTTAGAGACTCAATATGTTCTAAACCTCACAATCTCAATTACTTTCAATCAATCTTTGAGAAACATAAGGAGAATTGCTAGAGACTCAATATGCTTCACATTCACCTCAAAACTCAATCACTTTCTCAATTTAATTCAGAATATAGAATAGTTTATTTTATGGAACTTGAAAAATCACTTCACACTTCCACTTGAATATGCTAAACCAACTCTACTCAACCAATCACTCAATGAAATAATCCTCTCTCTCAAAACCTAGTCCAAGCTTATAAACACCAACTCAAAATGTTTCCAACAATGCTCAACAACAAATCTCACATAACAATGATTCTCATATTATTTTCAAACCCAGTCCAAGTTATTTTCTCAATAACTCACTTCAACAATAATTCTTATAAACCGACTCTCTTATAACAATGATACTCATGCCCTAGTTCAAGTTTTTTCACACAACCAATGGCTCCAACAACAATGCTTATAAACCAACCCTCTCATAGTAATGATACTTATACCCTAGCTCAAGTTCTTCACACAACCAATGGCTTCAACAATAATGCTTATAAATCAACTCTATCATAGTAATGATACTCATACCCTAGCTCAAGTTCTTCACACAACCAATGGCTTCAACAACAATGCTTATAAAACAAGGTTTTAATAACAACTCTTTATTCCAAAAAACCTTGAAGCATTAACTCAACACACTCAATAGGAAAACCCTAATCAAGTCCTTTTCACTCCAAAATTATTTTCTAGAAAACCAATCAATTAACTCAACTATGGAATAATGTGCTCATATCTTTCTCTTTATGATGAAGGGATCTCATAAATCTACAACAACCACAAACACTTCTATGTCAATCTCAAAGAGGTTAGAGGATAATTTTTTCTCACAATGTAATGCAAAAACTCAATTACACCTTATCACTCCAACTATAAAAACAACCATCATCATACATAAAATATTTTTCCAATAACACCTTATAATCTCCCAACTAAAATAAATTTATCATCCACCAAAAATTAACTCAAAACCTCTTTAATTAAATTTAATGGCAAGAAGGACTTTGATAAAAATTAAATTTACTTTCCTTATGACTCCAACAACATGAACCAAGCAAACAACCTTTCACATACCCTTATAACTCCAAATAATACTTTAGGAAAAACTTTAGGCAAATAAAATTTCTTTTAATCAAAAATACCTTTACCACCTATGGGATTCAAAATCCCAATCACTGCCTCCTCATGCACCCTAGACACAGGCTTGCCTGCCGTGTGCGCTAGACACACGTTTGAAACCTTAAGAGAATTTAAATTTTATAAATTATATTTATAAACCTTCAAATTTAATAAATATTAAAGCCTCCTTTATGTAAAATTTAAACCTTCATTTTTTCTTCACTGATTTGATGAAAATTATTCTTCCACCATGGTTTTTAATAAAAACCTTAATTTTACCATTATGATGTTTAATGAAACCTTTATATACTCATAATGATTTTAATAAAAAATATTTAATTTGCCACAATGGTTTTAAAAAAACCCTTATAAAATAACATTTTGACAACTTTTCTTCAACTCTTTGTATTTCTCCTGGCTTCAATGATGGTGCACTCTATGGTGTTAATGACAGCTTCATGTGTTCACTTGACATCAATGACAACTTCTCACATTGACATCAATGACAACTAAATGATCTCAAAATGTCCAACAATATCCCCCTTTGTCATTGATGGCAACCCAACTTATTTTTACCAAAAACTTGACCTTTCCTTTATTCTTCTCCCCTTGGGACATTGCCCTCCCTGGCTCAATGCTCTCTCCTTTTTCTCAAATATCAAATCTCTCCCTCTTACTAAAATCTGTCCCCCTTTGACAAAGGATCACCTTTGGGACTCAAGAATAAGAATGAGCCTCTTAGCTTAGCCCCTCTCCCACCTCCTCTTGAGGTGGTTAATTCTGGTGTGGGAGTATTTCTGATCCTAGAAAGCATTGTTATTTACATTTATCCTCTTTTGTTTTTATTTGATCCTGTTGATTCCTCTGACTATTTCTTTCCGTATACATGTTCCTATCCATGTTCATGTTCCTGTTCCTGTTCCTATTCCTGTTCATATCCATGTTCCTGTTCTTGTTCCTATTCTTGTTCCTGTTTATATCAATGTTCCTATTCCTATTCCTGTTCATATCCATGTTTTTATTCCTATTCCTACTTGATTCTGAAATGTTTTCTCTACACCACTTTGTTGTGTGAGCATCATTATTGCACTTATAACACTTAATGTTATTATTCCTTAGAGGTAAAAATGTCTTAGGATTTCTCCTAGTGAAGCCATACCTTCTTTTGTCATGAACCATGCAATTCATTGCCTTGTGACCAAACTGATTATAAGAGTAGAAATACCCATGAAAAAGTTGTATGTTCCCATATTCTTGTCTTTCATGTGTTCTGCACTGTGAAGCCATGTGCCCAAACCTATGACATGAAAAAATTCATTGAAGTTTCCTTGTCTTGACCTCATTGGTCTTATAGTATCTCTTGACTTATTTTGATTGCTTTTCCATCTGTATGTTCTTGGTGCATTGTGCCTATCTTTGTTGAAATATCTATTGTCCAAATCATCCTCAGATGTCTCACTTCCTTTTACAATGTCTTCTTCTAAAAAATATTCATCGAAAGTTTCTTCTCCTCCAAAACATGAGGTTGATTTTCCTTCCCATTTCTTTTGAACCTATTCAAATCCAAGACTTGTTTTACTTGATGTAGGCTTTTGTACTTTGATGAACTTATCCAAGTTCTTTGAGATATTTTTGAACTCTTTTAGCTTGACATTGAATTTTTCAAAATATCCTCTTATTAGTGCCACTTCTTGTGCCAACTTTTCACATTCTAAGATCTTTGCTTCTAACTTATCCTTAAAAAATTTTGCCTTAGCATTTGATTTTTCTAAATCCTCTATAAGCAATCTTATCTCTTCATCACATTATTGAAACTAAATTTCAATTTTAGGTTTTTTCTTTCTTACCTTATTTACTATTTCAAGAGCATAAATAAGTTCTCCCTTGAGATCATATTCATCTTTCTCTGAATATTCCTCTATTTGTTTACCTTTTTCCACATATTTATTTTCTATTGGCTTGTCTTCTATAGGATCACCTACTTTTTATTCTAATTTCATTAGAAGGTTTTCATTTGGTCCTTCAAGTGTATCCTCATATTCATAATAACTGAAACTATAACCATCTCTTGTACAATTATCTTCAAGATGTCCAAAGTTACCACATCTAAAACACTTGAGAATTACTAAAGTATTTTTCTTAACTTGTTCTTTTTCTTCAATCATAAATAGGACTTCATCTCTATAATTTTCTAAAAAACTAGCATCACTATCACTTGAGTACTTACTTGCATTATCTGCATAGTAGCTACTCTTTTGCCTTTGGAAGAACTTCTTTCCTTTTCTGTTTTGTTTATCCTTGCTTTTATTTTGGTGCATATATCTTTCAGATTCCCTGTTCTTATGATCACGTTTCTCTTCATCATTGTTATTCTTAGGTTATTGCTAGTTGCATAATGACCATATAAAACATTTAACAAATATTTTATCTCTAGATATTCTTGAATCCTTTTTCCTTCTGCCATAATTTGCTTCTTTATCACTAGATGACTCATTGCTTGATTCAGACTTCTTACCCTTAGTCTTCTTGATTGTTTTGAATATTGCTTCTTTTTGAGGAATGGGATTTTTTGTTATTATCTCATGTGTTGTAAGAATACCAAGAAAGATATTTCTTGTCAAAGTATCACCATCCATTGACACTTCTATAGCAAAAAACTTTTCATTGAATCTTTTTGGAAGATTTATTAAGACTATCACAAACATCTGATTCATCAATCTTCATTCCAAGTCCTTGCATAGCAGTAACAACATCACCAATTCGAAGTAGATAAGTACTAATGTCTTCCTCATCCTTAATTCTTAATTCTTCAAATTATCCTTTGATATTTTGCATCTTTGCTTTCTTGAAACATTTATCTCCTTCATGTATATTTCACAATTTATCCCACATTTATTTTGCAATTTGACAATGCATAACTTTCATAGACTTTGTTCTATGCAAACCTCTCAAAAGTACATTCATTGATTTTGACTTATAATGTTGTAGGAGCTTACCTTTCTTATATGTAGGAGGATTAATCAAGGGACCGTATCTAATTTCAACTACTTTTCAAATTTCATTTCCAAGTGTCATCAGGTAGATATTCATTCTCAAACTCCAATATGTATAGTCACTTCCATAAAATACTGGTGTTGAATTATCTAAGGACACATACTGAGAATCAATTGTGTTCTTTTTAGCTTTTCATTCAAGTTGTTAAACTCTTTTGAAGGAACTGGATCTGATACCAATTGAAGAACACAAGCTTATACTAGGATGAGGGTGAAAAGTATAAGACCATTTTTTACTTTTCTTTCCAAATAAATATTATGCAATGTATAGCAATATCAATAGCAGTAGTCAAATCAATTCACAAATCACCACACACAATAAAGACACCATAATTTATGTGGTTCACCCAATGTGGGCTACTCCACGGAGAAAATATTTCACTAAAATTTTCTCAATCAATCTCTTGGTAATTATTTCCCTACTATAATTTTTATGGACCTCTTTCGAAAGGAGACACCAGTCCCCTAAATAAAATTTGTGGATCTCTATCCATAGGAGAACTCCTCCTCTACTCTAGTTAGTGATACTCTAGAAGACTACTACCTCCACTACACTAGCTTGTGGATCTCTCTCCACTAAAGACTCTTATCTCCACTCAAAAGACCTGTCCTCATTATCCTGGATGATGGATCTCTATCCAATAGAGACTATTGTCCTCTCTAATTTGTCACCTCCAAAACTATATCTCAAATTTGCACAAAACATAGTCCTTCGGTCTAGTAAAACTCTACACAAACTCTGTCTCTGGTCTGGAACAAACTTATCCTCAAATATGCACCAAACTCTACTCTTAAATATGCACTAAACATTGTCCTTAGATCTAGCACAAATATTTCCTCGATCTATGTCCTCAATCCTTAACTTAAGGTTTGATTCAACTCTGTTGGATCTGCTCTTAAATATTAACTCAAGGTTTGAAAAAATCAATCAACTCTGATTTCAAGTCTTCTCAAAAACTTATCTCAAATATACCTTGTAAGCTTTCGCAAAATCTCACACTAATCTATCCACAAGTCCTCTTTATAACTTACTAAAATCTACTCTACAAGTCCTCTCTAGAACTTGCTCAAATATTCTCTACAAGTCCTCTCCAGAACTTGCTCAATATGCTCTATAATTCCTCTCTAGAACTTGCTCAAATATGCTCTAAAAGTCCTCTCTAGAACATGCTCAATCTGTTCTACAAGTCCTCTCTAGAACTTGCTCAAATATGCTCAATAAGTCCTCACAAAGAACTTATCCAAATTTGTATTGTAATATTTCACAAAAGCTCACACAAAATCAGTCCGCAAGTCTCCTCGAAGACTTACCTTAAATATTCTCAACAAGTCCACATGGAACTTGTCCAATCTTATAGAAACATAAAGATAATTGTTAGAGACTCAATATGTTCTACACTTATCACAATGGTCAATTACTTTCAATCACTCTTTGAGAAACATAAGGAGAATTGTTATAGACTCAATATGTTTCACATTCACCTCAAAAATCAATCACTTTCTAAATTTAATTTAGAATATAGAATATTTTGTTTTATGGAACTTGAACAATCACTTTACACTTCTACTTGACTAGGCTAAACCAACTCTACTCAACCAATCACTCAATGAAATAATCCTCTCTCTGAAACCCTAGTCCAAGCTTATAAAAACCAACTTAAAATTTTTCCAACAATGCTCAACAAAAAATCTCACATAGCAATGATACTCATGTTCTTTGCAAACCCTAGTTCAAGTTCTTTGCTCAACAACTCACTTCAACAACAATGCTTATAAACCAACTCTCTCATAACAATGATACTCATGTCCCAGTTCAATTTCTTCACACAACCAATGGATTTTAAAACAATGCTTATAAACCAACTCTCTCATAGTAATGATACTCATGCCCTAGATCAAGTTATTGATTTAGGAGAATCCAATGGTGTAAGAGTTATCTTGCATCACCCAAATTGTATTTACTTTATTTTATTCTAGTGCTTGTTTAGGTTATTTAGAGGGTGGATAAATTGACCCAACATCGAAATAATTGTCCCAATATCCTAATCGTTTTGGGAGATATGTAAATTTTAGTCTCCTACCTTATCAAAAACTAGTGAAAAAATCCTTCTAGTAAAACTAGTAAAACTTGTAAGTGAATTTTGAAGGCCTTAGAGGCCGAATTTGAAGATTTGCCTCCTAAATTAAAATTTCAAATGCATTGTTTTAGGCAATAAAAAGGGGAAAATAGGGTATTAGAGGGAATTTTTTAAATTATAAAAGGGTTTTTTCTTTTGTATCCTTATTTTGGCATGAAATTAATGAAAATTCTAGGTTCTCTGACATGATCAAAGAAAAACACCTGTGTATCATTTGTTTTATGTTGCTTGATCTTCACCAAGTGGTATAAGAGCAGGAGTTCCTGAGTGTGTAAATAGATCACCGAACATGAGGTAGTTTACACTAGGATCTATGGTTAGGGTTTGTGAGAGAAGTAAGCAAAATACCTCCTTGAAGAAAACATGGTTGTGGGAGAAATGTGGTGCCAAAAGAAGATTTTAGAGCTTTACAAGGGCAAGTTCAGGCTTTGCAAGAGAATCTACGTAGAGGGTTTGAGCCAAGGAGAGAATATGGCAGTGAAGATAAAGTTGAGGAAGAAGAGGACCAGTTCGAGGAAGAAGAAGAGGTAGAAGATCCTACACAAGCTAGGTTATACAGAGCCAAATCTCAGATTGGAAAGATACCAAAAATGAAGGTTTCTACGTATTCTAGAAATATTTATCCAAAGGAGTTAATTGACTGGATCTATGAAGAGGTCATGGTGGAATAAAAAATGGAGGATTAAATGAAGATCAAAAGAATAATGGTGAAGCTAGTAGTAGTTAGGACTAAAAGGGATATAATGCTTACTGCCCCTATGATTAGAATAATGGTTATGAGAGAGGAAGAGGAAGGTCTGGACAAGGGTTTGGAAGAGGAGGATTTCGTGGAACCTGTTTCCACTATGGGTAAGAAGGACATCTAGCATACGAGTGTCCACAACACCAAGGGAGGATAAATAAGGGACCCAAAGGTAATTTTTGAGCTTTTTTTGTTTATGAAGGTGCTAAATTTGAGCACTCTAAAGAAGCATAAAGAGAAGAAGTGTTGATCACAAGGAGAACCTTGCTGAATGAGGAGAGAGATCCAGATTAGAGGAAGAGCTTATTTCATACAAGGTGTAAATGTGCAGGTAATGTCTATAATATTATCATAGACAATGGTAGCATAGATAACCTAGTTTCAGAAGGAATGGTTACCAAACTATAGTTATAAAGGAAGAGACACCCACATCCATATCAGATTGTGTGGTTGTAGAAGGACCATAAGGATTTGTTCAGTGAGTAATTCTTTGTAAATTTAATATTGGGAATTACCATGATGAGGTCCTAGGTGACATCATACCTATGGATGCTTACCATTTGTTGTTGGGAAGGCCATGGCAGTTTGATCAGTGTGCAATGCATGATGGGCGTGCCAACACTTACTCCCTGATAAATAATAGACTGCGCCATAAGTAGAAGCCCCTGAAGGAGGTGGACAAAAAGGTATGTAGCAGTTCTAGAATCTATTTAGTTGAATTTAGAAGGTTTTTGGATGGTTTTAATGTTAGCGTATATTTGTTAGTATATTGTTGTTATTACATTATATTACATATATCTTGTAAATTAGGCATAACTTTTTATTTGATATAACAAGTTATATTTCAGCATCGGATGGTTTCATAACCTCCGGGCTATTATAGGCCTGCAAATGTATTATTTAATCCTTCCCGTACATGAATATAATTTGATGTTTTACTCAACATGGTATCCGAGCTATTGCAGAATTTTTTGGCAGACGCTTGCTGGGACGTGCGACTATGAATTCTTTTTGGCTGGAAACATTTTTTTGGCTGGACTACGCAGTGTTTTGGCTAGAAACACAGCAATTTTTTTTGTTGTTTTTTATTTCTGGAAATGCTCTGCAAGTTTTTCTAAACAGCGTGTTTTTAAAAAAAAAAAGTTTTGGGGCTAATTGAGGATCGCGCATCACACCCCACGCGATCCCCAATGTCGCGCGCAATCGTGAAAATTTTTTTCCCAGCCCCCCCCTCCCCACATGTCGTGCATCCGTGACGTGTTTTTCCCATCCCCAACCCTCCCACCATGCACGTGACGTGCGAGTTTTTTTCCCGACACCCCCCCTCCCAACCATGTCGCGCAATCGCGACGTTGGGAGGACCCCCTACCCCCTCCCAACCATGTCATGCAATTGCGATGTTGGGAGGACCCCCCTCCCCCACCAACACATCATGCATCCATGCGACATTGGGAGGCCCCCCTTCCTCCCTACCACATTGCGCATCCGTGCGACATTGGGATGGCTCCCCTCCCCTTCCCCCGAGGTCGCACTACAAGCACGACACTCGCGGCAGACCAGATTGTCGTGATAGTCATGATAGCCATGGTCATGTGCTGCACACACGACCAGGCGGTGACAGCCACAATATTTGTGGCTTCACCCCGTCGCTGACTATCACCGCTACAGCAGTGGAGGCTGCAGGAGGCTGTCAGCCACCCCCACCACTACCAATAGTGGAGGTCGCAGCCGTGGCCCTACTAGCCACTGCCAACAGTGGAGGCAACCACAAAAATAGTCGCGGCCACCTACCACTACCAGGAACAGAGAGGAGGCGACATGCCCACCAAGAGCAGCAGGGCTTTTGGGACCCTCCTCAAATACGACGGGTCCCCTGATCCTATCGGATCAGCTCGCTAGTCCACCTAGTGGTGGACTATGTGGTAAGGCTCCGGGAGCCTGCAGGTCGCGGGTTCCAATCCCACCGACCCCCCTGCAACAAAGGTAAAAAAAAAAATCCAAATGTTTTTTTAATTATTTTTCCTAAAGTTAAACTTTAATTTTTAATTTTAATTTATTTTCTATAGTTTAACCTTTATAAATTAAAATTAAATTTTTTAATTTTATTTTAATTTTTTTTTAAGGTTTTTTAAAAATTATATAAATTAAAATTAATATATATATTTTTTTAACTTTAAGGTTATAAAATAATTTTCAAAATCATTTGTGGGGAAATTTTTTTTAAGATAAAAAGAAGGGGGTATTTTTTTTTCAAAAATCAAAGGGGGAAAGTGAGTAATTTTTTGAAAAAGCAAATTTGGCATTATTGTAAAGGTGCATTTTCGGCTGCACCCGACACCTAGTGGGTCATTCTTGTGGGAACTTTTTTTTTTGTATGTTGCATATTTTATTTCTTGCACTATAACATTAAAAGTGAAAATCAAATTCACTCCCTAAGTCCCTAGAATAATTAAAACCCATCCATGCAATTTATTGCACTGCAACATTCGGTATTTGTGATACCTCTGGCCAGCACTTACAGGTAAAGCTATCGTGATTGCGCTAGTATATCTGCTGCCTAATATAGCTGCCAAAATGATGTCTGAGCTTGCTCTCTATAAATCATCGGGGAGAGATAAGTTTGCCATTTTGCATTTTCTTACTCCATCCATTACCCTAATAATTCTTGTTTTTAGGCGTAAATCCTGACGAGAGTTCTAAAATCCAAAGTGTTTAGGGGAAGTTACGCCCCACGCATGCGGATTGCAAAATTTCTATGGTAGGTGCCATCAACAAGACTATTCCCTTTTAGTACTGCTTATGTACCATGTATCGTATGATCTCTAAAAATTACCTATAGTTTCCCTCACATAAGGGCGGGTGATTTTTTATTGATCTTTCTAAATACCTATAGTTTTCCTCACGTAAGGGTGGGTATTTAGTATGGTATAACGGCCTAGCAAAAAGTATATCGAAAGGGGGACCAATTGGTGTTATAAGGAACCTTCATCATGTCTGCAAAACTAATGACTGATTCTCATCAGTTGTTGAAAGGTCCTAATTACACCCCATGGAAAAATAAGATGAAGGCCATCCTAGCAATGGATGACTTATGGGATGTTGTATCTAGAGCAACAACCAGTCCTCCATCTGCTGCTGGTGCTACAGATCCATCTTCTTCTCAAAGAGACTTTGATAAGCTAGACAACAAAGCAAAAGTGCTCATCTTGCTTGTTGTGTCTGATGAAGTCCAACCCCATATTGCTGACTATGCAACTAGTAAAGCGGCATGGGATGCCCTTAATACTATATATGAGGGAAAGAATGATTCCACCATTCTATTTCTTCAATCTCAATTACACAGTCTAAGCATGAAGCAGGGTGAGACAGTTGAATTCTTTCTTTGCAGAGTTTCTGAATTGAAAGCAAAGTTGAATTCTTTGGGAGAACCAGTTGAATACAAGCTCCTTACTTTAGTTATATTGAGAGCTTTACCTGATTCCTATTGGATGTTGATCACTTCCCTTTAGGTATCACAACGAAAAGTTACTTTTGTAGAATTGGTTAATATGCTTCAATAGGAGGAGGCACGCCAACTACAAAGAGATGATTCTTCTAACACTACTCTCTACATCAACAGGAAAGGGTAGAACCAAAAGAAGGGTAATTTTTAGAAGGGAGGGAATTCACAAAAGGATTCAAAAGGGAAACAAACTCAACAACCTCAATAGAAAAAGAAATATTGCAAGATCTGTGACAAAGAAGGTCATGATACAAACAAATGTTGGCAAAAGAATAAGCAATCAAAACAGAAAGGCCGGAACAAACCACAAAAGAACATACAGCAATTGAATGTTGTTGAAGAATCTGACATGAATTCTGAGAGAGCCCACAAATTTCTCATGACTACCACAGTGTCCAAGTAGACGGATCCTATATGGTATGTTGATTCTGGAGCCAATAAGCACATGACTGGTGACAAATCATGGTTTGAGTCTTTTGAGGCCAAAGAGGACAAACCTGTCACTATTGTCGATGATAAAACCTACAAGGTTTTGGGTAAGGCACTGTTTCAGTCACTCTTCCTGATGGCAAGTGTCAGATTGATAAATTTCTTTATGTTCCAATATTGGTAAACATTTTTTTGTCAGTCACACAAATTCTGGACAAAGATATGGTTGTGAACTTTAGTGTTGAGGGAGGCAAGAAGTGTTGTTCTATTACCAGGAGGGGTAAGAACATTGTAACTGCTTCATATAACCATGGCTTATTTGCCTTAGATACTATCTCTACTCCACATGTTGCCATGACGGTCTCTAAAAAAGATGCAACTTCCCTATGGCACAAGAGATATGGACATTTGAGTTCTGGTTACTTACTTGAGTTAAGTAAGTATGAGATGGTAAAGGGTCTTCCTTCCCTTTCTACCACTTTACCAGTTTGCTCGATCGCTTAGCAGGGAAAGCATCATAGAGTGCCTTTTGAAAAGAGCTCTACAAGAGCAAAGAAACCCCTGGAGTTGGTTCATACCGATCTGTGCGGTCCCTTCACTCCCAAAAGTTGTGGGGGTAAGAGGTATTTTTAGTTATTTGTCGATGATTACTCACGAAATATGTGGGTATTCTTTCTTCAACTGAAATCTGAAGCATTTGGCTTATTTTAGCAATTCAAGAAATCTATTGAGAAGGATTCAGGGACTTCTATAAAGACCCTCCACTCAGATCAAGGGGGGTAGTTCACCTCTAAAGAATTTTTTGCATTATTAAACGAAAATGGGATCACAAGACAGTTAACTACTATTTATACTCCTCAAAAAAATGGAGTTGCTGAAAGGAGGAATCGTTCCATCATGGAAATGGTTTGTTGCATGCTCACAAGAGCTAGACTTGAGCAACTATATTGGGCATAAGCTATCACAACAATAGTATATCTGTTGAATAGGGAACCCACAAAGGCCCTAAAAGGAATGACTCCACAAGAAGCATGGAGTGGTAGGAAACCCTCCATTTCTCATCTACGCATTTTTGGATGTAAAACTTTCATGCACATACCAAAATAGAAAAGGAAGAAGCTAGATGAGAAGACATTCAAGTGTATTCTTCTTGGCTATGATGAGCACTCTAAGGGTTATCGTTTGATTGATCCCTTGACCAAGAATATTCATATTAGTAGAGATGTAGTTTTGATGAGGCTTTCACATCAGCAAACACATCAAATGTATACCTAGACCTTGTGGAAACTCAGTTTGTTAAATCTCCTTCATCAAAGGTTGGAGGTTCTTCTGGATCTTCTTCAACACCTAAGAAGAAGAATCCAAAGTGGTATACAAATACAATAAAAGACTCTAATCTATCTACTCCACAAGATTTGAATTTGGATAGGCCTCGTACTCGTAGCATGGCTCGTCAAGAGAAAGCTGCAACAGAGAATACTGGGGTTGATGATCTGTGTCAATATTTTGAAGAACTTTATGTAGATCCAACGAGAGATACAAAAGATATGGATATTGATAGTGATAAGGTGTTTATGTCTTCCATAGACAATCTTGAACCTGCATCAGTACAAGTTGCTCTCGGTGAGCATTAGTGGAAGGCTGCTATGGATGCAGAGTATAAGTCTTTGATGAAAAACAAAACTTGGAAGCTTGTCGATATGCCTCACGAAAAGAAGCCCATTGGCTGCAAATGGGTGTATAAAGTCAAGTACAAAGCAGATGGGACAATTTATAAGCATAAGGCCCGTCTTGTTGCAAAGGGCTATGCTCAAAAGCAAGGCATTTACTATGAGGAAACTTTTGCACCTACTGCTCGAATGACAACAATTCGAGTTATTTGTGCTATGGCAGCATAGTTTGGGTGGAAAGTTCATCAGATGGATGTCAAAAGTGCTTTTCTGAATGGTGATCTCCGAGAAGAAGTCTATATGACTCATCTAGAAGGATTTGCAATGGAAGGCCAATAGTAGAAAGTTTACAAATTGGTCAAATCCTTATACGGCCTGAAACAAGCTCCTCGAGCTTGGTATATAAAAATGGACAATCACCTCCTGCAACATGGTTTTAAGAGATGTCCATCAGATACAAACCTCTATTTCAATAAACAAGGTTCTAAGATAGTGTTGCTTGTACTCTATGTTGATGATCTGCTCATTACAGGGAGTTCAGAAACTATGATCTCTACTGTCAAAAGAGACTTGTGTCAATATTTTGAGATGACAGATCTTAGACTTCTCCATTATTGTCTTGGTCTGGAATTCATCCAGAAGGAGCACTACATCAAAGTGTCTCAGAAAAAATATGCCAAGACATTGTTGGAAAAATATCGCATGACTGATTGCAAGCCAATGGCAACTCTGATGGAGATTGGACTTCAGTTATTGCGATATGATGATTCACCTCAAGTAGATGGTACTCTTTATCGACAGTTGATTGGGAGTCTCATATATCTAACCAATACTAGGCCAGATCTCGTATTTGCTGTCAACTATCTTTCGAGGTTCATGTAGGAGCCTAAGACCACTCATTGGAAAGTAGCAAAATGTGTTCTTCACTATGTCCATGGCACAATGGAATATGGCCTAGAATACAAGAGGAACAACAAATTCTTCTTGCAAGGATACACGGACTCCGACTATGTCAGATCATTTTATGATCGCAAGTCAACTTCAGGATATATTTTTCATCTAGGATCCAGTCTTGTCTATTGGCACAGCAAGAAGCAATAGGTGGTTGCTATTTCATCAATAGAGGCAGAGTATCGTGCCGCACGTGAAGCTGTGTGCGAAGTGATATGGTTGCGTTGCATTCTGACAAGTATGGGTCATCCATCCAAATCTCCAATACACTTGTTTTGAGACAATCAGGGTGTTCTGAACCTAGTCAAGAATCCAGTCCATCATGAAAGAACAAAACACATTGACACACAATGTCATTTCATTCGAGATGAAGTTCCAAAGCACCGAATTCAGCTTTAGCACATTCCCACCGATGCTCAAGTTGCAGACATTTTCACTAAGGCACTTGCACGTGTCAAATTTGAATTGTTTCGCAGCTCTCTTTGTATTTCCAAATGATGTAATGAGGGGGGATGTTAGTATAGCTAATAGTTATATCATTACCAAAATAATGTAATAAGGGGGGATGTTAGTGTATATTTTTTAGTATATTGCTATTATTACATTATATTACATATATCTTGCAAATTAGGCATAACTTGTTATTTGTTATAACAAGTTCTATTTCAGCATCGGATGGTTTCGTAACCTTCGGGCTATTATAGGCCTGCAAATGTATTATTTAATCCTTCTCGTACATGAATATAATTTGCTATTTTACTTAACATTTAAGCATGATCATATGTGCTATGCATTAATTCCTAGAGTTAGGGAAGAAAAATACAAAGATACCCAAGTAGAAGAATGTAGGCTTCACTGGTTGAAATAAGGGGATGCGCCTACACAATTTTTCTTTAATTATATTGGTAGGAAAAATGCTACAGAAAATATTCTAACTCTACAAAAGGAGGATTCCACTCATACCGAGGATGAGTCTGAAATAAGGAATTTGTTTGAAAATAATTTTAAGCAGATTTTTGTTGTCTATGAGAACTCTATGCCGGTCTAGCAGGCTAGAGATATGTTCAACGAGTGTGTGCCTAAAAAGATCATCAGTTTTGAAAATGATAATATGGCAGATTATTTTTCTAAGGAAGATCTCTTTTATGCTTTATCGAGGATGAATACTGGTAAGTCTCTCGAGTTTGATGGTCTCTCAACTGAATTTTATAGTATATGTGGGATTGTATTGGAGATGATTATGTAAGAATGGTTCAAGAAGTGTTTGATGGAGCTAGATTTTATTCTTGTATGAATAAATGGGTGATCAAGTTAATTCTTAAAAGGAGTAATAAAGACAAAATTGGGGGTTTGAGGTTGATTACCCTTTTAAATATCTCTTACAAAATAGTGGCTAAATCTCTAGCCCTTCAGCTGCGAGACATTACTGCTAGAATTGTTTGAGAGGAACAGACTGTGTTTGTTAAAGGTAGATTCATTCTAGATACGATGCTTTCATTTTGGGAAGCTATGGATTGGGCATAGGATTTGAATCAATAGGATTTGTTCTTAAAAATTGATTTTGATAAAGCTTATGATAGAATGGATTGGACCTTTATTTTTAATATGTTGTAATGGCTTGGATTTAATAGGACAACAGTTCATAAAATACAAATGTGTTTCTCCTTATACTTGGCTATAGTGGTGGTTAATAGTAAAATATCATAAGACATTCAATTGTTCAGATCTATCAGACATGGCTGCCCATTGGCTCCTCTTATTTTTGTTCTTTTCATCAATGATTTGGGTTATATACTAGAAAAAATGAGGCTAGCTAGTCAAATTAAAGGAATTGCTATTCTTGGTGGTCATATTATGAACAACGACTTTGTAGATGATTCATTATTTATTATTTAGATAGATAAGGACTCTATTTTTGACCTATAGGATTATCTCAATCAGTTTTGTCTTGCTTCTAGTGTTGTGGTTAGTGAGACTAAATCTGAATACTGGTTCGTAGGAGATGAGTCCTTGCTAGAATAAATTCATATAGGTTGGCATAAAGTTGGGGATGGAGAGATTGTTAGATATTTGGGAATCCCATTTGGCATAAGGATTTCCCTTAAATCTATGTGGGATTGGTGTATGAGCAAATTTTAGAAACAAATTCAAATCTGGAAAAGTAAGATGATCTCCTTTGCAGGGAAACATACTATGGCAAGTAAAATTCTTCAGACGTGTCACATGTACTATTCCTCATGGTGGCTTCCAAACCCTACTCAATATAGAATACTAGAGACCTGTATCAGGATTTTTTTATGGGCAAATATGGATGGTTCCAGACAGGTTTCTCTAGTTGCATGGAACTATTGTACCGTTCCTAAGAAGAAGGGTGGCATTGGGTTTCTCAAAATCTAGGTTCAAGGTAAGGTTATTGCTTCTAAGTTGTTCATTAGGTGTTTGGAGAGTGATTTTGGCTAGAAAAGGTCGTTGCGTCATTAGATTAAAATCTATGTGAATATTGACAGAATCAAGGGAAATTTTAGTTTCGAAGATATTATTGGTCACCCAAGGAAATTTAAAATTAGAGGCTCCATCCTAACTAAAATAATATGGGAGGCTTGAAAATATGTAGTCAACTTGGTTAAATGAGTCCTTTTGTATGATAGACGGGGTTGGACTCTTTGCTCCAAAGTAATTTGCCTTTGGAAATAAATGGGACGTATGCAGCAGATACACCTACCTTGCAGTGCAAGAGACTTGGTAAGAAGGGAATTTTCAAGTGGACGGATCTTTGGGATGGAAACACTATTATTTGAACTCCGTGGAAATAGTTGGTTGTTAAATTTAAATTGAAGTCCTCTGATAGGTATGCAGTGCAACAAATGCAAAGTTTTCTTCTGATGGAGCAACTGTACATGCTTTACAATGGTCTTGTAGGTCCAATTTGGAAGTATTGGAGGTGGAAATATGAAAAATCAATTTGGTGTTTTAAATCCTCTAAGATTTATCAGTTGATGGTTCCTGGAATCTCATTTGGTGACATTCTGAACATTAGATAGGGTTTGAGTTGTTCTTGCAAAAAATGGAAGCATCTCACTGGGGTATGGATGTTTTATGAGTTTCTATGCAGTTGAAGGTGTTTTTCTGGTTAGGTATTATGTAGGGTCTTCATATGAAGGCTCGTCTAGCCAAATGGATGCTTGCATCGGATGCTTGTTCTAGCTATGGAAAAATTGAAACAATTAAGCATATTTTTTGGGAATTTTTGAGAGCGATAAAGGTATGGAGAAAGGCAGTCTAGTTGTATAAAAATATTATTCAGGGGCAGCTAAGGTTGAAGGCAATATTGTTTGGAGACTCTATTGACTGTGCAAGACATAGAAGGATATTTTGGCACATTATCAGACTCTCTATCTTGTTCAGTATATGGAAAGACATATGTAGTCTGATTTTTAAAAATTACGAGGTGCCAATTGTTGTTACTGTTAGCAAATTTGTTGAGCTTGTTTCTAGTCAACTTAAGGTGTTTAGGTCTGAGATTATTTAGGACTGTATTAGAATTGATAAAAGTGTTAGATCCTATTGTTTGTTGCTCATTTGCAAACTGTTGTAGTGTTGCTATGATGATGTATTCTCTGATTATTCATTAATATGAAGTATTTTTTCAATAAAAAAACATTGAGCAAGACCCTGGAAGAGGACCTGATGCATATCATAAGAGTTTTTGAGAAGCTGAGAGAGGCACATTTGTTGATTAATTTGAAGAAGTGAAGTTTTATGAAAAAGGAGTTAGTGTATCTGGGATTTTTCATCTCAGTTGAAGGTCTAAAAATGGACCGATACAAGGTGAGGGCTATCATTGAATGGCCTACTCCAAGGAGCATAACTGAGATAAGATCATTTCATGGTCTAACAAATTTTTACAAAAATTTCAGCAGTATTTGTGCACCCCTAACATAAAAATAAGAGAGGATAAGAAAGAATTTAAGTGGACCTTAAGAGCAGATAAGAGCTTTGATATGTTGAAGAAGAAGGTCATAGAGCAACCTGTTTTGGCACTTCCAAATTTTAATAAGGTAATTCGGGTAGATTGTGATGCTAGTTGTAGTGCCATAGGAGTTGTATTGAGTCAAGAATGTAAACATGTTGCTTATTTTAGTGAGAAAATCAATGATTCTAGGAAGAAGTATTTAGTTTATGATCAAGAGTTTTATGCTATAGTTCAGGCTCTAAAGAAGTGGAGGCATTATTTATTGCTAAAAGAGTGTGTTCTATATATTTATCATCAAGACTTATAGTATATTAATAGCCAAGGGAAGCTAAATCAAAGGCACTTGAAGTGGGTTGAGTTCCTATAAAGTTATACATTTGTGTTGAAGCATAAGAATGGAGATTCAAATAGATTTGTAGATGCCTTAAGTAGAAGGTAGTGTTTGTTGATAGAAATGAAGGTGAAAGTTGTAGGGTTTGAAAAAATTAAGGGTTTTTACCTTGAAGATCTTGATTTTGCAGAGGCTTGAAGGGCTTGCTTACCACCTGTTACATTGGATTGGCCTAAGTGGTTGGATTTTCTAATACAAGAAGGAATGTTGTTCAAAGAAAATTAATTAAGCATTCCAAGGAGTTCAAGAAGGTAGAATTTAGTCAAGTAGAAGCATAGTGGAGGGTTGATTGGACACTTTGGTCAGGATAAGACCATTTCTTCGTTAGTGAGAACTACTATTGGCCACTTTTGCAGTAAAATTTTAAGAGATTTGTACAAAGTTGCAAAGTATTCCAGATGGCCAAGGGTGTGATATAGAACACTAGATTGTATCAACCATTACCTATACCAGAGAGACCATGGGAGGACATCAACATGGATTTTTTTCTTGGTCTACCAAGGACACAGAGGGGGAATGACTCCATATTTGTGGTGGTTGAAAGATTCTCAATGATGGTACATTTTATTCTCTGCCAAAAAACTAATGATGCAGTTCATGTTGTAGGGTTGTTTTTAATAAAGTGAAAGCACAAGGATATGAAAACAAGAAACGAAAGACTCCAAGCACGATGCAAAAAATGAAACTAAACTTAACACTGAATCCTATGAATTAAAAATGCATGAAATGGAGAAAGCATGAATTGAAACCCAAATGAAATAACAGCCCTTCTATTTTATTGATGTATTTCACAACTCGGTTACAATTCGCATCCTCCCTTTTCAGGGGCGAGGAGCGTTAAATTCATATCTTGGTTACATCCATGGATAGCCTTCCTTCTTCTGCGTGCCCACATGTAAGATGGGCGGACCAAAACATCGCCACCGCTTATGTTTACGAATGTTGATTCCTTGATGCTCCTCCAATGTTTTGATCCTACGTTCAAAGAAACAAAATATAATCAATAGCACCGACGGATAAAACAAAGCATGCAATCCCCAAGCCTACGATAAATAGATGAGAAAAATGAATTAAACTATGACTAAAATGAATCTAAATGCTCTAAAAATTTGATAGGGGCATCAGGACATCACTAGGAGGACACTACAGAAAGAACAATCAAGAAATTCCTCATCAATTTGAATTCTCTCTGGGGTAGCACGAATTCACCTGCAACAAAATGTTGAAAAGGTGTTGTCCAAAATGTTTGGCCTAGAGAGCTCCAAAAGATTTGGAAACTTGGGGTTAGCTAATTGGGGGAATTTTGTGAAGACCCAGATGGTTAGATTTTCCCAATTTGACCTTCGTCAATAGGAATCTGATGATGCTACCTGCAAGTTAGTAAAAGCGAACGAATATAGAGACACGATCATATTGTTCAAAATGAGATGAAATTTAAATGACAACCTATCTAAGCATCATGGAATTGAATGCAAAAAATGAAAATGGTAGAAATAAAAATCTGCCATAGATTCCCAATCGTTCCTAAAAGGGACGATTAGGCATGTAGCAGTGTGGGGGCGCCTGGGCATGCCGCCCACCGTTTGGGGCCTAATTTCGGTACCAATCCACTTGGGATGGGTCCAAAATCTCTTACAAGGTGTTTTCGACAAATTGGGTGGTATTCTATGGCAAAATATCAAGTTTTGGGCTCAATATTCGACCTTCCAATAGTCACCCAATGACCTCCTCTCTAAAAGATATCAAGGATGTAGAAGGCGCAAATCGCACAAGGGTGTATGGGGAAATAAAATGGCAGCACTTCGTTGCTCCAAATTGCTCTTACTATGTATATTTTGGGATGAGGAAACTCATCAATTTATAGACTTGGAGGTCTCTTGGGATGAGCATGCAGAGATGCCACATGACAGCCATGCCCTTCCAGGGGAGGGAAGATTCCTCCCTGATTAGGGGCTTCATGACTACCCCTGTAATAGCCCCTAAAGCTCGAAAATTCTCAACCATGCTCCCATGAACTGAAGGAGGCGTTAGGTGGTGGATTTGAGCTACCATTTTTCAATATTTGACATTTTTCCTGTCAAACCTGCAATTCGCCCCACCCTGGAGCGAATTGTGAATTCATCCCAGGGTGGAGCGAATCCCAATTACAATTCGTCCCTAGGTGGAATGGATATTGAGAAAAGTGCCTAAAGGTGCCAAAATTATTTTTGACCTTCCAAAACTATTGTAGAAGTGGTTAGGACCACTATTTAACCTTTGGGGGCTGCCCTTCGGGCTGTGTGTGCCAATGTGATCAGTGTTTGCAGTCACAAAATTGAATTGGTGTTGTTTTGGTGTCTATAGATGCCCCTTTTTGGGATGCGTTGTGCAAGGCATAGTGCTGAGCAAAAATAGATAACCAAAGCACTAATGATTAGGGTTTCTTAGTAACCTAACCAACTTTTGATGCCCCAAGCATGAAAAGGGCATGCATTCTTGAATCCTTGCTTTTGACGAGCGAAGGAACTCAATTCAAGTGTTAACATTTTTTGGTGAGGTGTTACTTGAGCTTGGACATTGATCAGTCATGAATAAGCAAAGGGCGCAACCTTTTTTTTATGGGAACCTTGAGTTCATGATTCACAAATGCCAAGTGATTGATCAGCTTGTGATTATTGCTTATTTACTTCCCCAAGCAGGGGCATGATTATCTTTGTCAATGATTATTTAAATGCATGTTATTTCCATGATTGGGTGTGTATTTGTTGATTTGTGACTAAGTGTGACTACCCCCTCAAGCGATGAATCGATGAGGGAATGATCTACATGAGAAAAGCGACGAGTCACTTGACCCAAGATGACTTAGGTAAGGTTGCCTTCAGAGATTTATCTTTGAATGTGTGTGCTGTTTTCTGACATTTAGACCTATTTTTTGTGGGTGTTAACCCTTTTGGCGATGCCATTTGGAGCTGAAATTATCAAAAAATCCATCTTCCCATGGAGCAGTCCAGCCATGGTAGCCTTCTTAGGGAGTAGGATGGTGACGATTTATGACTTTGATGTCTATTTTGGATGCCAAGAAGGTCAGGTGCGAATCCAAGAAGCCAAGTATTGTTTAATGTCATCAAAGGCTAACTGGCACTTGTCATCCCAGTGAAATGCTACTCCCTTATGCAACAACTTGTTCATTGGTTGGCACTTGTCAGATAGCTGTGCTATGAAGCACTTGATCGACGTGACCTTTCCCTGCAAGCTTTTGAGCTGCTTGATGGTAGTTGGGGGATGCATTTCAAGGATTGCCTTGACTTTGTTTGGATCCACCTCGATGCCCCATTTTGAGACTATGAAGACCAAGAGTTTTATAGATGTGATGCCAAAAATGCACTTCTTGGGATTCAGTCTACCTCTATGCTCCATGAGGTGATCGAGGATATTGCTTAAGTCACCGAGATGATCCAAATGCAAAAGATATTTGGCCAACAAATCATCCATGTAATATTCCAAAGTCTTGTGCATGTAATCATGGAAGATGTATGTCATGGCACGTTGGTAGGTGGCGCCAACATTTTTAAGGCCAAAATACATGACCTTATAACAAAATGTCCCCTAAGGCATTGTGAATGCTGTTTTTAGCTGGTCTTCAGGGCTGATACAAATTTGATTGTATCCCGAGAAACCATCCATGAGGGAAAGCATTTCGTGACCAGTTGTAGCGTCTACCATAGTGTCGATGCTCGGTAAGGGAAAATCATCCTTAGGACTCATTTTGTTTAGATCTCAAAAATCATTGCATATGCAAATCTTCCCATCAGGATTCTTGACGGGCATCATGTTGGACAACCATGGTGGATAATCCATGCAGATGACAAACTATGCATCTAATAGCTTTTGCAATTCGTCTTTGACCATTAAGGCCACTGTTGGGTGCATCTTGCGTAGTTTCTACTTAACTTTCTTGACTTTCGGATCAAGCATTAGATTATGCATGACTAGTTGTGGGTCTAGTCCTGGCATGTATTTATATGACCATGCAAAAACCTCCTTCTTCTCTTTGATAATGGCAATGTAGTCGGCTTGCTCTTCGGGGGATAAACTTACCCCCAGCTTGATGATCTATGGATTCATTGGATCTGAGTCGATGTCTACGTCATTCATCTCCTCGACTGACATGTGGGATCCGTCTTCTAATTGATGTGGAGTTGGGATCAAGTGGATATCATTTGTTGAGTTTAGATCATCGTTAGGAACCTCAAGTCCCTCTTCAAAGATGGTAGATATCCTAAGTTGGCCCAGGGGTAAAATGGAGCATTTCACCAAAATTCCAGTACTCGAATGGGGATGGATGGAAATTGACGTAATCCCAGTCTATGGCATCTATGTCTAGATACAATGATTGTGTCGGATTGGCCGGATTATGGATGGGGGCGGTTAAGTCAATGGATATCATGTTGATGAAATGATTTTGGTCTCCATTACCATAGGTGTGATGACTCAGACATTCTAGATGTTCTCTGTGCTCTGGATATGGATCTAGAGGGACGAGCACGAATGGATTAGCCCTATGTGTGGATAGGAATACAGGGTCTACCCTCAGCACTGATGTCACTATAGGGTCTCTAGGTGGAATGTGCTCTTCATATGCCCAGAGTAGCGGATCCAACACTTGGTCCCACCGCGCTGGGTCTACGTACCACTCATGCCTTGGAACTATGTTTAATTGTTCAAATATGTCGTTAATCTCCAAGGGGTGTCGATGCTGCATCTGTCGCATGTGATTAAGATATGTCATTTATGTTTCATCTTTGTAATCACTATCAGAGATCCAAAAGCCTTCATTGGATTCGACAACTATTTGAGGTATGATAGGCTCGTCTTGCTCAAGCAAATTAATGTGGTCCCACCTAGGTTGTTCCGCTGTCTATAGGGGTATTTGATTTCCTTGGAGCGGCGCTTGCTCAATGGGAGCATCCAGGGGGAACATTTTCAAGAGGCTTTCTTGATATTCATCCATGGAGATCACCTGTGAGTGATCGCTATCTGATTCTAAGGGGTCATATGACACTAGTTCATACTCCGACTCATCCTCCAAGGACCCTTCTTGACATTGTCTAGACCCTCCTTGAAAATGAACTCTCGAGCTTTCTCCTCTCTCAAGCGAATGGAAGGGATTGTTAGAGCCAACAAGGTTGATTGTCGTTAATGGGAAATAATCCCTCAATGTATATGTGGTGTTAGGGTTGGCATATGGATCTGATGCCAATCCCCCTTTTTGTCTATCCCTAGGCCTTGCATGTTCTCCACCAAGATGTCCAAATGGAGGGGGTGGTTGAACCCTACTCCTAACTTGTCATATGGCATTTGGTATCTTGGTTGGCAAAGAACACGTATCCCTTGCTCATATTGGCCTAACCCATATCCATGCCAATTGCATTGGCCAAGGTATCTCAGAGCAAAGTCTGTGTTAGACAAATAGTTGATATTTTTAGCAAAAGGCTCTTCATCTTCATCCTCTTGCATGCATGGTGCAACGCCATGATCAAGGCCCCCATACACAATGTTTTTATGGTTCGATAGGTAGCCTAGGGGAACAATAGTGCCAATGGGTAGTCGAGGTCTCCCCATGTCCTGCATGGATTCTAGTGTGGGTGTTGCTACAATATTCCACACCAAATACTCCCCTAAGCCCGTATTGGCCATTTCAACGGTGATCGTTGGCTGTTGAGGGGGAGGGAATGGAAGTTCTCCTTGAGTCCACTCCATGTCGAGTGGACTGGGAGCCTCGACTTCCATCCGACTAGGCATATCCTTAGTAGAGATAGTTGACACTGATGGCAATGTCTCTTCGAAAGGTTTTGCCTCTTCCAGGGGTTCCTTCCCTTTGTCTTTCTATTTGGCCCCCAAATATGGTGTCGTTGATGGAGGACTGGATGTTGAAAATGAACCCGACTGGGATTTTGAAGAACTTTTTAATGGGGATGCCTACGAAATCAGACCCTATTTAGATGGATTTAACTAGAAATCCAAATGTGTTGATGGCAGGTTCGATTGCGGCATCAGTTGCACTGCATTAAAATACTTGAAGGGTTCCAAGTCTGTCGAGACTACATGCACCTCCCCCAAATGTATACTTTAAACATTGGTGAGGTATCGAAGGGACACACTTCATGTCCCTAATCCATGGCCGGCCCAGCAAGATGTTGTAGGCCATCTCACCTTCCAATACATGGCACAATGTAGGTATGGTCTTTTGTCCCACTTGGATTGGTAGGACTATTATGCCGACTGTTGAGTAGATTGCGTCATTGAATGCTCGTAGAGTGTAGGTGGAAGCTGTGATGTGAGATGTGAGCAACTTCAAATTCTTGAGAGCTACAGTTGTGATGATGTTCCTGGACGAGCCAGTGTCTATCAACACCCTCTTGTATGGGATCCCGTTGACCTACGCGATAACGTTCAGGGCTGGATCTGTCATGTCATCAGTCATTGATCTCAATTGATCTTCTCAAAATGTGATGACTACCTCAGTGCATCATTTTACATGCCCCACGAAGTTGTTGAAAGAATTTATCTCATGGAGCTGCAACTCGATGGCTTTCAAAATATCCATTAGAGCTTCTCGATGGGGCATAGATTGTTGTATAAGATCGTATATGGAGAGCCTAGCCAAGGTAGTCCTCAAACTCTGAGTTAGTTTGGTCCGAAGTGTGGCCACTAATTTAGGTGGAGGAGATTATGCAAGGTGTTGTTGTGGTTGTGAAGTTGTTGGCACCTCTCCTGCCACTGTCGCAGGAGCATTCATGCTCGGATACCTCCTATTTCGAGTCACTATACTGATCATCCCTACATATTCTTGCATGGGGCAGTTCTGTGTGACCTCGTTAACTTGTAAGGTCTTTGGCTATGGAGCATGAGCAGGCAAGGGGTCTTTGAAGACCTCCATTTATTGATTTCTTGGTGCGACGGGATTATCCACCGCTAGGGTCTTATTATCAATTAGGTCTTGCACCAAGCCCTTAAATTTCCAACAGGCATTTAGGTCATGCCCCTGCCACCTATGGAACCTGTAGTACAAGTCCTCTCTATACCCCTTAGGCTTGGGTGCATTGGGATCTATAGTCTGAACCTCTGGCAGGTTGATCAGGTTTGCCACTAACAAGTGGTCAAACAAGGAGTCCCTAGACTCTATGTAGGGTGTGAATTGTCACCTAGGGTGACGCTACTGACTCTATTCTTGCCTCTAATTTTATCTATCATAGTTGTTAGGAGGTACTGCCTGATAGTTAACCTTTTGAGGTTGTGTTGCTTGTGTAGGCTTAGGGACATTGATAGCAACTTGGTTAACCATAGCGGGTTTTGGTTGCATGGTCCAAGATTTAGTGTTTTTAGTCCACTCTTTTTTCTTAGGTTTGGCTATCTCAACATCCTGTATTTTGATCTCTTCAATGATCCTGGATTGCACTAGAGATTCTTCTAAGGTGGCATATTGCTGCAGCTGCAATAGCACATAGATCAATCTCAAACAACTCTTGGAGAACATCTGAGTGAGGTCAAACATAGGGGGGAGGAAGGGCAGCTTTGAAAGCAATGTCCCCCACTGATTCCCGTAGGCCACCATGGTCTCCTCATCATACTGCCTAAGGCTGGCTAAGTCACTCAATGACACCTTCTTCTTGGTATTGAAGGTGAAGCATTCGAGGAACACATCCACTAACTGATCTAAGTTGTTAATGCTATGCTTTGGTAACTGAGTAAACCAATCCGAGGCAGGGCATGTGAATGTGGTTATAAATGTTCTCAATAACAAAGCATCATTGTCATGAATGCCGAAGCATTGGATTAGGAACATTTTCACATGCTCTTGAGCATCCTCCTCCCCTCTAAAGGTTGCCAACTAGGGCGGCTTAAAGTGTTCAAGGTAAGGAGGTGTTGGCACTGACGGATGCACAGGATGACTGCAGAGCTGGCATAAAGTGGGCTTTTGGGGCCTAGAATTTTTAGTCTCCACAGGCTCCAAATGCTCTAGAAGCGCTTTATATGCATCTGAGGATTTAATTTCTTCCTCTTTAGTTTGCTCCCGTTGCGGGTTGTGGGAGACTTGAGGCCTCTAAAGGGGTGGCCGGATGACAACTCCTCTACCTAGGTAGGGCGTTTCAGCCCACTCTTCTTCTTGCTCATACTCCTCATAAGCTTCTTGAGGAGTCTCTAGATGAGACCTATGACCCTGGGTGGGTTCCCATGGAGGGTACCCATCATTGTTCCGGGGAGTGGCCTCCCACTCAGGTCTAGGAGGTCTCGGAGGCAGCACTTGGTAAGATCACGGAGACCTATCTCGTACCAAGGGATTACGCCTCTCATATGGTTCCGCCCTTTGGGTGTGTGGGGTTGGGACCTTCTCAGTCATCGGGTTATGAAGTAGCTCATCTATTTGGCACCTAATACGCTCTTTTCTAAGGTGATATAAATGCTCTAGCTGCTACTAGTCTTGCTCAAGCCGCGTGATCTATGCTTGGTAGGCAACATGTCTAGTGACTGCCAGGTCAATTTGCTTCACCATCCTGAGACTAGGAGGCCTGGATGCCTCTCCTATGCACTTACCTTGGTCTTGATGATCTGAGATCTCAATAGGCTACTTCCATCTATCGAGGTTGGTGGAATTCACCTGAGGCTCTGGCCTCAGTGGGTGATCATGGTATCTAGCTGGTGTGGAAGTGCATGGCCCTCACGTTGTATATTGCTCTTGAGGAATGTAATCATCTTCCTTGGGCTCCCTTTCATATGTGTGAAAGGGGCGGGTAGAGTTAGCTCGCTCGGTTTGAAGAGCCTTGCGCTCTGGATTTTGTCTATTAGTTCTAACAATGATAGGGGGCAAAGGAGGGAGGCCATCATCATGTGGCCTCTCCTCATGGAAACTATGTCGATCTAGTGCTTCATCATGTAGTGGCCACTCATATCGAGCTTCTAAGGGAGCCTTACTGTCTATGTTGAGTGCCACGTGTAAGGACTCCTCCTAAAAGGGGCTATGATGAATGGGCGTGTCCCTCAAAGGGGTGTCCCTATAGTTCTATCTTGACATGGACTGATGCGGACTCTCTTGTGGGTCAGGCTACCAAGGTAGTATGACTAAGTCCTTAGGGATATAGCGGAGGCGACTTGTGCCCCCTTGTACACTTTTCATAGCTTCCACCCTTGATTGGGCTTGGCTACGTGTGTACACCATGGTGGTGCTTTCCTACAAGCTATGTATATTTTTCTCTTTTTATGAAATTTTTATTCTACACTAAATAGAAATGATCATACACACACACAAGCAGTGATTATCTCTTAAATATTGAAAGTGTGTTCTAGACCTGGTTTAGTGTGTTTTTTGTTTTTGTTTTTTTTTTTTGGTTTTTTTTTAAGGTTTTTGTAAAGAACGTTTAAATGCAAATGATGGCTCTTATGGCTCCCAAAATTGGTCGCCCCTTCGATATACCATTGCTAGGCTGATATACCAACCTCTCTATATACCCGCCCTTATGTGAGGGAAACTATAGGTACGTGAGAGTAGATGGTACGTGGAACATAGGCGGTACGGAAGGGGAATCGCCCTGTTTATGAAACCTACCATAGAAGACTTATCCTCGTGTGCTAGGAATCACCCCAGCTACGCTCGATCAGCTTTTGTCAGGATTTACATCTAGCAACAATTGCGATCGGGGTAATGGATGCAAAATTCAAGCCAAGGTGGTGATGAAATCCACCGTTGGTCTTGATCAAGGGTTGGGGTTTTATGACCAGTGCCTTGGTTTTTAAGTTGCCACATGGTGTGTGGGGTTATTTTTATTTTGCAAAATGGAAACAAGCAAGCGATAAAGGAAAACTACTTTCCCTAAGCAAGCAAGTACCCTAGAACAGAAAAACTAAAGACAAAAATAGACAAGAAAAATTTAGAATCCTTACCTCTTCTCTGTCCAAATCTGTCAGTTCTGAGTTTTTGCCCGAAGATTGCACATATAGAAATTCATCTCGAGGGGGATGAATTATAGGACTGTATTTATCACAAGGTGTGGCGAATTCCCATTCGTCCCTGGGTAAGAAGAATTACAGTTCTGTATCTACCACCTGATGGAATGAACAACAGTCAGCGTGTGAAAATTGGCACCTACGAGAAAAAAACAAACAATTTTGGATCAGATATCTAATCTTAAAAATAGAGGATAGTGTCCCAACGTTATCGCCACTGAAAGCACGAGGATACGAAAATAAAAAAGGAAAGACTCCAAGCATGATGTAAAAAATGAAACTAAACTTAACACTGAATCCTACGAATTAAAAATGCATGAAATGGAGAAAGCATGAATTGAAACCCAAATAAAATAATAGCCCTTCTATTTTATTGATGTATTTCACAACTCGGTTACAATTCGCATCCTCCCTTTTCAAGGGCGAGGAGCTTTAAATTCATCTCTTAGTTACATCCATGGATAGCCTTCCTCCTTCCGTGTGCCCACATGTAAGATGGGTGGACCAAAACATCACCACCACTTTTTTCTATGAATTTTGATTCCTTGCTGCTCCTTTGATGTTCCGATCCTATGTTCAAAGAAACAAAATATAATCAATAGCACCGATGGATAAAACAAAGAATGCAATCCCCAAGCCTACGATAAATAGATGAGAAAAATGAATTAAAATATGACTAAATTGAATCCAAATGCTCTAAAAATTTGATAGGGGAATTAGGACATCACCAAGAGGACACTGCAAAAAGAACAATCAGGAAATTCCTCACCTATTTGAATTCACTTCGGGATGGGACGAATTCACCTGCAACAAAATGCCGAAAAGGTGTTGTCCCAAATGTCTGGCCTAGAGAACTCCAAAATATCTACAAAATTGGGGTTAGCTAATTGGGGGTATTTTGGAAAGACCCAGATGGTCGTATTTTCCCAATTTGACCTATATCAAAAATAATTTGATGATGCTACCTGCAAGTTAGTAAAAGCGAACAAATATAGAAACACGATCAAAATTGTTCAAAATGAGATGAAATTTAAATGACAACCTATCTAAGCATCATGGAATTGAATGCAAAAAATGAAAATGGTAGAAATAAAAATCTGCCATAGATTCCCAATTGTTCCTAAAAGGGACGATTAGGCCTACAGCAGTGTGGGGGCGCTCGGGTGGGCTGCCCACCATTTGGGGCCTGATTTCGGCACCAATCCACTTGGGATGGGTCCAAAATATCTTACAAGGTGTTTTCGACAAATTGGGTGGTATTCTATGGCCAAATTTCAGGTTTTGGGCTCAATATTTGACCTTCCAATAGTCACCCAATGACCTCCTCTCTAAAAGAGATCAAGGATGTAGAAGGCACAAATCGCACAAGGGTGTATGGGGAAATAAAATGGTAGCACTTCGTTGCTCCAAATTGCTCTTAATATGTATATTTTTGGATGAGGAAACTCATCAATTTATAGACCTGGAGGTCTCTTGGGATGAGCATGCAGAGGCGCCACATGGCTGCCATGCCCTTCTAGGGGAGGGAAGATTCCTCCCTAATTAGGGGCTTCATGACTGCCCCTGTAATAGCCCCTAATGCTCGAAAATGCTCACCCATTCTCTCATGAATTGAAGGAGGTTTTAAGTGGTAGATTCGAGCTGCCATTTGTCAAGATTTGACTTTTTTCCCGTCAAACTTGCAATTCGCCCCACCTTGGAGCGAATTGTGAATTCATCCCAGGGTGGAGCAAATCCCAATTAGAATTTGTTCTTGGGTGGAACATATATTGAGAAAAGTGCCTAAAGGTGCAAAAATTATTTCTAACCTTCCAAAACTACTATGGGAGTGGTTAGGACCACTGTTTAACCTCTGGAGGTTGCCCTTGAGGCTGTGTGTACCAATGTGATCAGTGTTTGCAGTCACATAATCGAATTGGTGCTGTTTTGGTGTCTACATAAATGTGGTACGACTACATGGTCTACAAAATATTATTGTTTCCAATAGGGATACCAAGTTTATTGGGTATTTCTGTAGGACCTTATGGAAGAAATTGAAGACAAACCTTAAATTCAGTGTTGCATACCACCCATAGACTAATGGATAAAAAAAGGTGGTGAATAGAATTTTGGGTAATATACTGAGATGCTTGGTAGGAGATAAGCCCAAGGGATGGGATTTGGTTTTTCCACAGGAAGAATTTGTATACAATAATTTTGTCAATAGGAGTACTAACAAATATCCATTCCATATTATGTATGGGAGAAGCCGAAGGAATGCTTCTGATTTAAGAAAGATGGACAAAGGGGAAAAGAGCAATTTTGAGGCTGAGGATTTTGTAGAGCACCTGAAGAGCTTACATGAATAAGTGAAGAAGCATATTACTAAGATGAATATCCAGTACAAGACAAGTGCAGACCAGAAGTGACGGTTTAAGGAATTTGAAGTGGGAGATGAAGTTATGGTCCATATGAGAAAAGAAAGATTTCCTACTAAAACCTATAACAAGCTAAAAATGAAGATGTTTGGACCATGCAGAATCATAGAAAAATAGGATTTAGGCAATGCATATGAAGTGGAATTACCAAGTGGGCTTAACATATCACCTATTTTTAATATTTTAGATTTGGCAGAATACCATGAAAGAGACAATGGTGAGGGACCAACATAATTGTCGAATATTCCAGCATCTACTCTAGAGACGGAAGAGATCCTGGATACCCTCATCGAAAAAAGTACCATAAACAAACAGTATGAAGAATATTTGGTTAAGTGGAAGGGCAGGCCTGTAGAATATTCAAATTGGTTTTCGAATACAAAGGTTGAATTCCTAGGTTTTCCTACAACAACAGAGAAGTGAAGGTCACTTCTAAATTTACCATGGGTGTCTTATGTAGGAATATCCAATGGTGTAAGAGTGACCTTGCATCATCCAAATTGTATAAAATTCATTTTTTTCTAGTGCTTGTTTATGTTTTTTATAGTGTGGATAAATTGACCCGATGTCAAAAGAATCATCCCAATATCCTGAGCAGTTTGGGAGATATGTAAATTTTAGTGTCTCCTACTCTATCAAAAACTAGTGAAAAATTCCTGCTAGTAAAACTAGTAAAACTTGTAGGTGAATTTTGAAGACCTTAGAGGCTGAATTTGAGGAGTTTTCAATCAAATTCAAGGCTTAGCGCAAATGTTTGCAATTCTTAGTTCATATTATGCCCTTTTCGAAAACATGCTATAATAGTCAATCGGGGCAACGAGTGCGAAGTTATGACCCTAGGAAGTTTGCCTCCTAAATTCAAATTTCAAATACATTGTTTTAGGTGGGAAAAAGAGGAAAACAGGGTATTAGAGGGAATTTAAAAAATTGTAAAAGGTATTTTTCTTTTGTATCCTCATTTTTTCATGAAAGTAATGAAAATTATGGATTCTCTGACATGATCAAAGGAAAAAAACCTGTGTATCATTTGTTTTGTGTTGCTTGATCTTCACCGGTTCTTGACACAACCAATGGCTTCAAAAATAATGCTTATAACCAAATTTCTCATAGTAATGATACTCATGACCTAGCTCAATTTCTTCACACAACCAATTTCTTCAACAACAATGCTTATAAAACAAGCCTTATTGCAAAAGACCTTGAAGCATTAACTCAACACACTCAATAGGAAAACCCTAATCAAGTCCTTTTCACTCCAAAATAAATTTTCAGAAAAGCAATCAGTTAACTCAACTATGGAAGAATGTGCCCATAAATTTTTCTTGATGATGAAGGGATCTCATAAATATGACACAACCACAAACACTTCTACGCCAATATTAAAGAGGTTAGAGGATAAATATTTCTCACAATGTAATGCAAAAACTCAATTACACCTTATCACTCCAACTATAAAAACAACCATCATCATACATAAAATATTTTTTCAATAACACCTTATAATATCCCAACTAAAATAAATTTATTATCCAAAAAAAAAAAACTCAAAACCTCTTTAATTACATTTAATGGCAAAAAGGAATTTTATAAAAATTAAATTTACTTTCCTTATGACTCCAACAACATGAACCAAGAAAACAACCTTTCACATACACTTATAACTCCAAATAATACTTTAGGAAAAACTTTAGGTAAGTAAAATTATTTTAATCAAAAATACCTTTGCCACTTATGGTATTAGAAATCTCAATCACTGCCTCCTCATGTGCCCTAACCATGGGCTTGCCCACCACGAGGGCTAGATGTACGTTTGAAACCTTAAGAGCACTTCGTGCTCTTTATCCTAAGTCTGACACTCAAAATGAGCGTGTGCCAAAAACCATTACCCTTGGTGCTCAAGACAAACACACCAACTCCACATGAATCAATCATGGACTCTTCCACTCCCAAAACTCTCGTAAAACATGCACTACCAATGGACCACTCTCTCTAATATGGTTCAGAACTTACACTCTCCCTTTTCGTCTTCTTCCTAGCGCTAAAAGACAAACGGACTCTTTGTCTTCTTCCTCAATGATCAACAATTGCATGAATTATTGTTTTCTCGGTTGCATGAAAATTAAATTGAAGAGGGTAAGTTTGAATACCCCTTTGGCATATTATTTATACATGAATTCACCATATGGCTTAGACGTCGATACTCCATAATATTCGATGACTTTGGTGCTTCTTTTAACCTTTATAATTTATAAATTATTTAAATTCTAAGAGAATTTAAATTTTATAAATTATATTTATAAACCTTTAACTTTAATAAAAATTAAAGCCTCCTTTAGGTAAAATTTAAACCTTCATTTGTTCTTCACTAATTTGATGAAAATTATTCTGCCACCATGGTTTTTAATAAAAACCTTAATTATGCCATTATGATGTTTAATGAAGTCTGTATATCCTCATAATGGTTTTAATAAAAGTATTTTAATTTACCACCATGGTTTTAACAAAAATACTTATAAAACAACATTTTGACAAATTTTCTTCAACTCTTTGTATTTCTCTTGGCTTCAATGATGGTGCACTCCATGGTGTTAATGAAATATTCATGTGTTCACTTGAAATCAATGAAAACTTCTCCCCTTGACATCAATGACAACTAAATGAGCTCAAAATGTCCAACATTATGCATTTTATCTACTAAATCGATGTCCCACAAAGTGTGTGAAAAACATGATTCATCAAAAAGTTTGGAGAAATTAGAAGCCTAGTGTGGATCATTTAAGATTTTTCGGGTGCATAACATATGCACATTTTCTAGATGAGAAGAAAAATAATTTGGATGACAACGTAGAGAAATGTATCTTCATTGGGTATAGTGAAGAGTTGAAGGCATATAGGTTGCATAATCCTATCATGAAGGTGTTGATTATCAGTCAAGATGTGAATTTTATGGAGGATGAAGTCTAGAACTGGAAATCAAAGACTTGCTAGCCAAATCTAGAAATTATCGAGCCTAAGGACTTGGAAGAATAAAAAGTGCATCCACCTATAGCTTTAATCAGTAACACTAAATCTAGCAGCAACACTACCTTATCATCACAGTCACCTCAACTTGTAAATACGATATCTAACTTGAGGAAACCAATAAATACAAGGAGCTTGCAAGATATTTATGAGGTAACCCAAAATCAAATAGATGAAGAACATTCTGATTTTGCTTTATTTTCTTAGTGTGATCCAATTTCATTTGAAGAAGCAATTCAAAATTAAAAATGGGTGTAAGCTATGGATGATGAGATAAAGGTCATAGAGAATAATTAGACATGGCAATTAATGGATTTTCCAGTAGGGAAGACGACCATTTGGGTCATTTGGGTGTATAAAATGAAGTTTAATACCCAAGGTAAGGTTGATAGGCATAAGGCCATACTAGTGGTAAAATGCTAAAATCAAAAGTCATGGATTTACTATCATGAGGTGTATGCACCTGTAGCGATACTTGACATAGTCAGGATGATCCTCGCATTGGCAACCCAAAAAGGATGGAATGTTTACCAGATGGATGCCAAGTCTATCTTCCTCAATGGAGTGTTATAATATGAGGTATACATAGACCAGCAACCTAGCTATGAGCTAGAATGGCAAGAAGGCAAAGTATTAAAGTTGAAGAAAGCTCTGTATGGTTTGAAGCAACCACCCATGACTTGGTACAATCATATTGATGCCTATTTTTAGGAGAATGATTTTATGAAATGCCCATATGACCACACCCTCTACATGAAGAAAAATGCATAGGGGGACATGATGATAGTCTACTTGTATGTAGATGATCTAATTTACACTAGCAATAGCAATGTATTATTTGATCAATTTAGAAAAGCCATGAAGAAGGAGTTCAAAATGTTGAACTTAGGCTTGATGACTTACTTTCTAGGCATTGAATTTGATCAGTCCATGGATGAAATCTTCATTTCTTAGGGTAAGTATGCAAAATATATCCTAAAAAGGTTTAATATGGAGGAAAACAAATCTACCATCACACCAGTTGCTACATGTCTGAAGTTGAAAAAAATGATTGCAATAACAATGTTGATCCAACATTTTGCAAATGACTTGTTGGAAGTTTGATGTATTTGATATCAACTAGACTAGACCTAATATTTGTAGTGAGTATTATTAGCAAATTTATGGAAGCAATGAAGAACACTCACTTGTAGGCAGACAAACGAATACTGTGGTATGTCAATGGGAAAAAAAACCATGTAATTCTCTATACCAAAAAGGACCACCTTGAACTGATTGGCTACACAAATAGCAATTGGGCTAGCAGTACATATGATCAAAAGATCACTTTTGGGTATGCTTTCCATATTGGATCAGGAGCAGTTTCATGGTCCTCAAAAAATTAACTAATTGTTGTATTATCCACTACTGAGGAAGAGTATGTTATCACCACTTTAGCTGCATGTTGAGCAGTTTGGCTAAGGAGAATTTTGGATGAGTTGAATCATCCATTGAAGGGGGAAACAATTGTTTTATGTGATAATAATTTTGCTATAACATTTCCAAAGGATCTAGTGTTTCATGGTAGGACCAAGCACATTGATATCCGCTACCATTTCAACAGAGAGCTGGTGAAAGCTAATGAAATTGAGTTACTATTTTGTAGGTAAAAAGAGTAGCTAGCAAATATTTTCATAAAATTTTTGAGGGAGAACTTCAACAAGCTGAGAGGAATTCTAGGCATCAAAGTCTTTGTCAAATCTCATTTAAATGAGGGTGTTAGAAATTAAACTTTATTTCATGCATGTAAGATCTCTGATAGATCTTATTGCCAAAATACGATCGCAAATATTTGCATTTGGTCATCATAATTTTCTAGTGTATTCATTTAATACCATAAGTTGCTATTGGAAGGAAACCCTAGTTTTTTATTTAAAGGTGTGTCAAAATATAAACCTTATCCTCTCTTTTTCCAAAATATATAAGGTGTGGTGTCTTTCATAAATAGTGAGATGTGCACAATAGTGCAAAGAGTGGTCAAGAAAAAAGTAGTGGAGTGCAGAGTAGAAGAGAGTGAAGAATGCAGTAGCATAGAGTAGAATAGAAGAAGAGGAGAAGAACAATGTAGAATAGACACAGAGAAAGGAGCCATAGATGCAGCATTTCATAAACCCCACTAAGTGTTAAACTTGCAGCTCAGATTGCATATTTTTTTGTAAAGCTTCGATTAAAATAATCATTTGTGTAAAGTTATATTTTATCCTAATACTGCAGTTGAATTCAGCTTGTCTTTTTAGTTAATATAAATGTATTTTTCATCTACTTGAGTCTTTCGTGTATTTTTTCCTTCGAAAATTTATTTCAGATAATTTCTCCTTTGAAAAGGGCATTTCGCATTCATCCTCCAAAAACATGTTTCATGACTTATCCACTCTAAAAAGGCACTTTACAACTTAATTATTTCGAAAATGTGTTTTTGACCATGCTTTGACCAATGAAATTCCATCTGCCCGTTTTGTCATTTTTCTAAAACTCTTATTTCATGTTTTATTTCCCTGAAAAGACATTTTGAGATTCCCTCATCTCGAAAAGGGATTTCGGGACCTGTTTTCCTGAAAGAGGCTTTCGTGACTATTTTATCCCGAACAAGCATTTCATTGTGGAAGTCGATCGAATCACTATAAGCACAACAATATTTTATCAACATCATCAAAATCTGAAGCTTTCTTGTCACATCCATAGAACATTCCATGCTCGTTTTGGTGTTTTTCTAAGGATTTCAGTGTTCATATTGATCTAATTAAAAACTATCCCCCTTCCCTAAAAGGAATAAAAACTAATGGATTGCATGCATCTAATATTTTGGTGGATCAATATGAATAGTAGGATACTACATTCTATGAATGGTTGATAGAGTCCAATGATAGGGGGTAGATGTATATCACTATGTTTTTCATTTTTAAGATCATATGTTCAAGCATGCAATGTACCAACTTGTTAGACATGATTTTTTGAGGATATATGCACAGAAAATTGTTGCACCCTACCTTATTAGTCCATTTCCTCACACACAATAAGAAGATCATTGATTTATTCTCCACCTAAGTAACATAACTATAGAATCTACTTATACGTAGGCATTCTCTCACCTTAAGCATATTGACATCTTTACTTAACTCCCCTGAGTTATCTTAACCTTCTAGGAAATATACGGTCCTCAATGAATGTGGGCTTGGCGACCACTTTAAGTACCTAAGAAGCAATTATGCATTAAAAATTGAAATATAAACTGAAACAAACACATCATGCAACTAGTCCATCCACCTATACATAAAAAAAATCAATAACATCTCTTCATATTTTTATTACCATTAAAATCTGGGTACTGCTATTAAAATTAGAATATTATTTTTATTTTGGGTAGTAACAAAGTGACTTCTAGTTTTACAAGTTCAAAATTCATTTGGTAATAGGTTAATCATTTCTTGTCTATGCATATTTATTATACAAAAGAAATGAAGTTATTCTTTGGATAATTATGTGTTAAGAGTTAGGATTTAGTATTAGAATTTTTTTCTTACATATATTTTAGCAGAGGTCCTTAAAAGGACAACCATCATTGACCTTTGAGTTTAACTATGCCATCTAATACCTGGTCACACAAAAACCTTGGTAGAAAAATATTTTTTTTTCAAGAGGAAATAGGATTTGTTTGAAGCATATTGGCTTGTCCTCAAACCTCACCAATATGTTACCTCTATGTGACCTAAGTAGGAGTGTGTAATTTTCATGCCTATCACTTATGTGATAATATTGAAATATGATAGGAGGAAAAAGTGGGTTGTAGAGAGTACACTAGGATAAACAGCTAGCTTTAGCAATGATAGGCTAATAGATATTTTTATTGGTCATTTTATATGGCAGTATAGATTATACACTATCCATTGCTTGTTAGATCCATAAGTCTTTATATACTTGCCAAACATCAAATAGTGCATATCTTGTTTTTTCTTGCTTTTATGCATAATTTGGAAAAGAATGTGTATTTCATTATTGCTTTTATGCATCATAGGTAGAATAAATTTTATGCATCACTTGGAAAATAAAACATAAGAACAATTTTCATTCAGAGAGATAGAATTGAAGGGCCTTTATTAGATAATAAATATCTCTATGTGAATTTGCCATTGTTAAGAATTTAAAAAATCATAGTGTTTTGCCATAATTCACTAATAACAATGAAGAATATGAGTTATGACATAGTAAAATTTTACCATATTTAAAATTTTCTTGATTGCCTACCTTCAATATCGTCTTTATTTATATGTTTTGGTTTGCTTTGGCAGTATCAATTTCTCACATAGGCCTAAGCTATAACCTAAATATACTGACCAGGCATGAGATCCATACATGCTACCTATAATTCCATATCGTCATTCACAACCACTATCTCATCACCTTCTCTATAAACAATGCATACATTCATGTCACCTTGTTTAATCAGAGCACTTATCTCATCACCTTCTTTATAAAGGCTTGGTGGCAAGCATATATCTAAATTAGTATCTCAAATATAGTTGATCAAATCCATAATATAGTTGGTCAAATCTACAAGAAATATAATGTGGATTGTTGACCTCCTTGCAAACTGTTATACATCTCGTATAGCCTTCTCGATCCAGAAAATTGAACCCAAAAATAAATATATCCATCAAAATAACCTTTCAAGCAACAAGTATCCATAGAGAAATTAACAGAAATTGTGGTGTGAAAAACTTACCTTTATCACGATTGGATTTTGATAGAATGGAGGCTGAGTTGTCTTATTTGGATGTGGCTTTCCAAAATTTTCTTGCTTTTATACATCAAGTTAGTCTACCTATGATGCTTAACCTTCTAGGCAAAATACAGTCCTTAATGAATGTGGGCTTGCCAACCACTTTATGTCCTTGAGGAGCAAGTATGCATTACAAATATTGAAATATAATCTGAAATAAACATGTCATGCAACTAATCCATCCACCCATACATACTAACACCCAAAATTTTAATAGTGTTTTGCAATATCTATATATACTTTGTTCACTTAATTTACTTCAACGATTATATAATTTTTTTTCAAACCAATTCTTAAATTTTCTTTTAAATCATTTTTGAAAAGATATATCTGGCTTCTACTACAATCACTCCCAAAAAAAATTAAATTAAATATTCTAGTTGATATCAAGTTTATTAGACTATATATAGTTTACTTTTTTCTTAAAAAACTTATCTACTTAAAGTCATAACATTTCCTCATTCAAATTTCAATATGATATATAATTTCCATTGGATAGCTACCTTCTAAAGTTTAGGATTTTCCAAGACTCAAACCAAAACCACACTCAATTAAATCATTTTTCACCCTATTTCCTTCTCTATATATATGTTTTAATTTTTAGATATTGGCTTTGTCAATAATTGTTGGATATAGAAAATAGTGTTATTTTTGGTTCAATCCTCAAATTTATTTCTATTCATAGCACTAATAATTATATATGAATCTCCTTTTAATTTAAACCTTGGCTAACTTAATCCCTATAAGAAATGTTCTATCATATGTATGATTCTTTGTTAAAATTCAATATAATTCTTTGCTGAAATTCCTTATGATTCTATGTGTGGAAGAAGAAATTTTCCTCAATTATTATGAAAAAAATTACTTTATTGAAGGTTTCCTTTGCAAGCACCATCAATATCAAAATTTACCAAATCTAAATTCTAGATATTTTCATTCTAATTTTTTATTAGTGCAATCCCTTACATTAACACTATTAGTTTAGATCATCTCTACATGTATATTCAAAACCCATGCCAAAGTTACTAGCACATGTTTTTCAACATACAATAATCCTCTTGATGAGTACCATTCCTATAAATATTCTACACATTAGAAAAAAATATAAGTCAAAATTTGGATGTATTTTTAGATTTATTTTTAGAAGTTCTTACTTTATTTTGCACCTAACCATCCCTAGTTGCTAACAACTATATATCAACCTTATTTTTTTGTAAATAATACCAGATATGACCAACAATTTTATCAGCTTAGAAATCCTACCAAAGTTAAATTCAGATCAATGTAGAGAAGTACAATGAAGGTAAGCCTTGAATTTGCTCTACCTACAGATTGGAGGTTAATTGAAGTCCACTAGGAAACTAGAAAGAGATTAAGGCAGAATGATCAAGGCATGCGGCCATAGAAATTATGGTACCTGGACTCAGAGAAGATATGTCAAGTCTTGCTGCTAGAGGACAATATTCAATTGAGACGTCTATCTCTCCAAGGCACCAAAAATATATGCCTAATAATAAACCTAGAATATCAATAATTCCTCGTCAATTACTCGAAAGCTGATAAGAGCATAATCATAAGATTGGCTAAATGAAAGGCATACTGATAGATTTGCACCCAATTCAAAACCCATTAGAATGCAAGAGAATAGACAATGATAAAAGGGTTACATATTGGAAGTGTTGGGACATCTATTGTGGCTCGATAAAATATCAAGCATCCTACTAGAGCCAGAAAAAGAAATAGAGAGATAAAGTGGCTAGGTCTAGGCATGATCATAACATTTGTACCTAGCTAAACCTGATAGAGTTCAAAAGGCCTAATATTTTATAGGATAGGAAAACAACCCATTCTTATGGGACCTAGAACAATTAAGCCTATCCAAATCCCAAATGTATCTTAAAGACCTAGTCAGGAAAAGTGGCTAAGTCCAAATGAGGTTGGAATAATTAAGCTCAATGGTACCTCAACAAATCATAGATTATCCAATTAGTGAGATGGCCTGTTTATTTCAGCACCAAAACTTTCATCCCTAATCGGGGCCTGGTGGGATCTCAATACCCTTGATCCTAAGACTAGAAGCTAATTAAAAGTGCATAAAAATAAATCAATTACAATGAAGGCCAGAAGATTCAGGCCCAACTAAAATTTGATCAACAATCAAGAGTCTGGTGCACTCAAAAGTAGAAGATAGACCAAGTATAGAGGATATCAAAAGATCCATAGCTAGTCAATACCCAATAAGTGCTCAAATATCTGGTGCACATAAAAATAATTACACCCAACTGACACCTACCAAGATTCGATAAGGTACATACGATGTTCAAACAGGAGGGAAACCATTGGAGAACTAGTAAGTGATCAAAAGATATGGGAATGAGAAGCAAGTGTATCACACGCGTTCAAATGGCTTGACCATAATTCTCCAACAAGAAAACCTTCTCTCTCTCCCATGATATCCAATGGGTACAATTTTGTGTCAAAAGATTACAATAAACAAGGTCATCATGTGAATGATAGGGTGGTTGAGCAGAAGAGAAATCAATGGTCCAAGTGCATTCAATGAATGGGGCATGACTCAAGATGGTACGGATCTATGCCATGTTAATCAACCACATCCAGGTAGTTGAAGGAGCCATATCTTCGAGGAGATCTAATAGGCTATCAGACTCTCTAACAAGACAATAATCCACTTATTAGGCAATGATGTTTTTGACTACCATAGGATTGTAAGATGTATATAAATACAAGAATGTAAATGTAAAATGGGTCGTATCTTAGGTATTTACAATTCATATGTAAGGACATGTTGTGGCCATTCCACAATTAGCCCCATATTTGGGTAACCACCTTATACTTTTGGTTTTTTATATTTTCATTTTTCTTTGAGTGCTAATTTTGTAGACCCCAAGGTTAAAGTGTTAATTAATGTATGCTTTTTATTTTGGATGTCTAGTATGTTGTTAATTTTAATATTTTCCTTTTTACTTTGAATTTCATTAGCTCAAAAAATTAATGTTGATTGAATAAAAAAATAATGAAAAAATAAAAATAAAAACAAAATAATATTAAAAAGAATAAAAAATATATAAATAAATAAAATAAAGCTTATTTTTTTGAATCCTCATGGGGGAGAAGCTTTAAATTTTAATTCTAGTATTTATATTATTCTAGCTTTGTTAAATTTTTAAGCTTCAAGTGTCTTTTATATTTGAGAGTTATTGAAATTTTAAATTTTCCCTTTAATTTCTATCCTTCTATGTTTTCGTGTAGGTATCCAATGTTCTCAAAATGCTGATAACAAAGCCAAGGACCATGTGGCAAAAAAATTGGATGGCACAACATGGACAAATGAACCTTAACCTAGATGACTGGATAACCAAGATCCTGATTGTGTCCACCTGTTGACGTGGTAGTTGTGAAAGTATGACAGTGTATGTGGATAAAGTACTAGGTGGTGGAAAAATCATATTTATGGATGAATGAATGGTACATATAGGGAAGAGTTAGAGGACTTGGACAACGTGATGTAGAAGTAGACTGGCTAACTGGGACCTTGATAGCAGGGTTATGCATAGTGGATATTTTCACAAAATTGGCTAAAATTAGGATTTTCAAAATTTGGAATTGGCTAATATTTGGGATACTTGACCAGGGTCCATTAGCCAAAAATTTTTGGGTGTAATTTTTATTTTTGGTTGATTCGCCCCAATTTTATAATAATTTGACCATTTTAAGTTTAAATTTTCAACATTGTCCCTAATAATAGTGAACTTTCTATATGTGTTTTGAAACTATTCACCTAAATTATGAAACTTATTTGCCAAATTTTTATAAATATATTTTGGGTCCGACCCCTTACGCATAATCCTACTTGATAGCATAGACCTACTTGGTGGACAAAACCTTATAATTGACAACGTTGGTGATAATGGGGACATACGTGGAAGTTTTTATTGGAGTGATGATGAGGATTTTGGTTGAGGTAATACACACAAAGCAGATCGATAGCCACTGAATAATTAGTTACGGACTATAGAGTATTATAGAACTCACTACTGATGAAGACATCACAATGGTAGTTTAACACAACGTGGACTAATATGCTAGAATAATACAATGAAGAAGGTGTTGGCAGTCCTAATTTTAGCCATTGATTACGTTCACACCAAGGTTGAGATATGTTATTTAATCCTAAACATAATTACAATTTCCTTTTCAAAATATTGTCTTCCTATATTTAGCTGATGTTTGCAATGTTGTAAAGTAAAATTTTAGACCCAATTTAGACTCATTACAGTAGATTCAAATTATTCATATCATGATAGTAAATAAATATAGGCTTCTATAATTGCAAAAGGGAATCTGTATGATCGTGTGGATGCATTCGTAAATGAGTGAGGAGAATTATGAGCATTTGGAACCTAGGATTGGTAATCATCTAGCTATTTATTGACAAAACCAGTCTCACCTCACTGTTAATAGTATCAAATGGGTCCCCCTTATGTATCAACATTCAGGCTTGAGGGCAAGATGTGAAGATAAAGTGGTCGTACAAGGTTAGTTATGCAAATCTAAAATTCGTTGTGTAAATTGCACTCCTACAACAAATAAACACCAAAAATTGATATCCCCAATCATTTCTTCCTACAACATGTAAGGAATGAGAAACCATTTTGGTGGATGATTGTTTATGGCAACAGAGTACCTCATCCACTTTTCGAAGACTACTCATTAGTTTTTAATATGGACGTAAGTCAATGGATTATCATTTTAGTAGGTTATGACATCTTTATGATAGAGATAATAAAATATGGTAAGCATTTCACAAAGATGTAGGGATTACTGTGTCTCAGAAAGCATTATAGTAGTGAGCACCCAGGTAGAATGTGGCATTAATGAAGTCAATGAATATTTCTCCAGTATATTTGGAGTATGGTTAGTTTGATAGTCCACAGGTAGTAGATAGAGGGATTTCCATGCAAATATTATCTAATTGTTGATTGGGATGTTGACCAAAGAGGTGGCATCATACACGGTAGTAAAGATCTATGACAAGGTTTTATGACAAGGTTTTTATGATAGTAGGTAATGTGTGCACTACCATAGGAGCGAATGTCTACCCCCTATCAAGCATCTGGTTCTATTTGTTTAAATTGAAATAAATAAAGGAGATTCCCAAAAAAAAAATCAAACAATGCATGGATGGATGGATGCATTTCAAGATAGACCCTATGTACTGTGCACCTTCGATCGCAAATAACATGCAATGAAAAAGAAACTATCGACATTAAATTTTTTGGTGGGTAGTTTCATTTTTATTTCATAAGAGGTAGTAATATGAAGGTCCCATAAAAGGTTTCATTGATGCTCGTCACCTTATTTTGGGGTATTCAAAATGGATAGAAGTGACTCTCTAGTATAACCTATGCCTTAACCAACTCCTTGGAGATTTTTTTTTTTTACACATGGCTAATGTGGGTATAGCACATACATAGGTTTTGCCTCATGCAGAGTTTTAAAAGGGATTTTAAAGTAGGTTATAAATAGAGATGATTAGTGGTCATTACATAGGCTACAGAGTATATGATTAAACATACGGTCACAGACTCCACGTATGAGATTTGAAAAAGAGAAAAATATGTTTTGAAAATAAAGAATAGAAACATAGAAAGATAAAATGAATAGTTTCTTTTTAAAATTTTAAATACCACATAGAAGAAGATACGAGGGGTCAGAGACTTGAAGGTAGCACTGAAGGTGGAACAGAATGTTAGCATTAGATTTACTTTGGAGCCTCTCCTTCCATGTTGGATTGGATGATTTCACCATGGATGCCATTTTTGGAACAGGGTATTCTGTATTTTGGTATTGAATTTATTGAAAATCTTACTTTTGCAATATATTGGAAATACAATGAGTTTTATGCATGTTAATGGTTAACTTATCTATCTTTTTTTAAATATATTGCACCTTTCCCTTAGAATATTACACCGCATTAAATGTTATATTGCATGAATATGGATCACTTTAATGCTAGTTTTTTTAGGATACTAATGTTTGTAGGTTTTGTGTGTAATCTCTAGATTGTAGATTTTCATTTTACTTCTTCTATTTCATTGTATTTTATTTTTCTAACCATATCATTTTCATTTTTTAAATTTGCAAATAAAATATTAAAAAAAAAATCCAAAAAGACTCACATGGTTCCCAAGAATAATATTTAAAGTTCCATTAAGAGCAATTTCTATCTTTTTTTAAGCAAATACAAAATTCCAAAATCATTTAAAGTTTAATTTTTAAAAAGAATTTTGCAGTTTCAAAGTTTGGCATAATTTAACAATTTAAAGGATGAGGATTTTGCACTTTTGTTTTAAAAACAATAAATTAACTCCCTTTATGAAAGTCACAATTTCATTTAAAGAGGATAATTTATATGGTATACGAAGGCTATTACATTTTAAAGTTAGTCATTTATCTATTTTATTTTCATGCTCAAAGCAACATAAAATGAATCCACTCATCATTTCATATTCATATTTCAAGGATAGATCACTTTAACAAATAAAAAATAAAGTGAATAAGGGAAACATTTCATGCACTCATTCATCATTTTATTTCTTCACATAAGGGAAATCAATCTCATTCAATTTTATTTCTGCATAAAAGAGAAATCAAGCCCTTTCCATTAATGAACAATAAAAGCATAGCATACTAAAGTAATACCAACACATACCTCTTGTTAACAGTTATTTGCAAATCACTAAGGTATTCTAGCACTTATTTGACACATTTTCACAACATACAATCACACATTAGGTAAAAGGAACCTTGGAGATATGTTTATTTCTTTGCAAGATAGGGTTTTCTAATCAAAATCCTAAATATGAGTGTTGTTTTGCTATTGGGTAAAATTACCACTCAACGTTTTGGTGCTAGAAGGACAGTCAAATTTGGTTATTTTATTAGTATTGTATATGCTAACTTGTTCATGGTTACTTGAAAGCCTTATTTTTAAGGTATTGGTCTTGACTAATGAAGTTTTGTTTACATGTGATCACTTTTATAGATTGGAAAGTCTTTTAATTGATGATGCATTAATGCTAAAATTTTAAAAATCAAAGAATATTATTTGTTGCTATGGTTTAATTCGTGCATTACAATGGATGAACATGATGATTTATTTTTTTAACTACTTAAAATATTTTAGTCATTTCACACATCTTTGCAAGATATATTTCTTTAACTAACAAAGTGGGTACTATAGCTATATTCTTTAAAGTCCACTAATGATAATTTTTACTTCAATGATGACAAACAATCCTTTAAATGCACCTTGGCCTTCACATCGTATGCCTATAGATCTTATGTGTAATCTACCTCAATTTAGGCGTGATGGAATGGAATCGACTGAGGACATTTTTTTTATAAGCAAAAAATCCCTTGTGGGGCCGCCTTGGTCTGAGAGACCATGAACAGGGGGTTCTACACCGTCAGAGTCACCTAGGAGTCACACCTAGCCTTGCCCGCACCAACATTATCAATTGGATTTTGGGTACCCAATTCAACTTTTCGATAGGGTGGAGATTCAAACCTGGGACCTCCCTTGGAGGATTGTCCTCTCCTCTCGAACTCACCTATAACACCTAGATATCGACTCAGGACATATTGAGGCATATAAGAACACTTTAATTTATTTGCAAATTCTACATGAAGATATTTCTTATAGGATGTTTCCATATAAATTAGATTAATTTGCTTATGATTGGTATATCAATTTACCTACAGGTTCTATTATCTCTTGGGTTCAACTAGAAATAATATTTCTTGAATAATTTGGAAATTTGGTTGATCCAGATATGATATTAAATCATTTTGTCTCTATTTTTAAATAACCTAATGAGTCCATGATCCAATTTAATGATAGGTTCCATAGGTTGTACACAAAAATGGGGATAAATTACATTATTTCATAATAAGAAGCCATTCAAATCTATCTGGAAGCCTTAGACCACTTTAATTCTACATTTCTAGGGAGAATTCTTAAAGATCCATCCTTACCTAGAGTCTACAATGAGGCAATAATAGTAGAACAATGGTGGATTTTGAAAGGTATGGATGTGGATCGATTATCATTGCTCAACCCTAAGGCTCGCAATCAAATGCCACCAATGAGTTAGGCTGAGGTACCACCTTCTCCCATGATGAACTATTTTTTAAGATTTATGGATTTCAACCAATACCAACCATCCAATCTAGCACCCTTGAATCAAACGATGTCTAATGTGAGCAATCAATGGGATGAATTTGAATTTCCAAATGTTATAACCACCTTAGATATCATCCAAGAGGAGGTGTAGGTTCCAAAGTCACTATCCATCAATTAGTATTGTGATTATCAAGTTAATCCAAATATATATATTGGCTTAGTTTTGGAAACATATGAACCTTTAGAAATAAAAGGCTTAGGGTTATTATTCACAAGTGAGGATTGGGATGATTATAAAAAATTGAATACAAGAATTGATCCCATTGTAGAAACTCTTGAGCCACCAAAAGATGAATTTTAAAAATTGAGTATGAAGAATCTGAGAAAGATGAAGTTTTTGAAATTGAGGATGAATTTGAGAAAGATGAATCTTTTAAAATTGAGGAGGATGAATCTGAGGAAGATGAAATTTTTTAAATTAAGGAGGATGAATCTGAAGACTATGTAGAATACTTGATAGAATCTCATCCTTTGATTTTAGAATATAATTATTATAATGGTTGGAAAATATATAAGGAATATGTTTCTTTTATGCATTTTAATAAAAATATTTCTTCATATGATATGCAGGACACTAAACCTGCTATCTTACATGAAGATCCTATAATTCCTATACAATCATAGATTCAAATATCATTTTAAGACACAATAGGATTTCATCCCTTAGATTTAGAAGACAATTATTATAATGGTTGGGGAAGATATGAGCAATTATTGATATCTCACACTCTTACTGATGAAATTTCTATTTCGTTTTATATGCAGGATGCTGCAATCTCTATCCTACATGAATATCTTGTAATTCCTGTGCAATCATAAAATGACACACCCATTGATCAACAAGATTTATGGTTTGAAAAGGATGGACATATTTTTTATTGGGTTCCTAATTTTGGTGTTTTTGAAAAACAGGTCATTAATGAAGGCAAAGGGTTGCAAGATGATGATGATGATAGAAACCATGAGGAAGAAGAAGGTACAAATGCTCATCAAGTCATGGTAAATGAAAGTGTACAAAAGGTAGAATCTCATCCCTTGTGTCCAATCATCCAAACTTCAGGTAAAATTTTGCACAACTATCTGTTAGATTTGAATGTTATTAATGATGAAATGCCATTGGAGGTTAATAAATAACTAGAGTTGATTTCTACTCACACCACTAATAATATTAATTTTTTGAATGAAATAGAAGTAGATGTGATTGAATTGCTGAATAAAGTTCATCAATAATTAAAAATTGAATCTAGGATATAAACTTATAATGATCCTCATTTAGTATATATCCTAGATGCTTGTAAATTGTTGCATGAGTATGATTGGCCTAAAGACATAGATGATGACTTTGTTTTAAAATTTTCAAAAATAGCCTCCTATTTGAAGAAAATCCTATATGCTTGTAAAAATTAACACTTAAGTCAAAGTGATGAATCAAAATTTGAAATTTACACCTCTTTGATTAAGGAAAATATAGTTGAAAATTAGGTGTTCACTTGCAAGTTTAATGAATCAAAGTCTCAAAAAGGAATTGTTAATATTAAGAAATCAAATTGGTGGAGTGAGAGAGGTAATAAAAAAAAATTATATTGTTTGGTATAATCATGTTTTGGTTGTATTTTTGTAAAGCTTGGCATGCATATCATGATATATGTCTTTAAAGTGTGCTAATCAGGTTTGGGATCCAGGGAATAGATTGTCTAATTTTTGGATCATCTTGTACATTATTGTATTTAGCTTTTGATTTTTGTGTGTTTACTTTTAGCTTTTCTTTGTGTGATGTTTTGTGTTTAATCCCAAGTTTTGCATTTTTTTTTTGTTTGTTTTCTTGTCGGTTTTCATTAGGTTAGGATTTGGTTTATTTTGAGTATTACGTTTTGGGCTGGTCCCTCCATTTGAGGTGATGTTTTATGGTAGCTATTAATTTATGCCGTCTTGATTCTTTTTTGTGTTCCTTTTTCATGAAGGATGAATTTTATATAATGTGGATCAAAGAAAAGGGGATAAATTTATTTAGTAATTGCTCCTATATTTTGGGACTAATATAGTGAATTTTGGAACAATGAATCATGTGCTAAGGTTATGCATGAACACATCATATTAAGTGGTATGCCTTGAAAAAATGAAGGATGAAGTCATTTTGGTTTGCAAATTAAGGCAAAAAAAATTATAGACTCCATCTTTAGCCTTGAATGGTCTCTAACCTAGGTGGCAGGCGAATTTTTCAAAATAATGCAATTTCTAGATAAAAAAAAAGTGAATACAAAATTAACCTAATATTTGGGTGATTCAGACAATCTCTACAGGGGATATAGATGCCTGGCTAGTAGTGGAGCTATGCAGAGGCACATTTATTTATGACTAATTATTCTATAGCCTTAATTTAAAGCAGGTAATGGAGTTTGAATGATTTTCAAGAATGCAAAATAAAATCACTTTCACACACACTAGGCTAATGCAAAAGGTTCATGTGTTTCATTTGAAGTTATCTACCCACATTTTTGGAGGTTTCTAGATGGTTTGTTTTCTCATATTTGGTTTGTTTGTTTTCAGAACTGGGTTCTTCATCTAAAATGCTTAGGAGCATTTCCCAACAAAGTCATCATTTGTTGTGGCCATTCCACAACTAGCCCCAAATTTGGGAACCCACCTTAAAATTTTGATTTTTGGGATTTTAGGTTTTCTTTTTTGTGCTAATTTTTTAGGTCCCAAGGTTAATGTGTTGGTTAATGAATGATTTTTCTTTTATATGTCTAGTATGTCGTTAATTTTAATATTTTCCTTTTTATTTTGAATTTCAATAGCTCAAAATTTTAATGTTGATTGAATAAAAATAATAATGAAAAATAAAAATTTTAAAAATAATAAAAAATATAATTAATAAAAATAAAGCTTATTTTTGGAATCCTCATGGAGGAGAAACTTTAAATTTTAATTCTAATATTTGTAATATTCTAGCTTTGTTAAATTTTTAAGATTCAAGTGTATTTTATATTTGAGAGTTATTGAAATTTTAAAATTTCCCTTTCATGTCTATCCTTTTATGTTTTCGTGTAGGTAGCATGTGTTCTACAAATGGTGATAACAAAGGCAAGTACAATGTTGTAGACCAGTTGGATAGCATAACTTGGATGAATGAACCTTTACCTAGATGGCTGGATGACCAAGATGCGGACCAGGCCCACCTGTTGACGTGGTGGTTGTGAAAGTATGACGGTGTAGGTGGACAAAGTACTAGGTGATGGAAAAAGCATACCGATGGATAAACGAATGATACATATGGGGAATATTTAGAGGACATGGATAGCATGATGAGGAAGTAGACTAGCTGACTGGGACCTTGATAGCATAAACCTACAACACTGGTGATAATTGTAACGTATGTGGAAGTCTATACTAGAGTGATGATGGGGATTTTGGTCGATGTAAAATGCAGAAAACCAGTCGATAGCCATCAAAGAATTATCCATGGAATCCAGTCTTACAAAACTCACTACTAGTGAAGACATCGCAGTGGTAGTTTAACACAACGTGGATGAATATGCTAGAATATTAAAGCAATGGAGGTGTTGGTAGGCCTAATTTTAGCCACTAGTTATGTTCACACCAAGATTGAGATATGTTTTTTAATAATAAACATAATTATAGTTTCCTTTTCAAAACATTGCCTTCTCATGTTTAGCTCACGTTTGCAATGTTGTATACTAAAATTTTAGACCTAGTTTAGATACATTACACCAAATTCAAATTGTTCATATCGTGATAGTAAATAAATATAGGATTAGGTGATTGTAAAAGTGAGTCTGTAGGATCATGACGATGCATTCGTAGATGAGTGATAGGAATTGTGAATAATTGGAGCCTAGAATTGGTAATCATCTAGTTTTTTATTGACACAACTAGTCTCACCTCAATGTCAATAGTACCAAAAAAAAAACCCCTTATGTTTTAGCATTCAAGCGTGAGGGTAAGAAGTGAAGATCAAGTGGTCATGTAAGGTGAGTTATGAAGCTCTCAAATTTGTTGTCTAAAGCACACTGCTACAACAAAAAACATCAAAAATTGACATCTTGAATTATTTCTTCCTGCAACATGTAAGAAACAAGGAACCATTTTGGTGGATGGTTGTTTATGAAAATAGAGTAACTGATCTGTTATACAAATATTACTCCTTGGTTTGTAATATGGATGCTGGCCAGTAGATTATGATTGTGGCAAGTGATTCAAAATAATGCAGGGATTACCACATCCCAAAAAGCATTATCATAGTGAGCACCCAAGTAGAATGTGGTCTATCAAAATGAAATAGTGAAGTCAATGAAGATTGCTTCAGTCTATTTGGAGTATGGTTAGTTTGGTAGCCAATAGGTAGAATACAGAGGGGTTTCCATGTAGATATTATCTAATTGTCAATTGGGATGTTGACCAAGGATGTGGTAGCATAAACGATAGTAAATATCTATAACAGGGTTTTTGTGGTAGTAGGCAGTACATGCTCTATCACAATAGCATACGTCTACCCCTATCAAGCACTTGGTTCTGTATGTTTAAATTGGAAGGTATAAAGGAGATTCCTAGACAAGAAATAAAATGATGCATGGATGGATGAATGCATTTCAAGAGATAATGTTAGGATTCTACTCCTAACCACCATACTAATCACATAATTAGTTAATTATTTAATCACTCTCTCTTTCACAAAGGTTGTGCCCTTTGATCACACCTTCACACTCGTAAAAATAGGCATTTAATTTGGTATAGTTGAGGCATCAAAGAATATAATTATTAATTAATTGTTGGGTTCCCCATACAATACAACAATGATTCCTTAATAAAAATGATTCCTTTTATCATTCTAGCATTATAATCAATCTTTCTCTATTGGGTATCAGAGCCAAGTTTGGAAGGATTTTTTTTTTTCCTTTTTCTTGTTCTTCGAATACAAGCCTGGGGACACTGCCAAATGATTACAACCAATTCAAAATTAGTGAAACATGTCAAAGGAGCAACCAGCCAGAGCAACTTCCAAATAAGGCTCTTCATATCCGATGCAATGCTCACCACCGATAGTGAGGCGAGGACGTATAGAAGCCAGTAGGTTATAAAATCTCCAAAACCTAACCGCAATGGCCGAAGGATGACTTTTATGCAATTTTTTTACGATAATTTTTCAAGAAATTTTTTGACGACTTTCAACACTTTTTGCTACACCTTTTCGCCAAATGACTATGCAAATGGCCGATGGAAGATTATCTCACGACCCTAACCGACTTTTGCTACTTAATCTTGCCCACCTATGTCAAATCACATCAGTGAGTGCATATAAAATTCAGTTCCAGGATATCGCCAATCGCATCACAGGGTTGGACGAATCAGTCCTCATAAGTGGGTTCATAAATGGATTGAAAGAAGAAATTAGAGTGAAGATCATGATGTACACTCATCGCACCCTATAGGAAGCCATTGGATTAGCCTTGTTAGTCGATGATACATTCAATGTTCAACGTCAACATGGGGATCAACCTATTGATACATCAACATTCATGCACACTATTCCAAAACACAAACACCTTGCCAGTTAAGTACCTTAGCTTACAAGAAATGGAGCAGCGACAAACGAATGACCTCTGCTATACTTGTGATGAGCAATTTGGGCCCCTTCATTGTTGTGCTACACAAAGATTGTATTTATTGAATATAGTTGATCCATGTCACTCCATAGAGGATGAAGGTGAGGAAGATGTGCACAACATGACCAAAGCACCTGATCATAACAATGAAGGAAATGAGGTCGATGTGTAAGAAGTGCTCGATGCACCACGAAAATATGAGGTAGACATCCATTGAGTAAACAATGAAGGTAAGACATACACTCTCAAATAACTACACACAAGTTCATTGCCAATAGTGAGTTATCGTCATATAGGCAGCCTAATTCAGAAAGGAGGCAAAAGAGTGAGTGCACCTTTATTTTCCCTTCATTCTACATAGGAAGAATCGACTAAAGTGAAAGACTACCGTCATCACAATTCTCCTAAGGAATATTCTACTATTATTTCTAGCAACCCCCTGCTAATGCTTTGACCTTCAATATATCCTTGACTTCAAAAAAGTGACATTAAAATAGTACAAGAACTTGCACAAATTCAACTGGGAAAACAAGCAACGAAGCTCCTTACTTTAAGCTTTGAGGACAAAGCTATTTTTAAGGAAGGTGGCATGTTAGGATTCTACTCCTAACCACCATACTAATCACATTATTAGCTAATTATTTAATCACTCTCTTTCACAAAGGATGTGCCCTTTGATCACACCTTCACACTCGTAGAAATAGGCATTTCATTTGGTATAGTTGAGGCATCGAAGAATATAATTATTAATTAATTGTTGGGTTCCTCATACAATACAACAATGATTCCTTAATAAAAGTCATTCCTTTTATTATTCTAGCATTATAATCAATATTTCTCTATTGGGTTCACTACAGATAACCTATGTACTATGCACCTTCAATTGCCAAAAGCACTCAATGATAAAGAAACTAGCGATGTTAAATTTGTCGATGGATAGATTCATTTTTATTTCATAAGAGGTAGTAATACAAAGGTCCCATAAAAGGTTTCACTGACACTTGTCACCTCATTTTTGGGTATTCAAGATGGAAAAATGCAACTTTCTGGTATAATATTTGGGTATAGCACAAATCCTCGATGTTTTTTTTACACACATGGCTAATTTGGGTATAGCACATACACACGTGTTGCCTCATGCGAAGCAAGAATATTTTAGAAGGGATTTCAATTTATGTTATAAAGAGAGATGATTAGTTTAGACACCAAAATAGCACCAATCTGATTATGTGACTGCAAACATTGATCGCTTTGGCACACACAGCCCCAAGGGCAGCCCCCAGATGTTAAACAATGGTCCTAACAACTCTCACAGCAGTTTTGGAAGGTCAGAGATCAGTTTGGCACCTTCAAGCACTTTGGTCAATATATGTTCCACCAATGAACAAATTCAAACAAGGATTCGCTCCACCCAAGGATGAATTTTGAATTCGCTCCAGGGTGGGGCGAATTATAGGTTTGACAGGAAAAAAGTCAAATCTTGACAAATGGCAGCTCAAATCTGCCACTCAATGCTTCCTTCATCGCATGGGAGTATGGGTGAGAGTTTTCAAGCGTTAGAGGCATCTTCAAGTTCAGTCATGAAGTCCCAATTTAGGGAGGAGTCTTCCCTCCCCTGGAAGGGCATCGCTGCCATGTGGTGCCTCTGCATGCTCATCCCAAGAGACCTCTAGGTCTATAAATTGATGAGTTTCCTCATCCCAAAATATACAGATAAGGAGCATTTTAGAGGAATGAAGTGCTACCATTTTATTTACATACCTCACACCTTTTGGATTTGCGCCTTTCACATCCTTGATCTCTTTTATATGGGATGTCATTAGGTGACTATTGGGAGGACAAATATCAAGCCCAAAACCTAACATTTGGCCACAATATCCTACCAAATTTTCCGACAATACCACACAAGAGGTTTTGGACCCATCCCAAGTGGATCGATGTCGAAATCAAGCCTCAAATAGTGGGCGACCTGTTCCATGGGCACCCCCCCTCCCACACTGCCACAATCCTAATCGCCCCCTTTCGGAGCAATGGGAATTCCATGGTAGGCTTGTTTTATTTCATTTTTGCATTCAATTCTATGATGCTTAGATAGGTTGTCATTTGAATTTTGTCTCGTTTTGAACAATTTTGACCATATTTCTATCTCTGCTCGTTTCTACTAACCTACAGGTAGCATCATAAAATTACCATTGATGGAGGCTAAATTGGGATAATTTAACCATCTGGGTCTTCCCAAAATGCCCCCAATTAGCTAACCCCAAGTTTGCAAGTATTTTGGAGCTTCGTAGGTAGGACATTGGAACATTACCTTTTTGACGTTTTGTTGCAGGTGAATTCGTCCCACCCTGGAGCGAATTCAAATCAGTGAGGAATTTCCTGACTGTTATTTTTGTAGGGCCTTCTTGGTGGTGTCTTTATGCCCCTGTCCATTTTTTAGAGCATTTGGACCTATTTTAGTCATAGTTTAATTCATTTTCTCATTCACTTATCGTAGGCTTGGGTATTGCATGCTTTGTTTTATCCGCATGTGCTATTGACCGTTTCTTGTTCCTTTGAACATAGGGTTTGGACATCAGAAGAGCAGAGAGGAGTCAAGGCTCATAAATGCAAGCGGTGATGATGTTTGGTCTGCCCATTTTACATGTGGGCACATAGAAGAAGGAAAGGCACCCATGGATGTAACGAGAATGCACACTTAAACACTCCTAGCCCTTGGAAGGGGAGGATGCGCATTGTAACCAAGTTGTGAAAAATATCAATAAAAAGGGCTGTATTCTTTATTCACATTTGTTTCATTTCGATTTTCTCATGCTTTTCCCTCTTTTCATTGCACTTTCAAGTTTCTAGGATTTAGCGCTAAGTCCGGTTCTATTTGCATCGCGTACTCGTTTTCCTTTTTGCTTTCGTATCCTCATTCTTTCAGTGGCGATCATGGTGGGACCTTGTACTCTATTTTTAATATTAGATATCTAATCCAAACTTGGTTGTTTTTTCTTGAAGGTACCGCATTTTCATACGCTAACTGCTGTTCATTCCATCAGAGGGCGAATACAGAGCTGTAATTTGTCTCACCCTGGGATGAATGGGAATTCATCCCACCCTAAGATGAATACAGTCCTGTAATTCATTCCACCCCTATATAAATTCCAATCTATGAAGTTTTCAGGCAGAAACTCAGGACCGACAGATTCGAGCAGAAAAGAGGTAAGAATTCTGCACTTTTTCTGGTTTCTTTTTTTTTGCATGCATAGAAAAGGTTTTGCTGATGTTTATTTTTTTCTATGCAAAATAGAAAGAACCCCACACACCACATGAAAAATTAAACACCAAGGAGCTGGTCGTAAAACCCCAGCCCTTGATCAAGACCAGTGATGGATTTCATCACCACCTTGGCTTGAATTTTGCATTCATAAACCCCAGTCGCTACTATTGCTAGACGTAAATCCTGACAAAAGCTGATTGAGTGTAGCTGGGGTGATTCCCAACACACGAGGATAAGTATTCTATGGTAGGTGTCATAAACAGGGTGATTCCCCTTTCGTACCACCTATGCTCTCACGTACCATCTGCTCTCACGTACCTATAGTTTCCCTCATGTAAGGGCGGGTATATAGAGAGGTTGGTATATCGGCCTGGAAATGGTATATAGAAGGGACGACCAATTTTGGGAGACATAAGAGCCATCATTTTTCATTTAAACATTCTTTACAAAAACCTTCAAAAAAAAACAAAAATCAAAAACACACTAAACCAGGTCTAGGACACACTTTCAATATTTAAACGAGATAATCACTGCTTGTGTGTGTGTATGCTCTTTTTTGTTTAGTGTAGCATAGAAAATCATAAAAAGATATTAAAAAAAAAAAATCTACATAGCTTGTAGGAAAGCACCACCATGGTGTACACACGTAGCCAAGCCCAATCAAGTGCGAAAGCTGTAGAAAGTGTACAAGGGGGCACAATTCACCTTCGATATAGCCCTAAGGACTTAGTTATACCGCCTTGGTAGCCTGACCCGTAAGAGAGTCTGCATCAGTCCATGTCAAGATGGAATTATAGGGACACCCCTTTGAGGGACACACCCGTTCATCATAACCCCTTTCAGGAGGATTCCTTACACATGGCACTCAACATAGATAGGAAGGTTACCTTAGAAGCTCGATATGAGTGGCCATCGTGCGATGAAGTGCTAGAGTAGCATAGTTTCCATGAGGAGAGGCCACATGATGATGGCATCTCCCCTTTGCCCCCCATCACTGTTAGAACCAATAGACAAAATCCAGAGCGCAAGGCTCTTCAAACCGGGTGAGCTAACTCTGCCTGCCCCTTTCACACATATGAAAGGGAGCCCAAGGAAGATGATTACATTCCTCAAGAGCAATATACAGTGTGGGGGCCATGCGCTTTTGCACCAGCTAGATACCATGATCACCCACTGAGGCCAGAGCATCGGGTAAATGCTGCCAACCTCGACATAGGGAAGCAGCCTATTGAGATATCAAATCATCGGGACTAGGGTAAGTGCATAGGAGAGACATCTAGGCCTCCTAGGCTCAGGATGATAGATCAAATTGACCTGGAAGTCACCAGACATGCCGCCCACCAAGCGTAGATCATGCGGCTTGAGTAAGACCAGCAGCAGCTAGAGCATCTATATCGCCTTAGAAAAGAGCGCATTAGGTGCCAAACAGATGAGCTCCTTCATAACCCAATGCCTAAGAGGGTTCCAACCCCATGCACCCAAAAGGTAGAACCATATGAGAGGTGCAACCCCTTGGTGCGATATAGGTCTCTGTGACCTTACCAAGTGTTGCCTCTGAGACCTCCTAGACTTGAGTAGGAGGCCATTCCCCGAAACAATGATGGGTACCCTCTACGGGGACCCACCCAGGGTCATAGGTCGTGTCCAAAGACTCCTCAAGAAGCTTACAAGGAGTACGAGCAAGAAGAAGAGCGGGCTAAAATATCCCACCTAGGTGGAGGAGTTACCATCCGGCCACCCCTTCAGAAGCCTCAAGTCTCCCACAACTCACAACGGGAGCAAACTAAAGAGGAAGAAATAAAATTCTCAAATGCATATAAAGTGCTGCTAGAGTGTTTGGAGTCTGTGGAGACAAAAAATTCTAGGCCCCAAAAGCCCACTCTACGCCAGCTCCACAGTCATCTTGTGCATCCGTCAGTGCTAGCACTTCCTTACCCTGAAAACTTTAAGATGCCTCAGTTGGCAACCTTTAGAGGTGAGGAGGATGCTCAAGAGCATGTGACGAGGTTCCTGAGCCAATGCTTCGACATTCAGGACAATGATGCTTTGTTATTGAGAACATTTATAACCACATTCGTAGGCCCTACCTCGGATTGGTTTACTCAGTTACCAAAGCACACCATTAACAATTTAGATCAGTTAGTGGATGCATTCCTCGAACGCTTCGCTTTCAATACCAAGAATAAGGTGTCACTGAGTGACTTAGCCAGCCTTAGGCAGTATGAGGAGGAGACCATGGTGGCCTATGAGAATTGGTGGAGGACATTGCTTTCAAAGCTGCCCTACCTCCCCCCTATGTCCGACCTCACTCAAATGTTCTCCAAGAGTTGTTTGAGATTGATCTATGTGCTATTGCAGCTGCAACAATATGCCACCTTATAAGAAGCTCTGGCGCAATCCAAGATCATTGAAGAGATCAAAATATAGGATGGTGAGATAGCCAAACCTAATAAAAAAGAGTGGACTAAAAACACTAAATATGGGACCACGCAACAAAAACCCGTTGTGGTTAACCAAGTTGCTATCAATGTCCCTAAGCCTGCACAAGCAACACAGCCTCAAAAGGCTAACTATCAGGCAGTTCCTCCTAACAACTATGATAGAGAAAATTAGAGGTAAGAACAGAGTCAACAATGTCATCCTAAGTGACAATTCACACCCTACACAGAGTCCAAGGACTCCTTATTTGACCTCTTGTTAGCGACAAATTTGATCAACCTGCTAGAGGTTCAAACCATAGATCCCAACGTGCCCAAGCCTAAGGGGTATAGAGAGGACTTGTACTACAGATTTCATAGGCAGCAGGAGCATGACCTAAAGGCTTGTTGGAAATTTAAGGGCTTGGTGTAGGACCTAATTGATAACAAGACCCTAGCAGTGGATAATCCTATCGCACAAAGCAATCAAAAAATGGAGGTCTTCAAAGACCCCTTGCATGATCATGCTCCGTAGGCAAAGACCCTACATGTTAACGAGGTCACACAAAACTATCCCATGCAGGGATATCTAGGGATGATCAGCATAGTGACTCAGAACAAGAGGTATATGAGCATGAATGCTCCTGTGGCAGTGGCAGGAGAAGTGCCAACAACTTTGCAACCACAATAGCACCTTGCACAACCTCCTCCACCTAAGCCGGTGGCCACACTTCGGACCAAACTAACTTAGAGTTTGACCACCACCTCGGCTAGGCTCTCCATATACGAGCTTATACAAAAATCAACGCCCCATCGAGAAGCTCTAATGGAGATTTTGAAAGCCATCGAGTTGCAGCCCCATGAGACAAATTATTTCAACAACTTTGTGGGATATGTAAAATGATGCACTGAGCCGATCATCACATTTCGAGAAGATGAATTAAGATCAGTGACTGATGACATGGCGGATCCACCCCTATACGTTATCGCATAGGTCAATGAGATCCCATACAAGAGGGTGTTGATAGACACTGGCTTGTCCAATAATATCATCACAACTATGGCCCTGAAACATCTAAAGTTGCCTGCATCTCACATCATAGCTTCCACTTACACTCTACGAGCATTCAATGACACAATTTGCTCGACAGTCGACACAATAGTCCTACCAATCCAAGTGGGAAAAAAGACCATACCCACATTGTGCCATGTATTGGAGGGTGAGATGGCCTACAACATCTTGCTATGCTGGCCATGGATCAGGGACATGAAGTGTGTCCCTTCGATAGCTCACCAATGCTTAAAGTATACATTTGAAGGGGAGGTGCATGTAGTCCTGACGGACTTGGAACCCTTCAAGTATTGTAATGCGGTGCAGATGATGTCGCAATCGACCCTACCATCAACGCATTTGGATTTCCAATTAAATCCATCTAAACAGGGTCTGATTCCATTGGCATCCCTGTTAACAAGTTCCTCAAAATCCCAGTCGAGTTCATCTTCATCGTCTGGACCTCCACCAATGACACCATCTTCGAGGGCCAAATAGAAGAAAAAAGGGAAGGAACCCCTAGAAGAGGTAAAACCTTTGGAAGAGACACTGCCATCAATATCAACTATCTCTATCGAGGAGATGCCTATCCAGATGGAATTCGAGGCTCCTAGTCCACCCGACATGGAGTGGACTCAAGGAGAACTTCCATTCCCTCCCCCTCAACCACCAATGATCATCGTTGAAATGGCCAATACGGGCCTAGGGGAGTATTTGGTGTGGAATATTTGTAGCAACACCCATGCTAGAATCCATGCAGGACATGGGGAGACCTCAACTCCCCATTGGCACCATTGTTCCCCCTAGGCTACCCATCAAACCAGATAAATTTTGTGTATGGGGGCCTTGATCATGGTACTAAGCCATGCATGCAAGAGGACGAAGATGAAGAGCCTTTTGTAGAAGATGTCAACTATCTGTCTAACCCAAAATTTGCTCTAAGATATCTTGGCCAATGCAATTGGCATGGATATGGGCTAGGAAGGTATGAGCAAGGAGTGTGTGTCCTTTGCCAGCCAAGATACCAAATGCCTTATGACAAGTCAAGAGTAGGGTTCAACCATTCCCTGCCCTTGGACATCTTGGTGGAAAACATGCAAGGCCTAGGGATAGGCCACAAGGGTGGATTGGCATCAGATCCTTATGTCAACCCAAACACAATGTATACATTGGGAGATTACCTCCCATGGTAAACAACCACCCTTGTTAACCTCAATAACCATTCTCCTTTGCTAGAGAGAGGCAAAAGTTTGGGGACTTACTTTCAAGGAAGGTATAAATAGTGTCAAGAGGGATCTTCGAAGGACAAATCAAAATATGAACTAGCATCATAATATCCCTTCCAATCCGATAGTGATCACTCACAAGTGGTCCCCATGAATGACTATCAAGAGAACCTCTTGACAATGTTCCATTTAGAGGCTCCAATCGAGCTGGTGTTGCGTCAAGAGAATCAGACCCCATCGTAGAGAGCGAAACAACCATAATGGGGCTAGATTAATTTTCTCGAGTAGGATGAGCCTGTAATGCCTCAAATAGTTATCAAAGCCAATGAGGGCTTTTGGATCTCCGATAGTGATTACTAAGATGAAACATAAATGACATATCTTAATCACATGTGGCAGAGGCCGCAACCATACCCCTTGGAAATTAATGACATATTTGAATAGATGGGCATAGTGCTAGGGCATGAGTGGTACATAGACCCAGTGGGATGGGACCAAGTGTTGGATCTGCCACTCCAGGTATATGAAGAGCACCTTCCATCCTGAGACCCTAGGGTGGTATCAGTGCCGAGGGCAAACCCTATCCTCCTATCAGCACATAAGGCCGATCCATTCGTTCCAATACCTCTATAGCCATATCTAGAGTACAGAGAACATCCAGAGTATTTGAGTCATCACACCCATGGTAATGGAGACCAAAATCATTTCATCAACATGATCTCCATTGACTTAATCATCCCCATCCACAATCCGACCGATCCATCATGGTCCTTGCATCTAGACTTAGATGCCATTGACTGGGATTGCATCAATTCACCTCCATCTCCATAAGAGTATTGGCCTTTCAGTAAAATGCTTCATTTTACCCTAGGGACAACTTAGGATATCTTTTATGCCGAAGAGGAACCCGAGATTCCCAACATAGATTTAAACTCAGCAAACGATATCCATTTGATCCCAAATCCACACCAGTTGGAGGACGGATCCCACATGTCGGTCGAGGAGACGACTGACGTAGACATCGGTTCAGATCCAACAAATCCACAAACTATCAAGTTGGGGGTAAGTTTATCCCTCGAAGAGCAAGCCGACTACATTGCCCTTATCAAATAGAAAAAGGAGGTTTTTGCATGGTCATATAGAGACATGTCGGGGCTAGATCTATAGCTAGTCACGCATAATCTAATGCTTGATCTGAAAATCAAGCCAGTTAAGCAAAAACTATGTAAGATGCACCCAATAGTGGCCTTGATGGTCAAAGATAAATTACAAAAGCTGTTGGATGCATAGTTTGTCATCTGCATGGATTATCCGCCATGGCTTTCCAACATGGTGCCCATCAAAAAGCCCGACGGGAGGATTCGCATATGCACTAATTTTTGAGATCTAAACAAAGTGAGTCCTAAGGATGATTTCCCCTTACCGAGCATCGATGCCTTGGTAGATGCTACAGCGGGTCACAAAATGCTTTCCCTCATGGATGGTTTCTCGGGATACAATCATATTTGTATCAGCCCCGAAGACCAGCTAAAAATGGCATTCACAATGCCTTGGGGGACATTTTGTTATAAGGTCATGCCTTTTGGCCTTAAAAACGCTAGCACCACCTACCAACATGCCATGACATACATCTTCCATGATTACATGCACAATAATTTGGAATATTACATGGATGATTTGTTGGCCAAATATCTTTTGTGCCTGGATCATCTCAGTGAATTAAGCAAGATCCTTGATCGCGTCATGGAGCATAGAGTCAGACTAAATCCCAAGAAGTGCATTTTTGGCATCACATATGGAAATCTCTTGGGCTTCATAGTCTCAAAATTGGGCATCAAGGTGGACCCAAACAAAGTCAAGGCAATCCTTGAAATGATTCCCCCAACTACCATTAAGCAGCTCAAAAGTCTATAGGGAAAGGTCACATCAATCAAATGCTTCATAGCGCATCTATCTAACAAGTGCTGACCCATGAATAAATTATTGCACAAGGGGGTAGCATTTAACTGGGATGACGAGTGCTAGTCAGCCTTTGATGACATCAAACGATACTTGTCTTCGTCACCAGTATTGGCACCACCTAGACCAGGTGTGCCATTCTACTTATACATCTCAGCTACTAAGGTGGCACTGGGTGCCATGCTCGCCCATAATAATGAACTTCACAAAGAATAGGCTACTTACTATCTTAGCCGCACCTTGGTCAGTTATGAACTTAACTATGCATACGTCAAGAAACTCTGCTTGGAAGTGGTGTTTGCTACCAAAAAGCCACACAACTACATGCTGAGCAACACTACGTATGTTGTGTCTAAGGAGAATCCATTGTGGTACATGATGAGTCATACTTATCATAGCAGTCACACAATGAAATGGATCATGTTATTGATGAAATTTGACATAGATTTTATTGGACAGGATTTCATAAAAGGATAGGTCATAGATGATCAACTAGTAGAGGCCCCTCTCAAAGAATATCAGCCTCTGGTCATAGAAGTACCTGATGATGGGGTCTTCAATGTCTCAGAATCACTAGATTCTGATGAGCCTAAGTCATAGGCTAAAATAACCCTATTTTTTTATGGTTCTAAATGTGATCAAGGTGATGGCACGGGAATAGTATTCTTCACACCATAGGGTGCTCCTATGCCCATGTCATTTAAATTAAATTTCCCATGCACCAACAACAATGCAAAGTATGAAGCCTTGCTCATAGGTCTTCAAAAAACAATCACCATGAACATTAAATGATTGAATATCTTTGGTGATTTGTTGTTAATTATCAACCAAGTCAAAGGGGTATTCCAATGCAAATGCCCAGTTCTATAGGCTTACAAAGCCCTTGTGGACAAATTCCTGGTGAAGCTTGAGTGGTACGACATCGAGGCACTCCCTTGATCATCAAATAATTTTGTGGACACTATGGCCTCCTTGGGGTCACTAATACCATAAGACCTTTCTAGTGATATGACAACCATTAAATTCAAAACACTATCATAATCCGTGATGGAGCATGCAAGCTCTAACTTGATGCCAGGAATCCACATGATCCAGATTGAACCATCTTCAGATAAGTTCTATCGAATCCACGATCATCTGAAACATGCCAATTGGGGGTCCTTGTTCTCCCCTACTCCTATTAATAGAAACACCATGCTATTCTTACAAGCTCTCTCCCACTCAGTGTTTGCTAGGGATGAACTTCGAGAGGGACTAGCTATTCATACCATCAAGGCTTCTGATCAATAGGATTGGTATTCACCCATAAGGGACTACCTCAAGTTAGGTAACCTCCCACTTGGATTGATGCATGTCGCAAAATGAGCATTCAAGAAAAAAGTGGCCAAGTATGTCTTGTTAGGAGACATTTTGTACCGTCGCAGCTACGAAGGAATCCTCCTTCATTGCTTGGACCAACAAGAGTCCACTTGGGTGATCGCCCAAGCGCATGATGGTATGTGTGGTGGCCACTTTAGTGGTATGGCCATCACAAAGTGCATTCTTCACATGGTCTATTATTGGCCATATTTAGAGAGAGATTATTGCGCATATGTAAGGAAGTGCGTGAAGTGTCAACACCATGCTAATTTGACACATGTACCTTCCTAGGCCTTGCAATCGATCCAGTTGGCTTGGCCATTTTTGCAGTGGGGCTTAGATCTAATCGGAAAGATCTCCCCTGCATCGTCAAGTCATCACATGTTTATCATAACAGCCATAGAGTATTTCACCAAGTGGGTGGAAGTAGTTTCGCTTACCTCTATGACAGGACCCCGCATTGTGGAGTTCATTTTACATAACATCATATGTCGTTTTGGTATTCCATCCAAAATAATCTTGGATAATGGGACGTCATTTAAGAACAAAGACGTGCGTGCTTTGACCACAAAGTACAAAATTTAGCACAGTTTTTTAAAACCCTATTATCCACAGGCAAATGGGCAAGCAGAGGCATAAAAAAATGCTAGTTGCCATCCTTAAAAAGATGGTTGCAAAAAATCATAAGGATTAGAACCTTCAGATCCCACTTGCCCTATGGGCTTATCGCACTAGCATTTGGATGCCCACTGGGGCAACTCTATTTTTGTTTGTGTATGGCTCCGAGGTAGTCATGCCTCTCGAGTTGGAAATTCCTTCCCTATGCATATCATTGCAAGAGTTCATCGATGATGACACTGAGTGGCAGACTTGGTTAGACCAGCTTACGTTGCTTGACGAACAACGTGTTAATGCTCTCAAGAATTTACATATCTATCAAGAGCGACTTAAGAAAGCGTACAACATGAAAGTTCACCTAAGGAACTTTTAGGTCGGTGACTTAGTCTTGAAAGAAAACCAACAAAACTCTAGTTTGTCGTCCCATCTAAGGGACAAGTTCACGGCAAATTGGTTAGGTCCATATGTAATTGATAGCAAAATAGGACCCGGAACATACCGGCTAGCCTCTCTTGACGGAATCAAGGAATTAGAACCCTTGAACATCAGTTATTTATGGCCATTCCATTTCTAAGAGAGTCGTATCCCAAACAAAATGCTCCAAGGATTCCTACAATCGCTTGGTCAAATCCCAAAATGCTCCAAGGATTCCTACAATCGCTTGGTCAATCCCAAAATGCTCCAAGGATTCCTACAATCGCTTGGTCAATCCCAAAAAGCTCCAAGGATTCCCACAATCGCTTGGTCAACCAAAATGCTCCAAGGATTCCTACAATCACTTGGTCAATCCCAAAATACCCCAAGGATTCCTACAATTGCTTGGTCAAATCTCAAAATGCTCCAAGGATTCCTATAATCGCTTAGTCAAATCCCAAAATGCTCCAAGGATTCCTACAATCACTTGGTCAATCCCAAAATGCTCCAAGGATTCCTACAATTGCTTGGTCAATCTCAAAATGCTCCAAGGATTCCTACAATCGCTTGGTCAAATCCCAAAATGCTCCAAGGATTCCTACAATCGCTTGGTCAATCCCAAAATTCTCCAAGGATTCCTACAATCGCTTGGTCAATCCCAAAAAGCTCCAAGGATTCCCACAATCTCTTGGTCAACCAAAATGCTCCAAGGATTCCTACAATCGCTTGGTCAATCCCAAAATGACCCAAGAATTCCTACAATCGCTTGGTCAAATCCCAAAATGGTCCAAGGATTCCTACAATCGCTTGGTCAAATCCCAAAATGGTCCAAGGATTCTTACAATCGCTTGGTCAATCCCAAAATGCTCCAAGGATTCCTACAATCACTTGGTCAATCCCAAAATGCCCCAAGGATTCCTACAATCACTTGGTCAAATCCCAAAATGTTCTAAGGATTCCTACAATCGCTTGGTCAACCAAAATGCCCCAACGGTACCCATTATCGCTTAGTCAACAAAAAAGCTGTAAGGATTCCCACAATCGCTTGGTCAACCAAAAGCTCCAAGGATTCCCACAATCGCTTGGTCAACCAAAATGCTCCAAGGATTCCTGCAATCACTTGGTCAACCAAAATGCTCCAAGGATTCCTGTAATCGCTTGGTCAACCAAAATGCTCCAAGGATTCTCACAATTGCTTGGGCAAACATAAGAAAATTTAAAAACAGTAAAGTAATCAAAAACAACAAAAATTTGCATCTCATTTCTAGGCATGCTCAAACTCATCACAACAATAAAGAAGCTTTTCCACCTCTCATCTTCATATTCACAAAAATAAATCCATCAAAAACACAAAAATATGTAGCTGCATTAAGCATTATACCCACACATTGCACATTTGTGGTCATACAGGTCAAAGGCACCATAGACTGTAATTACACCGCCAATCCATCTTGTTCCATATTTCTCCATTTTTTAAGCAGTCCCTCAAACAGAAATGCCATTTACTTATTTTTACCATACCAGAGTCAGTGGTCTTCTAATGTATCAAGAGTTTTCATCCTTTAATCGTTATATAGCTTTCTAGCCACGTACTGTACCAAGTCAGACAGATTTTATGAAGGTAGAGTTCTACTTGGATCACACCTTGTTACGTAGCGTCCCAACACAAATTAAAACACATAAAAAAATTCCAAAGTTGTGTGAATGAAATATGAAACCTGCATAGCAATCTAGGTCACCATAAGCGAAATGATTATCTTGCTCATCCCCCTGTGCGAATGACCCCAAGAATGCTGAGAGTTGGCAAAAGGAAAAGCATCCTCCCTACCCAATTCCCCAAGAATCCCAAGTTCTCAAAAGTTGCAAACATCATAAAATTTTGCAAAAAGTCAAAACTCCAAAAAAAAATTTTGACATCACCACCAAAGTGCATACCTCAAAAGGCACGTACAATAGTGATTCTCAACACTCGAAATTCAAATCCCTTGCTCAAAAGAAAAATGCCTAAAAATAAATAGTGATTTGTATCACTAAAAAAGAGCAAGTATCCCAGTACAATTGAAGAAAAGAAGGGGGTCGAACTTGAATCCCTGGAACTCTCAGCATTTCGACAGGTCATGAGGCAAACCTCAGTACCGGTTTGGTGGATAGCCTATCGATCCATGGTGGTAAACCTCTCGCATGACGATATATCTGTCACATTAACTTGTGTACAGATCAATGTTTGCATGTGGATGAGCTAGCTTATGGTATCTTAGATAGCACCGTAGATTAATCTGGCTAAACACAACAAAGGAGTTAGTGGAGCTAATTAGGTGATCCTCAGTATAGGTCCGGTTGATAGCCTATCTGGCACTGGCGGTATCCTGACCAATACCACATAAATGAACTCAATTGCACACACAAGGATGTGAAATAACTTGGTCAAAGACAAGCCCGATTCATACCTTGTCCAAAAGTCTGATAAGATAAAGTAAAGTCATGGCTAGTGAGTTAAAACCATCTGAATCTCAAAAAAACTTAGCTGCATGTCTAACCCAATGACGCTATCATCCATCCTCACACTGCCATTAGCAATCGCCAAAGTTCTAAACAGTCTATGGTGCCCTCGCCAAGCAACACAAATTCAATTCATCCATTCCATCTTGCATATCACATATAAATAAAAAACATTTGCATTCATCATAACATATGCATGCATCAAACTAAATTAACATGCATACATCCATACGCATCACTCATCATGCATAAAATCAAATCAAAACTCACATAAATATAATAAAGTCATCTGTATATATCATCAATAATACTCGTAGGCTACAATGAATTGGTCTTGTGACCCCGCAACAAAATCCAACAGCTCAGAAACCCCCAAGCCTAGGGCATCGGCTACCATGATCATGTAGGATTGGTGTGATGGGAACTACCCCCGTGGTGTGGGTCCTATGAGACCCCTCAAGGCGGCTGCTGCTAGCCCCCGCATCATGCCTACTTGGCCCCCCATCATCTAGTCGCCTGCGTCGAGAGGATGTTGACTGCTCAGTCTCACTCCCTCTTGAGCGACGTGATGATCCGCCTCCACTGAATGTAGGGACCCGCCCACCAATGCGGCTAATATCTACCTCCATCTCCAACCACTATCGCATCGAGTCCATCTCCTGCTGGTGATACATTGTCAAGTTCTCCTCGCACCATGCTAAAGCCCTATCCCTCTCTGCCAGTTGCATCCGTAGGAGATCCCTCTCCCATGTAGCATCAGTACCCCCATCTTGTCGGTGGTAGGTAGCCAATGCATTCTCTCGCTCTACAAGCCACATGCGTAGGAGATCCCTCTCCTATAGTGCGTCCCCTAGTTCCCTATCGTGCCATCGCAAAAACCCCTCCAACTGTGCAATCTTAGCATGTAGCCTAGACTCTGTGTCCTTCACTTCTGCTTGAGGCATAGGCCTATCTGGAACAACAGCCTACTCTGGCTCCCACTGCTCTATGATGTCTTGCATCTCTAGTTGATCCGGAACCCCCAAATCCACATCCTCATCCTCCACCTCCACCATGTCTGCATCCTCCCGAGGAGCTCCCCAATAATCTCCTGGTGCCTCGACATCCTCCCCATGCACTATTGCTGCCTCTGCACCTCCTAGTGGCCCCTCTCCCCACCATCGCCATAGTACACACCACTGGTCATACTCTGCGGTAGTCCCGACGTCATCCACATCTAGGATGTTGATCACTACATCTGAATCCTTGCCTAGTGGCGCAATGACCGGTCGATCCAGAGTCCTCTCGTCCCCCCGATGTCGATAGACCATGGGCTCACCAGACAACCCCTGGCGCACCCCAAACTGTCATGTCACCCAAATTTAAGGAAATAACTCATGCTTGGTCCCATGCCACCCAATCGGCCACCACTCCCTGCATACCCATCAGAGCCACTCTCCAGCCTTCAACTAGGATAGACAGTCCCGATAAGGGTGCCAAAAAACCTCCCCTAGAGTCAACCGAGTGAGGGCATCGGCATAGTTCCCTACAACACCTACCCACCGTTGACTCTGTCCCTACTCCTCAGATCGTCGCCATAGAACTACATAGCTGATATCCATATCCTCCATCTCCATCTGAGTCATTCATGGTAACCCTGCTAGCCTCTTCACCGCTATGTGTTGCCAAGCCTAGCTCTGCAACAAATAACTACAACTAATCCCCTTTTGCCTCCAGCAACGAACTTCGTACAACTCACCATAGAGTTATGCCAGCAGTGTCTGTCCCCACCTCATGATCAGCGGTGTCTCCATCAGGCACTCTACCAGCTTCCAGACCACATCCAATAGGTTCCATGAGAAACTTGCACTTGACAAGTCAGGTAGCAGCATGTTGGAAATGAGGCCCATGAGTACTGCATGCCTCACTCCCAACACCCCTCTCTCAAGCCACCATTGGACCAAAATCCTACCAATCTGGCACTCACCCTCTGCCCTCTCCACTAGGCTCTCCACAGCCAGCTCCTCCCCATGCTCGAAGCATCATATCAGTATAGTTGTTCACTGATCACACAGTGACATTCTGATCAACAGTCCATCTATCAAAATATGTAGAAGCTGCTAGACATCCTGCAAGGTCACTGTCATCTCCCCTATTGGGATATGGAAGGTGTTGGTCCAAGGATCCCACAGGTTGATTAGGGCCATCAGATAGGCCCAATCCTTAACCACAGGCTCCAGTCGAGCCACCTGCTTGAGCCCAAGGGCATCAAGCCACTCCCAGTCAGCCATAGTTAGTGCCCCCCACACTTCAGCAAAAGCATTAGGTACACGATACCGTCTCTTCACAACCTGCAAAAGAAAACAACACAAAAAAAAAAAATTAAAATCATAAAAATTGTACAACAATAATTTGAATATACAACACTGCCTACCAACATACAGCTCAAAAACAACAAAATTCACAAAAAATCAAAAACATAAAAACATTTTCAATTCAGCAAATACAGTTTGTCAGTCTTAGGGTTTCTATACTCTAAGTTTAAAACTGACGACATAAAAACATTTTCTTTTCAGCAAATACAGTTTGTCAGTCTTAGGGTTTCTATACTCTAAGTTTAAAACTGACAACGACATAAAAACACAAAAACATTTTCTTTTCAGCAAATACAGTTTTCAGTCTTAGGGTTTCTATACTCTAAGTTTAAAACTGATAACAGCATAAAAACACAAAAACATTTTCTTTTCAGCAAATATAGTTTGTCAGTCTTAGGGTTTCTGTACTCTAAGTTTAAAACTGACAACGACATAAAAACATAAAAATATTTTATTTTCAGAAAAAATACATTTGTCAGTCTTAGGGTTTATGTATTCTAAGTTTCAAATTGATAAAGTCTGCACAAACAAAACAAAATTAAAATAATAGTTTTTTAACCTAGGGTTTTCACCTACATTTTAAAATTGACAAGCTCAACCTAAAAAAAACTAGGGTTTTACGTTTCGTTTATCCTAGGGTTTTAGTTAAAAGAAAAATAAAAAAAATAAAAAATTCTTCACCTAGGTTTTAACTACATTTTCCATTCAGTTTTAAGCTAAGTCTTAGTTTGTATTCAACTCAATTTAGGGTTTCAATTTTAATTTTGAAAAGCAATATAACAAAGAAAATTAAACAAATCACTTGTAGTTTTAAAACATATAACAAAAGCAATAACGCTAAGGAGCACTTATTGGTCTCACTTCGGCTTCGTCGCTCGATCTGGTTTGTGTACTCATGATGTCAGGAGAAATTCGACAGCGCTTTGCCTCACAGAATTAACCTCCTCCTCCCCAGAGCTCCAAATCACAAGAAAATTCAACTACAAATGAGCCCAAACCCTAGTTTTGGCATTTAAATAGGCCTTTTTGAGCTTATATTCGTCCCTCCCTAGGATGAGTGCTCTGGTTAGCACTCGCCCCACCCTGGGACAAATACTAAGATGGTATTCGTCCCACCCCGGAATGAATTCAGGGCAAAAATTTCAAAAAACAACGAAAATTGAATAAAAATGCACCAAAACAGCTAATAAACTTGCTTGATGAGAGTGCTTTGGAACTTGACATCCTGGGCATGAAAAATTGACATCAGGGTCATAAATACTCACTATCCTACTCCCTAAGAAGGCTACCATAGCCAGAATGCTCCACGGGATGATGAATCTTTGAGAATTTCATCCCCAAACGACGTCGCCAAAAAAGGTCAAAACCCACCCAAAAATAGCAATAAACATTGCCAAATGAAGGCGCCTTCGTGCCTAACATTCTTGGCATCCACAACAGATGTTGGGGCTGCAAATTATCACTATCCTACTCCCTAAGAAGGCTACCATAGCCATACCACTCCACGGGAAGATGGATTTTTAATAATTTTAGCTCCAAAAAGCGTCACCAAAAGGGTTAACACCCAGCAAAAACAGGTCTAAATGTCAGAAAAATGCACATACAATTCAAAGATAAATCTCTGAAGGCCCCCTTACCTAAGTCATCTTGGGTCAAGTGACTTATCGCTTTTCTCATGTAGGTCATTCCCTCATCGATTCGTTGCTTGAGGGGGTAGTCACACTTAGTCACAAATCAACAAATACACACACCCAATTAAGGAAAACTGGCATGCATTCGAAGAATCATTGCCAAAGAAAAAGCATGCCCCTGCTTGGGGTAGTAAACAAGAAATAATCACAAGATGATCAATCACTTGGCATTCGTGAATCATGAAATCAAGGTTCCCACAGACAAAAGGTTGCACCCTTTGCCTATTCATGACTGATCAATGTCCAAGCTCAAGTAACACCTCACTGAAAAAGGTTAACACTTGAACTGAGTTCCTTCGCTCGTCAGAAGCAAGGATTCAAGAATGCATGCACTTTTCATGCTTGGGGCATCAAGAGTTGGTTAGGTTACTGAGAAACCCTAATCATTGGTGCTTTGGTTATCTATTTTTGCTCGATGCTGTGCCATGCACAATGCATCCCAAAAAGGGGCATCTGTAGACACCAAAACATCACCAATCCGATTATGTGACTGCAAACATTGATCAATTTGGCACACATAGCCCAAAGGGTAGCCCCCCAGAGGTTAAACAGTGGTCCTAACCACTCTCATAGTAGTTTTGGAAGGTTAGAGATCAGTTTGGCACCTTCAGGAACTTTGCTCAATATCCGTTCCACCCTGGAACGAATTCAAACTGGGATTCACTCTACCCAGGGACAAATTATGAATTCGCTCCAAGGTGGGGCGAATTGCAGGTTTGACAGGGAAAAATTCAAATCTTGACAAATGGTAGCTCATATCCGCCACTCAATGCTTCCTTCATCGCATGGGAGTATGGGTGAGCATTTTTGAGCTTTAGAGGCATCTGCAAGGTCAGTCATGAAGTCCCAATTCAGGGAGGAATCTTCCCTCCCCTGGAAGGGCATAGCTGCCATGTGGCACCTCTGCATGCTCATCCCAAGAGACCTCTAGGTCTATAAATTGATGAGTTTCCTCATCCCAAAATATACAGAGAAGGAGCATTTTAGAGCAATGAAGTGCTGCCATTTTATTTACATACCTCACACCTTTTGGATTTGCACCTTTCACATCCTTGATATCCTTTAGAGGGGAGGTCATTGGATGACTATTGGGAGGACAAATCTCAAGCCCAAAACCTGACATTTGGCCATAATATCCCACCAAATTTACTGACAATACCACACAAGAGGTTTTGGACCCATCCCAAGTAGATCGGTGCTGAAATCAAGCCTCAAACGGTGGGCGACCTACCCCATGGGCACCCCCCCTCCCACACTTCCACAATCCTAATCGCCCCCTTTAGGAGTGATTGGAATTCCATGGCAGGCTTGTTTTATTTCATTTTTGCATTCAATTCTATGATGCTTAGATAGGTTGTCATTTGAATTTCGTCTCGTTTTGAACAATTTTGACCATATTTCTATCTCTGCTCTCTTCTACTAACCTACAAGTAGAATCATCAAATTCCTATTGATGGAGGCTAAATTGGGAGAATATGACCATCTGGGTCTTCCCACAATACCCCCAATCAGTTAACCCCAAGTTTGCAGGTCTTTTGGAGCTTCCTAGGCAGGACATTGGGATAGTACCTTTTCGGCGTTTTGTTGTAGGTGAATTCATCCCACCCCAAAGCGAATTCAAATCGGTGAGGAATTTCTTGACTATTATTTTTGTAGGGCCTTCCTGGTGGTGTCTCAATGCCCCTATCCAATTTTTAGAACATTTGGACCTGTTTAAGTCATAGTTTAATTCATTTTCTCATTCACTTATCGTAGGCTTGGGGATTGCATGCTTTGTTTTATCCGCAGGTGCTACTGACCATTTCTTGTTCCTTTGAACACAGGGTTTGGACATCGAAGGAGTATTGAGGAGTCAAGACTCATCAACACAAGCAATAGCGACATTTGGTCCGCCCATTTTACATGTGGGTACGCGAAAGAAGGAAAGGCACCGATGGATGTAATGATAACGCACGGTTAAATGGTCCTAGCCCTTGGAAGGGGAGGATGTGCATTGTAACTGAGTTGTGAAATATATCAATAGAAAGGGTTGTCTTCTTTATTCACATTTGTTTCATTTCGATTCAATCATGCTTTTCCCTCTTTTCATTGCACTTTCAAGTTTCTAGGATTTAGCACTAAGTCCGGTTCTGTTTGCATCGCGTACTCGCTTTCCTTTTTGATTTCGTATCCTCGTGCTTTCAATTAGTGGTCATTACATAGGTTATAGGGCATATGATTAAACATACAATCATAGAATATACGTATGAGATTCAAAAAAGAGAAAAAATATATTTTGAAAATAAAGAATAGAAACGTAAGAAAGATAAAATGAATAATTTCTTCTAAAAATTTTAAATACCACATAGAAGGAGAGACAAGGGGTTGGAGACTTGAAAGAAAAATTGTAGGTGGAAAAAAATTTGCATTGGATTTGCTTTGGAGCCTCTCCTTCCATGCTAGATTTGATGATTTCACCATGGATACCATTTTTGGAACAGGGTATTCTGTAGTTTGGTATTGAATTTATTTAAAATATTACTTTTACAATATATTAGAAACACAGTGAGATTTATGCAGGTTAATGGTTAAATTATGTGTCTTTTTTTAATATATTGCACCTTTCCCTTAGAATATTACACTATAGTATATGTCAGAATGCATGAATGCGGATCACATTAATGTTGGTTTTTTCAGGATACTAATGTTTGTAGGGTATGTGTGGAATCTATGGATTGCAACATTGTATTTTAATTTTTTTATTTCATTTTATTTTATTTTTTTAACCTTATCTTTTTCATTTTTTCTAAACTTTTTAAATAAAATATAAAAATCGAAAAAAATAAAATTCCAAAAAGAGTTGCATGGTTCCCAAGAATAAGCTTTAAAGTTTCATTTAGAGCAAATTTGATTTTGTTATGACGAAAATGCAAAATTCTAAAATTATTTAAATTTTACTTCTTAGAAGGAATTTTGTAGTTTCAAAGTTTGGCATGATTTCAAAATTTAAAGGAAAATTAGAATTTTTAGACTTTTGAACTTTTGTTTTTAAAGTAATAAATTAATTCCTTTTATGAAAATCACAATTTCATTAAAAGTGGGTAATTAATATGGCATACAAAGGCTATTACATTTTAAATTTAGTCATCTAGCTATTTTCTTTTCATGCTCAAAGCAACATAAAATGAATCCACTCATCATTTCATATTCATATTTCAGGGATAGATCACTTTAAAAAATCAGAAATAAAGTGAATAAGGGATCAATTTCATGCACTCATTCATCATTTTATTTCTGCACATAAGGGAAATCAAGCCCTTTCAATTTTATTTCTGCACATAAGGGAAATCAAGCCCTTTCAATTAATGAACAATAAAAGCATAGCATAATAAAGTAAGACCAACATAGACCCCTTGTTAATAGTTATTTGCAAATCACTAAGGTATTCTAGCACTTATTTGGTATATTTTCACAACATATAAGAACACATTAAGTAAAAGGAACCTTGGAGAGATGTCTATTTATTTGCAAGAAATGGTTTTCTAATCAAAATCCTAACTGTAAGTGTTATTTTACAATTGAGCAAAATTACCACTCACCAAGACAAAAACTGCATCTTAATACAAACAAACTACTATCTAGTCTTTAGTTTGATTCATTTGCAGAGTATGCATGTGTGTATGCATATCCTTTTATTTCTAATTTGAGAAGGTTTGATGTTTATGGTGATAATTCTAAATTTTTCATTTCTATCATACTCATTTACATGTCTAGAATTTGGGATCTACTAAATGCATAATATGTTAAAATTGTATGTTTGATGATGGCCACTTATTTCTAATTTAAGCATGTTAAATATTTATAGAGATAATTATGAATGTTGCATTTCCACTGCACTCGTTTAATTATTTGGAATTGTTTATTTGATCAACATGCAATAGGTTAGAACTGAATACTATGTGATTATTTGTGCAGCTAGTTGGTTTGTACGGTAGTTGGCTGTGACTTGTAGGCTCCTCGTTATTACATGTATCTTGATGTTGATTAATATGTACCACTTTAAGTTCTGACTAGTTTAGTTTAGTTTATTTTAGCACTCTTTTTACCCCTTGCTTTTAGGAATAGTTAGTCAATATTTCAAGGAAACAATCTCCTTTGGATATTTACCACCACAACTTACACATATTGCTAGGTTTTTCAATGTTGATCAACGTATGCAAGCACACAAATATTTCCATTAGACATACTTTCTGATCAATAATTTTTGGCATACCCGGTGGAACTCGAATATCCCTTGGATAATACAAGAATAGGTGAATTCCTATATTTTCAAGTCCCATAAAAATCACCTTGCAAATCCGCTCAAATCCAAATATCCATATCACAAGACCAGTTTCCTTTCATATCTAAATAAAACTTGGTGATATTTTGTTTTGGCCCACAATCTACATCACTTGGCAACTCCCCTATAGATTGAACCTGATGCTGGTGATTAGTTGCCTTGAGTATAATAAGGTGAATCTGCTAAAAATTGACTGATATTCATGATTGGTTGTCATTTTTCATCATTCTTAAAGATCTATATCCTAAAGAACTTGAGGTTTTATGAGTAGCCTCGACCTTAATAGTAGAGAAGTTATGCTCATATGATGATTTCAAGAGCTTAGATGTTGCAATAGATCTATATGATATTCCTTGTTAAAATTATGTATACCCTCTAAATATTTAGAATGCCCATGATATTTCTAAGATAAATTTAAAATACTTGTCAATTTTTGATGGTATAGATAATACCACTTTTGAATATTACTAGAATGTTACATCCTTGACAATGCTTCATGGCATCATACATGAAGATGCGGTGCTCAAACTCCTAATTATCTCTCTCAAGGGAAAAGTATGGTCATGATACATGACCTCGAAGGGTGGGAGTACCTCTACATGGGCTAATTTAGCACAACCACTAATTAACATATTTGATGATTCAGGGGATATCTCTTTGTTACTAAATAATTTATCCTTCATCATACATGATCCTCAAAAATATATCACTAAATTTGATATTCACTTCCAAGGAACTTGGTAAAGGATACCCTATAAACTATGGCCATCTCCTGCTCAGGCATACTTGTTTTATGCCTGGGAATTTTGCTTAGAAATAAGCCTCTTTTTGTAGTAGTCCGGAGAAAGATGATTCCTAGAGGTTTACAAGGAGGTTATGTGAGCTAAAAATATGTTAATATAGTTAGTAAGATTACCTCCCATAGAAGTTCCTACTTTATATCCAATCTTGTCACAACCATCCCCGAAAGCATCTACGACAAGATTTTCCCATTAGTTCCAATAAAAGCAAATTCTTGGTAGATTGGTAAATGGAACAAGATTGCACACTATTTGAAGAGGATAAAAGTCATGTTGCCTTACCTTTCAAGCAAAATATCGACACCACTATCTTACCTCTACCAACACAAAATATGAATTCCTAGGGGTTGGCACCTTTGCAGTCCTTTGTGCTCTCTAAGTCTCTCACCAATAAGTTGAGGTCAACAAGGAGTAGTAGGCTATCATTATCAATCAACAATTTTGGGCAAGAAGAGGGAGGTTCAGTGTCTATTTGTGATATTTTTAGAAGACTCCATTATTGTCTGATTGAACTCTAGGGCCATTTTAGCATAGACGAAGAACAATTAGATTGATACCCTATCCCATTTCATGTGCCACATACCCTAACATGACACTCTTTGGATAACCAGCTGGTAATTTTCTAGCCCCTTGGTAATTAATGCATGGTAATATTAATGGCTAGACAACAACTCATACCACAATGGGAATATACCAAGAAACAGTATGGGTCTCAAACATGATGAGTTAAAGTGGGAGGTAACACCAACACCCTTCCTCAATTCATGTAGATACTAAGGATAATTGGATGCATGCTTGTATTTTCCTGATTGGTTATGACCTGGGTCTACTAATCCCAAGGGATATTTCTAGGTCCATATGGAATCCCATGAGGCTCGATAATGGTGGTATGAAGTACCAAGATAAACATTAAGAATAACTTAGGTTTAGTGTCATCTATTTTGGATATTGAATATTCATAGGCTATAACCTGCAACACATATTACCCAAGCATGTTAGGTACATCAAAATTTTATGTAAATATATGATAAGTAAATGAAGTCTACAAAAAAGGTATGGTACTCATGTTTTGCTATGAAAACATTCAAACAATGGACTACTAGCTGGACAAAGCACCAATAAATATGTATTGAAAAACATAAGGAAATTTCCTAGGTCAATTCTTGGAATCTTGACACTTTCCTTTCTATCCTCCCCTTTCTTCCGTGTTGTCTATTATTTGTTATTACTTTTTATTTTTTGTTGTTGTGACTTCATATCCCAATGGATAATTCCTAGAAAGTAAAATAAGCTTTACATATTGTCCTTAGAAATTTAATATAATAAGAAAAAAAATTTGGGACTCATGTAAGCAAGACATGGTATCAATGCTGGAGGAAGTCCCTAGAATATAGGAATTAGTCTCACATGTTAGGTGGACCTCTGTGCAATCTGACATATGCTAAATCTATCCAAACAATTCTATAAATAGGTCCCATGCACAACCATCAAAGGATTTAAAGAAGAATAATTTTGAGAGCACAGATGGAGCAGAGTGATACCTGTGGTGAGCGATGATGAACATAAAATGTTCTTGCTAGATTGCATCAAGAATAAAACCCATGATAGAATGGGAAAATATCATTTGGCATCTTACCTATTCTCAAAATCATGGTGGGGCTTCGAAGAGTGTGTACAATGGGGTGCAATCTATGGGGGTGTCCCATGGAGTAGGTAAAGTATCCTTGCCTTCTCTTGAGATAACCCTACAATTGCATGCCATTTTGTGTCTATAATTTTTTGCATCCTTCCTCTTCCTCTATTTTACCTTATTGGTTTTTATCACCAAATTCTTCGGTTGGTGGTGTTTTCTTTTATGTTCTATGGATTCTACTATTTTCTGTTGTCTCCTCTTTCCTCATGTGTTGTCTTGTGTTGTTTTTGCTTGTTTTTTTCCTTTTTTTATCCTTCTTATTTTATTTTTTCTCATGATATCCCACCATGTTATTTTCTCCCCATCATCCTCACCCTCCCTTATTCCTACAACCCCTACCAGTTAAATGTTTGTCAACTTTTCTTCTAGCTCCTTTTTCCCTTCCCTTTTCCTAAAAAAGCATTAAGTCAAAAATTTTGTTGGCTGATTGGATTCCTTGTTTCTACAAAGAAAAAATCTCTTGTGAGTCACTAATAATATGGTTCTATTTTGCACCTACCCACCCCTAGATTCTAGAAGATATATACTAGCATTGTTTTTTTGCATAAAAACCAGAGATGACCAATAATTTTGTTAGCTCAAAAACCCCATCAAAGATAAAGTTGGAGTAATGTAAATAAGGATGATGAATATGAGCCTTGAATTTACTCTATCTATAGCCTAGAGGTTATCAAAATTCCATTATGGAACCACAAAGGAATTAAGGTAGGATGATCAAGGCATGTGATCTCAAAAATTATGGTACCCGAACTCAAAGAAGATATATCAAGTCTTGCTATTGGAAGACATGCTTCAACTAACACAACTACCTCTCCAAGAAACAAAAAAATATATGCCTAATCAAAAATCTAGAATGGCAACAATTACTTGCCTAGTTATCGAAAGCTGATACGAGTAGAATCAGAAGATTGGCTAAATAAAATGTTTACCAAAAAATTTCCATATGAGGTGAAACCCATCAAAATGCTAGAGAACATGTATGAAAAAATGGGCTAAATATTGAAAGTATCAGGACATCTACCTTGGCCCAATAAAATATCAAGCATTATCTCGAGAGTTGAAATAAAAAAATAGATAGGTAAAGTGGCTAGTTTCGAGGATGACCAGGACATTTGTATCTAGCTAAAACTGGTGGATTCATAAAGGACCGATATTCAATAGGATAGGAAAACAACCTTATTTGATGGAGCCTGGAACAATTAGACCTAGTCAGAGCCCATAGGTATATTAAATACATGATTATGAAAATTGGCTAAGTCCAAATGAGCTTAGAATAATTAGGCTCGATGGGACCTCGATAACTCATAGATTACCCAATCAAGGAGATGGCATGCCCATTTTAGCACCAGAATTTTCATCTTTGATCAGGATCTAGTGGGATCTCAATACCTGAATATCAATCCTAGAAACAAAAAAAATGTGCATACAAAGCATTGGAGCACATTGAAGTCTAGAAGATTCAATCTCAACCAAAATACGATCAAAACTTAGGGACTCGATGCACTCATAAGTAGAAGATAGTTAAAGCGCAAAGGATACTGAAAGATCCATACTTGGTTGAAATATAAAAAACACTAAAATATTCGATGCACTTAGAGGTAAAATGAGGAAACCAAAAGAATTGCATTGAGTTGGAACCTAACAATATCTGGTAAGGGAGATATGTTGTTCGAATGAGAGGTAAACCATTGGAAAACTAGTAAGCAATCGAAAGCTATGGGAATGAGAATAAAATGTCTCACATATTTGCAAACGACCTGGAAATCATTCTCCAATAATAAATCCTCCTATCTCTCCGATGATGTCCATTGAGCATGATTCTATGTCATAATATCACAAAAAACAAGGCCATCATATGGATGATAGGGTGGTTGAGTAGAAGAGAAATCAATGGCTCGAGTGAATCCAGTGAACAGAGTATGACTCAATATGGTATGGATATAGATCACATCAATAAACTACGTCTAGGTAGTTGGAGAGCCATATCTCTAAGGAGGTCCAACAAGCTAGAAGAATATCTAACAAGATATTAATCCACTTCTTAGGCAATGATGATTTTGACTCCCATAGGATTGTAATATGTCTATAAATACAGTAATGTAAATGTAAAATGGATCGACTCTTAAGCATTTACAATTCATATGTAAGGATGGAAACTACATATTAATACAAATGGACTACTATTTGGCCTCTTGTTTTATTCCTTTGCAAAGTATGTATGTATGTATGCATATCATTTTATTTGTAATTTGAACATGTTAGATGTTTATGGTGATAATTCTGAATTTTTCATTTCTACCGTACTCATTTACTTGTCTGGAATTTGGGGTCTACTAAATACATAGCAGGTTAAAATTGTATGTTCTGTGATTATTGATTATTTTTAATTTAAGCATGTTAAATGTTTGTGGTGATAATTTTGAATTCTATATTTCCACCACACTCATTTACTTATCTGGAATTTATGGTCTGATCAACATGCAATAGATTATAATTGAATACTTTGTGATTGTTTGTGCAGCTAGTTGGTCTGTTAGGTAGTTGGTTGTGAGTTATAGGGTCATTTTTATTATGTGTCTTGATGTTGCTTGATCTATACCACTTTAATTTTTCGTTAGTTTAGTTTATTTCTTTCAGCACCATTTTCTCCCTCACTTTTAGGAATAGTTATCCTGGACTTCAAGGAACCAACCTCCTCCAAATATTGACCATCGTATCTTACATATATTGCCAAGTATTTCAATGTTGGTCAAGGACTATGGGTGCACAAACCTTTCCATTGCAAAAATTTTCTAACCAACAAAAGTGTTCTTACATTCTTTAATACATTTGCAAAAACCTTAGTCAAAATATAAAATTATTATGGATTAATCATCAAGTAAAATCTATTTTGATGTTTACCCTCTTGTTTGCCATACTAGTCCACAACCTAGAGAGCAAGCTTTAGTGTATATAAATTCAATAAAAGTGGTAAATGTGTAAATAATGTAGGAGTATATGGGTAAAAATTTAATATGTATATATGTAAATATAATTAAAATAATAGAAATATTTATAATACTAGTAATAGCAATAAAAATAAAGAATGATTATTGTTGTATAAGAGTTGTCATTCAATTATTGATATTGTAATTGAACTATTGTTATTGTTTTTAAACTGTTGCTTACATTCAATTTCTACTACTACCATTTAATTATTGTTACTACCATTCAATTATTGTTATTTCCATTTAATTGTTGCTACTATTATTGTGTTTCCATATAAGTGTTATCACACAAATGCTATTGTACTAGCATGTTGTATAACTCCTATCATACCAATGTGTCATACAAGTGATATCATACCAACGTGACATACAAGTGTTTTCATATCAATATGTTATACAAGTGCTACTATACTAGCAAAGCATATAAGTGTTGTCATACAAGTGGTTGTTGGGTAGCAATGAGAAATAAGTTAAAAATGTTAATTTTTTAAGAAGTATTAGAAAATGAAGGGGCATAATATATAGTCTTCTATATTTCACCATAATTTCCATTGATGAAAAAACATAAATATGATGTATCGCTATATTTTGGTAGTTATGTAGCAATAAGTACTTTAATGATATCTTATTGTTGTGCTTAGATTTTTTGGCTTGTGATAATAATTTTATCTAGTGGGAAAGATAGTCTCTCATTAGAAATCATCCTCTAGAATACATCATTTGGTATTAGAGTGGATTTTCAAAGTTCTATAATACATGCTACAGAAGAGATGACATATCATGGAAGAGTATATGATCTTATTTCTCGAAAAGTAGACATAGCCAATATGTTGAGGGGAATAAAAGCCAAATTATATGCAATTAAGAATACCTAGAGTATAGGTGTTCATATTGAATATGTTATTAATAGTGAAGAGGATACATATCTTCTATAATCTCAATTTGTAGAGTAAAGATAAAAATGGAGCAAAAGTTGATTAGAGAAATATCTAACATGAGAAGTAAGACAAAATTAAATACCACCAATGTTAATGGAGTTTTAAATCTAGAATAGTTGATATATTATATAATAGATAAGGAGATATTCTTTGGTTAACCTAAAGTGGGTTAAATTTACATACACATGGATGTAGGAACGTGCATCAAATTAGTAGCATCAAGTCCAAAAGAGGGAGGTAGCCAAAAGTAAAGAATAAAATTAAAAAATGGGATATCGTTGTGGTCAAATTAAAATCCAAGTTTTAGGTTGCTAATTATCAAATTGGGTTGTTTATAAAACTTTAAAATATTATGCAAAAATAATTGAGAATGAAGTAATATATAAAATATTTCTATAAATTGACTATAGGAGCAAGCCCTATTTAAAATGATGAGGAGAAAGTGGAAATATACATCAATTGGAAAAGGTTATCCATACAAGATATAATTGGTATGGTTTGAATTAAAGTAATTAAATATGTATATCAATATGCACTCAAGGTAGAAGAAAACTTGATACATAGGAAACATAATAACTCAAGAATAAGAGGAAAGTTTTCTTGAGAAATAGGATAAGCCAATAGTGTAAGAGCATAGGAAAGGAATGAGGGAGAAGCTAGTACTTTTAAAAGTAATTTCAACTAGAATATTAGAGAAGGCAGATATCTCTCAAGAGGAAGAGGTGGTTATGGTAGAGGAAGGGTCAAAGGATTCCACAAAAATTAATTTAGATATGGATAGGTTGGTCATAGAGCATTCCAAGTGAAAAACAAAGACATGGTAAAGGAAAGGAATCTAGGAACCATATTGCACAAGTCAATGAAAATTTTTTTGCCTCATCAATGAACATGGAGGATCTAAAACAAGGATAATCTCTCATTATAAAGAGAGTGTTGTTGAAACCATCCAAAGAGAAGAATCAACCAGTGCAATGAAGGAATATTTTTAGAACCATGTGCAAATTGGAAGGTGAGTATTGCAAAGATATTGTGGATAGTATGAGTATAGATAATTTAGTGTCTATGAATATGGTAGAAAATCTTGGGTTGAAGAGGATTGAATGCAATAATTTATACAAAGTATCATGGTTGCAAAATGGACATACAAATTTTGAAAAGTGAACAATCTATGCTAAAATTTAAAATTGGTTCTTAAAATATGAGATACTATGTGATGTTATTCCTATGGATGCTACTCATTTTTTTTTTGGTAATTCCATGGTAGTTTGATAAAAAGATAGTGCATTATGTTAAGGTGAATACCTATACCATTATAAAGTATGAAAGGAGGTACACATTTAGTAAATTGAGGGACAAAAGAGAGAATATGGATAACAATTCAAAATCATGCCTAATATCTAAAAAACAATTCTTAAAGAGGATGAAGAGGAAGGAAGCATATTTTACTTTCATTGCTAAAACCATAAAATATGGGACAATAGACAATATGGCTAAAAATTCATATGAATTGAAGTATTTTTGGAGGAATATGCAGATATTCTTTCAAAAAAAATCATATGGATTACCATATCTAAGGAGTTTTAGTCATCATATACATTTCACGCCCAAGTCTAGATTACTAAAAAGGTAGCTTATATAATGAAACATATAGAGACTGAAGAGTTAAATAAAAAAGTGCAAAATCTATTAGATAAGGAGTTATTTATGGAGATATTGATCTTGTATGGAGTACCATCTATACCAATACCCAAGAAGGGTAGAGAGTGGTGTATGTGCATATTTTTATGGAGCATTGATAAGATAATAATCAATTATAGGTTAACATTGCCATGTATGGATGATTTTATGGATTGCTTGAGTGGGTCAAATTACTTCACAAATATAGATTTGAAGAGTTATTATCATCAAATATGGATTATAGAAGGGGATGATTGAAATGCCATATTTGAGACAAAGGATATATTATATGAGTGGCTGGTCATGTTATTTGGATTGACAAATGTACCAAGTACTAGAATTCCATTTCTATGTGTTGAAACCAATTCTTGGTAAAATTGTTTTTTATATAGATTATATTTTTATGTTTAGTAAATAAAAATATCATCGTGTCAGTGATGAGCATTGACATGCTTGCCTTCATCCCTTGGATTTTCTTGATGAAAATTAGATTCATACCCTAACACACGTATCATTCTACCATAAATGGATGAAATGAGTCTATGGAAAAAGAGTATGACCTAGCTATTTTGAAATAGGTGACTTGGTCCTCCAGAAAAACCAAAATAACATCAATTTGAAATATTATTCTGAAGGTGAGTTTGAGCTAAATTGACTAGGTCCACTCATAGTGACTACCAAGTATGGATTAGAAGCTTATAATTTCACTAAACTTAATAGTAATTAATTAAAAGAACCCATGAACATAATACATTTAAAAATATACTATATTTAATATACGTCATTTTGTATCAATTTCATGCATGATTGTCTACTTGCATGAATTCTTATTTTTAGAATGTCTTATTCATACGTGCTTGGTTGTTTCATGCATATTAATTTAGGAGATACACTTTGATGCATGTGATGATCCTATTAAGATAGTTTAGACATGCATTGATTTACACCAGGTGGTTTATGATAACAAATATCTACCTATCCGTAGATTTTATCACATATTGCATAATTTGTTATCTTGTATTCTTATTTACTCATCCTCCTCATGGTTTTCCCATAGATCAGTTTTATGATGGTAATATGGTAACATTATCATATGCAATTTAATGAACAAGCAATAAGATAATTATGTTACTTTCCCAAAGCTACTACCATGGTAGAAAATTGTAACCCTTATATCTCCTTGTATTCATCTCTATAGAGCATGCAAGGATGCAATAGTAATCTTAGTTATACATAGATTACTCTATATTACAATTTCAATAGGTAACTAATGCCAGTAGGACTCCCTCAATCTCACATTGCTTGATATTATATTCCTACTTGGTGCATGCTTGCTTAATCTCATAATGTCTTCCTTACATATGCTAGTAGTTTCTTGGACTACCTCATATTAAGTCAAAAAAACCACAATAATGCTATGACAATCCTAGTCAAGTTAGCTCACTTGTGGAATGCATGTATAATAGATGATTGAGACTAGTGGATCTATTCATCAATACATAATATTTATCCAAATAACAAATCAATTTTGTTTTTCCTCTTATTATTATGTATCATCAAGAGGATAGGCTAGGTTATTCCAACACTTTGAAAGCATATAAGGTTTTGTGGATTTTCCAAATGGTGCAATGATAATGCCTGTGCTGCTATTTAAAGCATAAATCCACCAAGACAAACTTCCTCAAAAGACCAATAAATTTTTTTATCACACTATTTTCCCATCCATCATTTCTTGGTTATAAACTATCAAGAGGATGTATTATCCATTATCTAATAATTTATGTATGCATACTAGTTTTATGAATATACTAGGCAACAAATAATAGGTAATCCTTATCTCCCATGACATATATACAAGTTAGGATTGAATCAATTCCTAACAACCTTCATATTGTATTATATCCTAATGATAAGACTATGACTATTCTTGAACACTCTTTTCACTAGTTTATGAGGTATCCACATAGCCCAATAATTACAATATTTTTAAAATATCCTCATTATATTATAAAAGGTTCATAAGGTATCTTAGATAAACTTATTTTATTAATTCACAATTGTACCTTACCAAAATCTCACTCTTTAACTTTATGAAGCTTACATAGAAATAGATATCTCTCTAAAAATAGTCCTTAATACATATCCACCATCTTCACTCACTCATAGGTCACCAAGAGGATGAGGTTACATTGATCGATGACTAAAATGTATATAGTGCTCTTATAAATCCATTAGGTAATGGTCAATGCAATCACCATATATTTTTGGTACTTAATCTAGATGTGGTCAAAGCACAAACATTAAGCATGGTTCTTCTCAATTCATATTTCCTATTTGAATCCTAATTCTTAGACTCTCCCTTTGCATTTTTTTAATAATAGTAATATTTTCGTATGATATCTAGTCCACAAAGTCATCAAAGTAGATGGTGCAATCTCCACACCTTTTTTTCATCAACTCAATATTTTTGATATTGACATTTTTATAATATCAATAGGAAATAGAATATTGTACACCACTTCCTCATGATCTAATAAAGGGGCTAATAATTTTCAACCCTAAGTTTCTATCCTTCTTCATCAATTGCTATATAAGTAACCCTACAACACTTAAAAATTCTAGTGGAAGGTCCTCATATAATATTTATTTTCTTTTATCTCATTAGGAAGCTACATGATGATCACCATGATAGTTTTTTTTGTTGAAATTTCTATCTATTTTTTTCCTCCCCCCAAAAAACCTAGGAGAAAATAATCATAAATAACGGTGCCATTTAGAACTAGGGAAATCCAACTAAAAATGACCAACTATAAACACATTAAAGTCTTACAAATATGTGTTTTAACAATATTTATTGTTGCTTGAGTGCTTATACATTAATCAGGCTTATATGCCACTACTTAGGGGTAAAGCATACAAGCATTAAAGTTCTTCAAACATAAGGTATCTAGGCAATACAAATGAAACATGTTTTTTTGGTAGATAAGATACTATACCATTAATACTAGGTTTTACAGGTTGACCCAAAATCTTTTACAAAAATCAGCCTAGGGCTGTTGATGAACATGTCCTTACTAAGGATCCTATATATGTAAAATATACATGCTACCAAAGCCATTACATATGGTAAGGCACATAGCCTGTTATCAAAAAGAAACTTTCCATACAACATTTTGGGTATACCCCAAGAAAACAAACCTACATCATAATTACAAAAAAAGAAACAAACATGGATCCCTTACTTGAAATAGTGGAGAAACAAAAAGTTGTAGACACACATAATAGAGTACTAAAAAACTCCCACAAGCTCTGTATTGATAGTTACTCTTAATAATTCTTTGGTAATTACTTTCTTCCATATATGACATGCTTTGGGACCACATCCTGTCTTGGCCAATCAGCCTTGGAGAACTGAACATGCTGGCTAGATTTATGGGGGTGGCTATCTGGTGGTCCACGTGGCTCTGGTTTGATGTCTTATATTGTCATTTATTTCTTGCCCTGTGATTATCAACCAATCTCAAATTACTAAGATGACTAGGAGCCATGTTATCTGACATGTGACTATCCCCATTAGTCTTTGTAGTATTTTCAATCAGCATCCAAAAAGACTGATAGCTCGAATAATTTTTATTACGAGTCCATTTCAAAAAAGAGGAAGGAATACTCCTAACATTCGAACTTATAGTGCTTTCCCTATTGGTAAATTCGACTATCATTCTTGGAATTCTTGTTGAATAAGCTGCTCTACTTTGCTCAAAACACCATGTTCCCATTTGAAAAGTTTGTCACCATCAACACCCAAATTGGTTAGCTTATCAACAATTTTGTTACCTTCTCGAAAGACATGTTGGGCTTTTATGTCCTGTCTTCCATAGAAAAGGATCCTAGCCTCTTCAATAATTGTTTTAATCCTCCAAGGAGATGTTTTCCAATTATTGAGGAGATTTATAACATACATAGAGTCTCCTTCTATGATCAAGTTGCCTTCTAAGTCTTGAGTCATTTGAAGACCTCTCCACATAACTCTAGATTCAACTTCGTTGTTCGTCCTTGTTTCCAAATATTCAAAAAATGCAAGTATTATATTCCCATTATGATCTCACACAATATCGCCAGTGCTTGCTCTGCCAGAATTATCCTTAGCCACTCCATAAAAATTAAGCTTAAACCAACCCATAGGAGGTGGGGACCACTTAATATTGGCTCTAGGGTTGACTACCCTAGGCATAGACTCATATAACAAGGTTAAGCTTAAATATTGAGCAATCGTGGTCTCCTGCAGATGAGGTTTATGACTATCAAAAGGGATAAGGTTCACATTCTCGTTGGCAAAGGATAGGATCCTAGCAATTATAGTTTGATGATCATGGATAGACTCATTAAAAACTCTATGGTTCCTTTCTAACCACACCTTCCAAATATAGTGATTGAGACAAATTTTCTACATGTACCTAAGTCTTTGGCTTTAAAAGGGGTAAGGCCACTGGATGAATAAATGAAGTATGGTGGCTGGTTTAACCCAGGAAATATTGAAGGCCAAAAAAACCCCACTCAGGATAGTCAAGGAAAAAGGGCACTTAAGGAAAATGTGATAAATGGTCTCCTAATTAGCCCTACATAGATTACAACGATTAGTGATACAAACACCTTTACACATCATATTATCAATGGTTAGAATTCTTCCATGGATAACTAGCCATGAAAAGACTATAATTTTTGGAATTAATTTTTTTATCCAAACTAAGTTATTTTGGAGGACAAAATCCTCATCATCAAGTAGAAGCTTGTAAGCTGATTTAACAGTGAACTGCCCATTTTTAGTAGGAGCCCAGGTCACTTGATCTTCCTTGGGTCTCATGGGGATAAACTATTTCTCGAGAATGTTACAAAGATCATTTGATTCCGCTTGAAATCCCTAAATCCTTATTTTTTTCCACTTCATTCTGCCTCTGTCCTCAACCATATAATCGAAGACTTTTATGCCAATGAGTTCTTGTGTGATATCTCTGATTCAGGCTAAGTTATGATATTGCGTCAGTGGTTCGTCCTTAGCCCACCTATCATTCCAGCAATTTATCCTCTCACCATTGCCTAAAACCCATCTTAAACATTTTTTGATGATTTCCTTACAATTGAGAATTGCTTTCCAAAAAGTAGAACCTCTGATTGGAATTGAGTCACTTAGGAATTTTGTATTTTGAAGATACTTTCGTTTGATGATATATGTCCATTCATTTTCTTCACCAGAAATGAGGCGCCATGCCTGATTAGCTAGTAAAGATAAATTCATATGAGCAATTCTCCTTAGACCTAAGCCCCCATTTTCCCTGGGTCTACACACTTCCATCCTACAAGGTGTATCCTTTTTTTCTCCTCTGATCTAGTCCATAAAAATTCTTTTTGGAGTTTCTCAATTTTCTGGAAAACCTTCACAAGGGCTTTGAAAATGGAGAGGAAATAGACTAGAATTCTCTAAAGAGAGACCTTAGTGAGGGTTAACTTTCCTGCTTGATATAGAAGATGAACTTTCTCTCCAACAAGTTTTTTTTGAATTCTTTCAATAACCCTGTCCCACATTTACTATTGACTCTCTTGGATAACCAATGAAAAGAGGGAGACCAAGATACGAAACATGTTAAGCTTAAACTAAAAAATTATTTAGAACATCAAATCAAATATCATGAGTACTCATTGTAATATAAAAATTAATAAAGGTCAATATATATATTTATATCTATATCTATTTATATAGATAGATAATATTAATATTCAAAATTTTGATTGCACTATCATAGTAAAAATTATATATCATCAATATCAATGCACATCTACAAATCATCTAAGACTGAGAATCAATATCAGGTGCCTCCTTAAGGTGGTGGCTTCCTCACTAATCGCTGAGAATATTGAGTTACTAACCTTGAGTATGCCAGGGACCATGTCTTGGTAGGTTATGAAAGTCAATATATAGTCATTGTTATGTTGTATAGTGCCCCAAAGTATACCACCTAGTCCATATCAACCTATAGGTCCCATTGTGAGACCTATAAATTTAACTAGGTCCCATAAGATATCTTTATGCTCAGTACAACTCCTCCTACACCTAAAGCATCACTCTTTCCATATGGTATAAATCTTCTTATGACTTATATATCTCTCTCTATGACTACCCCAGCTCATTATACATCTATCCAAACTATTATTATCAACTAGTCCCTCTCCTACTAAAATTTATCTATTTGACTCTCCCACTTTACTAGTTGTAGCTCCAATTAAGTTGCATATCCTTACAACACCACCACTTATCTATCACTCTCTATCTAGAGTTTATCCAATTCTACCTATAGCTAACCTCTCTATGATCATAACTCTACTATCTTCCTATCTCTTTTCTCATCCTCTAGATGTTACATAGCTTCATAACTTGCCAATCACTTTGTTAGATTATCCCTTTCATACTCTACCTTGGCTATACACCATAGTAGTCCCTTTCTATTCTACAATAATCTAGTAGGGGTGACCTACTACCCATAGCCTTGAAACCTATAAGTAGTTACCTAATATATTTGACCTTAAACTTCATTTATGATGACCTACTCCCCTTCATCCTCTATGGCATACTTCAATGGTTGAAACACTTCAAGTGTTTCCATCATGGATAGCTATTGTCTTTATCTTTATATCCTTAGATATTCTTACATGTGCCTCCATATGTATGCCTCAACACCTCCTTAATGCCTAGGTGCCTTCTCATATGATTGGGTAACTCGTTGAGGATGGATACCCTAATACCACCACTCACATACCTTTACAACACTAGGATCATTTGTATCCTCCTTTGTGTAGCTATATATTAGGATAGCCACCAACTCCTATCTCTTAAGAGGCTCATTTGAACCATATTGGTCCTATGAAAATCCCCTACACACCAAACTATTTGGTAAAGTAATCAAAATAATATAGTTTCAATTCACCCTTTGTTCGCATAAACCATCTAGTGTGTCACACTTATGCTAGCTAACACCCATTATACAACCACCTTTGATGTAGTTAATATGGTTTCCATATAATTTGATATGTTTAAAGGTCATCCACTACCCTCTTAGTATTTGTTAGCCACCTCACAATAGACACACCTTACCCCATTTTAAAGAGTCAATTCCACACAAATGTCATAGGAACCTATTAATAATCCACCCTCCTTAGGATACCTAGTGGTCACATGATTACTATATGATCCCCTGCCCAAATTGTAAAAGTCTACAACACATCAAAATATTAAGCTCTCTCTACATCACCCAATGTATATCTCATGTAATAATTCCAATACCATTAATACCTTTTAAAATGCCACCTGATCATCTTGGATATCTAAAAATACTTCTTTCCAACACCATGACATCATTATCATACTCATATCTTCAACTAGGATCCTTAATACCAATGTATATTAGTTGGTATTCAATTGGTCTAATCTATTTGAAAAATAACATTGATATCAATGCAAAACTACACCACTAGAAAATCATCATGACCTATCAACCTCACCAAGGATTGTCTCTAAACCTACTTAATATTGATAGTCAAATCCATATTCCTTGTGGATATCACCTACCATCCCACTCATCATATCACTAAAATATTAGTTAAGCCACTTAACTATCAATCAAGACACTTAACTAATCAATCAAAATTTAATTTGGTCAATCAAGTTAGTTAACTCCTAGTCAACTCCATGCATATACTCTTAACTACCTAGTCATCTCTTGCAACTCAGATCAACTTGACACCTCATGTTCTAAAATTTCCACATCTTCCTACAAACTAGACAACTCATCCATCATCCCATGAACCTATAATATATCATCCAAATGGCTTGGATGTTCTATAAAATCACACTTGGAGGAAGCTAAAAAAATAAATCACAAAGATAATTACATTCTACCAAAATTATAAGAAGGGATTTTCATCATCCACTTTCTATCATAAACTTTACAAGTAACCTTGAAATTGTACATGAATAACATAATAAGCAAAAGGAGGCAATACAAAGGGGCATTCAACAAGTATACATCTACAAACGAGCAATTTAGTTATGACCACAAGGAATATCAAGATTGAGTAGGATTAGAGACAATTCTTGGTGAGGTTGATGGTAGGTAATATCCTCTTGAACCTTGTTATGTCAATCATTTCTTAACCTTCCAACCCTTTTTGTTTTGCATTATTCAATATTTATAATCATGTTTCTTTGCAGATAAAAATAATCATCTTAGCATTTATTCAAAAAAAAGCAAGGGTTTGATCTCTTTGTCGAGGAATCCCAATATTCTTAAAGACATTGAACAAACCTCTTTACCTTAGTTGTGCTATTTTTATACTTTTAGATGAAGGTATATGCTTTTCTATAGATTACTGACAAAAGCATCATACCATTATAAGAGTATTATAGGAATTCCATACAACATTTTTGCACAATACTTTTTCAACATGGCACTTTTGATGGCTCATGATATTTCTACACTATGGTACCTATTGACATCTAACATTTTTTTAGACTATACGATCAAGTATAGCCTTTTCAAGTTCTCTTATGTATTAGATCAGATTGCTATATTAGATTTTATCTGTCGTTTCCATGATCAATTTACCATGTTTGTGCAATAATTGTAAAATGGTAAAAGGTAGCATTTCTATTTATAGTTTTGATAAAGAAGTAGGATTTAGTCATAATTTGTTGCATTATATCTAAAATGAAGATCACAATCATTCATTCTTCTAGAACAAACACATTGATTACATCATTCTATAAACTGATAATATGCTTTTTAATAAATTTTGTAAAGAAAAGTTGACCAATCAAATGCTTTTGGAAGTTTATATTAAAGGATAAACTTTGTTGCCTCTTCTTGCATTATACACATGATCAAATATACACACAATTGAATTCTAGGTTAGTTCAGTTTTGTAAGCATTCTCTTGATCCTTGACTCCCAAAAGAAAAAGACAGTGTTATCTTTTTTGAAAGTATTAAAAAGCAAAATGTGCATAAATCTAGGATTTGTATTCTTGTATCATTTTATTCATTTGTATTGCATTTCATCATCTAAATCCACACTTAAGACTTATGTTTGCAAGATCCTAGGTGTGTGTTCAAATTAATCCACAAAACATAGATTGATAGGCTCCACATTAATGTCTCCCTAACCTTTAGTGTGGGCACATATTTTGTGCCTTCACAAGTAGTAACTATGTGTGGAATATCTATACTTTACTTGAGAGACATTAAAGACAAGGTGGTTAATCAACGAGGCCTCTAGTAGCTAGAGATAGACGAGCAAAGATGGATGAAAGATTTCTATACAAGAGATAGACAATTTGATGCCACCACCAAAACCAAACAATGATGGTGATGATGTTGTTGCTATTAGTGTTATGTCTACTCTTGCTTAGATTATTTACAATTTTAATGTCTCATTATAGTTTTACCTTAAATAAATAAAATTTTCATCAAAATAATGTTAGTATGAATGTTTAGAAGACGTAATTATTATATGCAATTTTTAATTAGTAACTTATAAATTATTTATAGAATACATATTATTTAAAAATAAAAAATAAACTTTAGATAGATGCAAATTCTACGTGAGTTACATCGTCCTCGTTAATCAGTACATTAAAAATATATATAAATCCGCGATTCCATTGATCTCCACAATTTAAAACATTAATTAATGATCGTTCTCCGTTGGACATCACAACACCTATTGAGCATCACACCATTTATTTATAAAAAATGGAGGACACCTCCGTAAACTTTCATGATTGTACTTCGACGAGAGAGATGAAGATATGTGGGCAGTAATAAAAATTAAAGCAACAAACAGAAGAATATGAAAAGAACAAATTAAGGGATGAAAGAGAGCTTCCCATAATTTCAGAATAAAAGAAGGAAATATACAGTTTACGACATTTTATTTTAATAAAAAAGCCACCGTTATCTTTCATCACGGTTTTGACTTAAAGAGAATCGATGTTACGCTATAACACGTCATGCCGAATTCAAAGACGGGTACTATTGTCAACAACTCGATCTAAAAATTGAATTCTTGATCACAACATATTTCAGTCCATGTCTGACAACAAGAACTACTACATATGTTTAAACGGAAGCCTACGTTCGTTGTAGTATTGTCCTTCACACATTCATGCTCTTCGTAGATATGTGATCAGAAAGTTTACAACAAACCTGAATACATACTGATGACAATGACGGCGGAAATTGGTGGATTAAAAAATAGAGTGCATCTTTGAATGAAAATCGGCTGTCTACGTTAGAGTGGGAAACAAACAAAAGCCTTGGATTGGAACAGTCAATTTTGTATTGGGTGTTTCAGTTCTGATATATCTATAGGTTAGAAATATGACTAAGCATCTTCGTTTGTATTGGGTGTTTCAGTTCTGATATATCTATAGGTTAGAAATATGACTAAGCATCTTCGTTTGCAGGTCGGCAGCGACTTTCTGAACCTTACCTAACATATAACAAAATTTAAAAGAACGTGGGATCTGAGGGAGACCTTTTGCAACCATCAACTCACACTCTTCATATTTTGTGGAAAGCATGACATTACAAATCGTTTCAAAGTAATGTTTGTTTTTTTTTTTAATTTGGTTTTTGAATAAAGGTTAGGTTACCTTAATTGGTAGTTAATTGGTAGTTGTCTGTTTGGTCACACACTTACCAAGAAGAGATTTAGATTCAAATTTTTATTGTAAAAATAGTAGTTTGATTTGAATCCTCTCAACGATGGTACAAATCCAAAGCTACCAATGGTCCCTCTCATGCTCGACCAAACCCACCAGCCATCCTTCTCAGGCCAGGTCAGCAATAATTAGGTGGTATAGGCTTGTTACGAGCAGCCCTTGTGGTTTGAACCCTGCACTCACTAAAAATAATGTGGATGTAACTAACTCTTTTATGTTTAAAAAAAAAAAAACCTTAATACAAGTAATGTTTTAATATGTAAATTAATTAAATGATTTCTAAATTTTTTAAATAAATGAACTATTAAAAATAAATAAATAATCAACAACGAAAATAGAAAAGAGGAGGAAGGTAATGCAAAGAAGAAAGAAATGAACTCATAAGAAGAATAAGATTTTACAAGTTCAGGTACATGTTTTTTTTTTACCTTATATCATATTACATAAATAAATGTATATGCATGTAAAATGTTTGCATATTACTTGTGTTATTTTATAAGTGATGTCTTGTAGGATTTGTCATTTTAGGATTTATTGTAGGTGTTTTTTTATATTACATAAAAAATTTATAGTTATGTATAGTGGTTATTTATAGTTAAATTATTAAAATCAAGATTTTTTATTAGGGTTCATTAGAAAAAAGAATTTAGGTGCAATTTTTTTTTGGTCGATTTGTCCCAATTTTATAATACTTTGATCATTTTAAGTTTAAATTTCCAATATTACCCTTAATAATAGTGAACCTTTTACATGCGTTTAGACACTATTCGTCTAGATTTCGAAACGCCAAATTTTTATAAATATATTTTAGGATCAACCCCTTAAGTAATATGCATGTAAATTGTTTGCATATTACATGTTGCAGGTAAAATGTTTGCATATTAATAATAACTCATGTTCAATAGTGCCTAGGCAAAGATTACTAGATGTGTGTTGCTACTTATAATGTTTATTAATAATAGCTTCATTCTCAATAGTGGCTAGGCCAAGATTAGTAGACGTTGCCTAGGAAACAAGGTCTGAGAAGATTCACAAGGTTTTTTAAATTTAGTTGATTATTTTTTATAATATTTTAAACTTTATTTTTTTAAATTAGTTGATTAAAATGTGAAACGTGAGAAAGGCATAAATCCCTCATACCCAAACTCTAAAGTAGAGATCGAAAATTGGTTTGGCATTGGTATTGAAATCATAAATCATAACAAGGTGAGACAATCTTTGTCAGAGTTACATATTTTAATGCTAATTGTAAATATATTTTCAACCCGATGTTCTAATTTCGTGGGTGAGTTTCGTGGAGTAAAAATCCCCATGCAATATGTTTGTTTAACAAAGGTTTATTTTATTTATTATTTGTATATATCACAAAAATACATAGTAGTTAAGGTTTATCTTATTTGTTATTTATATATATCACAAAAATACATAGCAGTTATTTTGATATTTAGTAATATCAAAGATCATAGTAGTTATTTTGATATTTAGTTATTTATCTTGAAACCAAGCCTGCGTCGAAGGGTATCGCTGCTGACGATAACCAGGTGTCACCGGAGATGAATGCAGATACAGTGAAATTTTGAGCAACAGAAGCGTCCATCACTGAATGATAGCCAGACCACTGGACTCGATTTGGAGTACCAGCCCCAGGCCCTTCATTTTCATATTCACCGTAATATAATGTGTTCAATGCAAAGTCGCCGGACCATTCCAGCCACCCCTCTGGATGGATTACGCTATCCAAGTAAGACTGCATATAAACCGTGCGAGAGAAATTCTTCCACGGCCTCCCCAGATAAGTTGGAAAAGAACTAATCACCGGAACCAGATCGGGCGCAGCACTGACGTTACACTTATGAATAGATATTCCAGTGATTTGATTTGGATCTGTTCTGCCTTGTGCCGTGTACAGATTCTGCTGGTTATCCATAGGTTTCCTGGCCAGAAGATTACAGTTCTGGAAAACAACTGCCGCGTTACCGTAGATGTCACATTCCCTGTAGAATTGACGGAAAGAATGGGCGTATAGAGTGTCCTGATAGCCCTTGAAACTGCAACGGTAAAACGCGGACATATCTGATCCCACTCTCAGAGCAACTGCCTGATGTTTCACTGCGCCCGCCGTATTCTCGAACGTAATGTCTCGTGCAAGAAAACCTTGCCCAACAGCAGCTGCGTTTATTCAATTAAAACAGTTTAGTATCACAATCATAGGCCAACATGAAATACGGATGCCAATTTAACTTAGAAGCTTACCAACAGTCGCAGAGTGAAACGTTGTCCACCCGTCCACTACGCTTCTGTTACCAGTAATAACAGTGACGTCCATGCCGTCTCCGATCAACATAATATTTTTCTTGTATTTGGGGATCTCTACATACTCCTGGTAGACTCCCTCCTTGATATGGATCACGTATCCATAAGCGCTTTTGTTTGGAGCGGCACTTATTGCTTCGGTAATCGTCGTGTAATTGCCGCTGCCGTCGTTGGCTACCGTCACCACGTCGCCGGCTAAAATGCTATCATTTGATGTTTGTAAGAGCCGCCTCCTGTCCGAACGAGAGAGCCACGAAGGAAAACCGTCCTCCACTGATCCATACTGTCCTTGGAAGTCATCGCCGCTGGATAACAGTCGTCGGTTGTGGACGGAAGGGTCTTGAGAACCCTTGCTCGCGATCCAGAACTTCTTTATCAAAGCCAAACTGTTGCTCACTGACCTTGACGCGTCGTTGATATGGTTGGTGAAGGAGAATGAGCGAAGGTTTGCGTTGGCTTCTTTGAGGCCATCGAGGCAGGTGACCTGATTGGTGAGGGCTGCACTCAGAAAAGTCTGGATGTGGATCGCTTGGCTCCACTTGACGGAATCTACACGAGACCTTGTCAGCTTTGACAGGCTTTTTCTCAAGTAGTCCAATGTAAGATCGTACAATTGCTTGCAATCCTCAATAGCTTGGTTCTGCTTCGAGTCCAATGACGACGTCCTTGGACGACGTATAAAACCGTCTACTATTTTCGCTTCAGCTAAGCTTATCTTAAGAGAAATTTCACTGAGATTTTTAGGACCGGCACTTAAGGATTCTGCAACTTGAATCAAACTAGACTGACAGAATTTAGGATCCTGGGCCAAGTCGCACGCAGACTGAATGACGTTTTGGGTAGTGCTGCCTTCAATTTGAGAAATTGAGGCGAATATTAGCAGAGACACAAGGAGCAATTCAGAAGCCATTATTTTGTGTTGGAATAACGAATCACAATTTGAGTTGATCGATATGCTGTTTTCAATTGTTTATGTATTCGATACGTAAAAGTCAACGGAATCCATGTGCCATGTTCTGATTGCCTTAGATCGCATTGGCTGTTTCGCACACTATTTATAGACTCAAAATTGAAGCTTTCTCCATCGCATGGGCTGTTTCGCACACTATTTATAGACCCTAAATTAAAGCATTCCGTTAGCATTCCCTCTCCCTTGTCGGCTAATCCCGTCAAAGCTCGGTTCCCTGGGAGGCGGCGCCTGCCAGAGAGAAACCGCCATAACAGACCGGGTAGCCCGAGGCAGGACTACGTCACCGCCATAACCGCCGCTCCCGAACAAAATATGATGCCCGACAACGGCGCCGATTCTGTCACAGAGGTTGGCACGAGGCGCCATGCTCGCACCCTTTCCCGCCTCGTTAATTTCCGCCAGCGACCACAGCTGCGTGCCGAACAGCTGAAACGAGCTGTCCTGCGTCGTCCGGCTGCCATAGCCAGGCTGTTCCGCCGCCTGCATACCATTATACAGACATAAATCCCAGTCAATCCCGCAACTTCTCTCCATACCGTTCCCATTACTGGTACAAGTACTGCTTCCACTACTCTCAGGCCCCACTTTCACTCTCTTGGCCAACATATCCTTCCCAGCCATATGTTCATAGACTATATTTAAATTATTATTTGAGAACGGAATTTTTTTAATATAAAATATTAAATCTATTTTATTTTTTTATTGTTTTTATATTGTATGGCTACTTGTCTACATATAAATAACCTCTTTCACAAATGTGGCTTACACCTAATATTATTAGTTCCTAGACTCTTAGACAACCTTCCAATTCTTAAATTTTCTTTTAAACTATTTTTCAAAAGCTATATGTGGTTTGTACTACAATCACTCTAAAACAAATATTTAAATATTTTATTTGATATCAAGTTTATTAGACTATATATATTTAATTATCTACTAAAAATCATAACATTTTCTCATTTAAAACATCGATTTAATTTTCAACATGATATATAATTTTCACTGGATAGTTGCCTTGTAAAATGTAGGATTTTATAAGACTCAAATCAACACCACACTCAATTAAATTACTTTTCACCCTATTTCCTTATCTCTATATGTTTTCGTATCCGCCCATGTAGAGGAGTTGGAGAGCAAGTGGGTAGTTAAACCTCTCTAGTTGCTGAGAGGCCCAGGTTCAAATCTCTCGCCTCACATGTTGCGGATATGCTATGTAATGGTTCCCTCGTGGTCACAGTCTGTTTACCCCTTGTGGCCACCACAAAAAAAAAAAATCGTGTCTAGATATTGGTTTTGTCAATAATTATTGGATATAGAAAATAGTTCTATTGCTAGTTCAATCCTCAAGTTTATTTCTATGCATAGAAAATAGTTCTATTGTTGGTTCAATCCTCAAGTTTATTTCTATGCATAGCAATAAATATTGTATATGAATTTTCTTTTAATTTAAACCTTGGCTAATTTAATCCCTATAAGTAGTGTTTTATCATATGTATGATTCTTTGTTAAAATTTTGTATGGTTCTAGGTGGGAAAGAAGAAAATTTTCTCTATTATTATGGAAAATTTTACTTGATTGGATTTCCTAAGGTTTCCTTTGCAAGCACCATCAATATCAAATTTTAATAAATCTAAATTCTAGATATTTTTTTAAGGCCTGAGGTGTAGACCAATTTGTTCCCCCAAGCCTCGTAAAGGGGCAGAGGTCCAAAGTTCAAATATCGGGCTTCACTGGACTTAATGTTTATCCCTTTCTAGGTGCTTTTAGTAGTGTAAAATGTTTAAAATGATCATGGCATGGTGGTTATAGGGATGAACTGTGCAAAGATCTACGTGGCGGCTTCCGGGGTAGACAACACAAAATACTGTGGCGGCCATAAAAGCTAGAAAGCCTGTTCAGATTCATGGTGGCTACCGAATCCACCATGTAAAATAAAAGATATATATCTATATATTTTCATTCTATGTTTTCACTAGTGCAATACTTTACATTAACACTATTAGTTTAGATCACCTTTACATGTATATTCAAAATCCATGCCAAAGTGGCTAGCACATATTTTTCAATATCCAAGAATCCTCTTGATGAGTACCATTCCTATAAATATTCTATACATTAGAAAATATATAAATCAAAAGTTTGGTATATTATTAGATTTGTTTTTAGAAGTTATATTACTTTGAGATAGATTCCAATAATAAATGACAAGGTTAGTCATTCATAGAATGCACTTGATACTTTATATTTAAAATAATGTATTTTTTGTTTTACTAGGTCTTCCAATTTTTATGGAGTGATCCAATAAATTGTTATATCTTAAAAAATATACTCCTAATTGGTGGAAACAAGGAAGTAAATGATATCATGGTTTAAGCTTCTCCTTACATAAGGGGGGACTAAACAATTCGATATATCATCTTCTTTGTGAATTATCATATATAGGAAATTTGGTTTTGATTATCAATGACAATAGTATTTACACATTAGGGAGGATCTCAAATGACCAAATATCCTTCAACTATGAATTTTTATTTCTCCAAAGGTTTATATCCTTATTTAGTTCAATGTATTGACTGTTTTTATAGGTTCCAAACCAATACATCCTACCATGAAAATATGCATAAATAGAACTTTTATAACATCTCTTTGAAATCATCCACTATATGGTTGAGACCATGTTTGTTAATTAGATTGCTCATAGAAATCAATAATCTAGAAGTATTTATCACACCAATGTAATTTTTTATTTTTCAATATTTATAAGCTACAAAGGTCCCAACAGATAGTTATTATTATCCTATAAATAATATGATGATAAATATTTAACTAAGCATCAAACTAAAATTTTTAGAATCTCCATCATCGAAAGCCTACTAATATATTTCTTGATGAATGTAAAAATTTCTAATATGAATATATCCTTATGGAGGTTTTATATCTTAAGAACCTTTGTTACATCTATGAAAGCATATATATTAATGTAACACATTTACTCAAATCTTTTGTTGATCTTGTAATAACATCCAACTAATATTATTCTCTATCGGTAGAGATTTAAAAACTTTAAAGTCCCCAAGGGCTCAGTGGATTGGTAGTTGCTTGTCTATCCATGCACTTACCAAGAAGATACCCAAGTTTAAACCATAGAGATAGCTTGTTTGTAAAGGTAGTAGTATGATCTGAATTCTTTGAGTGCATGCTAAATCAATAATGATGGTGTGAATCCCAAGGAATCGATGGTCCTCATCATGCTAGGTCAACAACAATGAGGTAGAATAGGTTTGATGGATGTAACCTTTATGGTTTGAACCCTACGCTTATTAGTTACTAAAAATAGTGTGGTTGTAACCAAATCTCTTATGTATCAATATATATATATATATATATATATATATATATATATATATATATATATATATATATATATATATATATAATTTGATGCAAAACTCATATATTTAAAATTTAAAATGATTAAACCTTTAATAGGATTTTTTATATAACTTTTATCATGTTTGCAAATAAACCTATATTTTTCCTCACATCCATTCTAAAATAAATATATTTAAATCTTATCTAATTTGTATGATATATTTATTGCTAATATTAGGAATGATGTTACATGTATGGATATATTTAAATGTAACCTCTATAAATTTTAGTATTCTACTCATGACTAATAACTTACCTTCCAACCATCCAAATAAGTTTTTATTATAACCTAAACTAAGTTTCCAAGTTACATCTTCTCCTAGGAAAGGGAATACCTATATACATATTGAAAATAATTTTCAAACTTGAAACCTAAAATATTTTCAATAATTTATTATAAATGAAGGGCAATTTTGATGAGAAAATATTATATTTTTTCATAGCTAGAAACCTTGTCATAGCATAATACTATTGATTTAATTTCCATCACATTGTTAATTATGGTGTGATAAAAAAAAAGTTTCACTAATAAATTTGAGATAACAATTTAATGGTGACAACATGAAAAACTATAATTTAACTTTAGATAAATTTCAAATGGCTCAACAAGGATCATGAGGATATAATGAGAGAGTGGGTCACCAATGTGGATTCCATTGGATGAATTAATATATCCATCATAGTTTTTAATGATCAAAACATAACAGTTTTAAGTGTTCTTAGATTATTTAATACATTCACAAAAATCGTACTCAAAACAATACATTATTATGGATTAATCATTAGGTAAAATCTCTTTTGATGTTTACCCTATTGTTTGCCATAGTGGTCCACAACCCAAAGAGCAATTTTTAGTGTATATAAATTTAATAAAACTGGTAAATGTGTAAATGATGTAGGAGTATATGGGTAAAATTTATATATGTATATATGTAAATAGAATAAAAATAATAGAAATACTAATGATACTAGTAATAGTAGTAAAAATAAAGAATGATTGTTATTGTACAAGAGTTGTTTTTCAACTATTGCTATTTTTGTTCAATTATTGCTTCAATTCAATTGCTACTACTACCATTCAATTATTGTTATTTCTATTCAATTTTTGCTATGATTCATTTGTTGCCATGCAAGTGTTGTCATACAACTGCTACCACACTAGCATGTTGTACAATTGCTATCATACCAATATGTGATACAAGTGATATCATACTAACATGACATACAATTTTTTTTATATCATTGTGTCATACAAGTGCTACTATACTAGATAAGTGTTGTCATCTAAGTGGTTGTTGGGTAGTCATGAGAAAAACATAAAAAATAAGTAAAAACAATAAATTGAAGAAGTAATAGAAATGAAAGGATCATAACCTTTAGCCTTTTAGATTCCATCATCATTTTCATTGATGAAAAAGCATAAATATGATGTATCGCTATATTTTTGATAGTTATCTAGAAATAAGTAATTTAATGATATATTATTGTTTTGCTTGTATTTTTGGTTTGTGATAATATTTTTAGCTAGTAGAAAATATAGTATTTCATTAGACCTCCTCCTCTAGACTGCATCATTTGGTATTAGAGTGGGTATTCAAAGGTCTATAATACATACCAGAGGAGAGATGACACATCATGAAAGAGTATGAGGTCTTGTACCTCGATAAGTAGACATAACCAATATGTTGAGTGGAATCATAGTCAAATAAATGCAATTAAGCATATTTATAGGATAGGTGTTTACATTGAATATTTTAGCTATAGAGTAAGGAGAAGAACTGGAGAAAAATTTGATTAAAGAAATATCTAACATGATAAGTAAGACAAAATTAAATACTACCAATATTAATAGAATTTTAAATCTAGAATAGTTGATAAATTAGATAATAGAAATGGAGATGTTCTTTGGTTAACCTAAAGTGGGTTGAATTTGCATGCAAATGGATATAGGGATATGCATCAATTTGGTGGTATCATGTCCAAAAGGGAGGGTTAACCAAAGGGAAGGACAAAATACAAATATGGGATATTCTTGTACTCAAATTAAAATATAAGTTTAGCTTGCTAATTATCAAATTGGTTTGTTTAGAAAAGTTTAAAATATTAAGCAAATTGACTATGAAGGAATATATAAAAGAGTTCTAAAAATTGACTATAGGAGCAATCCATACTTAAAATGATGAAGCAAAAGAGGAAAGATACATCAATTGTATAAGGCTATCCATACAAGATAAAATTAGTATGATTGGATTAAAATAGTTAAAGAGGTATATCAATATGCACTCAAGGTGGAAGAAAAGTTAGTCCATAGGAAATATAATAACTCAAGAAGAAGAAAAAAGTTCTCTTGAGAAAGAGGACAAGCCAACAGTGGAATAGTATAGCAAAGGTAGAAAGGAGAAGCTAGTACTTCTCAAAGTAATTTCAGTTAGAATACTAGAGAAGGTAGAGATATCTCAAGAGGAAGAGGTTGTTATAGTAGAGGAAGGGGTTCCACAAAACTGATTTAGATATAGATAAATTAGTCATAAATAATTCTAAGTGAATAACAAAGAAATGGTAAAGTAAAGAAATCTATAAATCATATTGTACAAGTCGATGAAAAAATTGTTACCTTATTAATGCACGTGGAAGAACTCAAATAAGGAAAAAATATCATGATAAAGAGAGTGTTGTTGAAACCAGCCAAAGAGAAGCATCAACTAGTGTAATGAAGGAATGCTTTTAGAACCATGTGCAAATTGGAAGGCAAGTATTGCAAAGTCATTGTGGAAAGGAGGAGTATAGACAATTTAGTGTCCTTGGAGATGGTAGAACAACTTGAATTGAAAAGTATTGAATGTAATAATCTATACAAAGCCTCATGGTTGCAAAAGGGATGTCCAAATTTGGAAAGTGAACAATGTACACTAAAATTTCAAATTGGTTCTTAAAATATGAGATACCATGTGATGTTATGCCTATGGATGCTACTCATGTTTTGTTTGAAATGCCATGGTAGTTTCATAACAAGGTAGTAAGGTGGCCACCTATACCATTAGGAAGGATGGGAGGAGTTATACTTTGAGTACAATGAGGTACAAATGAGAGAAGGTAGACACTAATTTAAAATCATGCCTAATATAAAAAAAAATAAAGAGGATGAAGAGGAAGGTAGCATGCTTTACTTTCATTGCTATACCCATAAAAGATGTGATAATGGATAACATGGCTAAAAATTATATGAAGTGAATTTTTTGTTTGAGGAATATGTGGATATTATTTTAAATGAATTGTCATATGGGTTACCACCTATAAGGAGCATTAGTCATCGCATACAATTCACTCCCAATTCAATCTTAATAATAAGGTAGCTTATAGAATGACACCTATGAAGACTGAAGAGTTGAAGAAACAAGTGTAAGAGCTATTATATAAGGATATAATTAGGGATATATTGAGCTTGTATGGAGTATCATATATAATAGTACCCAAGAAGGGTAGAGGATGGTGTATGTGCATATTTTTGTGGACCATTGATAAGATAATCATAAAGTATTGGTTTCCATTGCCATGAATGGATGATTTTATGGATTGCTTGAGTGGGTCAAAGTATTTTACAAAGATATATTTTAAGAGTGACTATCATAAAATATGGATTATAGAAGGGGATGATTGGAAGACCACATTCAAGAAAAAGGATAAATTATACGAGTGGCTAGTCATGTTATTTGGTTTGACCAACGCACCATGTTCTAACATGTAGTTGATGAAGTGTTGAAACCATTTCTTGGTAAAATTATTGTTTATATATATTATAATTTTATATTTAGTAAATATAAATATCATCAAGTGCATTTGAAGTTAGTTCTATAAAGGTTGAAAGAAAAATAATTATTGGTTAATTTGAATAAATGTAGCCTTATGATGAATAATTTAGCATATTTAGGATTTATTATTTCATAAAAAGGATTGAAGATAGATATGTGAAAGGTAAAATTTGTTGTATATTGACCATCATGAAGAAACATGTTTGAGGTAAGATGTTTCTATGGTTTGACAAGTTTTTATAAGAATTTTTTCAATCATTTGAATGGGATTTGTGATCCAATCATGGAAATAATGAAGGCTGGTACGCATGATTTAAAATGGATAGTTGCCACCAAAAAGCGTTTTTCAACTCTTGAAGAAGAATACAATGGGATTGTTGGTTCTAGCATTGCCAAATTTCAAGAAGGTTTTTCAAGTATATTATGATGCAAGTGTGACAACTATAGGTGGACTTTTGAGTCAAGGAGGTAATCCCGTTGCATATTTCAATGAGAAATTAATCCACACAAAGATAAAATATTTGGTTTATGATCAAGACTTTTATGCTATTGTCTAGTCACATAAGAGGTGGAGTCATTACATGTTACCAAAGAATTTTGTATTGTTTATAAATAATCATGCTTTATAATCTATTTGTTTTAAAGCATAGAAGTATCTTGCAATTTACTCATTTATTTTGAGTAGTTCAAATTGATTAGTTTATACCTTGAGTATAATAAATTCATATATGAATGTAATGAGGATTAAAGTTGCTACTTTTGATGATATGAAAGGGCTTTATTTTGATGATTTCGACTTCAAAGAACATTGGAAATCATGTAGTAATAATACTATAAGAGATAGAATAAAAATTGGTTATTTTTCTAAGAGAGATTATTATTTAGAGGGAAACAATAATGAGAGAGAATTTGATAGGAGAAAAACTTAGTGGAGGACTTGCATATATTTTAGAGTAGATAAAAGCATGGCATAAATTTGTGAAAGTTATTATTGACTATAAATAATTGTTGATGTAAGAAGCTTTATGTAGGGTTTTCATTTTTTTCAACATGCAAAAGGAAGGATCCAAAACACTAGATTGTATTAGCTATTACCAATACTAGAAATGACAAGGAAGGACATAAGTATGGACTTAGTTATTAGATTACCACAAACATAAAGTTGTAATGACTCTATTTTTGTTATTGTTGATAGATTTTCAAATATGTATCACTTTATACCTTGCTAAAAATTAAATTATGCTACTCATATTGTTGATTGAAGAACACAAGATTATACTGAGAAGGGGGGTGAACAGTATAGTGTCCACTTTTTACTTTCTTTCTGTATCGTTCCAAATTTTCCGCACCCTTACCTTCAGGCTAAAGGATCCGCGCCCGAAAGGGGGATGCGGGAAGGATGGGACAGTACCTCAGACTGAGAGGCCCTTTGAAGGTCCCGCCTCTCGGGGAGGGGTATTAAGGTGATTTTTCGATGGATGGTGGGGTTCACCAGGAAAATTTTAGTGGCAGTTTCCACGCCTAGGTTGGGAATGTGTTTGATGTGTTCAATTTTATCTTTAAACATTCAAATCCTAGGTTTGGCCAAATGAATCTAAGTTGACCTATTATGAAAATGCAAATTAAATGAATACAGAAAACAAATTTAAGCAGAAAACACAGAGAATAAATTAAGTGAAGAAATCCATACCTGATTCCGGATGTCTGATGGAGGTTCTAATTTTTGAAGCAGTCCAGATCGCCTCTGATTTGACAAAATCGTCTGCGATCTGACAAGATCATCTGAGATCTGACGAATTCGTCAGAGACCTGCAAACAGAGAAATAGATATGGAATACAGAAAATGCAGCTATGCTAACAGAGGAAAATGGTGTAAAATGGCAATATAGATACTAAGATGATAATCACAAATAGAAATTCAAGTAAATTATGATGTTCTAATGACAAATTATGACTTTATTATGCACTTAAGCTATATGGGTGAACTCCAAGATGCAGAACAATAAGGAATAATAATAAATTTAACTAAATGCAGAATAAATCAACAAACAAAGTGAGGAAACGCAAACTCTGGGCACTGATTGCCCCCAATGCAGACTATAGTCGAAATCGTCTCGAATTTGGATGGGATCATCCAAGATTGTACAGGATCGTCTACGATGATCTGAGCTTGCTCCGACTGAAGAATAACAGAGTTCCTGCAAGAAAATTTGAAAAGCACAAATGCAGATGATAATCCAGGGTGTTCTAATGCATGCAAAGGTCAAGTTATAGGAAAATTCAGCCAGGGGAATGTCAAGGGGGGTCCTAAGGTTTAAATAGGCTTAGGAGGGAGGTTAGGAGGTTGGGGATCATCCCAATTTGGGAGATCTCCAATGGGGAGGGTCTCTAACGGCGCAGACACGCTTCTGCCCAGATTAGAGACGTCGTTGGAACATAATCTAATTATGCACAAATCAGTTTGGGACGAAATCGTCTGGACGTCCTACTCCAGACGAAATCGTCCGATCTGAGGCGATATCGTCTTATCGGAGACGATATCGTCAAACGGTCACAACAAATCCTAAAAATGGCATGAAAAATGGGGAAAGCTGTTTAACAGGCGGTTAACGGGCGGTTCGGGGTTAAAATTTGAATTTGAATATTTACTAGAGTAATTTTAATTATTTGCTAAGGTTTACTACGCCAATTTTAGGGTGCTACATTTTGCCCCCTCTTTAGCGAATTTTTCGAAGAAAATGCGTTAAAGATGAGTTCTTCTCGATTTACGAGAAAGCAAAAATTATTCCCATTTTTAGGCGACGATTCTAGGTCGAATCGTACGACAGCTTACTATGGTGCCCCTCTCGTGTTTTTACCCAAATCGAACGTTTGAGGTAAAAACGCGAAAAAGCAAAATTTTAAAAATGTTTTTAATTGTTTTTGAATAAAATTAAGAAAAATAGGGAAAAACCCTAATTCATTGTTACTGTTCATTTTCATTTTCTGGTTTCTAGAGCTCTACAAACAAAATGGTCGAGACAACGCACAGATCGACAGAGGTCCGACGCGGGCTACGGGTAAGAGTCTAAACTTAGTTTAGAATGCTTTAATTTGATTTTCTATGCTTTTTAGATTAATTTTAAATGATTTTTGAGCATCGCGGCCATTTTTTGGGCCGTTGACGTCGTCGGGACGAAATCGTCTCTATTTCGTCGAAATCGTCTCGATATCATCGATTTCGTCAAATAAGGGACGATTTCGGCTTGCAAAATCGGAGACGAATTTGCTCAAATTGAACTTGTTTTACTTGCATTTTTAATCACTGTTTTATTAATGATTTTTATTGTTTTGTTGTTTATGTTGCAGAGAGGATTACTAAAGAGCAGAGAATGGAAATACGACGAGTTGAGGGATGACTTGGCCACTCTATCTCGAGCAGAGCGAGATCAGTTGGCTCAAGTCGGCTTGTAGCATGTGGCAGATATGCCACAGGTTTCTACAGATATGGGGCTATTGACAGCCCTAGCAGAGAGGTGGTATCCGGGTTCTTCTTGTTTTCGGTTATCGACAGGGGAGATGACTCCCACATTGGAGGATGTATGGAGGATTTTGAGGATCCCCATACAAGGATGGCTAATAACTCCCATGGCCAATCAGGGCCATGCGATGATGCGACTATGCGGAGATCCGAGCTTCCCCCTGGAGAAGGGCGGAGTGAATATCGAGTCACTACGCCAGATGCCTGGGGCATCTAGACTGACATAGGTTTTGGCTGGGGTGGTAGGTGGTCTGTTGCTATGCCATCAGAGTGGATGCAGAGTACCATGGCTACTGACAGATGTGGTCTACGACATGAGAGACCATGGGTATAGGTTTGCTTGGGGGAGCTTTGTACTATGCCGATTGTATAGGATCCTGTATGGGGTCGTATACAAGGGCGACCGATGTCTGGTCATGACATCACTACTACAAGTTTGGTGTGGGAGCACATCATGGTGCGGAGGTCGGTAGGGCTCCCACTGATAGGGATTGATGGGGAGAGGCCCCGAGCTTTCTACTAGTGGCTCCAGAGAGGGTCACAGCGGCGGATAGATCTACCAATGTCCCGGAGACTACTTGATGACCTTGTCTCCGACCAGATCACCTGGAGGCCTTGGAGAGATCATCCAGGGTGGGCCGAGGATGGACAGGAGCTGGCTCACGTTAGGCAAACCTGTTGGCTGAGGATGGAGAGGAGAGAGGTGGAGCTCCACCGCTATGACCAAGTTTTGAGGCAGTTCGGTCTACAACAAGGGATCCCATCTCTCAGGGACTACGAGTTTTCTCGGACCATTCGGGATAACACTACAGTTAGCGGGGCTCCAGATATGCAGCGCTTCTAGAGTGAGGACATGGATGATGCCCCCATTCAGCCAGTGGATGGGGACGACGCAGGGGTTGCCGACGGCTATGATGCCTGGTACGCAGGCATCCGCCCTCCTCGGATGACGAGGGCTCAGGGTCCGATTCATGCAGTTGTGCATCGGATGGGGAGGCGGTGCCAGGCGGCCATTGAGGCGGCACAGGGTCACGATAGGAGAGAGCAGAGGAGGCCACAGGCAGCAGAGGCCACGAGGGGGAGAGGAGGGAGGAGAGACCCCCTTCTCCATGGGGAGAGAGGCCACCATCGCCCGATAAGGGCAAGGGTGTGGACATAGGAGAGAGTAGTGAGATGGCTACTCTCCGGGCGGAGACTGTCCGTCTCCAGGCACAGGTGCAGACTTTACAGGATGAGGCTGCACGCCACCGAGCTGAGGCTACACAGCTCAGAGATGAGGTTGCACGCCTCAGAGCATGGAGCGGAGGAGCGAGCACTCGGGAGCTGACACGGGCGATTGCTCAGACCACGTTCTATCAGGGTATCTACTTCCAGCTGGTGCCAGAGGACCAGAGGGTACAGCTTCCAACTACCATTGTGTATCTGATCAGGGCTGGGTCATCGAGGAGTTCATCCCGATCGACGACTAGGACTCGTAGTACCACACATACTGCGATGGGGCCACCTCGTCCACCTCAGGGTGGGGGAGGAGATGAGGCTGAGAGCTCGAGGGGTTCTCGAGGCTAGGCTATTGCACTGCATAGACTGTATATATGATTGAGAGGATTGAGTATGCCAAGATGTAGATTGTGGCATACCAATCCAGTTTTGATATGATGTACATATATTTTTGATATATATAGATGAGATATATTTTTTTGATCATATGACTTGTCTTATGTGTTTGTATGATGCTTTAATGTTTTGGTGTGATTGATTTGATGATGCATGTAATTATGTCGTTTGGAAATATTATGTTTTTAATGGATGCTTTAAAATTTAAATGAAATAATCTGATGTAACAAATTGGTTGTTTGTGATGTGATGTGATAAAAGATAAAAAGGGACTTCTAACAATAATTTCAAAGGACATTGTCGCTATTATAGACCATTTCATGGAGTCGCCGCTCACTCGGTCGTCAAGCTAATCCCAGTATAGAAATATTGTTTAAAAGTAAAAGAGTGCTTAAGAGACTGTCTTAAGACTTTTGATGTTGTGATGATGAAAATGGTGATGATGATGATTTTGTTTTCAGATTTCCATGAAAATATTTTGCATGAAATATAATAAAATGAATTTTTCTAGGCATCAATTCCTAAGTGTGATAAAATTTTTGAATAATTCCCTAGGAATTATACCATCATTGCAAATTTGCATGTTGACATAATGACATGAAATAGTAATAATGTTCGTTCTTTTAAAAGCATAATTGTGTAACATAATGATGTGAGTCATATGTTTTTATGATTTTAAATAAATGGGGAATAAAATTAATACAATGGTTTGCGCTAGGCATAGTATATTTGAGGTATAGACTTATACCATCATCGCGAAAATCCAGAGAAAAAGTTGATATAATAGTTTTATTGCATGATTGATTTTTAATTTTTGAAAATAAACAGATAATATGAAGATGAGGACTTGCGCTAGGCATAAAACTCCAATTTAAGTTTTGGAACTATACCATCGTCGCGAAAGTCGACAATATATATATGTGATTTTATTGTATGTTTTGAAAGAAATTTTGATTTTTGTTTTTGAAAATGTATGTAGTTGTCTTTATACTAAATAACTTTTCTCAAATAAGAAAAATGAAATTATTCCAGACAATTTGCAAAGATATTTCAAAGTATCTCGAAGACAAAAGTTAGATTTATAAGGAATCCCATGTGCGTATGTGAGTTCATTTCCAATCTTGATTTATCATAATGATACACAAAATCTCTCAAATACAAATGTGTGTGCAATTGCTTTGTGCATTTACGAGTTTTGAGCAAGATAATTTGATACAAGTGATTTGAATTAACCAAATAAGTGTTCATTAACCATGATTTAGATGCATATAACCGTACCAGACTACTATGTAAGTCGGGTTATCAAGAGCTAGCTAATCCATAAGCAGACATAGGTCTGTACAAAAGAAGGTCGCTAATGTGACAGACATATCACCACGCTAGGAGTTACCCAAGGCCAAGCGGGTTGGGCACAAACCACCTGTTATGGGGCTTACCTCACAGTTTTCGAATAATTGAGAATTCCAGGGATTCAAGCTCATCAACCCTTCTTTTCTTTTCAATGGGTAGGGAAAGGGATTTTATTGCTTTTGCTTTTTCTTGCTTTTCTTTTCTTTTTTTTCTTTTTTTTTGTATTTTTGCTTTGATATTTTTGCTTTGATATTTGAGATAATGCTGAAATAACCTTTTTCTTTTCTCTTTTTCTTGAACTTTTCTTTTCTTCCTATGCTAGGGATACTTGCTCGGATTAGCTGTAGAGCAAGGGATTTTTATTCCGGGTAGGGGTGAGCTTGTCCTTTTGCCAATTCTCAAAGATTCTAGACCATGTGCATGATAGGATAGCAGGGGAAACTTTTCGCTCAAGAAACCACTTCTACTATGTAGCATAGCATGGATATTACAAATATAATCATTTTATTGTGAAAGGATATGCTTGGTTTAAGTAAATAACAAGATCAATTCTCTGTGCTCAAACTTGATTTAATTGAATTTTGTGGACTTTGATATAAGAGAGATTAGTAATCACGCCAGATAAAATCAAGATATTTATTTTTGTGTTTGCAAAAGTGAGGGATTCCAAATAAATGCTAATTTATCCAAGATAATAAGAAAATATAACTGCAATACTTCAAGAATATATACAACAAATATTTTTGAGGAGTTTGATAATTTTGACTCTCTCTTTCTTCTTCTATTTATTTTTTTTTTTGGTTTCGAAAGAGTCAAATAATATTGCTGTTTGTTTTTGTTTAAACAATGTTATATATATTTTTAAAATGAGACAACATGCAAAATATATACAAATGATGAAATGACCAAATTTTATGCGTAATATCGCTTAAGATGCATAATATTCATAGGTTCTTTTAAATATTTACCATCTAAGGTAGCTAATTTGTATGCTCCCGATTCAAATTTAGCGAGTGATAATATATGGTCCAAGCCGGTTGGGCTCAAATTTACCTTTAAGGTCTTTAGTTGCATTAGTATTTTTTTGATTTTCTTTTAAAACAAGGTCGCCGATCTCAAAGGATCGATGACGAACTTTCTTAGCATATGATCTTTTAAGCTTGTTTTGGTAGGCACGAAGATGCTCCAAAGCATTGATGCGCTTTTCATCTAGGAGTTCCAATTGATTGAGTCTGCACGGCTCGATATTCATCTCCTACTTCGGTATCTTGAAGTAGTAGAGCCAAAGAAGGAACTTCTAATTCAAAGGGAAAAATGGCTTCAGCACCATAAACCAAAACAAAAGGTGAAGTTCCAGTGGGGGTTCGAACACTAGTTCGATAGGCCCACAAAGCTGGATATAATTGAATGTGCCAGTCACGGCCAGATTTATTGACCAATATTTTAAGGATTTTAATTAATGTTTTGTTAGATGCTTCAGCTTGGCCATTACCCTGAGGATAATAGGGAGTGGACCAGCGATGTTGAATCTTATATTTTTGGCATAATTTCTTAACATCTTTATTTTTGAAACAAGTTCCATTGTCTGAGATGAGATTTGCAGGGATTCCGAACCTACAAATGATTTGATTAAAAATAAATTTAGAGACTTGTGTTCCAGTGCAGGAAGCTAATGGCATAGCTTCAACCCACTTCGTGAAATACTCAGTGGCGGTTATGATGAATTTGTGTCCATCAGATGACACAGGGTTGATTTTTCCAATAATGTCTAAGCCCCATTTTGAAAAGGGCCAAGGGGACGAAATAGCCTGCAACTCTTGTGCAGGTGCATGGACAAGGTCAGCATGTTTCTGGCACTTGTCGCAATGGCGCACATAATCATGTGCATCCTTCTCCATGGTAGGCCAAAAGTAGCCTATCCTAAGGAGCTTTTTAGCAATGACACTACCATCGAAGTGTCCTCCACAAGATCCATCGTGGGCTTCACTCAAAGCTGATTTGGATTCTTCTAGATTCAAACATCTCAATAGGATACCTTCAAAAGATCTCCTATATAAAGTATTGCCAATTATTACAAAGCGACTTGCTCGTCTACGTAATAACCGACGCTGGTTTCTATTAGAACTAGCAAGGAAAGTCCCATTTTGAAGAAAATCAAATATATCTGTATACCAAGGTTCAGGAGTAGTTTCATTGATTAGAAACACATCCAAAGGTTCTAAGCATGACTTATTTGAAGCGGGTTCCTGGAGTCGACGAATAATGATGGTAGCATATTCGTCATCTAGCTCCAAGGGTAGAAGAGATGCAGCTACGGCCATAGCATCAGCTGCACGGTTGCTAGTTCGTGGAATAGCCTCCAAGGTAACTTGATCAAATAGAGATATTAATTGTAAAACATATGCTTTATATGGGCGCAATTTATCATCTCTGGTCTGATAAACTTCATTAATTTGGTTTATGACAAGTTGAGAATCACCAAAAACTAGCAGATGTTTAATTTTTAGTGCCAAGGCAGCTCGTAATCCAAGGATTAGAGCTTCATATTCAGCAGTGTTATTAGTGCAAGCAAATGTTAATTTGAAGGACAGAGGAATAAGATGTTTTTGCGGAGATATTAAAATAATACCCGCACCAGCCCCACTCATGCATCGGGCTCCATCAAAGTATAAGGACCATTGTTCAACATGGTCTGCCTCTAATTGAAGGCATTCATTAGGAAACTCAATGATGAGGGGATGGGTAGACTTTAAGGGTGCAGCAGCTAATTGATCTGCTATGATTTGACCCTTAACAAACTTCTGTCCTATGAACGTGAGGTCAAACTCACTTAGAGCAAGAACCCACTTGGCTGTACGACCCGATAAATAAGGTCGACTCATGAGATACCTCAAGGGATCATATTTAGCAATGACATACATTTTTTGACTGAGCATATAATGGCATAATTTTTGCATAGAAAACATGACTGCTAGACATAGTTTTTCTAATGCTGTGTAGCGGGTTTCATAACTGATGAGGGTTCGGCTAATATAATAATTAGCACGCTCTCTTTTCTCATCATCAAGTTGAGCTAGCATAGCTCCTAAAGCAAAATCTGAAGCTAAAATATACAGGATAAACGGACGATCAGGTCTAGGCGGTGAAAGCACAGGTGGGTTAAGGAGGTATTGTTTGAGAAGTTCAAAAGCTTCCTTACATTCGTCGTCCCAATTAAAAGGGACATCCTTCTTAAGAAGTTTAAGAAAGGGACCGGTTTTGTCCACAACTTATCGATGAAGCGACGGATGGCTTGAAGCTTACCTTGTAAACTTCGTAACTCAGATATATTGGTAGGTGCGGGCATATCAGTGATAGCCACAATCTTGAGAGGGTCGATTTCGATACCACGTAAAGAAACTAAAACCCCTAATAGTTTACCGGACTTAACTCCGAATATGCATTTGGCTGGATTTAATCGAATAAGATATTCTCTTAAGCGATTAAATACTTTTCTCAAATCATCTAAATGATCATCTTCATTAATAGAGCGAGCTATAATATCATCTACATAATCATGTAGGATATCATGCATCATATCATGAAAGATATAAGTCATGGCTCGTTGATATGTTGCGCCTGCATTCTTTAAACCAAATGGCATCACTTTCCAACAAAAGGTACCCCAAGGGGTAATAAAGGCTATTTTAGCCTGATCTTCAGGAGCTATCCTGATCTGATTATAGCCAGAAAAGCCATCCATTAGGGACATCATTCCGCTTTCGGCAGTAAATTCAATGATTTGATCCATGTTGGGAAGAGGAAAATCATCTTTAGGGCATGCAACGTTAATATCTCTAAAGTCCGTGCAAACCCTAACTTTGGTAGCTTCTTTCTTGGTGACTGGAACTACATTTGAGATCCATTCAGCATAATCAATAGCTTGTATAAAAACAACATTCAGGAGTTTTTCTAACTCCCCTTTGACTAGCAAGGCCACTTTGGGATGCATTTTTCTAAGTTTCTGTTTAACAGGTTTAGCATCCGGATGGACTACTAGATGATGCATGACTACAGAAGGGTCTAAACCTGGCATATCTTCATATGTCCAAGCGAAGACATCTTCATACTCTTTAAGAAATGCAATGTATTGCTCTTGTTTTTCTTGACTTAATTCTGATCCAATATTGATTATGTGAGGATTATCCTCAGTTCCAATGTTAACTTTAATGACGTTTTCTACTTCCATGTGTAGATCTCTTTCAAAATTAGGTGGGGCGGGTGAAACGCCCAATTCTTGTAATTCTTTTAAGGTTAACTTGGATAATTCATCTTGAGGAGTCGTGACCTCAAGCTGGGCTATAGTAGGTATAGAACCATCAAAATAAAAACCATTGTGCAACAACTCTTCAATGGATACATCATGGAAAATATCTCCTTCCAACTCATCGTCGGATTCGACAATCATTTCAGGGTAAGCTATGGATAGCATATTGCAGGTAAAGGGATTATTCTTTGGACACAAAGAATCTTGTTTATCTAGATAATCTTGGTAACATATGAGTTGATCATCATCTTCAAAAGGGAAGGGTTGACCCTTACTAGGAAATAGGCCCACACCACATCGGGCGGGCCATGGTTCTACCTCAATAGGTTCTTTCATACCATTTTGGAAAGGTCCCAAACCTTTCCCTTTATATCCCATTTTAAGCATTATGGGTTTAGCTTTAATATATTCATTAGCAAAATAGCATCGAGCATATCCATCACAATGCGTTTTGATGTTCCTGGGTATTCTTCCCCAGTCATATCCTTTATAAATAAAAGCACAACTCCCGACTTGGTAAGTACTTCCCATAGGTTGTGGGAGGCCCAAGGTACGAGGAGAAGGCGGCAAATTATTTAAAAGAAGTGAATCTTGCATAGAAGCATTTGTTTTTTCTGATATTAAAATTTTAGATAAATCAGGTAAAAGCTCATCAGAAAGAGCATAAGAGGTAGAAGGATCATTCCCTATATCTTTAGATGTGGAAGGTATGATAGATGTAGATAATGTGGAGGTGTTAATAAATGGGTCTATAGGTTTTGAAATTATAGGGATAGAACATGAAGGATTGGTTGTAGATCTAAGATCTTTTTGAGGTTCTAGTGTGGTTTGTTCAGGTTGAGTTATATGTGAGGGTGAAATTAATGGAGGAAAAATAGATGAAGTTGTAGGTGTGTGTTTCACACTTTTAGATGAAAAATAAGAATTAGGATGTGTGGATGACAGAGCAGGGCAAAATTGCACTCCAACAGGTTCTGCCAAAGCACACATATCAAAGGGTCTAGGGTCACCATGAATGGTAACCAACTGATTTTTAAATTCGAATTTAACACACTGATGTAAAGTGGAGGGAACCGCTCGCATCGCATTGATCCAAGGGTGACCCAAAAGTATATTGTACGATGCGGGGCAATGTACAATAAACACGGTTGTATCTAGGGTTCTAGGACCAACTTGCAAGGGTATAGTAATGACTCCACACGTTTCTTGTGTTTCGTCATTGAAAGCTTTTATGATCATGTCAGTTTTCTTCATTTCATCACTTCTAAAGCCAAATATTTGGTAGAAGTCAAAAGTGCAAATGTTTAGAGATGAACCATTATCAATCAAGACTCGTTTAACAGCTACATCTCCAATTAGGGCAGTAATATATAAGGGGTTATCCTTATGTAGACTATGTTGTGGTATATCTTTATCTCGAAAATCAATACAATCGACTTCTCGAGTGATGATAGTATTGGACATGGCTTCAGGTTGAATATTTTGAGGTACCATCATTTGGCTTAATGTGAGCATTAATTCATCCCTATGGGTAGGAGAAGATCTTAACAAATCCAAAAGGGAAATTCTGGTTGTAGTATTGGATAATTGTTCATTAATATTGTAAGGAGGTTTTGGTTGAACATTAGACATATGATTCCCTTTATTGGGATTTTTCAAAATAAATGGAGCTGATCCATCATTCTGAGTTTGATCCTGTTGAGAATTGTGAGCCTGTTGTCTGGTAACGACTCCGATGGTACCTACAATGTTATATTGAGGACGTTGAATTGGTCTCGGTTGAGCGTTTATGGCTTGTTCATTAGGAAGGAACTGATTAGAAGAGGGTCGAGTAGTAACTCTTCTAGGAAATGGTTCTTCTGGAACCATAGAATCTGTGATAGGTTGAATAGGGTCTGATTCATTTTTAGAACTATTCGATTGATTTGAGGTGATGTCTATTTCACTTTCAGTATCTGATTCTACATCACTAGGATCTGGAGTTTGAATATTATGTAGGGGCCTGGTCGTAACCATGGATAAAGTTGTGTCAAATTTTTGTAAATCATGATTAAGTAAATGTCCGCTAATAGTCCCTACATATCGGGTAGGAGGAGGGACATTATGATGCTCAATTTGATTGGCCACCTCTTTACCATGTTTTGGTAAAGGATGTTGAAATATATCTAATGATTGATTAGCATTTTGATTCTGATTTTGGGGGATGTTCTTTTGAGCATTATTAGGAGGATTTTGTTTAGGTTGAAAGGCTTGCACCTCCATTTCATTATTATCAATCAAATCTTGTATTTTATGTTTCAATATTTTACAAGAGTTGGTAGAGTGTCCAGGTCCTCTATGGAAATCACAATGTAAATCAGCTCTATATCCGGGTATAGTTGGATCAGGTTCTCGGATAGCTGGTAATTGAATCAAGCCTCGTGCTAGTAATTGAGGAAGAATGGTTGATAAAGGTTGATTGAGTCTAGTAAATTCTCGAGGAGGTTTATCAGGAGGTTTCAATATAAATTTTTTTGTTGTCTTCGTTGTATTGATATTAGCAACATTTTTGCTGTCAGTGACTCCGTCACCTACAACTTGTTTGTTTTTATACTGATTTTTGGGTGTTTTCTCATCATCTTTCCTTTTGAGCTGACCTCTCCTAATGAGAGCATCTTCCACTCTTCGAGCTAAGTCTATAGCTTGATCGAAGGTGGTCAAGGTAGCAGTTGATAACTCATAGGATATTTGTTCTTGCAAATTATTAATAAAAATGTCCAACATTTCCCTATAAGGTAGCACAAAGTGCAGTTTTCCTATCAACTGCCTCCATCTAGCTAAGAAATCAGCAAAACATTCATCTTTGTCTTGTTTTAAGTTGTATAAATCTTTAATGGTTACATGCCTTTCGATATAGGCACTAAATTGATGCACAAAAGATTCAGTTGTTTCTTCAAAGTTTCTCAAAGAATGAGTGGGCAATTGATAGTACCACTCTAATGCCATTCCACCTAAACTTTTTGGGAACATCTTTAGTAATAGCAAGTCATCATGTGATATATCATGACATGCTATCCTAAACATGCGAAGATGCTCTATGGGATCTTCAGTTCCTTTATATATAGGCAGGACGGGCATAGGAAAGTGTTTGGGATATGGTTGTGCTACAACTATGGGATCCAAAGGCTGACTACACATCTCTCGATAATTGTATGAGGGATGGTAGGGATCTATCTGGTCCATGCGGGAAGCTAACTGTTTCACCATGGCTTCCAGATTACTGGTTTGCCCACCATATTGGTTCGGTAGGGCATTAACATGGGATTTGTGAGCATATGATGGAGGGACATGAAGATTAGATGCTATATTGCTATTGTGTAATCTGTTGGTAGGAAGGGTGTTATGAAGAAGTTTTGAAGTTGTATTATGTTGTATCCCAGATTGTTGAAAATTGGTGTTTGGCTTAGTTTTGGATTTTTGTCGATTTGAAGCATATTGATCAATAGTTTGGCGAAATAAAGCAGTGAATGAAGGTTTCTTTTGTGTGGGAATGATTTTAGGCTCAATAACAGGTTCCTTAGGGGGTTGGGTAACCTATTGTTTTTGCATGTTCTGAATTATAGTGGCCATATCTATATTGGATGGTCCAGCTTTATCACTTTCTTGATCGATAAAAGACAAAGGATTAGTGTGCATGTTAAACGTATGTTCCATGGCTGCTTGAGTGTCACTAATTTGTCCTTTATCAATACGAACTGCCATATTAAGAGCATCAATGTTATTACTGAGAAATTTCCAGAGATGATCTAAGTTATCAAAAGCAACAGTTCCGTCTGGAGCCATTCTAGGGGATGAGGATCCTTCCTCTTTAACATTTTCTTCTTGTTCATCTACAACAAGCTCATCTTCTTGCTGGTCTAGAGTTTCTCCTTCCGGGATTGGATCCTCAAGAAGGACATTTGGGTTTCTTGTTTTGTCTCCTAACCAATCTTCTTCTTCTTCTTCAGTTTGTTTACCATTCCTAAGTCTAGGCATTGTGCTTAACTTAGATCTCAGCAAATATATATATATTTATATATATATATATATTTTTTTTATATATATATATATATATATATATATGCAACAAGCTTAAGAGGTATATATTTTAATTATATACCTACTATAATATTTAAAATAAAATGTTTTAGTTTTGTTATGTTTTTGGTTTTTCTTGTTTTTTATTTTGATAACAATATTATAAAGATAACAAACAACACACTAAATGCAAGAAATAATAATACTGAAAGCAATGATCTAGTTTTCTATAAACAATTTATAAATATCATTAACGGGCTCAAGTTCTTCAGGAGTCATGAAGTGTTCTTCTTCAAATTGAAAATTTTCTTTCAAGAATTTAATGAAGAGTGCTATAGTGATACCATCTGTCTCAGATTCTGGTTGGTAGAAGTAAAGCTTGTGGCAATACTCTCGATATAACATAGCTCGAGGAACTCTCCTCCACCTTTCCCTATTCGTAAGAATGACCTCTTGGTCTTCTACGTGACCTAGGAATTGGTGTATGGTGGCTGCGTTCTCGAGGTATTCCTCGAAGGTGAACAATTCTGAAGACACAAGAGCTCTCCTATAAGCTAACCACCTATGGCAGGCTCTCTGAAGTTCATGATAAAAAATGAGTTGATGAGGATCCAGGATTCTATCTAGGACAAGCCTCTTGATTTGTTTAAGTTCTGTTGACCTAGATGAAATGATACCTAGTCTCTTATCAAGTTCTTTCCACAAAAGTTGGTTTCTATCTGTTTCAGGCACACTAAGCACAGAATTAACTTCTATGGCTGCTAATTGGTTTTCAACATTTATAGTAACTGCTAGTCTTTTCTTAGGAGCTACCATCTAAACATGATATGCAACTTAGTAGTTTTCTAATGATTTTAAATGCATCTATGTTTTTGTTTTTTTTTTTGTTTTCAAAAGGTTTTAGTTTCACGTCGGGTTCACCAAAATGTATCGTTCCAAATTTTCCGCACCCTTACCTTCAGGCTAAAGGATCCACGCCGGAAGGGGGATGCGGGAAGGATGGGACAATACCTCGGACTGAGAGGCCCTTTGAAGGTCCCGCCTCTCGGGGGAGGGGTATTAAGGTGATTTTTTGACGGATGGTGGGGTTCACCAGGAAACGTTTAGTGGCAGTCTCCACGCCTAGGTTGGGAATGTGTTTGATGTGTTCAATTTTATCTTTAAACATTCAAATCCTAGGTTTGGCCAAATGAATCTAAGTTGACCTATTATGAAAATGCAAATTAAATGAATACAAAAAACAAATTTAAGCAGAAAACATAGAGAATAAATTAAGTGAAGAAATCCATACCTGATTCCGGATGTCTGATGGAGGTTCTGATTTTTGAAGCAGTCCAGATCGCCTCTAATTTGACAAAATCATCTGCGATCTGACAAGATCATCTGAGATCTGACGAATTCGTCATGACGAATTCGTCAGAGACCTACAAACAGAGAAATAGATACAGAATACAAAAAATGCAGCTATGCTAACAGAGGAAAATGGTGTAAAATGGCAATATAGATGCTAAGGTGATAATCACAAATAGAAATTCAAGTAAATTATGACGTTCTAATGACAAATTATGACTTTATTGTGCACTTAAGCTATATGGGTGAACTCCAAGATGCAGAACAATAAGGAATAATAATAAATTTAACTAAATGCAGAATAAATCAACAAACAAAGTGAGGAAACGCAAACTCTGGGCACTGATTGCCCCCAATGCAGACTGTAGTCGAAATCATCTCGAATTTGGACGAGATCGTCCAAGATTGTACAGGATCGTCTACGACGATCTGAGCTTGCTCCGGCTGAAGAATAACAGAGTTCCTACAAGAAAATTCGAAAAGCACAAATGCAGATGATAATCCAGGGTGTTCTGATGCATGCAAAGGTCAAGTTACAGGAAAATTCAGCCAGGGGAATGTCAAGGGGGGTCCTAAGGTTTAAATAGGCTTAGGAGGGAGGTTAGGAGGTTGGGGATCATCCCAATTTGGGAGATCTCCAACGGGGAGGGTCTCTAACGGTGCAGACACGCTTCTGCCCGGATTAGAGACGTCGTTGGAACAGAATCTAATTATGCACAAATCAGTTTGGGACGAAATCGTCTGGACGTCCTTCTCCAGACGAAATCGTCCGATCTGAGGCGATATCGTCTGATCGGAGACGATATCGTCAAACGGTCACAACAAATCCTAAAAATGGCATGAAAAATGGGGAAAGTTGTTTAACAGGCGGTTAACGGGCGGTTCGGGGTTAAAATTTGAATTTGAATATTTACTAGAGTAATTTTAATTATTTGCTAAGGTTTACTGCACCAATTTTAGGGTGCTACACTTTCCAAACCAATATCAATTAGTGTCCTTAATTGCAATAACCAAATATAGTAGTGTGCATTAATGACATATATAGCAATATTAAACAAATGCAAAAATCACCACACACAATTGAGACACAAGATTTAACATGGTTCCCTCAATGTGGGGTACTCCACAAGATAATCTCCTTATAATATTTTACACGAAAATAAGGATTCTTATCCCAATACAAATTATTACTTTGATCTGCTCAAAGCTAGGTAATATACTAATCTACTTAGATAGGTAATACAATAATCTACTTCAACAAGCTCACCAAGAACTTGCCCAAAACTGCTCTAGCAAGCTCACTAAGAACTTGCCCAAAATATGCTCTAGCAAGCTCACTAAGAACTTGCCCAAAACTGCTTCAGCAATATCACCAAGAACTTGCCCAAAATTTGCTCTAGCAAGCTCACTAAGAACTTGCCCAAAATTGCTTCAGCAAGCTCACCAAGAACTTGCCCAAAATTGCTTCAGCAAGCTCACCAAGAACTTGCCCAAAATTTGCTCTAGCAAGCTCACTAAGAACTTGTCCAAAATCGCTTCAGCAAGCTCACCAAGAACTTGCCCAAAACTGCTCTAGCAAGCTCACTAATAAATTGCCCAAAATCTACTCAACAAGCTCACCAAGAACTTGCTCAACAATCTGCTCAACAATATCACCAAGAACTTGCTCAAAATCTACTCAACAAGCTCACCAACAACTTGCTCAAAACTTTCTCAACAAGCTCACTAAGAACTTGCTCAAAACTGCTCAACAAGCTCACCAATAACTTGCTCAAAACCTAATCAACAAGCTTACTAATATCTTGCTCAAAACTGCTCAACAAGCTCACTAAGAACTTTCTCAAAATCTGCTCATCAAGCTCACCAAGAACTTGCTCAAAATATTCTCAACAAGCTCACTAAGAACTTGCTCAAAATCTGCTCAACAAGCTCACCAAGAACTTGCTCAAATATTGTCCCAAATCTATCCACAAATTTGTCCCAAGAGCCTTCTCAAAGGCTCAACCAATAATGCTCAAGTAGCACTCAAATATCATCCACAAATCTATGAAGGCAAGGCTCAATGATGAATTCAACAATGAATGGAAATGCACTCTACAATGGATGACAACAATGATCCACAATGACATCAACTCAAATCAATATCAACTCAACTGAAGTCAATCTTAACTAAACTAAAATCTTATAGAAGCATAAAGATAATTGTTAGAGACTGAATATGTTATAATATCAAAGCTCAATCTCAACCCAAATCATAATTATATAATTGTTTGTTTCATGGCACTTGAACAATCACCTGACACAATCACTTGACTAGGCTCAATCAACTCAATTCAACCAATGACCACAAGGGACAACTCTTTCTCACCAAACTCTAGTCCAAAAATGTATCAATCAACTCAAATATTTCCAACAATTCTCAACCACAAATATCACATAACAATGATACTCATGTTCCTTTCTAACTCAAGTTCTTTGCATAACCAATGGGCTTCAACAACCATGCTTATAAAACAAGGTTTAAACACAACTCTCAAACTAGAAAACCTTGAAGAATTCAACCAAAAACTTTCAAAAAGGAAACCACAATAAATCCTTTTCTCTCCAATGATATTTCAGAAATCAACCACCATAAACAAATTCAATGGAGAATATTGCTCATACCTTTTGATGCCTTATTGGATGTCCATTAAATCCGCCACACTCAACAAACTTCTTTTTCAACTTTCAAAAAGGGTTAGATATCATGATTAATATCAGAACAATAATATCCAAATAAAACCTTATCACTTCTACTCAATAAGATACAACATGTCCCCTCATCACCTCACACAATCACTTGACTAGGCTCAATCAACTCAACTCAACAAATCACCACAAGGGACGACTCTTTCTCACAAGAATCTAGTCCAAGCATGTATCAACCAACTCAAATATTTCCAACAATGCTCAACCACAAATATCACATAACAATGATACTCATGTTCTTTTCTAACTCAAGTTATTTGCGTAAACAATGGGCTTGAACAACCATGCTTATAAAACATGTTTTAAACACAACTATCAAACCAGAAAACTTTGAAGCATTCAACCAACCACTTTCAAAAAGGAAACCACAATAAATCCTTTTCTCTCCAATGATATTTCAGAAATCAACCACCATAAACAAAGTCAATGGAGAATATTGCTCATACCTTTTTATGCCTTATTGGATGTCCACTAAATTTGCCACACTCAACAAACTTCTTTTTCAACTTTCAACAAGGGTTAGAGATCATGATTAATATCAGAAAAATAATATCCAAATAACACCTGATCACTCCTACTAAATAAGATACAACATGTCCCCTCATAAAATAATTAATCACCTTTGAAAAAGAACAAAACAACCTTCACTTTTGAAACCCTTTACAAAAACAAAAATATCTCTTTACATACACCTTATTTATCCCTCTAAGCAAGTTAATCAAACAACCCTTGAAATAAGCTTTCGAACGATATATAATATGATATACTTTCAAAAGGAGAAACACCAGAAATCTCTCTTTTTATAAACATGCATCACAACCCTTATTCCTCCTAGCAACTTTAGAAAAATAAAATATATTAAAAAAAATTATTAACTTGCCTCTGTCCCTGACGGGATTTGATCTCGTGACATCTCCTTGCTCAGTGCTTTAACCACAACCAACCTTTCATTGGGCCACATGCCCTCACGTGTCCAAAGATACATGAATAAAAACTTATACTATAAACTTCTGCACCCTTCGAAAAACTTAACATCGCTTCAAGTGCTTCAACAAAGCAAATAACCACAGCGGGACTCGATTGCAGGACCTCCTGCGTAAAACACAGTGCATGAACCGCTATGCCAAATATGCCTATGCATCTTAGTAAACTCTGCGAATGATTTTTTAATAGACCAAAGTCACACTTCTCTCTCTTTTCGTAATTCGCTCCCCAAACGAAGGCATTTGATAAATAAGCGCTAGGGTTCATAAAGTCTAAGCTTTTGTTGGCATATATATATATGCATTTCCTCTTTATTTAGACGTCAGCACTATAAATTAATATAGCCTTTCCTCCTTTCTTTAGTCGATGCTAAAATTAATATATTTAATTTTAAAATTTAAATTTAAATTATAAATAATTTAAAATTTAAACTAAATATTTAAAAATAAATATCTCCATCATCGGGGCACCTTTTTCGACAAAATGAAAAGCCAAACCCATTTCAAATATTTCATTCATGGTTTTAAATAAAACCTTTTATTTTGCCTATCTTGGTTTTCACAAAAACCCTGTATATATCTATGCTCTCTAAAATATCATAAATGCTTATTTATGAAATGCTTTGGCCACAAAAACTCAATGTGATCCATGTGACATCAATGACAACATAAAATAACTCAAATTTCCAACATTGATTTGTTCTTTAGAAAATTTCTAAGATTGCATGGTTTGATAAAAAGTAATGTATTAGATAGAGATACGATGTTCATTGGTCATTTTTGGTAAAATTTATGAAATATGTTGGACACAAAATATAGTTTTAGTTTAGTTTGTCATCCACAAATAGATGGGAAAACCAAATTTATGAATACAAATCTTAGGAATTTGCTTAGGTGCTTAGCTGGTAAGAAGCCAATGTTATGGGATACCATATTGGAACAAGTAGAGTTTACATATAAAAACTCAATAAACAAAAGCACAACCAAGATTCCATTCCAAACTGTATATGCAATCCATGCAAGAGGAGTGGATGAGTCATGAATTTTAACTAATTTTTGGAGGGTGAGTGCTATAGTAGAATACTTTTCTAATTACATGCATGTTTTACTTTAGGAGGTGAAATATAATTTGGATAAGAATTTCATAAGATACAAGAAACATATTGATATCAAGTATAGATAATAATAATTTCAGGTTGAGGACTTGGTTTTTGGTGCATTTATTTAAGAAAATATTTTTAAAAGGTACTTACAATAAGCTAAATTAATAAAAGAGTGGATTGTCTAAGGTCTTAAAGAAATTTGAAACTAATGCTTATGAAATTGAACTTTCAAAAGTAGTATATATATCATTGATTTTAATACAACTAATTTGTATCTATATTATTAAAAATTTATGTATAGTAATTGAGATATCATCTCTAGTCTTTTGATGTAAGAGTAGGTACAATAGTTTCCAAAGAAAGTGTAGGATAAGATTGAAGAATTGATAGATTCTAGAGTGACTAAGAGGACAAGAGGAAAATAATGTTATGTATATTTGGTCAATTGAAAAATTTGGTAGTTGAAGAAATAACATGAATGAGTGCATCCAAAGTTGCTAAGTATGGATTTTTAATTATAAAATTCATGAAATATTCATTAATTGGAGCTCATGGTGCATTTATCTTACTTGACATATATAATGTAGGATAATCTAGATAATGCATATATGTATGTATGTAAATAAAATAATCATAATACTAATAATAATAATAGTAATAACAAAAATGACTTCTACCATAAAAGTGTTGTTATCATTCGATTGTTGTTGTTCAATTCTTGCTATTGTCATTCAATTGTTGTCTTCTCTCAATTGATATTGTTTCTATTAAATTATTGCTACTATTCATGTATTTACATAAAAGTGATGTATTACTAGCATACCATACAAGTGTTATATAATAGCATATCATACAAGTATTGATGTACTAGCTTATCATACGAGTACTATCATATCAATGTATTATACAAGTGCTATCATACAAGTGGCTACTAGGAAACCACAAGAAAAAAATAAATAATGATTAGAATAAAAAGGGGCATGACCTCTAGGCTTCTAGATTCCACCTTCATTTCCATTGGTAAGAAGTAATTTATTGATATTTTATTGTTTTGCTTAGTTTTTTTAATTTATGAGTTATAAAGAAATGTTTTTAGCTACTAGAAGAGGTAGTATTTTATTAGAACCCTCCCTTAGAATAAATAAATAAGAGAGAGAGAGAGAGAGAGAGAGAGAGAGAGAGAGAGTAGTCACTAGTGATTACTCAACTTCCAAGGTGATTCATACAAAATCTACCATGTATATGGATGTCTAGCTGGAAATAGAGCAAGGTTTAGAATGGGATGAGATAACTCTATTGAGGTTAGACTTGCTTTTATGATAGTGGAGCTATGTCCAAGAGTTGAAGAAATATTTAACCATGAAGAAGGATTATTAGTATTAGACCAATGTCTACTCAAGGGTGAATTAACCCAAATTTTGGATTATAATAACAAAATTCAACTAATTATAGAATGGGAATGAACTCATAAACACACACACACTTTAGTTAAGACAAAATTGAATGTTAATTTTGGGATAATTATATAGTCCTAACCATGTATAAATATCAAGCATTTGATTATGTTTATTTTATGATTTTTTTGGTTTTTGAATGGTTTGGTCTAATCATGAAATGCTTAGGATCATTTCCTAGTAGAGTTAGCATTTGTTGTTGATTTCACAACATGCCCCAATATACATTAACTAGGGACCTACATTTTTGCTCTCAATCAAAATGTTTGGCACTTCATCTATCCACAACACTTTGTTTTCCACAATGCTTCACTATTTTCTATAATACACACACATACATACACATACACATATATGTATGTATTGGCATTTATTATTTTATTGCATTTATTAGAATTTACTTTCATAAATATTTTTTAATATTGTGTCTTACACAAGTTTTTACATGATGATTTTTCTTTTAGGTTATCAGGTGTAGATATTCAAGGATGTTATAATGAAGGGAGCATTTTCTAGAAAGTGAATTGAGAAGGAGATCATGGGTAAATTCATTAGATTGTAAAACTTAATTGTTGCTATTTTATAAGCTTAGGAATCAAGGGATGGTAGACATGGTGATATTAAAAATGTCCAAACATTTATAGAGTGTAAAAACAATGGTATATGATAAAATTAATCTCATCCAACTTGCTATAGTTAATGGCTCTAGATTTAAACTACTTAAGACCAACTAGATTCAAGAAATATTAAATTATGTAGGGGTTGTGTTTTAATGAGGTATGGTCAAGGTAACATTTAGGAGAGTCCAACACAAGTTGATTGGAATTTTTTATTTATTTAATAAGTCATATAATAGAAATGTAGTAGTTGGTTGGAAAACAAATCTTCAATTTAATATGCTATATTCAAGTGGAAATGTAGAAACAATTAAATAATCTAAACAAATTAAATAACCCTAAGGAAAGATAAACTTGAGTTGTGTGGGATTCTAAAAACATCATGCCACCCTGCTTTGAGGTGTTAGCCCTAGAAATATGCAATTTTTTTTTATTTTGGGTGGTCATCCACACTCGAGCGGGAGAGCACTATTGCTAACCCATCATTTTAGTGATGACTATGTTTTGCATGTAGTACTTATCTTTGGTGGAGAGTTATGGGTTAACAAGGGATTAAGATATTCTCTAATCTATTTGATGTGTTTAATTTTATAGATCCTAAGATATTTAATCTATGATATTTCTAGTGTTATTCAAACTTAAAAAACCATTACTTGTATTAAAGATATCACCTACTTAGCTTAATATATTTAATCTAGCTACTTTCAAAATTTGATTTTTTCTAGTTTGATAAAATTTATTTGGAGTATATATACTTTAAAGGTAGTAAGACATAGACTCTATTTAAAGGTTATAGTAAGTAGAAAGCCTAGAGTTTTTTCAAGTTTGAAGAATAACTAGTGAAGACTAGGACTCAATTATATTGAAAGGCATATCAAATTTAAGATAGTTTATCATTCAAGGACATGGCCAACCATTGAAATTGATAGAGAAATTAGGGATATCTAAGTCACCTTGATATTGTTAGATATTAATTAATAGAAATAATCATAGTAGAAGTGTGAGAAGCTTCCTACAAAGGATAAAGAAGAGCTTTAGCTTCTAGGTGTAGAAGAAAGAAAGCATAATAGAAGAAAGGATTTTAGGTCATAAGGTATTGATCTTCATAATATAAGTTTTAGGTCATATTGACCTTAACATAGGATCAAGAGGATTGAATACATAGAATTGAAATAAAGGTTTTTTAAGGTTTGATAGGGACATCCATATAGAGAATAAGAGAAATAAGTCAACAATTTAGAGAATAAATTTAAAATAGCTATAAGGGAAGAATATCTAGAGAATAGAAGAGAGAAGAAGAGCCTAATATAGATGAAATAAAGGAGAGGCTAAGGTGTATAAAAAGGATTTAGAGGTTAAACCATAGAAAGTGATAGTAAATATTATAATCGGTTTGCATTCAAAGATAAGCTAAGAAGCCAAATCAAAGAAGTTTTTTGAAAGGAAACACTTAAGGAAAGTTTTGATATCGACATCTAAAGCAAAGGAATCAATACAAAAAAATAAATAATGTAAGAACATAGATATAATATCATGAAGAAATTGGGAATCATAAGCACAACATAGATAGTATAATTGCCCTCGATAAAATAATGTGAATATAAGAGCGTAAAGTAATAAAGGAGCATACAATAGTGAATGCAAAAACCTATACAAAAGGAAAGGTTATTTGTTCACTTGAGATAGAGAATACATTCAACAATAATCCACATATGCACCAAGAATAAAAGATAATATTTTTATGGCAATAAGTAAAGTTTTTATGATAGTATAATAGAAAAAGGTAATAATTTAATAATAAAGGAGATAACATATAGCCTTTTTTTGCATAGGAAGAAGTCATAAAACTATATAAATATAGAGAACATAGTCCATATGCATTGCTCAAGATGTATTACATATGGCACATTGATAAAGATGAAAGGAATATTGATCATCACCTATAACCAAATAATTTTAGAAGTTACTCAACAAAGTTTTGGAATCTTGAGACTCAAGTTCACATTGAAATATCTAATGAAATTTTGAATAATTCTAAGTAACATTTGATCACTTCATGCCAAGAGTAGAGGAAATGCCAGGAGTAGAGTAAGAATTAGTGAGAAAGGTTGAGCAGTTGAAAAGGAAATGCTAGGAGAAGAGTGAGTTACAATGAGCAAGGTTTGAGTAGTTGAGAAGGAAATACCTCCATGCAAGAACACACATGGAGCATCATTTCTAGTGTCCTCAACATTTGAGAAGTGCATTGCAGTACTCACATTAGAAATTCGAATAGCTAATGAATAATTTGTGTGAAGAAGTAATGGAAACAAGACATGTGTGCAAGTGTTCAAGGTTTGAGTTTTATTAAAGCTTTATATTTAATTAAGGTATTATTAAGAGTTATAAGGTAAAGTTTTAAAGTTTTATTGTTTAAATATAGGATGAATAAGTGAAAATTTTTATTATAGTTTTTTAAAGGTCATATAGAGTGGTAAGGTTAATTAAAGTAGGGATTAATAATTTGTTTAATTATAATATTAGAAGTTATATAAAGGTTTTTGAAATTATTTGAAAGTATTGTCATTTATCTTTAAGAGAGTTATTTTTGAAAAATATTATTTAAATTTGGAGTAATAAGATTTACAATTAGGTTATTTAATTTTTTGAAGTTTTTAAAGTTTGATTTGATATTTTTGACAAGATTTAAAATTAAAATTTTTTAAATATCTTCAAATTTATTTATCTAGGAAACAAAATTATTTCAACATCGAAAACTAGGAAAACATAAGTTTGCAAAATTTATTTTTTGTTTCTAAACTAGGGATACAAGGTTTCCTACCCCATAGGATTTTACACTAGAAATTTTAAATTATTTTAGAAGCTTACGAGTTATAAGGATGCCTACTTTAAAAGAATCAAAATCTACAAATTTTATGGATAGTTATAAGAAGTTTACGATTAGAAAAGAAAAAATAGATGCCATAAAATTTGGGATTAAGAATTTGATTGAAAATTTAGAAGGAAATATAGACATTGTTTTAAGGTTAATCTATAGTGAAGCCATAGATGAAAATTTTAAAACTTTGAATACTATTTGCATGTAAGACTTGTTGAAGTAGTTTATTATGGAAAATATAGTAGTATGATACATTTATATATAGGTAGCATAATACATATGGTTTTGTTTTCACTTAAGCTTCATAAAAAGGAGAATGTGAAACAAAAAGAGTTGATTGAATCTCTTAAGAAAAAAGTGGAAATAGGAGAATATTTTCTAGAAAGCATATTTCATTCTTTATGTGCTATTGACATTCCAAGTTCATCTAAGTTAGGAATTATTATGATGCATTAGGTGAAAGGTCGTAAGCTACTATACAAGAAAACAAAGAAACATATGATTCTAAGCACAAAGGTAAAGGAAATATTCTTATGTAAGAATCTGATGACAATGAGAGAGATAAAAAATCTTGTAATATTAAAGCTACAAATATTTAAGAACATGAAGCCAAATTCAAAGAAGATGAAGATGTACTCAAAGGAAAATAAAATAAATAGAATGAACCTATTGAAGCTCAAGTAGAATATCACATGCATTGCAAGGTCACTTGAAGATTGAATATGAAGATGAATACTATGATTGAAGACTAAAATATTCAATAAAAAATAATATAATACAAAGGGGTATTGGAGTATATTACATTATTTTTTTGATGCTAATGTACCCCATTGGTACCTTCATGGTATATATTGTAAATAATATATAGGATTGAGTCATATTTTAGAGTGTGAATTCAATTTATCCTTTATGTAAGTGTGAATGTGTAGCATACACACAAGTGTCATGTAAAATTGTAATGTGAAATAAATGCACAAGTATCATGTAAAGTTGTAATTTATAGGAAATGTACAAGTGTAATGTAAAGTTGTCATGCGTAGCAAATGCACAAGTGTCATGTGAGTTAGTGTGCAAGTGTAAACTAAATCTATGTGCACAAGTGTCTTATATGTAAGAGTGCAAATATGTAATGAAAATATGTGCATAAGTGTATTATACTAGAGTGTTCAAAGTGAAGGTCAAGAGTCATGTATAGGTGTGCATACAATATAGATTCAAGTTTTCATCAAGTATGCAAGTGTCAAGTAAATATAACATTTTTAACACTTAGCATATGGAGAGGAATAGTCAAGTATCCAAATATTCATAATACTATTGATGTATACTCCATAAGGATAGAATACCAGATCATCACATTACAGATAAAGTGGAGTAATAAAAATTGCATACATTTTGAGAAAATAATATTATAAGTTGTTCTACATTCTTATTACATGTATGATTAATTCTATTTGCATTGATATTGCTATTTATTATTAAATGTTATTTGATATATTATGAGCCTTGATATACATATTATTTTACTCATATTATTATCTTAACCTTATTGTATTGTGTCTATATTATATTTGATGTTGAGATATTTAACTTGTGATATTTGTAATATTACTAAGGCTTAAAAAGCCATAAATATGGACGTATATTCATCATCACAACAATTGAGTACTTTCAAAAATAGGTAGAGGTAATGATTTGTTCCTCTTCCACTAGTATTCAACTCTCTAAATTCATCCTTATTTAGATCATATCTCATTATGGAATGTCATCAATTATAATATCTAATGGTGATACATATTTTAATAACAAGAATATCTCTAAAATTTGTAGCAAATTTACAATTTAGTACAAGTGATCAATGCCTTACTATCCACATGGTACTGACTAGGATGAGACATATAATAAAAAGTTAATCAGTATATTAAATATTATCATTAGTAAAATAGATCAATATTACCACATTCAACTATATATCATTGTGTGGGCAAATCATGTTAGTGTTCAAACTCCAATACGTGTAATTCCCTATTCCTTAATCCATGGGACCAATGATGTCTTTTCTTTTGACTTAAAAATACCTTTCTTGCAAATACTATTAAAATAATCTTGTGTCAATGATAAGCATTGTAATTCTTACCTTCATCAATTGGAGTTGCTTGATGAAAATTAGATCCATGCCTTAGCACACCTATGGGTCTTGTTGACTGCTAAAAATGTTCGCTCATACTTGCACCTGTATATAGTGTCAACATGGGAATTTTCTAGCCATGTGGAAATGCTTGAGAGGAAAAATAATCCAAAGAGAGTTGGATCTCAAAATATGCAAAGGGAAAATGAAAAAAAGAAAACAAAAATAGCAAGACAAACAAGGAATACAAAATAAAAATGAGGTGATACACCAAAAGGAAATTATTGATTGATCCATCTATTTTTTTTTAAGATACACAATCCAACACATATAAAACATAAAATATATCTTGAAACAACTACAAGAGGTATGGTGATTTGAAAAAAGGGCTAAATCCACATGCAATTCAATCCTAATATGAAAATACATAGACTACAATTGAAATAGTCTTTGTATTAATTTCACAATGTTACAAAGGTCAGCCAATGATAGAAATAAATTAATAACAAAAAAATACTTGGAAAATATATTTTAAAGACAAGATATTTTTCCAAGGTCTTCTATTTTCCATAAGCATTAATTATTATGGAAAGAATTTGCATATTTTTCCTCTCTACTTTTTAAATTTACAAAAAATTTAAATATTGGAGATTTTAAATAGCTAAAAAGAAGAGGATATTTAACATTTTTTACAATAAAATCCACATGGTATTTCTACTAAAATAGAGGATATGAAATATCCCTTGTTTTCCTCTTTCCAACGAACACAAAAATAATGAAAATGGAGCCATGATCGAAAAGTTATACCCTTTGGAAAGTTTGTTACATTTTGGAGAAAGTTTCACACTCTTTGTCCTTCATGACTTTACATAGTGATTTGGTATAGTTGTACAACTCCACGATTTAAGAAGTAAGGCAACACAAATTGGTCCAACACATACTACTATATCTTCAATTGGTGTAACCATAAATGAATTTGAGAAGGAGGCTCAAAATTTAATAACATGTCTACCATCAATGGATGAAATTAACCTATGGAAAAAATGTTTGAACTAGTTCCTTTGAAATTGATGACCTGGTCCTCAAGAAAAATCAAAACAACATCAATGTGAAAGACAAGTCAAAGATGAATTTGAGCCAAATAAACTAGGTCCACTCATAGTTACCACCAAGTATGGATTATGAGCTTATTATTTCACTACACTCAATAGTAATGAATTAAAAAAAATCATGAACATAATACATTTAAAAAGATGCTATATTTAGTCTATGTCATCTTGTATCAATTTTATGTATGATTGTCTACTTGCATGATTGCTTAATTTCATGATGGCTTATTCATACATGGTTGTTTCATGCATATTGATTTAGTAGATACATTGTCATGTGTGTGATGATCCTAGTAAAATAATTTATACATGCATTTCTTTACACGAGGTGGTTGATGACAACATACCTATATCTATCCATAGATTTCTTATCATATATTGCATCATTTTTTATCTTGTATTTCTACTTACTCATCCTCCTCATAGTATTCCTATGGATTAGTTTTATGATGGTAATATGGTAACATTAGCATATGTAAATTAGTGAACAAGCAATAATATAATAATATTACCTTACCAAAGATACTCCATGGTAGAAAATAGTAACCCTTATCTCTCCCTATATTATTATCTATAGAGTATTCAAGTATGCAATCCTAATATTATTTAGGCATATATTACTCTACATTACAGTTTTACTAGGTAACTAATGCTAGAAGATCTTCCCCAATATCACATTGCTTTCTCTTACATGCCTACTTGATGCATGCTTGCTTAATCTCATAATTTATTCCTTACATATGCTAGTAGTTGCTTGGACTACTTCCAAATGAGTCAACAAAATTACAATAATGCTATGATGATCCTAGTCAAGTTAGCTCATTTATGCATTGCATGTGCACTAGGTTATTGAGACTAGTGGATCTCTTAATCAATACACATTATTTATCCTAATTACAACTCACTTTTGGTTGTTATTTTATCCTTATGTACCATCAATAGGATAGGCAAGGTTATTCCAACACTTGGAAAGCATATAGGATTTTGTGGATTTTACAAATGGTGTAATGATAAAGCCTATGTTGCTATGTAAACCATAAATCCTGTAACGACCCCCCTCACATGATTAATAAATGAAAGTGAAAAAATAATAAACTTAGCTTTTTATTTTCAAATATGGTACTGCTAATGGTATTTGTGAGTGTAGTACAATTGCAAGATGTCAATTAAAGGAAGTTAGTCTATAGAAAAAGGTAAGATGGAGAAGTGATGATTCGACTCATGAGCACATGGAAACTTGTGCTTTGCATTTCATTTAGGAGCATTATAAATTGCATCTCTGCATGAGTTATGTTTACTTGAATGTTACTTGCTAGCATGGAATAATATATATTTTAAGTGGCGATGATGATGGGAGCCACTTCTTTGATTGTGCATGTGTGTGTTTAATATTTGGAATTTTTCTTTAAAGAAAAAGAAAGAAGGTTTTCCATGTGATAAAGCTTATATTAGTAATATTATTTGTTTTAACAATAAGATTAAGTCTTCCATGTATTAAACATATGTTATTATTATAGAATTGCTTTAAAAATAAAAGAGTATTAGTGGAGCATTAAGTTTGAATATTAGTAGGATTTAATAAAGAACATGAGTGCAAGGTATACTCTATATAGTTTGATGTTATCTTAAACTAGAATGTTGAAATTATGATGTAATGACCATGATGCAAATATGTATGTGTGAAGTGGTGCAATAGAGTATATCAGATATTTGGTGGTGTGTATGTGTGTAAAATAAAATGAATGGTTGATTTATCCATTGGGTGGAAAGGAAAAGCTACAAGTGCAAAAGATCTTGGAGTATACGGGAGAAAAAAGAAAAAAGAAAAAAACATTGTACTATGCATGATGTCAGTAAGAGGAAAATGAAGGAAAGCAACACGAGGGTTTGGATAGCGTAATCTTAGGTTGGTTGCCCTATAGTATTAAATATTTTGAAAATTGTATCTACAATGGTTCTACATGAGAAAAAACATTTGTATTCGCTTGTTTGATATTTGAATTATTGTTGGTTTAATTTTGTGGAAGTAAAGAGAAATACAAGTGTTATACCTTGTGATATTTCTTTTATTAAAAATATAGATTAACGGGTAGAGCACTGCGTTGCTGCCATTAGAAAAATGTTTGGTTGAAAGGAAAAGATGTTTGTTTTAGATTTCATTTTTAATTTTGAAATGCTAAAATCAATTCTTGTTTGTGCATGGAGTTTTCATGATTGTTCTACCTTTGAAATTAGAGGTAGATAAGAAGGAAAGATTTTTGTTTAAAAATTCTTTGAGTTATATCTCGAGTAAGGAGAATTATAATCCTTTGATAGTAACTACTATAAATTAGTAAGTGTGTGCATAGTAGAATGCATATTCATTCATTTTGAGCCATATATAATCCCTTGTGGAACCCTACAACTTTTGTTGTGCAGAACATAAATTGAATGATGGATTAGTCACTTTACCAGTAAAACTTGAGTACAATAACTGCTATGATAAAAATAAAGGGACAGTTCCAGAGTATGTGCAAGAAAAAATGACTATTGAGAGCTAACCGTAAAGCTACTACAAGAGATAAAGTTTACAATTATGTATATCTAGTGCTTGTATGACTTTGGATCTAGGAAAAATTTTAGAATTTTTACCAGCCAACAACATGTGTAGAGCATAGTTCATAACCTTGGTTAGAGGGTAGATTGTATTTTTGGAAAATATAAGTAAATAGCATCACGTATGGAAAATAAGGGAAGGTCCCTCATGTAATACCATGTCCTACCTGGTCATGTTGTGTACATTAAAGTAATGTTGAACTTTATTTTATAAATGGATGTTGTAATAGTTGGTCAAATAAATTGAAGCATTCTATGGTATTCTTTATTAATAAGAAACTCGAAGACTGTGTTATTCATTATTGTGACTAAAAAATTAAGAAACAAGAATAAAATAATGATATGATACAATAGTAAGCACCAAAAGCGTATAATTATTGCACAAATGAAATAAAACTCTTTACTACTATGGGTGTATCTCAAATGTTAGAATCAGTATGCCCCTAATGTTGGTGTTTACAATGATTATTTTTAATGTAATATTATAGATTACTAGGGTTATTTTAAACCCTAGTTTTAAATAATGGCTAATGCATTCACCTTATATAATCCCAATGAGGTTGCAGGTGGGCTTGTGTATGCTAGATAGAGCCACCCTAGCTTCAATAGCTCCCAAATGTATGATTTTCATACATGCACACAATAAACAATAACAAATATTAGTAACACCTGTGAGGGCTCCACTGCATGAGAGCATCAAAATAAAATCACTAACCCTATATACTACAATAAAAATATAAACAAATCATAAGAATATGAAAATAAATGAACAAAAAAATTACATTGTCCATAAACCTTTGGATTCTAGTGATAGTTTCAAAGATGCCCTAACAACACCCAAGGGATGTAGGGCTAAATATCTAGTGCATGAGATGCCTGTGGGTGCTCAGGGATGAGAACAAACATCCAGAGGCACTCTACGAGCTCTGGTGGGTTCTCAGATGGCTTTGGTAGGTGCTCAAATGACTCTGGTGGGTGCTCATATGGACTGAGAGGGTTTTTAAGGATTGATGAGAGTAGCACAAAACCATATATTGTTCATATGGGAAGGGTAGAGGAAGAAGCAGGGGACTGCTAAAAATGGTGATGGGGGTGAGAATGGAACTGAGGGGAGGCTAGGGCTTGAAATCTAGAAATGTCAATATTTTAGGGGTATTTAGGTCTTCAAGAATATAGGGAATTTAGCAATTAAGGATTCAAAGAACTTAGGGGTTGAGTTGTCAAAATGACTCCTCTTTATAATATTCCCTCAGACATGTTAGGCTTTTGATGACATAATTTGAGCGATCGAGATTAAAACATGAGCAAGGGTGGAGATAAAATCTGGGCAAGAGGCATGGATTAAGGTGGATGTATGGCTAAGATTAAAACGTGGTGGAGAGCAACGATTTATTTATATAAAAATAAATATATATATATAATATATATAAATGTAATATATAAAATATTAATATTGAAATATATATTAATAAATATGTATAATATATATATATATATAATGGATGGTGAAGATTGGAAAACATGTATGGATGACAAGTGGCTATATTTTGGTGTCTACAAATGTCCCTTTTTGTACTGCATTGTGTGAAACATAATGTGGTGCAAAAATATGAGACATGGTTTGGAATTTTGTAGAAGAAACTTTATTTCATTAGAATGTGAATATGATATTGAAGATAAAATAATTTTGAATATTTCAGCTTACCCCCTCAATTGGTGAATGAGTGAAGAATGAATCTCACAAATCAATTAACAGATTTGTGCAATGAAAATGTAAGTGACTGGTGTAAATGTAAATGTATGATATAAATATAAATGATATGAATTATGTAAAAGGATGATATAAATGATGTAAATGTGAATTATGTAAATGGATTTCATTTTTTCCCCAACAGAGAAAAGGTTTTGTTGTAAAATGCAAGTGATTGAATCTATTTTTACCCCGATAGAGAAGGGGTTTTTTCCAAGTGTAATTACCATGATCATGTAATATTTATCCCATTGTGGGAAATAAAAATAAAATGTGGTTATCCTAATTTTGGGGTGATTCTATGCTATTGAATAAAGTGCCTTTTGGCATCATTGAAATGCAAAGTTGTGAAAATGCAACAAAATAAAAAGAGTCAACCTTGGGGGACTGACTAGTGATTGTAGGATAACTCCCACAATTGGAACCAATCAACCTAGTGAGGACCTATCTCTATGATGACTATAAATATAAAATAAATTATGTATTATATTTTTTGTCCTTGTTTCAAGCCCTACGAACAAGGCCATCAATGACAACTGTTGAGAAAATTGGTCTTTACATAGTCTCACTCTAAAGGTGAGGGACCAAAAGTAATTTTGTTTTTGAAAAAATAGATATTGGATGATGATGATGGCCAAGTTTCCTTATGGTTATTTACCCATATTACCAAATTGCATGGATAACCAATCACTGCAATCGCCAAGATGATAGGATAAACTACTAGTTACGAGGTTCACTTGAAATTTTATATGAACTTGGAAAAATGAGAAAATGCAATGATTGATGGATTACAATGTTGGTGAGGTGCATATTTGATGGTGAGAGTGATTATTATGGTAATTTTATAAAAAATTGGACCATTTTGGTGTGTTTTGTAACTTGTAATGTGATTTTATGCCTTTTTATTGCAAGAAAAAATTATGTGCCCAAATCGATTTTGGTTTTCAAAAAACATGATATTATGATGAAATGAATGTATGGATGCAATTTGGACTGATTTTGTGGAGGTAAGCTTCCTTTTTTAAGTACTTTATATTTTTACCAATTTTTATGCCAAACTCCAATGGGCATCTACAAAAAAATTTAGGCACTCGTGCGCATATGGTGATATGTAAACACTGGTGTGTATCTCCATGTGCCTATGAAGTCCCATGGATGTCCCAATGCACTAGAAACAACTATAAATGGCTTTCAAAGGTGAAATTAGATTCATTCTTTTGTTTGCAAATTCCACAAGTTGTGTCTGAGGGAGTGAGTAAGGTGAAGTGGATTGAAGGAGTCGGGCAAAGGATTTGTGTTGCAGAAGCTATGGAAGTGGAAGGAGTGGATGCAGTAGAAAAATAAGATATTGAATTTTCTAAGGTAAGCACTCTTGGTATTCTTTGTTTGAATTTAGGCAAAAAATTATGTGTTTGTTTTTTTTTTTGTATGCAAATAAATGTTACTTTAATGTAATTACTTTTTTAATGTGTTGGGCTATAGTTGAGGATTATAGAGGCTTGACATTAGTTCTCACCTCTCATCCTAGGAGTGATAAAGGATTTTTAGAAGGAGAAGTGGGATTGGTTGGAGGATGTGGGGTTGGCTGGAGTAGCCCATATTGATGTGGTTAGGATGTATGAGTGATATCTCTACCTTGGTAGAGAGATGGGATCTATATAGGGGGGACCTTTTAGATCCCTACTGGAGAGATTACAGTGACACTGTAGGATATATATTGCATCCTCAAGTTACCAGTGGAGGGGTTATATTTTGAGGTTGGACACGATAAGGGGTATGATATGAGTCACATATTTGGAGATGGATGGGAATTTGAGAGTGTGAGTGGTAGAGGGATAAGGTACTTGAATATGTATATGGAGAAGAAGTTGGATGTACTTGAAAATGATTCATTTTGGCCAACATAGAGGCTTCGAATAGCACTGGCTATTGATTCTCATGGAACTTGATCAAGCTGGTGTATGATATGATTGATACACCTCGGGTGTATGCATGGTCTCCTACTTTGTTAGCACAACTATACTAGGAGTTGTACAAGATGAAGAGGTGGTGATGGAAGGGGAATTGATGCAGGAGCATCCGAAAGTAGCAGAGCAATCCTACATCAACCAAATTTTTCTAAGTGTTTCCAAAATTTGGTTCTGTTTCGAAGTATTTAGCAAAAAAAAGGCAAAATTTGGAGGGTCACGAAATCACGACATGTCACGAAATCATGACACAAAAGCGGAGTACAAGATCACAGCCAAAGATGGTCGCGATATCACGACACTTGATATCGCGACAGAAACACGAAACGAAGGTCGAGGGCAAAAGTGGTCGCGATATCGCGATGCGCGATATAGTGACAGAAAATCAAAAGCAAGGATCAAATGTAGAAAACATAAGGCATGGGCTCGAATGCAGAAGGCAGAAGGCAGAAGCAAAACTCAAAGGCGGAAAACTCAAGGAGATTAAGGCAATTCTGAGTTTTTGTCGTGATATCGCGACGTCGCGATATCATGACATTTTTTGGAAGCTAAGGCACGCAGGGGGTTTTTCGTCACATCGCGACGTCGCGATATCGTGATGTCACGACGTTTTTGAAGCTAAGGTATGGAGGGGTTTTTCGTCGCGATATCACAATGTCACGATATCGCGACGTCGCGATGTCGCGACATTTTTGAAGCTAAGGTATAGAGGGGGTTTTTCGTCGTGATATCACGACGTTATTTGCAGATGAAGGCAAGGTGATAGTTTGGTCACGATATCGTGACATGTCACGATTTCATGGCCAGTTGAAGACAAATCAAAAATGGACACGTGGACAGGCCATGCATGCGGGAAAAGAGACAACTGTTACAGATAAATATTCTGACAAAGCGACGGTTGTAGGTGAAGGACCTATTAAATGCGTGCTTTCATGGCGGGTCAGGGAGTTGGCCAATCACGAAAGAAAAATTTAAGATTCGACGGGGGAAGCCGATTTTGGCAGGTTTTAATTTAATGTATTTTCCAGAAGGGTGATTAATGACATCGAGGGCCGAGACCTCGATAAAAACTTGGGAAATTGTAATAGATGGGTGGTGGATCGGAGAAGGCACTTAGAGCGTAGAAGTGAGAAGAGAAGACCAAGCTAAGCGCTGGTCATTGTAAAATCCTGCGGGCTATGTTTTTTTGATGTATTTTTCCAGTATATTTTAATGAAAAGTAGGGTTTGAAGAAGTGTGTTTCCTAGTCGCCCGTCAGTGGTATCAGAGCCGAAAGTTCCTGAGTGTGTAACATATCATCGGACGTGAGGCAGTTACACTAGGATCTGTGGGAAGGCTTGTGAAAAAAGTGAGTGGAATGCCTCCGAGAAGAAACCCCATTGGTGAGAGAGGCATGGCGACAGCAGTAGCAGATTTTTGAGCTTTGTAGCGGTAAGTTCAGGCCCTGCAAGAAGAACTGGACAGAGGACATGAACCAAGAAGAGATGACGATAGTGAGGACGAAGTGGATGAAGAAAAAAATCAATCTGAAGAGGAAGAGGAGGCTATAGATTCGGCATAAGCCAGACTGTACAAAGCCATATCCCAGATTGGGAAGAGGCCGAAGATGAAAGTTTCCACGTATTCTGGGAATCTAGATCCGAAGGAATTGATCGACTGGATCAATGATCTGGAAGAGTACTTTGAGTATGAAGAAGTTGAAGATCCCGAGAGGGTTAGATTTGCCAAGACCAAACTGAAAGGTCATGCCAGCATATGGTGGAAGGGGGTACAGCTGGAGAGAAACAGAAGAGGAAAATAATGAATAACAATATGGGAATGGATGGTAGAAAAATTAAAAAGACAGTTTATTCCTGTAGATTATGAATTGGATCTGCTGAGGAAAATGTAGAGTTTGAGACAGATGAACAAAACTGTCCAAGAATACACGGAGGAGTTTTATAAGATCTCCATCAGAACTGGCCATTTAGAAGCAAGCAAGGAGAAGGTGGCCCGTTATATTAATGGGTTGAGACCCAGTATCCAGGAAGAGTTGAGCTTAGTACGGGTGAGCACCATTGAAGATGCTTACCAGTTTGCTCTGAAGGTTGAAGAGAAACTGAACAGAAGGTTTGAGAGCAAGAAAAAAGGAAGAGGGCACGGAGGAAAGACTGGTGGAAGAAAAGAGGAAGGAAAGGAGGAGAAGAAAGAAGAGGTTAGCAGCAGCCGGGATCAGAAGGAAGATGAAGAACCCAAACCCCAAGTTTAGAACAATGGCTACCCAAGAGGAAGAGGTAGATCTGGACGTGGGTATGGAAGAGGAGTGTTTCAGGGAACCTGTTTCCACTATGGAGAAGAAGGACATCGGGCATATGAATGTCCCCAGCACCCCGAGAGGGTGAACAAGAAACATGTGGGTCCAGCCAGAGCTGCTGTGGAAGAGGAAGATGCTGGATCTGAACATTTTGAAGAAGCTGAGAAAGGAGAAGCAATGATCATGAGGAGAACCATGCTAATTGATGAAGACAAACCAAAGCAGAGGAGAAGCCTATTCCGCATACGGTGCAAAAGTTTAGGTAAAGTCTGTAATGTTATTATAGACAATGGGAGTACAGATAACTTAGTCTTCGAAGAGATGGTTGCTAAGTTACAGCTGGAGAGGAGGAGACACCCGCATCCATACCGGATTGCGTGGTTGCATAAGGACCATAGAGCATGGGTCCATGAATAGTGCTTAGTCACGTTCCAGATTAGGAGATACCAAGATGAAGTTCTGTGTGATGTTTTTCCCATGGATGTTTGCCATTTTTTGTTAGGAAGGCCATGGCAGTTTGATCAGAGTACAGTGCATGATGGTCATGCAAATACGTACTCCTTGATGAAAGATGGAGTGTGCCACAAATTAAAGCCAATACAAGTAGTGAACGAGAAGGTGTGTAGCAGTGCCAGAATTTGTCTGGTAGAAGGCAAAAAATATTTTTTCCAGGAGACGGGGTTTAAGCGGGCTGTAGAGGTAGGTGCACGTTTGGAGCTAATACAAGAGACGTGGACCGAACAACACATAAGTGAAGGTCACTTCTCCATTTACCCCGGGTGTCTGATGTAGGAGCATCCGGCAGTAGTAGAGCAATCCTGCATCAACCAAATTTTTCTAAGTGTTTCCAAAATTTGGTTCTGTTTCAAAGTATTTAGCAAAAAAAATGCAGAAGTTGGAGGGTCGCAAAATCGTGACACAAAAGCGGAGTACATGCTTGCAGCCAAATATCGCGATGCACGATATCGCGACAGAAACACGAAACGAAGGCCGAGGGAAAAAGTGGTCATGATATCATGACAAAAAATAAAAAGCAAGGATCAAAGGCAGAAAACATAGGGCATGGGCTTGAAGGCGGAAGGCAGAAGGCAGAAGCAAAACTCAAAGGCAAAAAACTCAAGGCAAAGGTTTTGTCGCAAAATCGCGGCATCTAAAGGAGATTAAGGCAAGTCAGAGTTTTTGTCGCGATATCGCGACGTTTTCTGGAAGCTAAGGCACGGAGGGGGTTTTTCATCACGATATCACGACGTCACAATATCGTGACGTCGCGATGTTGCGACATTTTTGAAGCTAAGGTACGGAGGGGGTTTTTCGTCGCGATATCGCGACGTCGCGATATCACGACGTCGTGATATCGCGACATTGCGATGTCGTGACATTTTTGAAGCTAAGGTACAGAGGGGGTTTTTCGTAGCGATATCACGACGTTATTTGCAGACGAAGGCAAGGTGACAGTTTGGTCACGATATCATGACATGTCACGATTTCACGGCCGGTTGAAGACAAATAAAAAATGGACACGTGGACAGGCCATGCACGCGGGAAAAGAGACAGTTGTTGCAGATAAATATTCTGACAAAGTGACGGTTGCAGGTGAAGGACCTATTAAATGCGTGCTTTCATGGCGGGTCAGGGAGTTGGCAAATCATGGAAGAAAAATTTAAAATTCGATGGGGGAAGCCGATTTTGGCAGGTTTTAATTTTTTGTATTTTCCAGAAGGGTGATTAATGACATCGAGGGCCGAGACCTCGATAAAAAAGAAAAAACTTGGGAAATTGTAATAGATGGGTGGTGTATCAGAGAAGGCACTTAGAGCGTAGAAGTGAGAAGAGAAGACCAATCCGAGCGCTGGTCATTGTAAAATCCTGTGGGCTGTGTTTTTCTGATGTATTTTTCTAGTATATTTTAATGAAAAGTAGGGTTTGAAGAAGTCTGTTTCCCGGTCCCCCATCAGGCATGGAGGTAACTTTCTATTATAATGTTGGTATTAGGAGCAGTTTAGTGTGGCTGAACATGTAGGCTTACCAACTGAGTCATGGGATAGGGAGAAACCCTATGCTATGAGATGGACTGTGGCAAAGGAGGTGTAGTTGAGTCATCCTATTTATACTGGCCAGTGGTACTGGTATTTATGTGTTGGATTGATATGAGTTTAATTTATTTGGAGGCCATGGCAATATACCTCTTGAAGAGGTAATGGGGAGCAGTTGTGGAGGGTTCAATAGGCTATATGGGTGGTTGCGAGGTATAGGAGTATGGTGGAGCACATCCAATTTTCACAAGTGCTATGGTAGTTTAGGCTAAGGCAGGGAATTCCTATGGCACCAATGCTCTAAAGGTGCCATCAAGATGACATGGGTCTACCTTGTATGGAGGTATGGAGGGTGAGCTATGAGGATGATGAGGAGATGGACCTTCCCAATGTCGATGATGTAGGGTCTACTGTGGAGTATAACACATGGTTCACTACACAAATACCATGGCTACCGAGCCTAGTAGTGGATGAAAGGAATGGCAATGAGGTAGAGGTTGATGTGGAGGATGCCGATGCAACTACCAAATGTCATAGATACCTTTGATCTAGAAATCAAATGAGGTGAGTGAGGGATACAATAGAGCAGGATCTAAGGCTTGGAGGTCATGGAGATGGTTGGGATGATGATATGGATGATGTTTCAGAGGGACATCTAGGTCAGAGTGATGAGGATTGGGAAATAATTAAGCAGTTGGTGGTAGAGTGGGATGTAGTGATAGTGGCCCAGGTTGTTTATGTGGTAGCTCAGGATGCAAAGATAGCTCGACTATGGGCAGAGCTAGAGGTACAACCTACTATAAGTGGATGCAAGGATAGGATCATGAGGCTCCATGCAGATCTTATGGAGAGGGACCATCATCAAATGCATGATGTAATACAACTTTGAGCTTGGTATGGATATATCTAATTGTTGGAGGAATTATTGATGGGGCACCATATTGGGCTTCCAAATCCACCTTCCTCATCCATATTCGGGCTTGTTAGGCATAGCGAGTCTAGGCATAGCTCTAGTTCTAGGGATCATTTAGGGTCACGGGGATCCTCTTATAGGTGTTAGCAAGTGCTTAGATGCACATTTTGTATATAATACTTGGTGCTCCATTGTATATAGCCTTTTGGGCATTCATTTTACATGCGATATTTATACATATATATATCTTTATATATATATATATATATATATACATGGATTTTATTTTTGTGTTATGCTTTTATGTAAATTTTTTTGTGTAAATTCTTTTATGTGGATGCATGTGTATATGGATTATTAATGTAATGATAATAAGTTATGAATGCAAATAAATTAATTATCATTCATAGTTTAGATTTTACTTGGCCATGTTTAGCATTGTTGTTTAATTAGGGGCACCAAAGTGGTGGTATGGATATGGAAAAATCGTGTAATTTTATGGATGGAAGAAGATATGGATGCTGACATAGAATAATATATGGATGTTGATATGGAAGAAGATATGGATTTTGATATAGAACATTGAATTTTTTCAAAGACTCGGACATAGTAGTGATATCAAACAAACTATATTTTGTCTAATTTCTTTAATACCAAATGTGTGTGTAGTGAATTTATTTACTGAATCATGAGCATGGTAATGAATTAAGGCAATAAATAACCAATGTGTATGCAAGTGATTTCATTAACCCATGTTGAGAAAATTGAGATGAAAACTTGATATGAATTAGACCAAGAAGCTAGCTTATCCTTATGTGCAATCAGAGGTCTGTTTAAAAGATATGTGTTGCCACATGTGAGTGTACTTCACTGCCATTCAAGCATCTATATCCTTGATGGATTAGCTCCATATTCCAAGAGTTTGATCTCTAAGCTTTGGGTATTTAGACTACCTAACCATATGACTAGAAATATAGTTCTATCCTTACAACATGAGGATCAGTGGCATGTGATGTGTAAAATATTTAGAGTTTTGGGGATTTTTACCTATTCTTTATTTTATTTTGAATTTGTGGTAGTGGTGAAACCCACTATTTTTATAGACTATGTGCATAATGGGACAATAAAGGAATACCATTTTAACTTCAAGGTTCAACAATTTATAGTATTATATCTCTTTGACACAAGATGTTTCTAGGATGTATAATTGTGTTTAGTTCAAGAATATTTAGAGTCAATTTGTAGAACTCAATATTTTCTTAGTGAAAATGTGTCTTGGTCCTAAAATAAAAATTGACATGTATTGGAGGTTGCTTAAAACACTAGGAGTTGCTGAGAGACCGATAACACTAAAGTATTATGGAAATGTGATTTGCAAATGATAATTTACCTTTATGGAATAGTGCAATGAAATGGATGATGGTTTGGTGGTACCCCTGATTAAGACAACATGATTGTATTGGACCAATTAATACCTGAACTAAATAAATGATCCCTAATATGAAATGAGATGGTTGTGATGCAATGTATGAAATGTGGGTTGTGAAATGAAATGTGTGTAATGCAAATGTATTAAATGCAATTTTTTTTTTGTGTAATAGCCATACATATACATATATCTAAATCACATTAAGCATAGAATGCTCTCAACAGGATAACATTAAGTGCTTCGGGATATTAAAATACCTCTATACTGGCAAGCCTATAAGTTTGTTTGCCCACCTTTTGAGTAACAATGTATGGACCTAACCAATTAGCCATGAAATTATCATGAAGATGTGGCAATTCAATGGTGTTTTGTTGATTCTCTTCAAGAACAAGATTTTCTACTTGGAATTCATGTAGATGAACTTTGATGTTGTAAGAATTTTTTAGACGGTCTTGATAAACTTGTAAATGCTCTAAAGAAATGACCCGCCTCTCATCAAGGAGAATGAGTTGGTAAAAATGTGCTTGTCTACTAGTATCATCATCTATGAATTCCTGTAGTGAAATTCGTAATAAGGGGATATCAAGCTCAAGAGGCATGCTTGCTTTTGCTCCATAGACCAATGAAAATAGTTTTGCCCTAGTAGGCATGCAAATGCTTGTTCGATAAGCCCATAATACATAGGAAATTTGAGTATACCAATTTTTATGATTTTATTTAACAAGTTTCTTGAGAATAGCAATTAAGGTCTTATTGATAGCCTCAGCTTATCCACTTTCTTGTGGGTAATAAGGAGTCAAGAAAATATGTTGGATACTGTATTTTTCACAAAGTGCTTGAACATCCTTGTTATTGAAAGACTTGCTATTATCAGAGATGATTTTTGAGGGAATACCAAAATGACATATGATATGATGAAGTATAAATTCTATAATTCTAAGTCCTGTCATACTGGTTAGAGGAATTACCTCAACCCACTTTGTGAAGTATTCAATGACTATGATGATGAATGTATGTTATCTTGAGGAAGGAGGTGATATTTTACCAATTAAATAAATACCCCATTGTGAAAAGGGCCAAAGGCCTTAAATAGGATGTAATGCTTATGATGACATATAAGTTAAATTAGCATGCTCTTGAAATTGCTTACAACATTTGAAATATGTACAAAGATCGTGTTCCATGGTGGGCCAATAGTAATCCATGCATAAAATACGCTTTGTAATGGTCATTCCACTAAAATGACCACCATAAGTACCATCATAATCTTCAACTATGGATATTTGTACCTTTGAAGGCTCGAGACAATGAAGGAGGATTCCATCATAACCTTGTCTATAAAACATGTCCCTCAAGAGAGTAAAATGGGCCATTTTTTTCTTGAAAGTGCATTTAGCAGTCTATGACTTATCTGATAGGAGTGTTCCAAACTTGAGGAAGACTACTATTTGGTTTTACTAAGGCTCATATGGATTTGATTGGATAAATCAAACATATTTTCCATCCTTAGATTCAGCATGGACAATTGTAGATATAGAGATCATTGTAGTAATAAGTAGTTGTACATATCCTTTGGATTTCTTTGGAATCAATGATGCATGAGAGGCCATCGCATCTGTAAATATATTAGTCAAACATGGCAAAATATTGATTTCATACCAATTAAATTTATTGAGAAATTTCATTACTACTTCATGGTAAATATTTATGGTAAGTTCTTTGCATTGGTCTTCTCTATTGATTTGTCTAACAACAAGTTTAGAATCACAAAATATCTTGATGCAATTCATACCCATAGCTATGGCTACTTGAAGACCTAATATTAAAGCTTCATACTTTGCATTGTCAGTTGTGCATTATAAGTCAAGTTTGAATTATAAGGGGATAGGAACCCCCTAGGGTGTATGAAATATGACTCCAACACATTTAGCTTTTTTGCACTTAGAACCATCGCATAAGAGAGTGATATTGACGTCTTCCTCCATAATGATATTTTATTTTTGTTCAAATATAGTAAATACCAAATCATATGGGAGCTCAATAATCAAGGGTTGATCACTAGGAAGTGGAGATTCCATAATATAATCAGCTATGACCCGACCTTTAATGGATTTTTGGATGATGAACTCAAGATCAAATTCAGTGAGAAGCATTATCCATTTAGTGGTACAGGTGTTATTGTAAGTGCGAGATTTAATATAATGTTGAGGATCTTCATGAGCTATGCCATATGTGGTGTAACTAAGCATGTAATTTCTGAGTTTCTTAGTGGAAAAAACAACTGCTAAGCATAATTTTCCATGTAAGCATATATGGTTTCATATTTTATAAATGTTTTACTAATGTAATAGACAAATTGCTCCTGATTGTTTTCATTCTTTTGTGCAAGCATTGTCCCTAATACAAACTTCATTACTGAAACATAAATATGGAAGGGGACCCCCATATGAGGAGGAGCTAAGACTTGTGGGGAAGCAAAGTATTGCTTGATATCATCAAAAGATTTTTGACATTCATCTATCCATGAAAAATGTCACCTCCTTTTATAGCATGTGGTTGTATGGCCTACATTTTTTAGAAAGTTGCATAGTGAAACAATCGATCGATCAAATCTTTCCTTGTAGGCTTTATAATTTTTTTCAAGTTTGTTGGGGGAGGCATATCCATGATGGACTTGAATTTATTTGGGTTCACCTCAATGCATTTTTTGGAGATAATGAACCCTAGTAGTTTATCAGAGGTAACACCAAAGACACATTTATTGGGGTTCAACCTTACATTGTGCTCTAGAATTCAATCAATGACTTTTTTCAAGACACCAATGTGCTCTTGTCAAGTTTTAAATTTTGCCAATAGATCATCCACATAATCTTCAATAATATTATGCATGTAATCATGGAATATGTATGTCATGGCATGTTGATAAGTGGCATATACATTTTTGAGTCCAAAGGGTATCACCTTGTAACAAAAAGTCCCCCAAGATGTAGTGAATGTTGTTTTGTGTTGGTCATAAGGATTAATTCAAATTTGATTGTATCCTAAAAACCATCCATGATAGAAAGCATTTCATGGCTAGTGCAAGTTTCAACAAGAGTATCAATATTTGGAAGAGGAAAATCATCCTTAGGACACACTTTGTTAAGGTCTCAAAAAATAGTGCAAACGCATATCACCCCATTAGACTTGCGAACGGGTACCATTTTTGAAAGGCACTCAGGATAGTCAATGGGGACAATGAAACCCACATCTAATAGCTTTTGAAGATCTTATTTGACTAGGAAGGAAATGGTAGGATGCATCCTTCTATGTTTTTGTTTGACCAGCTTAGCATCAAAATTCATGGTGAGATTGTGGACAACCAAGTTAGGGTTAAGACTAGGCATGTCTTTGTAGGACCATGCAAAAATACCCTCCTTCTTCTTGAGCATATCAATTAATTGCTCTTTTTAACTGTGGATAAAGTGTTACCAGGTTTGAAAATTTATGGATTGTCTACATCTTAACTAAGGTTTACATCGATGGTATATTCAATAGACATGTGAGAACCTTCCTCAAGTTGATGGGGCATTGGGATCACATAAATATTTTCTATGATATTATCAAATTATTTTGACTCAATCTCATCTATGTCTACCTAGAAAACCTCAATATTTTAAGGTGAAGATGAAGGTGAAGGTGGAGGTGACGGAGAAATGTAATTGGCTAAAGCCCTTAACAATTCTCAAAAGGGAAAAATTGAACAAAGGATGGAAGTGAGAAAATCTGATCCATATCAATAAGGATTATGTTGATTGGAATTGGTTGTTCCAAATTGTATGGATTACGAAGAGGGGTGAATAAGTCAATAGGATTCATGTTAACTTGAAGGAAAGAATAATGGTTGGCAAGTTGATGGATGAAAGGATCCTATTTTCTAGAACTGATGTTAGAGCTTTGAAAACATGAACAACAATAGAAAACACAAATAAATGCAATTGGCAAAAGCCATGTTCATGCAATGCAAATGAATATTTTTTTTTTTTTTTGTTTTTTTTTTTGAAGTTGTATTATGTACATATATTACAAAATTAGCCAGTGATGTGGATTAATGAAGTGGTGGTGGTGGTTCACTAGTTGGTTCAGATTGCTCTTATGGAAGAAGCAAGTGAATGATGGGCAGATGTATGGAGAACATTCCAAGGTAAAACTCATCTTTTTTAGTGTGTGGAATGATGGATGCTGATTCATCATTAGATTAATCAAAATTAATTGATATAACATCAAATTATTCATAGATTTCCTCTTTAGAGTCATCAATGTGATGGATATATTCTCCTAAATTTAAATGTAAACTTTGAAAGGGTTTTTCAAGATAAGAAGTGGATGAAAGTGGATGATAGCCTAAAACCTGAATGGTCACATGCTTATTGCTATGAAACATAGATAAATTTATGCATTCCCTATTCATACCATCCTAGGCCATGTCTTTGCCAATTAACTATGTGAAAATATCAAGATGAAAAACCCTACATATGTTGTATATAGGTAGGTGTTGGTTTTTTGGGTTCATCTAGGGAAGATAGATTGGGTGACAAATCAATCCCTCCATACACAAAATTATTGCTACTAGGAACTACACCCATGTTATACACTACTCCTATAGATAAGGGTGGGTCACATGGGTGATCGTAATCCTTATAAATTTTAATGTTAAGCGGTGTGACTATGATGTCTTGGACCACATATTCACCAATACAAATATTGGTTAGGTAGAGCACAACTTGGGATGATGTGGATACGGATTTGGAAGTGGATATGAATAACTTGAGAATATCCTAGGGATCTAAAAATGGGAGAGGTATGGACTAGGGTTGCATCTCACAATCCATTAAGGCAACTTGTGAAATGTTAGATGATGTGGATGAAGAGGGATTTGGCTGAGATGGTTTTTGAATGGGGGATGATGTGGAAGGAATGATGGTGGATGATGATGATGTTGACGATATGGTTGATGTGGATTGATTTTGACCAGATGTGCATATATTCAAAGGTGATGAAGATAGGGGCATGGAAGTGGAATTTTGATGTGAAGTGGTGATGGGGAGCTCCTTAGGAATATGATATTTTGATAAATATGTATATTGTGTGGTTGATGAGTTGGTTGATGATGTGAGAAAAATATGGATGGAAGAAATCATGGATTCATAGGAATTTGAAATGAAATTGCAATACTTAAATGGTTCAACATCCGCTCGTGTGTAATGAACCTGTCCCTCATGTACATGTTTTAGGCATTGATGGAGTATAGAAGGGACACATATCATTTCCCTCATCCAAGTTCATCCAAGGAGTACATTGTATACCATGGAAACTTCCAAGATGTGAAACATGGTATGTAATATTTTAACCCCCATTTCAATGGGTAAAATGATAGTGCCAACTATGGAACATAGAGCATCATTAATTTATTTCAGGATGAAAGTGGATTTGGTGATATGGAATGGTAGACGATTAATATGATGAAGAGTGGATGAGGTACTGATGTTGATGAAGGAACCGATATCAATAAATACTTGTTTAAATGTCTTCCTATCAATTTGAGCCATGATATGCAATGGATAATCCACCAATTTTTATGGCATTGGTTTAATTTCAAAATTGTAGAACATAATAGATGGCTCCATACATATTTGAATACTCCCCATAAAATTAATGAAGGCATTAGCATCTTGGGATTAAAGTTCAATGTATTTTAAAATATCCATTAATGCCTCATGATGTGGGGGATATTTTTGAATAAACTCATATGTAGACAATTTAGCTAAAGTTATTTTTAGGCTAGTAGTTAACTGGCTACTCAAGTAGATGATTGTCCTTTGGGTCTAATTTATATGATGAATGGGTGGATTTTGACTAATTAGAATATGGATTGGTTGGGATAGATTAATGGAAAATTGGATGGGTGATGATGATGTGGTAGGTTGTGGAGACACACTTACCTAAGGTGCTACGGGTGGTTGAACATGTTGTTGTAGTGCATTTTGGTAGTTAGTGTGTTGTTGAACTTGGGTGACTACACATATAGCATCCACAAAACCTTTGTATTGTTGCACGTGATTACCTTTATTTGGGGGATTCTTGGTGTTAGACCCTCCTATTGTTGGTTACACCTCCTCATGATGAGGAAGTGGTGTTTGATACCAATATTTTGGGTTGTAATGAGCTAAGGTGTTATCAAGCTTGATGGCCCCTAATTCAATGAGATCTTGCACTATATCTTTAAAATTATAGCAATTATTTATATCATGCCAATTTTTTCTATTATAAGGGTAAAAAAATGTTACCTATAGTGTTTACTATGCGTGATAGGGTGATATTGTTTAACCTCATGCAAGGCAAGTTTGTTGGTGTCATACAACCTACAAAATATAGAGGCATATGATTTGACTAGAAGGGTGTATGAGCAATTTTATCAGATAGATTATCGATGTGGGTGGTTTTCTATAGCTTGCACTATGTTTTGGGTTGATTGTGATGGTAAGGGAAGTACATGATATGAATTTTTTTGTGGTTCTTGTTGAGCTATTACCAGTTGGCTCATGACCACTTGATTAACTTGGTTGGCTTGGTTGGTCATATTGGTCTATTTTGGTTTGGATTGGCCAAAATAGTTACGTTTGTGTTGTTCCTTACTATGCCATTCTTTATTTTTAAGCTTAAGTAAACCTTATTGTATTTTTATCTCTTCAATTGTGCTAGCCTGGGCAAGATATTCCTCAAATGATCGGTATTGTTGTAATTGTAACAACCAATATATGGGTTTTAAGAAACTCTTAGTAAACAGTCTAGTAAGATATTACATTTGTAGGGTGAATGGCAATTTGGTAATAAATACCCTCCAACGGTTGCAAAAACCGTATACTGACTCATCATTATATTGCTTTAAACCATGTAAGTCAGTTAATAATACATTTTTTCTAACATGAAAGGAAATACTATGGTGAGGCAAATGGTTATACCACTCTACGACATCATATAAGAAATTGATCAACCATTTGCTTAAAATTATAAATACTATGGTGACGCAAATGGTTGTACTTCTCTATAACATCTCCTCCCAATGTCTAAGAAAATGTTTGAAGCATTAGAGCATCATTACTTTGTATTCTAAAACATGAATGGATAAATGTACTCACATGTTCTCTAGGGTCCTCAGTCCATTTAAGTTTGTCAAATTTTGGTATTGTGAAGTCTATCAGATATGGTAGTGAGGTACCAAAAAATGGATTAGATGATTGATAAATTGTATGAGTGTTGGTTTTTGGTTCATCATACTAGGAGTATGTTGCACAAGGATATCAATCAAATATTGCATAACTTGGATTCGAGGATCTTCCACAAGTATATGCAAGCCCTGAATTACTTGATAATTCTATGAAGGTGATGTTTTGAGATGTTAGGGTGTGATAGGATGATGATTATTTGGTGGGGTGGATTGAAATTGATGATGTAGAGGTTGATAAAGAAATGATGGTGAATGTTGAAAAGGAGATGATGTGTGTGGACTATGAATGTGATGATTTGTGTGAATGACATGGGCATGCATTAATGGTAGTGTGGATATGGAAAACATAGAGGATTATGGTACCCATGATGGATTTTGCGTAAAAAATATCGGTTGGGTGGAAACAAATTGGGATTTAAATTTTTTTTATTTTACCTGCTATTGGGAGTAAGGTTGAGCACCTTATTGAGCCATAAGAAATGAATTGATATGTTTCCATGATTTCTATATGGACTCCTTTAAGTTATATGGTGTGGATGTGAATGGAATGGATGAGATAGGTGTAAGATAAGTTGCAACAACAATTACAATTGGATGGGTGATATTGGATGAGGTGGAACTGGCATCTATGAAGCAGCATTGACAAGTGCTTCATATAAAGTATTGCCATAGGTAGTGGTGTATGAAGGTTGAATGGATGTACTTGGAGCACCTGACAATTGATATATGGACAAATGATGGGAAGGTGCCACTAACATCTCAAAAAGAGGGTTGTTATAAACTTGGGTAATTCTAGAAGGTTGTGAAGGGGTAAGTTCCTACTAAAGAGAAGGATCATGCCTAGGTGGACTATGGACCTGTTCTAGAACATAGTTAATGGATCTTCTAAAATATTCCACTTTGGCCATGTCTATATAGGTTATGTTGTGGTCAATGGTGGGTGAAGATGCTTCTATTTGTATAATGGCTATGTGGAATCCTCTATGAAAAACATCAACATTTGAAGTTTACACAACATGTGAGGGACCCACATATAATTTTAAATAACTTATCTGTATCACACTAGTGGGGTTGACCACACAAGTGGTAGGGAAGGATGATGAATAATCCATGGATGAAGTATCTTGGTGGATGGAATTTTGATTCAATACTTATGTTTGATTTCTAGTTAACACCATAAGCTAATGAATCAAATATATGAAATATGCAAGAAAGTAATGCAAATGAAAACATCACAAAATTAAGTAAACAAATCAATCCTATGTTTTTGCAATTGATTTTGTCTTACCTCATTTTTTATCTCGTTTTTATTTTTTTTGTGAGTTTTGAGTGTTTTGGATGTGCTAATTTGAATTATGAAGGGTGAAATCTATGGCTTGGTTGGAAAATGAGATTCTTCCTGGTGATGAAATCTAAATTTTTTTCTCATTGATGTCTATGGTGGCTAAGGATAGATATTTACGAATGGATATGAAGCCCACTACTACCAAATATCAAACAAACATTGGTGATGAAATCCAACTCATTACTATTTATTGTGAAATGTGTAGTGTGTGATTCATTTTAAAGTTTCATGTTTTCTAATGTGTACATATAATGTCAAAAATAACCAATTTTATAGGACTAAATTAGAAGCGAAAAAACGTAAATACTAAGTTCCTCAAAATAATGTAGGATACACTGCTTAAGACCCACTCTAAACAGTGGAGGGTTCGCCTAATATTTCACCTTGAATCACCAAATGCAAGAGTTTACTAAGTATCCTAATTTTGTTCCCACTTAGACAAGTAAAAAATAAATTCTTAACCCTATTATGCAAACTATTTTATGTAGTTGTCACTTCATATGAAATAATATGTAGAATATTGAGTACAACACATCAGGTAATAGTAAAAACTTAAATTTGAAATGTGACCTATGACGAATGTGCAAATTCAAGGCTACTCTAAATACCTAAGATACAAATGAAATTGATGTGTGTCATTAATAGCATAATTTAATCTTATGATTTCTTATTTTGGGGTGGTGTCCAAGGTTATCTACGATAGAAAGTTAGGGTAGATTACAATTTAAGCATTCATATTTCAAGCATTTATTGGGTGAAATAGATGTTGGTTTAGCCTTTTGGTGTCACACTAAACCTAGTCTGTATAATGGAAATTGAATTAACTTGTAGGAATTGAAAACTAATTCTAAGTTGCAAAAGTTGAAAGTTAACTACAAATGCAGGAATTAAAATTGCAGGAATTTAAAGTCTATTTTAATTTGTTTCATTCTTAGGAGGACATTATTTACCCCTTTGTAATTTCTTACTAATGATTTCAATGGAAGTAAATTTTCTAGTTTTTCTCCTTTATCTAAGGTTGATTTATGTGTGTTTGGACTAAAGGCTTTTTTTTTATCAACATTGACTTTTATCTCATCAAGCTCAGGTATGTTCTTGTTGAGCACAATTGGATGTTGCAGCATTCAATAATATTTTCTTCAGTTTTTTTACCAGATTCAGCTACATAGACAAGAGCTACATGTCTTGTATTATTTAGACTAGCCATAGGTTGGGCTAGAGGTGGTGGTTGTTTTAGTTTCCCTATTTTTTGATGGTGGAATCTCTCTTGACAATAATTTTTAGTAGAACCAGGTAACAATTTTTGTGTTTCTATGATATTTCTGAGTTGTGGAAGTAAATAATATTCATTAGTGATATTTCCTTGTGAGAAAAGACTACAAATAGCTGATATAGATGTTTTTTTTAGGGGATAATATTGTATATCTACCATAATATCTTTCCAATACTTGGTACCACTTTTTTTATATTACCCTAATGATATGGATACAAAAAGGGCAGTACTAATAGATGACTTCTCTATTATTTTATGAGATTTTATGTTTCTTGACAATGAGGATGATGAATTTATTTCAATTTTATCAGGTATTTCAAACATAGGCAATGTTAACCCCCAAGTGTGAATATCACCTTCCTGTGGTTTCTTGCTTGTTTTCTAAATGGACTGAAATACAATTTACCAAAAATTATTACTTATACCAGGAATTTGTCTAGATTTCACTATAAAGTTCACAACTTAGCATAATTAACAATTATTGGGTTACTTTTACCCTCTAACAACATTGTGATTCCCAAAAATAATGCCAAAATGATTTGTGTCGTTAATAACATCATTTAATCTTATGATTTATCAATCCGAGGTGGTGTCCAAGGCTATCTACAATGAAATGTTAGGGTAGAGTACAATTCAGGCATTCGGATTTTAAGTATTTATTGGGTGAAATAAATGTTGGTTTACCCTTTTGGTGTCACACTAAACCTAGTTTGTAGAATGAAAATTGAATTAAATTGCAGGAATTGAAAACTAATTCTAAGTTGCAAAAATTGAAAGTTAACTATAAATGCAAGAATTAAAATTACAAGAATTGAAAGTCTATTTTACTTTTACAGAATTGAAATGTTGCTAAGAAGGAAAACCTAAATTACACTTACAAAATTGAAACCTAGTTACACTTGTAAAATTAAAATTATGCTTGGAAATAACATTTATGCTAAGAAAACCTATCAGTGCCCTATCACAGAAGGTCATCAAGATTTTGTTACAATAACTAACAACAAAATGAAAACTGCAAAAAATTTGATAAAAATTGTTGAAACATGAAAATAGAGGAAATAAAGGTCTAAACTATTTTGTCAGCTAACACACATACAAATGTTGCATACAAAAACAATCCAAACATATAAAAACATCACTTTAAATTTAAAACAAGAAAAGGAAATTTGACAAGTAATCTGTTAATTCTATTGCAGCAAAATTATAGAAAAAGATGTCATAATAGTCCTCCTTCTAGGTCTTAAAGTGGGCCCAATATTCTTGATATAGAAGAAGGTGGACAATTTTCTCTTTACCAATTAACACTCACACTCACTCATGAATAGAAATTAACAAAATAACTACACTTTATTTCTATCAAAACATGTTGAACTGTTACATAAAAAATGTTGCACTATGCTATTTGTTGCCACCTAATTCCTAATACTTCAACCAATTAGAGAGTTGTGTTATTTATAATAAACTATTACAATGTATATCATGTTGATATTAGCCTATTTGCTATTTTACAGTAATTTATGAATAATTTTGAATCTGAATAAGTCTAATTTTAGATAAAATATGTTGCAACATCTTTTATTGGCCCTTGGAATGTGTCTCTAGTGGTGGGAGTGCATTGGAGGAGGTTAGAAATATCTTTATACACCTATATCCACCTTCAAATATCATTTCCCTACTATTCTAGGTGCTCAAACTATTGTTTGACTAAAACTGGTCACATTGCCCCCTTATTCAGAAGCATCTTTGGAATAAAAGGAGCAAAAATAGACTTTATGCTCAACTGCAATAAAAACGATTGACAAATCAAGTTTAACTGCATAGGACATCTGCCCTATCCCTCAAAAGTTGGATCCAATAGGTTTTGCATGTAAATGTTGACAAATTCCAAGACTTCTAATAAAGTGATAGCTTGCTAGATTTTGTATGCACTATTTTCTGTAGTTGATAGTTTTGTTGCACAATCATAAAAACTTGATGCCAAATTGTATTTCAAATCAGTTGGAAGGTGGTAAAATCATTCAAATATTACTATGAGGTTATAAACACCAACACACAACAATTGAATTTTGAAGTACATATATTATTTGCTAATTAATTAAACTGAAATAGTGCAAAAAATGTTGCACAACTACCCTATTTTGTTATGCCCTTTTGCTATCCATTCATACCAAGTGTGAATGCACCTAAGCAATTCATAAGTCTTATTTGGTCTTTGTGAACACATTCCATCCAATTTTTCTTGCTTTGTTTGAAAACTTCAAGGTGCTCCTTTAATGTGATAGTTGGCTGATTTTTGTATGTTGCACAAAACTTATCACTGCCTTGTTTTACAGTAGAGATGATTTTCATGCCAAATAACTTGAAAACTTTGGTTTTGAAATGGGATGATACTTCAAACAGGTTGGATTTAGCCAAAAATCTAAACATGCTTGTATACATTATTTTTCTATGCTATTTTCACCAAAAAAACCATGTAAAAAACAATCACAAAATGCTTGAAAATAGTCAAAACAGGGGTATAGTATTCCTAACATAAAATCATGAAAACACTTAACAAATAATATATTATAATCAAATATTTGGAAGTTAAAATTGCCATGTTTTGTAATATGGCAATTTTTATATGTCAAACATAGTATAACAATGAGGCATTTCTAGGCCTCATCAAAAATATTATTGAATTTAACAAAAAATAATGATGTTCTTTTTTTCAATGTTACTATAAGAGCAAGGAAACATCAATATAAATGATTTAGGGTTTATAGGATACTTACAAGAAATCCTACATCTCCTCCTCACTGTGTGAAATACACCTTGGAGCCCCTAGAATGTAGTATGGAATTCATTGAGCATTGTAGGGTACCCCTCAAGTGCTACAGGGAATCTATGCAACTTCTGGTCAACTTCAACAACTTTATAGAAACCCTAGCTCTACAAAAATTGCACAATCAAATTTCTAAAAACCTGCAAAACAAAATAAAAAATTAAAGGAATTGACAAAGTAAATTAGCATAGATAACCCTTTGTGGATCCCACTGTGATTATCATTTGTGAATCAAAAATAAAATAGCACCTATACAGTAATAATATAAAACAATAGTAAGCATCATAAAAACATAATGATTGCATAAATGAAATTAAACTCTTTGTTGTTGCAAGTGGATCTCAAATGTTACAATTAGTGTGCCCCTAATGTGGGGGTTTACAATTCTTGTTTTTGATGCAATATTATAGATTAATAGGGTTATTCGAGATGCTAGTTGAAAATAATGGTTGGTGTCTTCACACTTGTATTATCCCAAGGAGGTTGCAGGTGGGCTTGTGTATTCTAGATATAGCCACCCTAACTTCAATAGTTACCAAATGTATGATTCCTATAACTGCACACAGTAAAACAATAATAAATAGTAGTAACACTTTTGAGAGATCCACTATGTGAGACTATTAGAATAAAATCACTAACACTAGATACTACAATAAGACTATAAACATTGCATAAGAATATGAAAATAAATACATAGAACTATTACCTTGTTAATAAACCTTCTATTTCAAAATTTTCTTACATAAATGATGGTAGTGATAGTTGCGAAGATGCTCTCAAAACACCCAAGGGTTGTAGGGCTATATATATTTTGTGTGAGATGCTCGTGGGCTCTAGAGGATGATCAAAAACATCCAGAGGTACTTTGCAAGCTCTAGTGGGTGCTTGAAAGTCTCTGGTGGGTGCTCAAATGATTCTAGTGGGTGTTAGGATAACTCAAGAGGGTGTTCAAGGATTTATGAGAGTAGCATAGAACCATATATGGTTCACATGGAAATAGCGTAGGCAAAAGTAGAGGGCAATGAATGATTGCTATAGAGTTGAGAATAGAAATGAGGGGAAGCTAAGGCTCGGACTCCAAAAATATTAGGATTTGAGGGGTATTTAGGGCTTCAGGAATTTAGGACACTTAGTGATTAAGGATTCAAAAAACATAGGGGTTGAGTCATCAAAATGACTCATATTTATAATATTCCCATAGACATGTTAGGGTTTTAACAACACAATTTGAGCGATCAAGAATAAAAAATGAGGAGGGGTAGAGATTAAATCTAGGCAAGAGGTATGGATTAAGGTAGATGGTTGGCTCAGATTAAAACATGGTGGAGAGGTAGAATTTATTCATATAAATATATATTTATTAAATATATATAAATATAATATATAAAATATTAATATTTAAATATATTTTAACAAATATATATATATATATATATATATATATATATATATAATGGATGGTGGATATTGAAAAACATGGATGGATGAGAAGTGGCTAGATTTTGGTGTCTACAATTGTAATATTTTCATTTTGCAATTGATGTTAAACATTGGAAGAAAAACATAGCATCTGTCTTGAAAATAATTTTAAATATGTTACTACTTCTTTTGTTGTGTTAAATTATATTAACATGGCTATACTACTTCAATAACATTTATATAAGCATTGCTTTAATATATTCTAAAATGTAGGAGTGGGAAATTGTTGTTGAAAGCTCTTTGTATGTTACACTTTCTAAAAGAAAGCCAACTAAATACTTTAGTTCTTGAATAGTGATTTTATGAAAGCAAGAAAAACTTATTATAAACTTTGTGCTTTTAAAATCTTGAAAATACAGTTTTGGCAATAGTAACTAAATATCTGAAATAATAGATAAAAATTGGGTCAAGTTTTGTATAAATAAAGAATCCCATTTGGTCCAACATAAATGGCAATGGTAATATCATATTTGTATTTTGTTGATATAGATGGTTTCAAAACCTTCTAAGAGGACAATTGAATTGCATCCACTAAATTATATAGGAATTGAAACTCGTTCATCAGGATTTACCATGTTGGGTTTGTGAGGTAGATCGATTCATTCCTCTGCAAAAGTGATTCTATGGCAAATGTCTTAATTGTTTGCATAGCTTTGATAGAGTCATATCAACTTTGTTTTAGATGAGTAATACAACCCCTCATAGTATTCTATATGTGAGGCATATTGTAAATATTATGGAATGGGAAATTATATTTCTTTCATTGATCTAAAACAATTAGTGATCAAGAAAATTATTCGTACCTTGGGTTGGTGTTACTTCTATTATAACAATGTTAGTCTGATCTTAAATTAAACTTTGCACTTGTTTTCATCTACACTTGTGGTAATTCTATTATAAAAATGTTAGTCTTTTTTGTAGAAAGGTTCTAAGATCCTTTCAAAACCCGTTTTAATGAAAAGCTTTTACTTAACCAAAAAATAAAAGTTATACAATTATTTTCATCTAAAAGTATAAACCTTAGACTTGAAAAATAAATGAATAAAGGATAGACTATTATTGTTTATGCGATCACTAGGAGGTTAAAAATTAAGTAAAATTATAAAACACCCAATGTTGTTGAGGTGAGGGTATGCACACAACAAGCTTCGGGGTAATTGTTGACTAATGGGATTGGTCACTATTTATGACTCAGTCAAATTTGGTACGAGAAGGTGGTATGGGTCACCTTTTTCTGTTTTCTACTTGAAGAGCACTGTGATAAATTTCTTACTAATTAAACTTAGCTAAAATGGTCACAAGGTTCGGTATGGGATGAACCACTTATTTATAATGTGTATGTGTGATGAAGTCCAAGATCAGGGTATTGGCATGGCAGTAACCAAATCCAAGGAAAGGGAAACATCAATTAGTCACAGGGGTATAAATATGTTATCCTCTTCCATACAAGTTTATTGGTCGACTAGTTAGTAAAACTATTATTAGAAAGAGAAAATGGAAGAAAGCATCCATAATATAGGTGTTATGGGACACCCCTTTCCATGGTTTGATACTCATGCTAGAAAACATGAAAGTAAATAAGGGAAACCGAAACCATAGAATGACATATTAACGATATTTGGTCAATCTTGTCCTCTTGGGTGGCTAGATGCACCAATCATAAATCCAAATGTGGTTTGTTATACCTATGTTATATTGTCTTTATACATTTTAAATAAATAATTAGGTGAACCAAAATGATGTTAACCTGAAACCCAACATTGAAATCTAGGAAAAAATTGTATGCTTTGCAGTTTACTTTGTGAAAAAAATAACTTGGGTTTTTTGTTGATCCTTTATTTGTGCAACTAGGTGAGTAGTTAGAACGAGGTTGTTACAAAGCCACCAAGACAAAATTTCTCAAAATTCTAATAACAACTTCTTTCTCAAAATATTTCCCATTCATACTTGCTTTCTTATAAACTATCAAGAGGATGTGTTATCCATTATCTATGGCTTTATATATGCATACTAGTTTTATGAATCTACGAGGTAATAAATAATAGGTAATCCTTCTCTCCCATGACATATATACAAGTTAGAATTGAATTAATTCCCATAAATCTTCTTATTGCCTTATATCGTAATGAGAAGAGTGTGATTATTCTTGGCCACTTTTTTCATTGGTATATGAGGCATCCAAGACATAACCCAATCATTACGATGTTTTTACAATATCCTCATTACCTTATAAGTGGTTCATAAGGTATATTTAGATGGATACCTTTTATTGGGTGGTTTGTTGCAACGGTCATAAATCTAAATATGGTTTGTTATGTCTATGCTATATTGTCTTTATACATTTTAAATAAACCATTGGGTGAACCAAAATGATGTTAACCTAAAACTCAACATTGAAATTTAGGATAAATTTTTAGAATTTGTAATAAACTTTTTGAAAAAGAAATAAATTGGGTTTTTTTTTATCCTTTCTTCATGCAACCAGGTGATAGTTAGACCGAGGTTTTTACATATGGTATCAGAGTATAAATGATTCTAGCCTATGTATTCTAAATATGAAATATATTATTCAATATAAAATAATACAATACCTCTTTCACCTACTAGTTAAATGGCATGAATGATGTGAGGTGGGTTCTTGGGAAATCTTGCAAGAGGAAGGGAGGAAAAAGTCACCAAAAGACCTGCAAGGGGACCAAGAAAAATTTAAGTTGAGAAGGTCCTCAATGTGAAAGAAGGCTAAAATGGATTAATGAGATTCCTCATAATGAGAACGAGAATGGTGTGGAGGAAGGAAACCTCAAAAAGGTGGTGTAATTATTGCAAACGCATATGGAATATCAAAGGGAAGATATGACCCAACAAAAAACTCACATGGCATAGCAACAAGAATTTATTGTCGAAGAACAATGGTTCATAGAAGACTTAGCTAGAGGACGAGAAAATGGATTACATAGGACAATGGAAGTAGCAAGGGAACCAAATATATCTAGTGCTAGAAGGGCAATGGTGAGTAAAGAGTTGGATAGGAACCTAAAAAACGTAGTGATATCCAAGTTTAATGGAATGGCCGATGGTGAATTAGCTAAAAATTGGTTAAGTGAACTAGAGTCCTACTTTTCTATAGTGGTTTTATCATTTGAATCCAATAATACATTGGTAGATATAAATTTGGCTAAAATATTCCTAGACTGGTGGATATATTATAAGAAAGAGCATGAAGTAGAAGTTGTTAACCTTAAATGGGACAGGTTTATCAAGGAATTTAGAGATAAATTATTGACAAGGCAATATTACATAGAGATATTTGGGGAATTCTCAAATTTATGATAGGATAGCATGTCAATGTGGGATTACCACTAAAATTGTATCTTTTTGTTAAAATATGCATCACAATATGAGAGAAAATAAGAAATAAAAACTCAAAAATTCATTATCGGATTACATCCTAGAATCATGATGGTGATAAATATGCACAATCCTATAAATTTTCCTATTGCATTTGATTTGCAATGAAAGAGGAAGCTAATCAAGAAACAAGAAAGGTTTTTTTTAATTATCAAAAGCTATCTAAAAAGGAAATGGATGAAATATAAAGCAAAAAATATTGGTTTTATGAGGTGGGAGAAGGAAAAAATAAGAAACTCAAAGGAGGAAATCAAAGTAAGTACAAAAATAAACCCAATTACCAAGGTGGTAAGTTTAAGAAAAATTCTAAGAAGTTTCCCAGAAGATAATACCAGAAACCAGCAAATCAAGAAAGTGCTATGGAAACTACATTTATGAATAGAAATGAGAATGCCAATAGAGGAAATAGAGATCCACCAAATGGATGCTATTCATGTAAAGGATCTCATTATGCCAATAAATGCCTCCTTAGAGTTGATCGACCACCGAATGCCCCAAAAGAGGCTAATCATAGGATCTCTGCAACCATAGGTAGTTCTAAACTCAATGGTCAAATTACTCTTTTCTTAATGAATGGTAAAAATTTTGATATAAATGTGCAAATTCTGATTGAGAGTGGGTCAAATGATAGCTTTATCTCATCTAGATTAGTGAGGTATTTAACTGTTAGACATGTATTTTGGCCAATAGTTGGAAGGTAGAGTATGGCTCAGGTTAAACTTACTATGTTAATCAATGTTTGTTTGAGCCTCACATCTCCTTACCATAAGGAAAGACTAACTAGCATCTGTATGTGGTGCCTTTGCATGCATTTGATATTATTTTAAGAGTTTATTGGTTAAAACGCATAAGGTTCTTTTAAACTTTGAAGATATATGGGTGGAATTCTTGGATGAATACAATCAAAGTATTAGGATTAATTATGGTTGGAAAGAAATTAAACCACACCTATTGACTGCAATGTAGATTAAAAATGTTATGAGGAATAAGGGTATTTGGGGGGGAGAAAATTATTTTAAAACACGTTGGGATTAAAGAGTTTTTTTGAAGATTTTTTGTTTCTTGAGAGTTTTTTTTTTTTTAATTGGTTTGTGGGGGGTGTGTTGTTGAAGGGCACTGGATGACTCTTATAGAACTACAAGAGTTCAAAACACAACTTAAGGATTTTCTAGAAAAAATGATAATCAAACCAAGTGTGTCACCTTAGGGAGCTCCTATCTTGTTTGTTAAAAAGAAATATGGTACCTTAAGGATGTGCATAGACTATTGGATGTTGAATAAGGTTACTATCAAAAATAGGTATTCATTACCAAGAATTGATGATTTATTTGATCAATTGAGAGGAGCAACCATATTTTCTAAAATAGACTTGAGATCTAGTTATCATTAGTTGAGAATTCAGGAGGAAGACACTTCTAAAACAACTTTTAGAAAAAGGTATGGGCATTTTGAATTTACTATCTTACATTTTGGGATAACCAATTCCCTAGCCATATTCATGAACCTCATGAATAGCATTTTTAGAGAACAACTGGATAGATTTGTACTCATATTTTTGGATGATATTTTGATCTACTCCAAAAGTAAAGAGGAGCATGATCAACATATGGAAACAATGCTTGAGATTCTTAGAAAGAATCATCTGTATGGAAAATTAACCAAATATAATTTTTACACTCCACAAGTGCAGTATCTTGGACATATTGTCTTTGCTGAAGGAATTGCAGTAGATCCCAAAAATATTGAAGCAATTATTGATTGGCCAACACCTACTAATGTTTCAAAGGTGTGAAGTTTTATGGGAATTGTAGGATATTATAGATGGTTCATCATAGGGTTTTCAAGAATTTCTCAACCCATTACAAACCTTTAGAGAAAAGGGAAAAGCTTCAAATGGATAGACCAATGTGAAGAGGCTTTTAAAATTTTGAAAGAAAGGTTAATAACTGCATTGATATTATAATTGCTTGATCCAAATAAATAGTTTAAAGTTTGTACTGATGCATAAATTGAAGGGTTAGGTGGGATTTTGACCCAATATGATGTGTTTATTACCTATGAGTCTAGGAAACATAAGAGGCACGATGTTAATTATGCCACTCATGATTTAGAGTTGGAAATGGTAGTGCATGCCCTAAAATTTTGGTGATATTATCTACTAGAAAAAATATTTGAGTTAAATATAGATCATCAGAGTCTAAAGTACATCTTTACCCAACCCTTATTGAAGCCAAACAATGACACTAGATAGAATTCTTGGTAGAGTATGATTTTAGTATAGAGTACACTAAGGGTAAGGATAATAAGGTCATCAATGATCTGACTAGGAGAGGGCATATTACTACAATGGCAAAATGCCAATATGATTTTTTATATCAAATTAAGATATGAAAAGAAAAATATGAATTTTATCAATCATGTATTGGTGAGGATGAGCAGAAACCTAGAGGGAATGGAGAATATGTTTTCAATGGAGATATGTTATATTTCAATAATAGGTTGGTAGTACCTAATTTAGAAATATTGAAGGAAACAATCCTTAAGGATAATAATAATACTCCTTATTATATGCATCTAGGAGGGGCAAAAATATGTGAAATTTTGAAAAAAGCTTATTACTAGCCTAGAATGAAAAAATACATTACCAATTATGTGGTAAAATATTTGGAATGCCAAAGAGTGAAGGTAAAATATCTACATCCAGTAGGAAATTTGTACCCACATGACATACCTACACAAAAGTGGCAAGTAATATCAATGGATTTTATAGTGGGATTAGCTAAAACAAGATTCAAGCATGATGTAATTTTAGTAATTGTGGATAAATTAACTTAAGTCACACATTTTATACCAAGTAATGTGCAATATGACGCACCCACGATAGAAAGTAGTTTTTCTAGGGAAGTGTTGAGGCTACATAGTTTCCCATAAGTTGTAGTTTCTTATAGAGATTCTCATTTTACATCTAAATTTTTGCAAGTATTGCATCAAGCATTAGAGACTAAACTGAATATCAATACTACTTATCATCTCAAGATAGATGGATAGACTAAGAGGGTGAATCAAGTGCTTGAAGATATGTTGAGAATGTACTACATGGATCAACACACAAAGTGGGAAGACTACTTATACCTAGTAGAATTTTCGTATAACAATAGTTACCACACATCACTAGGTATGGCACCTTTTGAATCTCTATATGGGTGATGGTGTAGAACTCCCTTAACTTAGTATAATATGGAATATCGGGTAGTGATTGAACCAAAAATGGTAAAAAAAAAAATGGAAGAACAATTAAAGAGGATTTAGCAGAAGCTAAAAGAGGTCATAGATCACCAAAAGAGTTATGCAAACCTCAAATAAACACCAAGGGAGTACTTTATGGGAGACAAAATTCTTAAGGGTGAAGACAACTAAAATTTCCATAAAATATTCCAACTTTGACTCCATATATATGGGTCCATTTGAGATTATAGCTAAGATAAAACCTGTAGTGTATAGACTAGATCTACCACAAAGCTTATCTAGAATCCATAATGTCTTTCATGTGTCCCTCTTTAGAAAGTATAGTTTTTATCCTACTCATGTATTGGACATTTCCTAATTGCAAATGATCGATCCATTAAATATTGAAGTGACCTATTTGCCTACTTGGTTTTAAAACCAAAAATCTAAGGAAATGAAGCATAGATCAATGTCAGGTCCAATGGGACCACTACTCAAACAAGAACGCTACATGGGAAGACATAGTAGACATGCAGTGGTAGTTTCCTTACTTGTTTGAGTAGTTTAAGACTTTTATCATAAAATTTTATAAAACTTCATGATATTTGTAAATATGCAAATGGATATAGAATTGGACACTGGATAGAGTAGCTTGTTGAATTGTTAAACAAAGTATCTTGTAAATGTTTTGAATTACTAAGTGAAACATTTTGGAACATATGATGATGAATGTTTAATTGATTGTATTATGACATGATCTATGATGATCTTATATGATAGACATGAGAAAATGTGATTTTATGATTGAAATATTTAGTGCTAAATGGGAAAAATAAAAATGCTTGAGTTTTCTACTATAAAAATATGAAAATACAAAAGTATTTCTTTTGCTAACAATGGTTTAAAACATAGGTAATGTGTTTATATCTAGTGGGGTAGGATGTAACGACCCTCCTCACATGATTAATAGATGAAATTTAAGAAATAATAAGGTTACCTTTTTATTTTGAAACATGGTACTACTAAAAATCTCTGTGAGTGCAGGACAGTTGCAAGATGCCAATGAAAGGAAGCTAGTTGGCGAGAAAAGGTAAGATAGTGAAGTGATGATTCAGCTCACGAGTACATGGAAACTCGTGCTTTGCATTTTATTTAGATGCATTGCAAATTTTATCTCTGCATGAGTTATATTTGATTGAATGTCACTTATTAGCATGGGATAAGAAATGTTTGAGTGGAAACGATGATGGGAGCCACTTTCTTGATTGGGCATGTGTGTATTTAATATTTGGAATTTTCCTTTAAAGGAAAAGAAAGAATATTTTACATGTGATAAATCTTATATTAGTAATATTATTTGTTTTAACAATAAGTGTAAGTCTTCCATGTATTGAAGCATATGTTATTATTATAGAATTGGTTTAAAAATAAAAGAGTGTTTGTGGAGAATTAATTTTGAATATTAGTAGGATTTAATAAATAATGTAAGTACAAGGCGTACTCCATATGGTTTGATGTATCTTAAACTAGAATGTTGTAATTTTACTATAATAACCATGATTGCAAGATGCATGTGTGAAGTGGTGTAATGGAGTGTCTCGAATATCTGACAATGTACATGTATGTAAAACAAAATGAATTGGCTAAGTTCTACATTGGATGGAAATAAAAAGATACAAGTGCAAAAGGTCTCAGAGGATACCAAAGAAAAAAAAGAAAAAAATATTATACTATGCATGACGCTGAAAAAAGGAAATGAAGGAAAGCAACACGAGCATTTGGAAATCATTATCCCAGGTTGGTTGCTCTGTAGTATGAAATATTGTAAAAATTGCATCTACAATGGTTCTGCATGAGAAACAACATTTGTATTCACTTGTTTGATGTTTGAATAATTTTTGGTTTAATTTTATGAAAGTAAATAGAAATACGAGTCTTATATCTTATGATATTTCTTTTCATAAAAATATATATTACCGGGTAGAGCGTTGCCTTGCTTCCATAAGCAAACTATTTTGTTGAAAGAAAATATGTTTGTTTTGGATTTCCTTACTACCTTTGGAATGCTGAAATCAATTCTTGTTTGTGCTTGGAGTTTTCCTGATTGTTCTGCCTAAGAAATTAGAGGTAGATAAGAAGGAAAGAGGTTTGTTTAAAAATTATGAATTATGTCTTGAGTAAGTTGAATTATAATACTTTGATAATACCTATTGTAAATTACTATCTATGTGCATAGTAGAATGCATATTCATTAATTTTGATTCATATCTGATCCCTGGTAGTGCCCTACAACTTCTTCTATGTGAAACACAAACCGAATGATGGATTAGTCAGTCTAATAAAAAAAATTGAGTACAAGAACTGCTATGAGAAAAGTAAAGGGGGAGTGCGAGAGTATGTGCAGGTAGTGATGACTATTAAGAGCTAGTTGTGAAGCTACTACCAAAGACCAAGTTTTGAATTACGTATATCCAGTGTTTGTACAACTTTGGGTATGGAAAAGAGTTTAGAATTTTCACCAGCTAGCAGCTTGTGTAGAGTGTAGTCCATAATATTGGTCGAAGGGTGGATTATATTTACAAAAAATAAAAGTAAATAGCATCATGTATGGAAAAGAAGGATAGGGCCCTCATGTAATACCATGTCCTCCCTGGTCATGTTGTGTACATTAAACCAATGTTGAACTTTCTTGTAGAAATGGATGTTGGAATAGTTGGTCAAATAAATTATTGATTGCTATGGTATTCTTTATTAATAAGAAACTTGAAGACTGTGGAATTCATTGTAATATTTTTATTTTGCAATTGATGTTAAACATTGGAAGAAAAAATTAGAATATACCTTGAAAATCATTTTAAAGAATGATACTGCATCTTTTATTGTGTTAAATTATATTAACATAGCTAGACTACTTCAATACAATTTAGATAAGCATTGATTTGATTTGTTCTAAAATGTAAGAGTGGGGAACTATTATTGAAATCTTTCTAGATGTTACACTTTATAAAAGAAATCCAAATAAATAGCTTATGCTTGAATAGTTATTTGATGAAACTAAGGAATACGTATTATGAACTTTGTTCTTTTAAAATATTCAAAATACAATTTTGGAAATAGTAACCAAATATATAAAATAATAGACAAAAACTAGATCAAGTTCTGTATGAATAAAGAGTCTCATTTGGTCTGACCTAAATGGGAATGGTAATGTCATATTTGTATTCTGGTGATATATACAGTTTCAAAACATTTTAAGAGGAAAATCGAATTGCATCTTGAAACTCGTTCTTCAGGATTTACTAGTTGGGTTTGTGGGGCACACCAACTTATTCCTCTATAAAAGTGATTCTATGGCAAAGGTATTAATTGTTTGTATAGCTTTGAGAGAGTCATATAAACTTTATTTTATATGAGTAATACAACCCCTCATAGGATTATCATATGTAAGGTATATTATAAATATTATGGAATAGAAAATTATATTTCTTTCTTTGATCTAAAATAATTAGTAAGCAAGAAAATTATTCATACCTTGGGTTGGTGGTACTTCTATTATCAAAATGTTAGTCTGATTTTAAAATGAATTCTACACTTGTTTTCATCTAAAAGCATAAACCTTATTCTTAAAAAGAGAATGAATGAGGTACAAACTAACATTGTTTATTTCATCACTAGGAGGTTAAAAATTAAGTAAAATTATAAAACACCCAATGTTGTTGAGGTGCAAGTATGCACACAAAAAGATTTGGGGCAACTGTTGACTAATGGAATTGGTCACTAATTATGACTCAATCAGATCTAGTATGAGAAGGTGGTATGGGACACCTTTTCTAGGTTGCTACTCGAAGAGCATTGTGATAAATTTCTTACTCATTAAACTTAGCTAGAATGGTCATAGGGTTTGGTATGGGATGAACCATTGTGAGTTATAATGTGTATGTGTGATGAATTCCAAGGTCATGGTATTGAAATGACAATAACTGAATCTAGGGATAGGGAAATGTTAGTTGGTCACAAGGGCATAAATATGTTACCATCTTCCATACTATTTCATATTTGGTCGACTAGTTAGTTGAATGATTGATATAAAGAGAAAAGGGAAGAAAGCAACCACACTCTAGGTGTTATGGGCCCTAGAGGACAACCCTTAATGTGGTTTGATCCACATGCTAAAAAATGTGAAAGTAAATGAGGGCAATTGAAACCACAAAATGACATCTCAATGGGATTTATCCGATCTCATCCACTTGGATGGCTGGCTGCAGTAGTCATAAACCCAAATATGATTTTTAATACCTATGCTATATTTTATTTATACATTTTGAATAAATCATTGATTGACCCAAAATTATGTTAACCTGAAACCCAACATTGAAATCTAGGAAAAAAAATTAGGCTTTGTAATACACTTTTTGAAAAAAATGACTTTGGATTTTTATTTGATCCTTTCTTCATGCAAGCAAGTGAGTAGTTATACCAGGGTTGTTACAAAGACACCAAGATAAACATTCTAAAAATTTTAATAACAAATTATTTTCTCAAACTATTTTCCCATTAATCCTTGCTTGCTTATAAACTATCAAGGGGATGTGTTATCCATTATCTATGGCTTTATGTATGCATACTAGTTTTATGAATATACTAGGCAACAAATAATAGGTAATCCTTCTCTACCATGACATATATACAAGTTAGGATTGAATCAATTTTCATCAATGTTCATATTGCCTTATATTATAATGAGAAAAGTGTGATTATTCTTGGCCACTCTTTTCACTGGGATATGAGGTATCCAAGACATAGCCCAATAATTATGATATTTTTTCAATATCCTTATTACCTTATAATTGGTTCATAAGGTAGCTTAGACAGATACATTTTATTGAGTCACCACTATGCCTTATCAAACTCTCACTCTTTAACATTTTGAAGCTTGCATGGAATTAGAGATATCTCTCTAAAAATAAGCCTTAATACATATCCATCATATTCACCTGTTTATAGTCCACCGAGAGGATGAGGTTGCATTGATCGATGAATGAAAATTATATAATGATATTATGAACCCATTAGGAAATGGTCAATATGATTACCATACCTTGTTGGCACTTAATCCATATGGGGTCAAAAAACAAGCATTAAGCATGGTCCTTCTCAATCCATATTTTCTATATGAATCCTAATTTTGAGACTCTCATTTTGCATTTTTTTAATAACAATAATCTTTCCATATTATGACTAGTCCACAAAGTCATCAAAGTAGATGGTGCAATATCCACACCTTTTTTGCATTAACTTAATATTTTTGTTGTTATCTTTTTTATAATATCAATAGGAAAAATAATATTATGCACCATTTCCTCTTGAGCTAATAAAGAGATAATAATTATCAACCATAAGTTTATATCCTTCTTCATCAATTGCCACATGAGGAACTCTACAAAACTTCAAAATTCTAATTGAATGTCTTCATACAATATTTAGTTTATTTTATGTCATTAGGGAACTACATGATTATCACCATGATATGTTGCATTGTTGACATCTCTATCTACTTTTTTTCCTCTCACCATCAAACCTAGGGAAAAATAATCATAAACTATAGTGTCATCTATAACTAGGAGAATCCAACTCAAAATGACCAACTAGAAACACATTAAAGTCTTAAAAATATATGCTTTAGTAATATTTACTATTGCTTGAGTGATTATCAATTAATAAATCTCATATGCCATTGCTTAGGGGTAAAGTAAACAAGCATTAATGTTATTCCAAACATAAGGAGTCTATGGAGTACCAATGAAATCATTTATAACATAAAATCAAATATCATAAGAACTCATTGCAAATTAAAAATTAATAAATGTCGATATACATGTATATATCTATATATATATATATATATATATATATATATATATATATATATATATATATATATATATAAGTATTGATCTTTAAAATTTTGATTGTACTATTATAGCAAAAATTGTATATCATCAAGATTGATGTACAACATATATAAATTATCTAAGAATAATAATTAGTATGAGATGGCCTCTAAAGGTGGTGGTTTCCTCATTGATCACTAAGAATATTAAGTCACTAACCTTGAGTATGCCAATGACCATGTCTTGGTACGTGATGAAAGTCAATTTATAGGTATTGTTATGTTGTATAGTGCCCTATAGTATACTACCCAATTTATCTCCGCTTATAAATCCTATTGTATGATCTATAGCTCGTCCTAGATCCCATAAGATATCTTTATGATTGGTCAAAATCCTCCTACACCTAAATAATCACTCTTTCCATATGGATTATAACCTCTTATTACTTATCTATCTCTCGCTATGACTATCTCATCTCATCATACATCTATCCCAACTATCCTTGTAATGTGATAACTACTCAAATAAAATTTGTGTCATAAATCCTTCTTTAGTCAATCTTGATGTAGTAGCTTACATTGTGATTTCATCCCATTCACTAGTTATACTATCAATATCCTAACACATTACAAAAAATATTTCTTATCAACTAGTCCCTCTCCTACTAAATTTTATCTATTTGACTCTCCAACTTTACTAGTTTTATCTCCAATTAAGTTGCATATCCTTAAAATACCACCACTTATCTATCCCCATCTATTTGGATTTGACGCAATTCTACATATGGTTGACCTCTTTATGATCATAAATATAATACCTCTCTCTTTTTTTTCTCATCCTCTAGATCTTACATAGCCTCACAACTTGTCAATCACTTTGTTAAATTATCCCTTTCCTACTCTACCTTGTCTATCAATCATAGTAGGACCTTTATTTACTATAATAAATGAGTAGGGGTTATGTACTACCCTTAGGCTAGAAACCTACAAGAGATGACCTACTATATTTAACCTCAAACTTTATTAATGGTGACCTAATCCCCTTCATCATATATGGTATAATTCAATGGTGGAAACACCTAAAGTGTTGCCATCATGGATATATTTTATATCTATCTCTATATCCTTAGGTATTCCCCCATGTACCTCTATAGGTATGGCTCAATCCATCCTTGATGCCTAGGTGCCTTCTCATATGGTAAGGTAACTCGTTGAGGATGGATAGCCTGATACCACCACTCATATACCTTTACAACACTAGGATCATTTGTATCCTCCTTTTTGTGGCTATATATATATATGTGTGTGTGTGTGTGTGTGTGTGTGTGTGTGTGTGTGTGTGTGTGTGTGTGTGTGTGTGTGTGTGTGTGTGTGTGTGTGTGTAGGATAGCCATCAACTTCTATCTCCTACACACTAAACTATTTTCTAAACCAATCATAATGATATAGATTCAATTAACACTTTGATCCCATAAACCATCTAATGTATCATACTTATGCTAGCTAACACCCATCATCCAACGACCTTGGATGTAGTTAATATAGTTCCTAAATAAGTTAATATGTTTAAATTCCATCCACTACTCTCTTAGAATTTATTAGTCACCTCTCAATAGACACACCTTACCCCATTTTAAAGAGTTAAGTCCACACAAATATCATAAAAACCTACTAATAATTCTCTCTCCTTGGGAGAGATGGTGGTTACATGATTACTATAAGATCCCATGTCTAACTTGTAAAAGTTTACAACACATAAAACTCTTAAATTATCTCTACATCACCCAATGTATTTTCTCATTTTATCATCCCAATACCATTAATGCCTATGAAAACACCACATTATCATCCTACATATCTAAAACTACTTCTTCCCAACACCATGACATCATTGTCCTACTCATATCTCCAACTATGATGCCTAATACCAATGTACATTAGTTTGTACTCAATCGTTCTAACCTCTTTGAAAAGTAACATTAATGTTAATACTAAAATGCACCACTAGAAAAAACTCATGACCTATCAACCTCACCAAGCATTGTCTCTAATCCTGCTCAATAATGATAGTCAAAGTTCTATTCTTTGTTAATATTACCTATCATCCCACTCATCGTGTCACTAAATAACCAATTAAGTCACTTAACTACCAATAAAGATGCTTAACTAATCAATCAAAATATATTTAGGCCAATCATGTTAGTTAACTCCTAGTCAAATCCATCCATATAGTGATGTAGGAGTTTTAAAAGGGGGTATGACATGGTAGTTTCTTTTTTTTTATGAATGGAAAAGAGAACTTTCCACAATTCCTATAAATGAAATATTTTTTAAGGAACCGTTTGATGTTTAAAAAAGGGTAATGAAAGCACGAGGATACGGAAACAAAAAAGGAAAAATCTCCAAGTACGATGCAAAAACGGAACTAAACTTAACGCTAAATCCTACGAATTGAAAATGCATGAAATGGGGAAAGCATGAACGAATTGAAACGCAAACGAAAAGCCAATGCGGAAAACAGCCCTTTATTTTATTGATACATTTCAGAATTTGGTTACAATTCGCCTCCTCCCTTTTTAGGGGCGAGGAGCGTTAAATTTGTTTCTTTGTTACATCCATGGATGCCATTCCTTCTTCCGCGTGCCCACATGTAAGATGGGCGGACCAAAATGTCATCGCCGCTTGTGTGTACGAATGTTGACTCCCTGCTGCTCCTCTAACATCCCGATCCTACGTTCAAAGAAACAAGAAATAGTCAGTAGCACCTACGGATGAAATGAAACATGCAATCCCCAAGCCTACGATTAGTGCATGCAAAGAATAAATAAAATGATAACTAGCATATATCCAAATGATCTAAAAATTTGACAGGGGCATCAAGACCTCACAAAGAAAACACTGCAAATGGAACAGTCGAGAAATCCCTCACAGATTTGAATTCGTTTCGAGGCGGGACGAATAGACCTGCAACAAAATGCCAAATAGCACCGCTCAAAATGTCACATCTGGACAGCTCCAAATCTCCTGCAAAAGTGGGGGTTAGCTAATTGGGGGTATTTTGGGATGACCCAGATGGTCAGATTTCCCCAATTTGGCCTCTAACACCCGAATTTTGATGATGCCCTCTGCAAGTTAGTAAAGGCGAAAAAATGATAAAACATGACAAAAATTGATCAAAACGATATGAAATCAAAATTGTAAACTATCTAAGCAGCATAAAGATCAAATACAAAAAATGAAAATGATAGAAAGAAAAATCGGCCACAGATTCCTAATCGTTCCTAAAAGGGACGATTAGACCTACAGTAGTGTGGGGGCGCCTGGGCAGGCCGCCCATCGTTTGGGGCCTGATTTCGGCACCAATCCACTTGGGATGAGTCCAAAATCTCTTGTAAAGTGTTGTCGGAAAATTGGGTGGTATACTGTGGTCAAATGTCGGGTTTTGGGCTCAAGATTCGTCCTTCCAATAGTCACCCAATGACCTCCTCTCTAAAAGAGATCACGGATGTGAAAGGCACAAATCAACTAGGGGCGTATGGGGAAGTAAAATGGCAGCACTTCGTTGCTCAAAATGCTCCTTCTCTATCTATTTTGGGGTGAGGAAACTCACCAATTTATAGACCTGGAGGTCTCTTGAATTGGGCATGCAGAGGCGCCACTTGGCAATCATGCCCTCTCCGGGGGAGGGAGATTCCTCCCTGATTAGGGACTTCATGACTTCCCCTGTAACTTCCTCTAATGCTCGAAAATGCTCACCCACACTCCCATGCGATGAAGGAAGCGTTAAGTGGCGGATCTGAGCTGCCATTTGTCAAGATTTGACTTTTTGCCCATCAAACCTGCAATTCGCCCCACCCTGGAGCGAATACTGATATTCATCCCTGGGTGGGGCGAATCCCAGTTTGAAATCGTCCCTGGGTGAAACGAGTATTGAGCAAAGTGCCTGAAGGTGCCAAATTGACTCTTGACCTTCCAAAACTATTGTGAGAGTGGTTAGGACCACTGTTTGACTCTTGGGGGCTGCCCTTGGGGCTGTGTGTGTCAATGCGATCAGTGTTTGCAGTCACATAATCGGATTGGTGCTGTTTTGGTGTCTATAGATGCCCCTTTTTGGGATGCGCTATGCAAGGCACAGCGCTGAGCAAAAATAGATAACCAAAGCACTAATGATTAGGGTTTCTTAGTAACCTAACCAACTTTTGATGCCCCAAGTATGGAAAGGGCATGCATTCTTGAATCCTTGCTTCTGACGAGCGAAGGAACTCAATTCAAGTGTTAACCTTTTTCGGTGAGGTGTTACTTGAGCTTGGACATTGATCAGTCATGAATAGGCAAAGGGCGCAACCTTTTGTCTGTGGGAACCTTGAGTTCATGATTCACGAATGCCAAGTGATTGATCAGCTTGTGATTATTGCTTGTTTGCTGCCCCAAGCAGGAGCGTGATTGTCTTTGCCAATGATTCTTTGAATGCATGTTGTTTCCATGATTGGGTGTGTATTTGTTGATTGGTGACTAAGTGTGACTACCCCCTCAAGCGACGAATCGATGAGGGAATGACCAACATGAGAAAAGCGATGAGTCGCTTGACCCAAGATGACTTGTGTAAGGGTGCCTTCGGATGTTTAAGCATTAAATGTGTGTGCAGTTTTCCGACATTTAGACCTATTTTTGGTGGGTGTTAACCCTTTTGGTGACGCTTTTTGGGGCTAAAATTGTCAAAAATCCGTCTTCCCGTGGAGCGGTCCGGCCATGGTGGCCTTCTTAGGGAGTAGGATGGTGACAATTTGTAACCCCAATATCTATTTTGGATGCCAAGAATGTCAGGCGCAAAGGCGCCTTCGTTCGGCAATGTTATTGCTATTTTGGTTGGGTTTTGACCCTTTTGGTGACGTCGTTTGGGGATGAAATTCTCGAAGATCCATCTTCCCGTGGAGTGGTCCGGCTATGGTAGCCTTCTTAGGGAGTAGGATAGTGAGGATTTGTGACCCCGACATCTATTTTGCATGCCCGGAATGTCAAGTGCAAAAGCACTCTCATTGGACAGTTTTATTGCTGTTTTTGGTGCATTTTTGTGCATTTTTTGCTGTTTTTGAAATGTTTGCTCTGTATTCGTCCCTGGGTGGGATGAATTCCTATTGAGCATTCATTCTAGGGTGGGATGAGTGCTAACCAGAGCGCTCATCCTAGGGAGGAATGATTACAGGCTCAAAAAGCCTATTTAAAGGCCAAAACTAGGTTTTGGGCTCATTTGCACTTGTTTTTCCTGGCGATTTGGAGCTCTGAGGAGGAGGAGGTCAATTCTGTGAAGCGAAGCACTACCAAATTTCTCCCACCACCATGAGTTCATGAACCAGATCGAGCGGCGAAGCCAAAGCGAGACCAATAAGTGAACTTCCTCTTTATTAGTTTTTTTGTATTACAGTTTTAAAACCGCAAGTTATTTTTTGCTTCTTTTTTTGTATTTTGTTTTTCAAATGTAAAAATGAAAAACCTTAGTGAAATGAATGTGTTTATTTGTTTTGGTATGGCTTCATTAAAACGTAGGTTGAAATCCTAGTGGAAACCATGTTTGTTTGTGTTCATTTTTTGTAAACTAACAGAAACCCTAGGCTAACAAAAATCGAAACTTAGCTGAAAAACGTAGGCTAACCCTAGTTAAACAAAGATCAAAACTGAGTTTAAAAACTTAGGGTAAAATTGAGCTTAAAAACTTAGTGTTAAATGTAGTTTTTAAAAACTTCGCTCAACCTTAGTCATTTTTGTTGTTTTTGTTTGATTTATCAATGTAAAGTTAAAAACCCTAGATTGACAAACTAAGTTTGTAAGTTTTGATTTTTTTGTTTTAATTTATCAATTTGAGAGTATAAAACCCTAGGTTGATAAAAAATTTATAATTTATTAATATATTTGAGTATAAACTAGGTTGACAAATAGAATTTGTTTTTATTTATACTGTTTGTAGTTGTACACTTTTTTTTCATGATTTTAATGTGTTTATTTTGTTTTCTTTTGCAGGTTGTGAAGAGTCGGTATCGTGTGCCTACTATTTTCGTTGAAGCGTGGGAGGCGCTAGCTGTGGCTGACTGGGAGTGGCTTGATGCCCTTGGGCTCAAGCAGGTGACTCGATTGGAGCCAATGATTGGGGATCGGGCCTACCTGATGGCCTTGATCAACTTGTGGGATCCTTGGACTAATACTTTCCATCTCCCAATAGGGGAGATGACAGTTACTTTGGAGGATGTCTATCGGATTCTTTGGATTCCAATAGATGGATTGCCGATCAGGACGACGTCGCGGGATCAGTGGACAATAGTGTTGACACGCTACTTCGGGCATGGGGAGGATTTGGGTGTGGATAGTCTAGTGGAGAGGACAGATGGTGATGATATGGGTGGAGATTTTAGTTTGATGGTGGTTGGAGAAGGGGGTGTTGGGGGGGGTGGGTGGGCCCACATGGATGAGGGATGGGGGAGTAGGCATGATGTGGGGGCTAGCAACAGCCGCCTTGAGGGGTCCCATAGGACCCACACCATGGGGGTAGTTCCCGTCGCACCGATCTTGCATGATCATGGTGGCCGATGCCTTAGGCTTTGGGGATTTTTGAGCTTTTGGATTTTGTTGTGGGGTCATAGGACCGGTTCATTGTAGCCTATGGGCATTTTTGATGATATATACAGATGACTTTATTTTATTTATGCACATGTGATGATTTGATGTTATGCATGATGATTGATGAATATGGATGTATGCATGTTAAGTTATATTGATGGATGCATATGTTTTGATGAAATGCAAATGTTTTTAATTTATATGATATGCAAATGGAATGGATGAATTGAATTTGTGATTTTTGGCGGTCGCACCATAGACTGTTTAGAATTTATGGCTTTTTGTGCTGGGTGATTGCTGTGTGACCTGACTTTCTTTATGTATATGGGCTATTTTTTTGTATTTTCTGATGGCAATGAAAGATAGCAAGTTGGTTTAGAATGTAGGTAGGGTTTTTCGAGACTTAGATGTTTTAACTATCTAGCCAAGACTGTACTTTTATCTTACGAGACTTTTTAACAAGGTATGAATCGGACTTGTTTTTGACCAAGTTATTTCACATCCCTGTGTGTGCAATTGAGTTCATTTATGTGGTGTTTGTCAGGATACCGCCAGTGCCGGATAGGTTGTCAACCAAACCTATACTGAGGATCACCTGATTAGCTCCACTAACTCCTTTGTTGTATTTAGTCAGATTAATCTACGGTGCTATCGTAGGAGACCATAAGCTAGCTCATCCACATGCAAACATTGATCTGCACACAAGTTAATGTGACAGATATATCGTCATGCGGGAGGTTTACCACCAGTGACCGATAGGCTATCCACCAAACCAATACTAAGGTTTGCCTCATGACCTATCGAAATGCTGAGAGTTCCAGGGATTCAAGTTCGACTCCCTTCTTTTCTTCAATTGTATTGGGATACTTGCTCTTTTATAGTGATAAAAATCACTATTTATTTTTGTTTTTCTTTTGAGCAAGGGATTTGAATATGGAGTGATGAGAATCACTATCTTATGTGCTTTTCTTGATGTATGCACTTTGGTTGTGATGTCAAATTTTTTGGAGTTTTGACTTTTGCAAATTTGTGATGTTTTGCAACTTTTTGAGAACTTGGGATCCTTGGGGAATTGGGTAGGGAAGATGCTTGTCCTTTTGCCAACTCTCAGCATTCTTGGGGTCATTCGCATAGGGGGATGAGCAAGATAACCATTTCGCTTATGGTGATCTGGATTGCTTTGCAGGTTTCATCTTTCATTCACACAACTTGGGAATTCTTATGTGTTTTAATTTGTGTTGGGATGCTACGTACCAAGGTGCGATCCAAGTAGAACTCTACCTTTGTAAAATCTGTCTGACTTGGTACAGTACATGGCTAGAAAGCTAATGATGATTGAAGGATGAAAACTCTTGATACATTAGAAGACAACTGACTAAGCTATGGTAAAATGAAGTGAATGGCATTTATTTTTGATGGACTATTTACAAAATTGGAGAAATGTGGAACAAGATGGATTGGCGGAGTAATTACAGTCTATGGTGCCTTTGACCCGTATGACCACAAATATGCAATGTATGGATGTGATGCTTAATGCAGCTATATATTTTTGTGTTTTTGATGGATTGATTTTTGTGAGTATGAAGATGAGATGCAAAAAGAGCTCTTTATTGTTGTGATGATGGTGAGTATGCATGGAAATGAGATGCAAATTTTTGTTATTTTTGATGATTTTGTTGTTTTTGAATTTTCTTATTTTTGACCAAGCGATTGTGGGAATCCTTGGAGCTTTTTGGTTTGACCAAAGGGATAATGGGCACCTTTGGGGCATTTTAGGGTTGACCAAGCGATTGTGGGAATCCTTGGGGCTTTTTGGGTTGACCAAGCGATTACGGGAATCCTTGGGGCTTTTTGGGTTGACCAAGCGATTGTGGGAATCCTTGGGGCTTTTTGGGTTGACCAAGCGATTATGGGAATCCTTGGGGCTTTTTGGGTTGACCAAGCGATTGTGGGAATCCTTGGGGCTTTTTGGTTGGGCTGCGGCTCCTCTAGATATGGAATGGCCACAAATGACTGATGTTCAAGGGTTCTAGTTCCTTGATTCCATCAAGAGAGGCTAGCCGGTATGTTCCAGGTCCTATTTTACTATCAATTACATAGGGACCTAACCAGTTTGCCATGAACTTGTCCCTTAGATGGGACGACAAACTAGAGTTCTGTTGGTTCTCTTTCAAGACCAAGTCACCAACCTGAAAGTCCCTCAGATGAACTTTCATGTTGTATGCTTTCTTAAGTCGCTCTTGATAGATACGTAAATGCTCGAGAGCATTAATGCGTCGTTCGTCAAGCAACGTAAGCTGGTCTAACCGGGCCTACCATGCAGTGTCATCATCGATGAACTCTTGCATTGATATGCGCAGGGAAGGAATTTCCAACTCGAGAGGCATGACCGCCTCGGAGCCATACACGAGCAAAAATGGAGTTGCCCCAGTGGGCGTCCGAATGCTAGTGCGATAAGCCCATAGGGCAAGTGGGATCTGAATGTGCCAATCCTTATGACTATCTACGACTATATTTTTGAGGATGGCAACTAGCATTTTGTTTGACGCCTCTGCTTGCCCATTTGCCTGCGGATAATAGGGTGTCAAAAAACTATGCTGAATTTTGTACTTTGTGGTCAAAGCACGCACGTCTTTGTTTTTGAATGACGTCCCATTATCCAAAATTATCTTGGATGGAATACCAAAATGACATATGATGTTATGTAAAATGAACTCCACAATGCGGGTTCCAGTCGTAGAGGTAAGCGGAACCGCTTCCACCCACTTGGTGAAATACTCTGTGGCCGTTATGATAAACGTGTGATGACCTGACGATGCAGGGGAGATCTTACCGATTAGATCTAAGCCCCACTACGAAAATGGCCAAGCCGATTGGATCGGCTGCAAGGCCTGGGAAGGTACGTGTGTCAAATTAGCATGATGTTGACATTTCATGCACTTCCTCACATATGCGCAACAATCTCGCTCTAAATATGGCCAATAATAGCCCATGCGGAGAATGCGCTTTGCGATGGCCATACCACTGAAGTGGCCACCGCACGTACCATCGTGCGCTTGGGCGATTGCCCAAGTGGACTCCTACTGGTCCAAGCAATGAAGGAGGATTCCTTCATAGCTACGATGGTACAAAATGTCTCCTAACAAGACATGCTTTGCCACTTTCTGCTTGAATGCTCATTTCATGGCATGCATCAATCCAAGCGGGAGATTACCTAACTTGAGGTAGTCCCTTATGGGTGAATACCAATCCTGCTGATCAGAAGCCTCGACGGTATGAATAGCCAATCCCTCTTGAAGTTCATCCCTAGCAAAAGTTGAATGGGAAAGAACTTGCAAGAATAGCATTGTGTTGCTATTAAGGGGAGTAGGGGAGAACAAGGACCCCCAGTTGGCATGATTCAGATGATCGTGGATTCGAGAGAACCTATCCTGAGGTGGTTCAATCTGGATCATGTGGATTCCTGGCCTTAAGTCAGAGCTTGCACGCTCCATCATGGATTGCGATAGTGTTTTGACTTGAATGGTGGTCATATCACCAAAAATGTCTTACGGGATTAGCGACCCCAAAGAGGCCATAGTGTCCACAAAATGATTCGATGACCGAGGGAGTGCCTCGATGTCGTACCATTCAAGCTTTGCCAAGAATTTGTCCACAAGGGCTTTGTAGGCCTACAGAACTGGGCATTTGCATTGGAATACCCCTTTGACTTGGTTGACGATTAACAATGAATCACCAAAGATATTCAATCATTTAATGTTCATGGTGATTGTTGTCTGAAGACCTATGAGCAAGGCTTCGTACTCTGCATTGTTGTTGGTGCATGGGAAATTTAATTTAAATGACAGAGGCATTGGAGCACCTTGCGGTGTGAAGAATACTATTCCCGTGCCACCACCTTGCTCACATTTAGAACCATCAAAAAATAGGGTTATGTCAGCCTGTGACTCAGGCTCATCAAAATCTGGCGATTCTGAGACATGGAAGACCCCATCATCGGGTAGTTCTATAATCAGAGGCTGATCATCTTCGAGAGGAGCCTCTGCTAGTTGATCGGCGATGACCTGACCTTTTATGGATTTTTGTCCAATAAACTCTATGTCAAATTCCGTCAACAACATGATCCATTTCGTCGTGCGACTACTATGATAAGTACGACTCATCATGTATCGCAATGGATTCTCCTTAGACACAACATACGTCTTGTTGCTCAAGCATGTAATGGCATAGCTTTTTGGTAGCAAACACCACTGCCAAGCAGAGTTTCTCAACGTATGCATAGTTAAGTTCATAACTGACCAGGGTGCGGCTAAGATAGTAAGTAGCCTATTCTTTGTGAAGTTCATTCTTCTGGGCTAACATGGCACCTAGTGCCACCTCAGTAGCTGAGATGTATAAGTAGAATGACACTCCTGGTCTAGGTGGTGCCAATACTGGTGGCGAAGCCAAGTATTGTTTAATGTCATCGAAGGTTGACTGGCACTCGTCATCCCAGTGAAATGCTACCCCCTTATGCAATAATTTGTTCATGGGTCGGCACTTGTCAGATAGTTGTGCTATGAAGCGCTTGATCGACGCGACCTTTCCCTGTAGGCTTCTGAGCTGCTTGATGGTAGTTGGGGGAAGCATTTCAAGGATTGCCTTGACTTTGTTTTGGGTCCACCTCGATGCCTCACTTTGAGACTATGAAACCCAAGAGTTTTCTAGATGTGATGCCAAATACGCACTTCTTGGGATTCAGTCTGACTTTATGTTCCATGAGGCGATCGAGGATCTTGCTTAAGTCATCGAGATGATCTGGGCGCAAAAGAGATTTGGCCAACAAATCATCCATGTAATCTTCCAAAGTTTTATGCATGTAATCATGGAAGATGTATGTCATGGCACGTTGGTAGGTGGCGCCAACATTTTTAAGGCCAAAAGGCATGACCTTATAACAAAATGTCCCCCAAGGCATTGTGAACGCCATTTTTAGCTGGTCCTCAGGATTGATACAAATCTGATTGTATCCCGAGAAACCGTCCATGAGGGAAAGCATTTCATGACCCGCTGTAGCATCTACCAATGCATCGATGCTTGGCAATGGGAAATCATCCTTAGGACTCGCTTTGTTTAGATCTCAAAAATCAGTGCATATGCGAATCCTCCCGTCAGGATTTTTGATGGGCACCATGTTGGACAACCATGGTGGGTAGTCCACGTAGATGACAAACTGTGCATCCAACAACTTTTGTAATTCATCTTTGACCATTAAGGCCACTGTTGGGTGCATCTTGCATAGTTTTTGCTTTACTGGCTTGACTGTCGGATCAAGCGTTAGATTATGCGTGACTAGCTATGGATCTAGCCTCGGCATGTCTCTGTATGACCATGCAAAAACCTCCTTCTTCTCTTTGAGAAGGGCAATGTAGTCAGCTTGCTCTTCGGGGGATAAACTTACCCCCAACTTGATGATCTGTGGATTCATTGGATCCAAGCCGATGTCTACGTCAATCGTCTCCTCGATCGACATGTGGGATCCATCCTCCAACTTGTGTGGAGTTGGGATCAAATGGATATCATTTGTTGAGTTTAAATCTTCGTTAGGAACCTCGGGTTCCTCTTCAGCATGGAAGATATCTTGAGTTGGCCCTAGGGTGAGATGAAGCATCTCACTGAAAGGCCAGTACTCTGATGGGGATGGAGGTGAATTGACGTGATCCCAGTCTATGGCATCTATGTCTAGATACAATGACTATGCTGGATCAGCCGGGTTGTGGATGGGGGTGGTTAAGTCAATGGAGATCATGTTGATGAAATGATTTTGGTCTCCATTACCATGGGTGTGATGACTCGGACATTCTAGATGTTCTCTGTGCTCTGGGTCTGGCTCTAGAGGTATTGGCATGAATGGATCGGCCCTATGTGCGGATAGGAAGATAGGGTCTACCCTCGACACTGATGTCACTATAGGGTCTCTGGGTGGAAGGTATGCTTCGTATGCCCAGAGTGGCAGATCCAACACTTGGTCCCACCGTGCTGGGTCTACGTACCACTCATGCCCTGGCACTATGTTTAATTGTTTGAATATGTCATTAATCTCTAAGGGGTATTGTTGTTGTCGCATGTGATTGAGATATGCCATCTCAGTCTCATCTTCATAATCACTATCGAAGATCCAAAGGCCTTCATTGGCTCCAACAACTGCTTGCGACATTAGAGGCTCGCCTTGCTCAAGCAAATTGATCTGGCCCCATTGGGGTTGTTCCGCTCTCTACGGTGGGGCCTGATTACCTTGGAGTGGCACTTGCTCGATTGGAGCATCTAAAGGGAACATTGTCAAGAGGTTTTCTTGATAATCATCCATGCCCCTGGTGATCTTGATTAAGGGGATCACCATGGTGCTACCTCATACTCTGATTCATCCTTCGAGGACCCTTCTTGACATTGTCTAGACCCTCCTTGAAAATGAGCTCTCGAGCTTTCTCCTCTCTCGAGCGAAGGGAAGGGATTGCGAGGGTCAACAAGGTTGATTGCCATTAATGGGAGATAATCCCTCAATGTATATGTCATGTTAGGGTTGGCATATGGATCTGATGCCAATCCCCCCTTGTTGCCTATCCCTAGGCCTTGCATGTTCTCCACCAAGATGTCCAAGGGCAAGGGGTGGTTGAACCCTACTCCTGACTTGTCATATGGCATTTGGTATCTTGGTTGGCAAAGAACACGTACCCCTTGCTCATATCTGCCTAACCCATATCCATGCCAATTGCATTGGCCAAGGTATCTCAAGGCAAAGTCTGGGTTAGACAAGTAGTTGACATTTTTAGCAAAAGGCTCTTCATCTTCATCCTCTTGCGTGCATGGTGCAACGCCATGATCAAGGCCCCCATACACAAAGTTTGTCTGGTTTGGCGGGTAGCCTAGGGGAACAATAGTGCCGATGGGGAGGCGAGGTCTCCCCATGTCCTGCATGGACTCCAGTGTGGGTGTTGCTACAATATTCCACACCGGATACTCCCCCAAGCCCGTATTGGCCATCTCAATGGTGATTGTTGGTGGTTGAGGGGGAGGGAATGGAAGTTCTCCCTGAGTCCACTCCATGTCGGGTGAACTAGGAGTCTCAACTTCCATTCGGCTAGGCATCTCCTCAGTAGAGATAGTTGATACTGATGGTAGTGTCTCTTCCAGAGGTTGCGCCTCTTCCAGAGGTTTCTTCCCTTTGTCCTTCTATTTGGCCCCCATCGGTGGCATCGTTGGTGGAGGACCAGACGATGAAGATGGACCCGATTGGGGTTTTGAAGAACTTGCTAATGGGGATGCCTACGAAATCAGACCCTGTTTAGATGGATTCAATTGGAAATCCAAATGCATTGATGGAAGGGTCGATTGTGGCATCAGCTGCACCGCATTACAATACTTGAAGGGTTCTAAGTCCATCGGGACTACATGCACCTCCCCTTCAAATGTATACTTTAAGCACTGGTGAGCTATCGAAGGGACACACTTCATGTCCCTGATCCATGGCCGACCCAACAAGATGTTGTAGGCCATCTCACCTTCCAAGATGTGGCACAATGTAGGTATAGTCTTTTGTCCCACTTGGATGGGTAGGACTATTGTGCCAACTATCGAGCATATTGCATCATTGAATGCTCGCAGAGTGTAGGTGGAAGCTGTGATGTGAGATGCTGGCAACTTCAGATGTTTTAGGGCCATGGTTGTGATGATATTACTAGACGAGCCAGTGTCTATCAACACCCTCTTATATGGGATCCCGTTGACCCATGTGATAACGTGCAGGGTGGATCCGCCATGTCATCAGCCACTGATTTCACTTCGTCTTCTCGAAATGTGATGACTGGCTCAGTGCATCGTTTGACATGTCCCACGAAGTTGTTGAAAGAATTTGTTTCATGGGGCTGCAACTCGATGGCTTTCAATATCTCCATTAGAGCCTCTCGATGGGGCGTTGATTGTTGTATGAGCTCATATATGGAGAGCCTAGCCGAGGTGGTCCTCAAACTCTGAGTGAGTTTGGTCCGAAGTGTGGCCACTGGTCTAGGCGGAGGAGGTTGTGCAAGGTGCTGTTGCGGTTGTGTCATTGTTGGCACCTCACCTGTAGTTGTCACGGGGGTAGCTACACTCGGATACCTCCTATTCTGAGTCACTATACTGATCATCCCTACATACCCCTGCATGGGGCAGTTCTGTGTGACCTCATTAACTTGTAGGGTTTTTGCCTATGGAGCATGAGTAGGCAAGGGGTCTTTAAAGACCTCCATTTGTTGATTGCTTGGTGCCACGGGATTATCCACCGCTAATGTCTTGTTATCAATTAAGTCTTGCACCAAGCCCTTAAACTTCCAGTAGGCATTTAGGTCATGTCCCTACCATCTGTGGAACCTACAATACAAGTCCTCCTTGTACCCCTTAGGCTTGGGAGCATTGGGGTCTATGGTTTGAATCTCTGGTAGGTTGATCAAATTTTCCGCTAACAAGCGGTCAAACAGGGAGTCCTTGGACTCTGTGTAGGGTGTGTATTGTCACCTAGGGCGACGCTGCTGATTCTGCTCTTGCCTCTGATTTTCTCTGTCATAGTTGTTAGGAGGCACCACCTGATAATTAGCCTTTTGGGGCTGTGTTACTTGTGCAGGCTTAGGGACATTGATAGCAACTTGATTGACCACAACGGGTTTCTGTTGCATGGTCCCTATTTTAGTGTTCTTAGTCCACTCTTTTTCTTAGGTTTGGCTATCTCGCCATCTTGTATCTTGATCTCTTCAATGATCCTGGCTTGCGCCAGAGCTTCTTCTAAGGTGGCATATTGCTGCAGCTACAATAGCATAGAGATCGATCTCAAACAGCTCTTTGAGAACATTTGAGTGAGGTCGGACATAGGGGGAAGGTAGGGCAGCTTTGAAAGCAAAGTCCTCCATCGATTCCCATAGGCCGCCATGGTTTCTTCCTCATACTCGCTCGAGGTCTGGCTAAGTCACTTAGTGACGCCTTCTTCTTGGTGTTGAAGGTGAAGCATTCGAGGAATGCATCCACTAACTGATCTAAGTTGTTAATGTTGTGCTTTGGTAATTGAGTAAACCAATCCGAGGTAGGGCCTACGAATGTGGTTATAAATGTTCTTAATAACAAAGCATCATTGTCTTGAATGCCAAAGCATTGGCTTAGGAATCTCGTCACATGCTCTTGAGCATCCTCCTCACCTCTAAAGGTTGCCAACTGAGGCAGCTTAAAGTGTTCAGGGTAAGGGGGTGCTGGCACGGATGGATGCACAGGATGACTACAGAGTTGGCGTAAAGTGGGCTTTTGGGGCCCAAAAGTTTTGGTCTCCATAGACTCCAAATGCTCTAACAATGCTTTATATGCATCTAAAGATTTAATCTCTTCCTCTTTAGTTTGCTCCCATTGTGGGTTGTGGGAGACTTGAGGCCTATAGAGGGGTGGCCGGATAGCAACCCCTCCACCTTGGTAGGGCATTTTGGCCTGCTCTTCTTCTTGCTCATACTCCTCGTAAGCTTCTTGAGGAGTCTCTAGATGAGACCTATGACCCTGGGTGGGTCCCCGTGGAGGGTACCCATCGTTGTTCTAGGGAGTGGCCTCCCGCTCAGGTCTAGGAGGTCTCGGAGGTAGCACTTGGTAAGGTCACGGAGACCTATCTCGCACCAAGTGATTACGCCTCTCATACGGTTCCGCTCTTTGGGTGCGAGGGGTTGGAACCCTCTCAGGCATCGGGTTATGGAGCAGCTCATCTGTTTGGCATCGAATGCGCTCTTTGCTAAGGCGATATAGATGCTCTAGCTGCTGTTGGTCTTGCTCAAGCCGCGTGATCTGCGCTTGGTGGGCGGCATGTCTGGTGACTTCCAGGTCAATTTGCTCCACCATCTTGAGCCTAGGAGGCCTGGATGCCTCTCCTATGCACTTACCTCGGTCATGATGATCCGAGATCTCAATAGGTCGCTTCCCTCTGTCGAGGTTGGTGGCATTTACCCGAGGCTCTGGCCTCAGTAGGTGATCATGGTATATAGCGGGTGCGGAAGCGCATGGCTCCCACACTATATATTGCTCTTGAGGAATGTAATGGTCTTCCTCGTGCTCCCTTTCGTATGTGTGAAAGGGGCGGGCAGAGTTGGCTCGCCCTGCTTGAAGAGCCTTGCGCTCTGGGTTTTGTCTATTGGTTCTAACAGTGATGGGGGGAAAAGGAGGGATGCCATAATCATGTGGCCTCTCCTCATGGACCCTATGCTACTCTAGCACTTCATCGCACGGTGGCCACTCATATCGAGCTTCTAAGGGAGCCTTCCTGTCTATGTTGAGTGCCACGTGTAAGGACTCCTCCTGAAAGGGGCTATGATGAACGGGCGTGTCCCTCAAAGGGGTGCCCCTATAGTCCCATTCTGAAATGGAATGATGTGGACTCTCTTGTGGGTCAGGCCACCAAGGTGGTATGACCAAGTCCTTAGGGCTATAGCGGAGGCGACTTGTGCCCCCTTGTACACTTTTCGTAGCTTTCGCCCTTGATTGGGCTTGGCTACGGGTGTACACCATGGTGGTGTTTTTCTACAAGCTATGTAGATTTTTATCTCTTTTTATGATTTTTATGCTACACTAAACAGAAAAGAGCACACACACACAAAGCAATGATTATCTCGTTTAAATATTGAAAGTGTGTCCTAGACCTGGTTTAGTGTGTTTTGGTTTTTTTTTTTTTTTTTTGAAGGTTTTTGTAAAGAACGTTTAAATGCAATATGATGGCTCTTATGGCTCCCAAAAATGGTCGCCCCTTCGATATACCATTGCCAGGCTGATATACCAACCTCTCTATATACCCGCCCTTACGTGAGGGAAACTATAGGTACGTGAGAGCAGATGGTACATGGAACGTAGGCGGTACGAAAGGGGAATCACCCTGTTTATGACACCTACCATAGAAGACTTATCCTCATGTGCTGGGAATCACCCTAGCTACACTCGATCAGCTTTCATCAGGATTTACGTCTAGCAATAGTAGCGATCGGGGTAATGGATGCAAAAATTCAAGCCAAGGTGGTGATGAAATCCACCGTTGGTCTTGATCAAGGGCTAGGGTTTTACGACCAGCTCCTTGGTGTTTAATTTGCCACGTGATGTGTGGGGTTCTTTTTATTTTGCAAAAAGGAAACAAGCAAGTAGTAAAAGAAAACTTTCCCTAAGCAAGCAAGTAACCTAAAAACAAAAAAATTGAAAACAGAAAATGACAGGAAAAGTTTAGAATCCCTACCTCTTCTCTGCCCAAATCTGTTGGCTCTAAGTTTCTGCCCTAAAACTATGTAGAGAGCTATTCATCCCTGGATGGGATGAATAATAGAACTGAATTCATCATAGGGTGGGGCGCATTCCAATTCATCCCTGGATAAGATGAATTCTAGCTCTATATTCGCCATAGACTGGAACGAACAATAGTCCCGCATTCAAAAAAAATGATACCTGCAAGAAAAAGCAAGTTTTGATCAGATTTCTGATCTAAAAAAAATAGAGGATAGAGTCCCACCATGATCTCCACTGAAAGCACGAGGATACGAAAACAAAAAAGGAAAAATCTCCAAGTACGATGCAAAAATGGAACTAAACTTAACGCTAAATCCTACGAATTGAAAATGCATGAAATGGGGAAAGCATGAACGAATTGAAATGCAAACAAAAATCCAATGCGGAAAACAGCCCTTTATTTTATTGATACATTTTGGAATTCGGTTACAATTCGCCTCCTCCCTTTTTAGGGGCGAGGAGCGTTAAATTTGTTTCTTTGTTACATCCATGGATGCCATTCCTTCTTCCGCGTGCCCACATGTAAGATGGGCGGACCAAAATGTCACCGCCACTTGTGTGTATGAATTTTGACTCCCTTCTACTCCTCTAACATCCCGATCCTACGTTCAAAGAAACAAGAAATAGTCAGTAGCACCTACGGATGAAATGAAACATGCAATCCCCAAGCCTACGATTAGTGCATGCAAAGAATAAATAAAATGATAACTAGCATATATCCAAATGATCTAAAAATTTGATAGGGGCATCAAGACCTCACAAAGAAAACACTGCAAATGGAATAGTCAGGAAATCCCTCACATATTTGAATTCGTTTTGGGCGGGACGAATAGACCTACAACAAAATGCCAGATAGCACCGCTCAAAATGTCACATCTGGACAGCTCCAAATCTCCTGAAAAAGTGGGGGTTAGCTAATTGGGGGTATTTTGGGATGACCCAGATGGTCATATTTCCCCAATTTGGCCTCTAACACCTGGATTTCGATGATGCCCTCTGCAAGTTAGTAAAGGCGGAAAAATGATAAAACATGACAAAAATTGATCAAAACGATATGAAATCAAAATTGCAAACTATCTAAGCAGCATAAATATCAAATACAAAAAATGAAAATGATAGAAAGAAAAATCGGCCATAGATTCCTAATCGTTCCTAAAAGGGACGATTAGACCTGCAGCAGTGCGGGGGCACCCGGGCAGGCCGCCCACCGTTTGGGGCCTGATTTCGGCACCAATCCACTTGGGATGAGTCCAAAATATCTTGTAAAGTGTTGTCAAAAAATTGGGTGGTATACTGTGGTCAAATGTCGGGTTTTGGGCTCAAGATTCGTCCTTCCAATAGTCACCCAATGACCTCCTCTCTAAAAGAGATCACGGATGTGAAAGGCACAAATCAACTAGGGGCGTATGGGGAAGTAAAATGGCAGCACTTTGTTGCTCAAAATGCTCCTTCTCTGTCTATTTTGGGGTGAGGAAACTCACCAATTTATAGACCTGGAGGTCTCTTGAATTGGGCATGCAGAGGCGCCACTTGGCAATCATGCCTTCTCAGGGGGAGGGAGATTCCTCCCTGATTAGGGACTTCATGACTGCCCTTGCAACTGCCTCTAATGCTCGAAAATGCTCACCCACACTCCCATGCGATGAAGGAAGCGTTAAGTGGTGGATCTGAGCTGCCATTTGTCAAGATTTGACTTTTTGCCCGTCAAACCTGCAATTCGCCCCACCCTGGAGCGAATACTGATATTCATCCCTGGGTGGGGCGAATCCTAGTTTGAAATCATCCCTGGGTGAAACGAGTATTGAGCAAAGTGCTTGAAGGTGCCAAATTGACTCTTGACCTTCCAAAATTGTTGAGAGTGGTTAGGACCACTGTTTGACCTCTGGGGGCTACCCTTGGGGCTGTGTCTGTCAACGCGATCAGTGTTTGCAGTCACATAATCGGATTGGTGTTGTTTTGGTGTCTACAGGTAAATAACATAAGTTTTTAAATATAGAGAAAAACAAAAAGGTAAATAGCAAAATTTTTAGGAATAATATAGAAATATAGAGAAAAGGAAAAATAATCTTCTAGAGGAAGTAAAAAATTAGTAAATAAATATATATGAGATAGAGCAACAGTAGCAGGAGGAGATATAGAATATCATCGAAGCCTATAACGAGAGAGGGAATACATGAAGAATCAAATAGTGTATGTTTTATGATGCCTTTTGAATTAATAAAAAATACTAGTATTTTTGGTGTCTTGTTTGTACACTGTATACTCTGTGTGATTGGCAACAAGGTATAAACACTTTGTTTTGTTACTCATATCCTGTGCTTATATTAGTTTGGTATTAGAGCTAGGTTAGGTCTTGCGAAGAGAAACTGTAACCATAGACTTGGGTAAAAATACCAAGGCGAGGTTAGTAAGATAAATTGATTGGTTAAGTGGCAAAGAAGACTCTTATAGGTGATGTGAAAGGAGAAGAAACATTGTAGAAATATGATGCAGAAGGGTAGAGTTATAAGAAGTGCACTAGGAAGAGAATAATTGAATGAAATAGTGAGAGATTTCATAGCCATATTAGATGTTATTGAGGCAACACAACATAGAGGAACACTTGTTGCAGAGGAAAGTGATGAGAAATCAGATTTTAAGGAAGTATAAGGAGAGCAATTAGATAATGACAGTGAAAGATTAATTCACACCATAGAAAAAATTAGAGGTAAACCCCAAGTTGAGGTCCATAGTTATGAAGGAAGTATTAACCCTAATAGATTTATCAACTGGATCAACAAAATGGATAGGTATTTTGACTTGGAATTGGTAGAAGATAACAAAAAAATAAAATATGTAAGTTCAAGGCTAAAAGGTCATGGGTTGTTGTGGTGGAATAGCATTCAGAATGAGAGGCAAATGAAAGGAAAGGCTAAAATAAAAAATTAAGATAATATGGTATCCAGGATGAAATTCAAGTTCATGCCTATTGATTACGAGGGGGGTCTATTCCAAAAACTACAAAATTTGAGGTAAAAAAAGATGGGTGTCAAATATTACATGGAGGAGTTTTATAAATTATCCATAATAGCTAGTCATGATGACTCAAAACAAAAAAAAATTGCTAGGTACATAAATGGATTGTGGTATAACATTCAGGATGTAATCAGCTTAATCAATATTAAGTTCATATAAATTGCATGCCAGTATCCATTGAAGGTGGAGGAGAAATTAGTGAAGAAAATGTAGATTAGCTTTATAGTAAGAGATCAGTTAATGAGAGAAAGAGATCAAGGAGGAGATAACCAGAGATACCAACCATGAGAGGAAGGCAACAATAAAAAATTGTAGGCAATGGATGAAGGAACCAACCATGCACATTATCAAGGTACTAGTACAAGAGGTGGATATTCAGCTAAAGGAAGAGTATTATAATATAGGGTATTGCAACATAGGACATAATGGAAGATTTATAGGAAAATATTTTAGATACAATTGGTTTGCTAGGCATAGGTCATTTGAGTATCCTAAAAATGCACCTATAACTATTCAAAGAGCACCTGAGGGTAAGGATCATATTGCATATAAGGAGAAGCATGAAGGTAGGTCATAGTGTACATCACCGAAGCACGGAGAATCATCAGTCATGAGGCAAATTTTAATGAAACCACCAACAGAAAAGGAAATTGAGCCTTCACAAAGGAGAAATTTATTCCGAACTATATGCAAGGCAGGGGAAAAATGTTACAAAGTGGTCATGGATAGTGGAAGTACAAATAATTTTATGTTCGAGTAGATAGTGACCAAACTAGGATTGAAGAGGATGCCTCATCTTGCACCATACAAGGTGGTGTGGCTGCAAAAGGGGCACCAATTGGTAGTCAAAGAATAATGTTTGGTGATTTTTAATATTGGTACTTATTATGATGAATTTTTATGTGATATTATACCTATGGATGCTTGCCACTTGTTGCTAGGAATGCCTTGGCAATATGATAGGCATGTTTTCCATTATGGGAGAGAAAATGCATGAACCATACATAAGGATGAAACAAAATTTAAGTTGAAGTCATTGTAGGATAATCACGAAGAGGTGGAACAAGAACACAAGGTAATGTCAATAACAAGAAAATAATTTCTTCAGATAAAGAAAAATAAAGGGATGTGTTTGGCTATGGTAGCTAAACCAACATATGTAAAGGGTGATAAAATGAAGGAATAATATCCAGAAGAGATCAAAAAATTATTGGAGAAGTATACAAATTTTATGTTAGAATGTTTGCCAAGTGGATTGCCACCTATGAGGAATATCAACCATCACATGGATCTAATTTTGGGTTCAAGCCTACCTAACAAGGCTGCATATAGGTTGATACCACAGGAAAATAAAGAAATATGAATATAAGTATAGGATTTTCTAGATAGAGGTTTTATAAGAAAGAGTTTGAGTCCATGTGTAGTACCAGCTATACTTGCATTGAAGAATGATGGGAATTGGAGAATGTGTACGGATTCAAGCGCAATAAACAAAATAAAAATTAAGTACATGTTCCCATTGTCTAGAATGGAAGATCTTATGGACTATTTGGGTTGAGCTTGATACTTTACAAATATTGATTTGAAGAGTGGATATCATCAGATCAAAATTAGATAGGTGGATGAATGGAAAACCATATTCAAGACCAATGATGGATTGTACGAGTGGTTGGTCATGCCTTTCAAATTGACAAATGCACCCAACATGTTTATGATATTGATGAATGATATCATAAATCCATTTACCGGTAAATTTGTAATTGTCTATCTGGATGATATTTTTATTTTCAACAATATTAAAGAGGAGCATTTGGAGCATGTTAGAATGGTGTTAAATAAGCTGAGGTAGGAAAAATTATTAATAAATTTAGAAAAATGTAGCTTCATGGGGAAGGAGTTGGTTTATTTAGGTTTTATGATATCGAAGGATGAACTAAAAATGGATACAAAAACTATGAAAGCGATTGTATATTGGGCTTCACCAAGCAGTTCATTTGAAGCTAGAAGTTTCCATGGTTTGGCTAGTTTTTACAGGAATTTTATAATAAATTTCAATGGAGAATGTGCACCTATTATAGAAATTTTTAAGGAAGGAAAACAATTTTTTTGGATAGCTGAAGCGGAAAGAAGTTTCTAGAATTTGAAGAGAAGGATTACAAAGTAGCCTATATTTACTTTACCATATTTTATTAATTTAGGTATATTATGATGCAAGTGGTACAACTATTAGAGGTGTTTTAAGTCAATAATGTAGATCTATAGCTTATTTCAATGAGAAGTTAATTGAATTCAAGCGAAAGTATTCGATATATGATCAAGCATTTTATGCTATCATCCAAGCATTGAAGAAATGAAGGCACTATTTGCTGCCTAAAAAAAATATTTTATACACAAATAATCAACCGCTACAATATATAAACAACCAAGGTAATTTGAATCAAATGCATTTAAAATGGGTTGAGTACATGTAAAATTTCACTTTTGAATTGAAAAATAGGAGCGAAAATTCAAATAAGGTAGTTGACACATTGAGTAGAAGGAGTCTTTTGATGATTGAAATGAGCTTAGAAGTGATTGGATTTGATGCAATCAAATATTTATATAAGACTGATCTGGATTTTTAGAGGGCATGGAAGGCATGTGAGAATCCTCTAGCATAGGATAGGACATCGTGGTTAGATTATTTTATCTAGGAAGGATTGTTGTTCAAAGGGAAGCAACTATTTATACTGTAAAGTTCAATGAGAGAGAATTTATTTAAATAAAAGCATGGCGGAGTACTTGTTGGTCATTTTGGCATAGATAAAATATCGGACAAACTGAGTGAATATTATTATTGGCCTAAGATGATAGCCGATGTAAAAATATATGTACAGGGATGCAAGATATGCCAACATGCAAAAATAAAGAGTTAAAATATAGGGTTGTACAAGCCATTACCTATTTCGTAAAATCCATGGGAAGCTATAAGTATGGATTTTGTGCTTAGATTACCTACGACAACAAAATATTTGGACTCCATCTTTGTTGTTGTTGATAGATTTAGTGAAATGACACATTTTATGGATTGTATAAAATTTAATTATGCCACACATATAGCTAATTTATTCTTCAAAGAAGTAGTGAGATTGCATGGGTTGCCATTAAGCATTGTTTCAGATAGAGATACTAAATTTGCAAGTCACTTCTGGAAACAATTATGGAAGAAACTGAGAATAAAATTGAGTTTTAGTTCAACTTATCACCCTCACTCAGATGGGTAAACATTGGTTGTCAATAGAAGTTTGGGAAATCTATTGAGGTGTCTTATAAGTGACAAACTGAAATAGTGATATTTTGCATTAGCATAGGCTGAGTTTGTATACAATAATTCAGTAAACATGAGCACTTAGAAAATATCATTTTAGATTGTGTATGGATATAGACCTAGAGGAGTTTGTGAATAGAGGGATATAATAGATTTGAATAAGAGGAATGCTGATGTTGAGGAGTTTATGAAAGAAATACATGAGATGCAGAACGAGGTAAGAAAGATATTGCAAATAAGTACCAAAAAGTACAAACATGCAGATTTGAAAAGAAGAGAAGTTAGTTTTAAGGTTGGATATGTGGTATATGCTTACCTCAGGAAGAAAATATTTTTGAATGGCAAATATAATACGTTGAAGTCAAAGAAAATTGGGTCATGTAGAGTGCTAAAGAAATTAGGGGATAATGCTTATGAAATAGAATTATCGGATGGAATTAGAATTTCTCCAATCTTCAATGTTGCATATTTGTATGCTTATCTAGACTTTGCTACAGATGATGACCACATAGAGTAAGCTTAAAAGGTCCATTGGTAGTAGCATATGCCTAAACAACAAGAGGAACCAATCAAAGACATAATAGATAAAACAGTGTACAAGAAGAACAAGAAAAGAGAATATTTTGAATATTTGGTTAAGTGGAGTAACATACCATTAGAGGATGCAAAGTAGATAAAACCAGCTGAATTGGTGAATTTTGGGCACACAGTTGAAGAATATCAAGCCTTGGCATGAGCAAGAGATCATGCTAAAACTTTTATTACCTCGGGAGAATGGTGTAGGAGTTTTAAAAGGGGGTATGACATGGTAGTTTCTTTTTTTTTTATGAGTGGAATAGAAAACTTTTCACAATTCCTATAAAAAAAATATTGTTTAAGGAACCGTTTAACTTTTAAAAAAATGTGAATAAAAAAAGTTTTGATAAGAATATAGAAATATAAAGAAAATAAAAAATAAACTTCTAGAGGAAGTAAAAAATATATATATATATATATGAGATAGAGCAATAGAAAAATGGGATAAGCACTCTGTATAATAGAGCGAGAGAGGGAATACATGAAGAATCAAATATTATATGTTGTATGATGCCCTTTGAAATAATACAAAAATAGTAGTATTTGTTGTGTCTTATTTGTATGTTGTGTACTCTATGTGATTAGCAATAGGGTATAAACACTCTATTTTGTTACTCATAACATGTGCTTGCATCATTATCCTACTCATATATCCATTTAGGATGTCTAATAACAATTTATATTAGTTTGTACTCAATCGATCTAACCTCTTTGAAAAGTAACATTGATGTTAATACTAAAATGCCCCACTAGAAAAACCTCATGACCTATCAACCTCACCAAGCATTGTATCTAATCCTACTCAATCATGATAGTCATATCTCTATTCCTTATGAATCTCACCTACCATCACACTCATCATGTTACTAAACTACCAATTAAGCTACTTAACTACCAATCAAGATACTTAACTAATCAATAAAAATCTATTTAGACCAATCATGTTAGTTAACTCCTAGTCAACTCCATTTGTATAGTCCTAATTGCCTAGTCATCTCTTGTAACTCAAATAAACTTGATACCTCATGTTACAAACTTTCCACCTCTTCTTAAAATCTAGATAACTCATCTATAATCCCATGCACCTACAATAGATCCTCCAAAGGACTTGGATGTTCTATAAAATCACACTTGGAGGAAGCTAAACAAATAAGTCACAAAGATATTTACATTCTACCAAAATCATAAGAAGGGATTTTCATCATCCACTTTCTACCATAACCTTTCAAAATAACATTGAAACTGCACAACAATGACATAAAAATCAAAATAAGGCTATACAAATGGGCATTCAACAAGTGTACATCCACAAACAGGAAATTTAGTTGTGACCTTTCCTCTTGAACCTTGTTATGGCAAGCATTTCTTCACCTTGCAATCCCTTTTGTTTTGCATTATTTAATCTTTATAATCATCTTTATTTGTAGATCAAAATCATCATCTTAGCATTTATTAATAAAATCAAGGGTTTGATCCCCTTGTCAAGGAATCCCAATGTTCCTAAAGACATTTGACAAACCTCTTTGCCTTAATTATTCTATTTTTCTACTTTTAGTCGAAGTTATTTGCTTTTCTATAGGTTATTAATAAAAATATCATACCATTATAAGAGTATTGTAGAAAGTCCATACAATGTTTTTATACAACAATTTTTCAACATGGCACTTTTGGTGGCCCATGGCATTTCTACACTATGGTGCCTATTGACATATAATATCATTTTTTGACTACATGATTAAGTATAGCCTTTTCAAATTATCTTATGCCTTAGACTAGATTTCTATATTAGGTTTTCTATGTTGTTTTCATGATTAATTTACCATGTTCGTGCAATTGTTGTAAAATGATAAAAGGTAGAATTTGTCTTTATATATTTGATAAAGAAGTAGGATTTAATCATAATTTGTTGCATTATATATAAAATAAAGATCACAATAATTCTTTTGTAGATCAAACACATTGATTAAATCATTTTATAAACTAACAACATGCTTTATAATAAATATTATAAAGTAAAGTTGACCAATCAAATTATTTTGGAAGTTTATATTAAAGAGTGAACTTTGTTGCCTCTTCTTGTATTTTAGACATGAAATAAAACATAAACATTATTGCATTCTAGGTTAGTTCACTTTTGTAAGCATTCTCTTGATCCTTCACTCCTAAAAAAAAAGAGGAAACACTATCTTTTTTGCAAGCATTAAAAAAGGAAAATGAACACAAATCTAGGATTTTTCTTCCTACATCATTGTATTCATTTGTATTACATTTATATCCACACTTAATATAAGACTTATATTTGCAAGACCCTAGGTGTGTGTTCAAATTAATCCACAAAACATAGATTAATAGGCTCCACATATTAATACCTCCCTAACATTTAGTGTGGGCACACATTTTATCCTCGGACAAGTAGTAACTATTTTTGGGTTATCTATACTTTACTTGAGAGACCTAGACAAGTAGTAACTATTTGTGGGTTATTTATGCTAATCAATGAGGCCTCTAGTAACTAAAGATAGGTGAGAGATTCCTATACAAAAGGTGGGCAATGTGATGCTACCAGGAAAACCAAAAGTAATGATGATGATCTTGTTACTATTATTGCCTACTCTTACATGGATTATTTACAATTTTTATGTCTCATTATAGATTTACCTTGAAATATAAAATTTTTATGTCTCATTCTAATTTTACCTTAAAATATAAAAATTTGATCAAAATAACGTTAGTATGAATGTGTAGAAATGTTTAGAAGACGTAATTATTATATGCAATTTTTAATAAATTATTAATATAATAAATATTAATATTAATATAATAAATATTATTTTAAAAATAAAAAATCGGCGAAGACTTAAATATTATTATTATTGTTTAGATACTTATAAATTATTAATATAATAAAAATTATTTTAAAATAGAAAATCTTCATATAGATGCAAATGCCAAGTGAGTTACATCGTCCTCGTTAATCACTACATTAAAAATATATGTAAATCCGCGATTCCATTGATCTCCACAATTTAAAACATTTATTACTCTCGTTCTCCGTTGGACATCATAACGCCTATTGAGCATCACACCATTTATTTATAAGAAATGGAAAATTTCTTGAGAATGAATTGTACTTCGACGAGAGAGATGAAGGTATGTGGGCAATAATTAAAAATAAAGCAACAGACTTAAGAATATGAAAAGGACAAATTAATGGATGAAAGAGGGCTTCCCATAATTTCAGAATAAAAGAAGGAAATATACTATTTACGACATTTTTTTATTAAAAAAAAGCCACTCGTTATCTTTCATCACGGTTTTGACTTAAAGGGATTCGACGTTGCACTATAACACATCATGCCGAATTCGAAGACGGGTACTATTGTAAACAACTAAGATCTAAAATTGAATTCTTGATCACAACATATCTCATTCCATGTCTGACAAAGAACACTACTACATATGTCTAAACGGAAGCCTATGCTCGTTGTAGTATTGTCCTTCACACATTCATACTCTTCGTAGATATGTGATTCAGAAAGTTGACAACAAACCTGAATACATACTGATGACAATGACGGCGGAAATTTAGTGGATTAAAAAATAGAGTGCATCTTTGAATGACAATCGGCTACCTACGTTAGAGTGGGAAACAAACAAAAGCCTTGGATTTTGGATTGAAACAGTCAATTTTGTATTGGGTGTTTCATTTCTGATATTTTTTTAGGTTAGAAATATGACTAAGCATGTTCGTTTGCAGGTCGGCAGAGACTCTCTGAACCTTACCTAACTTATATAAAAATAAATAAAAAAGAACGTTGGATCTGATGGAGACCTTTTGCAACCAGCAACTCACACTCTTCATATTTTGTGAAAAGCATTACATAACAAATCTTTTTGAAGTAATGGTTTTTTTCCTTTTTGAATAAAGTGGATTGGTAGTTGTTTGTTTGGTTAGGTATTTACTAAGAAGAGATTTAGATCCAAAATTTCGGACATGCCTGTTGTAAAGGTAGTAGCCTGATCTGCGTGTTGCAAATGTAGTAGTCTCATCTGAATCCTTTGAGTGTACAAAGATGGTATAAATACCTCTCCCTCATGCGGGGGTCAACAATAATGAGATGGTATAGGCTTGTTGGGAGAAGACCCTGTCCCTGCACTTGGTACTTACTATAAAAAAATAGTGTGGATGTAAGCAACTTCCTTATGTTTAAATAATAATAATAAAAAATTAACTTGCCTCTCGAAAGGGACAGCCCAACAATTTGAGTTTAAATAATAATAATAAAAAATTAACTTGCATTTCTAAAGGGACAACCCAACAATTTGAGCTTGAGCTTTGGATCTTAGTAGTCGGGGGGTCCAAAGTTCAAACCATGGGTGAGTGGGTGAGTATGTGTTCATTAAAAAAAATTTAAATTAAAAATCAAGTTTTCAACTAAACATCTTTAGTATATTGTTAGGAGGGTTTGTTATATATATATTTACTAGCTTAGATATAAAGATATTTAAAAACGTAGATAGAGGGTTTGTTATATATATATTTACTAGCTTAGATATAAAGGATATATATTTAAAAACGTAGATAGTTATCAATCTCAAGGCGTCTATCTCATTTTTTGGGGTGTGATCTCCTCATTTTTTGGGGTGTGATCTCCAAGTTAGTCCGCTGATTTAGTTTAAATATTTTAAATGTTTGCAACGGTGGGGGTTGTTTTAGTTTAAATATTTTAAATGTTTTTGTTAATGTCAAATTTTTTAATTAAAAAAAAAATTGTTTACCGCTTGACATTTATGACCTCTTTGCCTCCCACCCTCATGTATGTCATTGTAGGAACCCCTCTCCATATAATTATAGACTATATCTAAATATTTTTAATTATATAAGTAGCTTTTTAATATGTGAAAGAAATTTGAGAAAATCATAAAATACTTATAAATTAATTAAATGATCTCTAAAATTTTAAAGAATTAATTATTAAAAAAAAATTTACACACAATACTCAAAGAGGAAAATAGAAAAGAGGAAGGAGATGCAAAGAAGAAGGAAATGAAGTGATAAGAAGAATAAGATTTTACAAGGTTAGGTATTTGTTTTTTTGGTTTTTTTATACCATATTAGTAAAAAAAATTGTATATTATTTGTTTTATTGTATTGTAGAATTTGTTGCAGATGTTTTTTTTATGAAAAACCTGGGTGAGACAATGTTTTGGTATTGGTATTGAAGTCGTGATAAGTTTAAATAATATTTTGAGAAGTAATAATTTTTTTAATTTTGCAAAAGTTACATATTTTAGTGTTAATTGTAAAAATATTTTCAACCCAAAGTTCTAATTTTAAAGGTGAATTTCATGGAGTAAAAATCCTGATGCAATATATTTGTTTAACTAAGGTTTATTTTATTTATTATTTATATATCACAATAATATTAGTTGTTTTTTTTGTCACATGGTGTATATAGTTGAGTCTTATTCATTTGATTAATTTGCTTAAATGTATTGTTTGAATCTATATTGTCTCATAATAAAAATGATCTAATGCTTTAAATGATCTACGAATAATTAAATGTTTATGTTAGAAATGGTCAAATATAATTTTGTTATTTACACTACTCAACATTAAATCAAAGAAATGTAGTGCTTATTTTTGAAGCAAAAACTACTTACATGGTTACTAATGAAAGAGCTTTTATACATATTTTCAATACACATATGAACATTATTTCTTTTGAGAAAAGTAAGACCCTAGTCTTCTAGTTATACTGCTTACATAAATATTTTTACTCTTTGTTATGATCCTAAATTTCCTCATGTTTTATTTATATTCATGTCATTTTTAGGATCTAAATTGCATTGGTCATTTGTAGAAATGGGTTTTAGCGACTTATAGTATGCAACTGTAGTTTAATATTAGATAGCATTTATTATATAAAATAATACTATTATTTTATTGTGTTTTTCCTTTCGAGGTAATATTTATTCTCTTATTCTCTTAAATTAATTAATTCAATTTATGAATGGTGGGGTATTTTATGTGCATTGCATTTGATATGTAATATTTTATGGTGAAAAAAGAAAGGTCTAATTAAAAAAAAATCACTTATGATTTCATGTTTTATGAGCCACTTCACAATTTTGTTATATCATTCTAATGTTGGTTACATTTTCCAGAATTGAAAAGAATGAGACCTTACCTAGATTATTTAAGAATCAAGAGATGACCTTCTACAACTTCTCAAATAACTTGTAGACCAAGGTATATAAATCATAGATGTTATGTGATATTGAAGTGCACTCATCGTACCTTACCTCGATTCTTTAAGGATCAAGAGATGACCTTCTACAACTTCTTAAATAACTTGTAGAACAAGGCACATAAATCATAGATGTTATGTGATATTGAAGTGCACTCATCGTATTTTACACTTTAGACTCTTTAATAATATTTTCAACCATAAAATATTTTATCACTATCTTATTATCTAAAAGGATTACAATTGTGGTTCCAATACCTAATGCTAACACTTAACTATATTCAAATTGATGTTAGTAACGTAAAAGAGTTATTATAAGCGAGATAAGAATATTAAAATGTAGGAGATATTATCTTAAAAAATACTGATTATTATTATTTAAAATCAGGTCTAATAAATTTTATATAAAAAAAAAATAAATTTAGGTTTTAGGATTAGATAACCATGAGAATGACTTGTAATCATAAAGCATTCTCCAAATAAACTATGTTAACTTGTATTTTTCAAACAATACAAAACAATAATATTTATGTCTTGTGGGGGAAGCCTATTGCAAAGGTAGCGGTCTGATATCAATCCTCCCAAGCACCCGATGGTCAAAAAACAAGATGTAATAGGTTTGGTAGATACAACCCCTATGATTTGAACCATGTATTTTCCAACTATTAAAAATAGTGTGGTTGTAACCAACTATTCTATCAATCCTCTCTCTCTCTATATATATATATATATAGTGACATCATTTTTTAATTTATACACTATACCTAATTTAAAGAAATATGTATAATAATTATTTAATTTTAAATATGACAATAAACTGTGCAATTTAGATTTTTTTCTTTTTAAACTATAGTTTGGATGTGGTTGTTCCTATGATGCATACCTTGATATTGTGAGTGGAAATATATTACATAACCATGTTGACAACATGACTAATATTCTATGTGCTATTATTAAGATATTTTGGTCTTACAATCTCCTAAGTTTAATAGGGTTTTTCAAATTTATTATCATAAATAAGCATTATGTTTTTATGACAACTCATATCAACTATTTTTGAGTATTTATGTCTAACATAAAAAGAATTGAATAAACTATATTTTATGATCTTTATATCTGTTTTTTATGGTTTTTAAATTTATGTTAGAGTAGGACATAAGCAAAGTTTAATTTTTATTTTTTTCCCATAGCCTTGGGTTGAGGAACTATAGAACCACCTATCACATATGAGGTTAGGGAAATATAGAACTACATAAACCTACCTTCCCATGAGAGGGAAGCCAGATTATTTTCGACTACAATTATTAGGTAAAAGGGGTCATGAAGTTTAATCCATTAGACATCCCTTTTTTAAAAATGTGTAATCTATCTCTATTAATGAAACTCAATATTATACAACATAATCAATTTTACAATTGTATGGACTAAATGGTGTAATATGGTATTGAACATATTTATCTATATATCCATAATTAACATTGTTCATTTTCCTTTATTATACCATAAAATTGAATATTTTACACATTTCACTACAAAAAAATATATTGACATAGTTAGGAAAGTGAATGTAACACATTTTGATATTCTCATTTAGTTTAAATGAAAGGTAATAAAAAGAATAAATTACTAAATTTTATTATTTAATGAAATATTATATAAGTTATAATAATCAAGTGAAGGTAGCTCTATTATATCTCCTTGAGTATATCCATGAGTTGACATGTCATATATATACTAGAAGAATTTGGAACTTAAAGTAGATATTTTGATCTAAGGAAGCTTAATATTAATAAACCAATACAAATATAAATTATAGAGCAATCAAAATGAAATATCCATACATGTTATCAATGTGAAGAAAAATACAACACCTTGCTCTCATAGAAAACAAAATAATATTATAATAGTCTACGATTTGTAGAAGTCAAAAATAACATAATAGCTTGTTTATACAAAGGTTTGAACATTGACATCCTTATTCATGGAATAATAATAAATATGTCTAGAACTAATATAAAATACATAACAAAAATATGCATTCACTTGTTGTTACAAAACAATCCAAATTAGATATGAGAATCCTGTTAGCATATATGTCATTGTAATTACATTATTGCAAAATGGTAGCGCTCGTAGGCGCTCTCTAGGTTGTTTTATTAACCACCAAGTTGGTTAGATAAACCAACTCATAACCACATTGTAAACTTTATATTGATATCAATCAGAATGTTCAAAGTGCTTCGTCAATTTCTTTATGGCATCAGAGCTACGGACGTAGACAAGACTACCAGCCAACGAGACTAGAGGACCCTGACGGACGTGAGACTGACGAACGCAAACAGAGGATAGACTACGGACTCTGACAAATGTGAGACTGAGGAACGCAAATAGAGGATAGACTACCAGCCAAACGTAGACAGAGGATGGACTACCCCTGCCAACAATACTAAAAGCACGCAGACAGAGGACACGTGAGGCACGTAGATAGAGGAAATCCTGACAGGGTGGATCAGGCACATGGGTCGACGGTGGATGGTTGTGGAGACAAAAGTACGGGGTGGTTGCCCGAAGGCAACCGAAAGCTATAGTAGCTTTTTGCAATTTTAAAGATCCCCATAGTGGCAGCATAGGCCATGTGGGATTAATTTTTTTTTCCCCCTTCTTTAGCCCCGATGCTGCTAACACTTGCCTAGTCCATTCTTGTTCACATCGGGCCCTCTGGCTCCCGTGGTAAGCACGATGATTGTTCGGCAGTAGGTCACAGTTTCCAGTCCCTCTACGTGCGCTATGACGATGGGTGGTATTTTTTTGATGCCCTGCACATGTTTTGACAGTGGGTGGCATTTTTGACGCTCTGTACTGCATTGTTGATGACTGAACTACCCAATTGACGCTCAGACATGGTCATTTGATGTCTGCGCAGTATAATGATGCCTTGAAGGCTCCAAATTTTTTTTTTTTGGGTGTTCAGGTACCATTTTTTTTCACTCATTTTCTATTTTGCAAATCAATGGGGGGGAGATCTTAGGTCTTCACATGATTCATTTGCAAAATTGTAAGATAAAGGTGGGAAATCAAACCATTTGGCAAAATAATTGCTAGATTTGTAATAGGTGCTTAAATTTGTGGGCATTTGTGATTGTTTCTTTTGCATTTAAATATCCTTTTTTTCTTCCATTAACAATCATAAATTCAAAAAATATAAGACCCCAAATTGATATCTATTTGTGCAATTTATTGCACAGTAGTGTTCGGTATTTGAGATACCTCTGGTCTACACTTACAGGTAATGCTGTCGTGCTTTGGACTACTGTATTCGCCACATAATATAGCTGCAAAAATGATGTCTGAGCTTGCTATCTATTAATAATCAAGGAGAAATAAGGCAAACAAGTTTTTTTTTCCCATTTCTACCCACATCGTGATTGTTGTTAGGCGTAAATCCTGACGAAAGTTTTTTTTTCCAAAGTGTTTAGGGGAAGTTACGCCCCATGCATGAGGAATAAAAATTTCTATGGTAGGTTTCATTAACAACATGATGCCCTTTCAGTATCGCCTATGTTCAATATATTGTGCTTCTCATATGTACTTATAGTCTCCCTCACGTAAGGGTGGGTACATATTGAGTAGTATATTGTTCCTATATACCTATAGTATCCCTCACGTAAGGGTGGGTATATATATATTGAATGGTTATGATATAAATATCTGGTAGGTATAAATAAAGGGAGACCAATTGGTGATATAAGGAACCTTCATAATGGCCACAATTCATAAGTATCTCTCAGATTCACAATTGTTGAAAGGTCCTAATTTTGTTCCATGGAATACAAAGATGAAAGCTATTCTTCAGTTGGAATATTTATGGGATGTAGTGACTGGCACCACAAAATGCCCTTAGACAACAGGAACAGATCAAGATGCTTGGGATAAGAAAGATAATAAGAGTCTTGTTTTTATATTGCTTGCTACTACAGATGAGGTGCAGCCTCATATTTGTGATGAAAAAAATAGTAAGATAGCTTGGGATGCCTTGATCACAGTATATGAAGGAAAGAATCAATCCACTATTCTACATCTTCAAACTCAACTATATAATCTCAGTATGAATTCAAGGGAAACAGTTGATATATTCCTTTGTAGAGTGGCTAACTTGAAATCCAAATTGAATGCCATGGGAAAACCAGTGGATGATGATATCTTGAACTTTGTCATATTGAGAGCATTACCAAATTCCTACAAGATGTTAATCAGTTCTCTCAATGTTTCTGGTAGACAAGTATCATTTGTGGAGCTGGTAAATTTGCTTCATACTGAGGAGGCAACTCAGGTCTAGAAATATGATGTGCCAGATAATGCTCTTTCCACACAACAAAGTGGTAAAAAACAAGGTTAGTTTCAAAAATGGGGTCCTTCTTCCAAAGGAAAAGGGAAGCAAAATCAGCAGAAGGATACAAAATATTGCAAGATTTGTGATATGAATAACCATGACACCAACAGGTTTTGGTTCAAAAACAAGCAAAAAAATGATAGAGGTCCTTAGAAGAAGGGAAAAAACAAACAAAAATACAACAAACATAAGCAATCTAAAGGCAATTTTGCTTATGCTGACTCTAATTCAGACTCAGATTCTCCTGGGTCCGATTCAAATTCTGTCTCTAAAAGAGCACACAAGATGCTCATGACCCATACTTTGTCTTCCCAGATAGATATTGTATGGTATATTGATTCAGGAGCTAGCAAACACATGACTGGGGAAAAATCATGGTTTGATACTTTTGTGGAGAAATAGGGTAAGCCAGTCATAATTGCTAACAATCAAGTCTATCAAGTACAAGGAGAAGGGGATATTTCTGTGTCTCTTCCTGATGGTAATTTTCAAATTGATAAAGTTCTCTATGTTCCAGGTTTAGCCAATAATCTTCTCTCAGTCACACAAATGTTGGATAGAAATATGGATGTCGTGTTTCAAGTTGTCAAAGGCAAGAAGATATGTTTTATCACCCATAGTGGTAAACATGTTGCAATCGAATCCTACAAACACGGCTTGTTCATTCTAGATGCACTTTCAACTCCTCATGTTGCTTTGGGATGGTGTCAGGTCTTCCACCACTCTCGTCTATCTTACCAGTTTGCTCGGATTTCTTAGCAGGGAAGCAACATAGAGTATCTTTTGAAGCTAGCTCCTCTCGAGCTACAAAACCTTTAGAGCTGGTACATACCGATCTGTGTGGTCCTATGCCATCCATCTATGGTGGGAAGAAGTATTTTCAACTATTTGTTGACGATTACTCATGGAAGATGTCGGTTTTATTTCTTCAGTTGAAATTAGATGCATTGCTCTACTTTCAACAGTTCAAGAAACTTGTCGAGAAGGAGTCAGGTTGTTTGATAAAAACCCTCTACTCAGATCGAAGGGGGTAATACACCTCTGAAGAGTTTTTAGATTTTCTTAAGAAACATGGGATCAAAATACAACTGACTACAACCTATACACATCAGCAGAATGGAGTTGTAGAAAGGAGAAATCATTCCCTTATGGAAATGGTTCGATGTATGCTAAAGGGAGCACATCTTGAGGATAAATATTGGGCAGAAGCAGTAAACACAACATTATACCTCCTAAATAGAGCACCCACTAGAGCTCTACAAGGGAAAACACCACAAGGAGCTTGGAGTGGTAAGAAACCTTCCATTTCTCATCTAAGGGTGTTTGGATGTAAAGCATTCATGCACATTCCAAAATAGAAAAGGAGGAAGTTGGATGAGAAAACCCTGTAGTGTATCTTTCTTGGCTATGATAAGTATTCAAAAGGTTATATATTGATTGATACTAAGACCAAGAATACACACGTAAGTAGAGATGTTATATTTGATGAATCTTTCACATCAAAAGACACATGCACAACTGTATATCTAGATGAAGAAGAACCTAAGAATGAGGTTCAACTTCCACAACAACAACAAAAAGTTCCAAAATGGTACACTAGCACTTTGAGAGATGCTAAGTTGAATTCCCTTCCAGATATATCTCTAGATAGGCCATGTACTTGCAGTATGACTCAAAAAATGAGAGTAGAGGAATCTACTTCAGAGGTTGACAAACTTTGTCAACACTTTGATGATTTGTCAGTGGGTACATAAAATTATAGAGAAGAAGATGAGGATGAAGAAAATATTTATATGTCTACATTGAATGCAAATGAACCCACAATGGTTCAATCTGCAGTTGATAAACCACAGTGGAAAAAGGCCATGGATGTAGAACATAAGTCTCTCATAAAAAATAATACTTGGAAGTTAGTCAATCTGCCAATAGGAAAGAAACACATAGGCTACAAATGGGTGTTCAAAGTGAAGTATAAGGTAGATGGATATATTGATAAGCATAAATCCCAACTTGTTGCAAAGGGATATGCTCAGAAAGAAGGTATTGACTATGAAGATACTTTTGCCCCTACTACAAAAATGACTACCATTCGAGTACTTTGTGCCATGGGAGCTCAGTTTGGGTGGAAGTTGCATCAGATGGATGTTAAAAGTGCCTTATTGAATGGTGACTTACAGGAAGAAGTATATATGACTCAACCAGAAGGATTCGTGGTTGAGGGGCAAGAACAAAAAGTATGCAAGTTGATCAAATACTTGTATGGGCTAAAACAAGCTCCTCGAGCTTGGTATATCAAGATAGATAGTCACCTTGTGCAACATGGATTCAAAAGAAGTCCTTCAAATGCAAATCTCTATATTAAGAAAAATGGTTCTGATATAGTGATCCTTGTACTTTATGTAGATGATCTGATCATAATAGGAAGCTCGAAAAGAATGATTGACTTAGTGAAAAATGATTTGAAGCAATCATTTGAAATGATAGATCTAGGACTTCTGCACTATTGTTTTGGTTTAGAAGTTTCTCAACAAATATTTCATATCAGAGTAACACAAAAGAAATATACCAATACTTTAGTAGAAAAATATTGAATGACGAACTGTAAGTCAAAAGCAACTCCAATGGAGCAAGGACTTAAGTTATCCCGATATGATGAATCACCTCAGGTAGATGGTACTCTCTATCACCAGTTGATTGGAAGTCTCCTATATCTGACAAATACCAGGCTAGATCTCAGTTTTACTATGGGATATCTTTCAAGGTTCATGCAAGAGCCTAAGATGAGTCACTGGAAAGTAGCAAAAAGAGTTCTTCATTATGTTTGTAGTAGTACAAATTATGGTCCGAAATACAAAAAAATAATAAGTTTTTCTTACTAGGATACACAGACTCAGATTATGCTGGATCCATTGATGATCGTAAATCTACTTCTGGATATGTTTTTCATCTAGGATCTAGACCTGTCTCATGGCACAATAAGAAGCAGCATGTGGTTGCTTTATCTTCTATGTACGAGAATATCGTGCAGCCAATGAAGCAGTCTGCGAGATAATGTGGTTAAGTCGCATTCTTACAAACATGGGTCTTCCAAAGAATATTCCTCTTCATTTTTTTTGTGACAATCAAGGTGTTTTGAATCTTGTCAAAAATCCAATTTTTCATGAACGTACTTAACATGTTGATACCAGATGTCATTTCATTCGATATGAAGTTCCCAAGCACCATATACAACTTCAATACATTCCTACTGATGTGCAAGTTGCAAAAATATTTACCAAAGCACATGGGAGTATCAAATATGAAAAGTTTCGAGATACTATTGGAATTTGCCAATAATGTAATAAAGGGGGATGTTAACATATATGTCATTGTAATTACATTATTGCAAAATGGTAGCGCTCGTAGGTGCTCTCTAGGTTGGTTTATTAACCACCAATTTGGTTAGATAAACCAACTCATAACCGCATTGTAACCTTTATATTGATATCAATCAGAATTTTCAAGGTGCTTTGTCAATTTCTTTAAATCCATATAAACAAATGGGCTCCTATCACATACTCAATGCCATAGTGAATAATATCTTAAATAAACCAAATAGTATGTATAATAATCTTCTAGTGATTCTCATGAGGCTCAAAATAAAAATTACCAAAATATATAAAGTAATGTACTCATCAATAAAGAAATAAAGAAAATATAAAATAGTAATATCATATTACTTATGAACTCATAGTTTCAAATTATAACGTATATAAGACAATACTTATATGATAATTAGGACACAAATGTAAAATATATTAATGATTGGATATTATACTATAGTATAGGCATACTTTTTTTTTTAATTAAATATATAGATATATTAAATTATATTTTTTATACATATTGTTGTTGTTTTTAAAGTTTTATCAAATTGAATAACCATGAATGGAATATAATTTCATATAGCATGAAAAATTTGATTATAAAAAATTATAAATATATCTTCTTATGCACATAATGGTGTTGTGTCAATATAATTCTTATTTATTTTTAACAGTAGGATTTAAAATATTTTAATAATATTTTTGTGAATAAATATGTTAGGGCACCAAATATAAAAAAAAATTAAAACTTTTAAATAAAATAAAAGTAAAAAAATAGATCCCAAAAACACTTACCTAAAACAAGAGTTTATTTTTTATACTCTTAATAATTAGTAAATGAAAGTAGTACCTAAAATAAAACCAAATGAAATTGATATTCTTAGAATCTACATTTCAGTAAATATAATTACACACATTTCACTATAAAATGACATGTTTTAAGCCTTATCATGCTTAGAAAGTTGTTTTAGTGACCATTTAAACACAAAAGTTAATAAATATATAATTATATTGTGTTAGACTCTATTACATCATGACCCTCTTCACATTGTTTTACAACTATGCATGAAATTGTAATTTAGAATAATATTTTTTTCTGATTTTTTATATAATATTTAGACCAAGAGATTACCATAAAAGTACATATATTTAAGTGGTTTAACTCATGCAATTTAATTCTATATTTTTATCTTCAATTACTAATAAAAACCAACTAAAATTACTATCTATATATTATACAATATACAATAACTCAAAAACACCCACTTACAAGTAGCCTAATATTGGCATTGCTTGTTCGTTCCAAGAAGGGGGGTGGTATGATGTTCAACCAATTTCACTTGGCTAATTATTGGTTGGTCCAATGTAGGTACTGAAGGTCTTAATTTTGATGTAGAAGGGTGGAATCTCATCTCATAATCACTAGCATTTTATGTAGGACAACATGCCAACACACATTACTCCATATGATATGTTTTCTTTGATGTAATGATCATCAATGATCATGATTGGTTAATTTGTGTTTTGTTGACGGCTTTGTTTGCTAACCCTTGTCAATGAGGGTTAGTTTGATTCCCAGATGTGTTAACCTACCCACTGTTTATTGTAAAGGTTTTAATATTAATTTAATATATATTTACTTTTTCATAATATATATATATATATATATATAATGACTTAATTTTAATATCAATTTCTTATTATCTTATTTAGCATGTAGGCACAACCATATTTATTACTCTTTATTCTAATTTTTCAAAAGAAATAAAATTATCTTCTCAGCAAGAATTGATCACTTATATCAATTCATTACGTTTAGAGAAAAATTTGAAAAATTAAAAAAAAACATTTTCAAATAAATTATATTTTATTCTATGTAAAAATAAATGTTATTTCATCTTTTACTTTATAAATTATATAAAAATACAATTTAAATTAAAAATATTCTTAGATCAATTGTAATTTATCTATTTTAAGGTAAATATTTTTTTTCCATCAACATTTTAATTATATTAAAAAACAATATAAATTATATATCTTTCAATATAATATATTTAACTTTAAAAAAAAATCAATTTAATAATAAATAGAACATCTAAAATGTGACAATTATAAAAGTAATAAATATAAATAACAACAAAAATAATTAACATAAAATTGTACATTCAAATTACAAAATATTCTTCGAAGGGAGGTTCCTAATTCGAATCTACGCCCTACCAAACGTACATTGGGTAACCAAAATCAAGTTGATAATGTTGGCGTGATCAGGGCAAGATGCAACTTTCGGGTGATTTTGATGGTGTGAAACCCCTGGTCATGGTTTTGAAGTAAAGCATTGAAGAGATTGTAGAGAATACATGATGAAGATTGCAGAGAATATGAGATAGAGATTGCAAAGAATGAGATAGATAGAGATACGATGCTAGGGGATTTGAATGATAAGCAAATATTTTTCTTCCAAGAGGCCCTCATGGGATCTAGACTATTTTCTTCAGGGTATGCATTTGGAGAAAAATTATCAAGCCTAGTTGGCTCTATTCTGGATGGGGTTTTTAGAGCTACAAAAGTGAAGGGTTGCCTTGAATGGGCTCTGGATAGGACTTTCCTGGTGATTCAACCATATTCAATTGGAGAGGATGTTGAATACTTGATTAATCATCCCTTAATTTGTAAATTTTTAGGAATTTGTGTCTCTCTCATTTTGTTGGAATCTTGGGCTCAAAAAGTATGGAATCCGATTGGAGATATGGAGATCATGCTAGGGGTAAATAATTTTTTCATGGTTGTTTTCTCTTGCATGGAGGATCAACATAAATTTTTTGAAGGAGGACCTTATTTTTATAACCAGGTTGGTTTGTTCATTAAGCCTTGGCATGTGGGATTTAACCCTACGGAGTAAATTCTATCGTGGGTGTCAATTTGGGTTTGGATCCCTTAGTTACCTTAGGAGTTCTGGTGAAGCGATATTCTCCACATGATTATGCTATTATTGTGGAAGTTGGTGGGTCCTTATCCATAAAAAATAGATAAAAAGGTAGTTTCTTGTGTCCATGTTTGTGTTGAGATAGATTTAAATAGGTCTTTTCTAGATTCTATGGAAATTTGTGTTGGATCCTCTTCTTGGATTCAATAGTTTGATTATGAAACCCTTTCATTTTGATGTTGTTTGTGTCATGCATATGGTACCTTTAGAGAAAATACCCAAAATTACCTAGGAATTTTTAATCTAAGCCTCAATATCTTAAGCAGGATAGTGGGATAGATAAAGGAAAAGCTCCTAAATAGGATAATGAGTCTGTTGATAGGAATTCTCTAATGCAGGATAGTCGGACTGATAAGGAGTGTTTCATTCTTGTTAAGTCCTATAGTAAAGGCAGGGGTTTGAAGAGGTCCATTATGAGAGGCAAGTTGATGGTTTACATAATAGATTTGATGCTTTGGATGACTTGGATTAGCTTGTTGAGGTTAATCTGCAAAGGGATATATCTATTGCTCAGATGGATACTAATCAGTCTCTGGGTAATGCAATTATTCCAATTTTGGTGAATTGTGCAGCATAGATTATCAAGGGGAACCATATTTCTATTCCTTTTGAGGAAAATATGGTTTTTCAGTTGGATGGTGTGGTGGAAAATTATCCACTATTGGTTGATTTGGTGGGTTTCAATCATGGAGAAGGTTCTAAGGTGAGTGCTATTTTGGGATTGTATCAAAAGAATTTTAAAATGGGGTACTTGAAAAATCTTCTAATGTGGGTAGGAAAAAAACATGTGGAGAAAATTAAACTTGAGATGGGATCCTTGGTTGAGTCAGGGTTGGTTAGGCCCCTTGATTATCACTTTTCCACCTCTCATAAATGATTATTTTATATTGGAATGTGAGGGGATTGAATAGTATTCCTCAGCAAAAAAGCTATTTGTGAGTTGATTAAGTTGCATAAGTCTAATATTATTTTTCTATAGGAGTCAAAATTATCAGTTGATTGTTTGTTTAGTATTGCTTCCAAATTGTGGTCTCGTGGTCAATATCAGTGTATTGGTGGCCATGGCAGTGTTGGAGTTATTGTTAGCTTTTAGAATCCTCAAAAGCTCTCTCCTATATGGTGGGTTTTGATAAATTTTCTCTCTCTATGGTTGCTTCTTGTAAGGAGTCTGGTGAAGTGGTCTTATTAACTAATATTTATGCTCCATACGATCTTGTTAGGAAAATTTATCTTTGGAATCATATTCGGGTGGTGTAGTTAATGGATCCTCAATATCCTTGGATTGTTTATGGAGACTTTAATGCTACCACCAGTTTGGAGGATAAAAGAGGTGGTATGGGTTCTCTTGGATAGACATCCTTGAACTTTAATGATAATATTATTCTCTTAAAACTTGTGGATATTAAACTTGGTAATGCTATGTTTACTTGGAGCAATAGGAGATGTTGTACTAAGTCTATTTCTGAGAGATTGGATTGTTTTCTGGTTTCTCCTTTCTTAATTAGTAATAATTGGTAAATCAACTCAAAAATTTTATATTGGAGAGGTTTTGATCATTGGCCTATAAAGCTAAATGTCATTCACTAGGGAGTTTATAGGAAATCCAACTTTAAATTTTAGTTAGTGTGGCTTCGAGATCCTTATATGCATGATTTAATGAGAGTTTGGTGGTTAGAAGGTAGGTCTCCTCATGGAACTGCTATATTCTCTTTTGTTAAGTGTCTCCAGTATGTGAAATATCAACTTAAGAAGTGGAATAGGTAAATTTTTGGTAATATTTTTGGGGCTAACTTAACTGCTCAAGAGAAGTTAGATGCTATTACAAGATAGATTAGGGATTATGGCCTCACAAAAAGGACTCTTAAACAGGAATCTAATGCTCTTAAGGAGTTATTTGAGTGGGAATTGAGGGAGGAAATATATTTGAAATAGAAGGCTCATATTAATTGGTTGCAGGAAGGACACAAAAATACTACTTTCTTTTTCAATTTGGTTAAAGCTAAAAGGTATGGTAATGTGATTTCTTCTCTTATTCATTATCTTGGGGTCCAGTTGATTGCTGCTTAGTAAATTTCAAGGAAGGTTGTAAGGTTTTTTTCCTCTTTCTATTATGAGGATTATCCCTTGGTGGTTGCTAAAGAAAATAGTATTTTGGATTGTATTACTTTGGTTGTCACTACTGAGATGAATGAGTTGCTCATGAGACCCATTTAAATAGAAGAGTTGAAGGGTATTGTTTTCCATATGAAGAAAGGGAAAGCCCCAAGGACTAATGGCTTTCTTGTGTAAAATTTCCAAGAATTCTAGGAGATTGTCAAACTGAATCTTCTATATTTTGTGTAAAAGTCTTTCAAAACTAAAAATATGTTGAGAGCTATGAATTCTACCTTCTTTGTGCTTATTTCGAAGTAGGAAGCAATCAATTATTTGAATCGTTTTAGACCTATTGCACTATGTAATATGATGTACAAAATTATCTCCAATTTTGCTAAGAGACTTAAGCCTTGGCTCAGTAAGGTTGTTTTTGATGAATAGGGAGGTTATGTGGTGGGTAGAAAAATCCTTAATGGTGTGGCTATTACTGCTACGGCCATTCATTCTATGGAAATTTCTAAAAAAATATATTTATTTATAAAATTAGATATGGCTAAATCTTATGTAGGGTTAAATGGTCTTTCTTAAGTAAAATTCTCCTTGCTTTTGGTTTCGACACCAACTGGGTTGTATTATGTCTTCATCCTATTATGTCCTTATCAATGGTGAACCTTCTACTTTATTTCAAGCTTCGAGAGGTCTCCATCAAGGGGATCCTTTATATATTTATTTTTTTATTATTATGGATTAGGGTTTGGGTAGGCTTATCAAATCGCATGTCAGTCAGGGATTGATTAATGGTTGGAGCTAGGGTAATAGTTTACCTACGTATTATCATCTTCAATTTATGGATGATACTACTTAGATGGGTATTGCCTCTATTAGGGAAGCAACTAATTTTAGATCTCTGGATGTTTATTTGGATACTTTGGGGTAGAAGATAAATAAGGGGAAATCCTCCATATTCTTTTTCAATACTAATCCTCTTATACAAGCTAGAATTTATTAGATTCTTTAGTATCAGATTGGAGTTATTCCTTTAACTTATTTAGGAAATCCACTTTTTGTGGACCCTTTGCCTCGAGGCATCTGGAATAATATTTAGGATAAATTTTAGGCTAAAGTATCTAATTGTACTATTAAGTGGCTTTATTTTTTTGGCTGAATGTTTATTATTAAGTTGGTGGTTCAAGCTTCATGTATTTATTGGTGCATGATTTAGGTTTCTCTTGCTAGTTTTACTTATGAGCTTAAATATTTGTTAAGAAGATTTTATGGGCTAGAAATTTGGAGTCTTCAAAATGGAGTATGGTTAAGTGGGAGACTATTTGTAGACTGAAGTATGAAGGTGGTTTGGGTCTTTGTTTGACTTCTATTTCTAGTCAGGCATTGGTGGCCAAGATTTATTGGAGATGCTGCATTTCTCAATACCATGATGGGGATAAAATTATTTCCTTTAAGTACCTCAATGAGGTTGAGGGATCTAATATACCTTGATACAATTTATTTTCTAAAAGTACTTTGATCTAGAACACCCTTAAGAAGGGGGCTATTTTTGTTAAGAAATGATTTTATTGGATTTATATCAAAGGCTTGAAGGTTGTTTTTTGGCATGATTCTTGGGATGGTTTCCTTACAATTTTATCTATGCTTGCTCATCTTTAGGAGCTATGTAATTATTTCTTGACTACTGGTTGGTATAGGGTGATGGATTGTAAAGTTGCCAAAAGAGCTAGGCAGGTGGAGGTAGTTCAATAGAAAGATCCTAAAGATTACCTGATAGGTTGTTTTGTTTAGGATAAAGAAGAGTTGACTCATATTTTGGCTACTAAGGTGTGCTCTTCTTTATAGGATGATGATATTTTGGCTTGGGGTCTAGATCCTAAAGGGGTTTTCTCGATGGCTTCTGGTTACTGTGTTTTAGATAGACAACATTTTGGAGATGAGAAGGTTCCTTGGTGGAAACAAGTTTGGAGTAAGTTTTCCTAACCCAGATACAATTTCTATTTGTGTTTGGCTATTAGGAACAAATGTCTTACCTGGGATAATATCCAAAAGAGAGGTTTTTAGGACCTTTTTTTTGTTTTCTTTGTGAGAATAATGATGAATCGTTAGGGCATTTGCTCTTACAGTATTCTTTTGCGTGGAAAATTTGGAATATTTGGTGGAGGGTGTGGAAATAGTCTTGTTCTCATGCCTCTTATCTTGTTGATTTTTGGAGGAGTTTAGGAAGAGCTCATGTTAAGTATTTCTTTCTTCAAGTTGCGTGGAGCATTTTTCCCTCATGTATTATATGGCATATTTGGCTTGAAATAAATCGAAGAATTTTTCAAGGTAGAAAGTGAAGTGTTTATTATATTTGGTAGAGTATTATGGGTTTGATCCAAAAAATAATTTATTCTAAATGTTAGATCAGTCTTCCTTTGGAGCAGTCTGATATTTTGATGATGCAGGACCTAGGATTAGTGTAGAATGGTCCTCGTCCTTCCTTATCTATCGGGAGGAGAGGCCTCAATCAAAAAGTGTAGAGATATGGCATCTGGTATCCTCCACATTGGAGGGTGTTTAATATTAATACTGATGGCTCTTCTAGAGAAAAGTCTACGTATGTAGGTATTGGTGGTGTTGGGAGAGATAGTAGTGGTGTAGCTCTTTCATTTTCTCCTATTATAAGGGGAAACAAACTAATAATTATATGGAGGCCCTTGCTATTCGTTTTTCTTTGAAAAAAGGTTATGCTCTGGGATGGCGGAAGATAATCTATGAGTCAAACTCTCATATTATTATTAATTTGTTGAAGAATCATAATCTTTCTAATGTTCATTGGCAACTGGTGTTAGTGGCTCGAATATCATTCAAATTTGTTGGCATCTGAAGTTTATTTTCTTTGTTCATATTCCTAGGGAATGGAATGGTGTGGTTGATTGCTTGGTAAAATGGGCTTTTGAGTTTCAGGAAGACTGGAATGTTAAAGAATGGGATCAGTTCTCATTGGATTGTTCTTATCATCTTGCTAATTTGCTTACTGCAGATATATCTGATTGAGGTTGTTGTTTTTTGGGTGTCTTTTTGTCGGATGCTTGATGGTTTTGGGGTCTTTTCTTCTAACTAAGGGTTATTGTTTTGGGATTCACTATTTCTTGTATGATTTTATTGATTCAATAATTTTTTACCAACATATAAAAATAAAAATAATAATAATTGATAAAGAATGTTAAATAAGTTTTAAAATATAAATATTTTGTAATCGAAACCTTCGTCCATCTCCCGAATATGGAAAACAGGAATTCCACCAAGGTAAGGCAATGCCCTAAAACTAAATAATGCCAACTAAATTCATATGAACCGGAACGTTATCTTTAAAAATATTCTTTGATTTAGAACATTATCTTTAGTATATGACATATATCGAAGAATCAACAAAACCTCTATTCAAAATTCTCAAATATGTATACTACTGAATGAAGCCGGAAATTAATTGCATACCGAAATAAATTGCAATTTATTTTTATGGAAATGAAAATGAGAGTCGAGACTATATAGCATGTTATAATCGCATAATATAAAAGGTTCTCGAATTCTATTTGAAAGTAGAGAAGGTTTCTGTTTCAAAGAAGTGCAGACAACTAATTCTTTTGTACAGGAGACTAACAGACTAGGACTGAAAAAATAATAAAAAACATAAATACTCCAAGCATCTCTTCAACTCTTACTTCAGTTGCCAAGCGATGGGGATATATTATTAGGGGATATCAAATGAATTATTGGAAAAAATGACTGCTGAGTTCAGAAAAAACATATGTCGTCCCAACGATCGTACATTAAGGCAGCTTTTCAGTGTATAGTTTTTAAGCTTGAAAGGAAGTACATTTATTTTTCTTAAATTTAATTCACATTTCATTATAATCAATAATAAATATTGGAAAGGTCATTGCAAAGTTACAAACCTATAGCATACACGTCATGGTGTGAAGTCCAATGCCATCGTAAGCCTACCGTCATATACCATACAGAGATTAAATTCAAATTAAAAAAATAATTGTAATACTAAAGTTTTTGAGAAACTACTTGTTGAACTACGGAGGTGCCAAAGCTGTGTATGATGGTCTATAGAGGCTTCCTTCAAATGACAATTTGATCATCATCAAAAAATCAAACTAGGATAGTGCGGCCAGCCAAAAGATGGCCCTGCTTGATCACATGATGAAATATACATGTTATTTATCTTTAAACCAAGCCTGCGTGGAAGGGTGCCGCTGCTGACGATAACCAGGTGTCACCGGAGATGAATGTAGATACCGTGGAATTTTCAGCATCAGAAGCGTCCATCACTGAATGATAGCCCCAAGCCCTTCATTTTCATATTCACCGTAATATAATGTGGTCAACGCAAAGTCTCCGGACCATTGCAGCCACCCATCTGGCTGGATTACGCTATCCAAGTAAGACTGCATATAAACCGTGCGAGAGTAATTCTTCCACGGCCTTCTCAGATAAGTTGGAAAAGAACTAATCACCGGAACGAGATCGGGCGCAGCACTGACGTTACAATTATGAATAGATGTTCCAATGTTTTTATTTGGATCTGTTCTGTCTTGTGCTGTGTGCAGATTTTGCTGGTTATCCATAGGTTTCCTGGCCAGAAGATTACAGTTCTGGAAAAAAACTGCCGCGTTGCCGAATATGAAATCTACGGTACCGTAGATGTTACATTCCCTGTAGAATTGACGGAGAGAATGGGCGTATAGAGTGTCCTGATAGCCCTTGAAACTGCAACGGTAAAACGCGGACAGATCTGATCCCACTTTCAGAGCAACTGCCTGGTGTTTCACTGCGCCCGCCGTATTCTCGAACGTAATGTCTCGTGCTGGAAAACCTTTCCCAACAGCAGCTGCGTTTATTCAATTAAAAAAGTTTAGTATCACAATCATAGGCAAACAAGAAAAACGGATGTCAATTTAACATAGTAGCTTACCAACAGTCCCAGAGTGAAACGTTGTCCACCCGTCCACTACGCTTCTGTTACCCGTAATAACAGTGACGTTTATGCCGTCTCCGATCAACATAATATTTGTCTTGTATTTGGGGATCTCTACATACTCCTGGTAGACTCCCTCCGGTTGTGAACGGAAGGGTTTTGAGAACCCTTGCTCGCGATCCAGAACTTTTTTATCAAAACCAAACAGTTGCTCACTGACCGCGACGCGTTGTTGATATGGTTGGTAAAGGAGAATGAGCGAAGGTTTGCGTTGGCTTCTTTGAGGCCATCGAGGCAGGTGGCCTGATAGGTGAGGGCTGCACTCAGAAAACTCTGGATGTCGATCACTTGGCTCCACTTGACGGAATCTAATCTACACCAAAGCTTGTCAGCTTTGACAGGCTTTCTGTCAATTAGTCCAATGTAAGATTGTACAATTGCATGCAATCCTCAAGGTTGGTTCTGCTTCGAGTCCAACGACGACCTCCTCGACGTCCTCGGACGAGGGATAAAATCGTCTACTATTTTTGCTTGAGCTATTGTCATCATGAGAACAATTTTAGAGAGATCCTTAGGACCGGCACTTACGGATTCTGCAACTTGAATCAAACTAGACTGACAGAATTTAGGATCCTGGGCCAAGTCGCAGGCAGATTGAATGCCGTTTTGTGTAGTGCTGCATTCAATTTGAGAGAATGAGGGGAATATTAGCAGAGACACAAGGATTTGTCCTGGAATCACGAATCACAATTTGAGTTGATCGATATATTGTTTTCAGCTATTTATGGAATCCATACGGAGAAATCAACGGAATCCCATGTGCCGTGTTCTGATTGCCTTAGATCGCATTGGCTGTTTCGCACACAATTTTTCTTTAGGTTTTGGAAAGTATAATCTTAACTGAAGCTTCCTCCATTGACTGTTGACGCTGACGATACCCTAAAAATACGCGTAAGCCATGTTCATTAAAGTGAAGTTTTTATTGTCACAAACTCCCTTCTTTGGACCCGTTTAATACTAAGTACAAATGGCTTTTGACTTTGGACTTCACCCCAAAACGTTCTTCTAAAAGTAGATGACTATTAGTAAATTAGTCTCATGTGGGTTAGAAATTAAACTTGATTTCACGTATGTAAGATATTTGATAGATCTTATCGCCAAAATTCGATCATAAATCTTTGACATTTGATTGTCGTACTTTTTCAGCGTATTAGTAGTTTGCGATTAGAAGGAAACCTTTTTTTTTAGTTAAAGGCGTGTTAGAAGATAAGTCTTATCCTCTCTTCCGTCTGACTATATAAAGTGGTGGTGTCTTTCAGAAATGGTGAGATGTGCATAGCAGTGTAGAGAGTGGTCGAGAATAGAGTAGTGGAGTGGAGAGTAGAAGAGAGTGAAGAATGCAGTAATGTAGAGTAGAACAGAAGAAGGGGAGAAGAACAACGTAAAATAGATGTAGAGAAAGGAGCCGGAGCTGCAACCTTCTAGAAATCCCACTAGGTGTTCAACTTGCAACTCATATTGCAAATGTGTTTGTAAAGCTTCGATTGAAAGAAGCATTTGTGTAAAGTTATATTTTGCCCTAATACTACAGTTGCAGTCAGTTTGTTTTTTTTTTCAGTTAATATAAATGCATTTTCTGTCTACTTGAGTATTTCGTGCATTTTCTCCTCCGAAACGTTATTTTGGATAATTTCTCCTACGAAAATGATATTTCACCTATTCATCCTATGAAATGTGTTTCATGACCTCTCCACTCCGAAAAGCCATTTTGCGACTTAATTATTCCGAAAAGGTGTCTTTGACCATGCTTTGACCAGTGAAATTCCATCCATCCATTTTGTCGTTTTGCTAAAACTCTTGTTTTGCATTTTATTTCCCCAAAAAGATATTTTGGGACTCCCTTATCTCGAAAAAGGATTTCAAGACCTGTTTTCCTGAAACATGCTTTCAAGAATTTTTATCCCGAATAAGCATTTCAAATTGGTATCATAGCCAAAACCTTTCCGTGGATGATAAGAAGCAATAGATTTTGGTATCAACCTTTTACAGTTATAGATCCCACGTTTCAATGGCAAAAACTACGATTACTAGAGCATCTAGATGAAGATTATGTTCAGGTCTCAAGAGCTATGGGACTTGGTCGAGAATGAGCCAAGGTTGGCATTCACTTCTTTGAGGCCATCAAGGCAGGTGGCATGATTGGTGAGGGCTGCACTCATAAAACTCTAGATTTCGACTTCTTGGCTCCACTTGATGAAATCTACACCAGAGCTTGTAAGCTTTGACAGGATTTCTGTCAAATAGTCCAATGTAAGATCGTACAATTCCTTGCAATCCTCAATAACTTGGTTCTGCTTTGAGTCCAATGAAGACCTCCTCGAAATCCTCGGACGAAGGATAAAATCATCTACTATTTTTGCTGGACCAAGTCACAGACATATTCAATGCCGTTTTGTGTAGTGTTGCCTTGAATTTGAGAAAATGAGGCGAATATTAGCAGAGACACAAGGAGCAACTAAGAAGCCATTATTTTTTTGTGGAATCATGAATCACAATTTGAGTTGATCGATATCATGTTTTCAACTATTTATAGACTCCATACAGGAAAGTCAACGGAATCCCATGCGCCGTGTTTTTATTGCCTTACATCGCATGAGTTGTTTCACAAACAATATTTATTTAGGTTTAGGAAGGTATACTCTAAATTGAAGCTTCCTCCATTGACTTTTGACCCTAACGATACCCTAACAAATATAGTTTAAGTTATGTTCGTTAAAGAGAAGTTGAAATTGTCACAAATGGCTTTTGACTTTGGACTTCATGCCGAATCATTCTTGTAAAATATAAGTAGATGACTATCAGTAAATTAGTCTATTGTGGAAGTTGGTCTAATCGTTATAAGCACAACACTATTTTATCAACATCATTGAAAACCTTTGCTCCACTATTCATAACCTCATGCTTGCTTGTCGCGTCCCTAGAACATTCCATGCTCTTTTTGGTGTGTTTCTAAGGATTTGAATGTTCACATTGATCTGAAATAACCTTTATTACTAGTCCTTCTATAAGAGGAATACATGCGTCTAAGATTGATGGCCCAAAATCCATCAGCATGTTGAAGAACAAGCATGATAAAAAGGGTTAAATATTGATATTATCGGGACATCTACCGTGACCCGATAAAATATCATGCATCCTCTCCAGAAAAAAAAATAGAGATAAAGTGGCTAGGTCTGGGGATGATTGGAACATTTGTACCTAGTTGAACCCAATAGAATCTCAAAGGCCCAATCTTCGATAGGATAGGAAAACAACCTGATTTTATGGATCCTAGAAAAATTATGCCCAACTAAAACCCAGAAGAATTTTAAAGACCCGATCAGAGAAAGTGGCTAAGTCTAAATAAGGCCAGAATAATTGATCTCGATGGGACCCTAACAACTCATAGATTACCCGATAAGGGAGATGGTCTGCCCACTTCAAAACTAGAACTTTCTTCCCTGATCAGGACCTAACAATCTCTCAATAACCCAATCTTGAGTCCAGAAGCCAAAAAAAGGTGCATACAAAGCAATGACGCACAATGAAGGATGGAAGATTCAGGATTGACCAGAATCCAGTCAACACTCAGGGACCTAGTGCACTCAGAAGTCGAAGATAGGCCAAGCGAAGAGGATACCGAAAGATCCATACTTGGTTGAAACCCAAAAGCACTCAAATATCTGGTGCATGTAGAGGTAAAATGAGGACATCAAAATAATTGCACTCATTTGGCACCTGCCAAGATCTAGTAAGGGAGATATTATGTTCAGATATGAGGTAAACCATTGGGAAATTATTAAGAGATCAAAAGCTATGGGAACAAGAAGTAAGTATCTCACACATGAGCAAATGACCTGGCAATCATGCTGTAAAAATAAAATATCCTCTCTCCCATGATGTCCACTAAGCACGATTCTATGTTAGAAGATCACAACAAACAAGGCCATCATGCGGATGATAGGGTGGCTGAGTAGAAGAGAAATCAATGGCTTGAGTGCATCTAGTGAACAGGGCATGACTCAAGATAATGAGTATCTAGGTCACATAAATCACCCATGTCTAGGTAGTTGGAGGAGCCATATCTCTAAGGATGTCCAATAGGCTGGAAGAATCTCTAACAAGATAGTAATTTACTTCTTAGGCAATGATTTTTTTGACTCCCATTTTGTGATTGTTTATGCAACTAATTGGTTTGTTAGGTAGTTGGTTGTGAGTTGTAGGGTCCTTTTTATTACATGTGTCTTGATGTTGCTTAATATGTACCCCTTTAAGTTTTGTCTAGTCTAGTTTATTTCTTTCAACATCCCTTTAACCCTCGCTTTTAGGAATAGTTAGTCGGGACTTCAAGGAACTGGTATCCTTTAGATATTGATCATCATAGATTACACATGTTGTCAGGTCTTTCTATGTTGGTCAAGTTTTGTGGGCACACAAACCTTTCCATTAGACAAATTTTCCAACCAACACAATTGTTCTTACATTCTTTAATACATTTGCAAAAACCTTAGTCAAAATAAAAAAATATTATGGACTAATTATCAAGTAAAATTTCTTTTGATGTTTACCCTCTTGTTTGCCATACTAGTCCACAGCCTCGAGAGCAAGATTTAGTGTATATATACTTAAAAAAATGGTAAATGTGTAAATTATGTAGGAGTATTTGGGTAAAAATTATATATGTATACATGTAAATATAATTTAAATAATATAAATATTAATAATACTAGTAATAGTAGTAAAAATAAAGAATGATTAATGGTGTACAAGAGTTATCATTCAATTATTGCTATTGTAATTCAACTATTGCTATTGTTGTTCAATTTTTGCTTCCATTCAATTGCTACTACTACCATTTAATTATTGTTACTGCCATTCAATTATTGTTATTTCCATTTAACTATTGCTATGATTCATGTATTTCCATACAAGTGTTATCATACAATTGCTACCATACTAGCATGTTGTATAATTTCTATCATACCAATGTGTCATGCAAGTGATATCATACCAACATACACGTGTTTTCATATTAATGTGTTATAAAAGTGCTACTATACTAGCATAGCATATAAGTGTTGTCATACAAGTGGTTGTTGGGTAGTAATGAGAAAAAAGTTAAAAATTTAATTTTTGAATAAGTATTAGAAAATGAAGGGGCATAATATTTAGCCTTCTAGATTTCACCATCATTTCCATTTACGAAAAAGCATAAATATGATGTATCGCTACATTTTTGGTAGTTATGTAGTAAGAAGTACTTTAATGATATCTTATTGTTGTGGTTAGATTTTTTTTTTTTGTGATAATATTTTTAGCTAGTGGAAAAGATAGTCCCTCATTAGACCTCCTCCTCTAGAATGCATCATTTGGTATTAGAGTGGATTTTCAAAGATCTATAATACATGCCAAAGGAGATATGACATATCACGAAAGAGTATGTGATCTTGTGTCTTTTGGAAATTTGAGCAAGTTTTGTTGTTATTGATGTCAAGAGGTTTGATGTCCTAATTTTATGGAATTAATGTCAAGAGGTGTGATTAATATCAAAAGGTTTGATGTCCAAGTTGGTTGATATGGCACATTAGGCATAAGGCAACAAGGAAAAAGATAACTCCTTCCATGGTGTTTGAGGAAAAATAATAAGGTTATTTGATGAATTTTTGCTAAGGTGATGGTGGTAAAAGTTTCCCCTTAAAGGCCTAAAAGAGTTTTAATATTTTAATTGATAAAAGGCCCAAAAGAATTTAGATATTTAAATTATAATATTTAAATTCATTTGAATTTAAATTATTATAATTAAAATATAATATAAATCGAAATGCGTCGACGTTGGAGGTGAATGCCTTTAAAGGCATATTAGTAGTGCAAAGACTAAGGTGGAAAGTGTGTTAAAAATTTGAAATATCATTTGCCATATTCATCGATCGAATCATGACAAAGAGATAAGTGACAAACCTTTCATTTAGTTTATAAGGTAGGAAAGAGATAAGGACAAGTGGATTCATAGTTTTATTCCATCCAAGCGGATAGCCCAGATGGTGGTTACCTTGGTGCTAGGTCGTAGCAGCGTAGAGGTTTCATGTTTGAGACAAGGCGGTAGAAAATAGTGAAGTTTTATTTTAAAGTTTTGGTGCTAGCAGAAGAGACAAAGGAAAGTGAGCACAATAGTGGTCTCGTGTGAGCACTTAGCTCACGCAATGGTTAAGTCACGGCTAAGGCACAATGGCAGATGCAACGAGGTTTTGATTTCTGCAAAGGCAGCACATAAGGCATTATTTTTTTATTTAAATAAATTTATGCCTAAGGTCCTATGTTACAAGGTATGCGTCTAATTTTGGAGGTATAAGGTTTTAAAATGAATTTTTATTTTTTCCATAAAAAGGGGTTTGAAATAATTTAGGTTTTAGTGAAGTTGTTATATGCCTTGGAATATTATGGTGGTTATATTTCTTTTGGAAATGCATTAATGGAAAGTAGGAGATATAAGGTATAAATTAAAAATTATTTACTTAATTTTTGATCTTGTTGGGTTGATTTAATTTGCAATATTAGGAGTTATAAGGTGTAAAATTGGTTTGAATTTTATTGTACCTTTTGCATTATGAAGAAGAATATTTGAGGGATTATGATGAAACTTTAATGCATTATTCTTGAGATCAAAGGAAGAGTTCTAGAGTATATTTTTCAAATTTCACTGAGCACATTTTGGAAGGAATATTTTGAAATAGATTGTTGCTATCTAACCCTCGAGTGGCACATAGAGGATTGGTTGGTTTTAAGATAGGTTTTGAAGACATATATCCATCAAAGAAAAAAGGTACAGACACATCATCCTTTGTTTGAAGTGTTTGGTGGATTGAATGTTGTAAAACATAAGGTGGAGTGAAAAGGATTGTTTGATAAGCATTGTTGGAAATATTTGAGCGAGTTCTATATGCTTCATTATAAAATATTTAGAGAAAATTTGAAATAGATATTGGTAATTGTTAGGAATTCACCATGTACATACAATACACAGTTTATGGAAGAAAAACAAATTATAACAATGACAATGAAAAATAGTTTAAACTTTAGTTAAGTAGTGCAAAAAAAACAATCACACAAATGAGACACAAGATTTACGTGGTTCGGGCAGTGTACCCTACTCCATGGAGAAACAATCAGTCCTTGTATTATTACCAATACAATATCTGAAGGGAGTAATCCTGCAACACAACCAGCTGCAAATTCCTCTTCAAAATACTAGCATCTCCACACAATTACTTTAATAGTAATTCAACATGCAAATACCCTTGCATCAAGCTCTACACCAAGCTTCCTTGTATCTCTACAAGAGATTCATAATCCTATATATTTTCCATTAATAAGATACTCAAATATATAGAATTATTACAATAGTTTTTTTTTAAATATTTACTGGTAATTAAATATTTAATGGTAATTAAATATTTAATGCTACCTATTGGAACCCCATTCATGTTCCTATTGTTGAACATTGCCCATAAATATTTAATGGCCTTGGAATTCCACCAATAATAATGGCCTTGGAACCATGCCAACAATATTAATTCATTTTTATCAATTTGGCTCCATTACCTAACAATATTCCACTTGGAGACAAGATTGATACAACATTCCTACATCCTAAGACTGAAATTTTCTCATAACATGACCTTACTCCTTAAGGCCAACCGAAGTAGAGCAAAAACTCAACTTCTCCCTGGTTACAATTTTAGTAAGCATATCAACAAAATTTTGGGTAGTGTGAATCTTACCCAAATTTACCAAACCATCCTCCATTGTTGATCGAATGAAGTTATACCTCAATTGAATGTGCTTTTTTTGGGAGTGAAAAGTAGAGTTCTTACCTAAATGAATAGCACTTTGGTTGTCAATCCAAAGTGTCCCATATCCTTGCTCCTGACCCAACTCCTCAATCAACCTCTAAAGCCATATGAACTCTTTGGCACCTTTCATGATGACCACATTCTCAGCCTCCATAGTAGAAAGAGCTACAACATGTTGTAGCTTGGATATCCAACTTATTGTTGTACCTCAAACTATAAATACATACCCATTAGTGCTCCTCCCACCATCCAAATCACCTACCATATCTGAATCCACATAGCCCTGTAATTCAACTTTGGAACCTCCAAAATTCAAATAAAATTTTGAAGTCCCTTTCAAATACCTAGGTATCCAATTTACTGCTTGCCAGTAAAATTTACCTGGATTACTCATATATCGGCTCACAAATCCCACTGCTTAGGCAATATCTGGTCTTGTACACACCATAGCATACATCAAGCTCCCAACTACTGAATCATAGGGTAGCTTCCTCATGTACTCTTCCTCCTCCTTTGTCTTGGGATATAGCTTCTTTGAGAGCTTAAAGTACTTTGCAAGAGGTTGGGCTACCAGTTTTGCATCATGCATACTAAACCTCTTAAGCACCTTTTCCACATAACCCTTCTGATACAACTTCAATGTTTTATCGTTCTTGTCTCTAGTGATTCTCATGTCAAGGATTTGTTTGACCTCCCCCAAATCCTTCATGGCAAATTTACTTGCCAACTCCCTTTTCAATTTCTTAACATTCTACATATTGGATCCTGCCACAAGCATATCATCAACATACAATAAGAGAATAAGGATGTTACCATTTCCTGTAGCCCTAAAATAAACACAATGGTCACTATGGCTCCTAGTAAAATTATGCTCAATCATGAAACTATCAAACTTGAGATACCATTGCCTTGGAGCTTGCTTCAAACCGTACAAGCTCCTTTTTAGTTTACACACAAGACACTTCTTGCCTTTGACATCAAACCCATATGGTTCGTGCATGTAGATCTCCTCCTCTAAATCTCCATGAAAGAATGTTGTCATCACATCTAACTATTCAATATGAAGATCTTCTACTGCAACTATACTCAAAATAGTCCGAATTGAAGTCATTTTTACTATAGGTGAGAAAATATCATTATAGTCAATACCTTTTCTCTATGTAAATTCTTTCACAACAAGTCTTGCTTTGTACCTCTTGCTACCATCAACTTCGTCCTTCACTCTATACATCCAATTGCAAAGCAATGCCATTTTTCCCTTGGGAAGTTCAACCAAATCCCAAGTTTGATTTTGAGTCAATGAGTCCATATCATACTTCATAGCATGCTCCTACTTGCTCCTAGCTTCCAATTGCAAAGCCACATTAAAACATTCGGGCTCACCTGCATCTATGTATATAATGTAATGCAAATAAGGAGAATACTTATGTAGTGCTCTTCTTACCTAAGTAGATCTCCAACATTTCGGTATTAGTGGTGGTGGGGGTGTTTAAGGTGTTTCATTCTCAACTTGCTCATTCATTTGGTCACCATGCTCTTCAACATGAGCACCATGTTCATCAATCTAAACAAGAGGTCATATCTTTACACCATCCTCTGGGATTGCATCTAAGTCAACAAACTCAGGTGCATCCTCTTCAACCTGTATGTGCCTATCCTTGTACAACCTATCCTCTTTGAAAATCACATATCTACTCTTGATAACTTTATGGCCAATTTTATCCCATAGTTTATATCCCATCTCATCCACACCATAACCAAGAAAATAGCACTTTCTAGACTTTGAATCAATATTACTCCTATTTTATTTATCTATGTGGGCAAAAGCCTCATAGCAAAATACTCTAAGGAAAGAGTAGTTTATAGGTTTACCTTTCCAAGTCTCCTTTGGAATTCCTCCATACAATGCAGTACAAGGTCCTCTGTTTATCAAATAAATTGTTGTATCAACTACACTAGCCCAACAGAATAATGGCAACCCTGCATGCAATCTCATGGCTCTGGCACACTCCATTATAGTTTTGTTAATCCTCTCCGAGACTTCATTCTCCTGTGGTGACCTAGGAGTAGTCTTGATTCTCCTAATTCCTTCCTTTGTGCAATAGTATTCAAACTCCTTACTGCAATATTCACCACCATTGTCAGATTTAAGGCATTTAACTTTCTTACCTGCCTCAATCTCCACTAATGCTCTCCACTTACAAAAAAAATATTGAAAACATCAGATTTAATATTGATTGTGTATATCCATGTCTTCTTGCTCAAATCATCAATGAAGTAACATAATAAGAATAGCCCTGAAGATAAAGTACCAGTGAGGGACCCCGTAATAATAGTGACGTCCATGCCGTCTCCGATCAACATAATATTTGTCTTGAATTTGGGGATCTCTACATACTCCTGGTAGACTCCCTCTTTGATATGGATGACGTATCTATCAGCGCTTTTGTTTGGAGCGGCACTTATTGCTTCGGTAATCGTCGTGTAATTGCCGCTGCCGTCGTTGGCTACCGTCACCACGTCGCCGGCTAAAATGCTATAATTTGATGTTTGTAAGAGCCGCCTTCTGTCTGAACGAGACAGCCATGAAGGAAAGCCGTCCTCCACTGATCCATACTGTCTTTGGAAGTCATCGCCGTTGGATAACAGTCGTCTGTTGTGGATCGAAGGCTTTTGAGAACCCTTGCTCGCGATCCAGAACTTCTTTATCAAAGCCAAACTGTTGCTCACTGACCGCGACGCGTTGTTGATATGGTTGGTGAAGGAGAATGAGCGAAGGTTTGCGTTGGCTTCTTTCAGGCCATCGAGGCAGGTGACCTTATTGGTGAGGGCTGCACTCAGAAAAGTCTGGATGTTGATCGCTTGGCTCCACTTGACCAATGACGGAATCTACACGAGACCTTCTCAAATAGTCCAATGTAAGATCGTACAAATGCTTGCAATCCCCAATAGCTTGGTTCTGCTTCGAGTCCAATGACGACGTACTCGGACGACGTATAAAACCGTCTACTTTTTTCGCTTCAGCTAAGCTTATCTTGAGAGAAATTTCACTGAAATCCTTAGGACCGGCACTTGAGGATTCTTCAACTTGAATCAAACTAGACTGACAGAATCCTGGATCCTGGGCCAAGTCGCAGGCAGATTGAATGCCGTTTTGGGTAGTGCTGCCTTCAATTTGAGAAAATGAGGCGAATATTAGCAGAGACACAAGGATGAATTGAGAAGCCATTATTTTGTGTTGGAATAACGAATCACAATTTGAGTTGATCGATATATTGTTTTCAATTGTTTATACACTCGATACGGGAAAGTCAACGGAATCCATCTGCCGTCTTCTGATTGCCTTACATCGCATTGGCTGTTTCGCAAACTATTTATAGACTCAAAACTGAAGCTTTCTCCATCGCATGGGCTGTTTCGCACACTATTTATAGACTCAAATTGAAGCTTTCTCCATCGCATGGGCTGTTTCGCACACTATTTATAGACCCTAAATTGAAGCTTCCTCCATTGACTGTTGACTGTTGAAGGATATGTTGTTGGCGAAGAGAGTGAATGTGAAGCCTGAGAGTACTGGAAGCAGCCGTCACCATTTCCGTTAGCATTCCCTTTGTCCCCGTTATCCCTCTCCCTTGTCGGCTAACCCCGTCCAAGCTCGGCTCCCTGGGAGGCGGCGCCTGCCAGAGAGAAACAGCCATAACAGACCGGGTAGCCGAGGCTCCGAGGCAGGACTACGTCACCGCTGAAGTTTTATTTAAGATTTTTATCGTCGGGAGCGGGAGCGCAAAGCGACGGGAGGGCCCGAAGTCGGGCTGCGCAGCCGAACTCGGGCTGCACTCCCGAAATTTGCGCAATCGGGCTGCGCTCCCGAAATTTGCGCAATAGGGTTGCGCATGGAGTAATGTGCGCAGTCGGGTTGCGCACGAAATATGTGCACAATCAGACTGCGAACGGAAGAAAGTGCTAAGTCGGGGAGCGGCTAGTCAACCCCCGACTGCGCTGGTCAAAGGCAGCGAAGTTCGACTGTGTTGGTCAGTCGGGTGGACAGCTCCAAACTTAGCCAAATTTTCGGGGAGCGGCTGGTCAACGCTCGACTGCGTTGGTCAAAGGCAGCAAAGTCCGACTTCGTTGCATAGTTGGGTGGACAGCTTCAGACTTGGGCAAATTTTTTGCCTTCACGAACTTTTGCTGTCTGAAGGCTTGCACAGCTACCGCGTTGGTTTCCTTGGCTTGGCAAGGCAGGGAGAAGGGAAACACCGAAACTAAATGCAATAATTCAGATCGAAGTTCAAACTTACGAAAAACGCTCCGAGACGATTGTACAGGCAACTACAGATTTATGCAGACAAAGATAACCACAAACCTTACAGATGCCTTAAAAAAAAACGAATTTTATTCTTGTAAGACGAGGGTTACAAAGGTCCTCAACTGAGGAAATACTAACATCTACAGACTAAAGCTACAGGATAAACTGAAAGGGAAAAACAAATGTTGAGTCTGATGCTCGAACATTAAACATATGAGCTACACTGCTCACTAAAACGATCTCGTCTACTACTCTGCGAATGACTGCTTTTTTCTTACCTTCCTCCACTCTCCACACTTTCTCCACACTTTTTTTGAAGACCCGAACTGCCTTATATAGCCGTGGGCAGAGGAAGATAGAGGTTATCCTCTGACAGGTTCTAACAGACCCTGAACTAGGGTTTCTGACCAATCAATGAATTGGCATTAACTTATGCGGCGATCGGATCTGTCAAACGTCACATCTATCAGAAGGCACGTGCGACATCAAGTCAAGAATTTTGCTAGGATCCTTGATTGCGGGAGCGCAGTCCGACTTCACCCAAGTTTAGAGTGCAGTTTTTTGGAGGCATGAAATTAGGATTAATATTTCTAACACCCTCCTTTAAGCCTGATTTCATGAGTGCTTTGACTCCAAGCTGCTCTCGCAATCCACTGAAGTCTTCCTCCTTCAAAGGCTTCGTGAAAATATCTGCCAACTGCTCCTTGGATCTGCAAAACTACAGTTGAATTTCTCTGGACTTCACCAACTCTCTATGAAGTGATAATGAATATCGATGTGCTTTGTCCGGCCATGGAACATAGGATCCTTTGACAGTGCGATGGCCAAATTGTTGTCACGCCTTCCGAAGGATAGTTCAGTTTATTCATAACTCTTCACAGCCAAACTTCCTGGCATGTGATTGACGTGGTGGCAACATATTCTGCTTTGGCTATGGACAACGCAATGATGGGTTGCTTCTTGGATGCCCATGATACTACCCTTGATCCGATATGGAAAGCATACCCAGAGGTGCTCTTCTGATCGTTGGTGCTGCCAGCCCAGTCATTGTCTGTGAAGCCCACCAGTTCCAACTGGTCCTGTCTGGCGTAAAATAGGCCATTGTTTCGTGTCCTGTTGACATAGCGCAAGATCCTCTCGCATGCTTGCCAGTGCATGTCCTTTGGAGTCTCCATGAAACGATCGATCATACTAACTACGAACATCAGATCTGGTCGAGTTGCAATTAAATACATCAGATCGTCAACTAGCCTCTTGAACAGTGTTGGATCTACATTCCTCCCTAAATCCAGCTTGCTCAGCTTCAAACCTGTGGCTACAGGTGTGATGGCAAGTTTACTGTCCTCCATCTTGAACCGCTTCAGGACATACTTCGCATACTTGCCTTGAGAAATGAAGATGCCATCTATCGATTGGTCAACTTCAATGCCAAGAAAATACTTTTTCAGCCCTAAGTCTGTCATCTTGAAAAACTTCTTCATGGCTATTTTGAACTGGGAAAATAATGTTGTATTGTTGCTAGTGTAAATTAAATCATCCACATACAGGCATACGATTATGAGCTCACCTACATCATTTGTCTTCATGTACAGGGTGTGCTCATATGGGCATTTTACAAACACATTTTCCTGAAAATAACTATCAATCTGGTTGTAAGCCCGGGGCACCTGCTTCAAATCGTACAGGGCCTTCTTTGGCTTTAATACTTTGCCCTCTTGGCCTTCAATTTTGTAACCTAGTGGCTGGTCTATGCAGACCTCTTCCTCCAACACTTCGTTGAGGAAGGCTGACTTGACATCCATATGGTACATCTTCCAAGCCTGTTGGTTTGCCAATGCAAGGATAATCCTGACTGTGTCAAGTCGGGCTACATGCGCATAAAACTCATGGTAATCGATGCCTGACTTCTACTTGTAACACTTAGCCACCAGTCTGGCTTTATGCTTGTCAACCTCTCCTTGGGCGTTGAACTTTGTCTTATACACGCACTTGACCCCAATGATCTTCTTCCCTACTGGAAGATCTGTCAGTTGCCATGTATCATTCTTTTCAATGGCTTCAATCTCCTCGTCCATAGCCTCCACCTACTTCTTATTCTGATTTGCGTCTTCGAACTCTACTAGATCAACTTCAGTGAAGAATGCAAAGTCAGAGTACTATTCATCTACATGGGTTTGGGTTGCCTCATAGATTTCTTGCAAGCTCCTTGTCTTTGCTGGTGTCACAAGGTTTTGGATTCTACTTGCACGTGGAGGCAACCGAGATGGAGTGGCTGTGCTACTGCTGGCACCGCTGCTATTGCTGGAGGTTGCAGGTGGCTACACACTTCCTTCTTCCAAGTCAATAGACTCTACTACTATTGGCTCTGACTGGCCAGTCTCTAAATTCTAGTTCCAGGCTTCATATTCAAGATACTTCACATCACGGTTGATAATGAGCTTCTTCGTCAAAGGGTTGTATAGCCTATATGCCTTCGCCTACTCACTGTACCCTATGAAAATGCACTTCTCAGCTCTATCATCCAACTTCTACCGCTTCTCTTTTGGAATATGTGCATATGCAATGCACCCAAACACACGCAAGTGAGCCACACTTGGCTTCACACTGCTCCAGTCCTCCTGAGGGATTTTGTCCTTCACGCTTTTGGTGGGACATCTGTTCAGCAGGTAGACTGCACATGTTACAGCCTCTACCTAAAATTCATGTGGCAATCCCTTCGCCTTCATCATGCTTCGTGCTATCTCCATGATGGTCTGTTTCTTCCTCTCAGCTACGTTGTTTTGATGTGGCATGTATCTGGTAGTGAACTGCCTTTGAATTCCATGCTACTTGTAGTAGTTATAGAATTCGTTGGAGATGTATTCACCTCCACCATATGTCCTAAGAGTCTTGATCTGATATCCGTTTTGTTTCTCCACTAGAGCCTTGAACTCCTTGAATCTGGCAAATGCTTCTAACTTCAACTTGATGGTATAGTTCCACATCTTTCGACTGAAGTCATCTATGAATGTTAAGAATTATTTGTTACCAGCAAACGTGCTAGTCTGCATCGGACCGCAAATTTTTGAGTGCACCAGCTCTAGTGGTTGTGATGCTATCCAAGACTGACTGGAAGGGAACAAATCCCTATGTTGTTTTCTGACTAAGCAACCCTCACAAACTTGATTTTACTGCTCTATCAGGGGTAAACCCTTCACCATCTACTTCTTGTGCAGTTGATTCAGGCCACTGAAGTTCAGGTGACCAAATCTAAGATGCCACAACTAGGTAGCATCTTTCACAACTACACTCAGAGACATCAATGATTCATTCTAAATCTGTAATGGAAACATTTTATTCTTCATCATGGACATGATAGCAATCTTCCCATGTGACTTGTCTCTGATGGTGCAAGCTCTGTCTTTGAACTAGACTATATGTCCCTTCTACATGAGCTGTCCAACACTCAGCAGGTTGTTCTTCAGGCTAGGCACATAGTAGACATCACAGATCTGCTTTCATTCGTCATACCTAGTGCGGATGAGAATATTTCCTTTCCCCATTATGGGAACCTTGGTGTTGTTCCCCATATTCACCTCATACTAGACTGTTTCATCCAATGGAGAACATCTTCTTGTTCGTCGTCATGTAGTTGCTGCACCCGTTGTCTAAATACCAATTATTCTTTTGGTACTCCTCAATGTTGCAATTCAACAACATGTTTCCTCCTGTCACATTTCTGGTTTTTTCCGTGTAATGGGCCTGTTGCTGGTTCTCCTTGGCAATCCATTTTCTGCACTATGAGATGTAATGGCTGAACTTCTTGCAAAAATAGCACTGGACCTTTGACATGTCCTTATTCTGACCAGATATAGCTTGCTAATTTTTTGAGCTGCCTCTTCCACCTTGCTGATGGAAATTATAGTTGGTCTCTCCTTCAATAGGGTTTGACCATCCTCCTTGATTGTTGCCTTTCCCATGCCTGCTCTACCTCTTGCTCTGTAAGAACTAGAGGCACCATGGTGGGAATTTTTTCTATCGCTATCTTGAAATGAGACCTAATCCTTGAATGCTTGCTCTATAGAGGTCTGAGATGAATGGCTCAGCCTCTATTCATGTGTCTGCAACAAACCCATGAGCTCGTCTATCAAGAGGGTTTTTAGATCCCTCGACTCTTCGATTGCTATCACAACCGAGTCAAACTTGGCAGGCAAACTTCTGAGAATTTTCTCCATGATTCTCTGGCTCTGCATAATTTCTCCATTCAATCACATCTAGTTGATAATGTCCGTCATCCGGGTGAAGAAATCACTCATGGACTCAGACTCACTCATCTGCATATTTTCAAACTCCCTCCTGAGCATTTGTAGCTTCACCAACTTTACCTTATTGGTGCCCTAGTACAAGCTAGCCAGAATCTCCCAGGCCTCCTTTGCCTTGGTGGCTAATGCGATCCACAGGAATATCGACCCTTAGACCACTTGCATGATGTAGAAGAGGGCTTTCTGGTCCTTCTTCATGTTCTATTTCAACAGGTCCTTGTCTTTTTGAGAGAGGGCAGCCAGTGCTACTACATCTATCAGTTCTGGGTAGCCGTTCTCGACTAACTCCCACAACTCCTGAGATTCGAACAGGATCTTCATCTGGATGCTCTAGTAATCGTAATTATTCCCGTTGAATTGTGGGATTTGCAACTGCAAGTTGTTGCTACTGGAAGTCATTCTGCTTCGGTCTTCATGTCAAGGTATCAGTGGCTCTGATACCAATTTGATGTTTTATTTAAGATTTTTATCATCAGGAGCGGGAGCGCAGAGTGACAAGAGGGCCCAAAGTTGGGTTGCGTAGCCAAACTTGAGCTGCACTCCTAACTATTGCGCAATCGATTTGTGCTCCCAAAATTTGCACAATCGGGTTGTGCTCCCAAAATTTGTGCAATCGGGTTGCACACAAAGTAATTTGTATAGTTGTGTTACGCACAAAATATGTGCACAATCAGACTACGCATGGAAGAAAGTGCTAAGTCAGGGAGCAACTAGTCAACCCTCGACTGCGCTGGTCAAAGGCAATGAAGTCCGACTTCGCTGTGCAGTCAGGTGGACAACTCCAGACTTAGCCAAATTTTTAGGGAGCGGTTGGTCAACACCCGACTACGGTGGTCAAATGCAACGAATTCTGACTTCGCTGCACAGTCAGGTGGACAACTTCAAACTTAGGTAATTTTTTTGCCTTTGCAAACTTTTGCTGTCCGGAGGCTTGTGCAGCTACCGCGTTGGTTTCCTTGGCTGGGCAAGGACTATATGGGGAGAAGGGAAACACCGAAACTGAATGCAATATTTTAGATCCAAGTTCAAAATTACAAAAAATGCTCCAAGATGATTGTACAGACAACAACATATTTATGCAGAAAAAGATAACCGCAAACCCTACAAATGCCTTAAACAACAACAAATTGTATTCTTGTAAGATGAGGGTTACAAAGGTCCTCAACTGAGGAAATACTAACATCTGTAGACTAAAGCTGTAGGATAAACTAAAAGGGAAAAACAAATGTCAAGTCTGCTACTCGAACATTAAAAATATGAGCTACACTGCTCACTGAAACAATCTCGTCTGCTACTCTGTGAACGACTGATTTTCTCTTGCCTTCCTCCACTCTCCACACTTTCTCCACACTTTGTCCGAAGACCCGAACTGCCTTATATAGCCACGAGTAGAGGAATATAGAGGTTATCCTCTAACAGGTTCTGACCAATCACTGAATTGGCATTAACTTCTGCAGGAGCGCAGTCCAGCTTTGCCCAAGTTTAGAGCATAGTTTGGCAGAGGCATGAAATCAGGATTAATATTTCTAACAACCACCATAACTGCCGCTCCCGAACAAAATATGTTGCCCAAAAATAGTGCCAATTCTATCACAGAGGTTGACATAGGGCGCCATGCTCTCACCCTTCCTCGCCTTGTTAATTTTCTCCAGGGACCATAACTGCATTTCGAATAGCTGAAAAGAGCTATCTGGCATCACCCGATTGCCATATCCAGGCTATTCCGCCGCTTGCATACCATTATACAGACATAAATCCTAGTCAATCCCATAACTTCTCTGCGTACCGCTCCCATTACTGGTACAAGTACTGCTTCCACTACTCTCACACCCCACCTTCACTCTCTTCGCCAACAACATATCCCTCCCAACCATATGTTCATAGACTATATTTAACTTATTATTTGAGAACAAATTTTTTTTTTATATAAAATATTAAATCTATTTTATTTTTTTTATTGTTTTTATATTGTATGGCTACTTGTCTACATATAAATAACACTTTTCACAAATGTCGCTTACACATAATATTATTAGCTCCTAAACCCTTAGACAACCTTCCAATTCTTAATTTTTTCTTTAAACTATCTTCCAAAAGCTATATTGATTTATACTACAATCACACCTAAAACAAATATTTAAATATTTTATTTGATATCAAGTTTATTAGACTATATATATTTAATTATCTACTAAAAATCATAACATTTTATGATATAATTTAAAACATAAGATATAATTTTCAATATGATATATAATTTCCATTGGATAGTTACCTTCTAAAATTTAGAATTTTCCAAGCCTCAAACGAACACCACATTTAATTAAATCACTTTTCATCCTATTTCCTTCTCTTTATATATTTTTGTTTCTAGATATTGGCTTTGTCAATAATTGTTGGTTATAGAAAATAGTGCTATTCTTGGTTCAATCCTAAGTTTATTTTTATGCATATCTATAATAATTATATATGAATTTTCTTTTAATTTAAACCTTGGCTAAATTAATCCCTATAAGAAGTATTTTATCATATTTATGATTCTGTGTTGAAATTGTGTATGGTTCTAAGTGGGGAAGAAGATTTTTTTTCTCAATTATTATGGAAATTTTTACTTTATTAGATTTCCTAAGGATTCCTTTGCAAGCACAATCAATATCAAATTTTAACAAATCTAAATTATAGACATTTTCATTCTATTTTTTTACTAGTGCAAACCTTTACATTAACACTAATATTTTAGATCACCTTTACATGTATATTCAAAATCTATGTCAAAGTGGCTAGTACATATTTTTTAACATCCAAGAATCTCATTGATTAGTACCATTCCTATAAACATTCTATACATTAGAAAAGAATATAAATCAAATGTTTGGTATATTATTAGATTTGGTTTTAGAATTTATATTGCTATGAGACCACATATTCCAATAAGAAATAACAAGGCTACTCATTCATAGAATGCGCTTGATACATTATATTTAAAATAATGTATTTATTTTTTGACTAGGTGTTCCAATTTTGATGGAGTGAGCCAAAAAATTGTTATATCTTCAAAAATGTACCCCTAATTGGTATAAGCAAGGAAGTAAATGATATGATGGTTTAATCTTCTCCTTACATAAGGGGGTACTAAATAATTCATCATATCATCTTCTTTGTGAATTATCATATATAAGAAATTTATTTTAGATTATAAATAACAATAGTATTTAAACATTAGAGAGGATCTCAAATGACCAAATGTCCTTCAACTAGGTATCCTCAGAAATAGAAAATTTTGTTCTCTCCAAAGGTTTATATCCTAATTTGGTTTAATGTATTGATTGTTTTTATAGGTTCTAAACCAACACATCCTATCATGAAAATATGCATAAATAGAACTTTTATAACATCTCTTGAAACTCATCCACTACATGGTTGAGACCTTGTTTGTTAATTAGATTGCTCATAGAAATCCATAATCTAGAAGTATTTATCACACCAATGTAATTTTTAATTTTTCAATATTTATAAGTTAAAGAGGTCCCAAAAAATATTTATTATTATTTTATAAACAATATGATGATAAATATTTAACTAAGCATCAAATAAAATGTTGTAGAATCTCCGTCATCGAAAGTCTACTAATATATTTATTGATGAAAGCAAAAATATCTAATATGAATCCATCCTTATGGGAGTTTTATATCTTAAGAACCTTTGTTTCATCTATGAAAGCATATATATTAATGTAACACATTTACTAAACTCTTTTTTTGATCTTGTAATAAAATCCAACTAATATTTTTCTCTAATGCTACAACCTAAGCAGGTCTTGTTGAGTGCTAATTTTGACCTGTTGTAAAACCACACTCATAGTTAGGATTTTCATTAGCAAAACCCCCTCTTGCAAATAAATATTAAACTTCTCCAAGTTTCTTTAAACTTTAGTCTACAAGATGGACTTAAGAATATCTAAGTAGTCTGCAAATGACCATTAACAAGGGGCTTGCTAGTTATGTTGACTTTTCATACCTTAAATAAATGAAAGAGCTTGAGTTCCTTATGTGCAAAAATCAAAATTTGAAATACTTGAAAATAAATCCTAGTAATTTTTACTTCTGATTTATTTGCATGATTTACCGACAACGTTGTAGCTTCCTTTTATCTTTTGTTTAAGATCATTATGCTAGTTAGTGTTGTGGAATAACCACTTCCTTTTATCTTTAGTTAAAAATAAAGTTGGAGTTAGCATTTATTGTTAGTTGATTTGTTTTACTTCAGAATTTAGATGTAGATTTAGCAAATGTTGTGGGAAACCCACTTCATTTTATATGTGCTTTAATGTGGCACTTGCGAATCAATAAATCCCTCCCTTACTTACAAATTTATTTTATCTTGAATATAAGTGATAAAAGGAAATGCTTAAAATTAAAACACATTAATAAGAAAAAATGAGAAAAGGTAGGGTTAGAAGAAATGAAAAATGAAAATCTAGAAAAAAGACAAGATGCTTGAAAATTATGGAAAATGATCAGAAGTTAACAGTTCTGGAACAAAATAAAAAATTACAAGTTCTCAAACAGAACTAGAAATTAACAAAAAAAAATCTCGAGAAAGACCATAAATACAACTAATTCTATATAAGTGAACCAGATAATAAAAAAATAAAGCCAAAAATAATAAAAGTAAGAATATCGTGGTATCTCCTACAAAACAAAATATCAAATCTTGAAGGAAAAAATAAATAGGTCAGACCACAAAAGCATAATATGAGGATTGGTTATGCTGAGAATCAATGAATTAAAAGCATATATTGAAAACCCTTATCTGATGCAACCATTTTTATGCATAAAACATCAAAATAAAATATCCTCCAATATATGAGAAATAGAAAATCACATATTGCAATCGAAACCTTTCTGTTATATTCAAAATATGGTTTTCCTACAATAGTATCTGCACAGGTATACACAACCTTCTTGTTCACTTGAATCTTTTATCTCTTCCCTGGTCTCCCCTATCAAATTTTCCAGCCCCTATAAATGCATTTGCAATAGATATTTTAAACTTTCTTTGAAACACTCCTTTTCCTCTCTTGGTTTCAGATGTTTCTTTCGGTTACATAATAGCTCTTCTTTTCTGTAACACTTTTCAAAGTGTTCCTTTTCTTTCTAACCACTTCTTCCACCACGGCTGTGGAATCATAACATTTCTGTCTTTTCTTTGCGACTAGAGTGCCTTTCATGATGCGTTTAACTTTCAAAACTTAATAACACTTCCCTCATGAATTTGAAATCCATACTTGCCCAAGTGCCTTTATTTAAACATTGTAACCTTACAACTGTGCATATGTCTACCAGACTGCCATGTCCTCGACATCTTACAACATTCATCTAATAGTTAAACCAAACTGCTCTTGAAAAATGTGGCTACCACCTGATGTTGGTCATATTACTTCATCAATACTAACTCCATTATTATTATTATGTCACCGTGTCAATGCGTCCATGCCCTCCTTCTCCGTCTGTGTAACCTCCGACTTTGGTTACTATCATCCCTATTGAAATGTATTCGAATAATAGTAACTTATAGGGAATAAAGTCGTTATTATCCCAATAGTAAATTTCGGCGATATTGAGTGCATTATGAATTTTTTTTACATATTTGCAATTCGAGGTACCTTTTATGGGCTCATTATTCATATGACACACCAGTTAAAAGGTCTGCTAATACCTTCAATATCACTGCTGCTATCAAAACTTGCTCTCCACACAGAGAAATCCATCCACCATATACCCATCGCTGCACATGATTTACGTCTATCCCACTTATTCGCTGACAAATCTCATAACTGTATCATATTTTGATTTTGAATATACAATATTTCACTCATGATGACTACTACTGCATAACCATATGCTCCATGATCATTGGTATAGAATATTAATGATATTAATGACCTCCCTATCGTATGCTTGGTCTTCACTTCCCGATATTTCATGACATCATCGTCATAATATAGCATTGCTTTATGAGTCATCTTGATCAACAAGTTTAAGTTTTCTACGGTTATCCATATGTCATGGAGTCTAGTTGCTTGCTAACGTCATCTGTTCGAGCAGCGATGTCTCTTGAGTTATCAAAGTATATCTCTCACTCATTCATTGTATATTCACTCTGATGTTGTTGGTGACCATGCTATCAATGAAATGTTGACACCATCTAGCTTATCTGTGGGCCCCAGTAGGCATGGGAATTTGTCGCTCTACTTCTCGTTGAAATGTATCAAAGTGCCATCCCATTGCAACTTCGATAGGCCCCTACATGTTTGATTAACCCCATCTAAAACCTTTGATATCCATGTCCTAGCTAGCCAAGATAAATACCCATTCTGCCAATAAATCAAAACAAAATATTTCAAAATCAACATTATGATCCAATTCTACATTCTAACACTAAGCCACATTTTAATATGAAATGAAGTAAAATCTATGTATTTTAATAAAAATAAGGTTAAATAAATGACAAACTAACAAAAAAAAAAAAATACCATAAACAACAAAATACAGTGAACTATTAACGATTTTTTAAAACTAAAATTTAAAATAACCCTTTAAAATATATATATATATATATATATATATATATATATATATTATATTGATTTTTTTATTTTTTTATTTATATATATTTTTTTATATTTAAATTCAATTCAATCAAATTTAAAAGTTTGACATCAAACCTTAGAATTATTCAAACCTTGCAAGCCGAATACAACAATAAACATTGGCAATAGATGAAAGGAAACACACCAAAGCAACTAAATGGAGACCTATCAAAATTACTATTCATAAAGTAAATAAACTCTCAAAAACACAAAGAATAGTGGTGGCTTCCCAAGTTTTGGGGCTAGCTGTGGAAAGGCCTCAACAAATGGTAACTTTATTGGGAAATGCTCCTGAGCATTTCGGGTAATGAACCTACCCTAAAACCAAGAAAAATGAGATCAACAAAATGAAAATCATTTAGCATTATCCAAAGAAGATGGGGGTGTACAAATTCTGATAAAACAACCAAACTATTTGCTCTTGCTTAGTGGGTGAAATGTGATTCATTTTTTACCTTGAGGAAATCATTCAGATTTCACCACTTGATTCACATAAATGCTACAAAGTATTAGTCATTAAATATATGCCTTCACATTCCTCCACTACCAACTAGGTGTATATAGCCCCGGTGGAGATGACCTTGATCTCTCCTAGACCTTATTCTACTACCAGGAAGGTGTCTATAACCTCGATAAATATTGTTCGAATCACCTAGATATTAGGTTAATCATCATACTTTTTTTAACTACTTTTGCAATATTTTTCTGCTACCTGGGGTAGATCTTGTTTAAGGCTAGAGATGAAGTAAGTTTGATTTTTGCCTTAATTTGAAAAAAAAATGACTTCATCCTTCAATATTTCAAATAATATCCTTTAATAATATGATTTACATGTGCGGCTTTAGCAATATAGTTCAATGTTCCACCTTCCACCATTTTTGTCCCAAAATCTAAGAATACTCACTAAGATTCTTCAACCTCATGTTCTTTAGTTTTACCTATTTTCAAGCTAGAAAAAAAAGCAAAATCCTATCCTAGGCTAAGGAAAACCAAAATAAATCAACCAAAAAGGCTTACAAAATAATGCACAAAGTGCCACCAAGATAACAATAAAAACAAAGGCACAACACACTAAAGCTATATACAATAATGGTACAAATGAAATAAGACCTTGACAACCTCATGGGTGAAAGTAGTGCTTCAAAAACTGCTCATTCACAGGAAAGTGAATATTATCTCCACTTAAGACTTTAAAACAAAAATTATTTTCCCTAAGAATTTTAGAGATTTGGTAAGGAACAAGAAAAATATAATCAAACTTTTCATGACACCCCTTCTTTTCATGTTCGTTATCCCAAAGTAAAACCAAATTAGATATTCTAAAACCCTTAATTTTTATCCTTTTGTCAAACCATATCTTGATGATGTCTTAATGTTTGCTAAAGTGGAGCAATGCCTCCTCTTACTTTTCATCCAGCTACATTAATGAGTGAGACGCTCTTCGATCTTATTATCAGTATCAAAGTATTCCTTCATAAATTGTAAAGTCAGCAATTTAAGATTAGCAAGAAAAATCGGATCTTGACCATATACCAAATGATAAGGTGAAGTTCCAACGGATTCCTTAGTTCTTATCCTATCAGCCCACAATGTAAACTTTAATTTACTATGCCAATATCTAGTGTTGTGTTCATACAATTTTTTAATAACAGATAACATATTTTTATTTGAAGATTAAGCTAATCTATTACTTTAAGGATAGTAATTAGAAGAATGCTTGACGCTCACCATGTTATCGTAAGTCCACTCTACGAAACAAGATGAAATGAATGCAGACTTGTTATCGTAAATAATAAAATGAGGTATCCCAAACCTAGTCATGATGTGATCTTCCCAAAATTGAATGACAACCTCTATAGTACATTTTTTGGTAGGGATGGCTTTAGTCCATCTAGTAAAATAATCAAAAGCAATGAGGATGTACTTATGGAGAGTTGACGAATTAGGACTAATAACCCCTACAAAATCTAATCCCCATTGGGCAAAGGGTCTCATTTCAATTATTGGTTGTAATGGCATTGGTGTTTGTCTTTCTCTATTCATAGTGATCTGACAAGTGTGGCAAGACCTCATATGGGAATGGGTATCTTTGAATATATGGGACCAATAGTAACTAAATCTTAGAATCTAGTGTGCAGTGGTATTGGCCAAACCATATCCCATCCCATATTTACCATGGAGTTCATGCAATATATTTGTGGATTCTTCTTTGTTTAGACAACACAAAAATATTCTTTCATGATTTTTCCTATATAATACGCCAACATTAATCATAAAATTTAAGGATTTTAGATGTAAATCCCTTATTTGCATAGAATTCAAGTTTGGAGGACACTTACCATTCAATAATAAGTAGGCAATATGAACGTACCATTTGTCCTATGTAATGTCATCTACATTGTAATGTTGATAAGAAATTTGAGGGTCTATTTATGCAAGGGCTTTGGTCAATCCTTGTATTCAAATCAACTTCATTGGGTGAATTTAAAGATCAAATTCTTGAAGAGTAGACATCCATTTTCCTCTCCTTTCATCCAACTCATTTTGCATTAACATATTTTTTATAGTAGGGTCAGGTACAATAGCAAATACTCTACTATGCAAAATATAATGTCTAACTTTCTTAACAATTTTAAAAAGAGCATATGCTTACTTTTCCATAATGGTATATCTTACTTGTGCATATTTTAATGGTAAACTCATAAATGTGATGGGTTTTTTAGAATTACCTTCACTCTTCTAAGTTAACATACTAGGATAAGAATGGTCAGATGTAAAAGTGTAGATAAATAATGGCTTGGTATAATCAGGACTTACTAAAATAGCTACATTAGAAATAGTATCTTTCACACCCTAAAAATTAGTCCTTGCCTCATGAGTCCACTTGATATTCACATCCTTTTTTAGCATGTCATTCAAAGGTTTAACTATCTCAACAAATCTAGAAATGAATTTACTAATGAAATTGATTTTTTCGAAGAAATACCTAAGCTCATTTTTATTGCTCGATAAAAGGATCCTTTGGATGGCTTCTATTCATGTGGGATCTATGGACATACACTATTTTTATATCACGTGCCCTAAAAAGTTTCCTTCTATCACTCCGAAGATGCATTTCTTAGGATTATGATAGATTCCATATTCTCTACATATCTGAAGGACCTTTCTAAAATATCTAATATGATCCTTTCTTTTATTTGAAAACAATATGTCGTCTATTTCAATAACTATACACTTACCGATAAGATCTTTGAACGCATAATCCATGACCCACTCAAAAGTTGCACCTGCATTGAGTAAACCAAAAGGTATTCATCTATATGCAAACATACCCCATTTAGTGGTAAAAGCCATTTTCATTCTGTGTCTAGGGTTAATGAGAATCTAATTGTAACTCGAATACCCATACAAAAATAATATTATTTCAAACCCGTTGACCATTTGTAAGATGATATAAATAGAAGGAAGGGGATAATTATCCTTTTGTAAAGCTTTGGTAAGATTTATTAAATCTATGCATAATCTAATTTCACCAATATTCTTCCTAACAGGCACTATGTTAGCAACCCAAGTGGAATGATGAACCAGAAATATAATTTTATCATCTAACACTTATTTATTTCCTTTTCAATGAGAGGTTCCAAAAAAGAGTTGATTGTACATTATTTCTGCTTAAAATGTTTGGAATCTGGATTCAGAGGGATAGTGTGCTTAATAATATTTTTGTTATAGGTTTTCAAATCATCATATGTACAAGCAATACAATCAATATATTCTTTAAGAAAATGCACTATTCCTTCCCTTTCCTGGGGTGTACAAGCCTTCCCAATGAGTACATTATGAGACTCCTCATTACTTCCAATATTGACACTATCATAGGCATCCTATTTTGGTGATATTTTACTTGATTTCTTACCTTGATAGTCAATATCAAACAACTTATCAAGAGAAAAAATACCCTTTGGGATGGAGTTAACCTTCTTTGCTATTTTTTCTTCTTCATCCTCATCCTCTTGTAATATTTGATATTCATCAATTAAGTAATTCTCTAAGACACCTAAATTAGTCACAAAATCAAAAAGGTATCCATCACTTTCAAAAACTTGTAAGTATTTAACATTATCCGGTATGGACGGACAAGGTACTAGCTTTATCAAAAATTTCTGTAGTTTCCTCTTATCAATGGGCTTTAGAGTACCTATAACAACTTCTAAAGAATTAGTGACTTGGTTACCCTTTCTAGAAATTAGAGAAATAGTAAAAGCTTTAAATTTGTTAATAAATTCACTAACTCTAGTTTTATAGTAGGATAATCTTTCATCTCGACATGTATATTCTCCTTTCACCTGCTTGATAACCAGTTCTAAATATCCCAATAATTTCAAGTGTTTTATGTTCTTATTTAGCAGTAATGGTAATCCATATAGTAGAGCTTCATATTGCTACATTACAAGTGTATGGGAACTGCAATCTATATGCAGTGAGAAAAGACTTCCCCTTAGGGTTAATAAGCTCCACTCTAGCTCTACTAACTTGTTTAGATCTAGAACCATCAAACTTTAGGGTCCAAACAAGATTTTCATAAATAGGAGAGTTTCATGATAAGAATTCAGCATCAAATTCATTCATGACCAAGCTGGTATCCAAGGTGAAAACATCAAATTCCAACTCATTGTAAAGAATCTCATTTGATCTATTGTAATCTGTGATCATATCTTTTAGCCTAGGCTCCCTCTCAACCTAGATTTGATTAGATATCCCTTTCCAGGGTAACCACATGTGTGAACAATCCATAGCGGGATAACCATTCAATTTTCTTCTCTAATTCCTATCCAACAACATACCATATTTATCTAGAATATTGACAACATGAATGTCAATATATTTTTGAATCCTAGGTTCAGATGACACTTGAATAAGAATGTTATGAATCATCCCTACCACATTGACCTTAGACCTATCTAATTATATCAGTGTTATATTCAAAGGATTTGAATTTAAACCTAACCTTTTTACAGATAGCATAAGGCATGGCATTCCCTAACGTGCCCAAATCTACCAAGCAATTATGTAAATTTTTCCTCTGATTCAAACTATCAAAATCAAAGGAGAAACCTCTTCTTTATCCTTTCTTAAGGTAAAATGAGTCTCTGTGGCTTTCTTTGTATTAATTTTACCTGAATTACCCAAGGCCTTAATCAAATAATCTTGTTGGTTAGTCATCTATGCCACCTTAAACAATGTGATATTCACTTTCATATTCTTCAAATCCTTGAGAATGTTATAAGTTACCTTATCAAAAATTTGTGCCCTTTGAGGTGGTTTAGTCGAATCCATCTTAGTAGGAGGTGTAGGATTGTTATTAGCTCTAGTATTTGGTGGAATGATAGAGCTATTAGGTGGAGTAGAAGATGTATTTGGGATCCTATTATTATTCCTCAAATAATAGTTGTGATTCCCCTTTTGAACTTGTCCAAAAGCTTGAACCTCTTATTCCATGATATCATCTTCCTCTTCTAATTCATACTTATTAATAAAAAATATTTTAACCACTAGAGGATGAACCTTACCTTTGCTCGTACTAGCTTCATGTGAATAGTCATTACTAGGAACTATCTCCAAATCATCAATATCTTGTTGAAAATACCTCTAGACTATTGAAGTACTAGGCATTCATTCTCATTGTGCTAGTTATTACAGTACATCCTACACCAGTTACTCCTAGAAAATTTTAAAATATTGACAATCACCTGTGATCGACTAGCATTATTCTGATTGGTAACTTAACTAGGCACCCCCCATTATTTGGTCGACTATTCCATTATTTTCTTTGAACATTGAAGTTCCTATATTGTGATGCTTGCTTTTGAGACTAAACCTCTTCAAGTATTTGACTTTTGACTCAAGCTCATGGGATTGGGTAGTGGGAGCAGTAGAATTAGTTGAATTCCAAAAACCTAGAATATTCTAAGTGGATCCCAAAGTTTGATTTTGAATATTTGGATCTTGTACCATACTTTGAATTTGAGGATTCATATTGAGAAAATGATTCAAACCTTGAATGGATGCGAGATTAGCACAAGTAGGCAAAACCTGAGTGTTTCCTACTATAGCTCCATGTTTGGCCATACGATTCTCCAACAACAATTGAGGATTTGGATGAATAGACACGTTCATGTAAGTCATAGTAGGACGATGAGTGGGCATATTGGGATAGCTACTATTTTAGGGTAAATCATTCAACATGGAAGTCTTATTTAGTAAAGCTTAGTTTATCATAGGAATCTGATTGTAAGAACCAAACTATCCTATTGTAGGTAACTACCCTATTCCATAGCCTTGCGGTATTAGTTGTTGCTCAATAGTCATCGTTTCTATGTATGCTAAAGCCAAAGAGGTGACCAAAGGATTCCTCCTAGAAAACATAGTAGTCAAAGGATCTAAAGCCCCAAAGTATATTTGAAGAGCTACATCCACTGTAACGACAAAGTGACCAGTCAATCTCATATACAATTTCTAAAACCTAGTATTAAACATCATTATTGGTTCGTTAGGTCTCCTTTTGCAAGTCACAAATTGATTGTAAATTATCGTCGAATCTAGGGGTAGCCTAAACTGGTCTACAAAAGACTTCTCCAATTGATCCCAAGAAGTAATAGAAACCAGTAGGTAAGCTAATGTACTGGTCATATGCTAGATCATCTAGACTCAAAGGAAATAATCAAAATGCCACATCTCTGTGTTTGACTTGTAATCTAATTAGCATGTCTTTATAGGCTTGAATATGCTCTTCTGCAAGTCTTATACCATCGTGTTTATACTTAGGTAAGACCTTATTGTAATTCTTAGGTAGGTCATGAGTGGCTCCAGCCAGTAGCAAAGGATTACTATGTGCTCCATACAAAGCCACATTTATAGCCACATTGGCAGTAACATTTGCCATTGGATTAAGCAAAGGTGTAACCAAAGGAACAATAGGTAAAACAAGAACACTAGATGGTCCAACCGAAACTCCACTAGGTGGAATAACCACTACTTGGTTCTGGGTTCTCTTTGGTCTATAAGTAGGAGATAAGCTTTGGAATATAGTGTTTTCTATGGCCGTAGATCGTGTACTGATATGCTTTGATTCTAGATTAACACTCATAACAAAAAAATCTTTATTAATAATGCATCAATGATATGCTTTGATTCTAGCTTAACACTCATAACAAAAAAATCTTTATTAATAATGCATCAAACCATAATATGGATAAATATTTTTAACACAAATAGTTAGCTTCAATGCACTATGAAGAACTGATCTCAAATCAATAATCACACCTTGTCATAAAAAAAACATTAGTCCAACACCATATTTTCAAAACCACACTGTGGTACTTATTGACTCATTATTCTTATGGCGTGCCAGTTAAAAGGTCTGCCAATACCCTCAACGTCACTGTTGCTGTCGGAACTTACCCTCCACGTAGAGAAATCCGTCCACCGTATGCCCATCTTTGCTCGTGATTTACTCCTATCCCACTTGTTTGCTGGCAACTCTCACAACTATATCACATTTTGATTCTTAATCTACAAGATTTCACTCATGATGACTACTGCTGCATAACTATATGCTCCATGATCATTGGTATAGAATATCAATGACATTCATGACCTCCCTATCGTATGCTTGGTCTTCACTTCCCGTATTTCGGCAAAATTGCTCTATTGCACGCTGTGTACTCCCAGTGGTGAAGGGAATGTCTAATCGGATCATCTTTTGCTGCTTTTGGCTGTTGATTGCCACCTACGTCGACGCCGTGTAGACTTATGCCTCCCTTGTGGTACTTGTCGCAACATTGTTTTACCGATGAGGAAGCTATTCACTCTGACGTAAAAGTTTGTTTTACCTTCAAATAACGTTCACCGTGCTTCGAATCCAGTGGTTACCTCTTCATCACGCCCAGCACCGTGCCATGTAACCACCCTTCCAATTATTTTCATCGTAAGGGTTTTCAAGACATCAGTCTACGTATGCCACGCCACCCATTGGTCCCCAGTAGCTCTCGCCATTCATCCGGGCTTGCATCATCGTCACCTCGTCATGCCGCATTGATACACTGCTCATTGGTCCAAATTCGCCTCACTGTCAAGCTTCACGTCTGCTCACCGTTCCTCAGTTAGCATAGGGCTTGGTGACCTGTTTTTGTTTCCAATTTACCACGGCTAACTTCGGATGGCAATCGAATCAATAGTTTCATCCATTGGAATAATCCTACCAACTGTGTGATTCCATCTACACAATGACTTCCCTCAATACTTCCGAGGTTACGTATACGTAAACAACAATGAACCACACCTCTTCAAATGGACTGAGTTTCATCTATCGGGTGTACTATTTTCACATTAAAACTTACCCTGCTGTACTGTTTACTTTCTGCTGCCACTAACGCTAATACGCGAACCACTCTCAATATTTTCCTTTCACGGCCCGATAATCATGTTCGCCCGGCAATCTGGATTACCATTGTTCACCAATTTCACCGAGAGTCACTGCTTCTTTAATCATAGGCCATGCCAATGACCCTAAATTATCCACTGCCACCCTCGTCTATCTACATCTATACGCAGCAATCTCTACGGGATCTACGTAGCTGATATCGGGTCTCATCGTGCTTTGCTATGTTTGTCACTTTCCTTCAAAAGTGTCTTTTGCAGCGCAACATTTGGTGGTCCGGGATATGATTAATTTGAGCTTCTTAAGAGTGGGATTTAATCACATCAGTTCACAATGGCCCATTGTTGCCCATTTCGAAACCTGCTGCTCAATTACCGATGCCAATTACCCGTCAGATCTTATTAAGTTGACCTCCACATTGGTCTGAGTCATCCGGATTAGCCTCCAATCTCACCGCCGAATGCTGCATTTCATCCACCTGTATTGCTTTCTTATTTCCACACAGCCTGATCCGATCATGCTAACATTGTCGCTCTTCGAAGATTTCTGACAGTGTTTATCAGTCAGCGACATTCCTAGCGAAGCAGTCTCGTCCACATCCCGCATGATAAGTTCATGACATCATCGTCAGAATCTAGCCTTGCTTTACGAGTCATTTCGATCAACAAGTCCAAGTTATCTGTGGTTATTCGTCCGCCATGGAGTCTAGTTGCTTGCTGATGTAGTCCGTTCGAGCAGCAACGTCGCCCGGGTTATCAAAGCATATCTCTCACTCATTCAGTGTGCATTCGCTCCGATGCCGCTGGTGACCACGCTATCGCCGGAGTGTTGACCCCGTCTAGCTTATCTGCAGGTCCTAGTAGGTATGGGAATATGTCATTCCGCTGCCCGTTGAACGTATCGAAGTGCCATTCCACTGCATCTTCGACAGGACAGGCCCCCCGCATGTTTGATTAACCCCACCGAGAACCTTCGATATACATGTCCTAGCTGACCAAGACAAATATCCACTCTGCGAATAAATCAAAACAAAATACTTCAAAACCAACATTATGATCCAAACCTACATTCTAACACTAAGCCACTTTTTAATATGAAACGAAGTAAAATCTATACAGTATATTAAAACCAAGGCTATATAAATAACAAAACAAACAACGACTACCATAAATAACAAAATACAGTCAAACCTACATTCTAACACTAAGCCACTTTTTAATATGAAACGAAGTAAAATCTATACAGTATATTAAAACCAAGGCTATATAAATAACAAAACAAACAACGACTACCATAAATAACAAAATACAGTCAAATATTAACAATTTTTTTAAAACTAAAATTTTAAAATGACCCTTTAAAATATACATATATATAAAATATATAGATGTATATATTTATATATTTTTATTTTTTAATTTTTATATTATTTTTTATTTATATTTATCATTTTTTATCTTTAAATCCAATTCAATCAAATTTAAAAGTTTGACATAAAACCTTAGAATTATTCAAACCTTGCAAGCAGAATACAACAATAAACATTGGTAGTACACAAAAGGAAACATACCAAAGCAGCTAAATGAAAACCTATCAAAAATACTACTCACATAGTAAAAAAACTCTCAAAAACACAAAGAATAATGGTGGGTCCCCAAATTTTGGGGCTAGTTGTGGGAAGGTCACAATAGGTCTAATGGTATAATTTAAAACTTTAAAATACCCAAGGGCTAGGTGGATTGGTACTTGCTTGTCTATCCATGCACTTACCAAGAAGACACCCAAGTTCAAACCATAGGGGTAACTTGTTTATAAAGGTAGTAGTATGTTTTGAATCCTTTGAGTGCATGCTAAACGGATAATGATGGTGTGTGATCGATGGTCCTCCTCATGCTAGGTCAAAAAAAACGTAGTAGAATAGGTTTTGGTGGATTATGCCCTCTTGGTTTGAACCATGTGGTTGATAGTTAATAAAACTAGTGTGGTTGTAACCAACTCTCTTTGTATCATTCATATATATATCCTTTGATGCAAAACTCATACGTTTCTCTTTGTATCATTCATATATATATCCTTTGATGCAAAACTCATACGTTTTAAATTTGAAACGATACACCTTTAATACGATTTTGCATACAATCTCTATCATGTTTGCAAATAAACCTATATTTTTGTTCACATCCATTCTAAAATAAATATAGTTAAATCTTTATCTAATTGATATGATATAGTCATTGCTAATCTTAGGAATGACATTACATAGAAGGATATATTTAAATGTAACCTCTATAAGTTTTAGTATTCAACTCATGACTAAGAACTTACCTTCCAACCATCCAAATAACTTTTTATTCTATCCTAAATTGACTTTCGAAGTTACATCTTTCTCCTAGAAAAAGGAATACCTATATATATATATTTTTTGAAAATCATTTTCAAAATTGAAACCTAAAATATTTTCAATATTTTATTATAAATTAAGGATAATTTTGATGAAAATAATATATTTTATCATATTAACCAACTAGCTAGAAACCTTGCTATAGCATAAGACTATTGATTTAATTTCCATCACATTGTTAATTATGGTGTGATCAGAAATTAGAGTTTCATCAATAAATTAGAGATAATAATTTAATGGTGACAACATGAAAAACTATAATTTATCTTTAGATAAAATTCAAATGGCTCAACAAGAATCATGAGGAGATAATGAGAGAGTGGGTCACGAATGTGGAGTCCATTGGATGAATTAATATATCCATCATAAGTTTTAATTATCAAAATATAATAGTTTAAGTGTTCTTACATTCTATAATACATTCACAAAAACCTTAGTCAAAACAAAAAATTATTATGGATTAATGATGAGGTAAAAAATCTTTTTATGTTTGCACTCTTGTTTACCATAGCGGTCCACAACCCAAAGAGCAAGTTTTAGTGTATATAAATTCAACAAAAATGGTAAAAGTATAAATGATGTAGGAGTATCTAGGTAAAAGTTATATATGGATATATGTAAATAGAATAAAAATAATAGAAATACTAATAATACTAGTAATATTAGTAAAAATAAAGAATGATTGTTGTTGTACAAGAGTTTTCATTCAACTATTGCTATTGTTGTTCAATTTTTGCTTCCATTCAATTGCTACTACTACCATTCCATTCAATTATTGTTATTTCTATTTAATTTTTACTATGATTCATTTGTTGCCATACAAGTGTTATCATACAACTGCTACCATATTAGCATGTTGTACAATTGCTATCATACCAATCTGTGATACAAGCGATATCATACTAACATGACATACATATGTTTTCATATCATCGTGTCATGCAAGTGCTACTATGCTAGAATAGCATATAAGTGTTGCCATACAAGTGGTTGTTGGGTAGTCTTGAGAAAAACAAAAAAAAATTGAAGAAGTAATAGAAACTAAAGGGCATAACCTTTAGCCTTTTAGATTCCACTATCATTTTCATTGATGAAAAATCATAAATATGGTGCATCACTATATTTTTGGTAGTTATCTAGAAAGAAGTAATTCAATGATATCTTATTATTTTGTTTATATTTTTTGTTTTTGACAATATTTTTAGCTAGTAGAAAAGATAGTATACTATTATACCTCCACCTCTAAACAACATCATTTGGTATTAGAGTGGGTTTTCAAATGTCTATAATACATTCTAGAGGAGATATGACACATCATGGAAGAGTATGAAGTCATGTACCTTGTGAAGTAGACATAACAAAGATGTTGAGGGTAATTATAGTCAAATAAATGCAATTAAAAATATCTAGAGGATAGCTGTTTATATTGAATATTTTAGTTGTAGTGTAAGGAGAAAAACTGGAGCAAATTTTGATTTTAGAAATATCTAACATGATAAGTAAGAAAAAATTAAATAAAATCAATGTTAACAAAATTTTAAATCTACAATAGTTGATAGATTAGACAATAGATATGGAAATATTATTTGGTTAACCTAAAGTAGGTTAAATTTGCATGCACTTGGATGTAGGGATATGCATAAATTTGGTGGTATCATGTCCAAAAGGGAGAGTTAGCCAAAGGGAAGGACAAAATCAAATATGGGATATCCTTGTAATAAAACTAAAATCTATGTTTAGCTTGCTAATTATCAAATTGGGTTGTACAAAAATCTTTAAAATATTAAGAAAAAGGAGTTGAGAATGAAGGAATATATAAAAGAGTTCTAAAATTTGACTATAGGAGTAAGCCATATTTAAAATGATGAAGAGAAAGAGGAAAGATACATCAATTGGATAATGCTATCCATACAAGATAAAATTGGTATGGTTTGGATTAATATAGTTAAAGAGGTATATCAATATGCACTCAAGGTAGAAGAACAGTTGGTCGATAGCAAATATAATAACTAAAGAAGAAGAGAAAAGTTCTCTTGAGAAAGAGTACAAGCCAATAGTGGAAGAGTATAGCAAAGGCAGGAGGGAGAAGCTAGTACTTCTCAAAGTAATTTAAGTTAGAATACTAGAGAAGATAGAGATATCTCAAGAGGAAGAGGTGGTTATGGTAGAGGAAGGGGTGGAGGATTCCACAAAAATTGATTTAGATATAGATAAATTAGTCATCAACCATTCTAAGTGAATAAAAAAGAAATGGTAAATTAAAGGATGCTAGAAACCATATTGCACAAGTCAATGAAGAATTTTTTACCTCATCAATGCACGTAGAAGAACTAAAAAAATGAGAATCTCTCATGATAAAGAGAGTGTTTTTGAATCCAGCCAAAGAGAAGCATCAACTAGTGTAATGAAGGAATCCTTTTAGAACCATGTGCATATTGGAAGGTGACTATTATAAATTAATTGTGGATAGTGGGTGTATAGATAATTTAGTGTCCTTGGAGATGGTAGAACAAATTGGATTAAAGAGGATTGAATGCAATAATCCATAAAAAATCTCATGGATGCAAAAGAGATGTCCAAATTTATAAAATGAACAACGTACGATAAACTTTAAAATTGGTTCTTAAAATATAAGATACCATGTAATGTTATTCCTATGGATGCTACTCATATTTTGTTGGAAATGCCATGGTAGTTTAATGAAAAGGTAGTGCATGATGTTAAGGTGAACATCTATATCATTATAACGTATAGAAGGAGGTATATATTTAGTACATTGAGGGACAAAGGACATAAGGTAAACAATAATTGAAAAGCATACCAAATCTTAAATAATAAAAATAAAGAGGATGAAGAGGAAGAAAGCATGTTTTGCTTTTATTTCTATGCCTATAAAATATGTGACAATGGACAATATGGCTAAAAATTCATATGAAGTGAAGTTTTTGTTGGAGAAATATGTCGATATTCTTTTAAATAAATTGTCATATGGATTACCACCTATAAGGAGCATTAGTCATCACATACAATTCACTCCCAAGTCAAGCTTACTAATAAGGTAGCTTATAGAATGAGACATATATGGAGACTAAAGAGTTGAATAAACAAGTGCAAGAGCTACTATATAAGGAGCTAATTAGGGAGAGATTGAGCTTGTATGTGTAGACACCAAAACAGCACCAATCCGATTATGTGACTGCAAACACTGATCGCTTTGACAAACACAGCCCCCAGGGCAGCCCTCAGAGGTCAAACAGATGGTCTTAACCACTTTCATAGCAATTTTGTGAGGTCAAGAAGCAATTTGGCACACTTAGACACTTTGCCTAGTAATCGTCTCACCCAGGGACGATTGCTAACTTGAAATCGTCTCACCCAGGGACGATTTCTGAAATCGTCTCCAGTAAGGACGATTTCCAAGTTTAACGGGCAAAAAGACAAATGAGGCCAAGTGGCAGCCCATAATAGTCAGTTGATGACTCCTGCCTCGCACGCGTGTGTGAGTGGACAAATAGGCCGTTTGAGGACTGTCACAAGGGCAGTTATGAAAGCCCAAGTCAATGGAGGACTCCCCTCCCTCATGGGAAGACAAGACTGCCACATGGCGCCTATGACCAACACATGGCATTTGTGCTTCCCTCCCAAAAGAGACCCCTTGGGTCTATAAAAGGTGAGACTTTTCTCACCCAAGATATACAAGTTGAAGGAGTTTTCAAGCAACGAAGTGCTGCCGAGTTGAAGACCCACTTGCATCCCTTTTGGTTCACCTTCCCACATCCACCAATCTCTTTTGCAAGGGAGGTTGTTGGGTGGCTTTTGGAAGCTTGAATCGGACCTAAATCCAACACATGGACACCTGAATCAACCAATTCGCCGACCCCCCAATCCTAAGAGGTTTTGGGCCCATCCCTAGTGGATTGGCGCTGGAATCAAGTGCCAACGGTGGGAGGCCCACTTGGGCATCCCCGCACTTTTCTTAAGTTTTATTTCAGAAGCATTCTAGTTTATTTTCTCATGCCGCATATTGTGTTTTCTGTTTGGTGAATTCATAGCTGCAATTTCGTAACCTTTGATCAGATTCTAGTATGTTTTGTGTCGTTTTGTAGTTTCACTAACTTGCAGGAGGCGATATCAAATTCCCGAGGGTAGAGGCCAAATTGGGAGAATCCGACCATCTCGGGTCATCCCAAAATGGCCCCAATTACATAACCCCTCTGTCTCGCAGGTGTTTTGGAGACCTCGGGAGTCGACATTGGAGCGTGTCGCTTCGGCTTCCCCAACACAGAAGAAATCGTCCCACCCAGGGACGATTTACAGTCAGAAATCGTCCTACCCAGGGACGATTTCCAGTTGAAAGCAGATTGGCCGACTGTCTCAGTGGCAATGGCCTGTTGGTAACATTTTCTGTCTTCTGGCAAGTTTTCAGGCTGTTTAGAATCATTTTGTTTACTCGTTTTAGATAAATGTTTGCATGCATCTTTTGATGATTTTAGAAGAACGAACACTTTTCACTTGCAGCAGAGTGCTACCGACATCTTGGTTGTTTCTTTGTTCACAGGAGAAGCAACGGAGGTGAAGAACTCATCGACATCGCCGGCGGCATCATCTTGGCCCGCCCATTGCAATCGTGGGCACGCGGAAAGAGGAACATTGAGTGATTGTAATCGAATTCTTTTAACGCTCCTAGCCCCCGAAAAGGGAGGAGACGTCATTGTAACATAGATCAAGGGATATTAATGAAAGGGCTATGTTTTCTCCATTTGCTTGTGTCTCTTCCAATGCGTTTCTTTTCCATTTCATGCACTTTACGTTTCTAGGACTTAAGCGCATTTGGTTTTGGTTATATTGCAATTAGTGTTTCCTTTGCCCGAAATCTCGTGCTTTCAGTGGCGATCACGGTGGGACCTGTTCCCTATTTTTAAGATCATAGAAAACTAATCGGGTTTTTGTGTTTTGTGTTTTACAGGTACATTTTTTTTTTGCAGACTGTTAACCGTCTCTGACTGTTACGATTACTTTACTGGAAATCGTCTCACCCTGAGACGATTTTAAAATCGTCTCTGCCAGGGACGATTTCTGTTCTGTAAATCGTCTCACCAGGGGACGATTTTCTGTCTGTAGATTTTCAGAGCAGAAATTCAGAGGCAACTGGAGCAGGCAGAGAAGAGGTAGGGATTTTATCATCTCTGTTAAATTTTCTATTTCTATTTTCTGTTTCTTTGACTGTTTTCATTTTATCCTGCATACTTAGGGAAAATCATTCATGCTTGTTTCATTTTCGCTAAATAAAATGAACCTCACACACTCCACGTAACAATTTTAAACCAAGGAGCTGGTCGTAAGACCCCAGCCCTTTATCAAGACCATTGGTGGATTTCATCACCACCTTGGCTTGATTTGCATCCATTTCCCGATTGTCAACTGTTGTTAGGCGTAAATCCTGACGAAGACAGACCGAGTGTCGCTGGGGTGATTCCCATGCGCGCGAGGATAAGTTTTCTATGGTAGGTGCCATTAACAGGACAATCCCCCTTCCGTACCGCCTACGTACCACGTACCTTCTGCTCTCACGTACCTATAGTCTCCCTCTCGTAAGGGCGGGTATATAGAGAGGTTGGTATATCGGCCTGGTTGGTATATTGAAGGGGCTACCATTTTGGGAGTTATATGAGCCGTCATAATGCATTTAAACGATCTTCAAAACCTACAAAAACAAAACAAAACACCAAAATGCACTAAACCACTTTAGGGCACACCAATAATCCTTAAAAGAGATAATCACGGTTTTGTGAATGTGTGTGCTTAATTCTGCTTAGTGTAGACAAAAAAAATCATAAACGAGATAAAAACTTATTTAGATAGCATAGAAGCACCGCAATGGTGTACACCCGCAGTCAAGCCCAATCAAGGGCATAAGCTCCGAAGGTACACAAGAAGCAGGCACAAGTCGCCTTCACTTCAGTCCTGAGGATTTGGTCATACCGCCTTATAGGTCTAACCTACAAAAGAATCCAATTCAGAATCCTCGATGGGGTATGCCTATTCAAAGCAGCCCCTTTCGGGAAGATGCCTTACATGTAGACCTTGACATAAATAGAGAATCACCTCTTGAAGTTAGGCATGAGTGGCCACCGCGCGATGAAGCGCTAGACAGGCACACCATCCATTTGGAGGGGCAACGTGGATATGGCATCCCTTCTTTACCTATCATCAGAACAGAGAGACCAAATCCGGAGCGCAGGGCTCCTTACATAGGGCGACCTAACTCCGCCCACCCCCTTCACACCCATGAAAGGGAGTACGAGGAAAGCCATCGCATTCCTCGAGGGCAACAAACAACGCGGGAACCTTGCATTTCCGCACCAGCAGGATATCATGATCACCCCTTGAGGCCAGAACCTCGAGCACATACCGCTTACCTCGACAGAGGGAAGCGACCCATTGAAACCTTAGATCAGCAAACTCGAGGTAAACACATAGGAGAAACATTCGAACCTCCTGAGAAAAATAGGGTAGACCAAATTGACCCAACTGTCACCAGATATACCACCCGTCAAGCCCAAACCATGCGGCTTAAACCAAGTTATCAGGAAATAGAGTACCGACACCGCTTGGATAGAGAACGCATGCAACGCGAAGCGGATGAGTTACGCTATGAAATACCTGAGAGGGGGCCAACCCCTCACATCCAAAGAGCTGAACAGTATGAGAGGCGTAACCCGTTGGTGCAGGACAGGTCTCCACGACCTCGTCAAGCTCTGCCTCCAAGACCTCATAGATTCGAGAGGGAGGCAACTCCCCGAAACAATGATGGGTACCTTCAGCAAGAGCTTGATCAGGGTCATAGGTTTCGCCCAGAGACTCCTCAAGAATTTTACGAGGAGTATGAACCAGAAGAGGAATATGTTGAAACTCCCCATCAAGGCAGGAGGGATGCCATTCGGCCACCCCTCCATAGGCCTCCAGTTTACCGTAACTTGCAACAAGAGCGAACAAGAGAGGAAGAAATAAAATCTTCCGATGCATACCAAGCGCTATTGGAGCGTTTGGAGTCTGTGGAGACAAAAGCTGCCGGGCATCAAAAACCCACATTACGTCTACTCCGCAGTAATCCGGTGCATCCCTCGGTGCCTACACCTCTTTACCCCGAACACTTCAAGTTGCCTCAATTGGCAGTTTTTAAAGGTGAAGAGGACGCACAGGAACACGTTACACGATTTCTAAGCCAATGCTTCGGCATCCAAGATAATGACGCATTGTTGCTTAGAACATTCATAACCACATTCGCAGGCCCCGCCTCGGATTGGTTCACACAACCGCCCAAACACAGCATAAGCAATTTAGATCAATTAGTAGACGCGTTTCTTGAACGCTTTGCCTTCAACACAAGGAAGAAGGCATCACTAAGTGATTTAGCGAGCCTCAAGCAATTTGAAGAGGAAACAATGGCAGCGTACGGGAATCGATGGAGAGCTTTGCTTTCTAGGTTACCCTACCGTCCTCCTATGTCTGATCTCACGCAGATGTTCGCAAAAAGTTGCTTAAAATCAATCTCTGGTCTATTGTTGCTGCGACAATACGACAGCTTAGAAGAAGCTTTGGCGCAAGCCAGAGTCATAGAAGAGATTAAGATAGGCGAAGGCGCAATTGCCAAGCCTAAGAAGAAAGAGTGGAATAAAACCACTAAAATTGGGACAACGCAACCACAACACGCTGCAATCAACCAAGTTGCGATAAATGTTCCCGCGCCTGTGCAAGAAACGCAGCCTCAAAAGGCTAACTACCATGCAAAGGCTCTCCTGCTTATGAAAGAGATAATAGAAGACAGGAGCAGAATTACCCGCGTCGCCCTAGGCAAAATTTCACCCCATATGCGGAGTCTAGGGACTCCTTATTTGACCGCTTGTCAGCGGCAAATTTAGTCACTCTGCCGGAAATCCAAATTATAGACCCTAACATTCCCAAGCCTAGGGGGTACAGAGAGGAATTGTATTGTAGATTCCATAGGCGCAGAGGACATGACTTGAATGGGTGCTAGAAATTCAAAGACCTAGTCCAGGATTTGATCGACAATAGAACATTGGTTGTGGACAACCCCATCGCACCAAACAACCAACAAATGGGGGTATTCAAGGACCCCTTGCCAGCCCACGAGGCATAGACAAAACCACTCCAGATTAACGAGGTGCGACAAGATCTTCCCACACAGGGATTTGTGGGAATGATTAGCATAGTAACAAGGAACAGAAGGTACCCGACAGCTGCCCCTGAGGTAGCTACGAGGGAAGTTCCAACAACATCGCATCCTCAACAACGCCCAACGCAGTTACCTCCGCCTAGACCTGAGGTCACGATACGAACCAAACTCACGCAGAGTTTGCGGACCACGTCGGCTAGGCTGTCCATCTACGAGCTTATTCAACAATCAGCTCCCCATAGAGAAGCTCTTATGGACATTTTAAAAGCCATTGAATTACAACCCCACGAGGCAAATTCTTTCAACGCCTTCGTGGGACATGTGAAACAATGTACGGAGCCGGTCATCACATTCAGAGAAGATGAGGTCAAAACGATATCAAATGACATGGCAGATCCACCCCCGCACGTTATCGCGCGGGTCAACGGGATTCCGTACAAGAGAGTGCCGATAGATACCGGCTCGTCCAAAGAACATCATAACCACTGCAGCCTTAAAGCATTTGAAGTCGCCAGCCTCTCACATCACAGCCTCCACGTACACACTGCGAGCTTTTAATGATGCAATATGCTCGACAGTCGACACAGTCATTCTGCCAATCCAGGTAGGACAAAAGTCAATACCTACACTGTGCCATGTGCTGGAAGGTGAAATGGCTTATAATATACTGCTAGGGCGGCCTTGGATCAGGGACATGAAGTGTGTCCCTTCGATCGCCCACCAGTGCTTAAAGTATGCTTATGAAGGGGAAATACATGTAGTCCCAATGGACTTAGAGCCCTTCAAGTATTGCAATGCGGTACAATTCATACCTCAATCGACCCTCCCTTCAACGCATTTGGATTTCCAATTAAATCCATCTAAACAGGGTCCAATACCGCAGGCACCACTGGTGGCCAACAAGACAAAATCCCAGCCAGGTGAGACTTCATCACCTGCTCCTTCATCATCAACGCCACCTATCATGGCCCAACAAAAGGACAAGGGAAAACAAATCATGGAAGAGGTTAAGCCTCTAGAAGAAAGGTTGCCCACAATCTCAACGATATCAACAGAGGAAACACCCAACACAACAGAAACCAAGACTCCTGAACAACCAAACATGGAATGGACTCAGGAAGGACTACCGTTTCCTCCCACCCAATCATCAACAATCACTGTTGAAATGGCCAGTACGGGCCTGGGGGAGTACTTAGTGCAAAACATTGTGGCAACCCCCACATTGGAGTCAGTATAGGACATGGGAAGACCTCGCCTTCCCATAGGGACAATTGTTCCTCTAGGCTACCCACCGAACTAGACAAATTTTGTGTATGGGGGCCTTGATCATGGTCTTGAACCATGCCAACAAAAGGAAACAGACGAAGAACCTTTTGTTGAAAACATCAATTATCTCTCAAACCCAGAATTTGCCCTAAAATATCTAGGCCAATGCAATTGGCATGGATACGGGCTAGGCAGATATGAGCAAGGGATGCGGATCCTTTGCCAACCAAGATATCAGATGCCATATGACAAGTCAGGGGTAGGGTTCAACCATCCCCTGCCATTAGACATCTTGGTTGAAAATATGCAAGGCCTAGAAATAGGCAACAAGGGGGGATTGGCACTAGACCCTTATGCCAATCCAAATACAGAATACACATTGGGAGATTACCTCCCATGGTCAACAAACACCCCTAGAAACAACAATAATCCCTCTCCTTTGCTAGAGAGAGGTGAAAGTTCGGATAGTAATCCTCAAAGAGAACATCAATGGCTGTCGGACATCTTTCTCAAGTTGTTCCCCTTAGAGGTTCCGGATGAAACAACACAAGACTCAAGAGAATCAGGTCCCTCCACCAAGAGTGGAACAATCGCAATGGGACCAGATTAATTCATCGGAACAAGAAGAGTCCTCAACGTCGCAAGCAACAGATGCTGAAGAGGATGAACAATTTTGGATCTATGAAAGCGATTCAGAAGATGAAACTGAGATGGACTATCTCAGACATGCACGACGACATCACCGCGCTCTAACTCATGAAGATCTAATGGGACAGATGGGCATACCGCTGGGGCATGAATGGCATGTAGACCCAGCGAGGTGGGACCAAGTGTTGGATCCATGGCTCCAAATTCAAGATGAGCATCGTCCACCTCGAGATCCCATCATGACAGTAGTGCCGAGGGAAGACCCCGCCCTCCTTTTCACAAAATTTGCACCTAGGGAGGATCCATTCGTGCCTGTTCCCGTAGAGCCAGATCCAGAGTATAGGGAGCATCTAGAAGAAACAAGTTATCACACCCACGGTTCTGGAGACCAAATTCATTCCATCCACATGATCTCCATTGATTTGACCGCACCCATCCGCAATCCGACCGATCCATCACGGTCATTGCATCTAGACATGGATGCCATCGACTGGGATCACGTCAATTCACCATTGTCACCATCAGAGTATCGGCCTTTCGGTGAAATGCTTCATTTTACCCCAAGGACAACTCAGGATATTTTTCAAGCTGAAGAGGGACCCGAGGTTCCAAACGCAGATCTTAACTCAGCTGATGATATCCATTTAATCCCAACTCCACATCAGTTGGAGGACGGATCCCACATGTCAGTCGAGGAGACGACTGACGTAGACATCGGCACAGATCCAATGAATCCACAGATTCTCAAGCTGGGGGTAAGCCTTTCCCCCGAAGAGCAAGCCGATTACATTGCCCTTCTTAAAGAAAAGAAGGAGGTTTTTGCATGGTCGTACAAGGATATGCCAGGACTAGACCCGCAGCTAGTCATGCACAATTTAACGCTTGATCCGACAATCAAGCCTGTAAAGCAAAAACTAAGAAAGATGCACCCAACAAGTGGCCTTGATGGTCAAAGACGAATTGCAAAAGTCGTTGGATGCACAATTTGTCATCTCGCGTGGATTATCCGCCATGGTTGTCCAACATGGTTCCCGTCAAGAAGCCCGACGGGAGGATTCGCATATGCACCGACTTTCGAGACCTAAACAAAGCGAGTCCTAAGGATGATTTTCCCTTGCCAAGCATCGACGCATTGGTAGACGCTCCAGCAGGTCACGAAATGCTCTCCCTAATGGACGGTTTCTCAAGATACAATCAAATTCGTATCAATCCTGAAGACCAACTCAAAACGGCATTCACAACGCCTTGGGGGACATTTTGCTATAAGGTCATGCCTTTTGGCCTTAAAAATGCAGGCGCTACATACCAACGTGCTATGACTTATATCTTCCACGATTACATGCACAAAACTTTGGAAGATTACATGGATGATTTGTTAGCCAAGTCTCTCTTGCGCTCAGATCATCTCGGTGACTTAAGCAAGATTCTCGATCGCCTCATAGAGCATAAGGTCAATCGAATCCCAAGAAGTGCGTGTTCGGCGTCACATCTGGAAAACTCTTGGGTTTTATAGTCTCAAAAAGAGGCATCGAAGTGGACCCAAACAAAGTCAAGGCAATCCTTGAAATGGCTCCCCCAACCACTATCAAGCAGCTCAGAAGTCTGCAAGGAAAGGTCGCGTCGATTAAACGCTTCATAGCGCAATTATCTGACAAATGCCGACCAATGAACAAATTATTGCACAAGGGGGTCACATTTCATTGGGATGACGAGTGCCAGTCAGCCTTTGACGAAATCAAACAATACTTGGCTTCGCCGCCAGTATTGGCACCACCTAGACCAGGAGTGCCGTTCTACTTATACATCTCAGCTATCGAGGTGGCACTGGGAGCCATGCTAGCCCGGAAGAATGAACTTCACAAAGAATAGAGCTACTTACTATCTTAGCCGCACCCTGGTCGGGCTACTGAACTTAACTATGCATACGTTGAGAAACTCGCTTGCAGTGTGGTGTTTGCTACCAAGAGGCTACGCCACTACATGCCGAGCAACACTACGTATGTTGTGTCTAAGGAGAATCCATTGCGATACATGATGAGTCGTACTTATCATAGTAGTCGCACGGCGAAATGGATCATGTTGTTGACGGAATTTGACATTGAGTTTATTGGGCAAAAATCTATAAAAGGACAAGTCATAGCCGATCAACTAGCAGAGGCTCCTCTTGAAGACGATCAGCCTCCGGTCATAGAACTACCCGATGATGGGGTCTTCCATGTCTCAAAATTGCCAGATTCTGATGAGCTTGAGTCTCAGGCCGACATAACCTTATTTTTTGATGGTTCTAAATGCAAGCAAGGGGGTGGCGCAGGAATTGTATTCTTCACACCGCAGGGTGCTCCAATGCCCCTGTCATTTAAATTAAACTTCCAGTGCACCAACAACAATGCAGAATATGAAGCCTTGCTCCTAGGTCTTCAGACAACAATCGCCATGAACATCAAAAGATTGAACATCTTTGGTGATTCACTGTTAATCATCAATCAAGTCAAAGGGGTATATCAATGCAAATGCCCAGTCCTGAAGGCCTATAAAGCCCTTGTGGACAAATTCCTGGCAAAACTTGAGTGGTATGACATCGAGGCACTCCCTCGATCATCAAACCATTTTGCGGATACAATGGCCTCCTTGGGGTCACTAATCCCGCAAGACCTTTCCGGTGATATAACAACCATTGAGGTCAAAACCTTATCGCAACCCGCGATGGAGCGCGCAAGCTCAGACTTCACGCCAGGAGTCCACATGATCCGAGATCGAACCATCTTCGGATAAGTTCTTTCGAATCCGAGACCTGTTTGAAATGGGCCAACTGGGGGTCTTTGTTTTCCCCCACTCCCATTAATAGCAACACAACGCTATTCTTACAAGTTCTATCCCAATCAGCATTTGTTAGGGAAGAACTCCAAAAGGGATTGGCTGTTCAAACTGTCGAGGTATCCGATCAACAGGACCGGTATTTACCCATAAGAGACTACCTCAAGTTAGGTAATCTACCCTTTGGATTGACGCACGCCGCAAAACGAACATTCAAACAGAAAGCGGCAAAATATGTCTTGATAGGAGACATTTTGTATCATCGCAGCTATGACGGAATTCTTCTTCGTTGCTTGGACCAGCAAGAGTCCACTTGGGCAGTCGCCCAAGCGCATGACGGTACATGTGGCGGCCACTTCGCTGGTATGGCCATTGCAAAGCGCATTCTTCGCATGGGCTATTATTGGCCATCTTTAGAGCGAGATTGCTGCGCGTATGTCAAGAGGTGCGTGAAATGTCAACATCATGCCAATTTAATGCACGCACCTTCCCATGCCCTACAGACAGTCCAATCGCTTGGCCATTTTTGTAGTGGGGCCTCGATCTAATCGAAAAGATCTCCCCTCATCGTCATGCCGTCACACGTTTATCATAACGGCCACAGAATATTTTACCAAATGGGTGGAAGCAATTCCGTTAACCTCAACGAAAGGACCCCGTATTGCGGAGTTCATCTTGCATCACATCATATGTCATTTTGGTATTCCATCCAAAATAATCTCGGATAATGGGCCATCATTCAAGAACAAAGACGTGCGTGCTTTAACCACAAAGTACAAAATTCAGCACAACTTTTCAACACCCTATTATCCGCAAGCAAATGGGCAAGCAGAGGCGTCAAACAAAACTCTAGTCGCCATCCTTAAAAAGACCGTCACAGACAGTCATAAGGATTGGCACATACAAATCCCACTTGCCCTTTGGGCTTATCGCACTAGCATTCGGACGCCCACCGGGGCAACTCCGTTTTCACTAGTGTATGGCTCAGAGGCAGTAATGCCTCTCGAGTTGGAAATTCCTTCCCTGCGCATATCAATGCAGGAGTTCATCGATGATAACACTGCGCGGCAAGCCCGATTGGACCAACTTACGTTGCTTGACGAACGACGCGTTAATGCTCTCGAGCACTTACGTATCTATCAAGAGCGGCTTAAGAAAGCTTACAACATGAAAGTTCACCTAAGAGACTTTCGGGTTGGTGATTTGGTTCTGAAGGAAAACCAACAAAACTCTAATTTGCCGTCCCATATGAGGGACAAATTCATGGCAAATTGGTTAGGTCCTTATGTCATTGATAGCAAAATAGGACCCGGGACGTACAGGCTAGCTTCTCTTGATGGTATCAAGGAAACAGAACCCTTGAATATCAGTCATTTGCGACCATTTCATATCTAAGAAAGCCATATCCAAAAAAAAAAAAAAATGCTCCAAGGATTCCCGTAATCTCTTGGTCACCCAAAAAAGCTCCAAGGATTATCGCAATCTCTTGGTCACCCAAAAAGCTCCAAGGATTATCGCAATCTCTTGGTCACCAAAAAGCTCCAAGGATTATCGCAATCTCTTGGTCACCCAAAAAGCTCCAAGGATTATCGCAATCTCTTGGTCACCAAAAAGCTCCAAGGATTATCGCAATCTCTTGGTCACCCAAAAAGCTCCAAGGATTATCGCAATCTCTTGGTCAATCCAAAAAGCTCCAAGGATTATCGCAATCTCTTGGTCACCCAAAAAGCTCCAAGGATTATCGCAATCTCTTGGTCACCCAAAAAGCTCCAAGGATTATCGCAATCTCTTGGTCACCCAAAAAGCTCCAAGGATTATCGCAATCTCTTGGTCACCAAAAAGCTCCAAGGATTATCGCAATCTCTTGGTCACCCAAAAAGCTCCAAGGATTATCGCAATCTCTTGGTCAACCAAAAAGCTCCAAGGATTATCGCAATCTCTTGGTCACCCAAAAAGCTCCAAGGATTATCGCAATCTCTTGGTCAATCCAAAAAGCTCCAAGGATTATCGCAATCTCTTGGTCACCCAAAAAGCTCCAAGGATTATCGCAATCTCTTGGTCACCAAAAAGCTCAAGGATTATCTAATCTTTGGTCACAAAAGCTCCAAGGATTATCGCAATCACTTGGTCACCCCAAAAGCTCCAAGGATTATCGCAATCACTTGGTCAAACCCAAAAAGCTCCAACGATTATCGCAATCGCTTGGTCAAAAAAAAAAAAAAAAAAAAAAAACAAAACAACAAAAATCATCAAAAACAACAAAGATTTGCATCTCAATTCTAGGCATACTCAAATTCATCATAAAATTCATATTCTCGCACCTCATCTTCAACTTCACCAAAAACAATCCATCAAAATTACAAAAATACATAGCTGCATTAAGCATTGCATCCATACATTGCATATTTGTAGTCATACGGGTCAAATACCATAGGCTGCAATAGCTCTGATAGTCCATCTTGTTCCGCATTGTCTCATGTTACAAAAACAACAAAAACACCATGCATAACTTTTACCACACTACGATCAGTGGTCTAGGAATGTACCAAGAGTTTCAGTGATTCAATCATCATTTTCCTCTTTAGCCATGTAGCGTATCAAGTCGAACAGATTTTACGAAGGTAGAGTCATACTTGAAATACACCTTGTTACGTAACATCCCAACACAAATCAAAACACTAAAAATTCCCAAATTGTGTGAACGAGACAGAAACCCGCAAAATAATCTAGGTCACCACAAGCGAAACGGTTATCTTGCTCATCCCCCCGTGCGAATGACCCCTAGAATGCTGAGAGTTGGCAAAAGGACAAGCATCCTCCCTACCCAATTCCCTAAGAATCCCTAAAGTTCTCAATAGTTGCAAAACACAAAAAATTTGCAAAATGTCAAAACTCCAAATTTGACATACTACAGTGCACACATCAAAAGGCACAAACAATAGTGATTTTCATCACTCCATGACCCCAATCCCTTGCTCGAAAGAAAAACAAATCAAAATAAACAGTGATCTCATCACTACAATGAGCAAGTATCCCAATACAATTGAAGAAAAGAAGGGAGTTGACCTTGAATCCCTGGAACTCTCAACATTCTATAGGTCATAAGGCAAGCTTTAGTACCAATTTGGTTGATAGCCTATCGGTAATGTAGTAAACCTCCCGCATGACGATATATCTCGTCACATTAACTTGCGTACAGATCAATGTTTGCATGTGGATGAGCTAGCTTATGGCATCCTGGATTACACCGCAGATTAATCTTAGTACATACAACAAAGGAATTAGTGGAGCTAATTAGGTGATCCTCAAGTACGAGTTCGGTTGAAAGCCCATCTCGGCACCGGCGGTATCCTAACAAATACCACTAAATGAACTCAATTGCACACACAGGGATGTGAAAAATAACTGGGTCAAAAACAAGTCCGATTCATACCTTGTTCAAAAAGTCTTGTAAGATAAAGTACAGTCATGGCTAGTGAGTTAAAACCGTCTGAGTCTCAAGAAAACCTTAGCTACATTTCTAAACCAACTGCGCTACTTTTCATCCTTACAATACCATCAAAAAAATACAAAAAAAATAAAAACCATGTATACATGTAAAGTCATGCATCACAACAATCGCCTAAAAACAAAATAACAGAGTTCTAAACAGTCTTTGGTGCCATAGCCAAACATCACAAACCCCATTCATCCATTTCATATCTCGCATATCACATATAAATCAAAACCATTTGCATTCATCATAGCATATGCATCCATCAAAATAAATCAACATGCATACATCCATATTCATCAACCATCATGCACAAGATCAAAGAAAATCAAAACAACAAAAACAACAAATAAATGCAACACAAAAACAAAAAGCAATAAACATTGCTGTACACAAGTGCTCTTGCACTTAACCTCTTGGCATAGAAAAACTGATGTCATGGTCTACATTGTCGCTATCCTACTCCCTAAGAAGGCTACCATAGCCGGACCGCTCCACGGGAAGACGGATTTTTGACAATTTCATCCCCAAACGACGTCACAAAAGGGTCAAAGCCCACTCAAAAACAAAAAGAAAATCAAAACAACACAAAAAGCAATAAACATTGCTGGACACAAGTGCTCTTGCACTTAAACTCTTGGCATGGAAAAATTGATGTGGGTCACAAATTATCACTATCCTACTCCCTAAGAAGGCTACCATAGCCGGACCGCTCCACGGGAGACGGATTTTCGAAAATTTAATCCCCAAATGGTGTCACAAAAAAAAAAAAAAAAAAAAAATGAAAAAAAAAAGAAAAGATTGAAAAAGTGCTCTTGCACTTAACTCTTGGTTTTTTTTTTTAATAAAAATTAAGTGTTGCACTTAACCTCTTGGCAAAGAAAATCGATGTCGAGGTTCAAATTATCACTCTCCTACTTCCCCAAGAAGGCTACAATAGCCGGACCGCTCCACGGGAAGTTAGATTTTCGATGATTTCACCTCATTACGGCATCACCAAAAGGGTTAACACCCACCAAAAATAGGTCCAAATGTTGGAAAAATTGCACACGCTTAACGGTAAACCCTCTAAAGGCACCCTTGCACAAGTCATCTTGGGTCAAGCGACTCGTCGCTTCTCTCACGAAGGTCATTCCCTCATCGATTCGTCGCTTGAGGGGGTAGTCACACTTAGTCACCAACCAACAATCACACACCCAATTAAGGAAAACGACATGCATTCAAAGAATCATTGACAAAGACAATCACGCTCCTGCTTGGGGAAGTAAACAAGCAACAATCAAATCAATCAAACACTTGGCATTTCGTGAATCATGAACACAAGGTTCCCCCTGAGGATAAAAACGCCCTTTGCCTGTTCATGACTCGATCAATGTCTAATTTCAAGTCACACCTCACCAAAATAGGTTAATACTTGAAATCAAATTCCTTAGCTCGTCGAAGCAAGGATTCAAGAATGCATGCCCTTTCCATACTTGGGGCATCAAAAGTTGGTTAGGTTACCAAGAAACCCTAATCATTAGTGCTTTGGTTATCTATTTTTGCTCAAGATCGCGTCACCCGCAGCGCTTCCCAAAAAGGGGCATCTCGTAGACACCAAAACAGCACCAATCCGATTATGTGACTCGCAAACACCGATCGCTTTGACAAACACAGCCCCCAGGGCAGCCCTCGGAGGTCAAACAATGGTCTTAACCACTTTCATAGCAATTTTGTGAGGTCAAGAAGCAATTTGGCACACTTAGACACTTTGCCTAGTAATCGTCTCACCCAGGGACGATTGCTAACTTGAAATCGTCTCACCCAGGGACGATTTCTGAAATCGTCTCCAGTAAGGACGATTTCCAAGTTTAACGGGCAAAAAGACAAATGAGGCCAAGTGGCAGCCCAGAACAGTCGCTTGATGACTCCCGCCTCGCACGCGTGTGTGAGTGGACAAATAGGCCGTTTGAGGACTCGTCACAAGGGCGCTTATGAAAGCCCAAGTCAATGGAGGACTCCCCTCCCTCATGGGAAGACAAGACTGCCACATGGCGCCTATGACCAACACATGGCATTTGTGCTTCCCTCCCAAAAGAGACCCCTTGGGTCTATAAAAGGTGAGACTTTTCTCACCCAAGATATACAGAGTTGAAGGAGTTTTCAAGCAACGAAGTGCTGCCGAGTTGAAGACCCACTTGCATCCCTTTTGGTTCACCTTCCCACATCCACCAATCTCTTTTGCAAGGGAGGTTGTTGGGTGGCTTTTGGAAGCTTGAATCGGACCTAAATCCAACACATGGACACCCGAATCAACCAATTCGCCGACCCCCCAATCCTAAGAGGTTTTGGGCCCATCCCTAGTGGATTGGCGCTGGAATCAAGTGCCAACGGTGGGAGGCCCACTTGGGCATCCCCGCACTTTTCTTAAGTTTTATTTCAGAAGCATTCTAGTTTATTTTCTCATGCTGCATATTGTGTTTTCTGTTTGGTGAATTCATAGCTGCAATTTCGTAACCTTTGATCGATTCTAGTATGTTTTGTGTCGTTTTGTAGTTTCACTAACTTGCAGGAGGCGATATCAAATTCCCGAGGGTAGAGGCCAAATTGGGAGAATCCGACCATCTGGGTCGTCCCAAAATGGCCCCAATTACATAACACCTCCGTCTGCAGGTGTTTTGGAGACCTCGGGAGTCGACATTGGAGCGTGTCAGTTCGGCTTCCCCAACACAGAAGAAATCGTCCCACCCAGGGACGATTTACGATCGAAAATCGTCCTACCCAGGGACGATTTCCACTTGAAAGCAGATTGGCCGACCGTCTCGGTGGCAATGGCCTCGTTGGTAACATTTTCTGTCTTCTCGGCAAGTTTTCGGGCTGTTTAGAATCATTTTGTTTATTGTTTTAGATAAATGTTTGCATGCATCTTTTGATGATTTTAGAAGAACGAACACTTTTCACTTGCAGCAGGTGCTACTGACATCTTGGTTGTTTCTTTGTTCGCAGGAGAAGCAGCGGAGGTGAAGAACTCATCGACATCAGCGACGGCATCATCTTGGCCCGCCCATTGCAATCGTGGGCACGCGGAAAGAGGAACATTGAGTGATTGTAATCGAATTCTTTTAACGCTCCTAGCCCCCGAAAAGGGAGGAGACGTCATTGTAACATAGATCAAGGGATATTAATGAAAGGGCTGTGTTTTCTCCATTTGCTTGTGTCTCTTCCAATGCGTTTCTTTTCCATTTCATGCACTTTACGTTTCTAGGACTTAAGCGCATTTGATTTTGGTTATATTGCAATTAGTGTTTCCTTTGCCCGGAATCTCGTGCTTTCAATATGAAGTACCATCTATACTAGTACCCAAGAAGGGTAGATAATGGTGTATGTGCATAATTTTCTGGATCATTGATAATATAATAATAAAGTATAGGTTTCCATTACCATATATGGATTATTTGATGGATTGCTTGAGTAGGTCAAAGTACTTCACAAAGATAGATTTTAAGAGTGACTATCATCAAATATTGATTATATAAGGGGATGATTGGAATACCACATTAAATACAAAGGATATATGAGTGGCTAGTCATATTATTTGGATTGATGAATGCACCATGTACTAACATGCAGTTGATGAAGTGTTGAAATAATTTCATGGTAAATTTTTTTTTATATAGATTATATTTTGATATTTAGTAAATACAAAGATCATGGGGTGCATTTGAGATTAATTTTACAAAGGTTGAAAGAATAATAATTATTGATCAATTTGAATAGATGTAGCCTTATGAAGAAAGAGTTGGTGTATTTAGGATTTGTTATTTCATAAGAAGGCTTGACGACAGATCTATGAAAGTTAAAAGCTATTGTATATTGGTCATCATGAAGAAATATGTTTGAGGCAAGAAGTTTATATGGTTTGGAAATTTTTATAGCAAGTTTATCAAACATTTGAATGGGATTTGTGATCCAATCATGGAAATAATTAAGGATGGTAGGCATGATTTCAAATAGATAGTTGCCACTAAAAAGAGTTTTTCAAATATTGAAGGAGAAGATAATGGGATTTTTGGTTTTCGTTTTACCAAATTTCAATAATGTTTTTCAAGTAGATTGTGATGCAAGTGTGATAACTATAGGTGGCATTTTGAGACAAGGAGGTAAGCCCATTGCTTATTTCAATGAGAAATTAATCCAAACAAAGATAAAATATTTGGTTTATGATCAAGACTTTTATGCTATTGTCTAGTCACATACGAGGTGGAGTCATTACATATTACCAAAGTAGTTTGTATTGTTTATGGATCATAATGCTTTATAATCTATTTATTCTAAATCATATAAGTATCTTTCAAGTTACTCATTTATTTTGAAGCATAGAAGTGATAGTTCAAATTGAGCAGTTTATGCCTTGAGTAGAATAAATTTATTGATGAATGTAATGAGGATTAAATTTACTATTTTTGATGCTATGAAAGGACTTTATATTGATTATTTTGACATAAAATAACATTGTAAAACATGTAGTAATCATACTATAGGATATAGAACACCACGACTTTATTATTTTGTCTAAGAGAGATTATTATTTAGAGGGTGACAATAATGAGAGAGAATTTGATAGGAGAAAAACTTAGTGGAGGACTTGCATATATTTTAGAATAGATAAAACCATAGGATAATTTGTGAAAGTTATTATTGACTATAAATAAGTGTGAATGTAAGAAGCTTTATGTAGGGTTTTCAATATTTTCAACATGCAAAAGGAAGGATCCAAAACACTAGATTATATTAGCTATTACCAATACTAGAAAGGACATGGAAGGACATAAGTATGGACTTAGATCTTGGATTACCAAAAAAATTTAAGTGGTAATGATTCTATTTTTGTTGTTGTTGATATATTTTCAAATATGTATCACTTCTGACCTTGTTAAAAAATAAATTACGCTACTCATGTTGTTGATTTATTCTTTAGACTAGTTCTAAGATTACATGGTTTGATAAAAATAATTGTATTAGATAGATATAATATGTTCATTGGTCATTTTTGGTCCAATTTGTGAAAGATTTTGGACACAAAATATAGTTTTAATTTAGTTCATCATCCACAAATAGATGGAAAAACCAAAGTTATGAATACAAGTCTTAGGAATTTATTTAGGTGCTTAGCTAGAAAGAAGCCAAAGTTATGGTATTCCATATTCTAACAAGTAGAGTTTACATATAAAGACTCAATAAACAAAATTACAACCAAGAGTCCATTCCAAATTGTATATGCAATCCATCCAATAGGAGTGGATGAGTCATGAAGTTTAACTAATTTTGGGAGGGCAAGTGCTATAGTAGAGGAATTTGCTAATTACATTCATGTTTTAATTTAGGAGGTGAAATATAATTTGGATAATAATTTCATGAGATATAAGAAACACATTGATCTCAAGCATAGATAATAAAAAATTGAGGTTAGGGACTTGGTTTTTGGCACATTTATTGAAGGAAATATTTTTAAAAGGCACTTAAAATAAGCTAAATTGGAAAAATATTGGAGCTTCTAAGGTCTTGAAGAAATTTGAAACTAATGCTTATGAAATTGAAATTTTAAAAGTGGTAGATATATCATTGATTTTAATGCAAGTACTTTGTATCTATACTATGATAAATCAGTAGATAGTAATTGAGATATCATCTCTAGTATTTTGATATATGAGTAGGTGCAATAGTTTCCAAAGAAATATAAGGATGATATTGAAGTATTTATAGATTCTAGAGTGGCTACGACTATAAGAGGAAAGTAATATTATGGGTATTTGGTCAAGTGAAAAAATTGGGTAGTTAAAGAAATAATATGGATGAGTGTATCCAAAGTTGCTAAGTATAGATTGTTGATTATAAAATTCATGAAATGTTCATTAGTTGGAGCTCATGGTGCATTTCTCTTACTCGACATATATGATGTAGGAGCATCTAGGTAATATATATGTGTGTGTATGTAAATAAAATAATCATAATACTAATCATAATAATAATAGTAATAAAAAAAATAAATTCTACCATAAAAGTGTTGTGATAGTTTAATTGTTGTTGTTGTTCAATTCCTGCTATTGTCATTCAATTTTTATCTTCATTCGATTTATATTGTTTCTATTAAATTATTGCTACTATTCATGTATTTACATAAAACTAATGTATTACTAGCATACCATACAAGTGGTGTCATAATAGCATATCATACAAGCATTGATGTACTAGCTTATAATACGAGTACTATCATATCAATGTATCATACAAGTGCTATCGTACAACTGGCTACTAGGAAACCACAAGAAAAAATCAAGAATTATTAGAATAAAAAGGGGCATGACCTTTAGCCTTCTATATTCCACCTTGATTTCCATTAGGAAGAAGTAATTTATTGAAATTTTATTATTTTTCATAGTTTTGTTAATTTATGAGTTATAAATAAATGCTTTTAGCTACTAGAATAGGTAGGCTTTTATTAGAAACCCTCCCTTAGACTACATCAATAAGAGAGATATAGATATAGATAGAGATAAAGAGTATTGATTACTCAATTGCCTAGGTGATTCAGATAAACTCTACCACGTATATGGATGTCTAGTTGTCAATAGAGCAAGGTTTAGAATGGGATGAGATAACTACATTGAAGTTATAATTGATTTTTTGATAGTAGAGCTATGTCCAAGAGTTTGTGACATATCTAATCATGAAGAAGGATCATCAATATTATACCAATATCTACTCAAGGATTAATTAACCCAGATTTTGGACTATAATAACAAAATTCAACTAATTCTAGAATAGGAATGAACTCATACACACACACACTTTAGTTAAGACAAAATTGAATGTTACTTTTGGGATAATTATATAGTCCTAACCATGTATAAATGTCAAGCATAATATTGTGTTGATTTTATAATTTTTTTTATGTTTGAATGGTTTGGGATAATCATGAAATTCTTAGGAGCATTTCCTAGTAGAGTTAACATTTGTTGTTGATTGAACAACATACCCCAATCTACATGAACTGGGGACCTACATTTTTGCTCTCATTCAAACTATTTGGCACTTCATTTATCCACAAAACTTTATTTTTTGTAAGGCTTCAGTATTTTCCATAATACACACACACACATACACATACATGTATGCATGTATGTAGTAGCATTAATTATTTTATTGCATTTATTAGAATTTACTTCCATAAATATTTTTTAATATTATGTATTACACACATTTTTACATGATGATTTTTCTTATAGGTTATCAGATGTAGATATTCAAGGATGTCATAATGAAGGGAATATTTTCAAGAAAGTGAATTTAGAAGAAGATCATGGGTAAATTAATTAGGTTGTAAAGCTTAATTGTTGCTATTTGATAAACTTATGACTAAAGAGATGGTAGACATGATGATATTAACATGTATAAGCATTTATATAGTGTAAAAACAATGTTATATGATAGATTTAATATCCATCCAATATGCTTTAGTTAATGGCTCTCGAGTTAAACTACTTAAGACCAACTAGATTAAAGAAATATTGAATTGTGTAGGGGTTGTGTATTAATTATGTATGGTCAAGGTAACCTTGAGGAGAGTGCAACACGAGTTGATTGGAATTGTTTTTATTTAATAATCCATATAATAGAAATGTAGTATTTGGTTGGAAAAAATATTCAATCTAATATGCATATTCGAGTGGAAATGTAGCAAAAATTAAATAATATAAAAAAATTAAATAACCTAAAGGAAAGATCAACTTGAGTTGTGTGAGATGCTAAAAAGGTCATGCCACCCTGCTTTGAGGTGTTAGCCCTAATAATATGCAATTTATTTTCATTTTGGGTGGTCATCCACACTCAAGTGGGAGAGCACTACTGCTAACCCATCATTTTAGTGATGACTATGTTTTGCATGTAGTACTTATCTTTGGTAGAGAGTTATAGGTTAACATAGGGATTTAGAGATTCCCTAATATATTTGATGTGTATTACTAAGGCTTAAAAATCCATTAGTTGTATCAAAGCTATCACCTACTTACGTTATTCACCTTGACATGTATATTCAAAACCCATGCCAAAGTGGCTAGCACATATTTTTCAATATACAAGAATCCCCTTGATGAGTACCTTTCATATAAACATTCTAAACATTAGAAAACAATATAAATAAAAATTTGGATGTATTTTTAGATTTTTTTTAGAATTTATTACTTTATTTTGCACCTACCCACCCCTAACCTTGTTGTTTGCAAATAAAACTAGATATGGCCAAAAAAATATCAACTCAAAACCCCCACCGAAGATAAATTTGGATCAATGCAGAGAAGAATGATAAAGGTAAACATTGAATTTACTTTATCTGTAGCCTTGAGGTTAACTGAAGTCCACTAGGGAACTAGAAAGAGATTAAGGTAGGATGATCAAGGCATGAAACCATAAAAATTATGAGACCCAAACATAGAGAAGATAAGTCAAGTCTTGTTGTTGTAGGATAGGCTTCAACTGAGATGACTATCTCTCCAAGACACTAAAAAATCTATGGTTGATCGAAAACCTAGAATGGCAATAATTCTCCTCCCATTGCTCAAAATCTAACAAGAGAAAAATGAGAAGGTTGACTAAATCAAAGGTATATCGATAAATTTACACCCATGTTGGAACCCATAAGAATACCAGACAAGAAGCATGATAAAATAGGCTATATATTGAAAGTATTGGGACATCTACTGTGGCTCGATAAAATATCAATAATCCTATCAGGAGATGAAAAAGAAATAGAGAGATAAATTGACCAGGTCCAGGGATGATAAAAAAATTTGTACCTAGCTAAACTTTATAAAGTTCTAAAGGCCCAATCTTTGATAGGATAGGAAAATAACCCAATTTGATGGAACCCAAAATAATTAGGCTTGGCCAAATCCTAGAGGCATTTTAAATACCTAGTTAGGAAAAGTGGATAAGTCCAAATGAGGCCAAACTAATTAAGCTCGATAGGACCCTGATAACTCATAGATTACCCAATTAGGGAGATAGCCTACCCAATTTAGCATCAGATTTTTCATCCCTGATCAGGGCCTAGTGGGCTCTCAATACCTTGATACCAAGAATGAAAGCCAATAAAAAGTACATATAAATCAATGGATCATGATGAAGGCTAAAATATTTAGGTCCAACAAGAATATGATTAACAGTCAAGGGCCCAATACACTTAGAAGTAGAAGATAGGCCAAGAATAGATGATATTGGAATATTCATACTCAATAAGAATCTAAAAAGTGCTCAAAAGTTTGGTGCACATAGAGGTAAAAGGAGGACATCAAAAGAATTACAATCAGCTAGCACCTACCAAGATTCGGTAAGGGAGATATGATATTTAGATAGGAGGGAAACCATTGGGAAACTAGTAAGTGATCAAAATCTATGGGAATGAAAAGTGAGTGTCTCACACATGCGAAAATGGACTAGAAATCATTCTCTAACAAGAAAAACTCCTCTCTCTCCTATGAAATCCGCTAGGGACAACATTGTGTTTAAAGATTGCAACAAACAAGGCCATCTTGCAAATGATAGGATGACTAAGTAGAAGATAAATCAATGGCTCTAGTGCATCTTGTGAATGGGGTATGACTTAAGATTGTACGGATCTAGGCTATATCAATAAACCATGTCCAGGTAGTTGGAGGAGCCATATATTTGAGGAGGTCCAATAGGTTGGCAAACCCTCTAACAAGATAGTAATACATTTCTTAGGTAATGATGTTTTTGACTACCATATTATTGTAAGATGTCTATATATACAAGAATTTAAATGTAAAATAGGTCGACTCTTAGGTAATTACAACTCATATGTAAGGACGAAAACTACATCTTAATACAAAAAAACTAATGTATGGTCTTTGGTTTAATTCATTTGCAGAGTATATATGCATATTTTTTATTTCTAATTTGAGCATGTTAGATGTTTATGGTGATAATTATGAATTCTACATTTTCGTAATACTCATTTACTTATTTGGAATTTGGGGTCTGATAAATACATAGTAGGTTAAAATTGTATGTTATATGATGGCTTCTTATTTCTAATTTAAGCATGTTAAATATTTGTAATGATAATTTTGAATCCTGCATTTCCACCACACTCATTTACTTGTATGGAATTCATGGTCTGATTAGCATGCAAAATGTTGGAATTGAATACTCTGTGATTATTTGTGCAGCTGGATGGTCTATTAGATAGTTTGCTGTGATTTTTAGGGTACTTATTATTAAATGTGTCTTTATGTTTTCTAATATATACCACTTTAAGTTCTAGCTAGTTTAGTTTATTTATACCCAGGTGTTGTAGGTGAGTTGGAGAGGAGAGGGCAATCATCCAAGGGAGGTCCCAGGTTCGAATCTCCACCCTACCAAAATGCTAAATTGGGTACCCAAAATCCAATTGATAATGTTGGTGCGGGTAGGGCTGGGTGCGACTCCTGGGTGACTTTGACGGTGTAGAACCCCCTGTTCTTGGTCTCTTATACCAAGGCAGCCTCGCAAGGGGTTTTTCGTTTTAAAAAAAAAAAGTTTAGTTTATTTATTTCAACACCATTTTTCTCCTTCACTTTAAGGAATAGTTAGTTGAGAATTCAAGGGACCAACCTCTTCTAGAAATTAGTCATCACAAATTACACATGTTATATATTTTAATTTTTTTCAAGGTTTGTGGGTACACAAACCTTTCCATTAGACATATTTTTTGATCAACAATTTTTGGCATACCTAGTGGAATCCAAATGTCCCTCGATTAGATAATACAAGGATAGGTGATTTCCTATATTTTCAAGCCCCATTAAAATAACTTGGTGAATCCACTCAAATACAAATATCTATATCACAGGCTTAGTTACCTATAGACACCAAAACAACACCAATCCGATTATGTGACGACAAGCACTGATCGAATTGACATACACAGCCCCTAGGGTAGCCTCTAGAGGTTAAACAGTGGTCCTAACCACTCCCACAATAGTTTTGGAAGGTCAAAGGTCAATTTGGCACCTTTTAGGCACCCTGATCCTTATTCGTTCCACCCTGGGATGATTACAAACTGGTATTCGTCCCACCCTAGGACGATTAGTAGTATTCACTCCGGGGTGGGGCGAATAGCAGGTTTGATGGGCAAAAGGTCAAACCTTGACAAATGGCAGCTCAGATCCACCACTTAACTCCTCCTTCAATGCATGGAGTGTGAGTGAGAATTTTTGAGCTCAAAGAGGCAGTCATGGAGCCCTTAATCAGGGAGGAATCTTCTTCCCCTTGACAAGGCATGATGGCCAAGTGGCGCCTCTGCATGCTCATTCATAAGAGACCCTCAGGTCTATAAAATGGTGAGTCTTCTCACCCCAAAATAGGAACAGAGGAGGAGCATTTGGAGCAATGGAGTGCTGCCGAATTACATCCTCACCCATCGTTTGTGCTTCTTACATCCTTGATCTCTCTTTTGGAAGGGAGGTTATTGGGTGATTATTGGAAGTGCAATTCGGACCCAAAACCCAAAAATTTGGCCACAATACCCCACCCAATTTTCCGAAACAACCCCATAAGAGGTTTTGGACCCATCCCAAGTGGATTGGTGCCAAAATCGAGCCCCAAACGGTGGGCGTCCTGCCCCCGGTGCCCCCGCACTGTCTGCAGTCCTAATCGCCCCACCCCGGAGTGATTAGAAATTTGTGGTATATTTCCCTACTATTTCTTTTGCATTTGATTCTAGGTCATCCATATATGCTGTCATTTAAATTTCATGTCATTTTGATGAGTTTTTACTGTGCTTTCAATGTTTCTCGCTTTCACTAACATACAGGGAGCATCATCAGATACAGGGCGATCGAGGCCGAATATGCAAAATACAACCTTCTAGGTCGTTCCAAAATGCCCCTTTTTGCCTAACCCCAAATTTGTAGGTGTTTTGGAGGCCCCTGGATGGGACATTTAGGAGGTCACCTTCTGACATTTTATGACAGTCCTAATCGTCCCACCCTAGAGTGATTAGAAATTTGTGGCATATTTCTTGACTGTTCCTTTTGCAGTGTGTTCCTGGTAATGTTTTCTTGCTTCTGTCAAATTTTTAGCTTATTCTGATATGTTTTAGTTATCGTTTTAATTATTTTTTTACATGCATCAACCATAGGCCTTGGGGATCGCATGTTTCCCTCCATCCGTAGGTGCTACTAATCGTTTACTATTTCTTTGAATGCAGGATCCCAACATCAGAGGGGCAGCAAGGAACTATAGATGCATTCATGCAAGTGGCGACAATGTTTGGTCCGCCCATTTTCAATGTGGGCACGCGGAAGATCCCCAAGGGGAATATATCATTTGTGGTGTAACAAAACTATGTCCAACACTCCCAGCCCTGAAAAGGGAGGAGACATACTGTAACCCGATCTCGAGCAAATTAATAAAATAAAGGGCTTCACTTTTACATTTTCTTTAAATCTCATTTCAATTCATTTGTTTTCCCTCTTTTCATGCATTCTCGTTCGTAGGACTTAGCGTTACATTTCCCTTTTGTTTGCTTCCGTATCCTCGTGCTTTCAGTGGCGATCATGGTGGGACCTTGTCCCTTGATTTTGAGATCAAATTTCTGATCAAAAGTTGTGTGTTTTTGCTTGCAGGTGTCAATATTTCAAGCACTGGACTGCTGCTCGTTCCACCTTGTGACGAATACAGAGCTGGAATTCATGTCACCCAGGGATGAATGGGCATTCGTCCCACCCTATGATGAATACAGATCTGTTATTCATCCCACCCCGGGATGATTAGCTCTCTGTGTAGTTTCAGAGCAGAAACTCAGAGGCATCCGATTTGGGCAGAGAAGAGGTAGGGGTTCTAAGCATCCTCTATCATTTTTTGTTTTCTATCTCTGTCATTTCATGTTTCTTTGCTTGCATAGGAGAGTTTTACTACATGTTTTTCTTTCTTTGCGCAAATAAAAATAACCCCACACACCACGTGGTAATTTAAACACCAAGGAGTTGGTCGTAAAACCCCAACCCTTGATCAAGACCAACGGTGGATTTCATCACCACCTTGGCTTGAATTTTTGCATACATAACCCCGATCACTACTGTTGCTAGACGTAAATCCTGATGAAAGCTGACCAAGTGTAGTTGGGGTGATTCCCAGTGCATGAGGATAAGTCTTCTATGGTAGGTGTCAAAAATAGGGTGATTCCCCTTTCATACCGCCTATGTTCCACGTACCATTCTGCTCTCGCGTACCAATAGTTTCCCTCACATAAGGGTGGGTATATTGAGAGGTTTGGTATAACGTCCTGGCAATGGTATATTGAAGGGGCGACCATTCTGGGAGACATAAGAGCCATCATATTGCATGTACAACAACACATTCTTTACAAAGCTTTCAAAACAAAAATCAAAACACACTAAACCAGATTTAGGGCACACCTTTAATCTATAAATGAGATAATCACTTCTTTGATTGTGTGGTTCCCTTTGTTTAGTGTAGAATAAAAAATCATAAAGAAGATAAAAACCTACATAGCTTGTAGAGAGACACCACCATGGTGTACACCCGTAGCCAAGCCCAATCATGGGTAGAAGCTGTAGAGAGTGTACAAGGGGGCACAAGTCGCCTTAGCTACAACCCCAAGGACTTGGTCATACCACCTTGGCGGCCCCCCCACACCCCCCTCTTTCCTTTCAATGGGACTATAGGCCCCCCCTCGAGGGGCACTCCCTCCCATTCACCCCCCCCAGGGCCCCCCCGCCCCTCATCATAGGCCCCCCCCTCGTTGGTGGCCACCAAAAAAAGGGGGCGGGCCGGAGCCACCTGCCCCCCCCCCCCCCCCCCCCCCCCCACGACACCAGGCCCACCCCGCCCCTCGGGGGGCGAGCCACCCCCCCCCCCCCCCTCATGTATGTGGAGCACTGGGGGAGACCCCAACATTCCTCAAGATACATTGCACTGGGAGCAATGCCCCTGCACTGCTATCTACCAAGATCACCTACTGAGGCCAGAGCCTCGGGTGAATGCCGCCAACCTCGATAGAGGAAAGTGACCTATAGAGATCTCGGATCATCATGACCAAGATAAATATGTAGGAGAGGCATCTAGGCCTCCTAGACTCAAGACGATGAAACAAATTGACCTAGAATTTGCCAGACATGCCGCCTACCAAGCACAAATCACGTAGCTTGAGCAAGACCAACAACAGTTGGAGCACCTGTATCGCCTTAGCAAAGAGCGCATTCGGCGTCAGACAGATGAGTTTCTCTAGAAAACTATGCTTGAGAGGGTCCCAACCCCTCGCACGCATAGAACAAAGTTTTATGAGAGGCACAACCCCTTGGTGTGAGACAGGTCTCCACGACCTTATCAAATGTTGCCTCCAAGACCTCCTAGACCTGAGCGGGAGACCACCCCTAGAGCCAATGATGGGCACCCTCCGTAGGCACCCACCCATGTTTATAGGTCACGCCCGAGAACTCCTCAAGAAGCCTATGAGGAGTATGAGCAAGAAGAAGAGCGGGATGAAATGCCCTACCAAGGCAGAGGGGGTGCTATCCAGCCACCCCTCCATAGGCCTCAAGTTCCCCGCAACCCGCAGCGGGAACAAACCAAGGAGGAAGAGATCAAATCTTCCGATGCATATAAAGCGCTTCTAGAGCACTTAGATTCTGTGGAGACCAAGACTTATGGGCCCCAAAAGCCCACTTTACGCCAGCTTCGCAGTCACCCTGTGCATCCATCAGTACCGGCACCCCCATACCCTAAACACTTTAAACTACCCCAGTTGGAAATCTTTAGAGGGGAGGAGGATGCCCAAGAGCATGTGACTAGATTCCTGAGCCAATGCTTTGGCATTCAAGACAATGATGCTTTGCTGCTAAGAACATTTATAACCACGTTCGTAGCCCCTGCCTCGGATTGGTTCACTCAGTTACCAAAGCATAGCATCAGTAACTTGGATCAGCTAGTGGACGCGTTCCTCGAACGCTTCACCTTCAACACCAAGAAGAAGGCGTCACTAAGTGACCTAGCTAGCCTCAGGCAGTATGAGGAAGAAACCATGGCGGCTTATGGAAATCGGTGGAGGACATTGCTGTCAAAGTTACCTTACCTCCCTCCCATGGCCGACCTGACCCAAATGTTCTCAAAGAGCTATTTGAGGTCGATCTCCATGCTATTGTAGCTACAACAATATGCCACTCTTGAGGAAGCCCTGGCGCAAGCCAAAATCATTGAGGAGATCAAGATACAGGATGGCGAGATTGCCAAGCCACGGAAGAAAGAGTGGCCTAAAAATGCCAAAATAGGGACCCCACAACCGAAACCCGTTGTGGTCAATCAGGTTGCTATAAACATGCCTAAGCCTGCACAAGTGACACAACCCCCAAAGGCTAACTATCAGGTGGTCCCTCTTGATAGTTATGAAAAGGAAAATCATCGGCAAGAGCAAAATTAGTAGCGTCACCCTAGGCGACAATTCACACCCTTCACAGAGTCTAAAGACTCCTTGTTTGACCATTTGTCCGTGAAAAACTTGATAAACCTACCAGAAAGTCGACCCATAGACCCCAACGTGCCAAAACCCAAGGGTTATAGGGAAGACTTGTACTGTAGGTTTCACTAGTAGAAGGGACATGATCTTTATGCATGTTGGAAATTTAAAAGCTTAGTGCAAGACCTAATAGACAACAAGATGCTAGTGGTGGATAATCCCATGGCACCAAACAACCAACAGATGGAGGTCTTCAAAGACCCCCTGCCTGCCCATGATGCATAGGAAAAAACCCTACAAGTCAATGAGGTGACACAGAATTGCCCCATGTAGGGGTATGTAGGGATGATAAGCATCGTGACTAGGAACAAGAGGTACCCAAGCACAACTGCCCCTACTATAGCTACAGGAGAGGTTCCATCAACGTCACAACCTCAACAACACCCTACACAACCTCCTCCGCCTAGACCAATGGCCACGATTCGGACCAAACTTACCCAAAGTTTGAGGACCACGTCGGCTAGGCTCTCCATCTACGAGCTCATACAACAATCATCACCCCATCGGGAGGCTCTAATGGAGATACTAAAAGCCATCGAGCTACAGCCCCATGAAGCAAACTCTTTCAACAACTTCGTGGGACATGTCAAATGATGCACCGAGCCAGTCATCACCTTTAGAGAAGACGAGCTAAAATCAGTGACTGGTGACATGGCGGATCCACCCCTGCATGTCATTGCGTGGGTCAACGGGATTCCATATAAGAGGGTATTGGTGGACACTGGCTCATCCAGTAATATAATCACAATAGTGGCATTGAAACACCTCAAGTTGCTAGCTTGGATTAGGGACATGAAGTGTGTCCCTTCGATAGCCCACCAATGCCTAAAGTACACATTCAAAGGGCAAGTGCATGTAGTCCCGGCGGACTTAGAACCCTTCAAGTATTGCAATGCGGTGCAGCTAATGCCGCAATCGACCCTTCCATCAACACATTTGGATTTTTAGTTGAATCCATCTAAACAGGGTCTGATTTCGCATACATCCCCGCTGTTAAGTCCATCAAACCCCCCACTCGGGTCCATCTTCATCATCTGGTCCTTCACCAATGATGCCACCTACGGTGGCCACACCGAAGGACAATGGGAAGAAACCCTTGGAAGAGGCACCACCATCGGTCTCAACCATCTCTACCGAGGAGATGCCTAGCCGAATGGAAGTCGAGATGCCTAGTTCACCCGACATGGAGTGGACTCAGGAAGAACTCCCATTCCCTCCCCCTCAACCACCAACAATCACCATTGAGATGGCCAATACGGGCCTGGGGGAGTATCTAGTATAGAAACATTGTAGCAACACCCACAATTGAGTCCATGCAGGACATGGGGAGACCTCGCCTCCCCATCGGTACTATTGTTCCTCTAGGCTACCCACCAAATCAGACAAACTTTGTATATGGGGGCCTCGATCATGGCATTGAACCTTACATGCAAGAAGAAGAAGATGAAGAGCCCTTTTATGAGGATGTCAACTATTTTTCCAACCCAAACTTTGCTTTGAGATATCTTGGCCAATGCAATTGGCATGGATATGGGTTGGGCAGATATGAGCAAGGAGTGCGCGTTCTTTGCCAACCGAGATATCAGATGCCATACGACAAGTCAGGAGTAGGGTTCAACCACCCTCTGCCCCTGGACATCTTGGTAGAGAACATGCAAGGCCTAGGGATAGGCAACAAGGATGGGTTGGCATTAGATCCATATGCCAATCCTAACACAACATATACATTGGGGGATTATCTCCCATTGTTGACAACACACCTTGTTGACCTTGATAGCCCCGTCCCTTTGATCGAGAAAGGAGAAAGTTTGAGAACTCACTTACAAGAGGGATATAGACAAGGTCAGGAAGGATCTTCGAAAGATGAGTCAGAGTATGAGGTAGCACCATGGGACCCTTTCGAATCGGATAGCAATCACTCACAAGTGACCCCCATGGATGACTACCAAGAAAGCCTCTTGGCAATGTTCCCTTTGGATGCTCCAATCGAGCAAGTGCCACCTCAAGAAAATCAGGTCCCCCCATAGAGAGCGGAACAACCCCGATGGGACCAGATCAATTTGCTCAAGCAAGATGAGCCTCACATGCCGCAAGCAGTTTTTAGAGCCAATGAAGGTCGATGGATCTCCGACAGTGATTATGAAGATGAAACTGAGATGGCATATCTCAATCATATGCGGCAACAACAATACCCCATGGATCTTGATGACATGTTTGAACAATTAAACATGGGGCCAAGGCATAGGTGGCACCTAAACCCAGCACAGTTGGACCAAGTGTTGCATCCGCCACTTCAGGTATACAGAGAGCACCTTCCACCCAGAGACCCTATAGAGCCATCAGTGCCAAGGGCAGACCCTATCCTTTTATCCGCACATAGGGCCGATCCATTTGTGCCAATACCCCCAGAGCCAGATCTGGAGCACAAAAATCATCAAGGAAGTCCGAGTCACCACACCCATGGTAATGGAGACCAAAATCATTTCATCAACATGATCTCCATTGACTTAACCGCCCCCATCCGCAATCCAACCGATCCAGCATGGTCATTGTATCTAGACCTAGATGCCATAGACTAGGATCGTGTTAATTCACCACCCTCCCCATCAGAGTACTGGCCTTACGGTGAGATGCTTCATTTCACCCCAGGACCAACTCAGGATATCTTCCATGTTGAAGAGGGACCCAAAGTTCCTAACGTAGATCTGAATTCAGTGAATGATATCCACTTGATCCCAACTCCACACCAGTTGGAGGATGGGTCCCACATGTCGATCGAGGAGATGACTAACATAGATCATCAAGTGGGGGTAAGTCTATCCCCCGAAGAGCAAGCCGACTACATTGCCCTTCTCAAAGAGAAGAAGGAGGTTTTTGCATGGTCCTACAAAGACATGTCGGGGCTAGACCCGCAACTAGTCACGCATAATCTAATGCTTGATCCGAAAGTCAAGCCAGTTAAGAAAAAACTATGTAAGATGCACCCAACAGTGGCCTTAATGGTCAAAGATGAATTACAAAAGTTGTTGGATGCATAGTTTGTCATCTGCATAGATTACCCACCATGGCTGTCCAACATGGTGCCCATCAAAAAGCCTGACGGGAGGATTCACATATGCACTAATTTTTGAGATCTAAACAAAGCGAGTCCTAAGGATGATTTCCCCTTGCCTAGCATCGATGCATTGGTAGATGCTACAGTGGGCCACGAAATGCTATCCCTCATGGATGGTTTCTCGGGATACAATCAGATTCGTATCAATCCCGAGGACCAACTAAAAATGGCGTTCACAATGCCTTGGGGGACATTTTGTTATAAGGTCATGCCCTTTGGCCTTAAAAATGTTGGCACCACCTACCAACGTGCCATGACATACATCTTCCATGATCACATGCATAAAACTTTGGAAGATTACATGGATGATTTGTTGGCCAAATCTCTTTTGCGCCCAGATCATCTCGATGACTTAAGCAAGATCCTCGATCGCCTCCTCGAACACAAAGTCAGACTAAACCCCAAGAAGTGCGTATTTGGCATCACATCTAGAAAACTCTTGGGTTTCATAGTCTCAAAATGAGGCATCAAGGTGGATCCACATAAAGTCAAGGCAATCCTTGAAATGCTCCCCCCAACTACCATCAAGCAGCTTAGAAGCCTACAGGGAAAGGTCACGTCAATCAAGCGCTTCATAGCGTAGCTATCTGACAAGTGCCGACCCATGAATAAATTATTGCACAAGGGGGTAGCATTTCATTGGGATGACGAGTGCCATTCCACCTTCGATGACATTAAACAATACTTGGCTTCGCCGCCAGTATTGGCACCACCTAGACCAGGAGTGTCATTCTACTTATACATCTCAGCCTATTGAGGTGGCACTGGGCGCCATGCTAGCCCAAAAAAATGAACTACACAAAGAACAGGCTACTTACTATCTTAGCCGCACCCTGGTCAGTTATGAACTTAACTATGCATACGTTGAGAAGCTATGCTTGGCAGTGGTGTTTGCTACCAAAAAGCTATGCCATTACATGCTGAGCAACATGACGTATGTTGTGTCTAAGGAGAATCCATTGTGGTACATGATGAGTCATACTTATCATAGTAGCCGCACGGTGAAATGGATCATGTTGTTGATGGAGTTTGACATCGAATTCATTGGACAAAAGTCCATCAAAGGTCAAGTCATCACCGATCAACTAGCAGAGGCTCCTCTCGAAGACGATCAGCCTCTGACTATAGAGCTACCCGATGATGGGGTCTTCCATGTCTCAGAATCACCAGATTTTGATGAGCCTGAGTCACAGGCCGACATAACCCTATTTTTTGATGGTTCTAAATGTGAGCAAGGGGGTGGCACGGGAATCGTATTCTTCACACCGCAAGGGGCTCCAATGCCTCTATCATTTAAACTTGATTTCCCATGCACCAATAACAATGCAGAATATGAAGCCTTGCTCATAGGTCTTCAGACAACCATCACCATGAACATCAAACGCTTGAACATCTTTGGTGATTCGCTGTTAATCGTCAACCAAGTGAAAGGGGTATTCCAATGTAAATGCCTAGTTCTGCAGGCCTACAAAGCCCTTGTGGATAAATTCTTGGCAAAGCTTGAATGGTACGACATCGAGGCACTCCCTCGGTCATCGAATCATTTTGTGGACACTATGGCCTCCTTGGGGTCACTAATCCCGCAAGACCCTTTCGGTGAGATGACAACCATTCAAGTCAAAACACTATCGCAATCCATGATGGAGCATGCAAGCTCTGACTTAACACCAGGAATCCACCTGATCCAGATTGAACCATCTCAGGATAGGTTCTCTCGAATCCATGATTGTCTAAATCAAGCCAACTGGGGGTCCTTGTTCTCCCCTATTCCCCTCAATAGCAACACAACGCTATTCTTACAGGTTCTTTCCCGCTCAGCTTTTGCTAGGGATGAACTTCAAGAGGGATTGGTTGTTCATACCATCGAGGCTTCTGATCGGCAGGATTGGTACACACCCATAAGGGACTACCTCAAGTTAGGTAACCTCCCACTTGGATTGTCGCATGCCGTGAAAATATCATTCAAACAGAAAGCGGCAAAACATGTCTTGCTAGGAGACATTTTGTACCATCGAAGCTACGAGGGAATCCTCCTTCGTTGCTTGGACCAACAGGAGTCCACTTGGGTGATCACCCAAGCGCACGATGGTACATGCGGTGGCCACTTCAACGGTATGGCCATCACAAAGTGCATTCTTCGCATGGGCTATTATTGGCCATCTTTAGAGCGAGATTGTTGTGCCTATGTAAGGAAGTGCGTGAAGTGTCAACACCATGCTAACTTGACACACGTACCTTCTCAGGCCTTGCAACCGATTCAATCGGCTTGGCCATTCTCGTAGTGGGGCTTAGATCTAATCGGAAAGATCTCCCCTGCATCGTCAGGCCATCACACGTTCATCATAACGGCCACAGAGTACTTCACCAAGTGGGTGGAAGCAATTTCGCTTACCTCTACGACTGGAACCCGCATTGCGGAGTTTATTTTACATAACATCATATGTCATTTTGGTATTCCATCCAAGATCATCTCGGATAATGGGACATCATTCAAGAACAAAGATGTGCGTGCTTTGACCACAAAGTACAAAATTCAGCACAGTTTTTTGACACCTTATTATCCGTAGGCAAATGGGCAAGCAGAGGCATCAAACAAAATGCTAGTTGCCATCCTCAAAAATATAGTCGCAGATAGTCATAAGGATTGGCACATTCAAATACCACTTGCTCTATGGGCATATCGCACTAGCATTCGGACGCCCACTAGGGCAACTCTGTTTTCTTGGTGTATGGCTCTAAGGTAGTCATGCCTCTCGAGTTGGAAATTCCTTCCCTACGCATATCAATGCAAGAGTTCATCGATGATGACACTACATGGCAGGCCCGGTTAGACCAGCTTACGTTGCTTGATGAACGATGCGTCAATGCTCTCGAGCATTTGCGTATCTACCAAGAGCGACTTAAGAAAGCATACAACATGAAAGTTCACTTGAGGGACTTTCAGGTTGGTGACCTGGTCTTAAAAGAGAACCAACAAAACTCTAACTTGCCGCCCCATCTAAGGGACAAGTTCACGGCAAACTGGTTAGGTCCTTATGTAATTGATAGTAAAATAGGACCTGGGACATACCGGCTAGCCTCTCTTGATGGAATCAAGGAACTAGAACCCTTGAACATCAGTCATTTGAGGCCATTCCATATTTAAGAGAGCCATAGCCCAACCAAAAAAGCCCCAAGGATTCCCATAATCGCTTGGTCAACCCCAAAAATGCCCCAAAGGTGCCCATAAACCCTTTGGTCAAACCAAAAGCCCTAAGGGTTCTCATAATCCCTTTGGTCAAACCAAAATCTCCAAGGATTCCCATAATCGCTTGGTCAACCCCAAAAATGCCCCAAAGGTGCCCATAACCCTTTGGTCAAACCAAAAGCCCCAAGGGTTCTCATAACTTCTTGGTCAAACCAAAAGCTCCAAGGATTCCCATAATCGCTTGGTCAACCCCAAAAATGCCCCAAAGGTGCCCATAAACCCTTTGGTCAAACCAAAAGCTCCAAGGGTTCTCATAATTGCTTGGTCAAACCAAAAGCTCCAAGGATTCCCATAATCGCTTGGTCAACCCCAAAAATGCCCCAAAGGTGCCCATAAACCCTTTGGTCAAACCAAAAGCCCCAAGGGTTCTCATAACCGCTTGGTCACCCAAAAGCTCCAAGGATTCCCATAATCGCTTGGTCAACCCCAAAAATGCCCCAAAGGTGCCCATAATCCCTTTGGTCAAAACCTCCAAGGATCCGAAAGAATCACTTGGTCCGCACCCACTCGGGATAAACCAACCATAAAGAATTTTCAAAAACAATAAATAATCAAAAATAACAAAAAAAATGCATCTCACTTCCATGCATACTCGTAAAAAATCAAAACACAAAAAAAAAAAATAGCTGCATTAGGCATCGCATACATACATTGCACATTTGTTGATCATACAGGCCTAGAGCGCCATAGACTGTAATTACGGGCAATTCCATCATTCTCCACATTTTTCCACTTTGAAAATAATTCAGCAAAAATAAACGCCATTCACATTTTTCACAATATCATAGTCAGTTGTCTTCTAATGTATCTAGGGTTTTCACCATTCAGTTGTCTTTAGATTTCTAGCCAAAAACTGTACAAATTCAGACAGATTTTACAAAGGTAGAGTTCTACTTGGATCACACCTTGTTACGTAGCATCCCAACACAAGCTAAAAACACAAAAAAAAAATTCCCAAGTTGTGTAAATGAAAGATGAAACTTGCAAAGCAATTCAAGATACCATATAGTGAAAAGGTTATTTCACTCATCCCCCTATGTGAATGACCCCAAGAATGCTGAGAGTTGGCAAAAGGACAAGCATCTTCCCTACCCAATTCCCCAAAAATCCCAAGTTCTCAAAAAGTTGCAAACATCAAAAATTGCAAAAGTCAAAACACAAACTCCAAAGTTTGATATCCAAACCCCTCAAAGTGCATACATCAAAAAGCACAAGCAATAGTGATTCTCATCACTCAATATCTAAATCCCTTGCTCAAAAGAAAAAACAAAAATAAACAATGATTTTTATCACTATATAAGAGCAAGTATCCCAATACAATTGAAGAAAAGAAGGGAGTCGAACTTGAATCCTTGGAACTCTCAACATTCGAAAGGTCATGAGGTGATCCTCAGTACTGGTTTGGTGGATAACCTATCGGTCATTGGTGGCAAACCTCCCGCATGACGATATATCTGTCACATTAAATTGTGTGCAGATCAATGTTTGCATGTGGATGAGCTAGCTTATGGTATCCTAGATAGCACCGTAGATTAATCTTACTAAATACAACAAAGGAATTAGTGGAGCTAATTAGGTGATCCTCAATACAAGTTTGGTTGACAGCCTATCTGGCACTGGCGGTATCCTGACAAATACCACATGAACGAACTCAATTGCACACACAGGGATGCGAAATAACTTGGTCAAACTCAAGTCCGATTCATACCTTGTTCAAAAGTCTTGTAAGCTAAAAGTACAGTCTTGGCTAGTTAGTTAAAACATCTGAGTCTCAGAAAAACCTTAACTACATTTTAACACAACTGTAGCACATTCCATTATTACATCACCATCAAAAATACAAAACAAAAAATTACACATGCAAAGTCATTCCATAAAGCAATCACATAGTACAGAAAGCCAGCAAATCCCATACAGTCTATGGTGCCACCGCCAAGTTATCAACAACTCAATTCATCCATTCCATATGCATATCATATAAATTAGAAACATTCGCATTCATCATAACATATGCATACATCAATGTAAATAAACATACATACATCAACATCAATAAATATGCATAAAAATAACAATAAATCATGACAAGTGTATAATAAAAAAAGCAACGTCATGTATATATATCATCAAAATGCCCTCAGGCTACAATAAACGGTCCTCTGACCTCACAAAAAAAGCAAAAACTCAAAAACCCCCAAGCCTAGGGCGTCGGCCACCATGATCATGCAGGATCGGTGCGACGAGAACTACCCCCAGTGGTGTGGGTCCTATGGGACCTCTCAGGGCGGTTGCTGCTAGCCCCTGCATCACGCCCACTAGCGCCCCCCTCATCCAACCACCTACGATGAGAGGATGTTGACTTCTCAGTATCGTTGTCTCTCATTCGGCATGAAGATCCACCTCCAGGGAGCTCAGGTAACCGCCCATCGAGGTGGATAATCTCTGCCTCCAACTCCATCCGATGTCGAACCAAATCCATCTCCCATCGATGGTACATCACCAATGCATCATCATGCTATGCCAACTGACTCCGTAGGGGATCCCTCTCCCATGAAGCATCTGTGTCCCCATCCCGCCGATGGTACATAGCCAATGCGTTCTCCCACTCTACCAACTGAGTCCATAGGAGATCCCTCTCCTACAAAGCATCCCCGAGCTCCTCATCCCATATCCGAAGTAGATCCTCTAATCATGCTATCTCAATGTGAAGCCTCGCCTCCATACCCTCTAGGACTGCCTGAGGCATGGGCATCTCCAGGACAGTATGCTACTCTAGCTCCCACTGCTCTGAGATGTCCTACGTATCCGGCTGCTCCAAAATCCCAAAATCATCCCCCCAAAGCTATCAACCTCCACCATGTCCGCATCCTCGAGCGGAGCCCCCCAACCCTCTCTCGATGCCTCTACACCCTCCCCACCTGCTGTTGTCACCTCTGGACCTCCTAGAGGCCCCTCGCCTCGCCATCGCCACATCGTCCACCATTGGTCATACTCGATAGTCACCCTAACATTGTCCATGTCGGGGACATCAATCACTGCATCCGACTCCTCACCCAGCGGCTCAATGATCGGCCAGGCTAGAGTCCTCTCGTCACCCCGATATCGATAGATCAAAGGTTCACCAGGCAATCCCTGGTGCACCCCAAACTATCGAGTCACCCGAACGTATGAGAAATACTCCTACTCGGTCCTATGCCACCCGATCAGCCATCTCCCCCTACGCACCCATCGGAGCCACTCCCCAGCCTCAAGCTAGGCTAGACAGTCCCGATATGGATGCCAGAACACCTCCCCTAGAGCAAGGCATGCGAAGGCATCAGCATAGTGCCCTACGGCACCTGCCCACCGCTGACTCTGCCCCTGCTCCTCGGACCTCTACCACAACGCCGCATATCCTATCTCCCTGTCCACCATCTCTGCCCGAGTAGTCCATGGCAAACCCTATGGCCTCTCCACAGCTATGTGCTGCCATCCCTAGCACTGCAATAGGTAGCTGCACCCAATCCCCTTTCACCTCTGGCAGTGGACCTCGTACAACTCATCATAGAGCTGTGCTAGTAGTGTCTGACCCCACCTCATAATCAATGGCTCTAAGGTCGGACACTCAACCAGTCTAAAAACTACCTCCAACAGGTTCCATGGGAACCTCACGCCTAAGGAGTCGGGCAACAACATGTTGGAGATGAGGGTCATCAATAATGCATGCCTCACCCCCAACACGCCCTTCTCCAGCCACCACCACACCAAAATACCACCAATCATGCAATCCCCCTCTGCCCTCTCCACCGGACTATCCACCCCCATCTCCACCCCATGCCCGAAGCACCGTGTCAGCACCATCGTCCATTGATCACGTGGAGTAGTCCTAATAGGAAGCCCGTCTATCAGAATCCATAGAATCTGATAGACATCCTCAAGAGTCATCATCATCTCCCCTATTGGGAGATGAAAGGTATTGGTGTAGGGATCCCATAAGTTGATCAGGGCAGTCAGATATGCCCGATCCCCCACCATAAGCTCTAACCGAGTCACCTGCTTGAGCCCAAGGGCATCAAGCCACTCCCAATCCACCACAGTCAGTGCCTCCCATGCATCAGAGAATACCGTCGGCTGACGGTACCGACTCTTCACCACCTAAAAATAAAAAACAACACAAAAACATTAAAAACATGAAAGAAAAAAATGTATAACTAAAACACTTAACAAATAAAGTACAATAAAGTACAACAAAGTACAGACAAACAACTGTACAACAAAAGTACAACATGATCAAATAAAATTGTACAACCATAAACAAAATAACACACCTAGGGTTTCTAACCTTAAGTGTGAACAAAATAAAAAACAACAAACAAAAAAAAATTCAGTTACCTAGGGTTTCACCTTAGTCTAAACTGATAAAAAAGTGAACACAAAATAAAAACAATTTTTTTAAGCTAAGTTTTTTATCTTAGTTTCAACTAGGGTTTTCTTTTTAGTTTACAACAAAAACAAAATAAACACGGTTTTTCTTTAAAACTAGGGCTTCGATCTTAGTTTCTACAAAGCAACACATAGCACAAATCACAACAAACACAAAAAAAAATTTAACTAGGGTTTTCATTTTTAAATCGAAAAACAAAACACAAAAGAAATAAAAATTGCGGTTTTACACTGTACAATAAAACAAACAAATTAACGAGGAGCACTCACCGGTCTCGCTTTGGCTCTGCCACTTGAAGACCCGGTCCATGAACTCATGATGTCCGAGAAAATTCGACAGCGCTCCGCTACGCGAACTCGACCTCCTCCTCACAGCTCCAAATCACCAAAAAAACAAAGTGCAAATGAGCCCAAAACCTAGTTTTGGCCCTTAAATAGGCTTTTAGGCCTATAATCGTTCCACCCTGGGATGAGCACTCTAGTTAGCGCTCATCCCACCCTAGGACGATTACTAAACTGGTATTCGTCCCACCCTGGGATGATTACAGAGCAAGAAAATCAAAAACAACAAAAACTGCACCAAAATGCACAAAAAATAGCAATAAAATTGCCAAATAAGAGTGCTTTTGCACTTGACATTCTTGGCCTACAAAATAGATGTCGGGGTCACAAATCCTCACTATCCTACTCCTAATAAGGCTCCACCTTTTGTAATATGGAACTCCACGGGAGGATGGATTTTGAGAATTTCATCCCAAAACACAAAAAGGGTCAAACACAAAAATAGAATAAATTCGAACAAGGTGCTTTGGGTGTTCTTGGATCAAAATGTTGAGGTCACAAATCCTCACTATCCTACTCCCTAAGAAGGCTACCATAGCTGGACATCTCCACGGGAGGATGGATTTTTGAGAATTTCATCCCCAAACGATATCACAAAAAGGGTCCAAACCCACCCAAAAATAACAATAACATTGCCGAACAAAGGCGCCTTTGCGCCTACGCTTCTTGGCATTCAAAATAGATATTGGGGTCACAAATCCTCACTATCCTACTCCCTAAGAAGGCTACCATAGCCGGACCGCTCCACGGGAGGACGGATTTTTGAGAATTTCAACCCCAAAATGCGTCACAAAAAGGGTTCAAACCCACCAAAAATAGGTCAAATTGTTGGGAAACTGCATAAGCATTCAACGAAAAACAACTGAAGGCACCCTTAAAAAAGTCATCTTGGGTCAAGCGACTCGTCGCTTTTCTCATGTCGGTCATTCCCTCATCGATTCGTCGCTTGAGGGGGTAGTCACACTTAGTCACCAATCAACAAATACACACCCAATCAAGGAAATGGCATGCATTCAAAGGATCATTGACAAAGACAATCACGCTCCTGCTTGGGGCAACAAACAAGCAATAATCACAAGCTGATCAAACACTTGGCATTCTAGAATCATGAACTCAAGGTTCCCATAGACAAAAGGTTGCGCCCTTTGCCTATTCATGACTGAACAATGTCCAAGATCAAGTAACACCTCACCAAAAAAGGTTAACACTTGAACTAAGCTCCTTAGCTCGTCAGAAGCAAGGATTCAAGAATGCATGCCCTTTCCATACTTGGGGCATCAAAATTTGGTTAGGTTACTGAGAAACCCTAATCATTAGTGCTTTGGTTATCTATTTTTGCTCAGAACTGCGCCACGCACAGCGCATCCCAAAAAGGGGCATCTGTAGACACCAAAATAGCACCAATCCGATTATGTGACGACAAGCACTGATCGAATTGACATACACAGCCCCTAGGGCAGCCCCCAGAGGTTAAACAATGGTCCTAACCACTCCCACAATAGTTTTGGAAGGTCAAAGGTCAATTTGGCACCTTTCAGGCACCCTTCTCCTTATTCGTTCCACCCTGGGACGATTACAAACTGGTATTCGTCCCACCCTGGGACGATTAGCAGTATTCGCTCCGGGGTGGGGCGAATAGCAGGTTTGATGGGAAAAAGGTCAAACCTTGACAAATGGCAGCTCAGATCCACCACTTAACTCCTCCTTCAATGCATGGAGTGCGAGTGAGCATTTTTGAGCTCAAAGAGGCAGTCATGGAGCCCTTAATCAGGGAGGAATCTTCTTCCCCCGGCAAGGCATGATGGCCAAGTGGCGCCTCTGCATGCTCATTCACAAGAGACCCTCAGGTCTATAAAATGGTGAGTCTTCTCACCCCAAAAATGGAATAGAGGAGGAGCATTTGGAGCAACGGAGTGCTGCCGAATTACATCCTCACCCATCGTTTGTGCTTCTTACATCCTTGATCTCTCTTTTGGAAGGGAGGTTATTGGGTGATTATTGGAAGTGCAATTCGGACCCAAAACCCGAACATTTGGCCACAATACCCCACCCAATTTTTTGACACAACCCCATAAGAGGTTTTGGACCCATCCCAAGTGGATTGGTGCCGAAATCGAGCCCCAAACGGCGGGCGTCCTGCCCCCGGGTGCCCCCTACACTGTTACTGAGTCCTAATCGCCCCACCCCGAGTGATTAGAAATTTGTGGTAGATTTCCCTACTGTTTCTTTTGCATTTGATTCTAGGTCATCCATATATGCTGTCATTTAAATTTCATGTCATTTGGATGAGTTTTGACTGTGCTTTCAATGTTTCTCGCTTTCACTAACATACAGGGAGCATCATCGGATACAGGGTGATCGAGGCCGAATATGCAAAATCCGACCTTCTGGGTCGTTCCAAAATGCCCCGTTTTGCCTAACCCCAACTTTGTAGGTGTTTTGGAGGCCCCTGGATGGGACATTTAGGAGGTCACCTTCTGACGTTTTATGATAGTCCTAATCGTCCCACCCCGGAGCGATTAGAAATATGTGGTAGATTTCTCGATTGTTCCTTTTGCAGTGTGTTCCTGGTAATGTTTTCTTGCTTCTATCAAATTTTTAGCTTATTCTGATATGTTTTAGTTATCATTTTAATTATTTTTTGCATGCATCAACCGTAGGCCTTGGGGATCGCATGTTTCCCTCCATCCGCAGGTGCTACTAATCGTTTACTATTTCTCTGAACGTAGGATCCCAACACCGGAGGGGCAGCAAGGAACTATAGACGCATTCATGCAAGTGGCGACAATGTTTGGTCCGCCCATTTTCAATGTGGGCACGCGGAAGATCCCCAAGGGGAATATATCATTTGTGGTGTAACAAAACTATGTCCGACGCTCCCAGCCCCTGAAAAGGGAGGAGACGTATTGTAACCCGATCTCGAGCAAATTAATAAAATAAAGGGCTGCACTTTTACATTTGCTTTAAATCTCATTTCAATTCGTTTGTTTTCCCTCTTTTCATGCATTCTCGTTCGTAGGACTTAGCGTTACATTTCCCTTTTGTTTGCTTCCGTATCCTCGTGCTTTCATTACCTTTTAGATCTAAATAAAACTTGGTGATATTTTATTTTGGTCCACAATCTACATCAGCTGGTGACTCCCCTACAGACTGAACCTAACCCTAATGATGAATTGCCTTGAGTAGAATAATACGAGTCTAGTAAAAATTGATTGAGGTTCATTATTGGAATACATTCTATATCGTTCCTAAAGATCCATTTCCTAAAGGACTTGAGATTTGATGAGTAGCCTCGACCTCACTAGTAGATAAGTTATGCTCATTTGATGATTTCAATAGCTTAGGTCTTGTAATGGCTTAGTATGATAGTCCCTGTTAAAATTACATAGATCCTTTGAATATTTAGAATCCCCATGAGATTCTTAATATGGCTTTGAAATACTTTTCAAGTTTTTATGGGACAAATAAGACTACATTTGAACATTATTAGGATGTTGCATCCTTGACAATGCTTCATGATGTCATACATGAATATGTGATGCTCAAACTCCTAATTCTCTCCCTCAAGGGAAAATCATGGTTGTGGTACAAGACCTTAAAGGGTGGGAGTATCTCTAAATGGGCTATTTTAACACATCTACTCATTAACACATTTGATTTAAAATAACTTGGTAAAGAATCCCCTATCAACTACAACCATCTCCTGCTTAGGCATACCTATTTTATGCATGGGCCTTGTACTTAGATATAAGTCTCATTTTTCTCTAGGAAAAAATTATTCGTAGATTTTTACAAGGAGGCTATGCAAGACAAAAATATGTTAATACATGTGGGAATATTACCTCCCAGAGAAGTACCTGCTTTATATTTAATCTTGTCACAACCAGCCCCAAAAGCATCTACAAAAATATTTTCCTATCAGTCCCAATCAAAGTAAATTATTGGCATAATGGAAAATGGCACAAGATTACACACTTGTTGAAGAGGAGAAAATTCAGGTTGTCTTACCTTTCGATCAAAATATTACCACCACTATATTGCTTCTACCAATATAAAACATGAATTCCTAGGGGTTGGTGCCTTTGTGGTACTTTGTGCTCTCTAACTCTCTCACTAGTCAGTTGAGGCTAACAAGGAGTAGTAGAGCATAAGTTTCAATTTATGATGCTAAGAAAGAAGAGGGAGATTCGATGCCTATTTATGATATTTTTAGAAGACCCTCTTATTGTCTAATTGAAACCTGGAATAATTTTAGCCCAAACGAAGAACAATCAGCATGGATGCCCTAGCCCATGTCATGTGACACATACCCTGCCATGATACTCTTTGGATAACCAAGTGGTAATTTTCCAGCCCCCTAGCAATTGATGCATGCCAATATTAGTGGCTAGACAACAACTTAGATCATGCTGGAAATAGAACAAGACACAGTATAGATCTCAAACTAATGAGCTAAAGTGGGAGGAAACACTTGAAACCGTCCTCGATTAATGTAGACATCAAGGATAATTGGATGGATGCATTTACCTTCCTGATTGGTTATGACTTGGGTCTACTAATCCCAAAGGAGAGTGCTAGGCCCAAATGGCATCCCATGAGACTCGAGAATATTAGTAGGTAGTACCAAGATCAGAATGGATAACAACTCAGGTTTGATATCATCTAGTGTGCTAGGTAAACCAAAATTTTATGTAAATATATGATAAGTAAATAAATTTTGCAGCAAAGGCATGGCACTCATGTTTTTCTGGTAAAACATTCGAGAAATGGATTTATAGCTGGCCAAAGTAGTAGGAAATATATATCAAAAAACATAAGTAGATTTTCTAGGTCAATTCTTGGAATATTAACACTTTATTTTCTATCCTCCCCTTTCTTCTATGTTGTTTGTTCTTTGTTATTCCTTTTCATTTTTTATTGTTGTAACTCCGTAGTCCAATGAATAATACCTAGCAAGTACAAGTTTTACATATTTTCCTTGGAAATATAAGATCATAAGAAAAATAATTTGGGACTCGTGTAAGCAGAACATATTATCTATGATGGAGGAAGTCTCTAGAATATAGGGCATCGTCTCACATACCAAGTGGACCTCTGTGCAATACAACACATGCTAAATCCAACCAAAAGAGGGAAAAAATTCTATAAATATACCCCCATGCACAACCACCAAAGGATTTAAAGAAGAATAAGTGTGAGAGAGTAGATGGAACAAAGTGATCCTATAGTGAGCGGTGATGAACAAAATACATTCTTGTTGGATTGCGTCAAGAAAAAAATCCATGATAGAATAAGCAAATATTGTTTGGTATTCTACCTATTCTCAAAATCATGATGGGGCTTTGAAGAGTGTGTACAATAGGATGCAATATATGGGGGTGTACGATGGAGTAGGTAAAGAATCCTTACCTTCTCTTGAGATAACCCTACAATTGCATACCATTTTGTGTCTATACTTTTTTGCATCCTTCCTCTTCCTCTATTTTCCCTTATTGCTTTTATCACCAACTTCTTTGGTTGGTGGTGTTTTATTTTATGTTTTGGTGGATTATAATTTTTTCTATTGTATCCTCTCTCCTCTTGTGTTGTATTGTGTTGTTCTTGATTTTTTTGTCTCACTTGTTATCCCCCTTATTTTATTTTTTCTCATGATATCCCACCAAGTTATTTTCTCTCCATAATTCTCCCCCTCCCTTCTTGCTACAACCCCTACAAGTTGCATGTTCACAAAATTTTATTCTAGCTCCTTTTTCCCTTCCATTTTCCTTAGATAGCATTAAGTCCAAAGTTTTGTTGGTTGATTGGATTTCATTTTCTCACAAAGTAAAAATCCCCTATGATTCACCAAGAATGTGGTTATATTTTGAACCTATCCACCCCTAGATGCTGGTAGATATATACTAATATTATTTTATTACAAATAAAACTAGAGATTGCTAACAATTTTCTCAGCTCAAAACACTCATCAAAGACAAAGTCAGAGCAATGCAAATAAGGATGATGAAGGCGATCCTTAAATTATCTCTACCTACAACTTGTAGGTTAACTGAATTCCACTAAAGAACCAAAAAATAATTAATGTTGTATGATCAAGGCATGCGATCACCAAAATTATGGTACTCAAACTCAGAGAAGATATATAAATTCTTACTGTCAAAGGTCAGGCTTCAACTGATATGACTACCTCTTCAAGATACTAAAAAATCTATGTTTGATTAGAAATCTAGAATGACAATATTTCCTTACCTCCTACCTAGAAGCTAACAAGAGCATAATCATAAGATTGGATAAATCAAATGTATTCCATTATATTTGCATCTAGGTAAAAATCCATTAGAATACTAAAGAATGAGAATGAAATAATAGGCCAAATATTGAAATTATTAGGACATCTACTATGGGTTGATAAAATATCAAGAATCCTCTAAGAATCTAGAAGAAAAAATAGAGAGATAAAGTGGCCTCATTCCAGAACATTTATACCTAGCTAAACTTGGTGGAGTCTCAAAGGATTTGTATTTGATAGGATAGGAAAACAACCTAATTTTATGGATCTAGAACAATTAGGACCAACCAGAGCCCAAAGGCATCTTAAAGACCCGATCATGGAATGTGGCCAAGTCCAAATGAGGCCAAAATAATTAAGCTCAATGGGACCCCGATAACTCATATATTACCTGGTTAGGGAGATGGTATGTTCACTTCAAAACTAGAACTTTCATCCCTGATCAGGGCCTGACGAGCTCTTAATAAACCAATATCAAGACCAAAAATCAATAAAAGGTGAATACGAAGCAATGAAGTGCGATGAAGACAGAAATATTTAGGCTCAATCAAAATTCTACCAACACTAAGAGACCTGGTGCATTCAAAAATAGAATATATACCAAGTGCAAAGGATACCAAAAGATCCATACTTGGTTGAAACTTTAAAAGAACTCAAAGATCCAGTGCATGTACAGGTAAAAGGAGGATACTGAAAGAATTGCACTCAATTGGCACCTACCAAGATCTGGTAAGGAAGATATGGTGTTCATATTAGAGTTAAACCATTGGGAAACTAGTAAACAATCGAAAGCTATGGGAATAAGAAGTAAGCATCTCGCACATGCACAAATTACCTATCAATCATTCTCCAATAAGAAAAACTCCTCTCTCTCCCACAACATCCACTGAGAATTATTCTATGTTAGAATATCATAACAAAAAATACCATCATATGGATGATAGGATGGCTAAGTAGAAGAGAAACCAATGGCTTGAGTGCATCCAGTGAATAGGACATGAATCAAGATTATGTGGATCTAGGCCACGTCAATCAACCACATCTACATAGTTGGAGGAGCCATATCTCTAAGGAGGTCCAATAGGCTAGAAAACTCTATAAGAAGATAGTAATCCACTTCTTAGGTAATGATGTTTTTGACTCCCATAGAATTGTAATATGTGTATAAATACAAGTATATAAATACAAAATGGATCGGCTCTTAAGCATTTACAATTCATATGTAAGGATAAAAATTGCATATTAATACAAACAAACTATTTTTTAATCTCTGGTTTGATTCATTTGCAGAGTATGTATGTGTGTATACATATATTTTTATTTCTAATTTGAGCATATTAGATATTTATGGTGATAATTTTAAATTCTGCGTTTCCATCATACTCATTTACTTGTCTAGAATTTGGGTTCTTTTAAATACAAAGTAGGTTAAAATTGTATGTTCTATAATGGTTTCTTATTTCTAATTTACGCATGTTAAATTTTTGTGGTGATATTTTTGAATCCTGCATTTCCACCACACTCATTTACTTGTTTTGAATTTGTGGTTTGATCAACATGCAATAGGTTATAATTGTATACATTGTGATTGTTTGTGTAACTAGTTGGTCTGTTAGGTAGTTGGTTGTGATTTGTAAGGTCATTGTTATTACATGTGTCTTTATTTTGCTTAATATGTACCAATTTAAGTTTTGTCTAGTTTATTTTATTTCTTCCAACACCCTTTTCCCCCTCATTTTTAGGAGTAGTTAGCCATGGAACCAATCTCCTCCGAAGATTGACCATCATAGATTGCCAAGTATTTATATGTTGTTCAAGGTATGTGGGTGCACAAACCTTTCCATTAGACAAATTTTCCAACCAACACAAGTGTTCTTACATTATTTAATACATTCACAAAAAACATAGTCAAAATAAAATATTATTATGGATTAATGATCAAGTAAAATATCTTTTGATATTTACCCTCTTGTCTACCATATTGGTCCACAACCTAGAGAGCGAGCATTAGTGTATATAAATTTAATAAAAATGGTAAATGTGTAAATTATGTAGGAGTATTTGGTTAAAAAATATATATGTATATATGTAAATAAAATTAAAATAATAGAAATATTAAAATACTAGTAATAGTAGTAAAAATAAAGAATTATTATTGTTGTACAGTAGTTGTCATTCAATTATTGCTATAGTAATTCAAAAATTGTTGTTGTTGTTCAATTTTTGCTTCCATTCAATTGCTACTACTACCATTTAATTATTGTTATAATAATTCAATTATTGTTTATTCCATTTAATTGTTGCTACGATTCATGTGTTTCCATACAAGTGTTTTCATACAACTGCTACCATACTAGTATATTGTATAATTGCTATCATACCAATATGTCATACAAGTCATATCATACCAACATGACATACACATGTTTCCATATCAATGTGTCATACAAGTGGTTATTGGGTAGTAATGAGAAAAAAGTTTAAAAATTAATTTTTGAAGAAGTTTTAGAAAATGAAGGAGCATAATATTTAGCCTTTTATATTTCACCATAACTTCCATTTATGAAAAAACATAAATATGATGCATCACTATATTTTTGGTAGTTATGTAGAAATAAGTAGTTTAATGATATCTTTGTTGTACATAGATTTTTTGGTTTGTAATAATATTTTTAGTTAGTGGAAAAGATAGTCTCTCATTAGACCTCATCCTCTAGAATGCATATTTGGTATTAGAGAGGGATTTTCAAAGTTATATAATACATGTCAGAGAAGATATGACATATCATGGAAGAGTATGTGATCTTGTGTGTCGACAATTAGACATAGCCAAGATGTTAAAAGGAATCATAGTCAAATTATATGTAATTAAGAATACCTAGAGGATAGGTGTTCATATTGAAGATGTTAGTAATAGTGAAGAGGATATTGATCATCTAGAATATCCAGTTGTAGAGTAAAGAGAAAAATTAGAGCAAAAATTGATTAGTGAAATATCTAACATAAGAAGTAAGACAAAATTAAATACTACCAATGTTAATGGAGTTTTAAATCTATAATAGTTGATATATTAGATACTAGATATGGAGATATTATTTAGTTAACCTAAAGTGGGTTAAATTTACATACATATGGATGTAGGAGTATGCATCATTTTTGTGGCATCATGTCCAAAAGAGGGAGGTAGCCAAAAAGAAAGTATAAAATTCAAACATGGGATATTCTTGTGCTCGAATTAAAATCTAAGTTTTAGGTTGCTAATTATCAAATTAGGTTGTTTAGAAAACTTCAAAATATTATGCAAAATGAGTTGATAATGAAGGAATATATAAAAGAGTTCTATAAATTGACTATAGGAGCAAGCCCTATTTAAAATTATGAGGAGAAAGTGGAAAGATACATCAATTGGACAAGGTTATCCATACAAGATAAAATTGGTATGGTGTGAATTAAAATAGTTAAATCCATATATCAATATGCAATCAAGGTAGATAAAACGTTGGTCTATAGAAAACATAATAACTCAAGAAGTAAAGGAAAGTTATCTTGAGAAAGAGGACAAGCCAATAGTGGAAGAGCATACCAAAGGAAGGAGGGAAAAGCTAGTACTTCTCAATGTAATTTCAGTTAGAATACTAGATAAGGTAGAGGTCTCTCAAAAGGAAGAAGTGGTTATGGTAGAGGAAGGGTCAAAGGATTCCACAAAAAATGATTTATATATAGATAAGTTGATCATAGAGCATTCCAAGTGAACAGTAAAGACATGGTAAGGGAAAGGAAGTTAGGAACCATATTACATAAGTCAATGAAGAAATTTTTGCCTCATAAATACACATGGAGGAACTAAAACAAGGAGAGTCTCTCATGATAAAGATATTTTTGTTGAAACCATCCAAAGAGAAGCATCAACCAGTGTAATAAAGGAATCATTTTAGAGCCAAGGCAAGTATTGCAAAGTCATTGAGGATAGTAGGAGTATATATAATTTAATGTCTATGAATATGGTAGAAAATCTTAGGTTGAAGAGGATTAACTACAATAATCTATACAAAGTATCATGGTTGCAAAAGGGACATCCAAATTTGGAAAGTTAACAATGTAAGCCAAACTTTCAAATTGGTTCTTAAAGTATGAGATACTATGTGATGTTATGCCTATGGATTCTGCTCAAATTTTATTGGGAATGCCATGGTATTTTTATAAAAATATAGAGTATTATGTTAATATGAACACCTATACCATTATAATGGATCAAATAAGGTACACATTTAGTAAATTAGGGGACAAAATAGATAAGGTGGACAACAATTAAAAAGCATGCCTAATCTCTAAAAAACAATTCTTAAAGAGACTGAAGAGGAAGGAAGCAAATTTTACTTTCGTTGCTAAACCCATAAAGTATGGGACAATGGAAAATATGGCTAAAACTTCATATGAAGTGAAGTATTTTTTGGATGAATATGTAGATATTATTTCAAAAAAATAGTCATATGGGTTCTACCTATAAGGAGTATTAGTTATCACATATATTTCACTCCCAAGTCAAACTTAATAATAAGGTAGCTTATAGAATAACACTATGGAGAATGAAGGGTTAAAAAAATAAGTGCAAGAGCTATTAGATAAGGAGCTAATTGTAAATATATTGAGCTTATATGGATTACCATCTATACTAATACCCAATAAGGGTAGAGAATGGTGTATGTGCATATTTTTGTGGACCATTGATAAGATAATCGTAAAGTATAGGTTGTCATTTCAATATATGGATGATTTTATGGATTGATTGAGTGGTTCAAAGTACTTCACAAAGATATATTTTAAGAGTGACTATCATAAAATATGGATTATATAAGGGGATGACTGAATGATGATATTTGAGACAAAGGATATATTGTATGAGTGGCTAGTCATATTATTTGGTTTAACCAATGTACCAAGTACTAACATTCTATGTTTATGAGTGTTGAAACCATTTATTGGTAAAATTGTTGTTTATATAGGTTATATTTTGATATTTAGTAAATACAAAGATCATCAGGTCAATAATGAGCATTGACATGCTTGCCTTCATCACTTGGGGTTGCTTAATGAAAATTAGATTCATTCCCTAACACACCTATGGGTCTACCATAAATGGATGAAATGAATCTATGGAAAAAGAGTATGACCCAACTCCTTTAAAATTGGTAACTTGGTCCTAAAGAAAAACCAAAACAACATCAATGTGAAAGATGAGTCTAAAGGTGAGTTTGAGCCAAATTGACTAGGTCCACTCATAGTGATTACCAAGTATGGATTAGGAGCTTATCATTTTACTACACTTAATAGTAATGAATTAAAATAACCCATGAACATAATACATTTTAAATATACTATATTTAATCTACATCCTTTTGTATCAATTTCATGCATGATTGTCTACTTGTATGACTTCTTAATTTCACAATGGCTTATTCATACATGCTTGGTTGTTTCATGCATATTAAGTAAGGAGATACATTGTGATGCATGTGATGATCATATTAATATAGTCTATACATGCATTGCTTTACACTAGGTGGTTGATGATAATAAATATCTACCTGTCCATAGATTGCTTATCACATATTGCATCATTTGTTATCTTGTATTCCTATTTACTCATCCTCCTCATAGTTTTCCCATGGATTAGTTTTATGAGGGTTATATGGTAACACTATCATATAAAAATTAATGAATAAGAAACAACATAATTATGTTACCTTACCAGAGCTACTACCATGGTAGAATATTGTAGCCCTTATCTCTCCTTCTATTCGTCTCTATAGAGCATGCAAGGATGCAATGCTAATATTAATTAGGCATAGATTACTCTACATTAACATTTCACTAGGTAACTAATGCTAGTAGGACTCCCTCAATGTCATATTTCTTGCTCTTACATGCCTCCTTGATGCATGCTTGCTTAATCTCATAATGTCTTCCTTACATATAATAGTAGTTGCTTGGACTACCTCCTATTGAGTCACAAAATCTACAATAATGCTATGATGATCCTTATAAAGTTAGCTCATTTATGAAATGCATATGCAATAGGTGATTGAGACTAGTGGATCTCTTCATCAATATATATTATTTATCCAAATCACACCTCACTTTTGTTTGTCCTCTTATCCTTATGTATCATCAAGAGGATAGGCTAGGTAATTCCAAAACTTGGAAAGCACATACGATTTTATTGATTTTCCAAATGGTGCAATGATAATGTCTATGTTGCTATGTAAAGCATAAATACACCAAGAAAAACTTCCTCAAAAGGCCAATAACAACTTCTTTCATCAAAATATTTTCCCACCATCCTTTCTTGGTTATAAAATATCAAGAGGATGTATTATCCATTATCTAATAAGTTATGTATGCATACTAGTTTTATGAATATACTAGGCAAAAAATAATAGGTAATATTTCTCTCCCATGATATATATACAAGTTAGGATTGAATCGATACCCATCAACCTTTATATTGCCTTATATCCTAATGAGAAGACTATGATTATTCTTGACCACTCTTTTCACTAGTTTATGAGGGATCCAAGACATATCCTAATCATTACAATCATTTTACAATATCCCCACTACCTTATAAGTGGTTCATAATATAGCCTAGATAAGCACCTTTTATTGAGTCATCACTATGCCTTACCAAACTTTCACTCTTTAACTTTATGATTCTTACATAGAAATAGAGATATCTATAAAAATAAGACTTTTATTTGAATCCTAATCTTTAGACTCTCCCTTTACATTTTTTTAGCAACAATAATATTTTCATATGATGTCTATTCCACAAAGTCATCAAAGAAATGGTGCAATCTCCACACCTTTTTCTCATCAACTTAATATTTTTGTTACTGTCATTTTTATAATCTCAATAGAAAATAGAATATTGTAAACCACTTCCTCATGAGCTAATAAAGGGGCTAATATTTATTGTTTCTTGAGTGCTTATACATTAATCAGGCTTACATTACACTACTTAGGGGTAAAGAAGACAAGCATTAAAGTTCTTCAAACATAAGGTGATTAGGCAATACCAATAAAATATGTTAAGCTTAAACTAAAAAATATTTTGAACATCAAATCAAATATCATAAGTACTCATTTCAACAGAAACATTAATAAATTCAATATACATATTTTTATCTATATCTATCTATATATATAGCTAGACAGTATTAATCATCAAAATTTTGATTGCACTATCATAGAAAATATTGTATATCATCAAGATAAATGCACAACATATAGAAATCATATAAGACTAAGACTCAATGTTAGGTGCCCCCTAAATATGGTGCCTTCGTCTATCTCCACCTATAGGTACCATTGTATGATCTATAGATCCTCCTAGGTCCCATAAGATCTCTTTATGCTTAGTCCAACTCCTATTACACCTAAAGCATCACTCTTTCCATATGGTATAACTTCTCTTATGACTTATATATCTCTCCCTATGACTACCCAAGCTCATTTTACATCTATCCCAATTATCCTTGTAATGTGATAAATGCTCAAATAACATTTGTGTCATATATGTTTCTCTTATCGATCTTGCTGCAATAAGTTACACTATGCTTTCATCATATTCACTAGTTATACTCTCAATACCATAACACATTATAAAAATATCTCTTATCAACTAGTCCCTCTCCTACTCCTATATTACTAGTTGTCTCTCCCATTAATTTGCATATCCTTACAACACCGTCACTTATTTGTCCCCCTCTATTTAGAGTTTATCCAATTCTACCTCTAGTTGACCTCTTTATGATCATAACTCTACTATATCCATATATCATTTCTCATCCTATAGATGTTACAAAGCTTAATAGATTACCAATCACTTATTTAGATTATCCCTTTCCCACTCTAACTTGGTTATCCACCATAGTAGGCCCTTTATCTTCTACAATAAAATAGTAGGGGTGACCTACTACCCATAGCGTTGAAATCAATAAGTGTTGATCTACCATATTTGACCTCAAACTTCATTGATGATGACCTACTCCACTTCATCCTCTATGGTATACTTCAATGGTGGAAACACTCGAAGTGTTGCCATCATAGATAGCTTTTGTCTCTATCTCTATATCCTTAGATATTCTCAGATGTGCCTCCATAGGTATGGCCCAACCCATCCTTGATGCCTAGGTGCCTTCTCATATGATAAGGTAACTCATTTAGGATGGATACCCTAATACCACCACTCACATACCTTTACAAAACTAGGATCATTTGTATCCTCCTTTGTGTAGCTATATATATTAGGATAGCCACCAACTCCAATCTCCTAAGAGGCTCGCCTGAAACATATTGGTCCTATGGAAATATACTAAACACTAAAATATTTGATAAACTAATCAAAATAATATAGTTTCAATTCACCCTTTGTTCCCATAAACCATATAGTGTGTCACACTTATGCTAGCTACCACCCATCATCCAACCACCTTGTATGTAGTTAATATAGTTTCTATATAAGTTAATATGTTTAAAGTCTATCCACTACGCTCTTAGCATTTATTAGTGGCCTCACAATAGATATACCTTACCCCATTTTAAAAATTTAAGTCCACACAAATGTCATAGGAACCTATTAATCATCCACCCTCCTTAGAAGACCTAGTGGTCACATGATTAATATATGATACAAAACATAAAACTCTTAAAATATCTCTACATCACCCAATGTAGTATTTCATATAATCACCCTAATACCATTAATACCTTTAATAACATCACTTAATCATCTTGCATATCTGAAACTACTTCTCCCTAAAACCATGACATCTTATCCTACTCATATATCCAACTAGGATCTCTAATACCAATGTATATTAGTTGGTATTCAATTGGTCTAACCTCTTTGAAAAGCAACATTGATGTCAATGCCAAAATGTACCACTAGAAAAACCTCAATATTGATAGTCAAATATCTATTCTTTGTGGATCTCACCTACCATCCCACTCATCATGTTACTAAACTACTAGTTAAGCCACATAAATATCAATCAAGAGATCTAACTAATTAATAAAAATTAAATCAGGCCAAATAAGTTAGTTAACTCCTAGTCAACTCCATGCATATACTTTTAACTACCTAGTCATATCTTGCAACTTAGTTCAACTTGATACCTCATGTTATAAACTTTCCACCTCTTCCTACACATGGACAACTCATCCATCATCTCATGCACCTACAATAGATCCTCCAAAGGGCTTGGGTGTTCTATAAAATCACACTTGGAGGAAGCTAAAAAAATAAATTACAAAGATAATTAAATTCTACCAAAATTATAAGAAGGGATTTTCATCATCCACTTTCTATCATAACCTATACAAGCAACCTTGAAATTGCACATCAATAACATAACAAGAAAAAGGAAGCAATACAAAGGGGCATTCAACAAGTGTACATCTACAAACGGATAATTTAGTTGTGACCTATCCTCTTGAACCTTGTTATATCAAGTATTTTATTCAAACTTTATAATCATATTTTTTTTGCAGATCAAAATCATCATCTTAGCATTTATTCAAAAGAAAAGCAAGGATTTAATCCCTTTGTCAAGGAATCCCAATGTTCCTAAAGATATTGAGCAAACATATTTGCATTACTAGGGTTAAATTCTACTTTTAGTCAAAGGTATCTACTTTTCTATAGGTTATTGACAAAATCATCATACCATTTAAAGAGTATTGTAGGAATTCCATACAATATTTTTGCACAACACTTTTTCAACATGACAATTTTGATGGCCCATGGCATTTCTACACTATGGTTCCTATTGGCATCTATCATTTTTTTAGACTATACGATCAAGTATAGCCTTTTCAAATTCTCTTATGTGTTAGATAAGATTTTTAGATTAGATTTTATGTGTTGTTTCCAAGATCAATTTACCATATTTGTGTAATTGTTGTAAAAGGGTAACATGTAGCATTTCTATTTATAGATTTGATAAAAAAGTAGGGTTTAATAAAAATTTGTTGCATTATATCTAAAATAAAGATCACAATAATTCATTCTTGTAGATCAAACACATTGATTACATCATTTACAAACTAATAGTATGCTTTATAATAAATTTTGTAAAGGAAAGTTGACCATTCAAATGGTTTTGGAAGTTTATATTAAAGGGTGAACTTTGTTGCCTCTTCTTACATTTCAGACATAAAATCAAAATTACCCATAATTGAATTCTAGGTTAGTTCACTTTTGTAAGCATTCTCTTGATCCTTCACTCCCAAAAGAAAAATAGAAAGTGTTATCTTTTTTGCAAGCATTAAAAATCAAAATGTGTATAAACCTAGGATTTGTATTCCTATATCATTGTATTCATTTGTGTTGCATTTCATCATATAAATCCACATTTAATATAAGACTTATATTTTCAAGACCCTTGATGTGTCTTCAAATCAATCCACAAAACATATATTGAAAGGCTCCACATTAATGCCTCCCTAACCTTTAGTGTGGGCACACATTTTATGCCTCCACAAGTAGTAACTATGTGTGGAATATTTATACTTCACTCTTTTTTTATTATTATTGAGTAAATACTTCTTATACATATACATATCTGTCGTGGGGATTGAACCCAGGTCACATCACCAATAATGATCTATACTTTACTTGAGAGATATCAAGGAAAGGTGGTTAATCGATAATACCTCGAGTAGCAAGAGATAGATGAGCAAATATGGATGTGATATTTCTATACAAGAGGTGGGTAATATGATGCCACCTTCAAAACCAAATAGTGATGATGATGACCTTGTTGCTATTAGTATTATGCCTACTCTTGCGTAGATTATTTACAAATTTTCATGTCTCATTATTGTTTTATCTTAAAAAAATAAAATTTTCAAATCAAAATAATGTTAGTATGAATGTTTAGAAGACGTAATTATTATATGCAATTTTTTTTAATAAGTAACTTATAAATTATTAATATAATATATATTATTTTAAAAGTAAAAGATCTTTAGATAGATGCAAATGCCACGTGAGTTACATCGTCCTCGTTAATCACTACATTAAAAATATATGTAAATTCACAATTCCATTGATCTGCACAATTTAAGACATTTATTAATCATCTTTCTCCGTTGGATATCACAACGCCTATTGAGCATCACACCATTTATTTATAAGAAATGGAGGACGCCTCCGTAAAATTTCTTGAGAATATATTATACTTTGACGAGAGAGATGAAGATATGTGGGCAATAATTAAAAATAAAGCATCAAACAGAAGAATATGAAAAGGACCAATTAAGGGATGAAAGAGGGCTTCCCATAATTTCAGAATAAAAGAAGGAAATATACATTTTATTTAAAGAAAAAAGCCACCGTTATCTTTTATCACGGTTTTGACTTACAGAGAATCAATGTTGCGCTATAACACGTCATGCCGAATTCAAAGACGGGTACTGTTGTCAACAACTACGATCTAAAAAATTAATTCTTGATCACAACATATTTCAGTCCATGTCTCACAATGGGCACTACTACATATGTCTAAACGGAAGCCTACATTCGTTGTACTGTTGACCTCCACACGTTCATGCTCTTCGTAGATATTTTATTCAGAAAGTTGACAACAAACCTGAATACATACTGATTACAATGACGGCGGAAATTTGGTGGATTAAAAAATAGAGTGCATCTTTGAATGAAAATCGGTTGTCTACGTTAGAGTGGGAAACAAACAAAAGCCTTGGATTGAAACAGTCAATTTTGTATTGGGTGTTTCAGTTCTGATATATCTATAGGTTAGAAATATGACTATGCAACTTCGTTTGCAGTTCGGCAGCGACTTTCTGTACCTTACCTAACATCTATAACAAAATTTAAAAGAACGTCGGATCTGAGTGAGACCTTTTGCAACCATCAACTCACTCTTCATATTTTGTGCAAAGCATGACATAATAAATTATTTTAAAGTAATCTATTTTTTTTTTAAATAAATTGGGTTTTTGAATAAGGGTTAGTTGGATTGGTAGTTGTCTGTCTAGCACTTACCAAGAAGAGATTTAGGTTCAAACCTCAAGGACATACTTATTGCAAAAGTAGTAGCCTGATCTGAATCCTCTGAGTGCCCACCATGTATACCCACAAGGGTGGTACAAATCCAAAGCGACCGATGGTCCCTCTCACGTTAGGTCAACAATAACAAGGTGATATAGGCTTGTTGAAGCCACGAGTGGTCCCTCTATGGTCAACAACAACGAGGTGGTATAGGCTTGTTGGGAGCAACCTTTGTGATTTGAACCATGCACTTGACAATTACTAAAAATAACGTGGATATAACCAACTCTCACTGGTAAAAAAAATATTTGCTCTCTCAAATCAAATTTTCTAATTAAATATCACTTTTATATTGTTAAAAAGGTTTGTTATATATATTTTTAATTATATAAGAGGTGTTCTAATGTGTGAAAGCAATTTAATATAGTCTTGAAATAACTTATAAATTATCTCTAAAAAAAATTAATGAATTAACTATTAAAAACATAATAAAAACAATAATCAACAAGTAAAATAGAAAAGAAGAGGAAGGAGATGCAAAAAAGAAGTAAATGAAGTGATAAGAAAAATAAGATTACAACATAAGGTATTTGTTTTTTTACTTATATCATATTATATAAAATGTTTGCATATTATTTGTGTTATTTTATAAGTGACGTATTGTAGGATTTCTTGTAGATGTTTTTCTATGAAAAACATTGTGAAGAAAGATCTTACATGGATGTTTTGAGCATTTTATTTGGGTATGTTTTTTTCATTAAACAATTGTGAGTATGTGTTTTGCTACTTATAAAAATGTTTATTAATAATAATTTATATTCAATAGTGGCTGGCAAAGATTACTAGATGTGTGTTGATACTTATTAAAATGTTTGCCAAGATGAGTAGATGTTGCTTGAGAGACAAGGTCTGAGAAGATTCACAAGATTCTTTGATTTTTCCTTATAATGTTTTAAATGTCTTTTAAAAAACATTAAATTAGTTGATTAAAATGTGAAAGCTGAGAAAGGCATAAATTCCTCATACCCAAACTCTAAACTAGATATCCAAAATTGATTTGGCATTGGTATTGAAGTCTTGACAAGTTGGGACAATATTTTGAGAACTAATAATCAGTTTAATCTTGCAAGAGTTACATATTTTAGTGCTAATTGTAATATATATTTTCAACCCGAAGTTTTAATTTACCGGCTGAGTTTCATGGAGTAAAAATCCCCATGTAATATGTTTGTTTAACTTTATTTAGATATATATATATATATGTCACAAAAATACATAGTAGTTATTTTGATATTTAGTAAATACAAAGATCATCAGGTGCATTTACTTCAGGTGCCAGGCGATGGGGGTATATTATTAATTAATAGCTTCTCAAATGAAATTTTGGAAAAATGACTGCTGAGTTCAGAAAAAAAACATATGTCGTCCCAACGATCGTATTTTAAGGCAGCTGTTCAGTATATAGTTTTAAGCTTGAAAGGAAGTAAATATATATTTTTAAAATTGAATTCACATTTCATTATAATCAATAATAAATATTGGAAAGGTCATTGCAAAGTTACAAACCTATAGCATACAGGTCATGGTGTTAAGTGCAATGCGATCGTAAGCCTACCGTCATAAAGCATACAGAGATTAAATTCAAATGAAAAATATAATTGTACAATGCTAAATATTTTGAGAAACTACTTGTTAAACTACGGAGGTGACAAAGCTGTGTATGAGACTTCCTTCAAAGTTGACAGTTTGATCATCATCCAGAAATCAAACTAGGATAGTGCGGCCAGCCAGAAGATGGCCCTGATTCATCACATGACGATATATACATGTTATTTATCTTTAAACCAAGCCTGCGTCGAAGGGTACCGCTGCTGACGATAACCAGGTGTCACCGCAGATGAATCTAGATACCGTAAAATTTTGAGCATGAGAAGCGTCCATCACTGAATGATAGCCAGACCACTGGACTCGCTTTGCAGTACCAGCCCCAGGCCCTTCATTTTCATATTCACCGTAATATAATGTCGCCGGACCATTCCAGCCACCCCTCTGGATGAATTAGGATATCCAAGTAAGACTGCATATAAACCGTGCGAGAGAAATTCTTCCACGGCCGCCACAGATAAGTTGGAAAAGAACTAATCACCGGAACGAGATCGGGCGCAGAACTGTTGTTACAATTATGAATAGATGTGCCAGTGTTTTGATTTGGATCTGTTCTGCCTTGTGCTGTGTACAGATTCTGCTGGTTATCCATAGGTTTCCTGGCCAGAAGATTACAGTTCTGGAAAACAACTGCCGCGTTGCGGAATATGAAATCTACGGTACCGTAGATGTCACATTCCCTGTAGAATTGACGGAGAGAATGGGCGTATAGAGTGTCCTGATAGCCCTTGAACCTGCAACGGTAAAACGCGGACAGATCTGATCCCACACTCAGAGCAACTGCCTGGTGTTTCACTGCGCACGCTGTATTCTCGAGCGTAATGTCGCGTGCTAGAAAACCTTTCCCAACAGCATCTGCGTTTATTCATTTAAAAAAGTTTAGTATCACAATCATAGGCCAACAAGAAAAACGGATGCCAATTTAACATAGTAGCTTACCAACAGTCGCAGAGTGAAACGTTGTCCACCCGTCCACTACGCTTCTGTTACCCGTAATAACAGTGACGTGCATGCCGTCTCCGATCAACATAATATTTGTCTTGTATTTGGGGATCTCTACATACTCCTGGTAGACTCCCTCCTTGATATGGATCACGTATCTATCAGCGCTTTTGTTTGGAGCGGCACTTATTGCTTCGGTAATCGTCGTGTAATTGTCGCTGCCGTCGACATGTCGCCGGCTAAAATGCTATCATTTGATGTTTGTAAGAGCCACCTTCTGTCTGAACGAGAGAGCCACGAAGGAAAGCCGTCCTCCACTGATCCATACTGTCTTTGGAAGTCATCGCCGCTGGATAACAGTCGTCGGTTGTGGACTGAAGGGTTTTGAGAATCCTTACTCGCGATCCAGAACTTCTTTATCAAAGCCAAACTGTTGCTCACTGAGCGTGACGCGTTGTTGATATGGTTGGTGAAGGAGAATGAGCGAAGGTTTGCGTTGGCTTCTTTGAGGCCATCGAGGCAGGTGGCCTAATTGGTGAGGGCTGCACTCAGAAAACTCTGGATGTCGATCGTTTGGCTCCACTTGACGGAATCGACACCAGAGCTTGTCAGCTTTGACAGGCTTTCTGTCAAATAGTCCAATGTAAGATCGTACAATTGCATGCAATCCTCAATAGGTTGGTTCTGCTTCGAGTCCAATGACGACCTCCTCGACGTCCTCGGACGAGGGATAAAACCGTCTACTATTTTTGCTTGAGCTATGCTCATCATGAGAGCAGTTTTACAAAGATTCTTAGGACCCGCACTTAATGTTAGAAAATTAAACCAGATTTGACGCCCTGACAGATCGGAAATCCGTAAATCCGATCGCTGTATTCTACAAGTGTGCGCAGTTAATGCCGGTAGCTGCAGTTCGGCGAGTGGGCAGAAACCCTAATGCGGCGCATGTGCGCATGTCAGAGGATAAGCATTATCCTCCCTTCCGCCCGACTATTAAAGGTGGAGCGGTATTTCAAAAAACATATCGAGGAATCAGGGTAGATCAAAGAGCGAGGAATAGTTGAGCAGAGTAGAGGAGTCAGAGCAGCAGTCTCCAAGAAACTCTTCCTATGGTTATCCTGCAATATTGCTTGCAAATGTCTCTAAAAAATCTTGCATTGAAAAACTGCATCTTGTAGTCTGTTTGAATCAATAAAGTATGTCTTTTGCTTTGCAAGTTTTATCTCATTCTTCCTCAGATTCTATTTGCGCCAGTTCGGTGTAATTATTTCCCCGTGCGTCCCAAGTGTGGCACATCCTCCCTTTGTGCCAAACCTTTGGTGCAACTTTTGCTTGCGTCCAACCCTTGGCGCAACATCTGATTGCGCCCAACCTTTGGCGCAATATCTCCTTGTGCCCAATCCTTGGCGTAACTCCCCTCTTACGACCAAGATGAGCGCAATCCCCCGTTGCACCCAAAGCTAGGCGTAACCCCACCTTGCACCCAATACTGGACGCAATATTCTAGTACGCCTAGCCCGAGATGCATTTTATCTTGCACCCAACCCTAGGGCACAAATTGCCTTTACGCCCCATCTCGGGTGCAAGTTCCAAGTGTGCCCAAGACCGGGCGCACTTCCACCCTGCGCCCCAACTCGGGTGCAAGTTCCACTTGTTCCCGACCTCTAGCACAAGTTTCCCTTACGCTAGAGCTTTGGCGCAATCCAAATCTACACCAAGCCTTTCAAATTGGTATCAGAGCTAGAGCCTACCCGTGGATGATAAGAAGCAATGGCTTCTAGTGGCAACTCGTTGCAGTTACAGATCCTACGATTCAACGACAAAAATTATGATTACTAGAGCATGCAGATGGGGATCTTGTTTGGGTCATAGGAGCTATGGGACCTGGTCCATAATGGCTATGTAGAGGCAGTAGATGCAACAACGTTGAGCGCACTCTCTTGGGCAGATTCAGATTTGTTGAATGAGAACTAGAAAAAGGACTAGAAGGCATTATTTTACATAATGCAGGTGATTGAGGAGACAATCTTCTCATGAAACGTAGTAGCAACCAAATCAAAGGAGGCCTGGGAAATCTTGACTAGCTCTTACTAGGGCATCGACAAGGTGAAGTTGGTGTAGTTGCAGATGCTGAGGAGGGATTTCGATAACTTGCAGATGAGCGAGTCAGAGTCCATAAGTGACTTCCTCAACCAAAAAATGGATGTCATCAACCAGATGCGGTTGAATGGGAAGAACGTGGTGAATCAAAAGGATTGTGGAGAAGATGCTGAGGAGCCTACCAGCAAGGTTCAACTCAATGGTGATATAAATTGAATAATCGAGGGATTTGACAACCCTCTCTATGGATGAGTTCATCGGTTCTCTGCAAACACATGATCAAAGGCTTAGTCGCTCAACTCAGTCCTCACTGGAATAAGCGTTCAAAGTGCAGGTCTCATTTTGAGACAGTAGCAGAGAAAATTCCCACCAAGGAGCCTCAAGTTCTTAAGGAGGAAGAGGTATAGGCAAGTGTGGGAAAGGAAACAAGCAAGGAGGAAGGTCAAACTCCAATGATGGAGAGATCAGTTGCAATTTACATCAGCAAGGAGGAAGAGGATCTTATCAGAGAAAGGATAAATAAAAGATCCAATGTTATTACTGCAAGAAGTTTGGTCACTATATTTCTGAGTGCAAAAAGAATATGGCCAAAGATAATCAACAACAAGCGCACTACAAAGATGAGCCTGATAATGGAGAGTGTAGAGATGCTATTGGAAATGTGTTGTTAACTTGCAGTATTCAGGAGGAGATCTAGAAGAATATCTGGTATCTCGATAGTGGTTGCAACAACCACATGATGGGGAACAAAGAGGTGTTATCACAACTAGATGAAACAGTCCAGTCTGAGGCAAAAATGAGGAACAACAGTAAAGTTCCTGTGATGGGGAAAGGAAAAATCCCCATTCATACTAGGAAAGATAAAAGGAAGCAGATCATCGATGTCTATTATGTGCCTGGTTTGAAGCACAATTTGTTGAGTGTTGGACAACTTGTGCAGAAGGGGTATGTTGTTCAATTCAAGGATGGACTTTGCACCATCAAATACAAGGAGCATGGGCAGATTGCAACTGTGTCCATGACTAAAAATAAGATGTTTCCACTATAGATTCAGAATGAATCTTTGATGTCTTTTAGTGCAGTTGAGAAGGATGCTACCTGGTTGTGGCATATCAAATTTGGTCACCTGAGCTTTAGTGGACTGAAATTGTTGCATAAGAAGTATATGGTGAAGGTTTTACCCCTTATTGAGCAACCAAATCAAGTTTCTGAGGGTTTCTTAGTCGAAAAACATCACAAGGATGCATTCCCTATAGGACAGTCTTGGAGAGCTTCACAGCCATTGGAGCTGGTGCATTTCGACATTTGTGGTCCAATGTAGACCAACACATTTGCCAATAACAAATATTTTTTGACTTTCATTGATGACTTCAGTCGGAGGACATGGGTATGTCCCATCAAGTAGAAGTCGGAGGCCTTCAACAAATTCAAGGAGTTCAAGGCTCTAGTTGAGAAACAGAGCAACTACCAGGTGAAGACTCTTAGGATAGATGGTGGAGGTGAGTACATCTCCAATGAATTTTAGAATTTCTACAAGCATAATGGAATTCGTAGGCAGCTTACTGCCAGATACACACCGCAGCAAAACGGTGTAGCTGAGAGGAAGAATAGAACCATTATGGAGATGGAACAAAATATGTTGAAGGCAAAGAACTTGCCTCATGAGTTTTGGGCAGAAGTTGTAAGTTGTGCAGTCTATTTGCTAAATCGGTGTCCTACAAAGAGTGTGAAGGATAAAATTCCTTAGGAGGCATGGAGCAACCAAAAGCCAAGCATTGCTCATTTCAGAGTTTTTGGGTGCATAGCATATGCACATGTCCCAGATGAGAAGAGGAAGAAGTTGGATGACAAAGCTGAGAAATGCATATTCACTGGGTATAGTGAAGATTCGAAGGCATATAGGCTGTATAATCTTGTGACGAAGAAGATGATTATCATCCAAGATGTGAAGTTCCTAGAGGATGAATTCTGGAACTAGAAATCAAAGACTATTCAGCCATAACCAATAGTCATTGAGTCTAAGGATGTAAAATAAGAATGAGTGCATCAACCTGCAGCTTCAAGTAGTAACTCTGGAGCTAGCAGCAGCACCACCTCATCATTACAAACACCTCAAATTGCAAGCATAATCTCCAACTTGAGGACACCCATGAAGACGAGGAGCTTGCAAGACATCTATGAGGTAACACAACCTCAAGAAGAAGAACATTTTGACTTTGCTTTATTTTCTTAGTGTGATCCAATTTCATTTGAAGAAGCAATTCATAATAAAAAATGGGTGAAGGTGATGGATGAGGAAATTGATGTCATAGAGAAAAATAAGACATGGTAGTTGATTTATCTCCCAACAAGGAAGAAGACCATTGGGTTCAAGTGGGTATACAAAACTAATTTTAATGCCCAAGGTGAATTTGATCAACACAAGGCCAGATTGGTGGTTAAAGGCTACAAAAAGAAGTCAGACATTGACTATCATGAGGTGTACACACCTATAGCTCGACTTGACACAATCAAAATGATCTTGGCATTGGCAGCCTAGAAAGGTTGGAATGTGTACTAGATGGATATCAAGTCTGCATTCCTAAACGGAGTGTTGGAAGAAGAGGTCTACATAGACCAGCCACTAGGCTATGAGTTGGAAGGACAAGAAGGTAAAGTCATGAAGCTGAAGAAGGCCCTGTATGGGTTGAAGCAAGCACCCTTGGCTTGGTACAGTCGGATTTATGCTTACTTTCAGGAGAATGGATTTATGAAATGCCCATATGAGCACACCCTGTACCTAAAGCAAAACCCAAAAGGTGAGATGATAATCATTTGCTTGTATGTAGACAATCTGATTTACACTGGAAACAACAACGTGTTTTTTGACCAGTTCAGAACAGCCATGAAGAAGGAGTTCGATATGATGGACTTGGGGCTGATGAAATACTTTCTAGGTATTGAAGTTGTACAATATGTAGATGGCATCTTCATTTATCAGGGCAAGTATGCGAAGGATGTCCTGAAATGGTTTAATATGGAGGACATCAAACCTGCCATCACACCTCTTGCCATAGGTCTGAAGCTGAGCAAGATGGATTCTAGCAGAAATGTTGATCCAACCTTGTTTAAGAGGTTAGTTGGTAGTCTTATGTACTTGACTACAACTAGACCCGATATGATGTTTAGAGTGAGCCTGATCAGTAGATTTATAGAGACTCCGAAGGACATGCACTGGCAAGCAGGCAAAAGGATTTTACACTATGTTAATGGGATGCAAAACCATGGAATTTTTTATGCTAGGAAGGACTAGTTGGAACTAGTTGGCTACACAGATAGCGATTGGGCTGGCAACACTGATGATCAGAAGAGAACTTATGGCTATGCTTTCCATATTGCATCAGGAGCAATTTCATGGTCGTCCAAGAAGCAATCGATAGTTGTTTTATCCATTGCAGAGGTAGAGTATGTTGCCACCACATCATCTGCATGCCAAGCAATATGGCTATGAAGAATCTTGGGTGAGCTGAATCATCCATAAAAAAGGGTGACAACCATTTCTTGTGATAATAATTCTGCCATAGCACTGTTGACATGGTAGGACGAAGCATATCGCTATCCGCTACCATTTCATGAAAGAGCTAAAGCTGACAAAATTGTGTTACTGTCTTGTAGGTCAAAAGAACAGGTAGCTGATATTTTTACAAAACCTTTGAAGGAGGAAGACTTCAATAGGCTCTGAGAAATGTTGGGCGTCAAATTCTTTATGAAATTTGGTTTAAAGGAGGGTTTTAGAAAATTAAACTAGATTTGACGCCCTGACAAATCGGATAACTGCAAATCCGATCGTCGTATTCTACAAGTGTGCACAGTTAATGTCGGTAGCTACAGTTCGGCAAGTGGGTAGAAACCCTAATGTGGTGCATGTCATATAAACCCTAATGCGATGCATGTTAGAGGATAAGCATGTCAGAGGATAAGCCTTATCCTCCCTTCCACCCGACTATAAAATGCGGAGTGGTCTTTCATAAAACATATCGAGGAATCAGGGTAGATCAGAGAGCAAGGAATAGCAGAGCAGAGTAGAGGAGTCAGAGCAATAGTATCCAAGAAACTCCTCCTATGGTTATCCTGCAATCTTGCTTGTAGATGTCTTTGTAAAATCTTGTATTTTAAAACTGCATCGTGTAGTCTGTTTGAATCAATAAAGTCTATATTTTGTTTTGCAAGTTTTATCTCATTCTTCCTCAGATTTTTTTTGCGCCAGTTCGGTGTAATTCTTTCCCCGTACGCCCCAAGTGTGGCACATCCTCCCTTTGTGCCAGACCTTTGGTGCAACTTTCGCTTGCGCCCAATCCTTGGCACAACATCTGATTGTGCCCAACCTTTGGCGCAATATCTCCTTGCGCCCAATGTTTGCTGCAACTCCCCTCTTGTGCCCATGTCGAGCGCAATCTCCCATTGCACAAAAATTTGGGTGCAACCCCGCCTTGAGCCCAAGACTAGGCATAATCTTCTAGTGCACCCAACCCAAGGCACATCTTATCTTGCTCCCAACCTTAGTGCACAAATTGCCTTTGCATCCCATCCCGGGTGCAAGTTCCAAGTGTACCCAATACTGAGTGCACTTCCACCCTGCACCCCAACTTGGGCACAAGTTCCACTTGCACCTGACCTCTGGTGCAAGTTTCCCTTGTTCTAGAGCTTTGGCGCAATCCAAATCTGCACCAAGCCTATCACTTAATGATTCTACAACTTGAATCAAACTAGACTGATAGAATTTAGGATCCTAGGTTAAGTCACAGGCAGATTGAATGTCGTTTTGTGTAGTGCTGCCTTCAATTTGACAAAATGAGGTGAATATTAGCAGAGACACAAGGAGCAACTGAGAAGCCATTATTTTGTATTGGAATCATGAATCACAATTTTGAAAGAATATTTTAAATCGGGTCATAGAATAATTAAATCACTTCACTAATTTTGACCGCGAGGAGGAGCTTCACAAGTTTTAATTGCGAGGTGGTTGCTTCGCTGAACCAAACAGGGAGATGTTGGATGTTTATGCAACGAGATTGTTGCTTCGGAAAATTAGGTAGTGATACAACTGCTTTGGCAGTTTACTAGCGATTCAGAAGCTTCGGATTAAATGAGAAGCGATATAAAAAAATTGCAAGGTGGGAGCTACTTCAGGAAATATTCCATCGAAGCTACCCCAACTACTTGCATGCTTGATGTCAGACCCTCATTTCCCTCACCTGGTTAGTGGATCGTAGATTTGAAGAGTGAACTACCATATTTACATTACTTCGAAGCGAACCATTTTTGGGGGCCATGAAATTTTGTTTAATATTTCTAACAAATTTGAGTTGATCGATATATTATTTTAAGCTAATTATAGACTCCATACCGATAAATCAACGGAGTCTCATGTGCCATGTTCTGATTGCCTTACATCACATGGGTTGTTTTGCACACAATTTTTCTTTAGGTTTAGGAAGTTATACTCTAAAATGAAGCTTCCTCCATTGACTGTTGACCTTGACGATACCCTTAAAATACAGTATAAGCCATGTTCATTAAAGCGAAGTTGTAATTGTCACAAAATCCCTTATTTGGACCTGTTTTCTAGTGATTACAAATGGCTTTTGACTTTGGACTTCATGCCAAATTGTTCTTGTAAAATATAATTAGATGACTATCAGTAAATTAGTCTCTTGTGGAAGTTGGTCGAATCGCTATAAGCACAAGCTTACTTGTCATGTCCCTAGAACATTCCATGATCTTTTTGATGTGTTTCTATGGATTTCAATGTTCACATTGATCTGACGGATTGCATGCATCTAAGATTTTGGTGGCCCTGTATGAATAGTAAGATGCCATGATCTATGAATGGCTGATAAAAACCACCCACGGGGATAGATGTATATCAATGTGCTTTTCATTTTTAAGATCATCTATTCAAACACGCAATGTACCAACTTGTTAGACATTACGTTTTGAGGAGATTTGCATATACAATTGTTACACCCTACCTTATTAGTGTATTTCCTCACATGCAAGGAAGATCATCGATTTATTCTCCTCTTAGATTAGGTTCAAAAAGTAATAATTTGATCTAAATATTTTGAGTGTCTTTCAAGCCGACGATGATGATATGAACCCGAAATGATTGGTAGTTCCCTTCACACCAGGTCAACAATAAAAAAGATGAGGACGATATGAATCCGGAGTGATGGGTGGTACTATTCACCTCGGGTCAACAATAAAAAAAAGTAGATTACATATAGTGGAAGCAATCCCTAAATTATTAAAAATAATGTATAGTTATTCATAGGCAGTCTCTCACCTTAAGCATCTTGACATCTTTACTTGAATACCCCGAGTTAGCTTAACCTTCTAGGCAACATATGGTCCTCAAACGAATGTGGGCTTTGTCGACCACTTCAAGTCCTTGAGGAGCAATTATGCATTAAAAATTTGAAATATAAACTGAAATAAACATATCAGGCAACTAATCCATCCACCCATACATATTAACACCCAATTTTTTAATAGTTTTTTTTTTTTGTAGTATCTATATATATATACTTTGTTTACTTAATTTACTTGAACGGTTATATATATATATATATATATATATCTAAATTTATTATTAATTTTTTAAAATCATTTTTAAAAAATTAGAAGTCATTGAATATTAAAAATAAATGTTTTCAAGGGTTAAGTGTTTTTAAAATCATTTTTTTAAAATAGAAGTCATTGAATATTGAAAATAAAAACAAATATTTTTGAGGGTTAAGTGTTTGTTTGGTAGGTATTTATCAAGAAGACACTCGGTTTTAAACTTTGAGGGCAACCTATTTGCAAAGGTAGTAGTTTGATATGAATTCTTTGAGTGTGTGCTAGACCAACGATGATGGTATGAATCTTGAGTGACCAGTGGTCCCCTTCAAGTTGGGTCAATAATAACGAATCTTGTAGCTGCCTTCAAGCCAAGTCAATAATAACCAGGTAAAATAAGTTTAGTAGGAGCAAGCCCTATGGTTTGAACCTTGCTCTTTCAATTACTAAAAATAGTGTGCATGTGACCAACTCTCCAATAAAACCAAAAAAATATTGAAAACAAATAATTATGGAAAACGTAAACCTATTAGGACATTGAGAGCTACTAGTTTATTTATTTTCTATATTTGTGAAGTTTTTTTATAGTTAAATTTAATCATATTTCTTATCTTGAATAATTTGAAATATAGATTTGGCTTATATTCAAATATAAGATGTATAACAACGATCAATATAAATATAAAAACATAGAGATAATGATGCAGTCTCTCACCTTAAGCATCTTTACTTGACTCCTTCGAGTGTAATAACCCAAGTTCTACCCACTTGGTTGTCCAACATCATAGAAATTAGTAAGAGAATTTTTTTTTCTTTGTAATCATTTCTAATTTGTTATCTAGTATGAGCATGTTAGAACTATCTTCATGAGTGCCATTTCGTTGCAGTCAAAATGCTCATGAGATCGATATTAGCCAAATCTCTTATGATTGCCTCATTTGAACTTCACTCTCCTCTTGAGAATCTAAGTTCAGGTAGTGGGTTTCTTTTTCTCTAGGGCCCATAACACCTAGAGGTATGATGCATAACTTTCTTGTGTCTTAGCATGAACTCGTGATCCCATGTCATATACTTATGTCATGCAAGACTAAGTGCATACATGCTCAAGCTAGACGATCAACCATCCACTATGGAGCATCGTCTAGGGTTTTACCAATACCTTGGTAACCACCCAATATTTTGTATTGATTAACCAACATGATGTCCCATACCATTGTGTTGTCGGTATCACCTAGTCAAGTAAAATTAACCATTCATCACTAGCAGGGTTAACCTATAAGCGATGCCCATACAACCCTTTGTTACCTCCTGTTCTAACCTTTTTCCATCAGAAGTACAGTTAGAGCCCTAATTTATGATGACTGCCTATCTGCAAGCATCAATAAATAATACCTTCACAAGATTATCCTACCCATAATTTTAAAATAATGACAAGGTTGTCCTGCCCACAACCTTAGGTTACATGTTAATATTATCCCTTCCACAATCTTGGAGAGTTAAGATTATCTTTTCCACAATCCTAGAGAGTTAAGATTATCTCTTCCACAATCTTATATTTTATTATTATTATTTTAAAAATAACTAGACAACTAAATTTTGATTTGTTTTGAAATAGTTTAACCATACAAATATTTGCAACAAGTATAATTTTTTTCCTAACCAATCATTATATGCTTGCTATGAAATATAAAAACTCCTTGTTTTGATATATCTCCTTAATTTTTTATAGCTAGGATAAAATAAAAATCGGAGGTTTAATGGATATGTTATAATTTAAACTAATTTATCTTAATTCCACTATAATAGTATAATTTATCATTTCTCTTTATTTTCACATCTAAGGAGTAGAAGCTATTCTAAATTTTAATTATAAAGCACTTCCTTTCCTAGGTTGTACTATAAATTTTTCCTCACAATCACGACATAGGTAACCACTCATATCAAATTTAAGTATGATATCATATGTTCTATTTTTTGAGTCTAAGTCTTCAATAAGAAATTTGTTTCTCATTACTTCCAGTTAGGATAAATAATATTGCTCAGTGTTTCTTCCTAGGCAATCACAACTTCGAAACATCTATCTAATCATCCAATCATATTTAAAATATCTTCCTTATTCATTATCATGCTATGATATATGTCAACTCGATGTTAACCTATTATATTTTCTAACTTTTAAGCAGGAATAAATAGTATTTCAGGTATACTAATTGATTTATCACTAGTTGGGTTTAAATCGATTCTTTCATTATTTGGTTTGAAAACAATGCTAGCATAGCATACATTTGAATACATTACACATAAACTCTGTTTAAATATAAACTATATTGAATGTTGAATGGGAAAAAAATATAATTAAGCCCTTTCATATTAACACATTCAATACTGAAGGTAGAAAGTTTTCCCAATCCATCATAGAGATTCTAATTTAGTCAATTTAACCAAACTACTCTTATACTTATGTACTACGCTATTCTACTAAAACTTCCTATTTCCAAATCACTATCTTGCGTGCAATTTTATAATATGATCTAAAATTTAAAGAAGATAATTTTCGTTGTCCACCAATGGTGATTTTTAGGTTATAAAATAAATTGAGGTTGAGTATTATGTTTAAAATTTTCCTCATTAATAAAAATATTTCTCTAAAAGCATAAATTTTGAGACCTAAAACATCTTGGCACACACCTCGATTTTTCCATACACATTCACCCAACATGATATTTTTAGTAATGCTATTATCCATGGAGGTCTGTATATAACATTGATAGAGCATGCATAATATAAAAGCAAAAAAATTAAATGACAAAACATGGTGATGTAATAAAACATCATTAATTGTTTTAATATACAAATTCTATCTCCATACCACATCCATATATCATTTTATAATTTAAATCTAGAACTTATGTATAGTAAAAAGTTGTTATTTGAACAAGACATTATTCCTTATCGTATTGAGAATATAAATAACTATTTGGATTCAAATCATTCTATGGTTCACAGTATTATGCCATGCATTAACCAAGGCTACAATATTTCTTAATATCAAATTTTGCCATGCATCTCTCAGACTATGTTTCCTTTACAATACACGTTATCAAGAATTTTAAGGCTAGAATTCAATAATCTGTAGAGATACTCTCAAATGGTTTTTAAAATCATAATTCAACTCCAGTATCCAGAATGTAGACAAAAATAGGCAAAAGAGGTAAGAAAATCCAATAGAATTATACCTTAGAGCATATTGATTCTTTAGCATGAATTACCAATGGTTATTCAAGGATCAGAGTGGTCAATCTACCTTGAAATGCAACTAGCTCTATTATTATTGCATTATTCCCATTTTTGGTGTAGCATGCAAAAATTTTAAGACCAACCCAACACAACACAGGTTTCAAAAACATCATGCGAGTAGCAAAACATCCCTCAGTATAGCATGCAACTTTAATCTAAGTTTCCATAAAGAAACTAATTCTATTTCCAGTTCTCACCAACCAAACATGCATCCAACCAATACTACTGTTGCCTACCATTAATTTTTCAATGCATGCATCAAATTCCAATCATTTCACATATGAGCACGAGATTATATTAAATTTTCTTTCATTATACCATGCAAATAGCAATTCCAATTTACACACTGAAGAACCCATGCAATGCTTAAAAATAAAACATATAGCATTTCAAATTTACATAGAGCACCCCATATAATACTATAAAACATTTCATACAAATTCCTATTTACATATAGCAATTCAAATTCACACGGAGTAGCATTCATTCTTTTAAAAATATTTTATTCATATTCTTCCCATTTAGCATTCCTTAAAAATTTCTCCAGAAGAACTTTTTATTTCTTATCTCACTTCCAAAGTTTCCTTTCCTTGACGCTCTTCTCATTTTTCCAAAAACTTTCTCCCCGTACAGTAATATCCATCTCCCTCCTTTCACCTTTATTTTTTTTAATCTAGAAGATGGTTCCCATATTCTCATTTACCACTAATTGTCAGTTTTCAAAACATCCTCTCCCTGGTATGCCAAGTGGAAACCTTATATTATCCACGTTCATCAAGACTAAGCTAAGTAATATTTCCCACAATGTTGACCTTACTATATTACCCATGATTGCTGACTTTTCCCAATTTATTATCATTTATTTATTTTTTTAAATACTGCCATGACTCCTTTACATTCACTATATGATTATATTCTAATACATTTTTATTTTATATATTATATATTATTTTTTAAATAATTAAGTTCTTCAAAACACACAGTAGTGTATACATATTAATTATTAATTAACTTTTTGTAGACACCAAAATAGCACCAATTTGATTATGTGACGACAAGCACTGATCAAATTGACATACGCAACCCCTAGGGAAGCCCCCAAAGGTTAAACAGTGGTCCTAACCACTCCCATAGTAGTTTTGGAAGGTCAAAGGTCAATTTGGCCCCTTTCAGGCACCCTGCTCCTTATTCTTTCCACCCTGAGACGATTACAAACTGGTATTCATCCCACCCTGGGACAATTAGCAATATTCACTCTAGGGTGGGGCGAATAGTAGGTTTGACAGGAAAAAGGTCAAACCTTGACAAATGGTAGTCTAGATCCGCCACTTAACTCCTCATTCAATGCATGGAGTGTGAGTGAGCATTTTTGAGCTCAAAGAGGCAGTCATAGGGGTAGTCATGGATCCCTTAATTAGGGAGGAATCTTCTTCCCCCTAGAAAGGCATGATGGCCAAGTGGTGCCTCTCCATGCTCATTCACAGAGACCCTCAGGTCTATAAAATGGTGAGTCTTCTCACCCCAAAAGAGGAATAGGAGAGGAGCATTTGGAGAAATGGAGTGCTACCGAATTACATCCTCACCCATCATTTGTGCTTCTTACATCATTGATCTCTCTTTTGGAAGGGAGGTTATTGGGTGATTATTGGAAGTGCAATTCGGACCCAAAACCCAAAAATTTTGCCACAATACCCCACCCAATTTTCCGACACAACCCCATAATAGGTTTTGGACCCATCCCAAGTGGATTGGTGATGAAATCGAGCCCCAAACAATGGATGTCCTGCCCTTAGGTGCCCCCTGCACTGCTGCAGTCCTAATCGCCCCACCCCGGAGTGATTAGAAATTTGTGGCATATTTCCCTACTATTTATTTTGTATTTTATTCTAGGTCATCCATATATGCTGTCATTTAAATTTCATGTCATTTGGATGAGTTTTGACTATGCTTTCAATATTTCTCGCTTTCACTAACATACAGGGAGCATCATTGGATACAGGGCGATCGAGGCCGAATATGCAAAATACGACCTTCTGGGTCATTCCAAAATGCCCCGTTTTTCCTAACCCAAAATTTGCAGGTGTTTTGGAGGCCCCTTGATGGGACATTTAGGAGGTCACCTTATGATGTTTTATAACAATCCTAATCATCCCACCCCGGAGCGATTAGAAATTTGTGGCAGATTTCTCGACTATTCCTTTTGCAGTGTGTTCCTGGTAATGTTTTCTTGCTTCTATAAAATTTTTAGCTTATTCTGATATGTTTTAGTTATCGTTTAATTATTTTTTTGCATGCATCAACCGTAGGCCTTGGGGATCGCATGTTTCCCTCCATCCGTAGGTGCTACTAATCGTTTACTATTTCTCTGAACATAGGATCCCAACATCGGAGGGGTAGCAAGGAACTATAGATGCATTCACTCAAGTGACAAAAATTTTTGGTCCGCCCATTTTCAATGTGGGCACACGAAAGATCCCCAAGGGGAATATATCATTTGTGGTGTAACAAAACTATGTCCGATGCTCCCAGCCCCTGAAAAGGGAGGAGACGTATTGTAACCCGATCTCGAGAAAATTAATAAAATAAAGGGCTGCACTTTTACATTTTCTTTAAATCTCGTTTCAATTCATTTGTTTTCCCTCTTTTCATGCATTCTCATTCATAGGACTTAGCGTTACATTTCCCTTTTGTTTGCTTCCGTATCCTCGTGATTTCAGTGGTGATCACGATGAGAGCTTGTCCCCTGATTTTGAGATCAAATTTATGATCAAAAGTTGTGTGTTTTTTCTTGCAGGTGTCAATATTTCAAGCACTGGACTGCTGCTCCTCCCTATGACGAATACAGAGTTGGAATTTGTGTCACCCAGGGACGAATGGGCATTTGTCCCACCCTGTGATGAATATATATCTGTTATTCGTCCCACCCTGGGACGATTAGCTCTCTGTACAGTTTCAGAGCAGAAACTCAGAGGCATCCTGTTTGGGCAGAGAAGTGGTAGGGGTTCTGAGCATCCTCTATAATTTTATGTTTTCTGTCTCTGTCATTTCATGTTTCTTTGCTTGCATAGGAGATTTTTGCTGCATGTTTTTCTTTCTTTGCACAAATAAAAAGAACCCCACACACCACATGTTAATTTAAACACTAAGGAGTTGGTCGTAAAACCCCAACCCTTGATCAAGATCAACGATGTATTTCATCACCACCTTGGCTTGAATTTTTGCATACATAACCCTGATCGCTACTGTTGCTAGACGTAAATCCTGACGAAAGCTGACCAAGTGTAGCTGGGGTGATTCCCAGTGCATGAGGATAAGTCTTCTATGGTAGGTTTCAAAAATAGGGTGATTCCCCTTTCGTATTGCCTATGTTCCACGTACCATTCTTCTCTTGTGTACCAATAGTTTACCTCACGTAAGGGCGGGTATATTGAGAGGTTGGGAATAACGGCCTGGTAGTGGTATATTGAAGGGGCGACCATTCTGGGAGACATAAGAGCCATAATATTGCATGTACAACAACACGTTCTTTACAAAGCTTTCAAAATAAAAATCAAAACACACTAAACCAGATTTAGGGCACACCTTTAATCTATAAATGAGATAATCACTTCTTTGATTGTGTGGTTCCCTTTGTTTAGTGTAGAATAAAAAATCATAAAGAAGATAAAAACATACATAGCTTGTAGAGAGACACCACCATGGTGTACACCCATAGCCAAGCCCAATCACGGGTAGAAGCTACAGAGAGTGTACAAGGGGGCACAAGTCACCTCCGCTACAACCCCAAGGACTTGGTCATACCACCTTGGTGGCCTGACACACAAGATAGTCCACATCATGCCATTTCAAAATGGGACTATAGAAGCACCCCTTCGAGGGGCACTCCCATTTAGTGTAGACCCTTTCAGGAGGAGTCCTTACATGTGGCACTAAACATAAACAGGAAGTCTCCCTTAGACACTCGTTATGAGTGGCCACCGTGCAATGAAGTGCTAGAATAGCATAGGGTCCATAAGGAGGGGCCACATGATTATGTCATCCCTCCTCTACCCCTCATCACTTTTAGGAATAACAAGCCAAATCCAGAGCACAAGGCTCTTCAGACAGGGCGAGCCAACTCTGCCCGCCCCTTTCACATATACGAAAGGGAGCACAAGGAAGACCATTACATTCCTCAAGAAAAATACACAATGTAGGAGCAATGTGCCTCTGCACCTGCTATCTACCAGGATCACCTACTGAGGCCAGAGCCTTGGGTGAATGCCGCCAACCTCAACAGAGGAAAGTGACCTATAGTGATCTTGAATTATCATGACTGAGATAAATATGTAGGAGAGGCATCTAGGCGTCATAGACTCAAGACGATGAAACAAATTGACCTGGCATTTGCTAGACATGTCGCCTGCCAAGCGCAAATCATGCAGCTTTAGCAAGACCAACAACAGTTGGAGTACCTGTATCACCTTAGCAAAGAGTGCATTCGACATCAGACAGATGAGTTTCTCCAGAACACTAAGCCTGAGAGGGTCCCAACCCCTCACACGCGTAGAACAAAGTTGTATGAGAGGCACAACCCCTTGGTACAAGATAGGTCTCTACGACCTTATCAAATGCTGCCTCCAAGACCTCCTAGACCTGAGCCAATGCTTTGGCATTTAGCACAATGATGCTTTGCTGCTAAGAACATTTATAACCACATTCGTAGGCCCTACTTCAGATTGGTTCACTAAGTTACCAAAGCGTAGCATCAGTAACTTGGATCAGCTAGTGGATGCGTTCCTCGAATGCTTCACCTTCAACACCAAGAATAAGGCATCACTAAGCGACCTAGATAGCCTCAAGCAGTATGAGGAAGAAACCATGGTGGCTTATGGAAATCAATGGAGGACATTGCTATCAAAGTTACCTTACCTCCCTCCCATGGCCAACCAGACCCAAATGTTCTCAAAGAGTTTTTTGAGGTCGATCTATGTGCTATTGCAGCTACAACAATGTGTCCCTCTTGAGGAAGCCCTGGCTCAAGCCAGAATTATTGAGGAGATCAAGATACGGGATGGCGAGATTGCCAAGCCACAAAAGAAAGAGTGGCCTAAAAATGCCAAAATAGGGACCCCACAATCGAAACCCGTTGCAGTCAATCAAGTTTCTATAAACATGCCTAAACCTGCACAAGTGACACAGCCCCCAAAGGCTAACTATCAGGTGGTCCCTCTTGATAGTTATGAAAATCGAAATCATCGACAAGAGCAAAATCAGCAGCGTTGCCCTAGGTGACAATTCACACCCTTCACAGAGTCCAAAGACTCCTTTTTTGACCGTTTGTCCATGGTAAAATTGATAAACCTGCTAGAAAGTCGACCCATAGACCCCAACGTGCCAAAACCCAAGGGCTATAGGGAAGACTTGTACTGTAGATTTCATCTACAGAAAGGACATGACCTTTATGCATGTTGGAAGTTCAAGAGCTTTGTACAAGACCTAATAGACAAAAATATGCTAGTGGTGGATAATCCCATGGCACCAAACAACCAACAGATGGAGATCTTCAAAGACCCCCTGCCTGCCCATGATGCGCAGGCAAAAACCCTACAAGTCAATGAGGTGACACAAAATTACCCCATGTAGGGTTACGTAGGAATGATAAGCATCATGACTAGGAATAAGATGTACCCAGGCACAGATGCCCCCGCTATAGATATAGGAGAGGTTCCATCCACGTCACAACCTCAACAAAACCCTACACAACCTCCTCCACCTAGACCAGTGGCCATGATTTGGACCAAACTTACCCAAATTTTGAGGACCACGTCGGCTAGGCTCTCCATTTACAAGCTCATACAATAATCATCACCCCATCGAGAGGCTCTAATGGAGATACTAAAATCCATCGAGCTACAGCCCCACGAAGCAAACTCTTTCAACAACTTCGTGGGACATGTCAAATGATGCACCGAGCCAGTCATCACCTTTAGAGAAGACGAACTAAAATCAGTGACTGGTGACATGGCAGATCCACCCCTGCACGTCATCGCATGGGTCAATGGGATTCCATATAAGAGGGTATTGGTGGACACTGGCTCGTCAAGTAATATAATTACAACAATGACATTGAAACACCTGAAGTTTCCAGCATCTCACATCGTGGCCTCCACCTATACTTTGCGAGCATTCAATGATGCGATATGCTCGACGATGGGCACAATTGTCCTGCCCATCTAGGTGGGACAAAATACTATTCCTACGTTGTACCTCATCTTGGAAGGTGAGATGGCCTATAATATCTTACTGTGCCAGCCTTGGATCAGGGACATGAAGTGTGTCCCTTCGATAGCCCACAAATACCTAAAGTACACATTCGAAGGGCAAGTGCATGTAGTCCCGACGGACTTAGAACCCTTCAAGTATTGCAATACGGTATAGCTAATGTCGCAATCGACCCTTCCATCAACACATTTGGATTTTTAGTTGAATCCATCTAAACATGGTTTGATTTTGCATACATCCCCACTGTTAAGTCCATCAAATCCCCAGCCAGGTCCATCTTCATCATCTGGTCTTTCACTAATGATGCCACCTATGGTGGCCACACCGAAGGACAATGGGAAGAAATCCCTAGAAGAGACACGGCCATCAATATAAACCATCTCTACCGAGGATATGCCTAGCCGAATTGAAGTCAAGATACCTAGTTCACCTGACATGGAGTGGACTCAGGAAGAAATCCCATTCCCTCCCCCTCAACCACCAGCAATCACTATTGAGATGGCCAATACGGGCCTGGGGGAGTATCTAGTATAGAACAATGTAGCAACACCCGCAATTGAGTCCATGTAGGACATGGGGAGACCTCGCCTCCCCATCGGTACTATTGTTCCTCTAGGCTACCCACCAAATCAACAAAATTTGTATATGGGGGCCTCGATCATGGCATTGAACCTTACATGCAAGAAGAAGAAGATGAAGAGCCCTTTGCTGAGGATGTCAACTATTTGTCCAACCTAGACTTTGCTTTGAGATATCTTGGCCAATGCAATTGGCATGGATATGGGTTGGGCAGATATGAGCAAGGAGTGCATGTTCTTTGCCAACCGAGATATCAGATGCCATACGATAAGTCAGGAGTAGGGTTCAACCACCCTCTGCCCCTGGACATCTTGGTAGAGAACATGCAAGGCCTAGGGATATGCAACAAGGATGGGTTGGCATTAGATCCATATGCCAATCCTAACACAACATATACATTGCGGGATTATCTCCCATTGTTGACAACACACCTTTTTGACCTTGATAGCCCCATCCCTTTGATCGAGAAAGGAGAAATTTTGAGAACTAACTTACAAGAGGGATATAGACAATGTCAAGAAGGATCTTCGAAAGATGAGTCAGAGTATGAGGTAGCACCATGGGACCCTTTCGAATCATATAGCAATCACTCACAAGTGACCCCCATGGATGACTACCAAGAAAGCCTCTTGGCAATGTTCCCTTTGGATTCTCCAATCGAGCAAGTGCCACCTCAAGAAAATCAAGTCCCCCCATAGAGAGTGGAACAACCCCAATGGGACCAGATCAATTTTCTCGAGCAGGATGAACCTCACATGCCGCATGCAGTTATCAGAGCCAACGAAGGCCAGTGGATCTCTGACAGTGATTATGAAGATGAAACTGAGATGGTATATCTCAATCATATGTAGCAGCAACAATACCCCATGGATTTTGATGACATGTTTGAATAATTAAACATGGGGCCAAGGCATAGGTGGCACCTAAACCCAGCATAGTTGGACCAAGTGTTGCATCTTCCACTTCAGGTATACAGAGAGCACCTTCCGCCCAGAGACCCTATAGAGCCATCAGTGCCAAGGGTAGACCCTATCCTTTTATCTGCACATAGGGCCGACCCATTTGTGCCAATACCCCCAGATCCAGATCCGGAGCACAAAAATCATCAAGGAATTCCGAGTCACCACACCCATGGTAATGGAGACCAAAATCATTTCATCAACATGATCTCCATTGACTTAACCGCCCCCATCCACAATCCAACCGATCCAACACGGTCATTGTATCTAGACCTAGATGCCATAGATTGGGATCACGTTAATTCACCACCCTCCCCATTAGAGTACTGGCCTTACGGTGAGATGCTTCATTTCACCCTAGGACCAACTCAGGATATCTTCCATGCTGAAGAGGGACCCAAAGTTCCTAATGCATATCTGAATTCAGCGAATGATATCCACTTGATCCCAACTCCACACCAGTTGGAGGACGGGTCCCACATGTCGATCGAGGAGACGACTAACGTAGACATCGGTTCTGATCCAATGAATCCATAGATCATCAAGCTGGGGGTAAGTCTATCCCCCGAAGAGTAATATGACTACATTGCCCTTCTCAAAGAGAAGAAGGAGGTTTTTGCATGGTCCTACAAAGACATGTCTATGCTAGACCTGCAGCTAGTCATGCATAATCTAATGCTTGATCCGAAAATCAAGCTAGTTAAGCAAAAACTACGTAAGATGCACCCAATAGTGGCCTTAATGGTCAAAAACAAATTACAAAAGTTGTTGGATGCATAGTTTGTCATCTGTGTAGATTACCCACCATGGCTGTCCAAAATGGTGCCCGTAAAAAAGCCTAATGGGAGGATTCGCATATGCACTTATTTTTGAGATCTAAACAAAGAGAGTCCTAAGGATGATTTCCCCTTGCCTAGCATCGATGCATTGGTAGAAGCTACAACGGGCCATGAAATGCTATCCCTCATGGATGGTTTCTCGGGATACAATCAGATTCGTATCAATCCCGAGGACCAACTAAAAATGGCATTCACAATGCCTTGGGGGACATTTTGTTATAAGGTCATGCCCTTTGGCCTTAAAAATGTTGGCACCACCTACCAACGTGCCATGACATACATCTTCCACGATCACATGCATAAAACTTTGGAAGATTACATGGATGATTTGTTGGCCAAATATCTTTTGCGCCCAGATCATCTCGATGACTTAAGCAAGATCCTCGATCGCCTCCTCGAACACAAAGTCAGACTAAACCCCAAGAAGTGCGTATTTGGCATCAAATCTAGAAAACTCTTGGGTTTCATAGTCTCAAAATGAGGCATCGAGGTGGATCCACATAAAGTCAAGGCAATCCTTGAAATGCTCCCCCCAACTACCATCAAGCAGCTCAGAAGCCTGCAAGGAAAGGTCACGTCAATCAAGCGCTTCATAGCGCAGCTATCTGACAAGTGCCGACCCATGAATAAATTATTGCACAAGGGGGTAGCATTTCATTGGGATGACGAGTGTTAGTCTACCTTCGACGACATTAAACAATACTTGGCTTCACCGCCAGTATTGGCACCACCTAGACCAGGAGTGTCATTCTACTTATACATCTCAGCTACTAAGGTGGCACTAGGTGCCATGCTAGCCCAGAAAAATGAACTACACAAATAACAGGCTACTTACTATCTTAGCCACACCTTGGTCAGTTATGAACTTAACTATGCATACATTGAGAAGCTATGCTTGGCAGTGGTGTTTGCTACCAAAAAGCTATGCCATTACATGCTAAGCAACACGATGTATGTTGTGTCTAAGGAGAATCCATTGCGGTACATGATGAGTCATACTTATCATAGTAGCCGCATAGAAAAATGGATCATGTTGTTGATAGAGTTTGACATCGAATTCATTGGACAGAAGTCCATCAAAGGTCAAGTCATCACCGATCAACTAGCAGAGGCTCCTCTCGAAGACGATCAGCCTCTGACTATAGAGCTACCCAATGATGGGGTCTTCCATATCTCAAAATCACCAAATTTTGATGAGCTTGAGTCACAGGTTGACATAACCCTATTTTTTGATGGTTCTAAATGTGAGCAAGGGGGTGGCACGGGAATCATATTCTTCACACCACAAGGGGCTCCAATGCCTCTATCATTTAAACTTGATTTCTCGTGCACCAATAACAATGTAGAATATGAAGCCTTGCTCATAGGTCTTCAGACAACCATCACCATGAACATCAAACACTTGAACATCTTTGGTGATTCATTGTTAATCGTCAACCAAGTGAAAGGGGTATTCCAATGTAAATGCCTAGTTCTGCAGGCCTACAAAGCCCTTGTGGATAAATTCTTGGCAAAGCTTGAATGGTACGACATCGAGGCACTCCCTCGATCATCAAATCATTTTGCAGACACTATGGCCTCCTTGGGGTCACTAATCCCGCAAGACCCTTTCGGTGAGATGACAACCATTCAAGTCAAAACACTATTGCAATCCATGATGGAGCATGCAAGCTCTGACTTAACACCAAGAATCCACCTGATCTAGATTGAACCATCTCAGGATAGGTTCTCTCAAATCCATGATTGTCTGAATCAAGCCAACTGGGGGTCCTTGTTCTCCCCTATTCCCCTCAATAGCAACACAATGCTATTCTTATAGGTTCTTTCCCGCTCAGCTTTTTCTAGGGATGAACTTCAAGAGGGATTGGTTGTTCATACCATTGAGGCTTCTGATCAGCAGGATTGGTACACACCCATAAGGGACTACCTCAAGTTAGGTAACCTCCCACTTGGATTGTCGCATGCCGCAAAAATATCATTCAAACAGAAAGTGACAAAACATGTCTTGCTAGGAGACATTTTGTATCGTCGAAGCTATGAGGGAATCCTCCTTCATTGCTTGGACTAGCAAGAGTCCACTTGGGCGATCACCCAAGCGCATGATGGTACATGCGGTGGCCACTTTAGCGGTATGGCCATCACAAAGCGCATTCTTTGCATGGGCTATTATTGGCCATCTTTAGAGCGAGATTGTTGTGCCTATGTAAGGAAGTGCATGAAGTGTCAACACCATGCTAACTTGACACACGTACCTTCTCAGGCCTTGCAACCGATTCAATCGGCTTGGCCATTCTCGTAGTGGGGCTTAGATCTAATCAAAAAGATCTCCCCTGCATCGTCAGGCCATCACACGTTCATCATAATAGCCACAAAGTACTTCACCAAGTGGGTGGAAGCAATTTCGCTTACCTCTATGACTGGAACCCGCATTGCGAAGTTTATTTTACATAACATCATATGTCATTTTGGTATTCCATCCAAGATCATCTTGGATAATGGGACATCGTTCAAGAACAAATATGTGCGTGCTTTGACCACAAAGTACAAAATTTAGCATAGTTTTTCGACACCTTATTATCCGTAGGCAAATGGGCAAGCATAGGCATCAAACAAAATGCTAGTTGCCATCCTCAAAAAGACAATCATAGATAGTCATAAGGATTGGCACATTCAAATACCACTTGCTCTATGGGCATATCGCACTAGCATTCGGACGCCCACTATGGCAACTCTATTTTCACTGGTGTATGGCTCCGAGGCAATCATGCCTCTCGAGTTGGAAATTCCTTCCCTACGCATATCAATGCAAGAGTTCATCAATGATGACACTGCACGACAGGCCCGGTTAGACCAGCTTACGTTGCTTGATGAACAATGTGTCAATGCTCTCGAGCGTTTGGGTATCTACTAAGAGCGACTTAAGAAAGCATACAACATGAAAGTTCACCTAAGGGACTTTCAGGTTGGTGACCTGGTCTTAAAAGAGAACCAACAAAACTCTAACTTGCCACCCCATCTAAGGGACAAGTTCGCGACAAAATGGTTAGGTCCTTATGTAATTGATAGTAAAATAGGACCTGGGACATACCGACTAGCCTCTCTTGATGGAATCAAGGAACTAGAACCCTTGAACATCAGTCATTTGAGGCCATTCCATATTTAAGAGAGCCATAGCCCAACAAAAAAATCCCCAAGGATTCCCATAATCGCTTGGTCAACCCCAAAAATGCCCCAAAGGTGCCCATAAACCCTTTGGTCAAACCAAAAGCCCCAAGGGTTCTCATAACTGCTTGGTCAAACCAAAATCTCCAAGGATTCCCATCATCGCTTGGTCAACCCCAAAAATGCCCCAAAGGTGCCCATAAACCCTTTGGTCAAACCAAAAGCCCCAAGGGTTCTCATAACTTCTTGGTCAAACCAAAAGCTCCAAGGATTCCCATCATCGCTTGGTCAACCCCAAAAATGCCCCAAAGGTGCCCATAAATCCTTTGGTCAAACCAAAAGCCCCAAGGGTTCTCATAACTACTTGGTCACCCAAAAGCCCCAAGGATTCCCATAATCGCTTGGTCAACCCCAAAAATGCCCCAAAGGTGCCCATAAACCCTTTGGTCAAACCAAAAGCCCCAAGGGTTCTCATAACCGCTTGGTCACCCAAAAGCTCCAAGGATTCCCATAATCGCTTGGTCAACCCCAAAAATGCCCCAAAGGTGCCCATAATCCCTTTGGTAAAAACCTCCAAGGATCCGAAAGAATCACTTGGTCCGCACCCACTCGGGATAAACCAACCATAAAGAATTTTCAAAAACAATAAATAATCAAAAATAACAAAAAAAATTGCATCTCACTTCCATGCATACTCGTAAAAAAATCAAAACACAAAAAAAAAAATAGCTGCATTAGGCATCACATACATACATTGCACATTTGTTGATCATACAGGCCTAGAGCACCATAGACTATAATTACGGGCAATTCCATCATTCTCCACATTTTTCCACTTTGAAAATAATTCAGCAAAAATAAATGCCATTCACATTTTTCACAATATCATAGTCAGTTGTCTTCTAATGTATCTAGGGTTTTCATCATTCAGATGTCTTTAGATTTCTAGCCAAAAATTGTACAAATTCAGACAGATTTTACAAAGGTAGAGTTCTACTTGGATCACACCTTGTTACGTAGCATCCCAACACAAGCTAAAAACACAAAAAAAAAATCCCAAGTTGTGTAAACGAAAGATGAAACCTGCAAATAAATTCAAGATACCATACAGTGAAAAGGTTATTTCGCTCATCCCCCTGTGCGAATGACCCCAAGAATATTGAGAGTTGGCAAAAGGACAAGCATCTTCCCTACCCAATTCCCCAAAAATCCCAAGTTCTCAAAAAGTTGCAAACATCAAAAATTGCAAAAGTCAAAACACAAACTCCAAAGTTTGATATCCAAACCCCTCAAAGTGCATACATAAAAAAGCACAAGCAATAGTGATTCTCATCACTCAATATCTAAATCCCTTGCTCAAAAGAAAAAACAAAAATAAATAGTGATTTTTATCACTATATAAGAGCAAGTATCCCAATACAATTGAAGAAAAGAAGGGAGTCAAACTTGAATCCCTAGAACTCTCAGCATTCAAAAGGTCATGAGGTGATCCTAGTATCGGTTTGGTGGATAACCTATCAGTCACTGGTGGTAAACCTCCCGCATGACGATATATCTGTCACATTAAATTGTGTGCATATCAATGTTTGCATGTGGATGAGCTAGCTTATGGTATCCTAGATAGCACCGCATATTAATCTTACTAAATACAACAAAGGAATTAGTGGAGCTAATTAGGTGATCCTCAATACAGGTTTGGTTGATAGCCTATCTGGCATTGGCGGTATCCTGACAAATACCACATGAACGAACTCAATTGCACACACAAGGATGCGAAATAACTTGGTCAAACTCAAGTCCGATTCATACCTTGTTCAAAAGTCTTGTAAGCTAAAAGTACAGTCTTGGCTAGTTAGTTAAAACATCTAAGTCTCAGAAAAAACTTAACTACATTTTAACACAACTGTAGCACATTCCATTATTACATCACCATCAAAAATACAAAACAAAAAATTACACATGCAAAGTCATTCCATAAAGCAATCACATAGTACAAAAATCCAGCAAATCCCATATAGTCTATGGTGCCACCGCCAAGTTATCAACAACTCAATTCATCCATTCCATATGCATATCATATAAATTAGAAACATTCACATTCATCATAACATATGCATACATCAATGTAAATAAAAATACATACATCAACATCAATAAATGTGCATAAAAATAACAATAAATCATGACAAGTGTATAATAAAAAAAAAACATCATGTATATATATCATCAAAATGCCCTCAGGCTACAATAAACGGTCCTCTGACCTTGCAAAAAAAGTAAAAACTCAAAAACCCCCAAGCCTAGGGCATCGACCACCATGATCATGCAGGATCGGTGTGACGGGAACTACCCCTAGTGGTGTGGGTCCTATGGGACATCTTAGGGCGGCTGCTGCTAGCCCCTGCATCACGCCCACTAGCGCTTCCCTCATCCAGCTGCCTACGACGAGGGGATGTTGACTTCTCAGTATCACTATCTCTCATTCGGTGTGAATATCCACCTCCAAGTATCTCAAGTAACCTCCCACCGAGGTGGATAATCTCTGCCTCGAACTCCATCCGATGCCAAACCAAATCCATCTCCCGCCGACGGTACGCCGCCAATGCATCATCGCGCTGTGCCAACTGACTCCGTAGGGCATCCCTATCAAGTGAAGCATCTGTGTCCCCATACCACCAATGGTATGCAGCCAATGCATTATCCCACTCTTCCAACTGATTATGTAGGATATCCCTCTCCTGTAAAGCATCCTCGACCTCCTCCTCCTCACAGCTCCAAATCGCCAGAAAAACAAAGTGTAAATGAGCCCAAAACCTAGTTTTGGCCCTTAAATAGGATTTTAGGCCTGTAATAATTCCACCCTGGGATGATCACTCTAGTTAGCACTTGTACCACCCTGGGAAAATTAAAAAACTAGTATTCATCCCACCCTAGGATGATTATAGAGCAAGAAAATCAAAAACAACAAAAACTGCACCAAAATGCACAAAAAATAGCAATAAAATTGCCAAATAAGAGTGCTTTTGCACTTGAAATTCTTGGCCTAAAAAATAGACATCGAGGTCACAAATCCTCACTATCATATTCCATCAGAAGGCTACCATAGTCAGACCACTCCATGGGAGGATGGATTTTCAAGAATTTCATCTCAAAACGACGTCACAAAAAGGGTCCAAACCCACCCAAAAATAACAATAACATTGCCAAACAAGGCACCTTTGCACCTGTGCTTCTTGGCATTCAAAATAGATGTTGGGGTCACAAATACTCACTATCCTAATCCCTAAGAAGGCTACCATAGCCGGAACGCTCCACGGGAGGATGGATTTTCAAGAATTTCATCCCCAAACGACGTCACAAAAAGGGTCCAAACCCACCCAAAAATAGCAAGAACATTGCCGAACAAGGCACCTTTGCACCTGCACTTCTTGGAATTCAAAACAGACATTGGGGTCACAAATTATCACTATCCTACTCCTTAATAAGTCTATCATAGTCAGACCACTCCACGGGAGGACGAATTTTTGAGAATTTCATCCCCAAACAACGTCACAAAAAGGGTCCAAACCAACCCAAAAATAGCAATAACATTTTTGAACAAGGCACCTTTGCACTTGCGCTTATTGGCATTCAAAAAAGACGTCGGGGTCACAAATACTCACTATCCTACACCCTAAGAAGGCTACAATAGCTGGACCGATCCACGGGAGGATGAATTTTTGAGAATTTCATCCCCAAACGGTGTCACAAAAAGGGTCCAAACCCACCCAAAAATAGCAATAACATTGCCGAACAAGGCGCCTTTGCGCCTGTGCTTCTTGGCATTCAAAATAGATGTCGGGGTCACAAATACTCACTATCATACTCCCTAAGAAGGCTACCATAGCCGGACCGCTCCACGGGAGGACGAATTTTTGAGAATTTCATCCCCAAACAGCATCATAAAAAGAATCCAAACCCACCTAAAAATGACAATAACATTGCCGAACAAGGCGCCTTTGCGCATGTGCTTCTTGGCATTCAAAAAATATGTCGAGGTCACAAATCATCACTATCCTACTCCCTAAGAAGGCTACCATAGCCGAACCGCTCCCGGGGAGGATGGATTTTCGAGAATTTGAACCCCAAAATGCGTCACAAAAAGGGTTACACCCACCAAAAATAGGTCAAATTGTTGGGAAACTGCATAAGCATTCAATGGAAAACAACTGATGACACCCTTACAAAAGTCATCTTGGGTCAAGCGAATCATCGCTTTTCTCATGTCGGTCATTCCCTCATCGATTCGTCGCTTGAGGGGGTAGTCACACTTAGTTACCAATCAATAAATACACACCCAATTAAGGAAATGACATGCATTCAAAGGATCATTGATAAAGACAATCACGTTCCTGCTTGGGGTAGCAAACAAGCAATAATCACAAGCTTATCAAACACTTGGCATTCTAGAATCATGAACTCAAGGTTCCCATAGACAAAATGTTACGCCCTTTACCTATTCATGACTGAACAATGTCCAAGATCAAGTAACGCCTCACCAAAAAATGTTAACACTTGAACTAATCTCCTTAGCTCGTCAGAAGCAAGGATTCAAGAATGCATGCCCTTTCCATACTTGGGCCATCAAAATTTGGTTAGGTTACTGAGAAACCCTAATCATTAGTGCTTTGGTTATCTATTTTTGCTCAGCACTGTGCCACACACAACGCATCCCAAAAAGAGGATCTGTAGACACCAAAACAACACCAATCCGATTATGTGACGACAAGCACTAATCGAATTGACATATGTAGCCCCTAAGGTAGCCCCCAGAGGTTAAACAATGGTCCTAACCACTCCCACAATAGTTTTGGAAGGTCAAAGGTCAATTTGGCACCTTTCAGGCATCCTGCTCCTTATTTGTTCCACCTTGAGACAATTACAAATTGGTATTCGTCCCACCCTAGGACGATTAGCAGTATTCGCTTCAGGGTGTGGTGAATAGCAGGTTTGATGGGAAAAAGGTCAAACCTTGACAAATGGTAGCTTAGATCCGCCACTTAACTCCTCCTTCAATGTGTGGAGTGTGAGTGAGCATTTTTTAGCTCAAAAATGCAGTCATGGAGCCCTTAATCAGGGAGGAATCTTATTCCCCCTAGCAAGGCATGATGGCCAAGTGGTGCCTTTGCATGCTCATTCATAGAGACCCTCAGGTCTATAAAATGGTGAGTCTTCTCACCCCAAAATAGGAATAGGATAGGAGCATTTGGAGCAATGGAGTGCTATCAAATTACATCCTCACCCATCGTTTGTGCTTCTTACATCCTTGATCTCTCTTTTGAAAGGGAGGTTATTGGGTGATTACTGGAAGTGCAATTCGGACCCAAAACTTGAACATTTGGCCACAATACCCCACCCAATTTGCCGACACAACCCCATAAGAGGTTTTGGACCCATCCCAAGTGTATTGGTGCTGAAATCGAGCCCCAAATGGCAGGCGTCCTGCCCTCAGGCGCCCCCTGCACTGTTGTAGTCCTAATCGCTCCACCCTAAAGCGATTAGAAATCTATGGCAGATTTCCCTACTGTTTCTTTTGCATTTTATTGTAGGTCATCAATATATTCTGTCATTTAAATTTCATGTAATTTGGATGAGTTTTGACTGTGCTTTCAATGTTTCTCGCTTTCACTAACATACAGGGGACATCATCAGATACAGGGCGGTCGAGGCTGAATATGCAAAATACGAACTTTTGGGTCATTCCAAAATGCCCCGTTTTGCCTATCCCAAAATTTGCAAGTGTTTTGGAGGCCCCTGGATGGGACATTTAGGAGGTCACCTTCTGACATTTTATGACAGTCCTAATCGTCCCACCACGAAGTGATTAGAAATCTGTGGCATATTTCTCAATTGTTCCTTTTGCAATGCGTTCCTGGTAATGTTTTCTTGCTTCTGTCAAATTTTCAGCTTATTCTGATATATTTTAGTTATCATTTTAATTATTTTTTTGCATGCATCAACCGTAGCCCTTGGGGATCGCATGTTTCCCTCCATCCGTAGGTGCTACTAATCATTTACTATTTCTCTGAATGTAGGATCCCAACACCAGAGGTGTATCAAGGAACTATAAATGCATTCATGCAAGCAACGACAATGTTTGGTCCGCCCATTTTCAATGTGGGCACGTGGAAGATCCCCAAGGGGAATATATCATTTGTGGTGTAACAAAACTATGTCCGATGCTCCCAGACCCTGAAAAGGGAGGAGACATATTGTAACCCGATCTCAAGAAAATTAATAAAATAAAGGGCTGCACTTTTACATTTTCTTTAAATCTTGTTTCAATTCGTTTGTTTTCCCTCTTTTCATGCATTTTTGTTCGTAGGACTTAGTGTTACATTTCCCTTTTGTTTGCTTCCATATCCTCGTGCTTTCACTTTTCATTTTCCACCTTACATTCCTTTTCAGTACTTAGGACAACAAATAATATATCAAATTTTCACATTCATTCACTTGTTTAAAACTATGGCTCCCATGCACTTATGCATTTTTATTGCCATCCATAATTTTTAAATTATGGCACCCATATATTCTAAGCATTTTTATTACCAACAATCATCATAAATTCATAATTTAACAAGCATCACACATTCCTACAAATGCAACTACATGATATGCATCTATATGGACCACTAGTGACTGTATTACCTATAGGTTTATTTACCCCTATCAACTGGTGATTACACCACCTATCACATTTCCTTGACTTACCTTATACAGAATATTCCTTCTACTCATTGAGAAGACACCCGTCCTATGCATTATATCTTCTAGTAACAATATATGTCTCTTGCATCCACAGATTCATTAGCAGTATCTTATACTTGTAGATAAATTATGAATATCATAAATTAGGTTTTTGATGGGTTATTACATACTCCCTCCCTAAGATTAAACACAGTCCCTATGTTTGCATTACTTATTGAAGCATAAAATAAAATTGACATAGCTAATAAGAAATCAGTTCAATATATCAATAATTTTTTTTCTTTTAAAACAAATTCACCATGCATTGTTAATATTAAATATGCACAACCATCAAATATATTTATCATACTTCACAAACCAAAATATGATAATATCACTATTCTAGAAAAATAAAACTATGACATGATAATAACATTGTTCAAACACTATTCAAACAAGAATGAAAACTATCTTTTCATGATGGCCACATCCTCCCACGTGGCACTATTTTCAAAAATTGGTCCCATTGGACCTTGCATTGCTCAATATTCCTCTTTCTTAGTTATTTTGTTCGATATCCAAGGATCTTAATGGGTCGCACTTCAATGCACAGGGGATCATCCACCTGCAATTGATCAATATTCCAAACATGTGAAGGGTTAGGAACATATTTATTGAGAAGGGACACATGGAATGTATCATGATTTTTTGACAAATTGGGTGGCAAGTCTAATATATAGGTGACCAGGTTCAGTTTATCAACAATTTTGAAAGGCCCTATAAATTTTAGACTAAGATTAGAGGATTCAATAGAACTTTTGGTAGGTTTAACTCTTAGGAATACTCTATCTCCCACATATAATTCTCTTGGTGTTCTCTTAAGAACCGTATAAATATTTTATCGATCTGAGGCTTCCTTAAACCTTTGATGAATTTCATTGAGTTGGTCTTCCATTTTCTTGACCATATTCGGCCTGATATTCACTTGATCCTCTGGATTTCTCCATGATAATGGCATTCTACACCTCCTTCTGTATAAAGCCTCAAATAGAACCATACCTAGAGATGTATGGTAGCTATTATTATAAGCAAATTCTACCAGAAAAATGTAGTCTTCCCATTTTTTTTGATGATCCATACAATACATGCGGTGTATTTTCTCTAATACTTGGTTCACCCTTTCTATTTTTCCATCTATTTCAAGATGATAAGTAGTGCTAATATTGATATTTTTTCCCCATGCTTGATGCAATGTCTACCAAAACTTGGATGTGAATCGAGAATCCCTATCCGATATAATTATTTCAAGAAAACCATGTAGTCGTACCACTTGGAAAATTTCTAGGCTGCAATAGGAGCTCCATATTTGATATTTTCTTGTAGAAAATGTGTCACCTTAGTCAATTTATCTACTACTACCAGGATAGCATAATTCTGAAATCAATTTTTAGGCAATCCCACTATGAAAACCATAATAACAACCTACCATTTGTATTGTAGAATTTCGTGTGAAAATAAGCGTCCAGATGGATGTAGATGTTCTACCTTCACCTTTTGACATTCTAAAAATCTAGCCACAAATTTAGCGATAGCTTTTTTCATTTCTGGCCAATAATATTTTTTTTCATATTCTCATACATCTTTGCATAGCCTGGATGAGTGGAATAAGTAGCACTATGCACCTCTTACAATATCATATTTCTTAGGTCTTGGTCATTTTGTACCACCATCATGTTTTTGCATAATAATGTATTTTCCTAGATTCTAAATCCCTTTACTTTATTAGAATCTTACTGAATAAATTCTTGATACTTCTGCAAATATTCATATTGAATCTGTAGTTTCCTTATTTGATCAATTATAGTAGATTGACAATGTGACATAGCATTGATATGCCTTATTCTACTTAAAGCATCTACTATTTTATTTTATTTTCCCTTTATATAATGCCAAAATCATATTTTGCCAAAAATTCCATCCAACGCCTTTGTCTAGCATTGAGCATTGGCTGAGTAAAAATATATTTTAGACTTTGATGATCTGTTCTAAGCTCAAAATATTTACCAAGTAGGTAATGATACCACATTTTAAGAGCATGTACAATGGTGGCCAATTCCAAATCATGTGTGGCATAGTTTAACTCATGTTTCTTGAGTTTTCGAGACTCATAAGCAATAACACCATCACCTTGCATAAGGACTCCACCTAATCCTTCCAAGGAAGCATCAATACATACAATAAATGGTTGTTTGGGATCTACTATTTTAAGAATAGGTGCTGATGTTAATTTTTCTTTAAGAGTTATTAATACTTCTTCACATTGTTACGTCCATTTAAAAGCTTTTCCTTTATTTTGAATATTGGTTATCGGATAAGCTATCTTAGAAAATTTTTGAATAAAATGATGATAATACCCAATCATACCCATGAAATGTCGCACTTTAGATACATTTTTTGGAGCAGACCAATCATTAATAGCCTCAATTTTCTTTGGATCCAAAAACACCCCTTCAGCAGAATTTACATGACCCAAATACTGTACTTGAGTTGCATAAAAGTCACAGTTGGACATTTTTCCATATATTTAATTTTTTCTAAGAATTTCAAGAACAATTCTCATATGAATATCATGCTCTTCCTTAATTTTAGAATAGACCAGTATATCATCTAGGAATATCAACACAAATTGATCGATATGCTCATGAAACACGTTATTCATCAAATTCATAAAAGTTGTTGGAGCATTGGTCAATCCAAATGGCAACACTGTAAATTCATAGTGGCCATATCTAGTTCGAAAAGAAGTTTTATGGGTATCTTCTTCTCAAATTCTCAAGTGATGATAACCAGATCGGAGGTCAATTTTAGTGAAAATTGTAGCTCCTTTTAGTTGATCAAATAAATCATCTATTCTAGGTAGTGAGTACTTATTCTTAAAAATCATCTTGTTTAGAATTAAGTAATCAATACATTGTCTCAATGTTCCATCCTTATTTTTCACAAACAAAACTGGTGCACCCCACGGTGAAACACTTGGTTTAATATGTCATTTTTCTAATAGTTCCTGGAGATCAGTCTTAAGCTCTTGTAACTCTATTGTAGTTATTCTATATGGTTCTTGAGCTATAGGCTTTGCTCCTGGTAAGAGTTCTATAGAGAAATCAGATTCCCTTTGGGATGGAAAACCAGGTAAATATTTAGGAATGGCATTCTAAAAATTATTAACAATGGATAAGATTGAAAAAGACTTACTACAGACTTGTTCTCTTCCTTTTTATTAGTTTTAACCACAAAGACTTTACTACCATTTCTTAGTGTTTTCTTAACTTGCATTGCTATCAGAAGATGTGGTTCCACTGATTCACATCCGCAATATATCTGAATTATTTTTTTACTCTCATCAGTGAAATCCATCCATATTTTATCAAAATTTAAGAATGTTTTATGTGCCTTAAGCCAATCAATACCTAAAATTATGTCAAAGGCATGTAATGGAGCTACATATAAATGCCATCAGGTTTGCCCTTGAGGTAGCATTATTTGAGGGTCAAATAGACATTGGTAAATCGTATAGGTTTGCCCAAACCCATACTCAACTTTCCACCCATTAGCCATAAATCCAGGTTCTTTCGGTATGTCCCTCAAAATATTTGGTGAAACAAAACTATCAGTTGCTCTAGAATCAATTAAAATACACACATTTTTATTATAAATTTTACCTTTCAATAGAAAAGGTGTTGCTTGGCCATTAAGTTTAGAGTTACCTATTGTTGCATATATTTTATGAGCAAGTTCCATAGGTTCTTTTATCTTATCAACTTGCAAAGGATATTTATCAGCATAATGAGGTTCTTGACAAATCCAAAAACCAGTTCGCGGTGCTCTCTCTTTCTTACTTCCCTCATTATCTTCCTAAGTTCCAGCTCTTAGTGCATTATCTCTTTGGTCATATCTATCCCTGGCATTCCTTTGGCCATCTCGATAGCTTTGATTTCTCCTGTTTCCTTGGTACCTATTCTTATTCTTGTCAAATCTATTTATGTTCCCATTACCACAATTTTTGTTCCAACTCCTATCCACTTTTGCTAGGTCCACATTTTTCTTTTTCTGTGGCTCTTCCTTTTCAAAAGTTTGTTGATAATAAGCTTTATTAGCCTTAAAATTATCCTCCTCCTGTCGAGCCAAATCACAAGCAATAGTTAAGGTTGCAGGTTTCAACATAAGAATTAGATATCCAATTTTGGATGTAACTCAAGAAGAACTTTCTAGATTTTGATCTCATTCCACTGCTCATATTCGGACATGTATTTAAGCAACTATATAAATCACTGATAGTGCTCAATTACAAACATACTATGCTATGTTAACCTTGAAAACTTTGTAGTTCTTTCAAGGTAAAATTGTGGTGTTAGGAACCTATATTTAAAAGCTTATACAAATGTATCCCAAAGAACATCAACAACCTCCACATTATGAGTTTTCCTATAAGTATCCCACCAATCAGGAGTAGCTCCATCCAGATAGAAAACTACCCATGAAATTTTTGATTTAGATGACAAGGTTCTAATCATGAAATACGCCTCCACGTTATTTAACCATATCTCAGTCTCTTCTCCATCACCTTTGCCATAAAATTTGACTATATAAATTCTTTGCATATCCTTGTCCAAATCAGACCCTACTTATTTTCTTTTTGATTCAATAGTTATCTCATCCTTAACTATTACTATTTATTTTCCTTTGGATAGATTTTCTATTTTTTTTTGTTGATGGGATATCATCTCTTGTTGTTGAGCCAACTAAAATTTTTGTTGCTCCATATGTTCTAACATTTGGATCTATTGTTGAGCTATGTGTTTAGTCATTTGAGCACTTTGTTGCTCCATTTGTTCTCTCTATTGGCTCATTTGCTCCTGCAATAATTTCACCATCTGAACTATTTTATCTTCTTGAATAAATGGTTATTTTTTCTTCCTCTTTTCTTGAGGATGTTCTGCGGCTTCCTCAAATGCCCCGATCTGCAAAAAATTTTGAATAACCCTTCTAGGGTTTTTGGTCAGCCCTTCCTGCTGAATCACCACAATTATTTTTTAGGAAATGGTTTTGTCTGGATTCCATTACCTACCCAGCAAAACAAATAGCCTTATCAATTTCATATATATATATATATATTATTTTCCAAAACAAAATACTCGCAACCTTTGCTCTAATACCAAATGTAACAACCCATGTTCTACCCACTTGGTTGTCCAATCACCCCAAGTCTACCCACTTGGTTGTCCAACATCAGAGAAATCAGTAAGAGAAATTTTTTCTTTCTTTGTAATCATTTCTAATTTGCTATCTAGTATAAGCATTTTAGAACTATCCTCATGAGTGTCATTTTGTTGTAGTCAAAATACTAATGAGATCAAGATTGGCCAAATCTTGTATTATTATCCCATTTGAACTTCACTCTCCTCCCGAGAACCTAAGTTTAGACAGTGGGTTTATTTTCCTCTAAGGCCCATAACACCTAGAGGTGTGACACATAACTTTCCCATGTATTAACATGAACTCATGATCCCATGTCATATACTTATGTCATGCAAGACTTACCGCATACATGCTCAAGCTAGACGATCAACCATCCACCATGGAACATCATCTAGGGTTTTACCAATACCCTGGTAACCACTCGGTGTTTTGTGTTGATTAACCAACATGATATCCCATACCATCGTGTTGTCGGTATCACCTATTGAGTGTTAACTTCACCCAATTGTGAAATTGCACTATCCCTTAGGATTTGTTTCCAAAATTCTCTCTTGCAAAGAAGTTTAACAAAACAACTTCTCCAAGATCTCTGCTATATTAGCATTTGCATATGTATATTAGTAATCTCAAATATGAGATATATCAATTTAAATCTTGGAACACCTTAGTGATTGCAAGTAACTTTAAACAAGGGGCATGTGTTGGTTTATTTTACCATACTACTTTAATGATTGTTCATTAAACCAAAATAAAGCAAATGTGAATTGACCCTCATATGACCACGATGTAATGCCTTAATACCTTTTATATTGAGGATTTCAAAGTAGATTTTATCTTTCCTTATTAAGTAGATTTTAACTAAGTTTTATCTTGCATTAAATCTTACTTTAAAGCATGAAAGTAAAGATCAAATCCATTTATGAATATAAATCTGAAATGATGAAAAAGTTTCTTGAATATGTGAAGTCCACACCAACCGTGCACCCACCAAGCTGCAATATTATTGCCTATTTTAAACTTGAATCGACAAAACTACTCATGACCCCTCTTAAAGTTGAGAGCTATACTTATTAATAGGTAATTTAACACAAAACCACCACACACAATTTTTTTGTTTTTTTGGTATACACAAATGAAAGAAAACCCAAAAAGTAACCACAAAAACACTAACAACAAAATCGACGAAAAACTTACCGACACAACAATGACGATAAAAATCGTCAACCACAAGATGACAACAAAAGTCATCGACTTGAAACTGACGATAAAAGTCATTGACAAGAAACTGACGACAAAAAAAATGTCATCGACAAGAAACTGACGACAAAAAGTCATCGACAAGAAACTGATGATAAAAAAGTCGTCGACAATAAATTGACGAAAAAAAAAATCATCGACAAGAAATTGATGATAAAAAACCATCAATAATAATTTGACGAAAACTGTAGACCCAAAACCAAGCAAAGCATTAGACACCTACAACAAAATGCAAACACCCGAATACCAAAATAAAAATGTGGGTCCCCAATTTTGGGGCTAGTTGTGGAGTAGCCACAACAAATGGCGACTCTGCTAGGAAATGCTCCTAAGCATTTTGGGTGAGAACGCAACCTGAAAACACACAAAACCCAAAAATTAAAATTACAAGCATCATAAAATATCCAAAGAATGAAAGTAGATCAAAAATACATGAACCATTAGAATTATTCAACATCAGCTCAATGTGTGCAAAGTGTTTTATTCATTATCATTTGAAACCATTCAAAATTCCATCATCAGTTTCACATGAATGAATATGATAGGTTATAGGTGATTTATGCAAGATTTAATGTATGGCAAGAATGCTAAAATATGAACAACCTGCTTTACAAATATTCAAAACTTCTAGTACCATAAACAAACACACTTGAATCGTCAAATCCTCTTGGGACCAAACATGTGTGTAGTGTATTCATTTACTAGATCAAGAGCTTGGTTATGAACCACCACCATCAAGAACTCGTGTGTGCATGTGGACTCAGAGCTTTGGGGAATCAGATTCATGAGCCTATGATGACATTCCCCTCATGAAGACTTCAATTTCATTGAAGGGGTTATGTTTTATGGCATTTTACAAATTACCATTTTTGGAGCATAAATGTACCTTTTCTTCATGAAAATTTTGATTTCATTGAAGGGGGTAATTTTGCATGTTATATTGAAGATTATTATTTCAAAGCACCAAATTATTCATCTTTATGAAAATTTGATTTCATTTAAGAGGGATAAGTTGAAGTGACATTTTAAAGCCCTTATTTTAAGGCCATAAATTATTTCCTCTTTGTGAAAATCAATTTCACTAAAGAGGGATAGTTTATTAATCACATTGAAAGCTATATTCAAGAAGCCTTTTCATCATTTCAGATTTATATTCATAAATAGATTTGATCTTTACTTTCATGCTTTACAGTAAAATTTAATGCAAGATAAAACTTAGTTAAAATCTACTTAATAAGAAAAGATAATATCTACTTTAAAATCCTCAAGATAAAAGGCATTAAGGTATTACATCGTGGTCATATGAGGACCATTTCACATTTACTTTATTTTGGTTTAATGAACAATCATTAAAGTAGCATGGTAAAATAAACCAACACATGCCCCTTGTTTATAGTTACTTGCAATCACTAAGGTGTTCCAAGCTTTAAATTGATATATCTTTATTTGAGATTACTAATACACAGATGCAAATGCTAATATAGAGGAGACCTTGGAGAAGTTGTTTTGTTAAACTTATTTGCAAGAGAGGATTTTGGAAACAAATCCTAAGGGAGAGTGCAATTTCACAATTGAGTGAAATTAACACTCAACATCACCTAGTCAAGCACAATTCACCCCTCATCACTAGCCTTAGAAGAGATGCCCATACAACCCTTCATTACCTCAAAAGTATAGTTAGAGCCCTAATTTATGATGACTGCCTACCTGTAAGCATCAATAAATAATGCCTTCACAAGATTGTCCTACCCACAATCTTAAAATAATGACAAGGTTGTCCTGCCCACAACCTTAGGTTGCATGTTAAGATTATCCCTTCCACAATATTGGAGAGTTAATATTGTATTTTCCACAATCCTAGAGAGTTAATATTATCTCTTCCACAATATTAGATTTTATTACTATTATTTTAAAAATAACAAGACTTAACTAAAGTTTTATTTGTTTTGAAATAGTTTAACCACAGAAATATTTGCAACAAGTATAAATTTTTCCTAACCAATCATGATATGCTTGCTATGCAATATAAAAAATCCTTGCTTTGATATATCTACTTATATTTTCATAGCTAGGATAAAATAAAAATCAGAGGTTTAATGGATATGTTATAATTTAAACTAATTTCTCTGAATTCCACTATAATAGTATAATTTATAATTTCTCTTGATTTTATCATCTAAAGGACTAGAAGCTATTCTAAATTTTAATTATAAAGTACATGGTTTCCTAGGTTTTACTATAATTTTTTCCTCAAAATCATGACATAGGTGACTCCTCATATCAAATTTAAGTATGATATCATTTTTTCTATTGTTTGAGTCTAAGTCTTCAATAAGAAATTTGTTTCTCATTACTTCTAGTTAGGATAAATAATACCGCTTAGTTATTCTTCCTAAGCAATCACAACTTCAAAATATCTATCTAATCATGCACTCATATTTAAAATATCTCCCTTATTCATTATCATGCTATGATATCTGTCAACTAGACGTCAACCTATTATCTTTTCCAACTTTTATGTAGGAGGAAATAATATTGTCAGATCTTCTAATTGATCTATCACTAGTTGGATTTAAATCGACTCTTTCATTATTTGGTTTTAAAACAATGCTAGCATAGCATACATTTGAACATATTACACATAAGATCTATTTAAATATAAAATCTATTGAATTTTGAATGGGAAACAAATATAATTAAGCCCTTTCATATTAACACATTCAAGCCTGAAGGTAGAAAGTTTTCCCAATATGTCATAGAGATTCTAATTTAGTCAATTTAACCAGACTACTCTTATACTTTTGTACTAGACTATTCTTCTAAAACTTCCTATTTCCAAAATACTATCTTGCATGCAATCTTATAATCTAATCTAAAGTTTAAACAAGATGATTTTCGCTATCCACCAATGGTGATTTTCAGGTGATAAAAGAAATTGAGGTTGAGGATTCCGTTTAAAAGTTTCCTCATTAATAAAAATGTTTCTCTATAAGAATAAATTTTTAGACCTAAAGCATCTCAACACACACTCTGATTTTTCCATAAACATTCACCCAACATCATATTTTTAGTAATGCTATTGTTCATACAAGTCTGTATATAACATTGATAGAGCTTGCATAATATAAAAGCAACATAATTAAATGGAAACACATGGTGATGTAATAAAACATCATTAATTATTTTAATAAATATATTCTATCTCCATACCACATACATATATAATTTTAGAATTTAAATTTAGAACTTATGTATAGTAAACAAGTTGCTACTAGAACAAGACATTATTCCTTATCGTATTGAGAAGATAAATAACTATTTGGATTCAAATAATTCTATTGTTCACAGTATTATATGATGCATTAACCAAGGCTACAATATTTCTTAATATCAAATTCTGGCAAACATATCTCAGACTCCATTTCCTTTACAATACATGTTATCAAGAATTTTAAGGCCAAACTTCAATAATCCGTTGAGATATACTCTCAAATGGTTTTATAAAATCATAACGCAACTCTAGTCTCTATAACATAGACAAAAATAGGCAAAAGAGGTAATAAAATCTAATTGCAATGTTTCTCAGAGCATATTGATTCTTTAGCATGAATTACCGATGGTTATTCAAGGATCAGAGCGATCAATCTACCTTGAAATACAACTAGCTCTATTATGATTGCATTATTCCCATTTCTAGTGCAGCATGTAAAATTTTTAAGACCAACCCAACACAACATAGGTTTCAAAATAGAATATGAGTAGAAAAATGTCCTTCAACATAGTATACAACTTTAATCTAAGTTTCCATAATGAAACCAATTCTATTTCCAGTTCTCACCAACTAGAAACGCAGCCAACCAATATTGCTATTGCCTACCATAAATTTTTCAATGCATGCATAAAATTCCAATTATTTCATGGATGAGCATAGAATTAGATTAAATTTTCTTTCATTATACCATGCAAATAACATTTCCAATTCACACATTGAACAACCCATGCAATGCTCAAAAATAAAACATATAGTATTTCAAATTCACACAGAGCACCCCATACAATACTGTAAAACATTTCATACAAATACCTATTTACATATAGCAATTTGAATTCACACGAAGTAGCCCATTCATTCTTTTAAAAACATTTCATTCAGATTTTTCCCATTTAGAATTTCTTAAAAATTTCTCTAGAAGAACTTATTGTTTCTTATGTCGCTTCCAACATTTCCCTTCCTTTACGATCTTCTCATTTTTCTTAAAACTCTCCCCGTCCAGTAATATCCATCTCCCCCGTTCTAATTTTTTTTAAACCTAGAAGATGGTTTCCATATTATCACTTACCACTAATCATCAGCTTTTAGAATATCCGAATATCCTCTCTCAGGTATGCCAAGTGGAAACCTTATTTTATCCACGTTCATCAAGCCTAAGCCAAGTAATAATTCCCACAATGCCGACTATAATATATTGCCCATGATTGTCGACTATTCCCAATTTAATATAATTTTTTTTAAATAATGCCACGAACCCTTTACATTCGCTATATGATTATATTCTAATACATTTGTATTTTATATATTATATATTATTTTTTAAATAATTAAGTTCTTCAAAACATATAGTAGTGTATAAATATTAATTATTAATTAACATTTCTTTGTCCCTTACATTCCATTTCAGTACTTAGGACAACAAATAATATATCAATGTTTCACATTCATTCACTTGTTTAAAACTATGGCTCCCATGCACTTATGCATTTTTATTGCCATCCATCATTTTTAAATTATGACAACCATATATTCTAAGCAATTTTATTACCAACAAACATCATAAATTCATAATTTAACAAGTATCACACATTACTAAAAATACAACAATATCATATGCATCTATATGGATCACTGGCGGATGCATTTCATATAGGGTTCTTTACCCCTATCAACCAGTGATTACACCACCGCTCATCATTTCCTTGACTTACCTTATACCGGATATTCCTTCTACTCATTGAGAAGACACCCTTCCTATGCATTAACTCTGCCAGTAACAATACATGTCTCCTACATCCACATATTCATTAGTAGTATCTCATTGTTGCAGACAAATTATGCATATCATGAATTAGGTTATTGGTGGGTTATTACATCAAGTTAGATTAACCTTCTAGGCAACATGCGGTCCTCAACGAATGTGGGCTTGCTGACCACTTTAAGTTCTTGAGGAGTAATTAAACATTAAAAAGATTGAAATATAAACTGAAATAAACATGTCATGCAAATAACCCATCCACCCATACATATTAACATCCAAATTATTAATAGTATTTTACAGTATCTATATATACTTTGTTGACTTAATTTACTTCAACAGTTATATATATATATATTTTTTAACTTTACGTACTAATTTTTTTTTAATCATTCTTTAAAAATTATAAGGTATTGAAGATTGAAAACAAATGACTATGGAAAACCTAAACCTATTAGGACCTTGAGGGCAACTAGTTTATTTGTTTATTTTCTATAATTGTGAATTTTTTTTACATTCAAATTTAATATTTTTTTCTTATCTTGAAGTATTTTGCATATGGATTTGGCTTATATTCAAATATAGGATGTATGAGAGCAATAAAAATAAATATAAAAATATATCATATCATAGAGTCTTTAATGAGTCTATCCATGATCATCAAACTATCATTGCCAAGATCCTATCCTTTGCCAACGAGAATGTGAACCTTATCCCTTTTGATAGTCGTAAACCTCATCTACAGGAGACCACGATTGCTCAATATTTAAGCTTAACCTTGTTAGATGAGTCTGTGCCTAGGGTAGTCAACCTTAGAGCCAATGTTAAGTGGTCCCCACCTCCTACAGGTTGTTTTAAGCTTAATTTTGATGGAGGGGCTAAGGACAATCCTGGCAGAGCAGGCACTAGCGACATTGTGCGAGATCATAATGGGAATATGATGCTTGCGTTTTCCAAATATTTGGGAATAAGGACGAAAAACAAAGCTAAATCTAGAGCTATGTGGAGAGGCTTTCCAATCACTCAAGACTTAGAAGGCAAATTGATCGTAGAAGGAGACTCTATGTGTGTTATAAATCTCCTCAATAATTATAAAACACCTCTTTGGAGGATTAAAACAATTGTTGAAGAGGCTAGGATCCTTTTCCAGGGAAGATAGGATAGAAAATCCCAACATGTCTTTTGGGAAGCTAACAAAGTTGTTGATAAGCTGGCCAATTTGGGTGTCGATGGTGATGAACTTTTCAAATGGGAACATGGTGTCCCAAGCGAAGTAGAGGAGCTTATTCAACAAGAATTCCAATAATGATAGTATAATATACCAACAGGTAAGGCACTATAAGTCTGAAAGCTATGAGCATTCCCGTCTCTTTTTTGAAATGGACTCACAATAAAAATTATTCGAGTTGTTAGTCTTGGTGGATGCTACTTGGAAATACCACAAAGACTAATGGGGACAGTCACATGTCAGATAACATGGCTCCTATTCATATTAGTAATTTGAGGTTGGTTGATAATCACAAGGTAGGAAAAAAATAGTAATATAAGACTTCGAACCAGAGCCACGTAGACCACCAGATATCCACCACCATAAATCTAGCCAGCAGATTCACTTCTCCAAGGCTGATTGGCCAAGACGGGATGTGGTCCCAAAGCATGTCATATATGAAATAAAGAAATTACCAAATAATTATTAAGAGTAACTATTAATACAAAGCTTGTGGGAGTTTTTTTCAGTACTATGCTATGTGTGTCTGTAAATTTTTGTTTCTCCACTATTTCAAGGAAGGGATGTGTGTCTGTTTCATTTTTTATAATTATGATGAAGGAGTGTTTTCTTGGGGTATACCCAAAATGTTGTATGCTACGTTTCTTTTTTATAACAGGCTATGTACCTTACCATATGTAATGGCTTTGGTGGTATGTAGATTTTACATATATAGGATCCTTAGTAAGGACATGTTCATCAATAGCCCTGGGTTGATTTTTGTAAAAGGTTTTGGGTCAACCTGTAAAACCTGATATTAATGCTATAGTATCTTATCTACCAAAAAAAAAAATATTTAAGAAATATTATGTAGATTATGTTTAATTTATTATTTGAGAATTTAATTTTTTATTAAAATATTAAATCTATTTACTTTTTTATTGTATTTATATTTTATTGGTATTTTTTTTTTTATTGGTAGAAAGGGTGTTGAAAGGTCCTTGAACCTTGTACAAGAGAGATTACAAGAAATCCATAACGACCGAGGTGGTCCAAGAAGAAAGTAATAGAGAGTTGGCAAACCTTCGCACTAGGGAAGGTGTCGCGAAATCACGACCAAAAAGGTGATGTCGCGATATCGCGACATGTTGAAAGGTGTCACGATATCGCGACAAGTTTCTAGGTTGGAGCCGGACGAGAAGAAGAGTCACGAAATCACGACAAGAATGAAGACCGCAGCCGAAATGGAAAATGAGTCGCAAAATCACGACGAAAGTGGAAGCCTGCTGCCGAGAAGAGAAAGTGTCACGAAATCGCGACAAGAATGAAGACCACTACCGAAGAGGAAAATTGTCGCGATATTGCGACAAATTAGGAGACCGCTGCCAAGACGAAAAAGTGTCATGAAATCACGACAATCTGGAGGACCGTAGCTGAGGACAAAAAGTGCAGCGAAATTGCGACAATCTGAAGATCCATAGCCTAGGAGGAAAAGTGTCGCGAAATCGCAACAAGAAGGAAGACCGTCCTTGGAGAGAAAAGATGTCGCGATATCGTGACAAAAAAGGAAGACCGCCATTGGAGAGAAAAAATGTCGCGATATCGCGACAAAAAGGAAGGCCACCGTTGGAGGGAAAAAGGTCGCGATATCGCGACAAAAATGGAAGACCGTCGTTGGAGAGAAAAAAGGTCGCGATATCGCGACAGAATGGGAGGCCGCCATTGGAGAGAGAAAAAGTGTCGCGATATCGTGACAAAAATGGAGGACCGCCGTTGGAGAGAAAAAAGGTCGCGATATCGCTACAGAATGGAAGGCCATCGTTGGAGAAAGAAAAGGTGTCGCGATATCGCGACAAAAATGGAAAACTGCCGAGGGAGAGAAAAAAGGTCGCGATATCACGACAGAATGGAAGACCACCGTTGAAGAGAGAAAAAGTGACGCGATATCGCGACAAAAATGGAAGACCGCCGTTGGAGAGAAAAAAGGTCGCGATATCGCTACAGAATGGAAGGCCGTTGTTGGAGAGAGAAAAGGTTTCGCGATATCGCGACAAAAATGGAATACCATCGTTGGAGAGAAAAAAGGTCGTGAAATCGCGACAGAAAGGAAGACCGCCGTTGGAGAGAGAAAAAATTTTGCGATATCGCGACAAAAAGGAAGACCGCCGTTGGAGAGAGAAAAAGTGTCGCGAAATCATGACAAGAAGCAAGGGAGCGTCTGAAGGCCAAAAAGTGTCGCGATATCGCGACAAATTTGCAAAAAAGCACCCGAAGAGAAAAAAGGTCGCGATATCACGATATAATGGAAGACCACCGTTGAAGATAGATAAAAGTCTTGACAACGCGGAAAGCTAAAATTTTGTAACCAACTGTGAAAAGTGACACAAAAATCCTCCAAGATGCCAAGACACAGCCACTGGGGGAAAACCCAAAGCCCAGAAACCCACTCACATTGTGCAAACATTGGAACTTGAAGAAGCATCCCTTAGGCCGATTGGGAAGGAATCTCTCCAAACCTGAATGTCTGTTGCATCAACTCCCTTGTTAGCAAGCCAATCCGCAGCTTTGTTTCCTTCCCGATATTGATGTTGAATGATTAATTCTGGGTAAATGCCAATTAGTGTCTTGCATTCTTCAAAGATGGAAACAAGGGCCCAGGGATGCATAGAGGTTCCTTTGATCCAGTTGATGCAATGCAATGAGTCTCCTTCTATGATGAGTTTATTGATAGTCAAGCCTTCCAAGAGAATCAAGCTTTGGAGCAAGGCCCGAGCCTCGGCCATATTATTGGACTGAATTCCTAAGTTCTGAGCAAAGGCCAAAATTATTTCTCCTCTATGATTTTTGAGAATTCCACCTCCACCAGTGGCTCTAGGGTTGCCTTTGGCCATGCCATCGAAGTTAAGCTTGTGCCACCCAGAAGGAGGTAAGGCCCACTTGATTACAGACCTGTCGACAGAAGTACGAGGAGTTGCAGAAAAATTGAAAATATTGAAATGATTTGTTAAATCCAATTCAAGGCTCGGAGGGGGGGGTTTGGACGATGAGACAAAAGAGGCATTCTCCACAGCAAGGGCCAAGATTTTGGCAACAACAATCTTCTCATTCGTGGCAAGGTTTTTAAAAATTTTGGCATTTCTCTCAAGCCAAATCTGCCATAGAAAAATGTGAAGGCAAGCTTGCCACATGAATTTGAGTTGGCTGCTCTTGAAAGGCCTGGGCCATTGTTGAAAAAGGAGGGGAATGGAATGAGGGAGGGCTACGGAGATGGAAAAAGTGTTGAAAACATGGTTGAGCACTGCAATGGAGAAGGGACATTCCAAAAAAACATGCACAGTAGACTCACAAGCGTTTTTACACAGGATGCACCAATTGGGGATGAGAAGCCCTCTGGTTATCAAATTGTCAGTGGTGAGGATTCTATTTTGGATGGCCAACCAACAAAAGAATTTGACCTTGGGAACCCAGACCAGATTAGATAAGTCACGGCCATCACTGGGAACTTCTTGGCTGTAGTAGGCAGATTTAACAGTGAAATGCCCTGAATATTCAAGGTTCCAAACCATGGAGTCATATTTGTGAGAGCTAGGGATTATGCAGCTCCTCAGTAAGTTTTGTAAACGCCTAAGTGCCTCGGTGATATGTCTAGGCCCATTCAGATCCAGGTGTTTCCATTCGGGTCTTGTAATGCCTAGGTTAATGAAATGACACACCTTATCTCCAAATGTGGCTTCGGTCACCATCTTGAGCACAACAAGATGAGGATATTGGCTGAGAGGTTTGTCACGGATCCATGGGTCATCCCAGAAATGAATGGTCAATCCATTTCCAAGACACCACCTTAAGCCTTCCATGATGATCTTCCTTGTTTTAGTGACACCATTCCAGAAATGAGATCCGCTAGGAAGGTTGTGCTCTCCAAGAAAGGGAACCTGATGAAGGTATTTAGCTTTGATGATGTCAATCCAAGTGGCTTTTTCGTTGATGGTAAGTCTCCAAGACTGCTTGGAAATGAGAGCCATGTTCATTTGCTTGATATCCTTGAAGCCGAGACCTCCATCTGTTTTCTTGGAACAAACCTTGTCCCAGACAACAAGAGGAAATTTGTTCTTGTTTTCGTTTCCCGCCCAAAGGAATCTGCGTTGAATTTGCTCAATTCTTTGGTAGATGGAAGCAGGAGCTTTGAAGATGGATAAGAAAAAAATAGGAATACTTTACAAGCAAGCCTGGACCAGAGTGGCTTTGGCTGCTTGACTGAGCAATGAACTTTTCCAGCCTGCAAGCTTCTTGTTGAGACGATATAGAATAGGGTTCCACATAGCCGAGACCAATTTGCCATGAAAAAACGGTAATCCGAGATAAGTAGTTGGAAGGCTCCTAATGAAACACCCAAGGATCTCAGCAATCCTGTTTTGCCTGTGGATGGGAGTATTGAGGAAGTATAGCTTTCTTTTGCGGTAATTGACTTTCTGGCCAGCCGCCTCTTCATAAGAGTCAAGGATGCTCTTAATAATTTTTGCTTTGGGGACAGAAGCATGAGAGGAAAGAATAGTATCATCCACAAACTGTTGATGGGAAATGGAATTGGTTGTTGAGGCTGGTTTGATCCCAGAGACGAGTCCACTGATGCAGGCAGCAGAAAGGGTCCTTCCAAGGGTTTCGACCAAAATGATGAAGAGGAAAGGTGACAGAGGGTCCCCTTGGCGAATGCCTTTAAAACTTGGAAAAAATCTAGCAGGTGAACCATTGATAAGAACAGAGAACCAAGCAGTAGAGATACATTCTCGAACCATCTGAACCCAATCTTTGTGAAACCCAAACTTCTCAAGGACCTCGAATAGGAATTTCCATGAAACCCGATCAAAGGCCTTGTTCATGTCAAGCTTAAGGAACATACTGGGTTTTTTGTTTTTAGATTCCAAATAATCCAACTCGTGGACGGTTATCACTCCATCAGCAATGAATCTACCTTTGACTGAGCTGCCTTGGCACTAGTCAATGATGGAGGGAAGGATGTCTTTCAGCCTGTTTGCCATAACTTTGGTGATAAGTTTGTAGATGACACTACAGAGACTTATAGGTCTGAAGTCAGAGATGGAAGCACGATCATTAGACTTGGGAATTAAAACAATGAAGGTGGAATTGGCTTCTCTCAGAATCTTTTGGCTCTCTGGAAGAATTTAACCGCAGCAACAACATCAGGGCCCACAATATCCCAAAAGTGTTGAAAAAATTGGGGTGGAAAGCCATCGGGTCCAGGGGCCTTGTCGGGTTCCATTGCAAACAGGGCATCTTTGATCTCCTATTCAGTGTAGGATTGGAGCAATTTCTCATTGTCATCGTTAGACACCATCATTGGAATGTTCTGAAGTAAAGAACTTGTTGTGCGGGGGTGGTAGTCAACACTTGGACCTAAGATTTCCTGGAAGTGGTGCACAGCTTCCTGTCTGATGGCATGGATATCAGAGATAATGGTACCATCAGCCTTGGTTAACTCAGAGATTTTATTTGAACCTCTGTGGCACAAGGTGGAAGCGTGGAAAAACTTCATGTTGGTGTCTCCTTCTTTGAGCCAGAGGCTTCTCGATTTTTGCCTCCAGTAGGAATCTTCCTTAGCCAAAACATTGTGAAGGTTTGAAAGGAGACGTTTTTATTCCATGAAAATTTCAACCCTATGATCCCCTCCCTGAATCAGATTTTCCACCCTTATGAGCTCATCCAGCAGAAGATTTTTTTCACTAAAGAGGTTGTCGAAAACCTCCCTATTCCAGCATTTTAGCTTGAGTTTGACTACTTTGAGTTTGAGGAAAAGATTCGAGATAGGGTTTGGACAAAGGTTTTGCTACCACCATTGTCGAATGCACCGACCTAAATTTGGATGAGTGAGCCACATCTTTTCAAACCTGAAAGGGGTTTTAAAGGTTTTCTAGGGTCGATAACAATCCATAATTATAGGATTGTGATCGGATCCAATTTTTGGGTGACTATGAAGCCTGGCATCGCCAAAAACATGAATGAGTTCTTTGGACAAGAGAAATCTGTCAAGCCGAATTTGAATGTGATGAATGCCCGCTCGTCTGTTGCTCCATGTATAGTTGGAGCCTTGGAGTGGTAATTCCATAAGCTCGTTGAGGTGGACAAATTCGCTGAAATCTTCAATGCAGTGGCTAGTGATCGGATTGCCTCCTTGCTTGTCAAGCAGGTGAAGGGGAGTATTGAAGTCACCACAGAGCATCCAAGGAAAGTCAGGAAAGTTATTACGCATTGCGGTAATGTTATCCCACAACAATCTTCTGTTGACAGGACTGTTTGGTCCATAAACATTGGTGGCAATCCATTGAAGGTTTGTGACTTTATTAGTGAACAAAATGTTGATGGTTCTGTCAGAGACTGAAAGAACTCTCCCCTCGATAGTTGACGGATCCCACAAGCAAAGGAGACCCCCGGATGCCCCTGAGGAGGGGCAAAAGGCAAAATTGCTATTTTCCCAGATTAGCTTGCAAACTTGATTGCTGCTATTCTCATCCAGTTTAGATTCTTGAGGAAACATGATATTTTGTTTTAGGTTTTTTCTCACCAACTTGACAGTCCTCTGTTTGGCAGTTTCGTTGAGGCCTCTGACATTCCAGGAGACAAACTTCATCGATTTGACTTGGGATTTTATTTGTGACCTCTGCCTCTCCCTTGAGATGGAGTAATTTTAGGTCTAACCTCATCCAAATCTTGATGGGTGGGTTGCTCGGAAGTAGGGCCCAAGGAGGTAGGCACAGATCCATCAGCCGCTTCAATCTCAGCTGCTTTGGCAAGCTTTTCAGCATTGGACGGTCTTCCCCTTCTCTGCTCTTTGTTGACATCAGCTTTGGGGGTGGGAATGGGAGATTTCAAAGGGCTGGATGACTGAATAATGACAGTGGTGTTGGTCCCAGGAACAAGCATATGGGGGGATGGATAACGGGGAGACTGGCACAGGGCAACAGACTCAGGGGAGAGGGTAAGAGGACGGTTCTGAGTCAGGGGAAAGGGTGGGAAGGGAAGAGGAATGTGAGAGGGACCAAAATCTGAGGGTGAGTTTGGGGAGGTCATTACCACCTTACCCTTGGACAAGGGAGACTGAATCACAGAGGGTGTGGATGAGATGTTTGGATCTATGGGAAGGTCATCGGAGATGTCCTCACTAGTTTGAAGATTATTTAAAGGAGCGAAATGATTGGAACGAGAAGGTGGAGCACTTACATTTTTAGGAGCAGATGTTTTAGGGGGGCTTGCAGAATGGCCACGACCCTTGTCAGGAGCCTTGTTCTGAACATTGGGGATCTGGGAATCCTTCTTCCTGCCTGAATCACTGGGGATATATTTTTTCTGGGAAGGGCATTGAGAAGCCAAGTGACCCTGAGTGTTGCACTCCAAACAAAAAGCAGGCTTGTTCTCGTACTCAACCCCTTGACGTCTTTTGAAGCTCCCGACATTGATGCCAATGCAGGTCGAAAGAGCCAAATCTAGATTAGCCATGACACAGACACGAGCATAAGTCATTCTAGATCTTGCTCTGGTAGCAGGGTCGATGGCAACTAAATCTCCAATCGGTTGAGTAATGCCTTTGAGAGCATCATTATAGAAGAACTATGGGGGAAGCCCATGGAGTTTGATCCAAATTGGAGCAATGTTGATAGACTGAGTTTTAGGGTCAAAATCTTCCCCCCATCTCCACAGAAATAGGCTTCAACGACCAAAAAACTAGGGTCCACCAGTGAGAATGTGTTGGGTGTCGAGGGCATTGTTTAGCCTTATCATAAAGAACCCCTTAGGAAATGCCACGAGCTCCATGCTTCCAGACAGACACCATTTAGAAAGGGCCCATTTGCGGATAGTTTCCATATCGGGTCGGGCACCAAAAAATTTCCCAACCAGAGAGAGGGATTCGTGAAAGATTAGTGGCTCCATAGCATCGCTTGGAAACGAAACTTCAGTTCCCAAAATAGAGAAGGGCAAAGGAGTTTGAAAGGAGAACGCTCCAGTCAAGGTCCTGACTTTATCCGCAAAGGACAAAGACCAAGGATGCGTATTGGAAAGAGAGGAAGGTGAAACCCTATCGTTAACAGACGTTGGCTTCACCGCACCGTTTGGGTCTTCACTGTGACAAATGCTGAGAGGGCCTACAATAGGCCCAACACCAACTGCAGGGCCCGAGGACAAAGCTTCCAGACCAGCACTATCCATCGACCCACCATTTCCGCCATTGCCATCGCCATCGCCATCTTCCACAGACGCACCTGGTCTCGTTCCCACTCCCGTTCCCAAGTATATTTTATTGGTATTTATTTATATATAAATAATTATTTTCACAAATGTAGCTTACACTTAATATTATTAATTCTTAAACCTATAGACAACCTTTCAATTCTTAAAATTTCTTTTAAACCATTTTTGAAAAGCTATATGTAGCTTCTATTACAATCATTCCAAAACAAATATTTAAATATTGTATTTGATATAAAGTATATTAGACTATATAGTTTTTTTTCTTCAAAAAACTTATCTAGTTAAATTCATAACATTTTCTCATTCAAAAAATTAATATAATTTTTAATATGATATATAATTTCCATTGGATAGTTACCTTCTAAATTTTAGGATTTTCCAAGACTCAAACCAACACCACACTCAATTAAATAACTTTTCATTCTATTTTCTTCCCTCTATATATGTTTTCATTTCTAGATATTGGCTTTGTGAATAATTGTTGGATATAGAAAATAGTGCTATTTTTGGTTCACTCCTCAAATTTATGTCTATGCATAACAATAATAACTACATATAAATCTCTTTTTAATTTAAACCTTGGCTAACTTAATCCCCATAAGAAGTGCTCTATCATATGTATGAGTCTTTGTTGAAATTCCATATGATTCTTTGTTGAAATTCCTTATGATTGTAAGTGTGGAAGAAGAAATTTTCCTCACTTATTATGGAAAAAATTACTTTATTGAAGGTTTCCTTTACAAGCACCATCAATATCAGATTTTAGCAAATCTAAATTCTAGATATTTTCATTCTAATTTTTTACTAGTACAATCCTTTACATTAAAACTATTAGTTTAGATCACCTCTACATGTATATTCAAAACCCATGCCAAAGTGGCTAGCACATGTTTTTCAACATACAAGAATCCCCTTGATGAGTACCATTCCTATAAACATTATATACATTAGAAAATACTATAAATCAAAATTTGGGTGTATTGTTAGATTTTTTTTTGGAAGTTATATTGATTTTAGACCACTGATTCCAATAATAAATGACAAGGCTAGTCATTCATAGAATGCACTTATACTTTATATGTAAATAGTGTATTTATTGTTTCACTAGGTCATCCAATTTTGATGGAGTGAGTCAAAAAATGGTTATATATTCAAAAATGAACCCCTAAATGATATGGTGGAAACAAGTAAATGATATGATGGTTTAAGTCTCTCCTCACATAAGGGGGGCCTAAAAATTCATCATTTCATATTCCTTTATGAATTATCACACATAAGAATTTTGGTTTGGATTGTCAATCACAATAATATTTACACATTAGGGAGGATCTCAAATGATCAAATATATATACTAATTTGATTCATTGTATTGATTGTTTTTATAGGTTCTAAACCAACACATCCTACCATGAAAATATGGAAAAATAGAACCTTTATAACATCTCTTGGAGCTTATCCACTATATTATTGAGGCCCTCTTTCATAATTAGATTGCTCATAGAAATCCATAATATGATTTTTAATTTTTAAACCTTTATAAGCTAAAGAGGTCCTAACAACCCAAAAAATAGTTATTATTGTCTTATAAAAAATAATATGATAAATATGTAACTAAGAATCAAATTAAAATTTGTATAATTCCCATCATCGAAAGTCTACTAATATATTTCTTTATGAATGCAAAAATCTCTAAAATGAATCCATCTTTATACAGGTTTTATATCTTAAGAAACTTTGCTATATCTATGAAAGCATATATATTATTGTAACACTTTTATTCAAATATTTTGTTGATCTTGTAATAACATCCAACTAATATTTTCCTATGATACAAAACTCGTAAGTTTAATTTTTGAAATGATTACACCTTTAATAGGATTTTATATACAATCTCTATCGTATTTGCAAATAAATCTACATTTTTCCTCACATCCATTCCAAAATAGAAATATTTAAATCTTATTTAATTTGTATGATATATTTATTACCAATATTATGAATGATATTACATATAAGGATATATTTAAATGTAACCTCTATAAGTTTTAGTATTCCACTTATGACTAATAACTTACCTTCCAACCATCAAAATAAGTTTTTGTACTATCCTAAATTGATTTTTGAAGTTAAATCTTTTTCCTAGTAAAGAGAACACCTATATACATTTTGAAAGTAATTTTAAAACATGAAATCTAAAATATTTTCAATAGTTTATTATAAATGAAGAACAATTTTGATGAAAAGTATTATATTTTGTCATATTAACCAATTAACTAGAAACCTTACCATAGCATGAGACTATTTATGTAATTTCCACAATATTCTTAAATGAGTTGTGATAAAAAAGAAAAGTTTCATAAATAAAATAGAGACAAGAATTTAATGGTGATAACATGAAATACTATAATTTATCTTTAGTTAAATTTCAAATGGCTCAACAAAGATCATGAGGAGATAATAAGAGAGTGGGTCACCCATGTGGAGTCCATTGGATGACTTAGTATATCCATCATGGTTTTTAATGTTCAAAATATAATGGTTTCAAGTGTTCTTACATTATTTAATACATTTGAAAAAATATTAGTCAAAACAAAAAATTACTATGGATTAATCATCAAGTAAAATCTCTTTTGATGTTTACCCTCTTGTTTGCCATACTAGTACACAACCTAGAGAGCACTATTTAGTGTATATAAATTAAACAAAAATGGTAAATGTGTAAATGATGTAGGATTATTTAGGTAAAAATTATATATGTATACATGTAAATAGAATAAAAATAATAGAAATATTAATAATAATACTAATTGTAGTAAAAATAAAGAATGATTGTTGTTGTACAAGAGTTGTCATTCAACGACCAATTTTCAGATCATTTGGAGGAACATAGATCCTAGTGCATCCCTATGTGTGAACGATATTTTTGGCAAGTGGTTATGCAAGGGTTTCATCTTATTTGAGTGCAAGCAGCTCCAAAGGTTGGTTTTTAGGGCCTTTGGGCCCTAGAAACCAATATTTTTGTGGTTTATTCTTAATATTTTAGCAGGATATGTTGCAGGGGATCCAAGATGGGTTATAAATCTATATTTCAATAGATCATGTTGTGAACTTTATTGACAATGGCTTCCAATTTGCTACAAAAAAGAAAAGTGAAAACCATACCTTTCTGTGACATCTAGGACAAGGATTAAGGAGATCACGAAATAAGTTTCAAGCAGTTGATCAAAAAATGGCTCATATCTCAAGTGAATCTAGTGCTAAGGTGCACCCACAAAATAATTCTACTATGAAAACCCCTATCAAGGGTAAGAATTTCAAAGACTCAGCCCCAAAAATAAATTTTAGGTATGCCCTCCATGGTGAATAGCCTCAACCCAATGCTATTATTAATCTTAGGGCTTCCCATAAACCTATAAGAATGCCTAATATTGATCCCAGTAAAATGGAGTCAATATGTATTAAAGTAGTTGATGGATAGCCTCAACCCAATGCTAATATTAATCTTAGGGCTTCCCATAAACCTATAAGAATGCCTAATATTGATCCCAGTAAAATGGAGTCAAGATGTATTAAAGTAGTTGATGGAACTCCTATTGTTAAGCTTTATATGGGTAACATTCAGACTGGCATTGAAGATTTGGAAAAAAAAGGACTAATTTATCAGTTAGTGGGTTTTCGTCTGAGCCTATCTGCTTTCAAAGTCTGGGCTGCAAAAATTTGAAAAACTAAAGGTGAGTTACAAATATCTATTTATCAAAATGGTTATTTTCTTATTTTATTTGCTAATAATGAAGATAGAGAGAAAAATTTTCAAGGGGATCCCTAGTTTTTTGAAAGGGCATGACTTTTCATGAATCCCTAGCATACTAAATTTAAATTTGAAGAAGAGATGCCTTCTATAGCTCCCGTGTGGGTTAGACTCTTTGGCCTCCCTATTGAATTTTGGAATCCTACTATTTTTCTCCAATTGGAAACTTTTTAGGAACTTATATGTTGACTTATGATTGTACTCAAAATTTTGAATATATTATTTATTGCTCGAATTTATGTTTTAATGGATTTTGACAAATCCCTGCCCAAAAATATCACATTACAATTTGGGGAAGATACTTGGGAGAAAGTAGTGGACTATGAGAACATTCCTTTTCATTGTAGAATTTGCCATGAATATGGTCATTTAGCTAGTGCTTTCCCAAATAAAATTCCTGATCAAAAGAAAGAAGATATAAAATCAGCAGGTTTCCAAATACCTAAGAAGAAGAACACTTAGAAAAAACTAGTTATGAAGGATCAATCAAAGTCATATGCTAATATGTTTAAAATCCTTTCCACAAATTATGTCCCAAGTGAGGAAGAAAAAATAATGGAAACATAAATATTAGAAACAAAATATAAAGATGAAAGGAAGAACTCAAAGACAAACCAACAAATCAAAGGTTTTCAATAGAAAAAAAGGGAGAAAATTTACACAAGAAAAACAATATTTTAAATGTCAAAAATTCAAATAATATAGGTCCCAATATAGACTCTATTGAACCCTCTAGTAAAATTTTAGCTATGTACAAGCATTATTCAAGGTTAGAAGCCATATCATATTCAATTGGAATATGTCAAGAAATAGGGAAAAAACCAAATATGGATTCTAATAAAAAAGTAGGTCGCAAGACCAATCAATATCATATGGTAAAAAAAGGTGAAAATCTTGTAGAGGAAGGTAATATTAATGCTCTTCCCAACTTTTTTAGCCCTATTATTATTGAATATCATCACTTGGAATATTATAGGAATCAAAGGGAGTCTTTCAAAACAAAATGAAATTAGAAGAATAATTTAGATAAATAATCCACATCTTATTTTCCTTCAAGAAACGAAGATGTCAATGGAGGATATGGACTCAATTTCCAATAAAATTTATTCAGCTAGAAAAGTGGTTTCTCTCAGTTCCCAGGGGACTTCTGGTGGCATTGCTTGACTTTGGGACCCAAAAGAGGTAGTTCTTCACCATATGGTTAGCATTTGGGGTCTGTTGTCTATAGCTATTTAAAGTAGACATTCCAACCAAATTATGCTCTGCATTATTGTTTATGCTTCGATTTATTTGGAGTAAAAAGGAAGAGAGTGGAAGGATGTAACTCATATTATCTCTCATTTTACTAAAGTTTGGATCTTGATAGGAGGATATTTCAATACCATCCTCTCTCTGGATGAGAAAATTAGGGGAAATAGAAATTTGGATAAAAGCATTGACCTCATGAGATAATATATTACAAACTTTCATATTGTGAACATCCAACCAGATAATGGCCTTAAGACTTGGTCTAACAGAAGGCAAGGCTTAGCTTGTATAATCGAGATATTGGATAGGTTTTTACTCTCTGAAAATTTCTTAATCAATGGTTACATTCCTAAAGTGAAGACTCTTAAAAATGTTGGTTCAGATAACTGGCCATTCATGGTGGAAATGTATAAAACCAATGTGATTTTCTCTCCTTTTCATTTTGAATTAATGTGGCTCAAATACAGTTACATTAGACCTCGTGTGCAAAAATTGTGGATGGAAGGTATGCATAGGCATGGAACTAAGATGTTCTATTTTACCAAAATAATGTAATACATTAAATCCAATATCAAGACTTGGAACTAGAAGGAGTTTGAGGATGTTCATAAAAAAAACATGAAGTTATTGCTCAACCTAAAAATTTGAATAGTAAAATCTATTTATATGGCCTCACAAATAATAGAGGAGTATATGAAATTAAACTCACAACTCAGTTAGAGGAATGGGAAAAAATATAAGAACTCTTATGGAAAAAAAAATCTAGAATTCAATGGCTAAAATAAGGATATCAAAACACAAATTTCTTCCACAAATATCTTCTATATTGAAGATCTCACAACTTTATTTCTTCTCTAAAATAATATTCTGGTGATGTTTTCTATACTTGGGATGGAATGAACTCTATTTTTGTTGATTACATTTCCAATCTTTTTGCTACTACTCCTCTTGAATTAGCTTCTTAACAAAATGTTCTTTAAGCAATCCCTTATATTATCACTTCTGAGGAGAACTCTATTTTGACTACTCTTGTTACTATAAATGAGCTTCAATAGGTATTTTTTAAAATGCAAAAATGGAAAACCCCGGGTCCTGATGGTTTTCCCATTGAGTTCTACCAAGAGTTTTGGGATATCCTTCATGCCGATTTATTAGAGGTGGTGGAAGAATCTAGGAAAGCCAATGAAATTTCGAATGTTATCAATAAAAATTATATTATTCTTATTCCAAAAGCTCAAGAGTTTGATCATATCTCAAATTTTTGACCTATTTCTTTATGTAATGTTCTTATCAAAATCATTACTAAGATCATAGCAGAAAGGTTGAAGCCTCTTTTACATAAGATTATTTTCCCTGAGCAAGGGGGTTATGTGGAAGGGAATCAAATAGTATATGAGATAGTTCTTGCTCAAGAAGCCATCCATTCCATGGATATGTAAAAAAATCCTTCCATGTTCATTCGGTTATACTTATCCAAAGCTTATGATAGAGTGGATTGGCAATTCCTTATCAAAGTTTTGAGGCAATTTGGTTTCTCTAAGTATTGGATGCATTGGATTATGGGATGTATCTCTTATATTTTCTACATAATTCTTATCAATGGAAGACCTTCTCAGTCATTCCTAGATTCCAGAGGTTTTAGGCAAGGTGACCCATTATCCCCTTATTTATTCATCATTCTTGTTGAATGCTTGGGTAGGACTAACCAAAAAGAGGGAAAAAAACCCTTGATGGAGTTACCATTGCTCATGGAGCTAGACCTATATCTCATATTAAATTTGTGGATGACTCTAATCTTTTAGGTAAATCTATAGTTAATAAAGCTTCTAATATTAAGCAAATCATTAGCTATTTTTCTAAGGCTACTGGACAGTTGATAAATGAATACAAATCTAAAGTTATTTTCTTCTACTGATCTGCCAGACAAGAATCCATGGTCTTGGATAAATTAATATATAATAATACCTCCCTTATGATCACTTATTTAGGTATTCCCATCAATATTCAAAGACAAAAAAATAAGGATTGGAATTGGTTGTTGGACAAAATCAAGAAGAAAATTGGAAAGTGGACAAATAGATGGCTTTATTCTAGGGGTAGAATCACCTTGGTAAATTAGTACTTCAATCTATTCCTATTTATGTATCTTCTGTATTGAATATCCCAAAGGTTGTTCTTCGAGATCTGGATCAAATCTGTCATTGATTCCTTTGGGGTGGTACTAAGGAGAAAAGATAATGGGCCTTGGTGAAATGGGACACTTTATATCTTCCTAATAATTAAGGGTGGTTAGGATTTTGGTATTCTATTAATAATAACAAATATTTAGCTTCTAAATTATATTGGATGAGGTTGCATAACCCTAATTCTCTTTGGGCCAATAATCTCCATGCTAAATATGCTGAGAACAAAAGTTTGAAGACCTTGTTCGCTATAAACTTCATACCAAATGTTCCCCCATTTTAGTAGTTCTTAATATTTGTGAGGATTTGATAAAGAAAAAATTATTTTGGATCATTCATAATGATCAACAGAAAAAAATTTGTATTGATTCTTGGGATGGTCACAAGCCTTTGATAACATAGTTTCTAAATTGGAGGCCTTGGATGGAGGAGCTTCATCGAGCTAACTAGATAAAGGTGGCTAATTATTGTCGATACAATAGTGGTAATTCAAATATAGGTAGATATTGGATCCCTATTGAGGACTGATCTATTCAAATCCTAGAAATACAAAGACGAGATATCCAAGGTATCATTCACATGAGATCTCTCTTGGTCCCATGAAAAATATTGTTTTGGATGGAACAACACTACTAAGGGTGAGTATTCAGTTGCTCAAGGTTATTTGACATTATACCATAATAATCCCAACCATTCTTCTGATATATTTTCTCAATTGTGGGCTCAAAATCTTTGGCCTAAGGCGAGGTTATTTACTTGGCCTTTATTGCATCGTAGGGTGCTTACTGGTGAGCAACTTATGAGGCATGGTTTTCATGGCCATTTTAGATGTGAAATACCATATTTTTATTAAGTTTACTTTAGCCTCTGAGCTATGGAGGAGAATGGCCACTTTACTTATCTTACAGTGGTCCAATTTTTTTACTTTTGAACAACTTTAGAGGGATTGGCCTAAACAAGAGGATGTTGATCATTTTATTAGGCAATTAGTTTGGATGGGTTTTACCTTTTTTCTTTGGAATATCTAGAATGAAAAGAATAGCCAAATTTTTATTCAATATAGGAAGGATATTTACTATATTTTTCAAAATACCATAGCCAACATAGTTTAATCAGTCCATCAACTCCTTAATAACCCCCAAAAATCCCACCAAATATGGGATCAAGTGATGCAAATATTGAAGATTAAATATTCTAAGGATAGCAAACTTAAAGGGAATGTGAGTATTCATAATATGGATAGGACAAGAAATTGGTAACCTCCTCCTAAGTATTTTGGAAAATTCAATACTGATGGAGCCTCTCGAGGGAACCCTAGAAAAGCTAGTGTGGGAGGAATTGGTAGGCTTTCATATGGCTCCTTGGTTTTTACTTCTGCTGAGAATTTGGGTATTCTTTCCAATAACCTTGTTGAGGGGTATGGCATCCTAAAATTCCTTCAAGGGGCTACTAAGGTTGTATGGGAAAAGATGTTAGTTGAGTCTGACTCTCAACTCATGATTAATCTTTTGAAGTCTCCTTCTAAGAATCATAAGATTGATTGGATAATAAAAGAATTATTGAGTAGATTCAATTAATCCAGATGGGATTTTTAAAAGTTGATTACAAATATGTGGTCAGAGATCAAAACAAGAGTTTTTATGCTTTAGAAAATTTGTATTTGGTTAAAGGTGATCCTACTTGTTATGGCCACCCTCCTAGATGGTGGGCTTCGCAAATTAGGGAAGCTCTTCTTTCTATCATTTCTTTGGATGGCTCCAGATCTGAAGGTACCTAGTTTATTATTGCTTTATTTTTGCTTCTCTTTGATCTACTCAGGTTATTTTAGTTTCCTAGCTCAAACTATTCTTTCTTTTGTTTCCTCTATTTATTTTTGCCTTAAAAGTCTTATGGTCTAGAAAGGTCATTATTATGTTCAATTTTTTTTCATTTTTAATTTTTGTTTTTTTGTTTAGTTTTTAAGGTGTGTGTGTTCTTTTGTTTTTTTATGTTTTTGTGTTCTTTGTGTTATTTTTTGTTGTTCTTGTGTTTTTATTGTTTTGTGTTTTTTTATGTTTTTGTTATTGGTCTCGTGTTTTTATCGTTCTTGTTATTGTGTTTCTGTTTGTTTGTGTTAATTCTTGTTTTTATGTGTGAGTGTTTTCTATGTTTTTTATTTTTCTTTATTGTATTTTTTTGGTTTTATTTTTATTTTTATTTTATTTTTTAGGTTTTGGTTGTGTTTATTTTTCATGTTTTTTTGTTATGTCTTGTAGATTTTTGTTGTTTTTGTCATGTTTGTGTTTTTTTATGTTGTTATTGTATTTTTTCTATGTGGTTCGTGTTGTTGTTTTTATTTTTTATTATTTTATTGTGTGTGTTTGGTTGTGTTTTTATTTTTGACACACTCAAGGAGCATGTTTTTTATTTATTTATATTATTTTTATTGTTATTTATTTATTTTATTTTTTAAATGTTTTTGTGTGTTTGTTTGCTCCTTGAGTATGTCAAATATGGTAGGCCAGGTTCAAGTCCTGGGTGATTTTGGTGGAATGGATATCCCTGCCTCCTTAGGTCTTACCTAAAAGTGGCATCCCTTTTGGGATGTTTTCAACAAAAAAAAGGAGTCGTCATTCAACTATTCCTATTGTTGTTCAATTTTTACTTCCATTCAATTGCTACTACTACCATTTAATTATTGTTATTATCATTCAATTATTGTAACTTCCATTTAAGTGTTGCTATGATTTATGTGTTTCCATACAAGTGTTGTCATACAAATGCTACCATACTAGCATGTTGTATGACTGCTATCAGATCAATGTTTCATACAAGTGATATCATACCAACATGGCATATAAGTGTTTCCATATCAATGTGTTATACAAGTCCTACTATACTAGCATAGCATATAAGTGTTTTCATACAAGTGGTTTTTGGGTAATAGTGAGAAAAAAGTTAAAATTTTAATTTTTGAAGAAGTATTAGAAAATGAAGGGGCATAAATGTTAGCCTTCTAGATTTCACCATTATTTCCCTTATTGAAAAATCATAAATACGATGTATCGCTACATTTTTGGTAGTTATGTAGCAAGAAGTACTTTAATGATATCTTATTATTGTGCTTAGACTTTTTGGTTTGTGATAATATTTTTAGCTAGTGGAAAATATTTCTCTAATTACACCTCCTCCTCTAGAATGCATCATTTGGTATTAGAGTGGGTTTTCAAAGGTCTATAATACATGTTAGAGGAGAGATGACATATCATGGAAGAGTATGTGGTCTTGTGCCTTGAAAAGTAGACATAATCAATATGTTGATGGGAATCATAGCAAAATTATATACAAATAAAAATACCTAGAGGATAGGTGTTCATATTGAAGATATTAGTGATAGTGAAGAGGATATTGATCATCTAGAATCCCAAATTGTAGAGTAAAGAGAAGAACTGGAGCAAAAATTGATTAGAGAAATATCTAACGTAAGAATTAAGACAAAATTAAATACTACAAATATTAATGGAGTTTTAAATCTAGAATAGTTGATATATTAGATAATAGACATGGAGATATTCCCTAGTTAACCTAAAGTGGATTAAATTTACATACACATGAATGTAGGAACGTGCATCAATTTGGTGGTATCATGTCCAAAAGAGAGATATAGCCAAACGTAAAGTATAAAATTCAAACATGGGATATTCTTGTGCTCAAACTAAAATTTAAGTTTTCAGTTGCTAATTATCAAATTGGTTTATTTAGAAAACTTTAAAATATTGAGCAAAAGGATTTGATAATGAAGTAATATATAAAAGAGTTCTATAAATTAACTATAGTAGAAATACCTATTTAAAATGATGAGGAGAAAGTTGAAATATACATCAATTGAATAAATATAACCACACAAGATGAAATTGGTATGGTTTTAATTAAAATAGCTAAATAGGTATATAAATATACACTCAAGGTACAAGAAAAGTTGATCCATATAAAATATAATAACTCAAGAAGAAGAGGAAATTTATCTTGAGAAAGAGGACAAGACAATAGTGGAAGAGCATAACAAATGAAAGAGGGAGAAGCTAGCACTTCTCAAAGTAATTTTAGCTAGAATACTAGAGAAGGAAAAGATATCTCAAGAGGAAGAGGTGGTTATGGTATAGGAAGTGCAAAGGATTCCATAAAAATTGATTTAGATATGGATAAGTTGGTCATCGAGTATTCCAAGTGAATAACAAAGACATGGTAAAGGAAAGGAAGCTAGGAACCATATTGCACAAGTCAATGAAGAAAGTTTTGTCTCATCAATGCACATGAAGGAACTAAAATAAGAATAATATCTCATGATAAAGAGAGTGTTGTTAAAACCATCCAAATACAAGCATCAGGTAGTGCAATGAAGGAATCCTTCTAGAATCATGTACAAATTGCAAGGCAAGTATTGCAAAGTCATTGTGGATAGTAGGAGTATAGATAATTTAGTATCTATGGAGATAGTAGAAATATTGGGTTGAAGAGGATTGAATGCAATAATCTATACAAAGTCTCATGGTTGCAAAAGGAACATCCAAATTTGGAAAGTAAAAAATGTATGCTAAACTTTCAAATTGGTTCTTAAAAGATGCGATACTATGTGATGTTATGCCTATGGGTGCTACTCAAGTTTTCAAGGTATTTTAATAAAAATATAGTGCATTATGTTAATATGAACACCTGTACCCCTACCTCCTTGGGTCTTACCCAAAAGTGGCATCCCTTTTGGGATGTTTTCCACAAAAAAAACACCTATACCATTATGAAGGATGGAAGGAGGTACACATTTAGTAAACTAAGGGACAAAGGAGATAAAGTGGACAATAATTCAAAAGCATTCCTAATCTCTAAAAAAAAATTCTTAAAGAGGATGAAGACGATGGAAGCATATTATACTTTAATTTCTAAACCCTTAAAATATTGGACAATGGAAAATATGACTAAAAATTCATATGAAGTCAAGTATTTGTTGGAGGAATATGTGGATATTATTTCAAAAAAAATTTCATCTGGGTTACCACCTATAAGGAGTATTAGTCATCACATACATTTCACTCGTAAGTCAAGCTTACTAATAAGGTATCTTATAGAATGACACATATGGATACTAAATAGTTAAAGGAACAAGTGAAATATCTATTAAATAAGGAGCTAATTATGGAGAGATTGAGCTTGTATGGAGTACCATCTATACTAGTACCCAAGAAGGGTATATAATGGTGTATGTGCATATTTTTCTAGACCATTGATAAAATAATCATAAAGTATAGGTTTATATTGTCATTTATCGATGATTTTATGGATTGCTTGAGTGGGTCAAAGTATTTCACAAAGATATATTTGAAAAGTGACTATCATCAAATATGGATTATAGAAAGGGATGACTAAAAGACCACATTCGATATAAAGGATAGATTGTATGAGTGGCTAGTCATGTTCATTGGATTGACCAAGTACCAAGTACTAACATTCCATTTTTATGAGTTTTGAAACCATTTATTAGTAAAATTATTATTTATATAGATTATATTTTTATATTTAGTAAATACAAATATCATAGGGTGCATTTGAGATTATTTCTACAAAGCTTGAAAGAAGAATAATTAATTCAATTTGAATAAATATAGCCTTGTGAAGAAAAGTTAGTGTATTTGGGTTTTGTTATTTCATAAGAAGTCTTGAAAATGGATCCACAAAAGGTAAATCTATTGTATATTGGCCATCATGAAGAATTATGTTTGAGGTAAGATGTTCTATGGTTTAGCAAGTTTCTATAGGAATTTTATAAAAAAAATTAATGGTATTTGTGATCCAATTACGGAAATAATGAAATGTGGTAGGCATGATTTCAAGTGGATAGTTGCCACCAAAAAGAGTTTTTAAATTTTGAAGGAGAAGATAATGGGATTGTTGGTCCTAGCTTTGCCATAATTCAAGAATATTTTTCAAGTAGATTATGATGTAAGTGGGATAGCTATAGGTGGAATTTCAAGTCAAGGAGGTAAGATAATTGCTTATTTCAACGAGAAATTAATCTAGGAAAAGATAAATTATTTGGTTTATGATCAAGACTTTTTTGCTATTGTCCAAGAACATAAGATATGGAGTTATTACGTGTTACCAAAGTAGTTTGTATTATTTATGGATAATCATGATTTTCAATTTATTTGTTTTGAAGGATAGAAGTATCTTGCAAGTTAATCATTTTTTTTAAACATAGAGGTGATAGTTTAAATTGAGTATTTTATACTTTATGTAGAATAAATTTTTTGATGAATGCAATGAGGATTAAATTTTCTAGTTTTTATACAATTAAAGTTCTTTATGTCGATGTTTTAGACTTCAAAGAACATTGGGAAGCATGCAATAATCCTACTATAGGATATAGAACACCATGAATTGATTATTTTGTCTAGGAGAGATGATTATTCGAGGGGCAACAATAATGAGAGAATTTGATAGGAGAGAAACTTAGTGGAGGACTTGCATATATTTTAGGGTAGTTAAAACCATGGGATAACTTTATGAAAGTTATTATTGACTAGGAATGAGTGTGGATATAAGAATATTTATGTAGGGTTTTCAATTTTAACAATATGCAAAAGGAAGTATCCAAAATATTATATTGCTATTGCCAATACTAGAAAGGACATGGAAGGACATAAGTATGGACTTAGTTCTTGGATTACCACAAACACAAAGTGGTAGTGATTCTATTTTTGTTGTTGATAGATTTATAAAGATGTCTCACTTTCTACCCTACTAAAAAATAAATGATGCTACTCATGTTGCTGATTTATTCTTTAGAGAAGTTGTAAGATTGCATGGTTTGATACAAATATATTGTATTAGATAGAGACACTAAGTTCATTGGTCTTTTTTAGCGAACTTTGTGAAATATTTTGGATGCAAAATTTAGTTTTAGTTTAGTTTATCATTCATAAATATATGGGAAAGACAAAGTTGTGAATATAAGCCTTAGAAATTTATTTAGGAGCTTAGCTGGAAATAAGCCAAAGTTATGGGATACCATATTGGAACAAGTAGATTTTACATATAAAAACTTGGTAAACAAAAGCACAACCAAGAGTCCATTCCAAATTACATATGCAATCCATACAAAAGGAGTGGATGAGTCATGAAGTATAACTAATTTGGGGAGGGCAAGTGCTATAGTAGAGGACTTTGCTAATTACATGCATGTTTTAATTTAGGAGGTAAAATATGATTTAGAGAAGAATTTTATGAGATACAAGAAACATATTGATCTCAAGCATATAAAATAAGAATTTAGGGTTGGGGACTTGGTTTTTTGCACATTTATTAAAGAAAATATTTTTCAAAGGCACTTACAATAAGCTAAATTGTAAAAATATTGGACCTTCTAAGGTCTTGAATAAATTTAAAACTAATGCTTATGAAATTGAACTTCCAAAATTAGTAGATATGTTGTTGATTTTAATGCAACTAATTTGTATCTATATTATGATAGATCAGTGGATATTAATTGAGATATCATTTCTACTATTTTGGTGGGAGAGTGGGTAAAATAGTTTCCAAAGAAATAGTAGGATGATATTGAAGTATTGTTAGATTCTACAGTGGCTAAGAGGACAAGAGGAAATAGAGAGAGAGAGTATTGAATACTCAGTTTCGTAGGTGCTTAAGATAATCTCTACCATGGATATGGATTCCTAGCTATCAATAGAGCAAGATTTAGACTGGGATGAGATAACTCTATTGAGACTATAATTTCTTGTATGATAGTGAAGCTATATCCAATAGTTGGTGACATGTCTAACCATGAAGAAGCATCATCAGTAGTAGACCAATGTCTGAGAAGGATGAATTAACCCAATTTCTAGACTATAATAATAAAATTAAACTAATTCTAAAATGGGAATGAACTCATACACATACACTATAGTTAAGACAAAATTGAATGTTACTTTTGGGCTAATTACATAGTTCTAACCATGTATAAATTTCAATCATTTGATTGTGTTGATTTTATGGTTTTTTGTTTTGGAATGGTTTGGGCTAATCATGAAATGTTTAGGAGCATTTCCTAGTGGACTTAGCATTTTTTTTATTGCACAACATGCCCTAATATAGATGAATTGGGGACCTACAGTTTTGCTCTCATTTAAACTTTGTGCACTTCATTTGTCCACAACACTTTATTTTCCATAATGCTTAACTATTTTCCACAATACACACACACATATGTATCCATGTATGTATTAATATTCATTATTTTATTGTATTTATTAGAATTTACTTCCATAAATATTTTTTAATATTGTTTTTTACACATGTTTTAACATGATGATATTTCTTGATAGGTTATCAGGTGTAGATACTCGAGGATATGAAAATTAAGGGATGATTTTCTAGAAGGTGAATTGAAAAGGAGATCATGGATAAATTCATTAGGTTATAAAACTTCATTATTACTATTTGATAAGATTAGGACTCAAGAGATATTAGGCATGGTAACAATGTCCAAGAATTTATAGAGTATAAAAAAAATGGTAAATGGCAGAGTTAATATCCATCCAACTTGCTATAGTTAATGGCTCTAGAGTTAAACTACTTAAGACCAACTAAATTCAAGAAAGAATGAATTATGTAGGAGTTGTGTTTTAATGAGGTATGGTCACGGTAACCTTGAAGAGAGTGCAACACGAGTTGATTAGAATTTGTTTTATCTAATATGCCATATAATAGAAATGTAGTAGTTGGTTAGAAAAAAATATTTAATTTAATATGCCATATTCGAGTGAAAATGTAGCAAAAATTAAATGATCTAAAAAAATTAGATATCCCTAAGGAAATATAAACTTGAGTTGTGTGGGATTCCTAAAAGGTAATCCCACCCTACTTCGAGGTGTTGGCCTTGGGAAGATGCAATTTGTTTATGTTTTGGGTGGTCATCTACACTCAATTGGGAGAGCACTACTACTAACCCATCATTTTAGTGATGACTATTTTTTGCATGTAGTACTTATATTTAGTGGAGAGTTATAGATTAACCAAGGGATTTAGATATTCATTAATCTATTTGATGTATTTAATTTTATAGATCCTAATATATTTAACCTATGATATTTATAGTATTACCAAGGCTTAAAAATCCATTAGTTGTATCAAATATATCACCTACCTAGTTTAATAGATTTAATCTAGCTACTTACAAAAATTGATTTTGTCTAGTTTGATGAAATTGATTTGGCGTCTTTCTACTTTAAAGGCAGTAAAATATAGACTTTATTTAAAGGTTATAGTGAGTAGAAAGGCTAGTGTATTTTCATGGTTGAAGAATAATCAGTGAAGACTAGGACTCAGCTATAGTGAAAGGCATATCAATTTTAATATAGTTGATCATTCAGGGATATAGCCAACCCTTGATATTGATAGAGGAATCAGGGACATTGAAGTCACCTTGATATTGATAGAGATTAAGTAATAGAAATAATTACAGCAGAAGTGTGAGAAGTTTCCTAAAAAGTATAGAGAAGAGTTTTAGCTTCTAAGTGTATAAGAAAGAAATAATAGTAGAATAAAGGATTTTAGGGCACAAGGTATTGACCTTGATAATAAAATTTTTAGGTCATATTGACCTTAACATAGGCCAAATAGGATTGAATACATATAATTGAAATTGAGTTTTTTGAAGGTTTGATAAAGGTAACCATATTGAGAATAAGATAAATAAGTCAAAAATTTAGAGAATAGGTTTAAATAAGAAACAAGGGAGGAAGGTCTAGATAATATAAGAGTTATGAAGAGTCTGGGATAGATGAAATAAAGGAGATACTAAGGTGTAGAAAAATGATTTATAGGTTAAACCATAGAAAGTGATAGATAAATAATATAATTAGCCTGCATTCAAAGATAAGCTAAGAAGCCAAATCAAATAAGGTTTTTTGAAAGGAAAAAATTAAGGAAATTTTTGACCTCGACATCTAAAGCAAAGAAATCGATATAACACAACCATGAATGTAATAATATAGATGTAATATTGTGAAGAGGTAGGGCATCATAAGCACAATATAGAGAGTGAATTTGGTCTTGATAAAATAATATGAACATAAGAGCATAAAGGAACAAAGGAGTGTAATGCAATGAATGTAAAAACCCTTGCAAAAGGAAATATTATATGTTCACTTGAGATAGAGAATACATTCAACAATAATTCACTTTTGCACCAAGAATAAAAGATAACATTCTTAAGGCAAGAAGTATAGTTGCTATCATAGTATAGTACAAAAATACAATTATTTGAGAATAAAGGAGCTAACATATAGTCTTTGTTTGCATAGGAGGAAGTCATATGACTATATCAAGATAGATAACATAGTCCATACATATTTCTAAATATGTATTGCAAAAGGCACATTGCTAAATATGAAAGGAATCTTGAGCATCACCTACAACCAAAGCATTTTAGAAGTTATGCAACAAAGTTTTGGAATATTGAGACTCAAGTTGGCATTGAAATATCTAATAAAAAGTTGAATCATTCTAAGCAACATTTGATCATTACGTTCCAGGATCAGAGGAAATACCAGGAGTAGAGAAAGCATTAGTGAGCAAGGTCTGAGCAATTAAAAAGGAAATGCTATGAGAAGAGTGAGTGCCAATGAGCAAGGTCTGAGTGATTGAGAAGGAAATACCTCCATACAAGACCACACATGGAGCATCATTTCTAGTGCCCTCAACATTTGAAAAGTGCATTGTGATCCTCGCACAAGAAAATCAGTATCCAAACAGTATAATATCCATACATGGATATGGATATCCAAGCAGAAGGATTGTCTGATATGGTGTAAAGTTTTATTGTTTAAAGAAAGGAGGAATAAGTGAAATTATTTATTATAGTTTTTTAAAATTCATATAGAGTGGTAAGGTTAATTAAATTAGGGAATAATAATTTGTTTAATTATAATAATTTTTGAAAAATATTTTTTAAATTTGGCGTAATAAGGTTTACAATTAGGTTATTTAATTTTGTTAATTTTTTAAAAGTTTCATTTGATATTTTTGACTAGATTTAAAATTATAAGTTTATGAATATTTACAAATTTATTTAATTGGGAGAAAAAAATATTTCAACATAAATAACTAGAAAAAACATAAATTTGCAAAGCTTATTCTTAGTTTCTAAACTAGGGAGACATAATGTTTACTACTCCATAGGATTTTACATTAGAACTTTTGAATTATTTTAGAAGCTTAGGAGTTATAAGGATGTCTACTTCAAATGAAATATACAAATTTTATGGATAATAATATGGAGTTTATGATTAGAAAAGAAAAAGTAGATGCCATAAAATTTGGGATTAAGAATTTGATTGAAAATTTTGAAGGAAAGATAGATATAGTTTTAAGGTTAATCTATAGTGAAACTATAGATGAAAATTTTGAAACGTTGAATACTTTTTGCATGCAAGACTTTTTGAAGTAGTTGAGGATGGAAAATATAGTATTATGATACCTTTATATATAGGTAACATAATGTGTATGACATTGTTTTCACTTAAGCTTCATAAAAATGAGAATTTGAACCAAAAATAGTTGATCGAATATCTTAAGAATAGGATAATATTTTCTAGAAAGGATATATCATTCTTCATGTACTATTGACATTCCAAGTTAATCTAAGTTAAAAATTTATTATGATGCATTACGTGAATGTTCAGAAGCTATTATACAAGAAAATAAAGAAACATATTATTCTAAGGAAAAAGGCAAAGGAAATATTCTTATGCAAGAATATGATGACAATGAGAGATATCAAGAATCTTGTAATCTTGAAGCTAAAAATATTGAAGAACATGAAGCCAAATTTAAATAAAATTAAGATGAACTCAAATTAAAATACAATCAAGAGGATGAACCTATTGAAGCTCAAGCAAAACATCACATGCATTGCAAGGTCACTTAGATTGAATATCAACATGAAGACTATGATTAAAGACTAAAATATTCAATAACCAAATAATGTAATACAAGGGAGTGTTATAGTATATTAAATTATTTTTGTACATGCTAATGTACATCATTAGTACCTTCATGGTATATATTGTAATTAATATATTAGGGTTGAGTCATAGTTTAGAGTGTGAATTATATTTCCCCTTTATGTAAATGTGAATGTGTAGGATACACACAAGTGTCATGTAAAGTTGTAATGTATAGGAAATACACAAGTATAATGTAAAGTTGTAATGTATAGGAAATGCACAAGTGTCATGTAAAGTTGTAATGTGTAGTCAATACACAAGTGTCATGTGATTTAGTGTGCAAGTGTAAGTTGAGTCTATGTGCACAAGTAGCTTATATGTAGGAGTGCAAATATATAATGTAAATATGTGCATTAATGTATTAGACTAGAATGTGCAAAGTGAAGATCAAGATTCATGTGTATGTATGCATACAATATAGATTCAAGTGTTCATCAAGTATGCAAGTGTTATGTAGAGAAGCTAAGAGTCATAAGACTTGGAATATGGAGAGGAATAGTCAAGTACCCAAATAGTCGTAATACTATGGATATATACTCCATAAGTATAGATAACAGATCATCATATTATATAGAAATTTTTTATCATATTTTTAAGATAAAGTGGAGTAATAAAGATTGCATACATTTTGAGCAAATAATATTGTAAGTTTTTCTACATGCTTAGTACATGTATGATTAAGACTATTTACGTTCATATTACTATTTATTATTGAATATTATTTGATATATTATTAGACTTGATATACATATTAATTTTCTCATATTATTAGCTTGACCTTATTGTATTGTGGGTATATTATATTCGATCTTGAGATATTTAACCTGTGGTATTTCTAGTATATTTAAGGCTTAAAAATCCATCAATATAGATATAAATTTATCATCATAGCAACTGAGTACTTCACAAAATGGGTAGAGGTAATGGTTATTTCCTCTTATACTAGTCTTCAACTCTCTAAATTCATCCTCATTTAGATCATATCTCAATATAAAATCTCATCAATGATAATATCTAATGGTGGTACAAATTTTAATATAAGGATGTCTCTAAAATTTGTTCCAAAATCAAATCTAGAACAAGTGATCAATGTCTTATTATCCACATGTTAATGACTAGGATGAGACATATAATAAAACCTTAATCAAAATATTAAAGATACTCATTAGTAAAATAGGTCAAGGTTACCACCTTCATCTATATCTTATCGTGTGGGCCAATCATGTTAGTGCTCAAACTCCAATAGGTGCAATTTCCTATTCCTTAATCCATGGGATTAATATTATATTTTATTTTGACTTAAAAGTACCATCATTGTAAATCCTATTAAAATACTCTTGTATATGTGATAAGCATTTTCATTATTACCTTCATCAATTGGAGTTCCTTAATGAAAATTAGATCCATGCCTTAGCACACCTATGGATCTTGTTGACTGCTAAAAATATACATTCATACTTGCACCTGTATATAGTGTTAGCATGGAAATTTTCCAGCCATGTGGGATTCCTTGAGAGTAAAAACCCTCTAGAGAGAGCTATCTCTTAAAATATTCAAAGGGAATTGAGAAAAATAAAAACAAAAATATCTAGACAAACAAGGAAGACAAAAGGAAAATGAGGTGATACACCAAGAGGAAATGATTGATTGATCCACCTAAAACTTTGTAAGAGACACAATACAACACACACAAAACATAAAATAGATCTTGAAACAACTGCAAGAGGTATGGTGAGGTGAAACAAGGGCCAAAGCCACATGCAATTCAACCCTAATATAAAAATACATAGACTACAATTGAAAAATTATTTGTATTAATTTCAAAATGTTACAAAGACTAGCAAGTGATAGAAATGAATCAACAACTAAGAAATATGTGGAACATATCTTTTATAGACAAGATATTTTTCCAACGTCTTCTATTTTCCATAAGCATTAATTATTATAGCCAGACTTTGCATATCTTCCCTCCCTACTTTCCAAATTTACATGATTTTTACATATTAGAGAATTTGGATAGCTAAAAAAATGAGGATATTTAAAACAAATTACAATACAATCCACATGTTTTTTCTACTAAAATAGAGGATATGGCATAGCTCTTGTTTTCCTCTTTCCAACACACACAAAAAGGCCAAAAATGGAACCAAGGTTGAAAATTTATGCCCTATTGATAGTCTGATGTTTTTTGGAGAAAATTCCACCCTCTCTACCCTTCATGATTTTACATAGTTATTTGGTACAGTTGTACAACTCCAATATGGAATGAGGAAGGTAGCACAATTTTGTCCAACACATACCACTATATATTCAATTGGTGAAATCATTAATGAATTTGATAAGGAGGTTCAAAATTTATTAACATGTCTACCATAAATGGATGAAATGAACCTATGGAAAAGGAGTTTGAACTAGTTCCTTTGAAATTGATGACCTATTCCTCAAGAAAAACCAAAACAACATCAATGTGAAAGATGATCTTAAATATGAATTTGAGCTAAATCGACTAGGTCCACTTATAGTGAATACCAAGTATGGATTAGGAGCTTATTGTTTCACTACACTTAATAGTAATGAAATAAAAGAACCCATGAAAATAATACATTTTAAAATAAACTATATTTAGTCTATGTCATATTGTATCAATTTTATTTATGATTTTCTACTTGCATGATTGCTTAATTCCACAATGTCTTATTCATACATGCTTGGTTGTTTCATGCATATTAAGTTAGGAGATATATTGTGATGTGTGTGATGATCCTAGTAAAATAGTTTATACATGCACTACTTTATAGTAGGTGGTTGATGACAATGTACCTATATCTATCCATATATTACTTATCATATATTGTATCATTTGTTATATTGTATTCTTATTTACTCATCATCCTCATAGTTTTCCCATGGATTAGCTTTATGACGTAATATGATAAAATTAGCATATATAAATTAGTGAACAAGAAACACGACAATTATTTTACCTTCCCAAAGATACTACCATGGTAGAAAATAGTAACCCTCATATCTCCCTATATTATTCTCTATAGATCACGCAAGGATGCAATACTAACCTTAGTTAGGCATATATTACTCTACATTACAATTTCACTAGGTAACTAATGCTAGTAGTACTCCCCCAATATCACATTGCTTTCTCTTACATGCCTACTTGATGCATGCTTGCTTAATATCATAATGTATTCCTTACATATGCTAGTAGTTGCTTGGATTACCTCCAACTAAGTCAACAAAACCACAATAATGCTACGATGATCCTAGTCAAGTTAGCTTATTTATGTATTGCATGTGCACTAGGTGATTGAGACTAGTGGATCTATTCATCAATACACATTATTTCTTCTAATTCCAACTCACTTTTGGTTGTGCTCTTATCCTTATGTATCATCAAGAGGATAGGCTAAGTTATTAAAACACTTGGAAAACACATAAGGTTTTATGGATTTTATAAATGGTGCAATGATAAAGCCTATCCTTCTATACAAAGCATAAAGTCACCAAGATAACAAATTTCAAGTCTAGTTAAACTTCTTTCATCAAACTATTTTTCCATTCATCCTTGCTTGCTTATAAACTATCAAGAGGATGTGTTATCCATTATATAATGCTTTATGTATGCATACTAGTTTTATGAATCTACTAGGAAAAAAAAAAAGCAATTATTCTCTCCCATGATATATATACAAGTTAGGATTGAATCAATTTCTATTAATCTTCATATTGCCTTGTATCCTAATGAGAAAAGTGTGATTATTATTGGCCATTATTTTCACTAGTAAATGAGGCATTGAGGACATAGCTCAATCATTACAATATTTTTGCAATATCCTCATTACCTTATAAGTGGTTCATAAGGTAGCTTAGATAGACACCTTTTATTGAGTCACCACTATGCCATACAAAACTCTCACTATTTAACTTTTTGAAGCTTACATGGAATTAGAGATATCTTTCTAAAAATTAGCCTTAATACATATCCATCATCTTCATTCGATTATAGGACACAAAGAGGATGAGGTTGCATTGATCGATGACTAAAATGTATCTGTTATTCAAAGAATCTATCTAATAGAAAGGTTTGTGCACCCATATACCTTGACAAAAATTGAATGATCGAGGAGCTTGTGAGAATTACAATGGTCAATCTCCAAAGGAGGCTAGTTCCTTGAAGTTCCAACTAACTATACCTAAATGTGGGGGAAAAGGGTGTTGAAAGAGATAAAAGAGGCTAAAGCCAAAACTTACAGTGGTACATATTAAGCAACATCAAGACATAAGTAAGAACAAGGATCACACAACTAAATAATCAACTCCCTAATAGACCAACTACTTTGCAATTAATTACAGAATATTAAATTTAAATATATTGTATCTTAATCAGGTCCAAGGTGTAGACCAATTGGTTCAGCCAAACCCCATAAGAGGGGCAGAGGTCCAAGGTTCAAATCTTGGGCCTCACTGGACTGAATGCTTGTCCCTTTCCTAGTGCTTTCAATGGCGTAAAAGGTTTAAAATGATTATGGCATGGCGGTTATAGGGGTAGACTATGTGAAGATCTGTGTGGCGGCTTTCGGGGTGGACAACGTAGAATACTGTGGTGACCATAAAAGTTGGACAACCTGCTTGGATTCGTGGCGGCTACCGATTCCACCATGTTAAAATATATATATATATATATATATATATATATATATATATATATATTGTATCTTAATCAAACCACAAATTCCAAACAAGTGAATGAGTACATCAGAAATCCAAGATTCAGAATTAACACCATAAACATTCAACATGCTTAAATTATAAATAAGTGATCATCAATACATATATGCTCTACAAATGAATCGAACCAAAGGCTAAACAACAATAAATTTGCATTAAGTTGCAAGTAATCCATCTATACATATGAATTGTAAATGCCTAAGAGCCAACCTATTTTCCTTTTACATTATAGTATTTATAGATATTTTACAATTCTTAAGTAGTCAAAATCATCATTGCCTTAGAAGTGGATTACTACTATGTTAGAGATTTCACCAGCCTATTGGTTCACTTTGGAAGCATGGTTGCTTTGAAGATCCGAACATGGTTGATTGACATGGCCTAGATATATAAAATCTTATGCCATGTGTCACTTAATAGCTACATTTGGTCCCTTTATATTTTCTCTATCCAGCTACCCTGTCACTACAATGGTAGCTTTTACCATTAAAAACTTATAACATAGGATCATGCCCAATTGGCATAGTGGGAAAAAGAACCCATTGTTGTTGGGAAGTGGTTATCATATTGGGTGAGTATCTGGGGGTGCTCTTTGATCACTTAAATGATTTTTTGTTTTATACCAATATTCTAGTGGTTTTACTACTGAGTCAGGTACTCCTTCCACTATATCAGATCTTTATAACCTTAGGTGGCCCTGAACAGGTGCAATCCTTTTAGTGCCTCTAGCACTTACCCTGTTTGCTATTTATGTGTGTGCTAGGCTTTTGAGTACTATTTATGTGTGTGCTAGGCTTTTGAGTATTTATTTATGTGTGCTATTTAGTGCCTTGAGCACTTAGCCTATATTTTGATATTCTTAAAAATACATTACTTTACTTGCTCCTTTGTTGGCCTCTGAGCTTCAAACCAAAACATTGGGACCCTAATGGGCTTTAGAATGTTATGAATGTTCTAGTATTCTTGGAACTTCACCATTTATCCAATTGGGTCTTTATAATACTTCTAAGATCTTATCAGGCCTAATTTTTTGAGGCTTCAACGTCTTAGCTAATTTCTTGATCGAGGATTCTAGGTACTACTAGGATTCAGTCTGAATTAATATTTTCAGCCTTCTTAGCAACTTTCCTTTCTTAGGAAATTTCAAGCTTTGGGGGTCCTAATAGATTTTGATCAAGTATAAATGTTGTAGTCATCCTAAAACTTGGTCAATCCAGTATTCCCTTTGTTCTTCTAGTATTGGGATGGATACTTGATATTTTATCAGGCTTCGAGTATGGCATATGTTTTGGTGCTACTAATACTTGGCCCTCTTTGCTGCATCCATATGTATCATATATTCAGCCGTCTAACAAATTTTTGTCTACTCCTGACTTGGTCATTTCCCTCATTTTACTTTAGTTAGCTTATAATCAGTGGATAGGAAATTGGTACCATCCCAAGGTTCTAGTTAGATAAATACTGCCCATGGTCTTGAAGATATAGCAACTTTGGCTGTAGTTTATCTTTCATTAGTAAGACCCAACATTCATTTATAGGGTACCATAATTTTGGTAGTCTTAATGCCTATTCAATTTTACCTTAGTCATATTTCAGTGTCCTAGTGAATAGTAGTGAGTTCCCTAATCATAGTTGTAGTAGGTTGGACCTTCATCTTTGTTTTGGATATTGATAAGGCATAGTTATTAATGCAAGTTCCATGGCCATCCTCCTCCTCACTTCTACATTCAACTTTGCTTTTGATAGTGCATCTGGTTCTACTAGCAAAATTTGTTGACAATATCTACCTTTATCCATAAAAGTAAACCTAATACATAGTTGCTAGAATTTAGGTATGGGTAGATGTAAAAAACATCCACATTCTTGGTGACTCACATTAGTACCCTATTGGGCTTCGATAAGTTATGAATGTTTCGATGTTATTGAAATTTTACCACTTTCCTGATCGAGTCTTTATGATGCTTTTGAGCTTTTATCAGGCCTAATTGTTTTGAGCTTCAATGTCTTAGCCATTATCTTGAATGGGGATTCTGGGTGCTATTGAACTTCAGTCTGACTTAATATTTTTATCTTCTTAGAAAATTTTCTTTCTTGGTGAAGGCCAGGCTTTGGGCACCTTGTTGGATTTTGGTTAGGTACAAATGTTCTAGTCATCCCCAGACTTGGTTAATCTAGTCTTGCCTTTGTTCTTCTAGGACCAGGATGGATTCTTGATACTTTATCATGTTCTGGCCATGGCTTATTGTTCCAGCACTACTGATACTTGGACCTCTTTGCTACATCCATATGTATTGGATCTTTAGCCCTCTGACAGGTTTTTATTTGGATGAAAATATACCGATCTACTCATAACTTGATCATTTTATCCATATTTATTTTGTTAGCTTTCTATTAGTGGAAAAGAAATTGGCACCACCCCAGGGTTCTAGTCAAATAGAGATTTCTTGGGACTTGAAGAGATATTCGGTGTAGTTGAAGCTTATATTTTATCAACAGGATCTGACATGCATTGATCGGGTACCATAATTCTTGTAGCCTCAATGCCTATTCAATTTTGCCTTAGTCATCTTTTGGTGTCATAATGAACAACAATGAGTTCCTTACTCATAGTTGTAGTATGCTAGACCTTCATATTTATTTTGGAACTTGATCAAGCATAATTATAATAGCAAGTTCCAGGGCCATCCTCCTCGTCACTTCTTTGTTCAACTGTGCTTTTGACAGTACGTCTTGTTTGGCTAGCAAAATTTGTTAGCAATATCTAGTTTTATCTACAAAATTAAACCTAATACATAGTTTCTAGCAGTTATGCATGGGTAGGTATAAAATATACCCATAGTATATAGTGATCTTATGAACCTTTTAGGTATTTTTCAATGTTATCACCATATCTTATTGGTACTTAATCTAGATGGGATCAAAATACAAGCATTAAGCATGGTTCTTATCAATCCATCTTTCCTATTTGAATCCTAATTTTTAGACTCTCCTTTTTCATTTTTTAATAAAAATAATCTTTCCATATGATGTCCAGTCCACAAAGTCATCAAAGCAGATGGTGCAATCTCCATAGATTTTTTCTCATCAACTTAATATTTTTGTTGTTATCATTTTTATAATTTCAATAGAATATATTATATTATACACCATTTCCTCATGATCTAATAAAGGGGATAATAATAATCAACCATAATTTTCTATCCTTCTTCATCAATTGCTACATAAGGAACCCTACAACACTTCAAAACTCTAATGGAAGTTCCTCATGCAATATTATTTTATTTTATCTCATTAGAAAACTACATGATGATCACCGTCATAGTTTGCATTGTTGACATATCTATCTACTTATTTTTATCTTGCCATCAAACCTGGGGGGAAACAATAATAAACTACAGTGCCATCCATAAATAGGGGAATCCAACTCAAAATAGTCATATAAAAACACATTAAAATCTTGCAAATATATGTTTTAGTTATCTTTACTATTGCTTGAGTGCTTTTCCATTAATCAGGATCACATGCCACTACTTATGGCTAAAGAAAACAAGCATTAAAGTTATTCAAACATAAGGTGTCTAGGCAATACCAATGAAACATGTTAAGATTAAACTAAAAAAAAAATTAGAACATAAAATAAAATATTATAAGCACTCATTGCAACATAAAAATTAATAAATGTCAATATACATATCTATATTTATATCTATAGATAAATAGATAGTATTTATCTTTAAAATTTTGATTGCACTATTATATCAAAAATTATATATCATCAAGATTGATATACAACATCTACAAAACATCTAATATTGAGACTCAGTAATAGGTGTCCCCTAAAGGTGGTGGCTTCCTCATTGATCATTGAGAATATTAAGTCACTAACCTTGAGTATGTCAGGGACCATGTCTTCGTACATGATGAAAGTCAATTTATAGGCATTGTTATGTTGTATAGTGACCTATAGTATACTACCCAATATATCTCCACCTATAGGTTCCATTTTATGATCTATAACTTGTCCAGGTCCCATATGATCTCTTTATGCTTGGTCCAACTCCTCCTACACCTAAATCATCACTATTTCCATATGGCTTAACTCCTCTTATGACTTATCTATCTCTCCCTACAACTACCCCAGCTCATCATACATATTTCCCAACTATCCTTGTAATATGATAACTACCCATATAACATTTGTGTCATATCTTTTCCTCTAGTCGATCTTACTATAGTATCTCACATTGTTATTTCATCACATCCGTTAGTTATACTCTTGATAGCCTAACACATTACTAAAATTTATCTATTTGACTCTGCCACTTTAATAGTTTTCTATCTAATTAAGTTACATATCCTTACAATACCACCACTTATCTATCCCACTCTATTTGGAGTTGATCCAATTATACATATAGTTGACTTCTCTATGATCATAACTCTACTATATTTTTATCTCTTTTATCATCCTCTAGATGTTACATAGACTCACAACATATCAATCACTTTGTTAGATTATCCATTTCTTAAATGAGCAAGGATGACCTACTACACTTAGGCTTGAAATCTATAAGTGGTGACCTACTATATTCAGCCTCAAAATTCATTGATCGTGACCTACTCCCCTTCATCCTTTATGGCATACTTCAATGCTAGAAACACCTGAAGTTTTGCCATCATGGATATATTTTATCTCTATCTCTATATCCTTAGGGATTCCCACATGTACCTCCATAGGTATGGCTCAATCCATCCTTCATGCCTAGGTTCCTTCTCATATGATAAGGTAACTTGTTTAGGATGGATACCCTAATACCACCACTCATATACCTTTACAACACTAATATCATTTGTATCCTCCTTTGTGTAGCTATATATATTAGGATAGCCACCAACTCCTATATCCTAATAGGTCCACCAAGACCATCATATATTAGAATCTCCTACACACATCAAACTATTTGATAAACTAATCAAAATGATATAGCTTCAATTAACCCTTCGGTCACATAAACCATATAATATTTCATACTTATGCTAGGTAACACCCATAATCCAACCACATTGGATTTAGTTAATATAGTTTCTATTTAAATATGTTTAAAGTCCATCCACTTTCCTCTTAGATTTTTTTAGCCACCTCACAATAGACACACCTTACCCCATTTTAAAGAGTCATGTCCACACAAATATCGTAGTAACCAACCAATAATACACCCTCCTTGGGAGACCTAGTGGTCAAATGATTATTATATGATCTCATGCTCAACTTTTAAAAGTGTACAACACATCAAAATCTTAAAATATCTCTACATCACCCAATTTAGTGTATCATATAATCACCCCAATACCATTAATGCCTATGAAAATACTACCTAATCATCTTGCATATCTGAAACTACTTCTTCCCAACACCATGACATCATTGTCCTACTCATATCTCCAACTAGGATGCCTAATACCAATGTATATTAGTTTATACTCAATCGGTATAAACTCTTTGAAAAGCAACATTGATGTTAATCCTAAAATGGACCACTAGAAAATCCTTATGACCTATCAACCTCACAAAGCATTATCTCTAATCCTACTCAATAATGATATTTAGATATTTATTCCTTGTGAATATCACCTACCATCCCACTCATCATGTCACTAAACTACCAATTAAGCCACTTAACTACTAATCAAGACCCATAACTAATCAATCAAAATTTATTCAGGCCAATCAAGTTAGTTAACTCCTAGTCAACTCCATGCATATACTCCTAATAATCTTGTCATCTCTTGAAACAAAGGTCAACTTGACAGCTCATGTTACAAACTTTCTACCTCTTTATACAAACTAGATAACTCATCCATCATCTCGTGCACCTACAATAGATCCTCCAAAGGGCTTGGGTGTTCTATAAAATCTCAATTGAAGGAAGCTAAGAAAATAAATCACAAAGATAATTACATTCAACCAAAATCATAAGAAGGAATTTTCATCCACTTTCTATCAAAACCTTTCAAAATAACCTTGAAAATGCACATCAATAACATAACAAGCAAAATAAGGCAATACAAAGAGACATTCAACAAGTGTACATCCACAAATGAGCAATTTAGTTGTGACCTTTCCTCTTGAACCTTGTTATAGCAAGCATTTATTCACCTTGAAATCCTTTTTGTTTTGCATTATTCAATATTTATAATCATGTTTCTTTATAGATCAAAATCATCATCTTAGAATTTATTCAAAAGAAAAGCAAGGGTTTGATCCATTTGTCAAGGAATCCCAATGTTCCTAAAGTCATTGGACAAATCTCTTCGCCTTAAGTATGCTATTTTTCTTCTTTTAGTCGAAGGTATATGATTTTCTATAGGTTATTGATAAAAGCATCATATCATTATAAGAGTATTGTAGGAATTTCATACAATGTTTTCACACAACACTTTTTTAACATGGCACTTTTGTTGGCCAATGACATTTCTACACTATGGTGCCTATTGACATCTGATATTTTTTTAGACTACATGATCAAGTATAGTCTTTTTTAATTCTCTTATGTCTTAGATCAGATTGGTAAATTAGTTCTCTATGTTGTTTCTAAGATCAGTTTACCATATTTGTGAAATTGTTGTAAAAGGATAAAAGGTAGCATTTCTATTTATAGATTTGATAAAGAAATGGGATTTAGTCATAATTTTTTGCATTATATCTAAAATAAAGATCACAATCATTCATTCTTGTAGATCAAACATATTGATTATATCATTCTATAGGCTAACAATGTGCTTTACAATAAATTTTGTAAATAAAAGTTGACCAATCAAATGCTTTTTGGAAGTTTATATTAAAGGGCGAACTTTGTTGCCTCTTCTTGTATTCTAGACATGAAATCAAACATACACATAATTGTATTCTAGGTTAGTTCACTTTTGTAAACATTATTTTTTTTGCAAGCATTAAAATAAAAAATGCACATAAATCTAGGATTTGTCTTCTTGCGTCAATGTATTCATTTGTGTTACATTTCATCATCTAAATCCACACTTAAGATAAAACTTATATTTCCAAGACCTTATGTGTGTGTTCAAATTAATCCACAAAACATAGATTGATAGGCTCCACATTAATACCTCCCTAACATTTAGTGTGGACACACATTTTGTGCCTCCACAAGTAGTAACTATGTGTGGGATATCTATACTTTACTTGAGAAACATCAGGGACAAGGTGGCTAATCCATGAGGTCTAGAGTAGCTAAAGATAGATGAACAAAGATGGATGGAAGATTCTATATAAGAGGTGGACAATGTGATGCCACCATGAAGGCCAAATAGTGATAATGATGATCTTGTTGCTATTTGTGTTATGCCTACTCTTGCTTAGATTATTTAAAATGTTTATGTCTCATTATAGTTTTTCCTTTAAAAATAAAATTTTCATCAAAATAACGTTAGTATGAATGTACCTTAAAAAATAAAATTTTCATCAAAATAACGTTAGTATGAATGTTTAGGAGACGTAATTATTATATGCAATTTTTAATAAGTAACGTATAAATTATTAATATAATACATATTATGTTAAAAATAAAAAATCTATATATAGATGGAAATGCCACTTGAGCTACATCGTCGTCGTTAATCCCTACATTAAAAATATATGTAAATCCGCGATTCCATTGCTCTCCACAATTTAAAACATTTATTAATCATCGTTCTCCGTTGGACATCATAACGCCTATTCAGCATCACACCATTTATTTATAAAAAATGGAGGACGCCTCCGTAAAATTTCTTGAGAATGTATTGTACTTCGACGAGAGAGAGATGAAGATATGTGGGCAATAATTTAAAATAAACCACCAAACAGAAGAATACGAGAAGGACAAATTAAGGGATGAAAGAGGGTTTCCCATAATTTCAGAACAAAAAGAAGGAAATATACTATTTACGACATTTGATTTATTAAAAAAACCCACTCGTTATCTTTCATCACGGTCATGGCTTAAAGAGAATCGACGTTGCACTATAACACGTCATGCCGAATTCAAAGACAGGTACTATTGTCAACAACTAAGATCTAAAAGTTGAATTCTTGATAACAACATATTTCAGTCCATGTCTCACAACAAGCACTACTTACATATGTCTAGACGGAAGCTTACGTTCGTTGTAATATTGTCCTTCACACATTCATGCTCTTCGAAGATATGTGATTCAGAATGTTGACAACAAACCGGAAAACATACTGATTACAATGACGGCGGAAATTTGGGGGATTAAAAAATAGAGTGCATCTTTGAATGAAAATTGGCTGTCTACGTTAGAGTGGAAACAAACAAAAGCCTTGGATTGAAACAGTCAATTTTGTATTGGATGTTTCAGTTCTGATATATCTATAGGTTAGAAATATGACTAAGCATCTTCGTTTGCAGACTTTTTGAACCTTACCTAACATATATACCAAAATTTAAAAGAACGTTGGATCTGAGGGAGACCTTTTGCAACCATCAACTCACACTTTTCATATTTTGTGCAAAGCATGACATAACAAATCGTTTGGAAGTAATGTATTCTTTTTTGAATAAGTTTAGTTTTTGAATAAAGGTTAGGTGGTATAGGTTTGTTGGAAGCAGTTCTTTAAATTTAAAGATAATCAATTTCCTATTTAAAAAAAAAATACTCTACTTGTTTTCTAAATATCATTCATATTATTAAAAATATTTATTATATATATAATTATATAGGTGGTGTTTTAATATGTGAAAGAAATTTAATATAATCTTGAAATAACTTATAAATTAATTAAATGATCTTTAAAACAATTAATAAATTAATCATTAAAAATTAACAAAAACAATAAATAACAATGAAAATAGAAAATAGGAGCAAGGAGATGCAAAGAAGAAGGAAATGAAGTGATAAGAAGAATACGATTTTACAAGTTGAGGTACTTGTTTTTTTTTAAGAAATATATATGTATGTAAATTTTTTGCATATTACTTGTATTATGGATAAGTGATGTATTGTTGAATTTGTTGTAGATGTTTTTCTATAAAAAACTTTGTGGATAGAGATCTTACTTGTGTTATTGTATAAGTGATGTATTGTAGGATTTGTGGTAGATGTTTTTCTATGAAAAACCTTGTGAAGAGAGATGAATGTTTTGATCATTTTATTATTTAGATAAGTTTTTTCATTAGAAAATTGTGAGTGTGTGTTTTGCTACTTATAATTTTTTTTCATATTCAATAGTGGCTAGGCAAAGATTGCTAGATGTGTGTTGCTCCTTATAAAAATGTTTATTAATAATAGGTCATTTTCAATAGTGGTTAGGCCAAGATTAGTAGATGTTGCTTAGGAGACTAGGTCTAAGAAGATTTAGAAGATTCTCTAAATTTAATTGATTATTTCCTATAATATTTTTTAAAAATTATAATGTTTATTATTTTAATCAAATTAGTTGATTAAAATGTAAAACTTAAGAAAGGGCATAAATCGCTCATACCCAAATCCCTCATACCCAAACTCTAAACTAAAGATCCAAAATTTGTTTGGCATTGGTATTTTAGTCATGACAAGTTGAGACAATCTTTTGAGAATTAACAATCTGTTTAATCTTGCAAGAGTTACATTTGTAAATTTATTTTCAACCCGAAGTTCTAATTTCCTGGGTGAGTTTCATGAAGTAAAATCCCCGTGCAATATGTTTGTTTAACAAAGGTTTATTTTATTTATTATGCAATATCTTTGTTTAAGAAAGCTTTATTTTATTTATTATATTTGTTTAACAAAGGTTTCTTTAGTAAATACAAAGATCATCAGGTGCATTTACTTCAGTTGCCAGGCGATGGGGGTATATTATTAATTAATAGCTTCCCAAATGAATTTTGGAAAAATGACGGCTGAGTTCAGAAAAAAACATGTCTTTCCAACGATCGTATTTTAAGGCAGCTGTTCAGTATATAGTTTTTAAGCTTGAAAGGAAGTAAATCTATTTTTCTTAAATTGAAATCACATTTCATTATAATAAATAATAGATATTGGAAAGGTCATTGCAAAGTTACAAACCTATAGCATACAGGTCAAGTCCAACGCGATCGTAAGCCTACCGTCATATAGCATACAGAGATTAAATTCAAATGAAAAATATAATTGTACAATACTACAGAGATTAAATTGAAAAATATAATTGCAAAGTTACAAACCTATAGCATACAGGTCAAGTCCAACGCGATCGTAAGCCTACCGTCATATAGCATACAGAGAAACTACTTGTTGAACTACGGAGGTGCCAAAGCTGTGTATGATGGTCTATAGAGGCTTCCTAAAGTTGCCAATTTGATCATCATCCAAAAATCAAACTAGGATAGTGCGGCCAGCCAGAAGATGGCCCTGCTTGGTCACATGAGGAGATATACATGTTATTTATCTTTAAAACAAGCCTGCGTCGAAGGGTACCGCTGCTGACGATAACCAGGTGTCACCCGAGATGAATGAAGATACCGTGAAATTTTGAGCATGAGAAGCGTCCATCACTGAATGATAGCCAGACCACTGGACTTGCTTTGCAGTACCAGCCCCAGGCCCTTCATTTTCATATTCACCGTAATATAATGTGGCCAATGCAAAGTCGCCGGACTATTCCAGCCACCCCTCTGGCTGGATTACGCTATCCAAATAAGACTGCATAGATGTTCCAAATATAAAGCAAATATAAAATATAACTTATGAATTCATAGTTTCAAATTATAACTTATATAGGATAATACTTATATGATAATTAGGAAATAAATGTAAAATATAGTAATAATAGGATATTATACTATAGTATAAGCATACAGTTTTTGTTTTCAAAAATTTAATATATAGATATATTAAATTATATTTTTTATACATATTGTTGTTGTTTTTAAATTTTTATCAGGATTGAATAAGCATGAATGACATATAATTTCATAGCATGAGAATTTTGATTATAAAAAAAATTAAATATATCTTCTTATGTGCATAATGGTGTTGTGTCAATATAATTCTTGTTTATTTTTAACTCTAAGATTTAAAACATTTTAATAATATTTTTGTGAATAGATATGTTAGGGCACCAAATATCAACAAATTTTAAAACTTTTAAATAGAATAAAAGTAAACAAATAGATTCCATAAACAAGAGTTTATTTTTTATACTCTTAAATATTTGTAAGTGAAAGTAGTACCTGCAATAAAACTAAATTAAATTGCTATTCTTAGAATCTACATTTGAATAACTATAATTATACAAATTTCATTGTAAAAATGACATGTTGTAAACCTTATCATGTTTAGAAAGTTGTGTTACTGACCCCTTCAACACAAAAGTTAATAAATATATAATTATATTGAGTTACAATATGTTATATCATGACCCTCTTCACATTATTTTATGACAATATTCTATATCATGACCCTCTTCACATTATTTTATGATAAAGCATGAAATTGTAATTTAGAATAATATTTCTTTTGTCAATTATATATATTTATATATTTATATATATATATATATAATATTTAATATTTAAAATGAGTGATTACCATAAAAGGACATATTTTTAAATGGTTCAATTCATGCAATTTAATTCTATATAATTATCTTCAATTACTAATAAACACCAACTAAAATTACTATTTATATATTATACAATATACAATATCTTTATTTTAATATCAATTTCTTATTATTTGATTTAGCATGTAGGCACAACTATTTTCTTATTTTTCAAATTTCAAAAGAAATAAAATGAGCTTATGACCAAGAATTGATCACTTATATCAATTCATTACTTTAAAGAAAAATATTAGAAAAATAAAAAATTATTTTTAAATAAATTATATTTTATTTTATGTAAAAATAAATGTTCTTTTATTTTTTACTTTTTAAATTATATAGAAAATACAATATAAATCAAAAATATTTTCAGATCAATAATAATTTATCTATTTTAAAGTAAATATTATTTAATCCTTCAACTCTTTAATTATTTAAAAAAACTATATAAATTATATATATGTTTAATTATAATATATTTAACTTTTAAAATAAATCAAATTAACGTAATAAATATTGGAAAGGCCATTGCAAAGTTACAAACATATAGCATCGAGGTCATGGTGTTAAGTCCAATGCCGTCGTACCGTAAATTCAAATGAAAAATATAATTGTACTATACTAAAGTTTTTGAGAAACTACTTTTTGAACTACGCAGGTGCCAAAGCTGTGTCTGATGGTCTATAGAGGCTTCCTTAAAAGTTACCAATTTGATCATCATCAAAAAATTAAACTAGGAGAGAGCGGCCAGCCAGAAGATGGCTCTGCTTGATCACATGACGAGATATCTTAAACCAAGCCTGCGTCGAAGGGTACCGCCACTGACGATAACCAGGTGTCACCGGAGATGAATGCAGACACCGTGAAATTTTGAGCATCAGAAGCGTCCATCACTGAATGATAGCCAGACCATTGGACTCTATTTGCAGTACCAGCCCCAGGCCCTTCATTTTCATATTCACCGTAATATAATGTGCTCAATGCAAAGTCGCCGGACCATTCCAGCCACCCCTCTGGCTGGATTACGCTATCCAAGTACGACTGCATATAAACCGTGCGAGAGTAATTTTTCCACGGCCTCCCCAGATAAGTTGGAAAAGAACTAATCACCGGAACGAGATCGGGCGCAGCACTGACGTTACAATTATGAATAGATGTTCCAGTGTTCTGATTTGGATCTGTTCTGCCTTGTGCTGTGTACAGATTCTGCTGGTTATCCATAGGTTTCCTTGCCAGAAGATTGCAGTTCTGGAAAACAACTGCCGCGTTGCCGAATATGAAATCTACGGTACCGTAGATGTCACATTCCCTGTAGAATTGACGGAGAGAATGGGCGTATAGAGTGTCCTGATAGCCCTTGAAACTGCAACGGTAAAACGCGGACAGATCTGATCCCACTCTCAGAGCAACTGCCTGATGTTTCACTGCGCCCGCCGTATTCTCGAACGTAATGTCGCGTGCTACAAAACCTTTCCCAACAGCAGCTGCGTTTATTCAATTAAAAAAGTTTAGTATCACAATCATAGGCCAACAAGAAAAACGGATGTCAATGTAATATAGTAGCTTACCAACAGTCGGAGAGTGAAACGTTGTCCACCCGTCCACTACGCTTCTGTTACCCGTAATCACAGTGACGTCCATGCCGTCTCCGATCAACATAATATTTGTCTTGTATTTGGGGATCTCTACATACTCCTCGTAGACTCCCTCCATGATATGGATCACGTATCTATCAGCGCTTTTGTTTGGAGCGGCACTTATTGCTTCGGTAATCGTCGTGTAATTGCCGCTGCCGTCGTTGGCTACCGTCACCACGTCGCCGGCTAAAATGCTATCATTTGATGTTTGTAAGAGCCGCCTTCTGTCTGAACGAGAGAGCCACGAAGGAAAGCCGTCCTCCACTGATCCGTACTGTCTTTGGAAGTCATCGCTGCTGGATAACAGTCGTCGGTTGTGGACGGAAGGGTTTTGAGAACCCTTGCTCGCGATCCAGAACTTCTTTATCAGAGCCAAACTGTTGCTCACTGACCGCGACGCGTTGTTGATATGGTTGGTGAACGAGAATGAGCGAAGGTTTGCGTTGGCTTCTTGGAGGCCATCGAGGCAGGTGGCCTGATTGGTGAGGGCTGCACTCAGAAAACTCTGAATGTCGATCGCTTGGCTCCACTTGACGGAATTTACACCAGAGCTTGTCAGCTTTGACAGGCTTTCTGTCAAATAGTCCAATGTAAGATCGTACAATTGCTTGCAATCCTCAATAGCTTGGTTCTGCTTCGAGTCCAATGTCGACCTCCTCGGACGAGGGATAAATCCGTCTACTATTTTTGCTTGAGCTATGCTCATCATGAGAGCAATTTTACAGAGATCCTTAGGACCGGCACTTAAGGATTCTGCAACTTGAATCAAACTAGACTGACAGAATTTAGGATCCTGGGCTAAGTCGCAGGCAGATTGAATGCCGTTTTGTGTAGTGCTGCCTTCAATTTGAAAAAATGAGGCGAATATTAGCAGAGACACAAGGAGCAAGTGAGAAGCCATTATTTTGGCTTGGAATCACGAATCACAATTTGAGTTGATCGATATGTTGTTTTCAGCTATTTATAGACTCCATACGGCGAAGTCAACGGAATCCCATGTGCCGTGTTCTGATTCCCTTACATCGCCTTACATTGCATGGGCTGTTTCGCACACAATTTGTCTTTAGGTTTAGGAAGGTATACTCTAAATTGAACCTTCCTCCATTGACTGCTGACCCTGACGATACAGCGGGATACAGCGTAAGCTATGTTCATTAAAGGGAAGTTGAAATTGTCGCAAACTCCCTTCTTTGGACCCGTTTGCCAGTGATTAGAAATGGCTTTTGACTTTGCACTTCACGTCGAATCGTTCTTGTAGAATTTAAGTAGATTACTATTGTGCAAGTTGGTCGAATCGCTGTAAGCACAACAGTATTTTACGAACAGCGTCAAAAACCATTGCCCCGCTATCCACAACCTCATGCTTGTTTGACGCGTCCCTAGACCATTCCATGGTCTTTTGGGTGTGTTACTAACAATTTCACTGTTCACATTGATCTGAAAATGAACATCGATCAAAAATTAACTTTTATTACTACCCCTTCCCTGAGAGGAATAAAAAATAACGGAATGTGCGTCTAAGATTTCGGTGGCTCAGCACGAATAGTAAGATGCCACGTTCTGTGAATGGTTGACAGAGTCCACCGACGGGGATAGATGTATATCACTGTGTTTTCCAATTTTAAGATTATCTCTTCAAAGACGCAACGTACCAACTTGTTAGACATGACGTTTTGAGGAGATTTGCATAGACAATAGCTGCACCCTGCCTTATCAGTGCATTTCCTCACACGCAATAGGAAGATCATCGATTTATTCTCCGCCTGAGTAACATAACAGTAGACTATAGTGATTCGTAGGCAGTCTCTCACCTTAAGCATCTTGACATCTTTACTTGACTCCGCCGAGTTAGCTTAACCTTCTAGGCAACATACGGTCCTCTCAAACGAAAGTGGGCTTGCCGACCACTTTAAGTCCTTGAGGAGTAACTACGCATTAAAAATATTGAAATATAAACTGAAATAAACATATCATGCAACTAATCCATCCACCCATACATATTAAAAAATATTATTTTGCAGTATATCTTTTATATATATATATATAGATATTCATTTAAAAAAAATAATAATACTAATTTTTTTTAGATCATTCTTTAAAGACCTGAAGCGATTGAAAACGTATTTCGACCTTGAGGGCAACTAGTTTATTTCTTTCTTTTCGGTAATTACGAAGTTTTCGTTTTTTTCTTATCTCGAAGAATTTTAAATATAGATTTGGCTCATATTCAAATATAAAATGTATGAGAGCCATCAAAATAAATATAAAAATAGAAATAACGATTTTTTATTATATATTAAATTTAAAAATATTATGTATATTACATTTTTGTTTATATGTATAGAAGAATCGGTAACTATTTTTTTTTTTTTTTTTTTAACAACTAGTCACAGGGTCAAGTCGCATTAGCAGGGTAAGTCACATTGCTACCTCCGATCATAGCATCAAATCATGGTGCTACCACTATAACCCCTACCTCACCTCGGTAAACACTCTCCGAAGTGAGGGAGACCTCCCTTGGCTCAAAGTTGGTACTTTCGTCATTAAGCTGGTACACACTCAGCACACTCTGATTAGACTACTACCTTTGCTCTATATTAGGCATGCCCGTGAAGTTTGAACCTAAATCTCCTCTTGGTGCCCAACTTCTTACAAATTCACTTAACCCTATAATAAAACTATATTTAACTCATTAAAAACTTACTTATTTTATATAAAATATTAAATCCATTTTATTTTTTTATTATTTTTATATTGTATGATTACTTCTTTATATATAAATAACCATTTTCACAAAAGTAGCTTACACCTAATATTATTAGTCCCTATAGACAACCTTCCAATTCTTAAATTTTATTTTCAAACTATATGTGGTTTCTACAACAATCGCTCTAAAACAAATATTTAAATGTTTTATTTGATATCAAGTTTATTAGATTATATATAGTTTTTTTTTTTAATATTTATTAAAAATTATAACATTTCTTCATTAAAAAATCGATATAACTTTTAATATGATATATAATTTCTATTGGATAGTTACCTTCTAAAATTTAGGATTTTTCAAGACTCTAACAAACATCACACTCAATTAAATTACTTTTCACCCTATTTTCTTCTCTATATGTTTTCATTTTTAAATATTAGCTTTGTTAATAATTGTTGGATATAGAAAATAGTACTATTGGTGGTTCAATCCTCAAGTTTATTTTTATGCATAGCAATAATAATTATATATGAATTTCCTTTTTAATTAAACCTTGGTTAACTTAATCCTTATAAGAAGTGCTTTATCATATGTATGTCTTTTTTTATGAAATTTTGTATGGTTCTAAGCTAGGAAGAAGAAATGTTTCTCAAATATTATGAAAAATTTTACTTTATTGGATTTCTAAGGTTTCCTTTGTAAGTACCATCAATATCAAATTTTAACAAATCTAAATTCTAGATATTTTCATTCTATTTTTTACTAGTGCAATCCTTTACATTAATACTATTAGTTTAGATCACCTTTACATGTATATTCAAAATCCATGCCAAAATGGCCAGCACATATTTTTCAACATCCAAGAATCTCCTTGATGATTACCATTCCTATAAACATTCTACACATTATAAAACAATATAAATCAAACGTTGGGTGTATTATTAGATTTGTTTTTAGAATTTATATTTCTTTGAGACCATAGATTCCAATAAGAAATGAGAAGGCTAGTCATTCATAGAATGCATTTGATACTTTATATTTAAAATAATGTATTTATTATTTTACTAGGTCTTCCAATTCTTATGGAGTGAGCCAACAAATTGTTATATCTGCAAAAAATAACCCTAAATTGTGGAAACAAGGAAGTAAATGATATGATGGTTTAAGCTTCTCCTTACATAACGGGGGCTAAACAATTCATCATATCATATTCTTTGTGAATTATCATATATAATAATTTTGGTTTGGATTATCAACGACAATAGTATTTACACATTAGGGAGGATCTCAAATGACCAAATGTCCTTCATCCATGTATCCTCAAAAATAGGGAATTTTGATTTCTGCGAAGCTTTATAACTAATTTGGTTCAATGTATTACCTATTTTTTATATGTTCCAAACCAACACATCCTATCATAAAAATATGCATAAATAGAACTTTTATAACATCTCTTGGAACTCATCCACTATATGGTTGAGACCCTGCTTATTAATTAGATTTCTCATAGAAATCCATAATCTAGAAATATTTATCACACCAATATAATTTTTAATTTTTCAATTTTGATAAGCTAAAGAGGTCCCAAAAAATGGTTATTATTATCTTATAAACAATACGATGATAAATATTTAACTAAACATCAACTAAAAGTTGTAGAATCTCCATCATTGAAAGTCTACTAATATATTTCTTTATGAATGCAAAAATCTCTAATATAAATCCATCCTTATGTAGGTTTTATATCTTAAGAACCTTTGTTACATCTATGAAAGCATATATATTAATGTAACACTTTTTGTATACATAGTGTGGTTGTTACAACCACACTATTTTGTATACAACCTCTATCATGTATGCAAATAAACCTATATGTTTGCTCACATCCATTCTAAAATAAATATATTTAAATATTATTTAATCTATATGATACATTTATTGCTAATTTTATAAATGACATTACATATAAGGGTATATATAAATGTAACCTCTATAAGTTTTAGTTTCCACTCATGACTAAGAACTTACCTTCCAACCTTCCAAATAAATTTGTATTCTATCCTAAATTGAGTTTCGAAGTTACATCTTTATCCTAGAAAAGGGAATACCTATATACATATTGAAAATTATTTTCAAACTTGAAACCTAAAATAATTTCAATAATTTAATATAAATGAAGGGCAACTTTTTATGAAAAAATATTAAATTTTGTCATATTAACCATCTAGCTAGTAACCTTACCATAGCATAAGACAATTTATTTAATTTCCGTAGCATTGTTAATTAAGATGTGATCAAAAGAAAAGTTTCATCAATAAATTGGAAATAAGAATCTAATGGTGACAACATGAAAAACTATAATTTACCTTTAGATAAATTTCAAATGGCTCAACAAAGATGACAAGATAATGAGAGAGTGGATCACCCATGTGGAGGCCATTGAATAACTTAATATATCCATCATGGTTTTTAATGATCAAAATAGAATAGTTTCAAGTGTTCTTATATTCTTTAATACATTCACAAAATTCTTAGTCAAAACAAAAAAAAAACTATTATGAATTAATTATTGGCTAAAAACTCTTTTGATGTTTGCCCTCTTGTTTGCCATAATAATCTACAACCCAAAGAGCAAGCTTTATTATATATAAATTCAACAAAAATGATAAATATGTAAATGATGTAGAATATCTGGATAAAAGTTATATATGTATATATGTAAATAAAATAAAAATAATAAAAATATTAATAATACTAGTAATAGCAGTAAAAATAAAGAATGATTGTTGTTGTACAAAAGTTGTCATTCAACTATAGCTATTGTTGTTCAATTGTTGCTTTCATTCAATTGCTACTACTACCATTAAATTATTGTTATTTCTATTTAATTTTTGTCTTTGGTATCACGAATCATGATTTGAGTTGATCGATATATTGTTTTCAGCTATTTATATACTCCATACAGGGAAGTCAACGGAATCCCATGTGCCGTGTTCTGATTGCCTTACATCGCATGGGCTGTTTCGCACACAATTTTTGTTTACGTTTAGGAAGGTATACTCTAAATTGAAGCTTCCTTCGTTGACTGTTGACCCTGACAATACCCTAACATATACATCGTAAGCTATGTTCATGAAAGCGAAGTTGAAATCGTCACAAACTCTCTTCTTTGGACCCGTGTGTCAGTGATTACAAATGGCTTTTGACTACACGCCGAATCGTCCTTGTCAAATATAAGTAGATGACTATCAGTAAATTAGTCTCTTGTGGAAGTTGGTCGAATCGCTGTATCAACATCGTCGAAAATCTCATGCTTGCTTATCGCGTCACTAGAACATTCCATGCTCTTTTTGGTGTTTTTCTAAGGATTTCGATGTTCACATTGATCTGAAATTACCTTTATTACTACCCCTTCCCTACGAGGAATAAAAACTAACGGATTGCATACGTCGAAGATTTCGGTGGCTCAGTATGAATAGTAAGATGCCACGATCTATGAATAGTAAGATGCCGCGTTCTATGAATGATTGACAGAGTCTACGGATGGGGTGGATGTATATCTCTGTGCTTTTCATTATTAAGATCTGTTCAAACACGCAATGTACCAACTTGTCAAACATGACGTTTAGAGGGGATTTGCATAGACAATTGCTGCACCCTGCCTTATTAGTCCATTTCCTCACACGCAATAGGAAGATCATCGATTTATTCTCCGCCTGAGTAACATAACTGTAGACTATAGTTATTCGTAGGCAGTCTCTCACCTTAAGCATCTTGACATCTTTACTTGACTCCCCCGAGTTAGCTTAACCTTCTAGGCAACATACGGTCCTCAAATGAATGTGGGCTTGCCGACCACTTTAAGTCCTTGAGGAGCAAGTAAGCATTAAAAAAATTGAAATATAAATTGAAATAAACATATCATGCAACTAATCCATCCACCTATTAATAGTGTTTTGCAGTATCTATATGTATATACTTTTGTTCACTTAATTTACTTCAACGGCTATATAATTTTTTGTTTTTTAAACTTTATCATTAAATACGTAATCGTACTAATTTTACCTAAACCTATTACGATTTTAGACAATCTTTCAATTCTTAAATTTTTAATTAAACCATTTTTCAAAAGCTAAATGTGGCTTTTACTACAATCACTTAGCAAAAAAAATATATATATATTCTACTTGATATCAAGTTTTTTTTTAGTTAGTGTGAGCATAAGGTTGAGAAGTCTCCTCCCAACCATGACCCTTCATAAAGAGCTATGCTTATCAATAGAGAATTTAACACACACCCACCCCCTCACACACATTATGGTTTGAAGCTTCAACCAACGCAGGGTTGAGAAGTCTTGATATAAGTTTATTAGATTATATATAGTTTATGTTTTTCTTAAAAAAATTATGTACTAAAAATCATAACATTTCCTCATTCAAATAATCTATATCGTATTCAATATGATATATGATTTCCATTGGATAGTTAGTTTTGACTCAAACCAACACACACTCAATTGAATCACTTTTCACCCTATTTCCTTCTATCTCTATATATTTTCATTTCTAGATATTGGTTTTGTTAATAATTGTTGGATATTGAAAATAGTGTTATTGTTAGTTCAATCCTTCAATTTATTTCTATGCAAAGTAATAATAATTATATATGAATCTCCTTTTCATTTTAACCTTGGCTAACTTAATCCGAATGATTCTAAGTGGGAAAGAATAATTTTTCCTTAATTATTATGAAAAAATTTACTTAATTGGATTTCCTAAGGCTTTATTTGTAAGCACCATCAATATCAAATTTTAACAAATCTAAATTCTAGATATTTTCATTCTAATTGTTTACTAGTGCAATCCTTTAAATTAACATTATTAGTTTAGGTCACCTCTAAATGTATATTCAAAATCCATGCCAAAGTGGCTAGCACATATCTTTCAACATCCAAGAATTCTCTTGATGAGTACCATTCCTATAAATATTCTATACATTAGAAAATAATATAAATAAAAAGTTAGGTGTATTGTTAGATTTATTTTTTGAAATTATATCGCTTTGAGACTAAAAATCCTAATAAAAAATGACAAGGCTAGTCATTCATAGAATGTACTTGATACTTTATATTTAAAATAATATATTTATTGTTTCACTAGGTCTTCCCAGTTTGATGGAGTAAGCCAATAAATTATTATATCTTCAAAAATATACACCTAAAAGGTGGAAACAAGGAAGTAAGTGATATGATGGTTTATGCTTCATCTAAAAAATTCATCATATCATCTTCTTTGTAAATTATCATATATAGGAATTTTGGTTTGGATTGTCAGTCAAAATAATATTTACACATTAGGGAGGATCTCAAATGTCCAAATTCCTTCAACTAGGTATCCGTAGAAGTAGGGAATTTTGATTTCTCCAATGGTTTAATCCTAATTTAATTCAATGTATTGATTATTTTTTATAGGTTCCAAACCAACACACCCTTTCATGAAAATATGGATAAATAGATTTTTTATAACATCTCTTGGAGCTTATCCAATATATGATTGAGACACTATTTCTTAATTATATTGCTCATATAAATCCATAATCTAGAAGTATTTATCATACCAATGAAATTTTTTATTTTTGAACCATTATAAGCTAAAGAGGTCCCCAAAAATAGTTATTATTGTCTTATAAATAATATGATGATAAATATTTAACTAAGCATCAAAATAAAAGTTGTAGAATCCCCATCATTGAAAGTCTACTAATTTATTTCTTGATGAATGCAAAAATCTCTAATATGAATTTATCCTTATGTAGGTTTTATATCTTAAGAATCTTTGTTACATCTATGAAAACATATATATTAATGTAACACTTTTACTCAGTTCTTTTATTGATCTTGTAATAAAATCCAACTAATAATTTCCTCTATGCAAAACTCATAAGTTTAAAATTTGAAACGATTACACCTTTAATAGAATTGTGTATACAACCTCTATTATGTTTGTAAATAAACCTAAATTTTTCCTCACATCCATTCCAAAATATATATATTTAAGTCTTATCTATTTTGTATGATATATTTATTGCCAATATTATGAATGATATTAAATATAAGGATATATTTAAATGTAGTCTCTATAAGTTGTAGTAGTCCACTCATAACCAAGAACTTGCCTTCCAACCATCCAAATAATTTCTTATTCTATCCTAAAATTAGTTTTAAAGTTACATATTTCTTCTAGAAAAGGAAATACCTATATTTATATTGAAAATAATTTTAAAAATTGAAACCTAAAATATTTTAAATAATTTATTATAAATAAAGGGTACTTTTGATGAAAAATATTATATTTTATCATATTAACTAGCTAGCTAAAAACATTACCATAACATAATACTATTGATTTAATTTCCATCACTTTGTTAATTGAGGTGTGATCCAAAAGAAAAGTTTCATCAATAAAATGGAGATAAGAATTTAATGGTGACAACATGAAAAACTATAATTAAATTTCAAATGGCTCAACAAGGATCATGAGGAGATAATGAGAGAGTGTGTCACCCATGTGTATTCCATTGGATGACTTAATATATCCATCATGGTTTTAATAATCAAACTAGAATAGTTTCAAGTGTTTTTACATTCTTTAATACATTCACAAAAACCTTAGTTATAAAAAAAAATATATTATGGATTAATCATAAGGTAAAAACTCTTTTTATTTTTGCCCTCTTGTTTGCCATAGTGGTCCACAACCTAGAGAGAAAGATTTAGTGTATATAAATTCAAAAAAAAAAAAAAAATGTGTAAATGATGTAGGAGTATCTGGGTAAAAATTATATATGTATACATGTAAAGAGAATAAAAATAATAGAAATATTAATAATATTAGTAATAGTATTAATAATAAAGAATGGATATTGTTGTATAATAGTTTTCATTTAATTTTTGCTATTTTAATTCAACTATTTATATTTTTATTCAATTGTTACTTCCATTCAATTGCTACTACCATAATTTAACTTTTGTTACTACCATTCAATTATTGTTATTTCCATTTAATTGTTGCTATGATTCATGTGTTGCCATACAAGTGTTTTCGTACAAATGCTACCATACTAGCATGTTTTATAATTGCTATGTTACCAATGTGTCGTGTAAGTGATATCATACGAAAATGACATACAAGTGTTTCCATATCAATGTGTCATAATATAAGTGTATTCATGCAAGTGGTTGTTGGGTAGTCATGAGAAAAAAAGTAAAAAAATGACTTTTGAAGAAGTATTAGAAAATGAAGGGGCATAACCTTTAGCCTTCTAGATTTCACCATCATTTTCATTGATGAAAAATCATAATAAGATGCATCACTAAATTTTTGGTAGTTATCTACCAAGAAGTAATTTAATGATATCTTATTGTTTTGATTAGATTTTTTGGTTTGTGAGAAATATTTTTATCTAGTAGAAAACATAGCCTTTCATTAGACCTCCTCCTCTAGACTGCATCATTTGGTATTAGAGTTTTTTTTTCAATATCTATAATACATGTCATAGGAGAGACAACACATCATGGAAGAGTATGTGGTCTTGTGCCTTGACAAGTAGACGTAGCCAATATATTGATGGAATCATAGCTAAATTAGATGCAATTGAGACTACGTAGAGGATAGGTGTTCATATTGAAGTTGTTAGTGATAATGAAGGGTAGACTAATCATCAAAATCACAAGTTGTAGAGTAAGAATAATAACTAGAGCAAAAAGTGATTAGAGAAATATCTAACATGAGAAGTAAGACAAAATTAAATACTACCGATGTTAATAGAATTTTAAATCTAGAATAGTTGATAGATTAGATAATAGGAATGTAGATATTCTTTGATTACGAATCTATGATTAACCTAAAATGGATTAAATTTGGATGCACATGGATGTAGGGAGGTGCATCAATTTTATGGTGTCATGTTTAAAAGGGAGAGGCAACCAAAGGAAAATGACACAATTCAAACATGGGATATCCATGTGCTTAAATTAAACTTAAGTTTTAGCTTTCTAATTATCAAATTGGGTTGTTTAGAAAACTTTAACATATTAATCAAAAGGAGTTGAGAATGAAGGATTATATAAAATAGTTCTATAAATTTACTATAGGAGCAAGCCATATTGAAAATAATGAGGATAAATAGGCAATATACTTTAATGGTATAAGGCTATCCATAAAAGATGAAATTGGTATGGTTTGGATTAAAATAGTTAAAGAGGTATACTACTATGCACTCAAGGTAGAAGAAAATTTTATCCATACAAAACATAATAACTCAAGAAGAAGAGAAAATTTATCTTGAAAAAGTGGACAAGCTAATAGTGGAATATCATAGAAAAGGTAGGAGAGGGAATCTAGTACTTCTCAAAGTAATTTTAGCTAGAATACTAGAGAAGGTAGAGATCTGTCAAGAGGAAGCGATGGTTATGGTAGAGGAAGGTATAAAGGATTCCATAAAAAATAATTTAGATATGGATAAGTTGGCCATCAAGCATTCCAAGTGAACAACAAAGAAATGGTAAATTAAAGGAAGCTAGGAACCATATTGCATAAGTAGATGAAAAATATTTTACCTCATCAATACACATGGAGGAACTAAAATGAGGAGAATCTCTCGTGATAAATATAGTGTTGTTGAAACAAACCAAAGAGAAGCATCTATCAGTGCAATGAAGGAATCATTTTAGAGTCATATGCAAATTGGAAGGCAAGTATTTCAAAGTCATTATGGATAGCAGGTGTATATATAATTTATTGTCTATGGATATGGTAGAAAATATTGGGTTGAAGAGGATTGAATGCAATAATCTATACAATATCTCATGGTTGCAAAAGGGACATCCAAATTCAAGACCACATTCAAGATAAATGATAGATTGTATGAGTGGCTAGTAATATTATTTGTATTGACCAATGCACCAAGTACTAACATACGTTTGATGAAGTGTTGAAATAAATTCTTGATAAAATTATTGTTTATATAGATAATATTTTGATATTTAGTAAATACAACGATCATTGGGTGCATTTGAGGTTACCTCTATAAATGTTGAAAGAAGAATAATTATTGGTCATTTTTAATAAATGTTAGCTTTATGAAGAAATCGTTAGTGTATTTGGGAATTTTTATTTCATAAAAAAGGCTTGAATATGGATCCACTAAAGATAAAAGCTATTGTATATTGGCCATCATGAAGAAGTATGTTTGAGGTAAGACATTTCTATGGTTTAGAAAATTTTTATAGGAAGTTTATCAAAATATTTAATGATATTTATGTTCCAATAATGGAAATAATAAAGGGTGGTAGGCCTGAGTTAAAATGGATAGTTTCCATCAAAAGAGTTTTCAAATCTTGAAGGAGAAAATAATGGTATTGTTGGTTCTAGATTTACTAGATTTCAACAAGATTTTTAAAGTAGATTGTGATGCAAGTGGGACAACTATAGATGGCATTTTGAGTGAAGGAGGTAAGCCCATTGCTTATTTCAATGAGAAATTAATCTAGACAGAGGTAAAATATTTGGTTTATGATCAATAATTCTATACTATTTTCCAAGCACATAAGAGGTGGAGTCATTACATATTACCAATGTAATTTGTAGTATTTATGGATCATCACGATTTATTATTTATTTATTTTGAAGCATATAAGTGATAGTTCAATTTGAGTAGTTTATGCCTTGTGTAGAAGAAATTTGTTGATGAATGCAATGAGTATTAAAGTTGCTAGTTTTTATGCTATGAAAGGGCCTTATGTTGATAATTTGGACTTAAAATAACATTGGGAAGCATGCAATAATTCTACTATATTATATAGAACACCATGAACTAATTATTTTTTCTAAGAGGGGTTATTATTTAGGCGGTAACAATAATGAAAGAATTTGATAGGATAAAAACTTAGTGGAGGATGTGCATATATTTTAGAGTGGATAAAACCATGGGATAACTTTATGAAATTTATTATTGACTAGGAATGAGTGTGTATGTAAGAATATTTATGCAGGGTTTTCAATTTTATCAACATCGAAAAGAAAGGAGTCAAAACACTAGATTGTATTAGCTATTGTCAATACTAGAAAGGACATAGAAGGACACAAATATGGACTTAGTTTTTGTATTACCACAAACACAAAGTGGGTAATGGTTCTATTTTTGTTTTTGTTGATAGATTTTCAAAGATTTTTCACTTCCTACCTTGCTAAAAAATAAATGATGATACTCATGTTGATGATTTATTCTTTAGATAAGTTGTAAGATTGCATGGTTTGATAAAAGTATTATATTAGATAGAGATACTAAGTTCATTGGTATTTTTTGGTAAACTTTGTGAAATATGTTGGATGTAAAATTTAGTTTTATTTTAGTTTATCATCCACAAACATATGGGAAAACCATAGTTGTGAATACAAGCCTTGGGAATTTATTTAGGTGCTTAGCTGGTAAGAATCCAAAGTTGTGGGATACCATATTGGAACAAAGAGAGTTTACATATTAAAGATTAGTAAATAAAAGCAACCCATCCAAGAGGAGTGGATGAGTCATGAAGTATAATTTATTTGGGGAGGACAAGTGCTATAGTAGAGGACTTTTATAATTACATACATGATTTACATTTGGAGGTACAAGCAACATATTTATCTCAAGCATAGAAAACAAGAATTTCAGGTTGGGGGCATGGTTCTTGGCACATTTATTGAAGGAAATTTAAATATTGAAAATATAAGCTAAATTGGAAAAATATTGAACCTTCTAAGGTCTTGAAGAAATTTTAAACTAATACCTACAAAATTTAACTTCTCGAAGTAGTAGATATATCATTGATTTTAATGTAGCTAATTTGTATCCATTTTATGATAGGTTAGTGGATAGTAATTGAGCTGTCATTTCTAGTCTTTTGATGGAAGAGTGGATACAATAGTTTCCAATTAAATAGTAGGATGATATTAAAGTATTGATAGATTCTAGAGTGGCTAAGAGAACAAGATCAAAAGAATGTTATGTGTATTTTGTCAAGTGAAGAAATTGGGAAACTAAATAAGTAATATGGATGAGTGCATCCATAGTTACTAAGTATGGATTTTTAATTATAGAATTCATGAAATATTCATTAGTTGGAGCTCATGGTGCATTTCTCTTACGATATATATATATGTGTGTGTGTGTGTGTGTGTGTGTGTGTATGCATGCATGTATGTATTTATGTAAATAAAATAATCATAATACCAATAATAATAGTAATAAAAAAATGACTTCGACCATATAAGTGTTGTTATCGTTCAATTTTTGTTTTTGTTTAGTTGATACTATTATCATTTAATTGTTGTCATCATTCAATTGATGTTGTTTCTATTTAATTATTGCTACTATTCATGTATTTCCATATAAGTGATGTCTTACTAGCATGTCATACAAGTGTTGTCATAATAGCATATCATACAAGTGTTATTGTACAAGTGGCTACTAGGAAACCATAAAAGAAAAATTGAAGAATTATTAGAAGACAAAGGGGTATTACCTTTATCCTTCTGGATTCCATCTTTATTTCATTGATTAAAAATCATAAATAGGATGTGGGAAGAAGTAATTTATTGATATTTTATTATTTTTCTTAGTTTTGTTAATTTATGAGTTATAGAGAAATGCTTTTAGCTACTAGAAGAGATATTATTTCATTAGACCCCATTAGACTACATCAGTAAGAGAGAGAGAGAGAGAGCAAGGGAGATAGAGAGTATTGAATACTCATTTGCCTAGGTGATTCAGACAAAATCTACCATGGATATGGATGCCTAGCTGATAATAGAACAAGATTTAGAATGTGATAAGATAAATCTATTGAGGCTATAATTGCTTATATAATAGTGGAGCTATGTCCACGAGTTGGTGGCATGTCTAACCATGAAGAAGGATCATAAATAGTAGACCAATGTTTGCTTAGGGGTGAACTAGCCTAATTTTTGGACTATAATAACAAATTTCAATTGATTCTAGAATGGGAATGAACTCATACACACATACTACACTTAAGATAAAATTGCGTGCTACTTTTGGACTACTTACATTGTCCTAATAATAAATAAATATCATGCATTTGATAGTGTTTATTTTATGACTTTTTTGGTTTTGGAATGGTTTGGGCTAATCTCAAAATGCTTAGGAGAATTTCCTAGTAGAGTCACCATTTGTTGTTGATTGCACAATGTGCTCCAGTCTACATGAACTAGAGACCTACATTTTTGCTCTCATTCAAAATTTTTGGCACTTCATTTGTCGATAACACTTTTCTTTCCACATTGCTTAAAAATTTTCCACAATATGTATTAGCATTCATTATTTTTATTGGATTTATTAGAATTTACTTCCATAAATATTTTTAATATTGTATTACACAAGTTTTCTCATGATGAATTTTTTTACAGGTTATTAGGTGTAGATACTCGAGGATATCACAAGGAAGGGAATATTTTCTAAAAGGTGAATTGAGAAGGAGAACATGGGTAAATTCATTAGGTTGTAAAACTTCATTATTACTATTGGATAAGCTTAGGACACAAGAGATGGTACATACTATGATATTAACAATTTCTAAGCATTTATAGAGTATAAAAGCAATGGTTTATGGTAGAGTTAATATCCATTCAACTTTTACTACACTGAACGCTTATCCCTTTCCTGGTGCTTTCAACGACGTAAAAGGTTTAAAATGATTGGGATACGGTAGTTATAGTGGTGGACTACACAAAGAACTATTTGGAAGCTTCTAGGGTGCACAACGCAAAATAATGTGATGGCCATAATAGCCAAACAACCTACATGGATTCGTGGCAACTATCGATTCCACCATGTGAATTAAAAAATTATATATCTATCCAACTTGCTATAGTTAATGGATCTAGATTTAAACTACTTAAGATCAACTAGATTCAAGAAATTTTGAATTATGTAGGCATTGTGTTTTAATGAGCTATGGTCAAGGTAACCTTGAGGAAAGTGAAACATGCGTTGATTGGCTTTTTTTTTAATTTAATATTCCATTTAATAGAAATGTAGTAGTTGGTTGGGAAAATTATCTTCAATTTAATATGCCATATTTTAGTGGGAATGTATACTCAATTAAATAATCTAAAAAAAAAAAAAATCCTAAGGAAATATCAACTTGAGTTGTGTGGGATGCAAAAATGGTCATTCCACCCTTCTTCAGGGCATTGGTCCTAGGGAGGTGCTATTCATTTATTTTTTGGGTGGTATCCATACTCAAGCAGGAGAGTGCTATAGCTAGCCCATCATTTTAGTGATGACTATATTTTGCATGTAGTACTTATCTTTGGTGGAGAGTTACGGGTTCACCAAGGGATTTAGAGATTCTCTAATGTATTTAATGTGTTCAATTTTAAAAATACCTAAGTTTTGGCCTTCTATTTTAAGATCTATTATGGGTGAAAATGTAATGCAATATAGTGTGAAAATAACTATACAATAATATAGTTCTATCCTGCATGCACTTCAATTTTTGATATCTATTCTAAGGAAATGATATTTTCTTTTATTTTTTTATGACATCAAGGGTGCAACAAGATTGAAAACATGTAAATTAATCTACATGAAAAGCTAAATCTAATGTTGATTTTTATGACTATTGAAAGTAAAGTAAAATGCTATTTTATCAACACTGAGAATCTAGTTGTAGTCACACATGTCGAGATTAAATATTTCCATCTCTACCTGAGTTCAAAAATTTTTAGGACTTCGAATAGGGAGGGCCAATAAACCCTTTCAAATAATATATTTATTTGAGAATAAATAATGTTATATTGTTGGTTGTTTTTGAAAAAAAATATACTTATTTAGAATAAATACTATTGTATTGTTGGTTGTTTTAAAGTATATATATATATATATATATATATATATATATATATATATATATATATATTTGAGAATAAATATTGTTGTATTGCCCGTTGTTTTTCAAAAAAAGATTATATTTATTTAGAATAAATATTGTTGTATTGCTAGCTAGTTTTTGAAAAAAAACTTATGTTTAGATTGATTAAATTGCTACTTTGATTCGAAAAAAGATTAAATGTATTGAGATTTAAATATTTTTTTATTGATGGCCTTTGTTTATAAAAGGGTTTATTTGGATATGGTTTGTGTAGCAATAGATCCATACATAGGTGAGGAAGTATGTGATTCTCCCTAAGTTTTTGCATGATTTAGATGTGGCTTGTGTAGAGATAGATTCATAAATAAGTGTGAGAAGTATGGTATTCTCTAAAATATTCTTATATACTTTTGGATGTGGTTTGTGTGACAATATATCTATAAATGAGTGAGAGAAGTATGAGCTTCTCTTATTATGACTAATATGCATTTCACCATAATAATCCTAGTTGAGTTGCAATGAGGTAATAGCTAGGTGTTGTGAATGATACACCCTGAATGATGAGGCTTGTGTGGCCCAAAGTAATAACTCTCTTGGCTAGTCCATAGTAGTGATGCTCTTGGGTAGTCCATATAAGTGAGGTTTGGAAATATTCCTAGCGTTGAGATCTAGGAATCTAAATGACAGATTGGTATGGGATAATCCATTGAATCATTCACTAGGCTTGTATATACACATGGAACTAAGATCTTGCAATTTTCATGGAATGATTATTTTTGTATGATTCATGTTAGGCTTGCATATACATTTATTATGGAACTAAGGTATTGCATTGTAATTGACTGATTTTATTTTTTGATGCATGAAACTGAGGTCTTGTATTGTTATTGAATGATAGTATGATACATCATATGTTACATGTACTAGCATGATTTTATTTGATTGATGCATTATAGGCTTGCATAATCAATTTAAAAGTGTTGTCCTAATCCTTATGATCATGCTCATAAGTTTGATGGTGAAAAGACATATCCAGAAGGAGAACTTGAAACATAATATGAAACTAAAGATTATTTATGTTTATATGCAATAATGATGAGCAATATTTGGAAAATATATGTATGGAAGTTAATGTTATGTAAATATTTTTGATAATGGAAATAAAGTCTTGTAAATAGTATTGTTATGTTAGTGGAAGACTCATTCAAGAATGAAAAATTTAAATGTTATTATTCTTTATTCTTGGAATGTTAGTTATGTGCAAATGAAAATAATGTGTTTTCATGGTTTTAATTCCTTTATATGACATTTCACTCTTTCATTGATGTTTTAAAGGAAATTCTAAGCTAGTATTGTGTTTTGAAAAGTAATTAGATTTCTATTTTTAGTAATGTGTTATGTTGATTTTATCATGATTTAATATAGCACTTTATTTCCTTTTGGAAGAGAAGTTTATATGATAGAATCTTGGTTTTGAATAGGGGTTTAAGTACGTTTTAGAGCCATATTAGAAATCCTTGAGTCAATATGTACTCACTCCAAGGAGGATTTGTGATGATACAATAACTAGATAGTAATACCCAAGTGGAGTTTTGGTGATGCAATAATGAAGAAATTATAAATCTTGGGAGGAGTTGTGGTGATGTAATAACTAGGTATTTGCAAATATAGGAGGAGTTATGTTGATGAAATAACCCAATAATTAGGCACTAAGGCATTACGCTATAATAAGCCTACATAGATGAAATTATGTAGGGTTAGGGAAAAGGTGTCAAAAAAATGGGATGTTGGTCACTCATGTCCACTTGACTATCGTATACAATAATATTAAACTCAAAATGTGGTTATGCCTTATAATAGTAAAAATATATTTGGTCTTATTTATGAATAATTCCTTATGAAAAAAATATCTCTCCCTTGGGTCGAGTTGGTGGGTTATTACAATGATGATCCTAGTTAGGCATAGATAATTTTACACTTCCACTATATATTTGATGCTATTGGAACTCCCTCAATATCATATTATTTGCATCAATGCTTTATCTTGTATGTTTTCCTATACTTATGTTGATGGATGCATGACTACTTTATATAACAACTACCTACTTGTTGATTGTTGAGTCAAGAAAAATATAATTATGCATTGCGCTTGCATTAGGGTAGTGAGTTAGAGGCTTCTATCCTAGTCGACCACTTGCTAAAATTTCCTCTTGATTCATAACCTATCCTCAAGAACTAGCGTTATTTCTAACAATTATTTAGCATATGAAGAGCATGTGTCTAACATTAGTTAAAATTAGCCTATAGTTATTTCATCATATTTCATCCTTTCACTTAATCACAACATAAATTTTTTTGTCATTGTGTATTTAAGAATCATCAAGAGGATAGACTTTGTCAATCCAACACTTGGTAATTGCTAAATATTTTTTGGATTTGCCAAGTGACAGATCAATAAACCTATGTTTCTCTTCATGACAAAAATATAACTAGGATATATGTTCTCAAAAAGCTAATAATGACTTCTTCTACTACCCTAGCTACCCTTGTTAGATCACAAGTTGACAAGATATGTATTATTTGATGTTTGGTGAGTGCATAAAGACTTATTGATCTAAAAAGCAATGGATAGTGCAAAATATCCTCTGGCATATGAAATAGCCAAGATAACTCTCTATTTGCCTATCATTGCTAAAGATAGTTGTTTATCCTAGTTTACTCTATACAACACACTTTTTACTCCTTTCATAATTCAATCTCATAAGTGCTAGGCATGAAAATGAAACACTTCAACATAGATGGCATAGAGATAACATGTTGGTGAACTTAGAGGACAAGCCAACATGCTTGGAAAAAAATTATTCTCTCTTGAAAAAAATAGTGTCTACTAAGGCTTTTGTGTGACCAGATTTCAGGTAACATGGATAAACTCAGAGGTCAGTAATGGTTGTCCCATTAGAGGATCTTGATGGTGTATATGTATGAGATAATTTCTAGTGCTAAATCGTAACTCTTAACACATAATTATCCAAATAAAAACATGATTTCCTTCATAATATAAACATGCATAAACTAGCAATGATTAACCTATTACCAAATAAATTTTAAACTTGTAAATCTAGAAGTACGTTTGTTACTAGCAAAAATAATAATAATAGTCTAATTTTAATTTAAAAAGAAAAAAATTAAAATTTTAAGGGTAAGAGAAAGAAAAAAAACCAAGCATGTATTTTTCTAAATCTAATTTTGATTTTGTAAAGTGGTAAATCTAACCTTAAAGTAGTCCTACCCTAACTAGTATTCACACAGTATGAAGCCCAAGATGATGCAATCTTCAAAGAAAAATAACATAGAATATGAAGTAAACTAAATGCAACAACCATTAACATGTTTATATTGGACAAATTATTTTTAAATACTTCTATTTTTAAGGATATATCATGAGACACATTCAAAATTGTCTCATTTTGATGAATTGCAAGAGAGTTAACTCAAGAAATTTTAGACCTAGTTTGGAAAACTATCCAACAAAATAGAGAAGTAAGTAAAGAAAGAAAAATCTATAAATTCTCCAACTAAATAATTTATGTGGGGATAACTTACAACACCTTACAACTATATAGAGGATTGACATCTATCAATAATCATGCCCTTCACATAGTATGATTTTATAATATTAATTTCTAAATACATTCTCACCCAAATATGACATATTAAATTCAAAATTTCATCCCCCAACCAACTCAATATTCTCTCTTCTTAGGGTTATTTAATTTATTTAGATTTTTCAATTGTGGCTACATTCCCACACAAATATGGCATATTAAATTAAATATTTTATTTTCCAACCAACTACTACATTTCTGCTTAAATATGGCATATTAAATTTTAGATTATTTTCCAACCAACTTGTGTTGCACTTTCCTTGAGGTTACCTTGACTATACCTCATTAAAACACAACCCCTACATAATTCAGTATTCCTTGAATATAGTTGGTCTTAGGTAGTTTAACTCTATATCCATTAACTATAAAAATTTGGATTGATTTAACTCTACCATATACCATTGTTTTTATAATCTACAAATACTTTGAAATTGTTAATATCATCGTTTCTACCATATCTTGAGTCCTAAGCTTATCAAATAGAAATAATGAAATTTTACAGCCTAATGAATTTACCCATATTCTTCTTCTCAATTCACCTTCTAGAAAATCTTCCCTTCATTGTGACATCCTCAAGTATTGACACCTAATAACCTACGAGAAAAATCATCATGTGAAAACTTGTGTAATACAATATTAAAAAATATTTATGGAAGTAAATTCTAATAAATGCAATAAAAATATTGAATGCTAATATATACATATATACATACATACAAACACATATATAATATTATTGAAAATAGGAAAACAAAGTGTTGTGGAAAAATGAAGAGTCAAAAATTTTGAATAAGAGCAAAAATGTGTTTCCCTAGTTTATGCAGATTGGGGTATGTTGTGCAAGTAACAATAAATGTTGACTCTACTAGGAAATGCTCCTAGGCATTTCAATATCAACCCAAAACATTACAAATATATATATAAAATCAACACAATTAAATGCTTGACATTTATACATGGTTATGGCTATGTAATTACCCCATAAGTGACATTCAATTTTGTCTCAACTAAATTGTGTATATGAGTTCATTCCCATTCTAGAATCTACTGAATGTTGTTATTATAGTCCGAAAATTGGGTTACCTTGAGTAGAAATTTGTCTACTAATGATGAACCTTCTTCATGGTTATACATTTTACCAGCTCTTGGACATAGCTCCACTACTAGACAAGAATTTATAGCCTCAACTGATTTATCTCTAGTCTCATTTTAAATCTTGCTCTATTGCCATCAAGAAATCCATATCCATGGTAGATTTCATCTAATCACCTAGGTGCTTGAGTATTCAATACTCTCTCTCTTTCTATATCGCTTATTGATGTAGTATAATGGAGTGGGTCTAATGAAAGACTACCTCTTCTAGTAACTAAAAAAATAATCTACAACTCATAAATTAACAAAACTAAGTAAAAAAATAAAATATCAATAAATGACTTCTTCCCACATCCATTTTATGCTTTTTCACCAATGAAAACAAAGGTATAATATAGAATGCTAAAGGTCATACCCCTTTGTCTTCTAATCATTCTTCATTTTTTTCTTGCGGTTTCCTAGTAGCCACTTGTATGATAAAATTTGTATGATACATTGATATGATAGTACTTGTACAATAAGCTAGTACATCAATACTTTTATGATATGCTATTATGACAACACTTGTATGGCATGCTAGTATGACATCACTTGTATGGTAATACAAGAATAGTAGTAACAATTAAATAGAAATAACATCAGTTGAATGACAATAGCAATAATTGAATGATAGTAACACTTGTATGGTAGAAGTCATTTTTGTTATTACTACTATTATTTGTATTATTATTATTTCATTTACATACATACATAAACACACACACACACCTAGATTCTCCTACATCATAAATGTCAAGTAATATAAATGAACCATGAGATCCCACTTATGAACATTTAATAAATTTTATAAATAAAATTCCATACTTAACAACTTTGGATGCACTCATCCATGTTACTTCTTTAGCTGCCCATTTTTTCACTTGACCAAATACACATAGCATTCTTTTCCTCTTGTCCTCTTAGCCACTCTAGAATCTATAAGTGCTTCAATTTCATCCTACTCTTTATTTGGAAACTATTATACCCACTCTTCCATCAAAAATTAAAATGATATTTCAATTCCTATCCATTGATTTGTCATAATGTGGATACAAATTAGCCACATTAAAATCAATGATATATCTACTACTTCTGGAAGTTAAATTTCATTGGCATTACTTGCAAATTTCTTCAAGACCTTAGAAGGTCCAATTTTTTTCCAATTTAGTTTATTGTAAGTGCCTTTTAAAATTCTTTCAATAATGTAACAAAATCAAAGTCCCCACCCTAAAATTCTTGTTTTTTTATGCTTGAGATCAATATGTTGCTTGCATTTCATAAAACTCTTCTCCAAATCATCTTTCACCTCCTAATGTAAATCATGCATGTAATTAACAAAATTGTCTATTGTAGCACTTGCTCTCCTTAAATAAGTTACACTGCATAACTCATCCACTCATATTGTATGGATTGCATATACAATTTGGAATGCACTCTTAGTTGTGATTTTGATTAACGATTTTTATATGCAAACTCTACTTGTTCTAATATGGTATCCCCTAACTTTGGCTTCTTTGACAACTAAGCAACTGAACAAATTTCCAAGGCTTGTATTCATAACTTTGGTTTTCCCATCTGTTTGTGCATGATAAAATAAACTCAAACTAAATTTTATGTCCAAATTATTTCACAAAGTTCACCAAAAAATACCAATGAACTTAGTATCTCTATCTAATACAATATTTTTTTTCAAACCATGCAATCTTACAACTTCTCTAAATAATAAATCAACAATATGACTAGCATCATTTGCTTTTTAGAAAGGTATAAAGTGAGCCATCTATGAAAATATATCAATAACAATAAAAATGTAATCATTACCACTTTGTATTTGTGGAAATCCAAGAACTAAGACCATACTTATGCCCTTCCATGTCCTTTCTAATATTGGTAATAGCTAATAAATCTAGTATTTTGGCTCCTTCCCCTTGCATGTTGACAAAATTCAAAATCTTACATAAATATTCTTATCTTAACACTCATTCCTAGTTAATAATAATTTTTTTATAGTTAGACCATGGTTTTATCTACACTACAATATATACAAATCCTCCACTAAGGTTTTCTCTTATTAAATTCTATTTCATTGTCATTGCCCCTTGAATAATAATAATCTATCTTAGACAACATAATCAAGTCATGGTGTCCTATAGAGGGATTATTGCATGTTTCCCAATCTTCTTTTAAGTCCAAATCATCAACATAAAGCTCTTTCATAGCATCAAACCTAGCAACTTTAATCCTTATTGCATTCATAAATAAATTTATTCTACTCAAGGCATAAACTACTTAATTTGAACTATCACTTCTATGCTTCAAAATGAATGAATAACTTTCAAGATACTTATATGCTTCACAACAAATAAATTATAAAGCATGATGATCCATAAACAATACAAACTACTTTGGTAACAAGTAATACCTTCACCTCTTATGTTCTTGAAAAATAGCATAAATTTTTTTAGCATAAAGCAAATATTATCTCTTTGTTTGATTTAATTTATCATTGAAATAAGAAATGAACTTACCTCCTTGAATCAAAATTCCACCTATAGCTACTCGACTTGTATCACAATCTATTTGAAAACCCATGTTGAAATATGGAAATGCTAGAACCAACAATTCCATTATCTTCTTCTTAAAGATTTGAAAACTCTTTTTGGTGGTAACTATCCATTTGAACATTTACCTACTACCCTTCATTATTTTCATTATTAGAGAACAAATCCAATAACGATGTATTTGCAAATCTGGAAGGAGTTGTGGTGATGCAATAACCAAATAATTATACTCAATCTTAGGAGTTGTGGTGATGTAATAACAAAATAATTGTACTCAATCCTAGGAGTTGCAATGATGCAATAAATAGGTATATGCAAATCTGGGATGAGTTATGGCAATGCAATAACCAAATAAGTATGCTCAATATTGGGAGGAGTTGTGGTGATAAAATAACTAGAAATTTTTGAATCTTGGGAGGAGTTGTGGTGATGTAATAATTAGGTATTTGTAAATTTAGGAGGAGATATGGTGATGCAATAACCAAATAATTGGGCACTAATACATTATTCCAAAAATAACCTACATAGATGGACTTGTGTAGGGATAGGTAAAGGTGTCTAAAAATATGGGATGTTGGTCACTCCTATCCACTTGACTATCGTCTACAATAATATTGAATTCAAAATATGGTTATGCTTTAAAATTTTGAAAATATGTTGGGTCTCTCTCCCTTGGGACAAGTTGGTGGGTTATTATAATGATGATCCTAGTTAGGAATAGATAATTTTATACTTCCACTAAGTATTTGATGCTGCTAGCACTCTCTCAATCTCATATTACTTGCATCAATGCTTTATCTTGTATGTTTGCCTATGCTTATGTTGATTGATGCGTGACTAATTTATGTGAAAATTACCTACTTGTTGCATGTTGAGTCAAGAAAAATATAATGATGTCATGTTGATCCTAGTCATGTTATCTTAGTTATGAATTACACTTGCATTAGTTTAATGAGCTAGAGAATTCTCTTTTGGTCAACCACTTGCTAGAATTTCCTCTTGATTCATCACATGTCCTCAAGAACTAGGACTATTTTTAACCATTATTTAGCATATGAATAGCATGTGTCTAACATTAGTTAAAATTAGCCCATAGTTCCCAAGACAATAATGATTTATTCTAATGATTTTTTCCATCATATTTGATCCTTTTGCCCAATCATAAGATAAAATTTTGTTTCCTTGTGTCTTTATGAATCATCAAGAGGATAGATTTTATCAATCCAATACGTGGTAATTACCTATGATTTTATGGATTTTCTATGTGATAGATCAATAAACCTATGTTTCTCTTCATAACTCAAAGATAACTAGGATAAACATTCTCAATTCTACTACCCTAGATGCCCTCGTTAACTCATAAGCTATTAATATATGCACTATTTAATGTTTGACAAGTGCATAAAAACTTATGGATCTAACAAGCAATGGATAGTGCATAATATCCACTGGCATATGAAATGACCAAGACAACTCTCTATTAACCTATCATTTCTAAAGCTAGCTACTTATCCTAGTCTACTCTCTACAACCCATTTTTTTCTCCTATCATATTTAAATCTCATCACATAAGTGCTAGGCATGAAAATGACACACTCCAACTTATGTGGCGTAGAGAAAACCTATTGGTGAGGTTAGAGGATAAGCCAACATGCTTGGAAAAAATCATATTCCCTATTAAAAAAATAGTTATCTACTAAATTTTTTGTGTGACCAGGTCTTAGGTGACATAGATAAACTTAGAGATCAATGATGGTTGTCCCTTTAGGGGACCTTTCTAGTGCATATGTCATAGAAATCTTATAGTACTAAATCCTAACTATTAACACATAATTATCCAAATAATAACTTCATTTCCTTCGTATTATAAATATCCATAAACTAGGATAAATTGGGCTCTTGACAAGGAGATATTAGTTGCTATGGTTTCCCTCCTAGGTGGTGGCCAGACCAAACTAGGACTGATCTTCTCCTTGTTTAGTCTCTTGATGGCAATGTTGGAAGCTATGGCTAACCTTATTCAGTAACTAAAGACTTGAAAGAGCAACATTCGATAATTGAAGACCTATTGCTTTATCTTTTTGTATGTCTTTTTAGATCCTCGTTGTGGCTATGAAGTTTTATCTAAATCTATTGAAAGTCTTAGTGTAGATTGTTCTTCTCTAATTTAGTGTAGTTCTTCTTTTCTATCCTTGATAGAGGTTGTTAGAGGGTCTTGTCTCAATAGTCTTAAGCTCCATTGGTAGGTTGGATGGTTCACTAAGTAGGCAATTTAGTTTGAATTTGTAATTTTTTTTGTCTGCTTCATGGCTAGCAACCAAAAGACTAAAGTTTATTAACTTTGTAATATATTCTTGAGTCTCTCAATATATATTTTATTTAAAAAAAAACAATGCATAAACTAACAATGATTAACCTATCACCAAATGAATTTTAAACTTGTAAATTTAGAAATAAGTTTGTTACTAACAAAATAATAATAATAATAATAATAATCTAATTTTAACAGCAGTACCCAGATTTGAATAAGTACCCAATAAAAGAAAATGAAAAAAATATGTATGGGTGGATGGGTTAGTTGCATGATAGGTTTGTTTCAGATTAATTGTCAATTCTTTTAATGCGTACTTGCTCGTCAAGGACTTAAAGTTGTCGGCACGCCCACATTCATTGAGGACCGTATGTTGCCTAGAAGGTAAAGCAAATTCGGGTTAATCGAGTAAAGATGTCAAGATGCTTAAGGTGAGAGACTGCCTACGAGTAACTATAGTCTACAGTTATGTTACTAAGGCGGAGAATAAATCGATGATCTTACGATTGCGTGTGAGGGGATGCCCTAATAAAGCAGGGTGCAGCATTTGTCTATGCAAATATCCTCAAAACGTCATATCTGACAAGTTGGTACATTGCGTGTTTGAACAGATGATCATATAAATGAAAAACACAGTGATATACATCTATCCTCATCGCTGGACTCTGTCAACCATTCAACCATTCATAGAAAGTGACATCTTACTATTCGTACTGAGCCACCAAAATCTTAGACGCACATTATGTTATTTTTTATTCCTCCTAGGGAAGGGGTAGTAATAAAAGTTAATTTTCGATCACTGTTCATTTTCAGATCAATGTGAACATTGAAATACTTAGAAACACACCCAAAAGAGCATGGAACGGTCTAGGGACGCGTCAAACAAGCATTAGGTTGTGGATAGCGGGGCAAAGGTTTTTGACGCTGTTGGTAAAATACTGTTGTCCTTACAGCGATTCGACCAACTTCCACAAGAGACTAATTCACTAATAGTCATCTACTTATATTTTAAAAGAACAATTCGACGTGAAGTGGAAAGTCAAAAGCCATTTGTAGTCACTGGCAAACGGGTCCAAAGAAGGGAGTTGCGACAATTTCAAATTCGCTTTAATGAACATAGCTTACGCTGTATCCCGCTGTATCGTCAGGGTCAGCAGTCAATGGAGGAAGGTTCAATTTAGAGTATACCTTCCTAAACCTAAAGGCAAATTGTGCGCGAAACAGCCCATGCAATGTAAGGCGATGTAAGGCAATCAGAACACGGCACATGGGATTCCGTTGACTTCGCCGTATGGAGTCTATAAATAGCTCAAAACAACATATCGATCAACTCAAATTGTGATTCGTGATTCCAAGCCAAAATAATGGCTTCTCACTTGCTCCTTGTGTCTCTGCTAATATTCGCCTCATTTTTTCAAATTGAAGGCAGCACTACACAAAACGGCATTCAATCCGCCTGCGACTTGGCCCAGGATCCTAAATTCTGTCAGTCTAGTTTGATTCAAGTTGCAGAATCCTTAAGTGCCGGTCCTAAGGATCTCTGTAAAATTGCTCTCATGATGAGCATAGCTCAAGCAAAAATAGTAGACGGATTTATCCCTCGTCCGATGAGGTCGACATTGGACTCGAAGCAGAACCAAGCTATTGAGGATTGCAAGCAATTGTACGATCTTACATTGGACTATTTGACAGAAAGCCTGTCAAAGCTGACAAGCTCTGGTGTAGATTCCGTCAAGTGGAGCCAAGCGATCGACATTCAGAGTTTTCTGAGTGCAGCTCTCACCAATCAGGCCACCTGCCTCGATGGCCTCCAAGAAGCCAACGCAAACCTTCGCTCATTCTCGTTCACCAACCATATCAACAACGCGTCGCGGTCAGTGAGCAACAGTTTGGCTTTGATAAAGAAGTTCTGGATCGCGAGCAAGGGTTCTCAAAACCCTTCCGTCCACAACCGACGACTGTTATCCAGCGGCGATGACTTCCAAAGACTGTATGGATCAGTGGAGGACGGCTTTCCTTCGTGGCTCTCTCGTTCAGACAGAAGGCGGCTCTTACAAACATCAAATGATAGCATTTTAGCCGGCGACGTGGTGACGGTAGCCAACGACGGCAGCGGCAATTACACGACGATTACCGAAGCAATAAATGCCGCTCCAAACAAAAGCGCTGATAGATACGTGATCCATATCATGGAGGGAGTCTACGAGGAGTATGTAGAGATCCCCAAATACAACACAAATATTATGTTGATCGGAGACGGCATGGACGTCACTGTGATTACGGGTAACAGAAGCGTAGTGGACGGGTGGACAACGTTTCACTCTCCGACTGTTGGTAAGCTACTATATTACATTGACATCCGTTTTTCTTGTTGGACTATGATTGTGATACTAAACTTTTTTAATTGAATAAACGCAGCTGCTGTTGGGAAAGGTTTTGTAGCACGCGACATTACGTTCGAGAATACGGCGGGCGCAGTGAAACACCAGGCAGTTGCTCTGAGAGTGGGATCAGATCTGTCCGCGTTTTACCGTTGCAGTTTCAAGGGCTATCAGGACACTCTATACGCCCATTCTCTCCGTCAATTCTACAGGGAATGTGACATCTACGGTACCGTAGATTTCATATTCGGCAACGCGGCAGTTGTTTTCCAGAACTGCAATCTTCTGGCTAGGAAACCTATGGATAACCAGCAGAATCTGTACACAGCACAAGGCAGAACAGATCCAAATCAGAACACTGGAACATCTATTCATAATTGTAACGTCAGTGCTGCGTCGGATCTCGTTCCGGTGATTAGTTCTTTTCCAACTTATCTGGGGAGGCCGTGGAAAAATTACTCTCGCACGGTTTATATGCAGTCTTACTTGGATAGCGTAATCCAACCAGAGGGGTGGCTGGAATGGTCCGGCGACTTTGCATTGAGCACATTATATTACGGTGAATATGAAAATGAAGGGCCTGGGGCTGCTACTGCAAATAGAGTCCAATGGTCTGGCTATCATTCAGTGATGGACGCTTCTGATGCTCAGAATTTCACGGTATCTTCATTCATCTCGGGTGACACCTGGTTATCGTCAGCAGCGGTACCCTTCGACGCAGGCTTGGTTTAAGATATCTCGTCATGTGATCAAGCAGGGCCATCTTCTGGCTGGCCGCTCTCTCCTAGTTTAATTTTTTTGATGATGATCAAATTGGTAACTTTGAAGGAAGCCTCTATAGACCATCAGACACAGCTTTGGCACCTGCGTAGTTCAAAAAGTAGTTTCTCAAAAACTTTAGTATAGTACAATTATATTTTTTATTTGAATTTACGGTACGACGGCATTGGACTTAACACCATGACCTCGATGCTATATGTTTGTAACTTTGCAATGGCCTTTCCAATATTTATTACGTTAATTTGATTTATTTTAAAAGTTAAATATATTATAATTATATATATATATATATATAATTTATTTTGTTTTTTTAAATAATTAAAGAGTTGAAGGATTAAATATTATTTACCTTAAAATAGATAAATTATTATTGATCTGAACATATTTTTAATTTATAGTGTATTTTTTATATAATTTAAAAATAAAAAATAAAAGAACATTTATTTTTACATAAAATAAAATATAATTTTTTATATTTTTCTAAGATTTTTCTTTAAAGTAATGAATTGATATAAGCGATCAATTCTTGGTCATAATCTCATTTTATTTCTTTTGAAATTTGAAAAATTAGAAAATAGTTGTGCCTACATGCTAAATCAGTTAATAAGAAATTGATATTAAAATAAAGATATTGTATATTGTATAATATATAAATAGTAATTTTAGTTGGTGTTTATTAGTAATTGAAGATAATTATATAGAATTAAATTGCATGAGTTGAACCATTTAAAAATATGTACTTTTATGGTAATCACTCACTTTAAATATTTTAAATATTATATATATATATATATATATATAAAAGAAATATTATTATAAATTATAATTTTATGCTTTATCATAAAATAATGTGAAGAGGGTCATGATATAACATATTGTAACTCAATATAATTATATATTTATTAACTTTTGTGTTGAAGGGGTCACTAACACAACTTTGTACAACATGTCATTTTACAATGAAATTTGTATAACTATAGCTATTATTAGATTCTAAGAATATCAATTTCATTTAGTTTTATTCTAGGTACTACTTTCACTTACTAATTATTAAGAGTATAAAAAATAAACTCTTACTTTAAGTAAGTGTTTATGGAATCTATTTGTTTACTTTTATTCTATTTAAAAGTTTTAAAATTTGTTGATATTTGGTGCCCTAACATATCTATTCACAAAAATATTATTAAAATATTTTAAATCTTACAATTAAAAATAAACAAGAATTATATTGACACACACCATTATGTACATAAGAAGATATATTTACATTGTTTTTTATAATCAAAATTCTCAGGCTATGAAATTATATGCCATTCATTCTTATTCAATCATGATAAAATTTTAAAAACATCAAAAATATGTATAAAAAATATAATTTAATATATCTATATATTTAATTTTTGAAAAAAAAATTGTATGCATAATATCCAATTATTACTATATTTTACATTTATGTCCTAATTATCATATAAGTATTATTTTATATAAGTTATAATTTGAAACTATGACTTCATAAGTAATATGATATTACTATTTTATATTTGCTTTATTTCTTTATTGATGCTTAAATTACTTTATCTCTTTTGGTAACTTTTATTTTGAGCCTCATGAGAACCACTAGAATATTATTATGCATACTCTTTGGTTTATTTAAGATATTATTTGCTATGACATTGAGTATGTGATAGGCAACTCATTTGTTTATATGAATTCTCATATCTAATTTGGGTTTTTTGTAACAACAAGTGAATACATATTTTTGTTATGTATTTTATCTTAGTTCTAAACATATTTATTATTTTTCCATGAAGAAGGATGTTAATGTTCTAACTTTTGTATAAACAAGCTATTATATTATTTTTTACTTCTACAAATGTAGACTATTATTTTATTTTCTATGGGAGCAAGGTGTTGTGTTTTTATTCACATTGGTTCCAAAATTTATGGATGTTTTATTATCACTATATCTTTCACCTTAATGATAATACAATTCATTCTAATGGTATTTATAAGATCATTTGATTGCTCTTTAATTTATATTTGTATTGGTATATTAAGCTTAAGCTTCATTAGATCAAAATATTTACTTTAGGTTCCAAATTCTTCTAGTATATATGACATGTCAACTCATGGATATATTCAAGGGGATATAATAGAGTTACTTTCACTCTATTATTATAATTTATGAAATATTTCATTAAAGAGTAAGATTTAGTAATTTATTCCTTTTCTTTTAAACTAAAGGAGAATATCAAAATGTGTTACATTCACTTCTCTAACTATGTCAATATATTATTTTGTAGTGAAATGTGTAAAGTATCTACTTTTATGGTATAATAAAATAAAGCGAACAATGTTAATATGGATATATAGATCAATATTTTCAATACCATGTTACACCATTTAGTTTATAAAATTGTAAAATTGATTATGTTGTATAATATTGAGTTTCATCAATAAATATAGGTTACACATTTTTGAAAAAGGGCTGCCTAAAGGATTAAACTTCATGACCCCTTCTACCTAAGAATTGTAGTAGCAAATGATCTAGCTTTCCTCTCATGGGAAGGTAGACTTAGGTAGTTCTATATTTCCCTAACCTCATATGTGATAGGTGGTATTATAGTTCCTCAACCCAAGGCTATGGGTAACAAATTAAAATTAAAATTTACTTACGTCTTGCCCTAATATAAATTCAAAAATCCATTAAAAATAGCTATAAATATCATAAAATATAGTTTATTCAATCCTTATTATGTTAGATATAAATACTCAAAATTTATTATATAGTTTATTCAATATTTATTACGTTAGACATAAATAAACGAAAATTATTTAAGATGAGTTGTCATTAAAGCATAATGCTTGTTTATGATAAGAAATTTGAAAAAATCTATTAAAAGTAGAATATTGTAAGACCAAAATATCTTAATAATAGCACTTAGAAGATTAGTTATGTTGTCAACATGGTTATATAATAGATTTTCACCCACAATATCAAGGTATGCATAATAGGAGTAACCACATCCAAACTATATTTGAAAAAGAACAAAATCTAAATTGCACAGTTTATTGTCATATTTTAAATTAAATAATTATTATAGGTATTTCTTAAAATTAGGTATAGTTTATAATTTAAAAAACTATGTCACATGATATATATATATAAGGTTTCATACCTCAAGTACTCAGAGGATCGACCTTTACAATAGGCTTCCCCCACATGACATAAATATTATTCTAAATGTTTAAATGGAATTTGTTTTCTATTGTATGGAAAATATAACTTAACATAGTTTGTTTAAAGAATGCTTTAGGGTTACAACTCATTCTCATGGTTAGCTAATCTTGAAACCTAAATTTACCTTTATATAAAGTATCTTAGACATGATTTTAAAATAATAATAATAAGTCAATATTTTCTAAATAATATCACCTACATGCTAATATTTTTATGTCACTTATAATAACTCTTTAACATTACTAACATCAATTTGAATATAGTTAAGTGTTAGCTTAATGGGGTATATTAACCACAATTGTAATCCTTTTAGATAATATAACAGTGATAAATGATTTTATGGTTGTAAATATTGTCAAAGAGTGTAAAGTGTAAAAGATGATGATTGCACTTCAATATCACATAACATATATGATTTATTTATCTTGTTGCACAAGTTATTTATCAAGTTGTAGAAGGTAATATCTTGATTCTTAGAAAATCAAACTAAGGTCTCATTCTTTTCAATTTTGGAAACATAGCCAACATTATAATGATATAACAAAATTGTGAAATGGCTCACAAAACATGAAATCATAAGTTAGATAAAAGTAATTTGTGCATAAAATACCCCATCATTCATAAACTCAATTAATTAATTTAAAAGAATAAATATTACCAAGAAAGAAAAAATTTAATATAATAATGGTATTACTTTATACAATAAATACTATCTAATATTAAACTACCATTGCAGACTAGAAGTCACTAAAACCCATTTCTACAAATGACTCTATAGACACCAAAGCAACACCAATCCGATTATGTGACAACAAGCGCTGACTGCATTGAAACACACAGACCCTAGGGCAGCCCTCAGAGGTTAAACAGTGATCCTAACCACTTCCAAAAGCATTTTTAGAGGTCAGAGGTCAATTTGGCACCTTTTTGGCACTTTGTTCTCTGCTCGTCCCATATCGGGATGAATACAAACTGTCATTTGTCCCACCCAGGGATGAATAGTAGCATTCACCCCAAGGTGAGGCGAATAGCAAGTTTGACTGGAAAAAAGTCAAACCTCGGTAACTTCGCTAGTTAACTGAGGCTTCAGGTCATGCAATTGCGAGGAACAGCTTTTATTCAAGAAGAGAGACTTTAATTATGAGTTTTTTTATTTTAGAAACCTCATGCAAGGAGATTCCAAATTAGGGAATTAGCTTTTCTCTAAAAACAGGACAGTCAACTCAAGTAGCACCCTCGCATGCGCAATTCAAATAGAGAGACCCTAAGGTCTATAAATTGGTGAGTTTTCTCACCCAAAGAGATACTAAGAAGGAGCATTTGAGCAACGAAGTGCTGCCAATTTACATACCTACTTGTGATTTGTGCTTTTACATCCTTAATCTCTCATTTGAAAGGGTGGTTATTGGGCAACTATTAGAAGCATGAATCCGGACCCAAAACCTGATTTTTGGCCACAAAAATTCCCAAAATTTGTCGACAAAACCCCATAACCAGTTTTGGACGCATCCCAAGTGGATTGGTGCCAAAAAAGTGCCTCATACGATGGGCGTCCTGCCCCCGGGCGCTCCCCAATCTGTCATAGTGAAATTTGCCCCACCCCGGGATGAATAGAAATATGTGATATATTTATCTAGTTTTTATTTTTTATTTTATTCTAGATAGGTTAAATAGGTTACAGTTCAAATTTCATTTCATTCTGAGCAATATTGACCAGGTTTTTGTCATTTCCCGTCTTTACTAACTTGTAGATGGCACTAGCAAAATATGGATCCTAGAAGCAAAATTGGAGAAATATGACCATCTGGGTCTTCCCAAAACACCCCCATTTAGCTAAACCAAACTTTGAAAGTCTTTTGGAGCTTCCTAAGAAGGACATTGAAGAGGGTGCTTTCTGACTAGTTATTGTAGGTGAATTCGTTCCACCCTAGAGCGAATACAAATATATGAGGAATTTACAGACTGTTATTTTTGCAGTGGTCTTATTTAAATATATTTATGCTACTATAAAATTTTTAGGTCAATCGGAGGTCATTTGATAATCATTTTAATATTTTCATGCATTTACTGATAGTAGGCCTTGGGAAATACATGCTTTATTCTATCCGTAGGTGCTACTAATATTTTCTATTTCTTTGAATGCAGGTTTCTGATAGCAAAGGAGTAGGAAAGAGAAAATAATCACATACACAAGCGGTGGTGATGTTTTGGTCCACCCATATTACATGTGGGCATGTGGAAGAAGGATTGTTAGCCATGGACATTGTAACGGGAAACACATTTGACGCTTCTATCCCCTAAAAAGGAAGGAGACGTATTGTAACACACTTTGAAAAGCGTATCAATAAAGATATTACCATATTTCATATTCCTTTTACCTTGTGTTAATTTGTATATGTTCTTTCTTTTCCTTTCTTGTGGCATATTCCTTTTTGTTTCTGTATCCTCGTGCTTTCAGTGGCGATCACGGTGGGACCTATGTCCCTTGATTTTTAAGATTAAAATTTTGATTAAAGTTGGTTGTTTTGTTGCTGACAGGTACCAAGTTTTCAAACACTAGACTATTTCAAGCAGAGATTCAAAGACATCTGATTTAGGCAAAGAAGAGGTAGGGTTTTAAACACCCTCTGTCAATTATATGTTTTTTATTTTTTTTGTTCTCTAATTTTTGCTTGCATAGGAGAGTTTAGAGGCTTGCTTGTTTCAATTTTACAACTTAAAAAGAACCCACACACCACGTGGTATTTTAAGCACAAGGATTTGGTCGTAAAACCCCAACCCTTGAGCAAGATCAATGGTGGATTTCATCATCACCTTGGCTTGAGATATTGCATCTATAACCTCGATCGTGACTATTGCTAGACATAAATCCTAATGAAAGCTAACCAAGTGTAGTGTGGGGTGATTATCAGTGCATGAGGATAAGTCTTCTATGGTAGGTGTCATAAATAGAATGATTCCCCTTCCATACCACCTATGTTCCATGTATCATCTGCTCTCACATACTTATAGTCTCCCTCACATAAGGGCAGGTATATAGAGAGATTGGTATATCAGTCCGACAATGGTATATTGAAGGGGCGGCCATTTTGGGAGTCATAAGAGCCTTCATAATTGCATTTAAACGGTTTTCACAAAAAGCTTTCAAAAACAAACAACAAAACATACTAAACTAGATTTTAGGGCACAGTTTTAAATCTTTAAATGAGATAATAATTGCATTGATTGTGTGTTTTCTTTCTGTTTAAGTGTAGTGTAGAAAATCCTAAAAGAGATAAAAAAATCTACTCATCTTTAGGAGCACATCACCATGGTGTTCACTCGTAGCTGAGCCCAATCACAGGCAAGCGCTATAGAAAGTGCACCAAGGGGGACAAGTCGCCTCCAATATAGTCCTGAGGACTTAGCCATCCCGCCTTGGCGGCAAGGCACCCAAGAGAGTCCACATCATGCCATCATAGAACAGGACTATAGAGGCACCCCTTTGAGAGGCACCTCTTGGAGAGGTAGCCCCACTCAGCATAGGCCCTTTCATGAGGATAACCTACACGTAGATCTCAACACAGACACCAGACCTCCCTTAGAAGTTTGTTATGGGTGGACTAGTGATGAAGTGTTGTGTACTTCTCTAGAGAAATAGAGGGTCCAGAAGGAAAGGCTGCCAGATTTTGTTGTCCCTCTTCTACCCCGCATTACTGTTAGAAACACTAGACCATTTCCAGAGTATCAGGATTTCCAGACAGGGCAAGACAATTCTGCCTGTACCTTTTATGCATATGAAAGAGAGGATGAGGAAGATCACTATGTTCCTCAAGAGTAGTACACAACACGGGAACGATGCACATCCACACCTGTAATGTATCAGGATCATTTTTCAAGGCCAGAACCTCAAGTGAATGCTGCTAACGTCGATAGAGGAAAGCAGCCCATAGGGATATCGGATCACCATGATCGAGACAGACATGTAGGTGAGGCATCTAGGCTTCCTAAACAAGAGACAACAAAACAAATTAACTTGGTGATTGCCAAACATGTCGCCCGCCAAGCGTAAATCGCATAGTTTATGCAAGACCAACAATAGTTAGAACATCTTTATCGGCTTAACAAAGAGCGCATTCAGCGTTAGACAGTCGAATTGCTTCATAAAAATGTTCCTACAAAGGCTCCAATCCCTCGTGCGCATAAAGTAGAAGTGTATGAGAGGCTTGACCCCTTAGTACGAGAGAGGTCCACGTGACCTTATCAAGTACTACCTTTGAGACCTACTAGACTTAAGCGGGAGGCCACTCCCAGAAACAATGATGGGCACCCTCCGCGGGAACCCACCCATGTGTATAGGACTCGACCAGCCACTCCTCAGGAGCCTATGATGAGTATGAACAAGTAGAAGAGTGGACTGAAATGCTCTATCAAGGCAGAGGGGGTGCTGGCCAGCTACCTCTCAATAGGCCTCGAGTTCCCCGTAATCCACAACGGGAGCAAAATAAGGAGGAAGAAATTAAATCCTCTGAAGCATATAAAGTGTTGTTAGAGCATTTAGAATCTATGGAGATCAAGACTTCTAGGCCCCAAAAGTCTACTTTATGCCAACTTCGTAGTCATCCTGTGCATTCGTCAGTGCTGGCACCTCCATACCCCGAACACTTTAAGCTTCCCTAGTTGGCACTCTTTAGAGGGGAGGAAGATGCCCAAGAGCATATGACTCGATTCTTGATCCAATGCTTTGGCATTCAGGACAATGATGCTTTGATATTAAGAACATTTATAACCACATTCGTAGGCCCTACCTCGGATTGGTTTACTCAATTACCAAAGCACAACATCTGTAACTTAGATCAGCTAGTGGACGTGTTCCTAGAATGTTTCACCTTCAACACAAAGAAAAAGGCATCACTAAGCGATCTAGCTAGACTCAAGCAGTATGAGGATGAATCTATGGCGACATATGGGAATCGATGGAGGACGTTGCTTTCAAAGCTACCCTACCTCCCTCCTATGTCTGATTTGACCCAAATGTTCTCCAAAAGCTATTTGAGATCAATCTTCGTGCTATTGTATCTACAGCAATATGCCATTTTAGAAGAAGCACTGGCGCAAGCCAGAATCATCGAGGAGATTAAGATATAGGATGGCAATATTGCCAAACCTAAGAAGAAATAATGGACAAAGAACACTAAACCAGGGGCCACACAACCGAAACCTGCTATGGTTAATCAGGTTGCCATCAACGTCCCTATGTTGAGCAAGATGTTGCCAGAAGGTTGTCATTGTTGTCAACATAGGTAGTTAGATCCAAAGATGCAGGCAGTTAGGTCCAAGGATGCAGTGGATAACAGACTTGAAATGGGTTTTTCTTAAAACCCAAGTTGGCTCTTCGTTTTGTTGAAAAAGATGCCCCGGTGATGAAGATATTTAATTTTAAATATTTAGTTTAAATTTTTATTTTATTAAAAATTTAAATTAGAATATTAAATTAAATTAAAAGGGCCGACGTGTTACTATTTCGCGGCAATAAGCTACAGGAAGGTAACGAAGGTGGAGAATGACATCGACAAAGTTAAATCTAGGCCGACGGATTTTAGGGTTTTGCAGCCGACATTCTTAGGGTTACAGCCGACGGATTTTAGGGTTTGGCAGCTGACAAATTCTAGGGTTTCTCAGTCGACGTTCTTCTAGGGTTTGCCTCTAAAATTTCTTCTACAAAAGCAAGGGTTCTTCGAGTTTAAAGTGTGGAGAGTGATGCGATCTATGTGAATGAAGTTCGTGTGCAGCGAGTGTAAGTCGTTTCGATCTCGAGTATGAGCAAAGTGATAGTTCTTTGGAGTTAAAGAAAAGAGATCGCAACGAGGAGATAGTGAGTGAGTTCGTATCGATCGATCGAGAACAAAGAGAGTGATATGCGAGACGGCGTGTTTAAAGTCCGAGGCAAAAATACGCGAGATGGTTGAAGTGAGATTTACGTGAAGTTGCAGCGAGAGAACGCGGAGAGATATAGAGGAGTGGTTGAAAAAGTGCGAATCATTTTTCACGATGACGATCGAATGCCGACAAGCGGCGAGATCGTGAGAAAAATAGCGAGATCGTGATAATTGAGGTGAAAGTTTACATTCTGCAATTTTTATTGTTATCTTCAAGTTGTAGCTTGAAAAAGGGGTTGGTGCCTCTTTCCGGTTGGTGCTTTGGAAAAATTGGAGTTGGTGCTCCATTCCGTTGTAGCGAGATAAAATTTAGAGGTTGGTGCCTCTTACCGGTTGGTCTTGGTGAATGATTATGTAAAGTTGTAGCTTTGCATTTGACTGGATTTGGATGGTAGTCCAAGCAGTATTTTTGAGGAGTAGCCACATCGGTGAACCTCGTTAAAATGTCGTGTTATGTGTGATGCTCTTAGTACTTTTATTATTTTTGTTTTAATCTGCTGCAGTTTATTTAAAAGTCTAAATTGTTTTAAGTTTTTAAAGAACACATTGATTCACCCCCCCTCTCAGTGTCATTGTGATTACAACAATTGGTATCAGAGCCAAGTACCTGAAGAGGCTTAAATAGCTAAGGTGATCTTGGAAATCAAGCAATGGCAAGTGGTGAAGGATTCTCTTCGAACAAAGCACCATTGTTTGATGGGACAAATTATGCGTTCTAGAAAATTAGAATGCAGACTTATCTCAGTGCTTTGGGCTTTGACATCTGGGGTGCGGTAGTCAATGGTTACAAAGCTCTTGCCATTGCTCCAACAGACACTGCAGAATCTTCAGAGGACAGTTCTAGTGAAGACTCTGAAGAAGGAACAGGTGAGGCTCTCTTTATGGCGTTTGAAATAGACGAATAAGAAAACATAGAGGGGATGAACTCTGAAGTTGAAGATGTTGAGGCTGAAGTTGATTTAGAGGGTGAGCTAGTGTCTGCTCTTACGGAATGGGAATCAGAGAAAAAGAAGAATGAAAAACTGACAAGGAAACTTAAGAATGCAAACGACATTATTGCCAGTTTAAAAACATAGACTGAAGAATACAAGAAAATGTCTGAAGATCTGGAAATACAGGTTTCTATGAAGATAGACCACTGCTGCAAATTGGAAGAAGAAAATGTGAGTCTCCGAATACAAATACAAGAGTTGGATCGAAAAATCAACTGTCATCTAAAACGTGAAGAAAGCTCGATGAAACTGGACAAAATTCTGAGCGATCAAAGATCCACAGGCATCAAATTTGGTCTCGGCTTTACTAAAGGAGAATCATCAACTGAACCAAAAACAAGCAATGTTGAAAGTGAAAAGAACAAAGACAAGAAACAGGCTGTGGAAAGTAAAACGAATCAGGCAAAAGAAAGATATAATGCCAGACCTGAAATGACAGCTGACAATGATGGCTTTACTAAGGTCACACATCAAAAGAATAGAAGATCCAAGGCTCCAGCAACAACCTGGCCAAGACCATCTTTCAGGTTTACTCATTATTTCTATGGTTTTTGTTTTAAATGTAATAATTATGGGCATAAAATTGCTGACTGCAAATACAATATAGGTCCAAGAAGTTTCACTAGTAGAAATGCGTTTGCTCCTTTAATGAATTATGCAGTAGAGTGTTTTAAGTGTCACAACTTTGGGCATATTGCCAGAAATTGTCGTAGTATGTCTGTTTCATATCAACCTCAGGAAAGTAGATTTCAACCGTATAGAGCAAAACAAAATAGAATTTATACTGAAGGATATGTGCAAAATTCTAAAAGGGGAAGTCACAGCTAGAACCCAACAACATAGTTAAGACAGAATGGAAACAAAAGGAACAGCTCAGGAAAGAACAAGAATCCTTAATAGTGCAGACTGCTTTTAGAGCTCAGAATAAATATGTACCGTGGATTCTTGATAGTGGCTGCTCAAGTCATATGACAGGTGATAGACAGAAATTTGAGAATCTTCAGAAATATGAGGGTGGTTCTGTGAAGTTCGGCAATAACGATGGAGCCAAAATAATAGGTAAAGGATCGGTCAAAATAAGTGAAGGGAAAATCAAGTCAGAAGAAGTTCTATATGTGGATGGTCTGAAACATAACTTGTTAAGTGTGAGTCAGATCTGTGACAAAGGACATGAAGTGGTGTTCAAGAAGCAGGGTTGTGAAGTCAGGAAAAACAAAGAACGGGAAATTAATAGCAACCGGCTCAAGGACGTCTGGCAATCTGTACACACTCTCAGAATTTTCAGAAGGTATGTGCTTCATGGGACAAGAAGAAGAGAACTGGTTGTGGCATAAGAGGCTTGGACACATAAGTTTTGATAATCTGGTAAGAATTAGCTCTAAACAAGCAGTGAGAGATATTCCAATCATTAAGAAACCTGCAAACAACATGTGTGCTTCATGTCAGAAGGGAAAACAGACCAGAGTTTCATTTAAAACAAAAGAACATCACACTAGCAGGCCTTTGGAACTCATTCATACTGACTTATGCGGACCAATGAGGACTCAAAGCATAAACGGCGACAAATACTTCATGCTGTGTATTGATGATTTTTCCAGAATGACTTGGATATTCTTCTTAAAAGATAAATCAGAAGCCTTTGAAATGTTCAGAACTTTCAGACAGCTGGTAGAGAATGAAACAGGGAAAAGAATTAAATGCTTGCGGTCAGACAGAGGAGGAGAATTTATTTCGAATGAATTTTTAGAATATTGTGAAAAATATGGCATCGGGAGACAATATTCGGCGGCCAGAACTCCTCGGTGAGAATGGTGTAGCGAGAGAGGAAGAAACAGAACAATTCGGGAAATGGCACGCACCATCCTTGCGAGAAAGCAAAATAGCGAGATAGATTCTGGAAAGAAGGAGTTCACACAGTAGTATACATTCAGAACAGGTATATGTTAAGAACTCATGAATGCAAAACTCCGTATGAGTTGTGGTTTGGTAGGAAAGCAACAACAAAACATCTCAAAGTATTTGGCTGCAAGTGCTACATCGAGAAAAAGCTGATGACAACCTTGGAAAGTTTGAAGATAGAGTAGATGAAGGTGTGTTTGTTGGTTATTCTCCACATAGCAAAGCTTACAAATGCTACAACAAGAGACTCAAGAAAATTGTGGACGAGTGCGAGATGTTAAATTCGATGAAGGGAGGAAACAAATAGTTAATTTCCAAGAAAACTATCCAATCTACGAAGAAGTCATTGAAGGAGATGAAGTACATGACACAGAAAATATGTCTACGGCTGATGCAGGTAACTTATCAGATGACTCAGAGGTACAAGAAAACAGAAAATTCAGAATGAGCAATTGGCGAGAAAAATCATCCTAGAAACCAAATAATTGGAGATCCCACAGCTGGCATTCAGACAAGAAAGAAAGTAATAAGTAATTACTCTCTTTTATCCAGCATTGAGCCCAAAAACATAGATGAAGCAAGCAAAGATGACAGTTGGATGAAGGCAATAAATGAAGAGTTAGATCAGATTGAAAAGAACAGAACTTGGGAGTTAGTACCTAGACATGCAAACAAGAATGTAATCGGCACCAAATGGATATTTCGTAATAAATTAAATGAAGACGGTCAGGTTATTAGAAATAAAGCAAGACTGGTTTGCAAAGGCTATGCACAGGTCGAAGGCATTGACTTTGAAGAGACTTTCGCACCAGTGGCCAGACTAGAAGCTATTAGAATGTTTTCGGCACTAGCAGTTCACAAGAACTTCAGAGTTTATCAGATGGATGTGAAATCTGCGTTTTTAAATGGGAAACTTGAAGAAGAGGTCTATATTGAACAACCAGATGGCTTTCAAATCAGTGAAGATCCCAACCTTGTCTGTAAATTAAAGAAAGCATTGTATGGATTAAAACAAGCACCACGGGCCTGGTATGCTAGGCTAGATAATTATCTCTCTCAACGGGGATTCAAGAAAGGTTTAGTGGACAACAATACGTATGTGAAAACAGAAGATGGGCATCTCATTGTTCTTGTTGTCTATGTGGATGACATCATATTTGGTAGCAACAAAGATGAATCTTGTAAAGACCTAGCAAACAAGATGCGAGAATGAATTTGAAATGTCAATGATTGGTGAACTGTCTTATTTTTTGGGACTACAGGTTAATCAAAATGAGAAAGGTATATTCATTTCCCAAATCAAATATGTGAAAGAGATGTTAAAGAAGTTCACTATGGAGGATAGTAAGCCAGTCAGTACTCCCATGACAACAGGCTGTAAGTTAAGTAAAGAAGACAAATCTCCACCTGTAGATCAAACCATGTATAGATCAATGATAGGAAGCTTACTATATTTAACTGCAACCAGACTCGATATTTTGCAGGCAGTGTGCATGGTAGCCAGATTTCGAGCCAGTCCCAAAGAGACTCATGTAACAGCAGTTAAAAGGATTTTTCGGTATCTCAAAGGCACCATGGAGTATGGATTGTGGTATCCAAGAGGCAAAGATTTCACTCTTATATCATATTCAGATGCAGATTGGGCGGGATGTGTTGATGGCAGAAAGAGTACCGGTGGAGGAGCATTCTATTTGGGGGACAGATTGGTTGCATGGCACGGTAAGAAGCAAGAGTCGGTGTCTTTATCTACGGCCGAGGCGAGTATATTGCGGCGGCAACATGTTGCACACAAGTTTTGTGGATGAAGCAGGACCTTGAAAGATCTTGGTATTAATTTTAGTGAACCAATATCGGTAAAGTGTGACAACACCGAGTGCAATCAACATTTCTAAGAATCCAGTAATGCACTCACGGACAAAGCATATTGCTATAAGGTATCATTTCTTGAAAGACAAAGTTGCAGAAGGAGAAGTCAGATTGGACTATGTCCCAACTACAGAACAGGTAGCAGACATTTTTACAAAACCTTTGCCCAAGGAAGTATTTGAGTATCTTCGAAGCAAATTAGGAGTAGTCACACTTCCTAAGAAGTGACTAGCTACAGGGATCACCTTCTCAGGGGGAGCACTTGAGTGTTTGAGGATGGACTCAGGGGGAGTCAAATTTTGCCTGAGAAGTGTGAGGATGGACTCAGGGGGAGTCAAAATTGTGCCTGAAAAGTGTGAGAATGGTCACAAGGAGAGTCTGCAGCAGCCCTTTGGTATTATTGACAAAGGGGAGAAGAGTTACGAGGAAGGTATACGGGTGTTGCCAACAATTCCAAAGGGGAGATTGTTGAGCAAGATGTTGCCGAGAAGGTTGTCATTGTTGTCAACACGGGCGAGTTAGATCCAAAGATGCGGGCGATTAGGTCCAAGGATGCGGTGGATAACGAGACTTGAAATGGGTTTTTCTTAAAACCCAAGTTGGCTCTTCGTTTTGTTGAAAAAGATGCCCCGGTGATGAAGATATTTAATTTTAAATATTTAGTTTAAATTTTTATTTTATTAAAAATTTAAATTAGAATATTAAATTAAATTAAAAGGGCCGACGTGTTACTATTTCGCGGCAATAAGCTACAGGAAGGTAACGAAGGTGGAGAATGACGTCGACAAAGTTAAATTTGGGCCGACGGATTTTAGGGTTTTGCAGCCGACATTCTTAGGGTTACAATCGACGGATTTTAGGGTTTGGCAGCTGACAAATTCTAGGGTTTCTCAGTCGACGTTCTTCTAGGGTTTGCCTCTAAAATTTCTTCTACAAAAGCAAGGGTTCTTCGAGTTTAAAGTGTGGAGAGTGATGCGATCTATGTGAATGAAGTTCGTGTGCAGCAGTGTGTAAGTCGTTTCGATCTCAAGTATGAGCAAAGTGATAGTTCTTTGGAGTTAAAGAAAAGAGATCGCAACGAGGAGATAGTGAGTGAGTTCGTATCGACTGATCGAGAACAAAGAGAGTGATATGCGAGACGGCGTGTTTAAAGTACGAGGCAAAAATACGCAGATGGTTGAAGTGAGATTTACGTGAAGTTGCGGCGAGAGAACGCGGAGAGATATAGAGGAGTGGTTGAAAAAGTGCGAATCATTTTTCACGGCAGCGATCGAATGCCGAGCAAGCGACGAAGATCGCAGAAAAATAGCGGGATCGTGATAATTGAGGTGAAAGTTTACATTCTGCAATTTTTATTATTATCTTCAAGTTGTAGCTTGAAAAAGGGGTTGGTGCCTCTTTCCGGTTGGTGCTTTGGAAAAATTGGAGTTGGTGCTCCATTACGTTGTAGCGAGATAAAATTTAGAGGTTGGTGCCTCTTACCGGTTGGTCTTGGTGAATGATTATGTAAAGTTGTAGCTTTGCATTTGGTGGATTTGGATGGTAGTCCAAGCAGTCTTTTGAGGAGTAGCCACATCGGTGAACCTCGTTAAAATGTCGTGTTATGTGTGATGCTCTTAGTACTTTTATTATTTTTGTTTTAATCTTCTGCAGTTTATTTAAAAGTCTAAATTGTTTTAAGTTTTTAAAGAACACACTGATTCACCCCCCCTCTCAGTGTCATTGTGATTACAACAACTAAGCCAAAATAAGCAACTCAACCTCAAAAGGCTAACTATTAGGCAGTGCCTCCTAACAACTATGAGAGAGAAAACCAAATTTAGGAGCAAAATCAGCAGTGTCGCCCTAGGCGACAATTTACTCCTTACACAGAGTCCAGGGATTCTCTATTTGACCGCTTGTCAGCGGTGAACTTGATCAACCTTCTAGAGATTCAAACTATAGACCCCAATGCACTGAAGCCTAAGGGGTACCGAGAGGATTTGTACTGTCGGTTCCATAGGCGTAAGGGACATGATCTTAATGCATGTTGGAAGTTCAAAGGTTTGGTACAAGATCTCATTGACGACAAGACATTGGTGGTGGACAACCCCGTAGCGCCAAACAACCAACATATGGGAGTATTCAGAGACCCCTTGCCTGCCCATGAGGTGCCGACAAAACCTCTTCAAGTTAATGAGGTGCAATATAATTGTCCTATGCAGGGATATGTAGGGATGATAAGCATAGTGACTAGGAACAAGAGATACCCAGGAGCTGCCCCCACGGCAGCCACAAGAGAGGTTCCATCGACGTCACAACCGCAACAACCCCCTACGCAACTTCCCCTACCTAGACCAGTGGCCACGATTTGGACTAGACTTACCCAAAGTCTAAGGACCACATCGGCTAGGCTCTCCATATATGAGCTAATTCAACAATCAGCACCCCATCGGGAAGCTCTAATGGAGATTTTAAAAGCTATCGAGCTGCAGCCCCACGAAGTGAACTCTTTCAACAATTTTGTGGGGCATGTCAAACAATGTACAGAACCAGTCATCACCTTTAGAGAAGATGAATTGAAAGTAGTGACTGGTGATGTGGCGGATCCACCCCTGCACGTTATCGCGTGGGTCAACGGGATTTCATATAAGAGAGTGTTGGTGGACACTAGCTTGTCCAGTAATATCATCACTATAGCAGCGTTGAAACATTTGAAGTTGCCAACATCTCACATTGTGGCCTCTACTTACACACTGCGAGCATTCAACGATGCAATCTTCTCGATAGTTGGCACAATTGTCCTACCCATCCAAGTGGGACAAAAGACTATTCATACATTGTGCCACATCTTGGAAGGTGAGATGGCTTATAATATCTTACTAGGCCGACCTTGGATCAGGGACATGAAGTGTGTCCCTTCAATAGCTCATCAGTGCCTGAAGTATACATTTGAAGGACAGGTGCATGTAGTCCCGACGGACTTGGAGCCCTTCAAATATGGCAATACAGTGCAATTCATGCCGCAATCGAACCTTCCCTCAACACATGTGGATTTTTAGTTGAATCCATCTCAACAGGGTCCGATTTCATAGGCATCTCCAATGATTAATCCGTCGAGCCCTCAGTCGGGTCCATCTTCTTCCGCTAGTCCTTCAACAACGATGCCACCTACGGTGGCCACATCCAAGGACAAGGGAAAGAAACCCATAGAAGAGGAGCCACCTCTAGTCTCAACCATCTCGACAGAAGAGATGCCTAGTAGAATGGAAGTCGAGACGCCTAGTTCACCCCACATGGAGTGGACTCAGGAAGGACTCCCATTCGCTCCCCCTCAACCGCCAATGGTCACCGTTGAAATGGCCAGCACGGGCCTGGGGGAGTATCTAGTGAGGAACATTGTAGCAACGCCCACGCTTGAGTCCATGCAGGATATGGGGTGACCTCGACTCCCCATCGGCTCTGTGGTTCCTCTAGGCTACCCACCCAATCAGACAAACTTTGTTTATGGGGGCCTGGATAATGGCGTTGAGATTTGTATGCAAGAAGATGAAGACGAAGAACCCTTTGCTGAGGATGTCAACTATCTGTCCAACCCAAACTTTGCTTTGAGGTATCTTGGCCAATGCAATTGGCACGGATATGGGTTGGGCCGGTATGAGCAAGGAGTGCGTGTTCTTTGCCAACCAAGATACCAAATGCCATATGACAAGTCAGGAGTAGGGTTCAACCACCCCTTGCCCCTAGACATCTTGGTGGAGAACATGCAAGGCCTAGGGATAGGCAACAAGGATGGGTTGGCATTAGATCCATATGCCAATCCTCACACAACATATACATTGGGGGATTATCACCCATTGTTAACAACCAACCTTGTTGACCATAACAACCCTTTCCTTTCGGCCGAACAAGGAGAAAATTCAAGGACTCCCCTACAAGAGGGATATGGACAAGACCAAGAAGGGTCTTCGAAAGATGAGTCGGAATACGAGGTAGCACCTTGGGATCCTTTCGAGTCTGACATCAATCATTCACAAGTACATCCCATGGATGATTATCAAGAAAGCTTCATGACAATGTTCCCTTTAGGTGCTCCAATTGAGCATATGCCCTTTCAAGAGAATCAGGTCCCCCCATAGAGAGCGGAACAACCTCGATGGGACCACATTAATTTGCTCGAACAAGATGAGCCTCCTATGTCGCAAGCAGCTGTTGGAGCCAATGAAGGCCTTTGGATCTCTGACAGTGACTACGAAGATGAAACTGAGATGGCTTATCTCAATCATATGCGATAGATGCAACAACGATACCCTTTGGACATAGACGACATGTTTGAACATTTACACATAGGTCCAAGACATAGGTGGCACCTCAACCCGGTGTAGTTATAGCAATTACTGCACCCGCCACTCTAGGCACACAGAGAGCATCTTCCGCCTGGAGACCCTATCAAACCATCAGTGCCTAGGGCGGACCCTGTCTTCATCTCCGTGCATAGGGCTGACCCATTTGTGCCAGTGCCCACAAAGCCAGAATCCAAAGCACCAAGGTCATCTAGGATGTCCAAGTAATCACACCCGCGGTAATGGAGACCACAATCATTTCATCAACATGATCTCCATTGACTTAACCGCCCCCATCCATGATCCAGCCGACCCGACACGGTCATTGTATCTAGATCTAGATGCTATCGACTGGGATCATGCTGACACACCACCATCCCCATCAGAGTACTGGCCCTGTGATGGGATGTTCCATTTCACCCCAGGATAGACTCAGGATGTCTTCCATGCTGAAGAGGAACTTGATGTTCCAAACGATGATCTAAATTCAGCAAACGATATCCATCTGATCCCAACTCCACACCAGTTGGAGGACGGATCCCACATGTCGGTCGAGGAGATGACTGACGTAGACATCGGCTCGGATCCAATGAATTTGCAAATCATCAATCTGGGGGTAAGTCTATCCCCCGAAGAGCAAGCCGACTACATTGCCCTTCTCAAAGAGAAGAAGGAGGTTTTTGCATGGTCATACAAAGACATGCCGGGACTAGACCCGTAGCTAGTCATGCATAATCTGACGCTTGATCCGACAGTCAAGCCAGTGAAGCAAAAACTACGTAAGATGCACCCAACAGTGGCCTTAATGGTCAAAGACGAGCTACAAAAGCTGTTGGATGCATAGTTTGTCATCTGCATGGATTACCCGCCATGGTTGTCTAACATGGTTCCCGTCAAAAAGCCCGATGGGAGGATTCGCATATGCACCAATTTTTGAGATCTAAACAAAGCGAGTCCTAAGGATGATTTTCCCTTGCCGAGCATCGATGCATTGGTAGATGCTACAATGGGCCATGAAATGCTTTCCCTCATGGATGGTTTCTCAGGATACAATCAAATTCGTATCAATCCCGAGGACCAACTAAAAATGGCGTTCACAATGCCTTGGGGGACATTTTGTTATAAGGTCATGCCTTTTGGCCTTAAAAATGTTGGCGCCACCTACCAACGTGCCATGACGTACATCTTTCATGATTACATGCACAAAACTTTGGAAGATTACATGGATGATTTGTTGGCCAAATCTCTTTTGCGCCTAGATCATCTCGATGACTTAAGCAAGATCCTCGATCGCCTCATGGAACATAAAGTCAGACTAAACCCCAAGAAGTGCATCTTTGGCATCACATCTGGAAAGCTCTTGGGTTACATAGTCTCCAAATGAGGAATCGAGGTAGACCCAAACAAAGTCAAGGCAATCCTTGAAATGCTTCCCCCAACTACCATCAAGCAACTCAGGAGTCTGCAGGGAAAGGTCACGTCGATCAAGCGCTTCATAGCATAGTTATCTGACAAGTGCCGACCCATGAATAAATTATTGCACAAGGGGGTAGTATTTCACTGGGATGACGAGTGCCAGTCCGCATTTGATGACATTAAACAATACTTGGCTTCGCCACCAGTATTGGCACCACCTAGACCAGGAGTGTCGTTCTACTTATACATCTCAGCCACTGAGGTGGCACTGGGCGCCATGCTATCCCAGAAAAATGAACTACACAAAGAACAGGCTACATACTATCTTAGCCGCACCCTGGTCAGTTATGAACTTAACTATGCATACGTTGAGAAGCTCTGCTTGGCCGTGGTGTTTGCTACCAAAAAGCTATGCCACTACATGCTCAGCAATACGACGTATGTTGTGTCTAAGGAGAATCCATTGCGATACATGATGAGTCGTACTTATCATAGTAGCCGCACGACAAAATGGATCATGTTGTTGACGGAGTTTGACATAGTATTCATTGGACAAAAATCCATAAAAGGTCAAGTCATCACCGATCAACTGGCAGAGGCTCCTCTTGAAGACGATCAGCCTCTGACCGTAGAATTACCGGATGATGGGGTTTTTCATGTTTCAGAATCGCCAGATTTCGATGAGCCTGAGTCACAGGTTGACATGACCCTATTCTTCGATGGTTCTAAGTGTGAGCAAGGAGGTGGCATGGGAATTGTATTCTTCACTCCACAAGGGGCTCCAATGCCTCTGTCATTTAAATTAAACTTCCCGTGCACCAACAACAATGCAGAATACGAAGCCTTGCTCATAGGTCTTCAGACAGCAATCACCATGAACATTAAATGTTTAAACATCTTTGGTGATTCGTTGTTAATTGTCAATCAAGTAAAGGGGATATTCCAATGTAGATGTCCAGTTCTGTAGGCCTACAAAGCCCTTGTGGACAAATTCTTGGCACAACTTGAATGGTATGACATCGAGGCACTCCCTCGATCATCGAATCATTTTGTGGATACTATGGCCTCCTTGGGGTCACTAATCCCGCAAGACCCTTCTGGTGAAATGACAACCATTCAGGTTAAAACATTATCGCAATCCACGATGGAGCGTGCAAGCTCTGATCTAACGCCAGGAATCCACCTGATCCAGATTGAACCATCTCAGGATAGGTTCTCTCGAATCCATGATTGTCTGACTCGAGCCAACTAGGGGTCCTTGTTCTCCCCGACCCCTCTTAATAGCAACACAACGCTATTTTTACAAGTTCTTTCCCGCTCAGCTTTTGCTAGGGATGAACTTCAAGAGGGATTGGTCATTCATACCATCGAGGTTTCTGATCAGCAGGATTGGTACACACCCATTAGGGATTACCTCAAGCTAGGTACTCTCCCACTTGGATTGACACAAGCCACGAAAATATCATTTAAATAGAAAGCGGCAAAACATGTCTTGCTAGGAGACATTTTGTATCATCGGAGCTATGAAGGAATCCTCCTCCATTGCTTGGACCAGCAGGAGTCCGCTTGGGCGATCACCCAAGCACACGATGGTACATGTGGTGGCCACTTCAGCGGTATGGCCATCGCAAAGCGCATTCTTCGCATGGGCTATTATTGGCCATCTTTAGAGCGAGATTGTTGCGCATATGTGAAGAAGTGCGTGAAGTGTCAACACCATGCTAATTTGACACACGTACCTTCTCAGGCCTTGCAACCGATCCAATCGGCTTGGCCTTTTTCATAGTGGGGCTTCGATCTAATCGAAAATATCTCCCCTATGTCGTCGGGTCATCACACATTCATCATCACGGCCACAGAGTACTTCACCAAGTGGGTGGAAGCAATTCCGCTAACCTCTACGACTGGATCCCGCATTGCGGAGTTTATTTTGCATAACATCATATGTCATTTTGGTATTCCATCCAAGATCCTGTCAGATAATGGGACCCCATTCAAGAATAAATATGTGCGTGCTTTGACCACAAAGTACAAAATTCAGCACAGTTTTTCAACACCCTATTATCCATAGGCAAATGGGCAAGCAGAGGCATCAAACAAAATGCTAGTCGCCATCCTCAAAAAGACTATCGTAGATAATCATAAGGATTGGCACATTCAGATCCCGCTTGCCCTATGGGCTTATCGCACTAGCATTCGGACGCCCACTAGGGCAACTCCATTTTCACTGGTGTATGGCTCCGAGGCAGTCATGCCTCTTGAGTTGGAAATCCCTTCCCTATGCATTTCAATGCAAGAGTTCATCGATGATGACACTGCATGGCAGGCCTGGTTAGACCAACTTACGTTGCTCGATGAACGACGCGTTAATGCTCTCGAGCATTTGCGTATCTATCAAGAGCGACTTAAGAAAGCATACAACATGAAGGTCCACTTAAGGGAATTTTAGGTTGGTGACTTGGTCTTAAAAGAGAACCAACAGAATTCTAATTTGCCGTCCCATCTGAGGGACAAGTTTGCGGCAAACTGGTTAGGTCCTTATGTCATTGACAATAGAATAGGACCTAGAACATACCGGCTTGCCTCTCTTGAAGGAATCAAGGAAACAGAACCCTTGAACATCATTCATTTGAGGCCATTCCACATTTAGAGAGCCATAGTCCAACCAAAAGCTCCAAGGATTCCCACAATCGCTTGGTCAACCCCAAAATGCCCCAAAGGTATCTATAAACCCTTTGGTCAAACCAAAAGCTCCAAGGATTCCCACAATCGCTTGGTCAACCCCAAAAATGCCCCAAAGGTATGCATAAACCCTTTGGTCAAAACCAAAAGCCCCAAGGGTTACCATAACCGCTTGGTCAAAATAAAATCATCAAAAACAAACAAAAACAATAAAATCATCAAAAATTACAAAAAAAATTGCATTTCAATTCCATGCATACTCATAAAATCATCAAAAATTACAAAAAAAAATCAATTCATGCATACTCATAAAATCATCAAAAATTACAAAAAAATTGCATTTTGATTTCATGCATACTCGTAAAAATCAAAAATACAAAAATATAAGTGCATTAGGCATCGCATCCATACATTGCATATTTACTAGGTCATACAAGTCACAAGCACCATAGACTGTCATTACTTGGCAAATGCCATCATTTTCCACATTCAATCCATTTTACAAACGCATACATCCAGAATCACACCATCGTCATCTTTAGCATAGTCAGTTGTCTCCTAATGTATATAGGGTTTTCGTCATTCAGCTGTCTTTAAATTTCTAGTCAAAAACTGTACAAAGTTAAACAGATTTTACACGGGAAAGTTTTACTTGGATCATACCTTGTTACGTAGCATCCCAACACAATTAAAACACATAAAATAATTCCTAAGTTGTGTGAACGCGAGAGAAACCTACAACGCAGTCTAGGGTACCATAGGTGAAAGATTAGCCTGTTCATCCCCCTATGCGAATGGTTCAAGAGTGCTGAGAATTGACAACAGGACAAGCTCTTCCCCATCAATTCCACCTAATAAACAGTGGTTTTCACCACTACCAAAATCCCCATCACTATTGGTCCCTAAGGTTGTAAGGATTCGTACTACACGTCCCTGCCAAGGATGGGTAGTCATCCCCAAGACCTGAAAGGATCGATGCCATTCAACAACACAATTCCCACAAGCCATCATTACACTCACCTTTGATCTCAAAGTTGTAAGGATTCGTACTACACGTCCCTGCCAAGGATGGGTAGTCATCCCCAAGGCCCAAAAGATCAATGCCCTTACTTCATAATCTCCATCATCCACTTTGGTTCCCAAAGTCGTAAGGATTCGTACTACACGTCCCTGCTAAGGATGGGTAGTCATCCCCAAGGCCTAAAAGAATCAATGCCCTTCACAAGCTCAACCTTACAAAGCTCAAAATACAAAATCAACTAACAGTGGTTCTCACCACTAGTCAAAATCCTTGCTCAAAAAAAAAAAAAAAACAAAGAGAAAAATAAACAATGATTTTCATCACTATATATCCGAGCAAGTATCCCGAACCATTGAGCCAACAAACAACCTGAACTTGAATCCCTAGAAATTCTCAGCATTCGAAAACCATCTAGGTGATCCTCATTACAGGTTTGGTGGACAACCTACCTGGCAATGGCGGTATCCTACCCGCATGACGATATGTCTGTCACATTAACTTTGCATGTGAGCAGACCAATGTTTGCATGTGGATGAGCTAGCTTATGGTACTTTAGATTGTCCCATGGATTAATCTTGTTAAATACAACAATGGAGTTAGTGGAGCTAATTAGGTGATCCTCAGTACAGGTTTGGTTGATAGCCTATCTGGCACTGGCGGTATCTTGACAAATACCACATAAACGAACTCAATTGCACACACAGGGATGTGAAATAACTTGGTTAAAATTCAAGTCAGATTTATACCTTGTTCAAAAGTCTTGCGAGATAAATGTACAGTCTTGGCTAGTTAGTTAAAATATCTGAATCTCAGAAAAGCTTAACTACATTTTAAAACAACTGGTACATTTCATTCCATACATCACCATTAGAAAATATGCAAAATACAAAAACAAAGTTTTCACATGCAAAGTCATTCCACAAAGTCATCCCATTAGTACAACAAGTCAGTCAAGTCTTGTACAGTCTATGGTGCATCGACAAGTCATCAACAAATCATTTCATTCATTCCATATGCATACATCATACAAATTAGAAACATCGCATTCATAAAAGCATTTGCATACATCAATGTAAATACATGTACATAAAAACAAACCATGAAAAGTGCATAAACACCAAAAAAAGAGTCATCTGTATATATATCATCAAAAATGCCCGTAGGCTACAATGAACCGGTCCTCTGACCCCGCAACAAAAGCCAAAAACTCAAAAACCCCCAAGCCTAGGGCGTCGGCCACCAAGATCACGCAGGATCGATGCGACGAGAACTACCCCTCGTGGTGTGGGTCCTCTGAGACCTCTCAGGGCGACTGCTGCTCGCCCCTGCATCCCGCCCACTAGTGCCCCCTCATCTAGCCATCGATGACGGGATGATGCTGACTACTCAGTATCACTGTCTCTCATCCATCATGAAGAGCCACCTCCATGGGGCTCAGGTATCTGCCCACCAAGGCGGATAATCTCTCCCTCCATATCCATCCGATGTCGATGCCAATATGCCTCCTGTTGATGCCAATCTACCTCCCTTCGACCCCACTCGACCTCCCTCGACCCCACTCGGCCTCCCATCGGACCCACTCTACCTCCCACCGATGGTAGTAAGCTACTACGTCATCGCACTATGCTAGCTGCATCCATAGGAGATCCCTCTCCCGAGCAGCATCGGTATCCCCCTCCTACCAACGGGATGCAGCCCATGCGTTCTCCCGCTCTGCCAGCTGAGTCCGTAGGAGATCTCTCTCCTACAAAGCCTCTCCCAGCTCCCCATCTCGTCTCCATAGTAGCTCCTCCAATCGTGCTATCTCAGTGCCCTGTCTTGCCTCCACAGCCATCGAACCGGCCTGAGGCATCGACGAATCCAGGACAGTAGCCTACTCTGGCTCCCACTGCTCCGGGACGTCCTGCATCTCCGGCTGATCCGGTACCCCAAACTCCCCTCCAACATCCTCAACCTCCACCATGTCTGCATCATCATGCGAAACTCCCCAACCCTCATCTGGTGCCTCTGTACCCTCATCCCCTGCTGCTGCCGCCTCTGCACCTCCTAGAGGCCCCTCGCCTCACCATTGCCATAGAGTCCACCACTGCTCATACTCGGCAGTAACACCAACGTCATCCACATATTGGAAATCAATAGCCGTATCTGAATCCTCGCCAAGTGGCACAATGACTGGCCGGTCTAGAGTCCTCTCATCCCCCCGATACCGATAGACCATGGGCTCACCAGGCATCCCCTGGTGCACCCCAAACTGTCGGGTCACCCGACTGTATGGGAAGAACTCCTGCTCAGTCCCATGATGCCCAATCAGCCATCGCCCCCTCCGTACCCACCGGAGCCACTCTCCAGCCTCAGGCCAGGCTAGACAGTCCGATAGGGGCGCCAGAACACCTCCCCTGGAGTAAGCCGAGCGAAGGCATCGACATAGTGCCCTACGACACCTGCCCATCGTCGACTCTGACCCTGCTCCTCCGACCTCCACCATAGTACCCCGTATCCGATCTCTCGGTCTGCCATCTCTGCCCGTGTCATCCAGGGCAGCCCCGTCGGCCTCTCCACTGCTATGTGCTGCCAAGCCCAACACTGCAACAAGTAGCTGCAACTGATCCCCTTTCGCTTTCGATAGCGGACCTCGTACAACTCATCATAGAGCTATGCTAGCAAAGTCTGTCCCCATCTCATAATCATTGGTGTGTCTGTCGGACACTCCACCAACCTGAACACCACCTCTAGCAGGTTCCACGGGAACCTCGCACCCGACGAGTCGGGAAGCAGCATGTTGGAAATGAGGCCCATGAGTAATGCGTGCCTCACTCCCAACACACCCTTCTCTAACCACCATCGAACCAATATGCCACCCATCTGGCAGTCGATCTCCGCCCTCTCCATGGGGCTCTCCACACCCAACTCCTCCCCATGCCCAAAATAGCGTATCAATACTGTTGTCCTCCGATCCCGCGACGTCGTCCGGATCGGTAGTCCATCTATTGGAATTCGAAGAATCCGATAGACATCCTCCAAGGTCACCGTCATCTCCCCTGTTGGGAGATGGAAGGTGTTGGTCCGAGGATCCCATAGATTGATCAGGGCCGTCAGATAGGCCCGATCCCCGACCACAAGCTCTAGCCGAGTCACCTGCTTGAGCCCAAGGGCGTCAAGCCAGTCCTAGTCAGCCAAATTCAGCGCTGCACACGCTTCAATAAAAATAGTGGGTACCCGGTATCGGCTCTTCACAACCTGCAAAAGAAAACAATATAAAAACATTAAAACAATGAAAAAACTGTACAACACTAACACTGAATATACAACAATGCAGCAAAATGTACAACACAAAAACAAAATAGTAATCACAAAATTCAAAATTAATTTGTCAGATCTAGGGTTTTTAACTCTAACTGATTAATTAACAACAAAAACAATTACAAAACAAAAAAATCATTTGTCAGTTTTAGGGTTTTTCAATTTAACTGATAAATTAAAAAACAACAGCATTCAAAAATGTAATTTGTCAGATCTAGGGTTTTTAACTTTAACTGATAAATTAACAACAAAAAAATTACAAAAAAAAACCTAATTTGTCAGATCTAGGGTTTTTAACTCTAACTGATAAGTTAGAAAAAAAAACAATCATTGATCGGTTTTAGGGTTTTTAACTCTAAACGGCTCATTTAAAAAACAAACAAAAATAGTCACAAAATAATTTTCAGACCTAGGGTTTTTAACTTTAAATTGGAAAATTAAAAACACAAAAACAACAACTAACTAGGGTTGAGCTACGTTTTTACGTTCAGTTTTACCCTACGTTTCTCACCTACGTTTTGAATTTGGTGCAATTCCGGTTCAGCGAGATTTTAAGTTATAAACTAAGTTTTTTAGCTCAGTTTTCAACTAACTTTTGATCTTTGTTTGACTAGGGTTATACTAAGTTGTAAACTAAGTGATAATTTTGATAGACTAGGGTTTCATTTTTAACCATAAACAACAAAATAAACAAAAACACAAGAAATAAGCAACTTGCGGTTTTTCAATTGCAAAGCAAAAAAATAGAGAGGAAGGGCACTCATTGGTAGCGCTTCGGCTCCGCCGCTCGATCCGGTGTGTGCACTCATGGTCGCAAGAAAAATTCCGTAGCGCTTCGCTTCGCAGAATTGACCTCCTCCTCCTCAGAGCTCCAAATCGCCAAGAAAAACAAATGCAAATGAGCCCAAAACTCAGTTTTGGCCTTTAAAAAGGCTTTTTGAGCTTGTATTCGTCCCCCCTGGGATGAGCGCTCTGGTTAGCACTCGTCCCTCCCTGGGATGAATACTAAATAGGAATTCGTCCCACCCAGGGACGAATACAGAGCAAAAATTTCAAAAACAATAAAAAATGCACAAAAAAGAGCAATAAAACTGTCCAATGAGAGTGCTTTTGCACTTGACATTTCGGGCATGCAAAATAGATGTCGGGGTCACAAATCCTCACTATCCTACTCCCTAAGAAGGCTACCATAGCCGGACCACTCCACGGGAAGATGGATTTTTGAGAATTTCATCCCCAAACGACATCGCAAAACGGGTCAAAACCCATCCAAAAATAGCAATAACATTGCCGAACGAAGGCGCTTTTGCGCCTGACATTCTTGGCATCCAAAATAGACATTGGGGTTACAAATTGTCATTATCCTACTCCCTAAGAAGGCTACCATAGCCGGACCGCTCCACGGGAGGACGAATTTTTGTCAATTTCAGCTCCAAATTGCGTCACAAAAAGGGTTAAAACCCACCAAAAATAGGTCAAAATGTTCGAAAATTGCTTTCGCATTCAATGGTAAACAACTGAAGGCACCCTTACCTAAGTCATCTTGGGTCAAGCGACTCGTCACTTTTCTCATGTCGGTCATTCCCTCATCGATTCGTCGCTTGAGGGGGTAGTCACACTTAGTCGCCAATCAACAACAACATACCCAATCATGGAGATGACACGCATTCAAAGGATCATTGACAAAGACAATCATGCCCTCGCTTGGGGCAACAAACAAGCAATAATCACAAGTTGATCAAACACTTGGCATTCGTGAATCATGAACTCAAGGTTCCCATAGACAAAAGGTTGCGCCCTTTGCCTATTCATGATTGATCAATGTCCAAGTTCAAGTAACACCTCACTGAACAAGGTTAACACTTGAATTAAGTTCCTTAGCTCGTCAGAAGCAAGGATTCAAGAATGCGTGCCCTTTCCATACTTGGGGCATCAAGAGTTGGTTAGGTTACTGAGAAACCCTAATCATTAGTGCTTTGGTTATCTATTTTTGCTCGACGCTGCGCCTTGCACAGCGCTTCCCAAAAAGGGGCATCTGTAGACACCAAAATAGCACCAATCCGATTATGTGACAACAAGCGCTGATCGCATTGACACACACAGCCCCTAGGGCAGCCCTCGAAGGTTAAACAGTGGTCCTAACCACTTCCAAAAGTAGTTTTAGAGGTCAGAGGTCAATTTGGCACCTTTTTGGCACTTTGCTCTTTGCTCGTCCCACCCCAGGACGAATACAAACTGTCATTCGTCCCACCCAGGGACGAATAGCAGCATTCGCCCCAGGGTGAGGCGAATAGCAAGTTTGACTGGAAAAAAAGTCAAACCTCGGTAACTCCGCCAGTTAACCGAGGCTTCAGGTCATGCAATTGCGAGGAATAGCTTTTATTCAAGAAGAGAGACTTCAGTTATGAGTGTTTTTATTTTAGAAACCTCATGCAAGGAGATTCTAAATCAGGGAATTAGCTTTTCTCTGAAAATAGGACAATCAACTCAAGTAGCGCCCTCGCATGCGCAATTCAAATAGAGAGACCCTAAGGTCTATAAATTGGTGAGTTTTCTCACCCAAAAGATATACAGAGAAGGAGCATTTGAGCAACGAAGTGCTGCCAATTTACATACCTACTTGCGATTTGTGCTTTTACATCCTTAATCTCTCATTCGAAAGGGAGGTTATTGGGCGACTATTAGAAGCGCGAATCCGGACCCAAAACCCAATTTTTGGCCACAAAAATTCCCAAAATTTGTCGACAACACCCCATAACCAGTTTTGGACCCATCCCAAGTGGATTGGTGCCAAAATAGTGCCTCAAACGGTGGGCGTCCTGCCCCCGGGCGCTCCCCAATCTGTCACAGTGAAATTCGCCCCACCTCGGGATGAATAGAAATATGTGATATATTTCTCTGGTTTTTCTTTTGCATTTGATTCTAGATAGGTTAAATAGGTTACAGTTCAAATTTCATTTCATTCTGAGCAATATTGACCAGGTTTTTGTCATTTCCCGTCTTTACTAACTTGTAGATGGCACTAGCAAAATATGGATCCTAGAGGCAAAATTGGAGAAATATGACCATCTGGGTCTTCCCAAAACACCCCCAATTAGCTAACCCCAACTTTGTAGGTCTTTTGGAGCTTCCTAAGCAGGACATTGAAGAGGGTGCTTTCTGACTAGTTATTGTAGGTGAATTCGTCCCACCCTGGAGCGAATACAAATCTGTGAGGAATTTCTAGACTGTTCTTTTTGCAGTGGTCTTCTATTAACATATTTATGCTACTGTCAAATTTTTAGGTCAATCGGAGGTCATTTGATAATCGTTTTAATATTTTCATGCATTTACTGACAGTAGGCCTTGGGAAATACATGCTTTATTCTGTCCGTAGGTGCTACTAATATTTTATGTTTCTTTGAATGCAGGTTTCCGATAGTAGAGGAGTAGGAAAGAGCAAAGAATCACATACGCAAGTGGCGGCGATGTTTTGGTCCGCCCATCTTACATGTGGGCACGCGGAAGAAGGATTGTGATCCATGGATGTTGTGACAAGAAACACATTTGACGCTCCTATCCCCTAAAAAGGAAGGAGACGTATTGTAACACACTTTGAAAAGTGTATCAATAAAGATATTACCATATTTCATATTTCTTTTATCTTGTGTCAATTTGTATATGTTCTTTCTTGTCCTTTTCTTGTGGCATATTCCTTTTTGTTTCCGTATCCTCGTGCTTTCAGACTCAAACAATGCAATTTGGATCCTAAAAATGATATGAATATAAATAGAACATGTAGGAAGTTGAGGACCATAGCAAAGAGTATAAATATCTATGTAAGTCGTATAACTAGAAGACTAGGGTCTTATTTTACTCAAAAGAAATAATGTTCATCCACGTGTATTGAAAATATCTAAAAATAATAAATTTATGACATCAAAAACTCTTTCATTAGTAACCATGTAAGTTCTATCATCAAATAGTTTTTTCTTCAAACCTTGAATAAACACTATCTCTTTGATTTAATGTTTGACCCAACTAATATAAATAAAAAAATTATATTTGACCAATTCTAACATAGACACTTAAATCATTCCTAGATCATTTAAAGGATTAGATCATTTTCATTACAAGAAAATAAAGATTCAAACACTACATTTAAAATAATTAGTCAAATAAATAGGATTCAACAATACACATCATGTAACAAACCAAAAATAAATAACTACTATATTTTTTGTGATATATATAAATAATAAATAAAATAAACCTTGGTTAAACAAATATATTGCCTTAGAATGTAACTCTTGCAAGATTAAACTAATTTTTAATTCTAAAAATATTATCTCAACTTGTCATGACGTCAATACCAATGCCAAAACATCCATCTAAGGTCTTCCCCACACGGTTTTTCATAAAAAAATATCTACAAAAAATCCTACAATACAATAACGCAAGTAATATGCAAAAAGTTTTACATTCATATATTATAATATAAGGTTAAAAAAAAAATACCTAAGCTTGTAAATATTATTTTTCTTATCACTTCATTTCCTTATTTTTTGCATCTGTTTCCTCCTCTTTTCTATTTTCCTTGTTGGTTATTGTTTGTGTTAATTTCTTTTGTTTGTTTTAATAATTAATTTATTAAAAAAAATTAGAGATCATTTAATTTTTTAAATAAAGGGGTAAAAATTTATTGATAAAAAGTTTGGATTACATAGTACAATTGAGCTTCCAACCAGGACTTAAATAAACAACCAAATAAGCTAAAACCACTAGACTAGAATGACACCCAGAAAATATAATAAGAACAAACCACATTAAGTCTGTACATCCTTGTGGATCAACTCCCATAGGCGTTGAGAGTCCCCATATGAGAGACTCTTCCAATTATCGGTACTCCGAGGATCTAGTAGCTCAGAAGCCCTTTTGTCCAGGTAATAAGCAACCACATTCCATTCTCATGGAATGTGCACAAAGAATATAAATTCAAACTCTTCACTCATTCTTAAGAATATGAACGGCTACAGAGGCCAACTACAAATTAACTTCCTTCATCCTTTTACTGTTTAAAATATTAACCATAATTTGAGAGTCAGACTCGCAGATAATCCTATGCCAGCCAAGAGAAAACCCCCTCCACAAGGCCTCAAGAATTGCAAGAGCTTCCATAAAATTGTTGGAGTGAACACCTTTATAAATGGAAAAGAAAAAATTGACACCACTAGTAGAATCTCTCCCAACACCGCCAATGCTAGTATGTCCAGGATTACCCCTGGATGATCCATCAGTATTAATTTTTAAAACTCCTCTAGGAGGTGGCTTCCACCTACCATCTCTCCTAACCTTCTTGCTGAGCTGAGGAACCCTACTAGGGCTAAACTAGTTCACACCATCCCCAAAGAGACCAAGGGCTTGTTGTACCTTTTTCCCCCTAGAATCCAAAAGATGGTCCACATCACATTTGCTATGGATAGTTTCTTGAACCATATACAGGATCCTTTGACATATTTGTTGAGAAGCCAAATAACTGCCCTGAAATATTTATCGATTCTATTTGAGCAAAATTTTACAGATGATGCAAGAAGGGCCCAAATTCCAAGCCACCCGAATGAAGGGGGCTTTGGCTGGAGGTCTGGCCAGACTACTCCAAAACTCCACCAGGGATAGCACATGAAAACATGGATGGTTCCAAGTGCTCCACCAACGATGCCAAATGTCTCTGGCAAAGAAGCATTGGAAAAATAAATGAGAAGAGTCATCCTCATTCTTACTACAAAGGACACAAAAATAGGGACCCTGAAATCCCATGTTCCTCATATTATCCCAAGTGAAGCATTTATTACAAGCTACCACAACCAGAGAAATAAGTTACATTTTGGCTAGGCAAATTTGTTCCACACCTTTTTCCACCAAGTGACAGGAAGACTCCCATACTTTTATTTATCAATAACCTGATAACCATAGGCTACCGAGTAGGTTACCTTAGGATCAGGATTCCAAGCTAGAATATCTTTATCCCTCAATGAATAACAAGGCCTCCCCATAAGAATAAGAGCAAGCACCTCTCTATCCTTTGCCAGTCCTCCGTGGAGCCATTCTTGCGGATCTTTCCACCTGTACATCTCCATATTTCTGAAAGATTGAATTTTTTTAAAGTCCTCCACACGAGACCAGCTTGCTTCAAAGAAAAAAAATGCTTAGGGAACATAACCTAGGATATTTATTCAAGATAGGAGGGTGACCATCCCAAGAATCCTACCAAAAAAGAGTATTTGATCCCTGATTGCAAATCTAGATCAAACCCTGGTTGATTAAATTAGATCCTCTTTTCAGAGTGTCCCAGATAATTGAACCTTTCCCAACCACACTGACTCTAGGGATATCAGCCTTAGAAATACCTCTCAAGTATTTACAAGATAATATTTTAGCCTAAATCTTATCTTGAGAGGTACACCATCTCCAATAAATTTTTGCAGCCAAAGACTACCCAAAAAGAGTTGTTTGTCGCAACCCAAGGCCTCCCTCTTGCATCATCCTACATATAGAATCCCACCTAACAAAACTCCATTTAGATAGATCGAGTTTTCTAGAACATAAAAATTGTCTTGACAAATCATCCATGTCCTTGATGAAGTGCGAGGGATCTATTTGTACAAAACATCTATAAATGGGTAAAGCTTGAACAATAGATTTTAAAAGCAACACTCTACCTACAGTTGATAGCCATCTGAAAGTCCAGTGATTGACCTTCTTTCTAAACTTATCAAGCATAGACTACCTAGAAGATCTAGGTAAAGGATGAGATGAAATTGGAATACCAAGATAAATGAAGGGCGGAGTCCCAACCTAGAATCTTAGAATGCGAGCAATCATGGCTTGAATAAGAGGAGGGGTATTGAAGAAGAAAATAGAAGACTTGTCCTCATTAATCAACTGCCTAGAAGCACCAAGATATATGTTAAGAGACTTGCCATATTCTATAATAGTGGCAACTCCCAAGAAAGCAGTATCAACAACAAATTGAAGGTGGGAAAGAGGTGACAAACTACTATCTCATTTCCACCCCTAAATTAGACCCTGCATGACTTGAGACTTGAGCAATATTACCAACCCTTCTGCCATAATGATAAACAAATAAGGAGATAAAGGATCTCCTTTCCTCAATCTCCTTGAGGCCTCAAACAACTTTGATGGCTCATTATTAACAAGAACAGAGAATGAGGAATAAAAAATACAGCTCATCACCCATCTAATCCATTCCTCCTCAAATCCAAAAGCAGCAAGAACTTTCTAAAGAAAGGACCATTTGACCCGATCATAGGCTTTGGCCATGTCTAACTTAATGAACATAGTTTTCTCCTTATAATTTTACATCAAGTGAATAGCTTCTGTAGCAATAACAACCCCATCCAATATTTATCGGCCAACAACAAACCCTCCTTACTCCTCAGAGATAATTTTGCTCAACCATATCTTCAACCTCTCAACAATAATTTTTGTGATGATCTTATACACAACATTGCAGAGAGCAATAGGCCTAAACATATCTAAGGAATTTGCTCCCTCTTTTTTGGGTATAAGCACCACAAAGGTAGAATTTATGGCCCTTAGCATCTGTTTGTTCTTTTGGGACTCATGGACCACCTCCAAAAGATGATCAAATTTGATTAAATCCCAAAAATCTTGATAAAACTCAATCGGGAATCAATTTGGGCTTGGGGTTTTTCCTGTTTTCATCTTGAATACAACATTTTCCAACTCCTCAAGGGAAATTGGATCCATAAAGTGCTCATTCATCTCTCTAGAAACAATCGTTGGAATACATATTAGAATAAGCTTTTTATTCTCATCATTTGATAGGGAGTCCTCCTTGAAGAGAGAGGAAAAATACATCTTAGTCTCTTTTGAAATATCCCCAAAATAAGAGAGTAGGGCACCCTGAGAATTCACAAGAGAGGTAATAAGGTTACCATTACGACGAGCCTTAACTGAGTTATAAAATAAGGTTATGTTCCTATCCCCTTCCTGAAGCCAATCTACTCGAGCTTTTTGTTTCCAAAAAATTTCTTCCCTTAGTTCCCATTCAACAAGGTCTTTCCTAGCCTTAGATTCCTCAAAAAGAAGCTCCTTCGTGAATCCCTGATCTTTAATCTTCCTTGAAGCTTCTTCCATCCTCCTAAGAGCTGCCAACTTATCCATGGAAAGGTTCCCAAAATTCAGTTTATTTCATCTCTTCAATTTATGTTTTACAAATTGTAGTTGCTTCATAAAGGAATACATAGCGGTGCCATGATGTGGTTTGCCAGTGGTCCACCAACCTCACATGAAATCATGAATCTTAGGATCACAAAGCCACATAAGTTGAAACTTAAAGGAGGAATTATTTTTTAGCCCTAACTCCAAAGTAGAGAGTTTGATAGGCCAATGATCAGATCCCCTACCCTCCAGAATCATAGAACTAGCACTTTTGTTATTACCCATCCAATAATTGGATATCAAAAACCTATCTAGTATCTTTGAGATAGAAGCTTCCCCATACCTTCTATTGTGCAAAGTAAAGATCCCATTATCTGACTTAATGTCAACCAATTTTAGGGCCTAGATATGAGCACTGAAGACAAAATAAAAAGGCTTAAGACGGTCCACCCCACCACGTTTCTCCTCTAGACAAGTGATAGAGTTGAAGTCTCCAACCAAAATCCATGGGTACAGGGGAACCAAACTTCTCACAAAGCAAATGTGCTCCCACAAATTCACTTTACCATTGTAATCAACAGGAGCATACACATTTGTAAGTAGGATGGTTTCACCAAATTCATTATCATGCCCGACCATAGAAATAGACCATCTACTGGAAATCCAAGTAAGAGGGGACATCTTAATCGGATCCCATAAACAAGCGATGCTGCCAGCATATCCACATGCACCAATACACTGGTATTGCCCCCTTCTCCACAACTTGGGAGTAATATTGAACATACTATAATAGCTAATTTAGTCTCCTAAATAAACACCACATCCAGAGAATGCACATGAACCAAATCACGAATAACTTTTTGTCTAAGGATGTTGTTCAACCCCCTTACATTCCATGAGATGATAATCATTTTTGGGGTTATAAAAATGGGAGTCTAATGTTCTCACCAAGCTTGACTCCACCAAAGTCTCCCCCATTAACTTAATTTCATCCTGGTCCTTCTTCCGACCCACCTTCATATTCTTATTCAATTTTTTTTTTTTATTATTTTCTGCTGCAATCCCAACACCGTAGGAGTTTTGTAGTCCAAGGATGACTGCATCAGCACCTGAGTAGGAGAGAGCATAACTAAATCTGTACCACTTTCCAAAATATTTTCCCTTATAGGGCTAGACCCAACCATGTCCCCTCTACTTAGATCCAAATCTCTTTGTTCTTCATTTAAACCCCCTAGATCTGATTCCTTAAGTTCCCCCTCAAGAAGAGACATATGATTCGACCTTGTTATATTTACATTAGGTAGCGACTTTTCAGGTATCTCCATGAACTGATCAAGATCATTTAATATTTCAAAATAGTTGAGTAGAGCATCTAGCTGGCTATCCTTAAGGTCTTTGTTTGCCCTTCGTCCTCTATTTTGAGATTTTACCAAAACAAAACCTTCCTTATCTCGTTCCCCTTCCTTTATTGAGGCTTTTCCTTTATCCAAACTTTGTCTAGACCGAGAGGGCCTAGGATTTGAAGCCACAAGCGGGACAAACTTAGGGCATTTTCTTTGTAGGTGGCCATATTCACGATAAATCCAACAACGAAATGGAAGAGCTTCATAGTCAAGTTTTTGAACCCATGTAGTTGATCCAAATTGTATTTCAATAGAATCTAGAATAGGATTATTTAATTCAATTTCAACACAAATACGAGCAATAGAGATTACCTTTTTATCCATTGTCTATTGTGATGGTCCAACCGACTTCCCAAGCAGAAGGGCAATCTTATGCAAGATATCAGTTCTCTAGAATTCCAATGGGAGCCATGGAAGTTGCACCCATACTGGAACCTATGATGATCGCTCCTCTGATGGGTTGAAACCCACATGCCAGGGTTTAAGAAAGAGTCCCACTTGGTTATAGAAATAAGGACCCCCTTCAAATGCTTTGTTACGATCTACAATACAAGATAAAACCACCATAAAATAGTTGTTCGCACTCAGCATCACCTCCACATCGCCTTCAGGATTCCAAGTCTTCCTGACCCAAGCCTCCATAAAGGAGAGAGAAATTTGGATGCCCAAAAATTTGCCAAGAAGGGCATGTTTTGTTAGATACTCCACATATTCCACCACCGAGTCTGGTTGAACCACTAGAACTGGTCTAGCTTCACATCGTTCCAAACATCCATTGTTATTTAACAAACGGTTCCCGACATGCACTGGAAAATCCTATTCCTTCCAGTCATTTTCAGATGAAAAAAAATCATAAGCATGCACTCTCTGTGTCGGACCCGATGCCATCACGATATTCCTCCAATTTTTCAAATCTCCTCCAAAAGCTGCTACCATTCGCACAGAGCAGTTTTTCTTCATCAAACCCTCTAGAAATCATTTAATTAATTTATAAGTTATTTCCTGATTATATCAAATTTCTTTCATATTAGACCACCACTTATATTATTAAAAATATTTAAATATTATTTATAATATATATATATATATATATATATATATATATATATATATATATATATATATATATATATATATATAACAAACCTTCTTAACAATATATTAGTGATATTGCCGACAGGCAATTGCCCTAGTAGCTAAGATGATGGTTATTTCTTAAGTGGTCTTGTGTTCAAACCCCTTGAGGGTGGTTACTCCTCTAGAAAATAGGTAAGTTAATTTTTTTATTATTATTTTAAACAATAGGTAGATGAGATTACCATGCTTCAAAGTTTTGACCTAAATATTCGTAAATGCCTGACCAAACAAACAACTACCAATCCACCTAACCTTTATTAAAAAAACAAATATATTCAAAACAGAAAAAATTACATTACTGCGAAACGATTTGTTATGTCATGCTTTTCACAAAATATGAAGTGTGAGTTGCTGGTTGCAAAAGGTTTCCCTCACATCCAACGTTCTTTTTGATTTTTTTATATATGTTAGGTAAGGTTCAGAAAGTTGCTGCCGACCTGCAAACGAAGATAGTCATATTTCTAACCTAAAGATATATCAGAAATGAAACACCCAGTGTAAAATTGACTGTTTCAATCCAAGGCTTTTGTTTGTTTCCCACTCTAACGTAGGCAGCCAATTTTCATTCAAAGATGCACTCTATTTTTTAATCCACTATATTCCCGCCGTCATTGCCATCAGTATGTATTCAGGTTTGTTGTCAACTTTCCGAATCACATATCTACGAAGAGCATGAATGTGTGAAGGACATTACTTCAGCGAACATAGGCTTCCGTTAAGACATATGTAGTAGTGTTCTTTGTCAGACATGGAATAAGATATGTTGTGATCAAGAATTCAATTTTTAGATCTTACTTGTTGACAATAGTACCGGTCTTTGAATTCGGCATGATATGCAACGTCGATTCTCTTTAATCAAAACCGTGATGAAAGATAACGAGTGGCTTTTTTTTAATAAATAAAATGACGTAAATAGTATATTTCCTTCTTTTATTCTGAAATTATGGGAAGCCCTCTTTCATCCATTAATTTGTCCTTTTCATATTCTTCTGTTTGTTGCTTTATTTTTATTTATTGCCCACATATCTTCATCTCTCTCGTGGAAGTACAATACATTCTCAAGAAATTTTACGGAGGCGTCCTCCATTTCTTATAAATAAATGGTGTGATGCTCAATAGGCGTTATGATGTCCAACGGAGAATGAGATTAATAAATGTTTTAAATTTGTGGAGATGAATGGAATCGCGGATTTATATATATATTTTTTAATGTAGTGATTAACGAAGACGATGTAACTCACGTGACATTTGCATCTATATAAAGATTTTTAATTTTTAAAATAATATTATTATATTAATAATTTATAAGTTACTTATTAAAAATTGCATATAATAATTGCGTCTTCTAAACATTCATACTAACTTTATTTTGATGAAAATTTTATTTTTTAAGGTAAAACTATAATGAAACATAAAAATTGTAAATAATGTAAGCAATAGTAGGCATAACAGTAACTCATCATCATCACTTCATGGTGGCATCATATTGTCCATCTCTTGTATAGGAATCTCTCATTCATCTTTGTTCATCTATCTTTAGCTAGTAAAAGCCACATCGATTAGCCACCTTGTCTGAGAGACATAAGTAAAGTATAGATATCCTTGATGTCTCTCAAGTAAAGTATAGATATCCTACACATAGTTACTACTTGTCGAGGCACTGCCCAGACTAAAGGTTAGGGAGGTATTAATGTGGAGCCTATCAATATATGTTTTGTGGATATTAATTTGAACACACACCTAGGGTCTTGCAAATATAAGTCTTATCTTAAGTGTGGATTTAGATGATGAAATGTAATACAAATGAATATATTGATGCAAGAAGACAAAAATTTTCTTTTTAATGCTTGCAAAAAAGATAGTGCTTCCTCTTTTCCCTTTGGGAGTGAAGGATCAAGAGAATGCTTACAAAAGTGAGCTAATCTAGAATGCAATTATGTGTATGTTTGATTTCATGTCTAAAATACAAGAAGAGGCAACAAAGTTCACCCTTTAATATAAAATTTCAAAAGCATTTGACTGGTCAAATTCCCTTTACAAAATTTATTATAAAGCATGTTGTTAGTTTATAGAATGATGTAATCAATGTGTTTGATCTACAAGAATGAATGATTGTGATAGTTATTTTAGATATAATGCAATAATTTATGACTAAATCCTACTTCTTTATCAAATCTATAAAAAAGAAATGCTACCTTTTACCCTTTTATGACAATTGCATGAACATGGTAAATTAATCATGGAAACAATATAGAAACCCTAATCTAGCAATCTGGTCTAAGACATAAGAGAATTCGAAAAGGCTATACTTGATCATGTAGTCTAAAAAAAAATGTTAGATGTCAATAGGCACCATAGTGTAGAAATGTCATGGGCCAACAAAAGTGTAGTGTTGAAAATATTTTGTGTAAAAATGTTGTATGGAATTCCTACAATACTCTTATAGTGGTATGATGCTTTTATCAATAACCTATAGAAAAATAAATACTTTTGATTAAAAGTAGAAAAATGGCATAATTAAGGCAAAGAGGTTTGTCCAATGTCTTTAGGAACATTAGGATTCCTTGACAAAGGGATCAAACCCATGATTTTATTTTGAATAAATGCTAAGATGATGATTTTGATCTACAAAGAAATATGATTATAAAGATTGAATAATGCAAAACAAAAAGGATTTCAAGGTGAAGAAGTGTTTATCATAACAAGGTTCAAGAGGAAAGGTCACAACTAAATTGCCTATTTGTGGATGTACACTTGTTGAATGTCCCTTTGTATTGCCTTCTTTTGCTTGTTATGTTATTGTTGTGTAGTTTCAAGGTTGTTTTGAAAAGTTATGATAGAAAGTGAATGACGAAAATACCTTCTTATGATTTTGGTAGAATGTAGTTATCTTTGTGACTTATTTTATTGGCTTTCTCCAAGTGTGATTTTATAAAACACCCAAGCCCTTTAGAGGATCTATTGTAGGTGTACGAGATGGAAGATGAGTTATATAGTTTGTAGGAAGATGTGGAAAGTTTGTAACATGAGGTGTCAAGTTTACCTGAGTTGCAAGATATGACTAGGTAGTTAGGACTATATGCATGGAGTTGACTAGGAGTTAACTAACTTGATTGGCCTAAATAAATTTGATTCATTAGTTAAGTATCTTGATTGGTAGTTGTAGAGACCCAAAACACATCATGTTTAGGAGACTACTCATATGGACACCTTTGCAAAACATATGAATGACCTTGGACCTTTTCAAGACCAAGTAGTGGTTCTAACCACTCATTTTAGGTATTCTAGGCCTATCCAAACTTAGCCACTGATGGTATTAGCAGCTAATATCCCAGTCATAGTTATTATGATAAAAAGTGAATGACAAAAATATTAGGTATTCTACACATATCCAGACTTACCCTGTAACTTCTCATAGATAGTTACAGGGTGAGAATCCTAGTTGCATTGAGAAACAATGACTAGCCCTGTAACTAACTCAAGCGAGCAGAGCTAAGTAAAATACATTGAGCATAACAGATTCTTGATCAGTTGAAAAAATAGAAGCTTCAATAAGGCTTATCTCAACTTCTTGGGTATAACCAATTCTTTTTCTTGGCTTCTTCATGAAGCTAGGGCAAGTATTTTGGAAGTCTATTTAAGAACCCAATTTTGAAGAGCAAATCCTAGAGAATCAATTAGCACTTACCATAACAAATCCCTATAGGATTGGAGAGTGATTAAACATCCCCTTGAGTAGTATTGAAGTGTTATCTAATTGAGCAATGATATATTCCTATCCACCAATGGAGACTATCACATTTTGAAGACAACAACCCACTTTTCAAGCACTCAATTCAATGCGATTTGAGCCAATTTCCTACCTAAAGTTATTTTGAGAGAACACACCAAGAACATCAAATCTTTGTGTAATTAAATCAATTGATGTTATGCCCGATATTTAGAGAGCATAACCCTCACATTGTGATCATTGTTGTCAACAATGGTCCATAGGTTTAGCTATGGCTATCAATAGTGGCTAGCAAATCCAGTTGCTATGAGCATTAGTGGCTAGGGTTTGATATCCCTTTTTCCCTATTTTTAGCCATTATATTAGATTAGTAGCCTTTGATTTTGATTTCTAACCTAGCGTAGCAGTATTTTCATTATTTATATGCAATATTTCAAGCATTCTTTATCATTTCATGCTTTATTTAAGTATTTGCTTCATTTCGTGTATCTTCTTGAAAATCAACCTCATCATGAGAGGTTTCATATGCTTTTGATGTACTTTGTTGTTTTCTTTCATGTAGGTGACAAATTATGTTAAGGACTCAAAGTTATTCAATATCATTCCTCTTGAAAATAGAGAAGGAGGCATCCTCGTAAGCCCTCATGCAAAGTTGATGAAGATCTACAGAGCATTTAAGGTACATCAACCACGTTTAGGGGATTAAAAAAATTGTAAATATTGTATCAAATTTTGTATCCCTAATAGGGATGTATATGTAACACATTTCACCATTTATTAATACAAAGGAGGTATTATTTCTTGAAATTTTGGTTATACATATTCTTTGCTTTCAATTTGATTTCGTGTTGCAATAGCTTTAGATGTACACTTTTTAACCCTTTTTAGATGCACCATGAGATGATTAGGTAGTTAGGACTATATGTATGGAGTTTATTATGAGTTAACTAACTTTATTGGCCTTAATAAATTTTGACTGATTAGTTAAGTATCTTGATTGGTAGTTAAGTGTCCTAGGTGGTAGTTTAATGACACGATGAGTGGGATGGTAGGTGAGATTCACAAGGAGTAGAGATCTAACTATCATGATTGACTAGGATTAGATACAATGCTTGGTGAGGTTGATAGGTCATGAGGATTTTCTAGTGGTGCATTTTAGTATTAACATCAATGCTACTTTTCAAATAGGTTAGAACGATTGAGTACAAACTAATGTACATTGGTATTAGGCATCCTAGTTGGAGATATGAGTAGGACAGTGATGTCATAGTGTTGGGAAAAAGTATTTTTAGATATGAAGGATGATCATGTGGTGTTTTCATAGGCATTAAAGGTATTGTGGTGATTAAAATATATACTACATTTGGTTATGTAGAGAGAGTTTAAGAGTTTTATGTGCTGTACACATTTACAATTTGGGCATGGGATATTATAGTAATCATGTGACCACTAGGTCTCCAAAGGAGGGTGTATTATTGGTAGGTTTCTATGATATTTGTGTGGACTTGAATCTTTAAAATTGAGTAAGGTGTGTCTATTGTGAGGTGGCTAAAAAATACTAAGAGGGTAGTGGATGGACTTTAAACATATTAACTTATATAGAAACAATATTAACTACATCCAAGATGGTTGGATGATGGGTGTTATCTAGCATAAGTATGACACATTAGATGGTTTATGGGACCAAAGGGTTAATTCAAGCTATCATTTTGATTAGTTTAGTAAATAGTTCATTGTGTGTAGGATATTCCTATACATTATGATCTAGGTGGACCTATTAGGAGATAGGCATTGGTAGCTATCCTAATATATATAGCTACATAAAGAAGGATATAAATGATCCTAGTGTTTTAAAGGTATATGAGTGGTGGTATTAGGGTATCCACCCTCAATGAGTTACCTTATCATATGATAAGGCACCTAGGCACCAAATATGGGTTGAGCCATACCTATGGAGGTACATGTGGGAATACCTAAGGATATAGAGATAGAGATAAAATATATTCATGATGGCAACACTTTAGGTGTTTCCACCATTGAAATATGCCATAGAGGATGAAGGGGGGTAGGTCACCGTCAATGAAGTTTGAGGCTAAAGATAGTAGGTCACCACTTCTGGGTTTCAAGCCTAAGGGTAGTAGGTTACCCCTACTCATTTATTGTAGGAGAGAAAGGGCCTGCTATGATTGATAACTAAGGTAAAGTAGCAAAGGGATAATCTAACAAAGTGATTGATAATTTGTGAGGCTATGTAACATGTAGACGATGAGAAAAGAGATAGGGAGATAGTAGAGTTATGATCATAGAGAGGTAAACTATATGTAGAATTGGATCAACTCCAAATAGAGTGGGATAGATAAGTTGTGGTATTGTAAGGATATGCAACTTAATTGGAGAGATAACTAGTAAAGTGGGAGATTCAAATAGATAAATTTTAGTAAGAGAGAGACTAGTTGATAAGCGATATTTTTTAATGTGTTAGGCTATTGAGAGTATAACTAGCAAATGGGATGAAATCACAATGTAAGCTACTATATCAATATTGACTAGAGGAGGAGGTATGAGACAAATGTTATTTTAGTAGTTATCATATTACAAGGACAGTTGGGATAGATGTATGATGAACTGGGGTAGTCATAGTGAGAGATAGATAAGTCATAAGAGAAGTTAATCCATATGGAAAGAATGATGCTTTAGGTGTATGAGGAGTTGGACCAAGAATAAAGAGATCTTATGGGACCTAGGATAAGCTATAGATCATACAATAGGACCTATAGTTGAAGATAGATTGTGTAGTATACTATAGAGCACTATACAACATAACAATACCTATAAATTAACTTTCATCATGTATCAAGACATGGTCCTTGGAATACTCAAGGTTATTGACTTAATATTCTTAGTGATCAATGAGGAAGTAACCTAATACTGATTCTCGGCCTTAGATAATTTGTATATGTTGTACATCAATCATGATGCTATACAATTTTTGCTATAGTAGTGCAATCAAAATTTTAAATATCAATACAATCTATCTATCTATAGATATAGATATAGATATAGATATAGATATAAACCTTTATTAATGCTTATGTTGCAATGAGTGCCTATGATATTTGATTTGATGTCCTAAATTATTTTTAGTTTAAGATTAACATGTTTCATTGGAATTTCCTAGACACCTTAGGTTTGAATCATTTTAATGCTTATTTCCTCTACCCCTATGCCATGACATGTGAGCCTGATTAATGGACAATCACTCAAGCAGTAGTAAATATTACTAAAACATATATTTGCAATACTTTAATGTGTTTCTAATTTTCAAATTTGAGTTGTATTCCCATGGTTATAGATGATATTGTATTTTATGATTTTTTCCCCCATGTTTGATGGTGAGAGGAAAACAAGTAGATAGAGATGTCAACAATTTAAACCATCATTGTGGTCATCATGTAGTTTCCTAATGAGATAAAATAAAATAAATATTGTATGAATACCTTCCATTAGAATTTTGAAGTATTGTAGGGTTCCTCATGTGGCAATTGATGAAGAAGGATAGAAACTTAGGGTCAATAATTATTAGTCCCTTTATTAGATCAAGAGGAAATGGTGTATAATATTCTATTTTCTATTGAGATTATAAAAATAACAACAAAAAAAATATTAAGTTGATGAGAAAAATGTGTGGAGATTCCACCATCTACTTTGATGACTTTTTGTACTAGACATAATATGGAAAGATTATTGTTATTGAAAAAATGCAAAAGGAGAGTCTAAGAATTAGGATTCAAATAGGAAATATGGATTGAGAAGAACCATGATTAATGCTTGTATTTTAATCCCATATGGATTAAGTACCAACAATATGTGGTGATCACATTGACCATTGCCTAATGGGTTCATAATATCTTTATATACTTTTATGTCATAAATCAATGCAACCTCATCCTCGTAATGGCCTATAAGCGAGTGAAGATGATGGATATGTATTATGGCTCATTTTTAGAGAGATATCTCTAATTCCATGTAAGCTTAAAAAATTTAAAGAGTGAGAGTTTGTTAAGGCATAGTGGTGACTCAATAAAATTTATCTATCTAAGATACTATATGAACCACTTATAAGGTAATGAGGATATTGCAAACATATTGTAATGATTGAGCTATGTCTTGGATGCCTCATATACCAGTGAAAATAGTGGCCAAGAATAATCACACTTTTCACATTATAATATAAGGCAATATGAAGATTTATTGGAATTGATTCAATCCTAAATTGTATATGTCATGGGAGAGAAGGATTACCTATTATTTGTTTCCTAGTAGATTCATAAAACTAGTATACATACATAAAGCCATAGATAATGGATAACACATCCTCTTGATAGTTTATAAGCAAGCAATGATGAGTGGGAAAATATTTTGATGAAAGAAGTTTTTATTATACTTTTGAAAAATGTTTTCTTGGTGGTTTTATGCTTTGCATAGCAACATAGTCTTTATCATTGCACCATTTGGAAAATCCACAAAACCTTATGTGCTTTCCAAGTGTTGGAATAACCTAGCCTATCCTATTGATGATACATAAGGATAAGAGCACAGCCAAAAGTGAGTTGCAATTAGGAGAAATAATATGTATTGATGAAGAGATCCACTAGTCTCAATAACCTAGTGCACATAAAATGCATAAATGAACTAACTTGACTAGGATCATCACATCATTATTATGGTTTTTTTGACTTAGTTGGAGGTAGTGCAAGAAACTACTAGCATATGTAAAGGAAGATATTATGATATTAAGAAATCATGCATCAAGTAGGAATGTAAGAGAAATAAATGTGATATTGGGTGAGTGCTACTAGCATTAGTTACCTAGTGAAATTGTAATGTAGAGTAACCTATTCCTAACTAAGATTAGCATTGTATCCTTGCATGCTCTATAGAGAAGAATATAGGTAGAGATAAGGGTTACTATTTTCTACCATGGTAGTATCTTTGGAAAGGTAAAATAATTGTCTTATTGCTTTTTCACTAGTTTACATATGCTAATGTTACCATATTACCATCATAAAACTAATCCATGGGAAAACTATTAGGAGGATGAGTAAATATGAATACAAGGTAACAAATTATGCAATATGTGATAAGAAATCTATGGATAGGGATAGGTATGTTGTCATGAACCACTATATATAAAGTAATGCATGTATAAAATATTTTACTAGGATCATCACACACATCACAATGTATCTCATAACTTAATATGCATGAAACAACCAAGCATGGATGAATAAGCCATTGTGAAATTAAGCAATCATGCAAGTAGACAATCATACATAAAATTGATACAATATGACGTAGACTAAATATAGTATCTTTTCAATGTATTATATCCATGAGTTTTTTATTTCATTACTATTAAGTGTAGTGAAACAATAAGCTCATAATCCACACTTGGTAGTCACTATGAGCGGACCTAGTCGATTTGGCTCAAATTCATCTTTGAGCTCATCTTTCATATTGATGTTGTTTTGGTTTTTCTTGAGGACCAGGTCATCAATTTTAGAGTAACTAGTTCAAACACTTTTCCCATATGTTCATTTCATCAATTGATGATAGACATGTTAATGCATTTTGAGCCTCCTTATCAAATTCATTAACGATTGCACCAATTGAATATCTAATAGTATTTTATGGACCAATTTGAGTTGCCTTCCTCCTTACATATTGGAGTTGTACAACTATACCAAATCACTATGCAAATTCATGAAGGGCAGAGAGAGTAAATTATCTCCAAAAAGTAGCAGACTTTCCAGAGGGTAAAACTTTTCAATCGTGGCTCAATTTTTGGTATTTTTGTGTTTTTTGGAAGGAGGACAAAAAAATCTGTCATCCTCTATTTTAGTAGAAATACAATGTGGTTTTTATTGTTAAAATTTTTAAATATCCTCATTTTTTTAGTTATTCAAATTCTCCAATATGTCAAAATCTTGTAAATTTGAAAAGTAGGGAGGGAAAATATGCAAAGTATTGCTATAATAATTAATGCTTATGGAAAATAGAAGACCTTGGAAAAATATATTGTCTATAAGAGATATTTTCCAAGTATTTCTTAGTTTTTGATTCATTTCTATCATTGGATGACCTTTGTAACATTGTGAAATTAATAAAAATATCGTTTCAATTGAAGTCTGTGTATTTTCATATTAGGGTTGAATTGCATGTGGCTTTGGCCCTTGTTTCACCTCACCATACCTCTTACAGTTATTTCAAGATCTATTTTATATTTTGTGTGTGTTTTATTGTGTCTCTTACAAATTTCTAGATGGATCAAAAAATCATTTCCTCTTGGGGCATCGCCTCATTTTTCTTTTCTCTTCCTTGTTTGTCTTGCTATTTTTGTTTTCCTTTTTCCCATTTCCCTTTGCATGTTTTGAGAGCCAACTCTCTATGGAGGTTTTTTCCTCTCAAGTAGTCCCACATGGATGGAAAATTCCCATGTTGACCTATATATAGGTGCAAGTATGAGCTTACATTTTTAGTAGTCAACAAGACCCATAGGTGTGCTAAGGCATGTATCTAATTTTCATCAAGCAAATCCAATTGATGAAGGTAAGCATGACAATTCTTATCACTGACAAAAGAGTATTTTAATAGGATTTGCAAGGAAGGTACTTTTAATTCAAAAGAAAATATATTATTAGTCCCATGGACTAAGGAGTAGGGAATTACACCTATTAGAGTTTGAACACAATAAGATATAACTGAAGGTGGTAATATTGACATATTTTACTAATGATCATATTTAATATTTTGATTAAGGTTTTATTGTATGTCTCATCCTAGTCATTACCATGTGGATAGTAAGACATTGATCACTTGTGCTAGATTTTAAATTTGATACAAAGTTTATAGATATCCTCATTATTAAAATATGTATCTGTTGGCATTTTTGCCACATTGGAATTTTTTTGTAGTGTGCCACATTGACATTTTGTTGTAATCATTGGTGCCACATTAGAATTTTGTTATAATCTTTGTTCAAAAATTGTTTTTCTTTTTTAAGTGTTTTCACACGTTGAACACTTTTTCCTATGGATGTAATTTTGGGTGAATTTTGGTGCAAATCTTCCTTGAAAAGAGATTAATATTGATAAAGATAATTCTTGAGGTGATATGATCGCTGAAGATACCAAGTTTAAGCATGTGCTCTTGATTTCAGTGCAATATTATTCATTTTTGAGGCATCGACCACTTCGTGGCCATGCATTTCCAAGGTGCCACCATGGAGATTGAAACTGGATCGATGATTTGTGCTGAAGCTTGATATGCCATGTGATAAAATCATCAGTTATTTTATTTTGCATTTTCTCATTGGTTCATTGTTGTGGTCAAGGAGAAAGTTGTTGCTATTGGTGGCTGAGTGGCCGACACTTTGCCTCCACATGTATTTAATGAAAGAGGCGAAAACCTCTATAAATACTAATCAAATTCTTATTGTAAAGGGAGGCTAGATATTTTGCAAGAAAAATTTCTAAGTTCTCAGCATCCATAGAAGAGACTTGGCTTCTGAAATTTGCAAGCATTATTATGTGTGTGATTTTTTTTTTAAATCATTTCTGTTTATGCTCATGCTCTTGATGTTAAGTTTTGAATTCTGCATTCTGAATTTGAACGTTTTTGGTTAGTGAGTAGATTTTGAAATGCAATATGGGGGTTATCTCTACAAAGGTGTGAGTTAAATTCTATTGCTTTCCTTTTATTATATTTTTCTATAAAACTTGGTGGAATTTTTATTGTTAGTCTCCCCTAAATTCTACACTTTGGCCTATGGCTATATTTCCCTTTCTTTCAGTTATTTTTCAATTTCTTTCCTGCATCCCTAGTCTTCAAATAGTGTATAATTTAGTAAGGGAGCCAGCCCTCTCTGGATATCGATTCGAAGGAATTTTATTTTTCCCTAGGCTTTTCAATGTTGGCCGATTCTAGGGTGCACAAGTGATAAAATCTTGTACTTAGGCAAATTTGTGACCAACAATTTTTGGCACGCCCGGTGGGACACTAAAAGTTTCACTTTCAATAGTATTGAGGTTTAATGTTCACCTTCATGCTGTATAGTTAGAACATTTGGCGACTCAGCACTACCCAAAAGCCTCTAAACATGGAGACAGTGAGAGTTGTACTTCATGATCACAAGATCAAAGGCCAAAAATTTTGAAAATCTCGTTGAGTTTTTTGAACTTGACAACCAAAAATTAAGTGGACACCCTAAGTTGGTCTCCCCACCACTTACGTCCTCTACAACATCCTCACAAATTACTAGTGTATTTTATGTTCCTTCAAGTTCATCTAGTACTGCTACTAGTTTTCCACCTCCTCAGCCACACACACCAATCCAAATGGCCCAGAATCCTCTACCAAGGTAGTTCTCGACATGGAATAGTTCGGGAGCCTTGAATTTACAAGAACAAAATCTAGTCCCTCAAGCTACTTTGAAATATTTTTTGACCTATGATGGTACTGGTAAAACTGCTTATGAGCATATTCAAGATGTAGCCTCTTTGGCGACCATCCATGACATAATGGACGAAGACGTGATGATAAAATTGTTGGTGTTGTCACTAAGAGGGAAATTGTTGTATTGGTACCGATCGTTGCAACCAGGCACTATTGCATCATGGGATCAATTAGGAGAGCTTTTAATCAAAAACTTTCATGAACAAGCCGATCCATTTTCCTTGTTGCATCAATTTAATGCAATTCAAAGGCATTCGTAGGAGGAGATAGCGGACTTCAATGTCAGTTTTACCAAAAGCTGGTAGAGAGTTCCTGAAGGTCTTTGGCCCACACATGAGCAAGCTACATTCTATTATCTTAGATCTTTTAACATAAACATTGGCTTGGATAGCCAGTAGTCCAACGTGACTACATTCCCAGATTTGTTCGAACAAGTGCAAAAGGCAAAGGCAGAATTGATTGCCATAGGTAGGCTTCCCCCAAAGGTAACAATGCCTATCTTACCTGATCTTCCTCAACATTTGTATTCTGGTTCATTTTCATAGCCTATGACTTCCATGTATCCTATTCCATCATGGATCTCAAGTGCACCTCAGATCACACCCATTCTAGTTCCCCAGCTCCCTGCTCCAACTATTCCATAATTGCCAGCACCAAGCATTCTGCAATTACCAGCTCCCACTTCATTCCCAGCATTGCCTACACAACCAACACCTCTTCCTGTATTGGCACCTCCTACGCCCTCAAATCCTAATCCTTACACAACGCTATTACAAGAGGTAAAATTTGCTAATTCAGCTATAAGAGCAATGGGAAATAAAAACACAATTATTGAAAGAAAGCAGGCCGAGAGAGATTTCCAACCCAGGAGATTTCAACCTCCATCGATCACTAGAGAACAAGCGACTTCAACAAGCAAAGTGCCTGAGAAGAACCTAACTGTGTTGATGAATGAGGAAGTTGGCCCTGCAGAAAGAACATATTGGTGCTCTACATGTAATGATCCACACGGTGAGGAGACTTGTATGGTTCATTTGAACTATGTACAAACATTGGCCGTAAGCTCTTCTAGAGGACAAGTTAACATGATTACTAAGGTAGATCATAATTTTATGGTTCCATCTGAAGAACAAGTCTCAGTTCTCACTAGAACTGGGAAGAAGCCAGTCACGGTAGATCCAGCATAGATGGAACCATTAAGGGTACTGGCTGATCCGAAGATGCAAAATGAGAAAAAACAAGTACAAGTGAAAGCTCCTACTTCAATACCAAATCCATATTCACCTGTTCTATTAAAATATCTTTTGCCACCATGAGCAAAGGAAATATTGCAAGAAAAAGCCTTAGCTTCGCAGGCAAGAGCTGAAACAGAGGAACAAGCCAGAGAAAAGCTCAAGTACCCATCTTTGACTAAAATACTAAGGGTAGAAGCCACTCAGCAATATCAGAGCAAATATGAACCCACTATTGAAAAGAGGGAGTCTGGTGCATCTATATACAATATTGTTGAAGAATTGAAGAAGATTCCATCCAAGGTTAGTCTCTATGATGCATTACAATTACCTGGGCAAGTTGATTTGTTACAAGAATCATTGAAGTCTATGAAATATAATGAGAAGAATCCTACCCAGACAATTTTTGCTCAAACATTAACTACTTCAGCCACTGGAAAAAATAGACCACCCCCATTTTATTTGTCACTTAGGATGGAGGGTTGGATAGTGCACAACTGCATGATTGATTCTAGTGCTGCGAAAACTGTCATGCCAAAGGCAGTTTGTGAAGTCATGGGTATGGATTATACAAGAAGTAGCCCTGGTGTCTTGCATTTGGATAGGACTCCCATGAAAATATTGGGTGTAATCAAGGATATTCCTATTGTTCTACATAGTATGCCTCAAACTATAGTAATTCAGGAGGTAGTTGTGGTTGATTTGGAACGATATTTCAGTATGTGTTTGTCGAGAGAATTCATTGCCAAGCTGAGAGGCTACCTTTCTCTGGATTATTCTCACTTGGAGATTCCTTTCAAATGAAGAAGAATCTGGATCTACAATGAGAAGCCTTCTACTTTTCATATAGAGAATATGGAAAAATAAAAAAAGTCCACACATTCCGTCAACATGATAATTGAAGAATTGGAAAATCCTGATTTGATGGATGAAGTCCTGGATGAGCTTCACTTAGAGGATGAGTTTTCAATTCTCAATTTTAATGCCATGATGGAAACTAAAATTGGTTGTTACTCCATTACAAAGCCTGAAGAGGTTGAAATAAAGATGCCTCTTGATCAAGATGATCAAGACTCTATGCCCGATCAATTATGGAAGTTGTATTTTGATGGAGCAAGATGTAAAATGGTGTGGGAGTAGGGATTCTTCTTATTTCTCCCTCTGGCATACAGAAAGCATATTCATATCGACTGACCTGGAGTTGTACTAACAATGCTGCTGAGTATGAAGCGTTGTGCCTAGGTTTGAAGAAGGCAAAAAATTGGGGATTGAACAATTGCAGATTTTTGGTGACTTTGAATTGATTGTGAATCAAGTAACAAAAAAGTACATCTCCAAGCAACATTATCTCAATGCGTACCACAACAAATTTTGGGACCTGTTTGAGGCTTTCACAACATTGAATATTCAATCCATTTCATGAGAATTGAATAAGCATGTTGATCTTCTAGCATCTCTTGGAGAAAAATTCTCTTTGATTGAGCATGTAGTGAGGAAACCTAAGACCGTAAGGTTAGTTTATAGACCTTCGGTCCTAGACAAGAACATGTATTGGCAAGTATTCGAAAGTGATGAGCAGATTGTAAATTTTTTGATAAGAGAAGCGAGTACTGTGGAAGAGAGAACGCTTGATGAGGAGGAAGCCAAAGGGCTTATTCAACTAAGGAATAATCATATCCCAAAAGGATTTATTACACTTGAAAGCCTTTTTGATCAAAATGATAGGGTAGAGAAGCATAGTATCAAAGTAGATGAGGAGTATACTGAACTAGAGTTGGGTCCCAAAAAATTGATAAATATTGGGATGGATTGTACTCCCGAGGAGTTAGAACAAATCAGATATTTATGTCATGAATTTCTTAACACAGTTGTCCAATAAACAAAGGAATTTGTGTATAAATAAATGCCAAGGAGGCATTCAAAATTTTTCCCTTCGATTGATTAATGTATGCGATAAAAAGTGAAAGGTTTTCGTGCTTGTTGATCATGAGGAAGAAGACAAGAAATTTGACTTGTCTTTAGCACCAAGTAGATGATAAAAGAGGGAGGACACATTGAATGAAATGCTTAGGACACAGTGGTCCATTGGCAGTGCACATTTGCGAAGGCATTGGGAGTTGAGGAAGCACGCGATCGATTCACATGGAGTGGTGTGTCTTGAACGCAAATGGAAGTTTGTTTTGCATGTGGTTTTTGCACTCCAACAAAGGCCAAAAAAGACAAAGAGTGCTTAGGATATTAACCATGCATCTAGCACACACGAAGATTATAGCTACGGCTAGAGTGCTCGCTGAGGTAGAGATCGTGGGTTTGAAACCCACTAAGAGGTAAAGGTAACATTTTGATAATTAATTTTTGTGTAAGGTTTCTCTAAAGGATAATGTGGAGTAATAAGAGTTTGTGAAATGTTGTGTGTTTGATTTATGTTAATGTTGGATTTATAAGGGTTTGAGAAATGTTATTGATTTGATATTTTATTTTTATTATTGTGGAGTAATAAGGATTAATGAGAGGTTGTTTTATTGATGAAGTGATTTATATATTTGGAACCATAAAGAAAGTTGATTTGATTTTTATCAAAGTTTCTCTTGCCATTAAAATAAATTAAAAAGGTTTGAATTAATTTTTGGTGGATGTTAAGTTTATTCTACTTGGGATTTTATAAGGTGTTATTGGATAAACATTTTATGTACGTTGATGGTTGTTTTTGAAAGGTGGAGTGATAAGGTGTATTTGAGTATTTACATTATATTGTGAGAAAAATTTATCTTCTAACCTCTTTGAGATTGGCATAGAAGTTGTTGTGGTTGGTATAGATTTATGAGATCCATTCATCATAAATAAAAATGTATCAACACATTCTTCCATAGTTGAGTTGATTGATTAGTTTTATGGAAAATAAGCTTGGAGTGAAAAGGAATTGATTAGGATTTTCTTTTCAAGAGTGTTTGAGTTAATGCTTCAAGGTTTTATGGAATAAAGAGTTGTTGTTAAAACCTTGTTTTATAAGCATTGTTTTTGAAGCCATTAGTTGTGTGAAGAACTTGGGTTAGAGTTTTATAAAATAACATGAGTATCATTGTTATGTAAAGAGTGGTTGATAAGCATTATTGTTGAAGCCATTGGTTGAGCAAAGAAATTGAACTAGGGTTTGAAAAGAACATGAGTATCATTGTTATGTGAGATTTGTTGTTGAGCATTGTTGGAAATATTTTGAGTTGATGGTTATATTCTTGAACTAAGGTTTGTGAGCAAGGGTTGTTTGATTGAGTATTTGGTTGATTGAGCCTAGTCAAGTGGATGTGTGAACCAATTTTTCAAGTTCCATAAAATAAACTATTATATATTCTTATCTAATTTTAAAAGTGATTGAGCATTGAGTATAGAACATATTGGGTCTCTAACAATTCTCTTTATGTTTCTATGATATTGGTTAAGTTCTGAGTGGTCTTGTTAAGCAAATTTAAGAAATTTATGAGTGGACTTGGAGTGGACTTGTTGAGCAGATTTGAGCAAGTTCTAAGTGGACTTGTTGAGATATTGAGCAAGTTCTAAGTGGACTTGTTGAGTAGATATGAGCAAGTTCTGATTGGACTTGTTGAGCATATTTGAGCAAGTTTTGAGTGGACTTCTTGAGCATATTGAGAAATTTCTAAGTGGACTTGTTGAGCAGATTTGAGAAAGTTTTGAGTGGACTTGTGGAGCAAATTTTGGTGAAAATTTGAGGACATGTTTATACCATACGAGAGGTAGAGATTAAACAGATTTGTGCTAGACCTAAGGACTATGTTTAGTACAGATTTGAGATAGATCTTTGGAGGTGATAGAGAATAGAGGACATTATTATCTATTGGATATATATCCATCAACAAGAGTAGTGAGGACAAGTCTTCTAAGTGGCAAAAAGAGTCTTTAGTGGAGATAGATCCACAAGCCAATGCAGTGGAGGTAGCAGTCTTCTAGAGGATCACCAGCTAGAGTAGAGGAGAAGGAGTTCTCCTATGGATAGAGATCCACAAACTTTATTTAGGGTATTGATATATCCTTTGGATAGAGGTCCATAAACATTATAATAGGGAAGAATTACCAAGAGATTGATTGAGAAAATTTTAGTGAAATATTTTCTCCGTGGAGTAGCCCACATTGGGTGAACCATGTAAATTGTGGTGTCTCCATTGTGTATGGTGTTTTGTGCATTTATTGATTACTACTATTGATATTGCTATCTATTCATTGCATAATATTGATTGGAAAAGAAAAGTAAAAAGTTTTCTTATATTGTTCAACCCCCTCTCAGTATAAGCTTGTGTTCTTCAATTGGTATCAGAGAGGGTTCCTTCAGAAGAGTTTAACAGCTTGAAGGAAAAGCTAACAAGAACACAATGGATCCTAAGGAGGTTTCCTCAAAAAATTTAGCACCATTATTTTATGTAAGTGACTATATGTATTGGAATATGATGATGAAGATCTACCTGATGGTACTTGACAATGAAATTTGGGAATCAGTGGAATTTGGATACGATCCCTTAGTAAATTCTCCTATAGATAAGGAAGGTAAGATTCTACAACACTATAATTAAAAAAAATGAATGCACTTGTGAGAGGTTTGCGTAGAACAAAGTCTATGAAAGTTATGCATTGTCAAACTACAAAAGAGATGTGGGATAAATTACAAAATATATATGAAGGAGATAAAAGTGTCAAGAAAGCAAAGATGTGAAATCTCAAAGGACAACTCAAAGTATTAAGAATTAATGAAGAGGAAAATATTAGTGCTTATCTAATTCAAATTGATGAGGTTTTTAATGATATGCAAGGGCTTGGAATGAAGATTGATGAATCTGACATTTGTGAAAAAGTATTAAGATCTCTTCCAAAAAGATTTAGTTAATAGGTTTCTGCTATAGAAGTATCAATGGGTGGTGATACTTTGACAAGAGATAAATTGCTTTGTATGCTCACAGTATTTGAGATAAGAACAAAATATCATATTCTCCAAAAGGAAGAAGCATTTAAAGCAATCAATAAGAAAAAGGGTATGAAGTCAAAATCAAGCAATGAGTCATCCAGTGGTAAAGAAGCTAATTACGGTAGAAAATATAAAGATTCCAAAAGATCCAGAGATCTAAGATCTATTAAGTGTTTCAATTGTGGAAAGTATGTAAATTTTACAACATATTTTAAATAACCCAAGAACAACAATGGTGAAGAAAAAGAGAATCGCAAATACAGGGAATCATAAAGATATAGGCACCATAAGAAAATCAAGGATGGACAAAAAAGATAAGGAAATAAGTTCTTTCAAAGACAAAAGAAGAGCTACTATGTGGATAAGGCAAGTAAGTACTCAAGTGATAGTGATGCTAGTTTTTTAGAAAATGATAGAGATGAATTCCTATTTATGATTGAAGAAAAAGAGCAGGTTAAGAAAAGAACTCTAGTAATTCTCAAGTGTTTTAGATGTGGTAACTTTGGACATCTTGAATATGATTGTACAAGGGATGGTTATAGTTTTAGTGATTATGAGTATGAGGATTCACTTGAAGTACCAGATGAAAATTTTCTAACGGCAGTAGAATAAGAAGAAGAAAGTGATCCTATAGAAGACAAGCCAAAAGAAAATAAAGTTGTGGAAAAATGTAAACAAATAAAGGAATATTCAGAAAATGATTGTTATGATCTCAAGGAAGAAATTATATATGCCCTTGACACGGTAAATAAGGTAAGAAAGCAACACTCTAAAATTGAAATTAAGTTTCAAGAATGTGATGAAAAGAGAAGATTTCTCATAGGGGATTTGGAAAAATCAAATTCTAAGGCAAAAAGGTTCAAGGATAAGTTAGAAGCAAACATCTTGAAATGTGAGAAGTTATCTCAAGAAGTGGCACTACTAAAATAATATTTAGAGGACTCCAAGATCAATATTAAAGGGTTTAAAAATAGCTCAAAGAACTTGGATATGTTCATCAAGACACAAAAGACTACATCAAGAAAGACAGGTCTTGGATTTGAATAGGTTAAAAATAAATGGGAAGGAGAGTCAACTTAAATTTTTGGAGGATAAGAAACTTCAGATGAAGACAATGTAAAATAAAGTGAGACATCTAAGTATGATTTGTACAATAGAGAGTTAAAAAAATAGGAATAATGCACAAAGAAGTTATAGTTGGAACAACAATCAGAATAGGAGACCAATGAGGTCAAGACAAGGAAACTTCAATGGAATATTCTTTTCATGTCACAGGTTTGGACACATGGCTTCACAATGCAGGACACATGTAAGATAGGAATATGAGAAAAAAAAATCATGGGTATTGCTACTCATGTAATCAATTTTGTCACAAGGCAATGAATTGTAGGATTCATGACATAAGAGGATTGGCTTCACTAGGAGAAATCCTTAGACATTTACACCTCTAAGTAATAACAACATTAAGTGTTATAAGTGCAATAATGATGGTCACACAGAAAAATGGTGTAGTGAAAACATTCTAGAAATAGGTATGAAGAAGAACAAGAATAGGAATATGATGTTTCTAGTATTATTAAGGCTTAAAAAGCCATTAGTTGTATCAAATCTATCACCTACTTAAGTTAATAAATTTAATCTAGCTACTTACAATAATTAATTTTGTCTAGTTTGATAAAATTGATTTGGATCTACTTTAAAGGTAGTATGCCATAGACTCTATTTAAAGATCATAGTGTGTATAAAGGCTCGAGTTTTTTCATGGTTGAAGAATAACCATTGAATACTAGGACTCAAATATATTTAAAGGTATATCAAATTTAATATAGATGATAATTGAGGGACATAGCCAAACCTTGATATTAATAGAGGAATCAGGTACATTCAACTCACCTTGACATTGATAGAGATTAAGCAATTGAAAGAATTATAGCAAAGTATGAGAAGCTTCCTAAAAAGGATAGAGAAGAGTTTCATATTCTAAGTGTAGAAGAAGGAAAGCATAATAATAGAAAGGATTTTAGGTCATAAGGTATTGACCTTAATAATATAATTTTTAGATCATATTGACCTTAGCATAGGCCTAAGAGGATTGAATACATATATTGAAAGAGATATTTTTGAAGGTTTGATAGAGGCAGCCATATAGAGAATAAGATAAAGAAATCAACAATTTAGAGAATAAGTTTAAAGTAGCTATAAGGGAAGAAGATCTAGAGAATATAAGAGGTAAGAAGAGTCTGGGATAGATGAAATAAAGGAGAGCCTAAGGTGTAGAAAAAGGATTTAGAGGTCAAACAATAGAAAGTGATAGTAAATATTATAATCAGCCTACATTCAAAGATACGCTAAGAGGCCAAATCAAAGAAGGTTTTTTGAAATACAACACTTATGTAAAGTTTTGAAATTGATATCTAAATCTAAATAATTGAGACAATAGAAGTAAAAATTTAAGAACATAGACATAATATTATGAAGTAATAGGGCATCATAAGCATAATATAGAGAGTGTAATTTCCCTTAATAAAATAATGTGAACATAAGAGCATAAAGGAACAATAGAGCATGAGGTAGTGAATGCAAAAACCCCTACAAAAGGAAATGTTATTTGTTCACTTGAAATAGAGAATACATTAAGCAATAATCCACATTTGTACCAATAATAAAAGATAATATTGTTAAGGCAAGAAGTAAAGTTTCCATGATAGTATAGTACAAAAAGGTAATGATTTGAGAAGAAAGGACCTAACATATAGCTTTTTTTGCATAGGAATAAGTCATCCAAATATATCGCGATATTGCGACACTTTTTCCTCCTTGCTTTCTCCCTTTGCTTTGGACCACGAAAATGCAACATGTCACGATATCGCGACACTTTTTCCTCCTTGTGGTGTTTTGCTTTTTATTTGATCTTTAGCATATGGGCATCTTTGGTCTTCTTGGAAAACATGCAAAAAAGGTGGGTCCCCAATTTTGGGATACGTTGTGGAGTAGCCACAACACCTCCAAATGGTGAATTTCTCTGTTTAAGTTTTGCTTTCCCTTTTCTGATTAGCCTTTGGTCATGTTTCCCTTTAGTTAGTTCTTCTAGTTGGTTCCTCTAGGCGCCTTTACCTTAGGTGGCCCCTGCTATTTTCAGGCTATCTCATTTTGCTACCGTCGTTCTTCCCATTTGCCTCTGTCTTCGGAGGCCCATGACTATTTTGTACAAGGTTTAGGGACATTTCAACACCCTTTCAACCAATCAAAAAAAAAAAAAGTCATCCAAATATATCAAGATAGAGAATATAGTCCATACACATTGTTGAAGATGTATTACGGAAGGCAAATTGATAAAGATGAAAGGAATATTGAATATCACCTACAACTAAATCATTTTAGAATTTGAAAAACAAATTTTTGGAATCTTGAGACTCATGTTGGCATTGAATTCTCTAATGAAAATTTGAATAATTCTAAGCAACATTTGATCATTACATGCTAGGAGCAAAGGAAATACTAGGAGTAGAGTAAGCATTAGTGAGCAAGCTCTGAGTAGTTGAAAAGTAAATGCTAGGAGAAGAGTGAGTGCCAATGAGCAAGGTCTAAGTAGTTGAGAAGGAAATGACTCCATGCAAAACCACACATGGAGCATCATTTCTAGTGCCCTTAATATTTGAAAAGTGCATTGTAGTCCTGACATGAGCAAATCAAATAGTCAATGAAGAAGCTGTGTGAATAAGTCATGGAAAGAAGACATGTGTGCAAGTGTTCAAGGTTAGAGTATTATTAAAGATTGATATTTTATTGAGGTATTATTAAGAGTTATAAGGTAAAGTTTTAAAGTTTTATTGTTTAAATATAGGAGGAATAAGTAAAAATTTTTATTATATTTTTTGAAAGTTCATCTAGAGTGGTAAGGTTATTTAAAGTAGGGATTAATAATTTTTTTAATTATAATATTAGGAGTTATATGAAGGTTTTTGAAATTATTTGAAAGTATTATCATTTATTTTTAAGAGAGTTATTTTTGAAAAATATTTTTTAAAGTTGGAGTAATAAGGTTTACAATTAGGTTATTTAAATTTTTAAAGTTTTTAAAAGTTTACTTTTATATTTTTGACAAGATTTAAAATTAAAAGTTATTGAATATTTACAAATTTATTCATCTTGGATACAAATGAATTTCAACATAAAAAACTAGGAAAACATAAATTTGTGAAACTTATTTTTAGTTTCTAAACTAGGGAGACATAAGGTTTACTACTCCATAGGATTTCACATTAGAAATTTTGAATTATTTTAGAAGTTTAGGAGTTATAATGATGTCTACTTCAAAGGAATCAAAATCTACAAATTTTATGGATAATAATATGATGTTTATGATTAGAAAAGAAAAATAAATACCATAAAATTTGGAATTAATAATTTTATTGAAAATTTTGAAGGAAATATAGATATAGTTTCAAGGTTAAATTATAGTGAAGCCATAGATGAAAATTTTAAAACATTGAATACTATTTGCATCTAAGACTTTTTTAAGTAGTTGATTATGGAAAATATAGTATTATGATACCTTTAGATATAGGTAGCATAATTCATATGGCATTGTTTTCACTTAAGCTTCATAAAAATGAGAATGTGAACAAAAATAGTTGATTGAATATCTTAAGAAAAAAGTGGAAATAGGAGAATATTTTATAGAAAGGATATTTCATTCTTCATGTACTATTGAAATTCTAAGTTAATCTAAGTTAGGAATTTATTATGATGCATTAGGTGAAACTTAATAAGCTTCTATACAAGAAAATAAATAATCATATGATTCTAAGGACAAAGGCAAAGGAAATATTCTTATGCAAGAATATGATGACAATGAGAGAGATCAAGAATCTTGTAATCTTGAAGCTACAAATATTGAAGAACATGAATCCAAATTCAAAGAATATGAATATGAAATCAAAGCAAAATACAAGAAAGAGAATGAACCTATTGAAGCTCAAGAATAATATCACATGCATTGCAAGGTTACTTGAAGATTGGAGATAAATATGAAGACTATGATTGAAGAACAAAATATTCAATAACCAGATAATGGGTTAGTCTATGAATGCATTTCCTATTCAAGTGTCATGTGAGTTAGTGTGCAAGTGTAACTTGAGTCTATGTGCACAAGTGTATTATATGTAAGAGGTGAAAATATGTAATGTAAAGATGTGCATAGTGTATTAGGCTAGAGTGTGCAAAATGAAGGTCAAGAGTCATGTATAGGTGTGCATACAATATAGATTCAAGTGTTCATCAGGTATGCAAGTGTCAAGTAGAGATGATAAGAGTCATAAGACTTGGCATATGGAGATGAATAGTTAAGTATCCAAATATTCATAATTCTATGGATATATACTCCATAAGGATACAATACCAGATCATCACATTACAAAGCAAGTTCTTATCATATTTGTAAGAGAAAGTGGAGTTATAAATATTGCACACATTTTGAGAAAATAATATTGTAAGTTGTTCTACATGCTTAGTACATGTATGATTCATGCTATTTACATTTATATTGCTATTTATTATTAAATTTTATTTGATATATTATTAGCCTTGATATACATATTAATTTGCTCATATTATTCTACTTATATTATTATCTTGACCTTATAGTATTGTGGATATATTATATTTGATCTTGATATATTTAACTTATGATATTTCTAGTATTATTAAGGCTTAAAAAACCTTCAATATGGACATAAATTCATCATCACAACAACTGAGTACTTCAATAAATAGGTAGAGGTAATTATTCTTTCCTCTTATACTAGTCTTCAATTCTCTAAATTCATTTTCTTTTAGATCATATCTCAATATGGAGTCTCATCAATACTAATATCTAATGGTGGTATTGTTGGTCACAAATCTGCCTAAGTACAAGATTTCATCACTTGTGCGCCCTAGACTCGACCAACATTGAAAGGCCGAGGAAAAAAGAAAATTCCTTCAAAGTGATCTCTAGAGAGGGCTGGCTCCCTTACTAAATTCTACACTATTTGAAGACTAGGGATGCAGGAAAGAAATTGAAAAATAACTAAAAGAAAGGGAAATATAGCCACAGGCCGAAGTGTAGAATTTGGGGCAGACTAACAACAAAAATTCCACCAAGTTTTATAACAACATATAATAAAAGGAAAGCAGTAGAATTTAACTCACACCTTTGTAGAGATAACCCCTAGATCGCATTTCAAAATCTATTCACTAACCAACAACATTCAAATTCAGAATGCAGAATTCAAAACTTAACAGCAAGAGCATGAGCATAAACAAAAATGATTTAAAAAAAATAAGGAAATCACACACATAAGAATGCTTGCAAATTTTAGAAGCCAAGTCTCTTCTATTGATGTAGAGAACTTAGAGATTTTTCTTGCAAAATATCTAACCTCCCTTTACAATAAGAATTTTATTAGTATTTATAGAGGTTTTCACCTCTTTCATTAAATACATGTGGAGGCAAAGTGTCGACCACTCAGCCACCAATAGCAACAACTTTCTCCTCGACCACAACAATGAACCAATGAGCAAATGCCAAATAAAATAACTGATGATTTTATCACATGGCATATCAAGCTTCAACACAAATCATCGGTCCAGTTTCAATCTCCATGGTGGCACCTTGGAAATGCATGGCCACAAAGTGGTTGATGTGTTGAAAATGAACAATATTGCACTGGAATAAAGAGCACATGCTTAAACTTGGTAGCTTCAGTGATCATATCACCTCAAGAATTATATTTATCAATATTAATCTATTTTCAAGGAATATTTGCACCAAACTTCACCAAAAATTACATCCATAGGAAAAAGTGTTCAACGTGTGAAAATACTTAAAAAAGAAAAACAATTTTTGAACAAAGATTACAACAAAATTCCAATGTGGCACCAATGATTACAACTTTCAATGTGGCACACTACAAAGAAATTCCAATGTGGTAAAAATGCCAACATTTCTGGAAGCTCACAGGGTATTCATCTTGCCCGAATGTAATCGATTCCAGACCTTTATTCATTGGGTATAGAGTTCCCACTTGCAGATGCATCTGATGGTTAGCTAATTGTATCAGCTTTGTCTTGCTTTTTGATATGTGCTGTGGTGGATTCATATATCACAACTGCTTCAGCCCATCCATCTATGGTAATCACCTCCCGAGCTTTGAGAGTACCCACAAGATATCGAAAAGTATCAACCTTTTCTATATCAAGATTTTTGGCCCTTTGGCTAAGCTCCAATAATCCAGATTCAATCCGAATGAACTCTCTCATTAATGGTAACACATGCTCTTCGGTGATGGGCTCCTCCAAATTATCAATATTTGAAGTATCCGTCATGAAAACATCCCATAATGTATCCAGGTCTTTATTTACCAAAATATTTCCTTGATCATCAACAAAACTAGGAAAACCATTATCTGCAAGTGTTTCAAAATAAACCAATGAAATACCTATTTTATGCTCAAAGGTCTCTTGCAACTGACAAGCTTCTTTAATCAAATTCATATTGGAGAAATAACTGTGTAATGTGATTTTAGCACTCGCCAAAGCATGGGCTATATCACTCATTGGATGCATATTGAGATTTATTTGAGTCATTGCTTGGATCTTCATGGCCATTTCCAATTTTGGCTCTAAATCTTGCTCCATGCTATCTATTATAAGTCCACCATATGAAACAACTACCTAAATATCCTGAAGGAACAAGAGCACTAATGTAGCCTTGGTCACAATTTTTTTACAATTAGTCAACATCTAACAACGAGCTTCCTTAATCTTGTCCTTGGTGAGGGACACAAAGTGCATTGATTTTGCTACCAATTGATTCTACAAGTTCTGAAGCTGATCCTACAGAGCTTGAATTTTTAGTTGTGCTTCCTGCTCGACTACCTAAAACTATGTAGTTGTCTACTTGCTCTCTGCTATGTCACTTTCCAAATGCATCACCTGTTACTGCCATTGCTGAGATTCAAATTGTGCTGCATCAAATTTAGCCTATTGTTCCTCTAAGGCTTCCTTGAGATTTTTGATTTTCTTTTCAGCTTGAATAAGAAGATCCTTGTAATGTTTTTCCTGCAGATACATGGAACTTGATGCCTCCTATATGGTACCCATGTGCTCAATTGGATGCTTCTTTGTGAGGTCCTCAGTGACAGGTTGGTATGAATATTCACTAGATGTCATTTCTCTTTGAGGTTTCTGAACCCGAGGAATCATGGTCACTGTGTGCTTCTCCATTGCTATGGGATCAAAAGTCACTTTCTTTACTAGTTGTGCCATGGCTAGTGAATCCTTTCTCTTACGATTTTTCCACCACCTAGATGAACTTTGTTGTGCCTTACTGAGTTTTTTCGCTATTGAGCACTCAGGTAGCAACTCTATATCAGAGACTAATGGCTCCTCCATGATAAAAATTAGGGAAGAGAGAAAATAAGCTTGCTGGGGATTAGATTCAACCATAGGAATGGAAGTGGAGGGGATCTCAGCTATGCTTACTCGAAGAGGTGCTTGCGTGCTTATGGAAGAATATGAAGGTATGGAAGATGAAATAGAGGGTAATTGAAGGGAAAATGGATTTGGGACAGATGCAAATGAACTGAAGGCAAGAGAAAATTATGGAATGGGTGAAACTGAAGAAGCACTAGTGACCTGTGACTGTGGGACAAAAGTGGGAATGGGAGAGGTGGATGTGACGGGAGGTGAAGTAGACATAGGAACTATGGATGAAAAAATAGTGGTCACCAAATGCTTATTAATGAGAGAAGAAGAAGGAAAATGCATACCTATGGGCTCCTCTCATTTTGTTCTTATGATCATTTGAGTTGATGGTAAACATTGTTGTATCACAATATTTTCTTCTCCTTTAGATTGTTCCTTCCTAATGTTCAGATCAACCGATGTCACCATTGAATCAGAGTGTGTTGGCTCAATTGCTTGTGATGAATACTATTTTATGCTCAGTGCAAAATGTGCTCCACTCCTAGGCTTCTTTGCTATGTGAGGGAAAGGAATTTCCATGGCTACACTCCTTTTATTTTGTAGAAATTGCTCTTGCTCTTCCTCTTCAATAACAATCCTCTATTTTTCCAATACCTCCACTTGTCCAATAATTTCTTGTTCTTTACCTGGACTACTAATACTTTTAGGCACCAAATCAGCAAAGGAGAGGGGCTGATACTTCTCATAATTATCATCATAAATATTTGAAAAAGAATCATCTATAGCCATCAAATATTTTGTTTTGAGCTTATTTTTATGAACTCTCATGATCCACCAATTGGAAATCTTTTCATCAGACCAATCAGGCAATTTGGTCTTCATTTGCTCAAACAAACCTTTAGGATGAACCTATTCTGAGTGATTGGTAGGGTCATATTCAACCTCCATTTCATAAAAATCATGCCAAGGAGGAAGTGACATCATCTTCTCTACATGCCATTCAATATCATGCCCTTCAGGATTATTCCTTTGTCGCACAATATCTTCTCTGGGGCAAAAATGAAATGTTTTTGCCTTGATGAAACTGGCAAAAATACCCAAAGGATCATACTTCCATTTTTTTGGGAGCCCAACCAATCCATGATCATAGAGTGTCTTAGAAATCAGTTCATTCTGCCTACATTGAGTAACTGTGATATCACCAAACTTGAAAGGCATAACACATGTATTTTTTTTCTATTACCTGACCCATAGGTATCATTTATAAAATCACTTTGTCGGGCTACTTCCAAGGCAAAAAGATGTTCAGTTGTAAAATATGGTAGCAAAAAAGGTTTACCAGTAAAACCATACAATCTAACTACCATGCCTTGGGTTAGTTAAAAAACATCACCTTTTTTTTTATCAACCACTTCTTCTTGTAGGGCCCGAGGCACTCTGTTGCATACTCCATACATTATCTCCAAAGCAAGCCCTAAAAACATTCTATTGAAGTTATAATAGGACTCATTCTTGGACAAACTCTGAGTCCATGAGTATACTGGTAATGTTTTTCCTGCTTCATCTGTCTTTTTTATTGCTACAAAAGCAAAATGAGAGTGCATATGGTAGAAAAAATACCATGTCAAGAGGGAACAATGCCTAAAGGTAAGATCTCCATTTTGTACCTTTCTCAATTGTGAATGTATCCTCATTTCTAAGAAACTTGCCCAATCAAAGAAAATTGAATTTGGAGATGCTGTTGCGAAAGTTGGAGCATAAAACCCTGGTTGTGAAATGTATTGCACCAATGATGCTTACCACTTTTGTACTGCAAAATCTAAAGATAATTCTGTTAGCCATGCTATCATTGAATACAAATATGGGCTCTTGAAACTTTTCAATGGTGTCAGAATTTTTGGCAACTCTCCCAATCATGGGGTATTTAATAACTGGCTCTCCATGAACTGTCGCATCTGAATGGTAGGTTGATACCTCTCCTCCTCCTCCTTAAAACTGAATTGTTTTAATGTAGTAGAAGATGAAAGTTGTGCACCGCAAGCAAATGTATCCTGTATGGAACTAGCTAAGATACTAAACAACACTTCTCCGTGGGTATTTTGGACAGTCCTTGCAATAATGTTGTAGCATTGTGCAATTGCCTAGATCAGCTTAGGATATGGATGCACATGTGTACACAAGTACGAGGAGAGATGAGAATGAAATGCTATAGTACGAGGACTCCCAGCAAACATATGTTGTGCAACAAACTCAGCATCTAGATGCAACATTTCTACTCCCTTGTTGGTGATATTGCAATCTTTAATCTATCCCAAGCGATCATCATAAGGTTTTAGTTCCATATCTTCAACCTTTTCTTCTCAAGCTCTTCACGACTTCTTCGTGATCTCAGGCCTTTTTTGTACATTCACCTTCTTGGCCTCTGTAGCTTTCATCCTCATCTTCAACTTCATTTGAATATGCAACAATGAACAACAAACCCTGGAGCAAAATGGATTCACAATACTTCGATGTAGGAACCCTGCAAATGCTTTGATTGAAAACAAAAGGATGGGCCTCCTTTTTATAAATTTCCATACACATTCGTTGGAAGGCTTTCTAATTTCATGGGCACCTCATGCATTCCAATGATGCTTTTATTTTTTTATTTTTATGCTTCTTACCACTTCTTGAAATGCGAGAAGTGGTAGTTTTTATTTTTTTATTTTTCTAGAAAGTGTAATGAGTGAGTGGAGTGAGAAATGGTAATGAGCGGAATTTACGGATAGTGCAGCACAGAGAAGGGAGGTGCATGGGAAAAAATAGGAGCGAAAGGATTTAAATGCATAATAGTTTTTCTTATTTTAGTATAATTGTTTTTTTTTGGAAAGGAAGCGGAAAGGATGGAAATGAGAACTAGGAATGAGCTTTTTGAAAAAGAGAAAAGAGAAGCATAGGATGGGTTGTTTTTGCTTTTTGAAGAGATTATTTTTCATTATTATTTTTTTTTAAATGGCCGAAATGGTTTATTCGGGGGATGAAATGGGAATTTCGGGACCCGAAATAGTGTTTTCGGGCGTTCGAAATGAGTATTTCGGAAGGATAACGAAGACTGCGGACGGGGAGTGGTGGAAGACATGTATATTAGGAGGTCCTAAAGGGCTTTTTTAGGACTCGAAATAATGTTTTCGGGGACCCGAAAAGTCTATTTCGGGGGGAATATGAAGAAATTTCGGGCATGCATGAGCACGTAATATTATTATTTTTTTGTTGGTTGAATATTCAAAGGGCGAGAGGGAAGGGTTTCAGGATTCCGAGCACTATTTCGGGATTCGAAAAGGGCATTTCGGGCATGGAGGAAAGGGAGGGACGGAATGAAAATTTTTAATATTTTATTTGAGGTCCGAAATGGGTATTTCGGAGGCCTGAAAAAGGAATTTCGGGTTATGTCTTTTCTTATTTTAAAAAAAAAGGGTTTGGGAGGGAAAATTCAAATTTGGGAATTTGAATTTCGAATTGAGCAGGGAGGGAGTGGAGAGTTTTTTTTTTTTTTTATTTAAAAAAATTTCTTGCATGGGGGAGTTGGGAAAAAAAAAGCAGCCAAAATCCAAAAAACAAGGGTTCCAAGGTAAGGCCATGTTATAGAGCGTAAAGCGGGGAAAATGCAAGCCTTTTTTTTTTTTTTTTTTTTTCAAGCGGGGAAAATGCAAGCCTTTTTTTTTCTAGAACATTGGACCCCCTAAACACCTCATCCAACTTGATTTTTTTTGTTTTTAAGTTTTTAAAGAACTCCCTAGTTAAGCATAACCTTCCTAGAGTAGTACTCAGATGGGTGACCTCCTGGGAAGTCCACACAGAACCTGCTCAACTCTGCTCAACAGGTCCACATAGAACCTATCCAAATATGCTCACCAGGTCCACATAGAACCTACTCAACTCTGCTTAATAGATCCACACAGAACCTGTCCAAATATTCTCAACAAGTTCACACAAAAATTGTCCAAATCTGCTCAACAAGCTCACATAGAACTTGTCCAAATATGCTCAAAAAACTCACACATAACTTGTCCAAATATGCTCAATAACTTTCTCAACTCAAATCAATCTCATAGAAGCATAAAGAGAATTTTTAGAGACTCAATATGTTCTATACGCAAAACTCAATATCTTTCTCAAATCAATCTCATATAAGCATAAAGAGAATTGTTAGAGACTCAATATGTTCTATACTCAAAACTCAATCTCTGTCTCAACTCAATATCAACTCAAATTAAAATATAGAATAGTTTGTTTTATGGAACTTGAACAACCGCTTCATACATCCACTTGAATAGGCCCAATCAAATCTACTCAACCAATCACTCAAGAAACAACTCTTGCTCACAAACCCTAGTCCAAGCATGTATCATCCAACTCAAAATATTTCCAATATTGCTCAACAACAAATCTCACATAACAATGATACTCATGATCTTTTCAAACCCTAGTTCAAGTTCTTTACACAATCCAATGGCTTCAACAACAATGCTAATAAAACAAGGTTTCAATCACAACACTTAATTATTGAAAACCTTGAAGCATTAACTCAAACACTTCACTCAACCAATGGTCTCAATAACAATGCTTATCAAATAAGGTTTAATCGCAACACTCAATTCAGAAAACCTTGAAGCATCAACTCAATTTTTTTGAAAAGGAAACCCTAATTAAATCCTTCTCTCCAAATATTTTTTCAAAAATCAACCAACCAATAAAATTATCAAAGGAAAATATTTCCCATACCTTTTTGTTGCCAAGGAGTTGTTCACAAAATTTGCCACACTTAAATTTTTTTTTTCCAATCTCAATAAGGGTTAGAGGACTTCAATAAAAATCACAATGCAAAATATAACTTTAAATACACCTTATTACTCCAACTTAATTTTAACATCCACCAAGGTCCTTTTAGAAGAAAACCCTTATAAAAAATAATAGCCAACAAGTCTTAAAATAATTCTCAATTAAGATTTTATTATAACTCCTTATACCTCCTAAAACATAACTCTCAAAACAACAATTTCTAGATTATAAAACTCAAATAATCATCAACACTTCACCTTCAAAAATTAATCACCACAACCTTTATTTAATAAAGTTTATTAAAAAATTAATAAACTCTAAAACAACCTTATCACTCCTACCTTAGGGCATCAACCATAAAATTTTAATTAAAAAATCATACCTGCCTCAAGGGGTTTCGATCCCATGACTTGCCCTCACCACGAGCGCATTAGCCGTGACTAAGGTTGCCACACAAGCTACACACTCGTTTGTAAAGGGGGAAGCACCATGTACTTCCTCTTTGTGTTTCTCCTTGCCCATGTTTAATAAAACATCCACCTTGGGTGCTTCCACAACACTGACACCAAAAACCACTTCGTGAGAGTCAAACGCATGACCTTCATGATCTCAATGCCTTTGTTCTCTCCAAGCCGCCACTAGGCCACATTGCCCAATGCAAATTGGGGGGTGGTCTCACTCTGTATTATCCTCTGCTTCCTTTGTTAAACGTTTTAAATCACATGAGCTCGTTTTTGCATATGCCACACAATTTCATTCGAGAAAGGATAATTAATGAATGAATATGGGCATGTACTTATATTGCCTTCCTCCTTTTTTTTGGAACGTCAACGGTTTGATTGAATGCATCACGTCGGCGCTCTAAGGCTTCGAAAGCCTTAGTAAAACCCAACCTTTGGGTTTTTAATTATTAAAAACTTTGCGCTCAAATATATTTTATTTCTCTAAAATCCAACCTTAGGGTTTTAATCAAATGAACTTTATCTTTTAAAATCTAATTATATTATAATTAAAATTATAATATTTTATTATATTTTTACCACTGTGGTAAATATTATAATAACAATTATAATATTTTTAACCTTCCAATGCTTCGGATGAATTGCTTCCATGGATAAGTAAAAACATCTTTCTGACCCAATATTTTTAGGTGTAAAATAAAATATTTTAACCCATTATAAACTTCCATTAAACTTTGCACTTGAACTAAAGAAGAACTCTCACTGGCATCTTGACATCAATGACAACTTTGGCTTAGGGACTCAAAATATCCAACAATCATCCCCTTTGTTATTTATGGCAACCCACATTCTTTTTACTGAAACTAGACCTTTATTTTTGCTTATGCTCCCACTGGGACATTTCTCCCCCTGGCTCAATGCTCCCTCAAATATCAAATCTCTCCCCAATACACAAATCTCTCCCCCTTTGACATCAATGAAAAAGGGTCACCTTTGGGGCTTGGGGCTAAGAATGAGCCTCTTAGATTAGCCCATCGCCCACCTCCTCATGAGGTGGTTAATTTTGCGGTGAGAGTATTTCTACTCCCCGAAAACATTGTTCTTTACCTTTATTCTTTTCCCTTCTTTTCTAATTTTCCTAAATCCTCTAATTGTTTCTATCCAAGTCATCATACCTATTCCTATCATCATTCTTGTTTCTATTCTTGTTCTTGTTCACATCTAGGTTCCTTTTTCTATTCTTGTTCCTACTCTCATCCATATTCCTATTTCTCTTCTTGTTCCTGTTCATGTTCTCATCCATGTTCTTGTTCCTGTTCCTATTCCTATTCATGTTCCTGTTCTTGTTCCTATTCATACCTATTTTTGGAATGTCTGATCTACACCACTTTTCTGTGTGACCATCATTATTGCACTTATAACACTTAATGATATTATTCCTTGGAGGTCCAAATATCTTAGGATTTCTCGTAGTGAAGCTATATCCTCTTCTTTCATGAACCCTACAATTCATTGCCTTGTGACCAAACTAATTACATGAGTAGCAATACCCATGGAAAAATTGTCCATTCCCATATTCCTGTCTTTTATGTATCCTGCATTGTGAAGCCATGTGCCCAAACCTGTGATATGAAAAACATCTTCCATTGAAGCTCTATTTTTTTGACCTCACTGGTCTCCTATTCTGATTTATGTTCCATCTATATCTTCTCTATGCATTGTTCCTATATTTGTTGAACTCTTTATTGTCCAATTCTTACTCTGATGTATGATCTCTTACACTATCTTCTTCTAAAGTATCTTTATCTAAATTTTCCTCTTTAGAACTTGAAGTTAACTCTCATTCTATTTATTTTGAGTTTGTTCAAAACCAAGACCTATTTCGTTTGTTGACCTTATTTGAACCTTGACTATCTTATCCATAATATTTGAGCTATTATTGAATCCTTTCATCTTGATCTTGGAGTCCTCTAAATATTCTTTTAGTAGTTCCACTTCTTGTGCTAACTTCTCACATTCCAATATCTTTGCTTCTAACTTATATTTGAATCATTTTGCCTTAGCCTTTGATTTTTCTAAATCATCTATGAGCAATATTATCTCTTCATCACATTATTGAAACTGAATTTCAAGTTTATAGTGTTGCTTTCTTACCTTATTTATCATGTCAAGTGCATAGATAAGTTCTACCTTGAGATCATAACTATTCTCTGCTGAATAATACTCTATTTGTTTACCTTTTTCCACATTATTAATTTCTTTTGGCTTGTCTTCTATAGGATCACTTACTTCTAATTCTAAATCCATTAGAAGATTTTCATCTGGTCCTTCAAGTGCATTCTCATATTCATCATCACTAAAACTATAACCATCCCTTGTACAATCATCTTCAATATGTCCAAATTTACCACATATAAAACACTTGAGAATAACTAGAGTATTTTTCATCATAGGTTATATTTTAGGATTTGTAATTGGTTGCTTTGGAGACTTTAAGACTTTTCTTACAATTGTTAAAACTATTCAAGCCTAATTTTTTTGTAAATCTTGAGTTAGAGTACTAATCAAACTATAAGCTTCTTTACCCTAGGGTCTAATGTTTGAATACCTAGAATTATCTTGATCTTCAATGAGCTTCCTCATATCCCTAGTGATATACTTTGATGGGACTTGTGGCCTCCTAGTGTACAAGGGGACTGCTTCATCCATCATGGTGTATAATTTTGATTCATCCCAAGTGACGAATATTTTCTATATAATTGAGGAATTACCAACTGGTGGCATAGTTAGAGGTAGGTAGGTAGGTAGATTTTGGATATACCACCTAGGATTTTGACTATGATATGGTGTAGAATTATGGTAAAAAAAAACATTATGACTACTTAAGGTTTATTTTTGACATGAAATTCAAAAGGATAACAACCAAGAGTAGAATAGTACCATCCAACAAGATCTTGGACATTATTATTTTACATTGTGAGTAAGTCCCTGACTGTGTTTAGAGATATTTTTTGGACTTGAACTAGAACAAGTACTACCTACTGAGTCAAAACTTTTAACTAATTGTGATTTCTATTGATAGGAAATAAAGGATTTTGATATGCATTTGGAGGTGATAGGCCACTTTTATTTTCCTAGAAAGGAGGCTTTAGGTATTCTTGGTAAGGAAACCTTTGATAATTCCTTTTTAGGTTCATGATGTCATTAGATATTATTCTCATCATGTTCCATATTTCATCAATTTTAGCAACATAAGGAGTAGAAATTTAGGCTTGTCATCTTCATCCATGTGGGTTTGCTCTTATTTAATATCCATGGAGGGAAATCTATGTTGTGCATGTGGAGATGGCTCCTATTTTTCCATATTGACTTATTTTTCTCTAATTTCTATGGAAGTAATTTGCTTTATAAGATTCATTTGGGGGTTTTCTAATGAATTTTTAAGCTTTATCCCATACATCTTGTAGATTATCATGTGTGTCTAGTCCAAGGAAATAAAGATGTTGATCTTGGTGTAGAAGCCCCTTAGCAAGAATATCCTAAATATGGTTAGTAGATCAATCATTTATATATCATGGCACATTGTTAGGTCATGGAAGGATTTGAGATCCCTACGAAAGTCATGTACTAATTCAAAGAATAGTACCAAAATGCCATCTAGCTAAACCACTCTATTACTAATGGGATCACATACTAAGTTGAGTAGTTATGCTACTTTTTTATGCATAACTAATGTGATTTACCTAGATTCTACTAGGTCGTTATAAATTAGCTTATCTCTATAGATTGATATTAGATAAATGACATAGATTTGGGCTAACAAGAATATAAGGTAGAGACTTGTAGCATGATGAGTGTATTTTCTAAGCCCAAATATTTCTACATTTTATAGGGCCTCTTCTAAATGCTTCATCTACTCTATAATTGTTTTGACATCCCAAATAAGTATTGCTATGGTGGACTTCCTTAGGTGCTACACTATATTAAAGGATCTAACAAAAGGATTCATTAATATAGTGCATGATATTAGATGAGGTATAGGTATTTTTGTAATTATAGGTTATCTTTTAGGATTTGTAGTTGGTTTCTTTGGACACTCTAGGACATTTTTTACAATTTCCAAAATTATTCAAGCCTAAATTTCTATTAAATCTTGAGTTAGGGTACTACTCCAAATATTTACTTCTTTACCTTGGGGTCTAAGGTTTGACTACCTAGACTTCTCTTCTTGTTCAATGGGATTCATATTAGACCTAGTGATATACTTTGATTGGACTTGTGGTCTCGCAATGGAGAAGGATACTGCTTCATCCAACATGGTGTATAATTTTGATTCATCCCAAGTAATGAAGGTTTGCTATAGAATTGAGAAACTGCCAATTGGTGACATAGTTAGAGGTATGCATGTAGGTAGGTTATGGAGACAACACCTAAGACTTTGACTATGAAATGGCATAAAATTATGGTCATACAAGGTCATCATGAATACTTATGGTTCATATTTGACATGAAAGTCAAAATAATAACAACATAGAGTAGAATAATACCATCCACTATGATCTTTGACATAATTATTTTACATTGTGAGTAAGTCCCTAATTATGTTTGGAGACATTTGTTGGAATTGGACTAGAAATTTTACTATGTACTAAGTCAAAACTTGTAACTAATTAGGATTTCTATTGGTCATAAATAAAGGCTTTTGAAATCCATTTGGAGGTGATAGGACACTTTGATTTCCCTATAAAAGAGGTTTTAGGCAATATTGGTAGGAAAACATTTGAGAATTCATTTTTAGGGTCATGATGTCATTAGATAATATTCTCATCATATTTTATATTTCATATTTCATATTTCATCAATTTTAGAAACATAAGGAGTAGAAATCTAGGCTTATCCTAAGCTCATGATAGGAGTAGTTAGATTTGTGATGGGTTGGATGGTTAGAGAGGAGAGATGTAAGGGATACATTTAGGAAAATAATGGTGTAGGTGGTATTTGGGCTAACCTCCCTATTTGAAATAGATCATTTTTAGTTGTGATGGCTATCCCATATGTTCATGGTAATGAGTTACCTCCCTTAGACTTGACCATCATGGCAATTTTAGAATTAAAATATTTCAAGAATTAGATAAATTACATACCTAGGGGAGACTAGATATTGTTAAGGATCATCTACCAATTCTTATGGAACTAGACATTGAAATCATCTATTATTTCTATGGGAACCCTTTTGATGGTGGTGAGTTGCTCCAAAGAAGACTTCCCATCTACGTTCTATTTGAATATGTTTACTAAGAGGTTTTTTAGTTGGTATTACATTTTTAAAATTGAAGGTTAGTGTTTATATACTATTCATGATGGTTTTCATTGAACGATGTTACTAGTAGCCTTAGGGATATATCTTTTATTTCAATGAAATGCACCACACACAAATCACCAAGTGCTACAAATATTCCATTAGGGTGACGACATATTATCCTAGAAATAAGATAGGGATTTGAATATGGAAATGGGAAGTCGATATCATACAATAGGTGGAGTAGGAAGGATTAAGGGATATCTATCATTCCATGTCAAAATATTTGAGGAGGCTCATTTTGTGAAACTACCATTTTACATCATCAGTTCCTCCTCACTCTTTAATTTAGGGATACTAGTAGCTCTTATTGATTAACTATATTAAAATATTTGGTTATATGCCTCTCACTCATATATTTTTTATCACTTTCCTTGAGAACAAAGTAACTAGGTGGGGAGATAAAAGACCAAGAAATAGATATCCCCATTAGATTTTTTATTTTTTTTAAAGCGAAAAACCCCTTGCGGGGCCGCATTGGTTTGAGAGACCACGAACAAAGGGTTCTACATTGTCAAAGTCACCCGAGAGTCGCACCTGACCCTGCCCGCACCAACATTATCAATTGGATTTTGGATATCCAATTCATCTTTTTGGTAGGGTGGAGATTTGAACCTGGGACCTCCCTTGGAGGATTGCCCTCTCCTCTCCAACTCACCTACAACACCTGGGTATCCCCATTAGAATATTAGACTAAATTTTATCAAACATATTTTTTAATTTTTTTTCTTTTTAGTAGAGTCACCAGGTGAATATCCTAATGCTTCACTACAAGGGGATTAGCTATGAACTTCATTGAGACCAATGTATAGAACTTTATATTAGTGTTGTAGAGAAAATGTAAAATTATTTTTTCACTAGGCATGAAAAAAAACTTGCTATCAATTTTGGATGTTTTGGCATGTTATACAATAGCCCAACATGCGTGGAACACCTATGTCTCACAAAGAGTAAAATAACAGGAAGCTCTATGGAAAAATATAATGTCTATGTGGAAACCTCTAGGGTTTTTTTTTGTTGTCGAATACTCATTGGGTTTAATATTTAAGCACTTTCAAATCTTGCAAGATTAGGTTTGCTTTTGTTAGGGGTGCAAGGAAAGGAATCACAATGAATATAAAAGACAAAAAATATAAATAATAGGAAAGTAACTTGTTAAAATTTAAATTGAAAAACATTAAACACCTAAGCCAAAGGGGTTATGCACCAAGATCAATATTATCTCTTTATGCCATGAACAAGATATAGTTGAACACTTTCACCACAATGTAAAAGTTAGAATTTGAACACATTCACTAAGCATAGAATAGAATTTCTAACACACTTAGGTAAGTATGACAAAATGTAATTAGCCATATCTGTCATTCATATGTTGGAATAATTACAAGTCATGTGATTTGAAGAGGCTTGATTCTACGTAGATAGGAACTCAAGGTTTGAGACTTGCTCATATAATTGGAAAGGAGTAAAAGGAAGATCTCACAATGCTAGATATGAGGCACAAGTAGACAACTCCCAATACATTTATAGTAAAAAATGGGCTTATTTATAGGACAAGATAAGGGATCCTTCCATTTGAAACTTTGTGCAAAAGGTATGTTTATTCCTCTCTACTCTATAGAAAAAATCCTTTTGTAAATTAATTTATAGCCTTGAGGTTATGGATTTGGAACCTTAGGATGTAGGGTTATAATGAAATATCCTATTTCTAGTGAATTAGGATGGTTGTACCATTATGTTCTTGATAGGTTCCTCCCTAGGATCTCTTTGAAGAACACAAGCTTATACTAAGAGGGGGGTGTGAATAGTATAATATAAAACTTTTCCTTTAAAACCAATAATTACAATAATGTGAATGCAATAATAAATCAATACAAAATTTCCATACACATAAGAGACACTGGTTTTACTTGAATATTAATTTTACTATCTTTACACATATTTTCTTTGGTGTAGCCTAAAATATTTCCACCAATATGACTGCTTGCATTATGTTAGGTCTTGTAGCTGTGACATATAGTAAGATTCCAAAACTGGATCTATACAAAGCTTGATTAGCCCCAAGAGACTCATCATATTTACTTAACTTACATCCTATAATCATGGGGGTCTTGTTGAGTGGTATTTTCACACATTTGTGAAATTACACTCTTCCTTAGGATTTGTGTTCCAAATCCCCTCTTGCAAAGAATTCAAACTAACAACTTCTCCAAGGTCTCCGCTGTATTAGCATTTGCAATTGTGTATTAGTAATCTCAAATAAATATATTCAAAAATGCTTGGAACACCTTAGTGATTGCAAGTAACTGTAAACAAGGGGCAATGTTGGTTTATTTCCATGAAACTTTAGTGATTGTTCATTATTTTATTTTTTTTAGATTTTATAATTTTTTAAATGTTCATTTTAAACCTTCTAGAAAATAAAATAAAATGAACAAAAGGAAATACAGAAAATTAAAAGTAGAACACGTTCAGTCTGATGCTATCCTATTCCAAAAAAACCGAATACGTGAGAGTTTTGTACATGCAACCTAGCCTATTTGACCTGCCAAAACAAACACAATCAAAGTAAACTAGGTGCTAGCTTCTAGGGTTTAAAATAATTTCTAAATTATAGACATTCACATGAAATCACCCACAACAATGGCATGAATTTCATTTACAAATCTGAAATCTAAAAGGAGGAACATAGAATAGTTAAAATGAAGCATGCAAAAAATTTATCATCCTTTCTTGCCCATAAAATGCAAATTTTTGAACAATTCTGCATTAAAAATGTCCTGTTATAATAGCAGAATCTTTGGTTTTTCTCAAAACTAGCAAAAGTGAAAGAAAAGCACTCCACAGCAGGCTCAGAAAGGCTAATCACCCTCATCTCTGCAACCCGCTCGCAGCGGTTTCCCCCCTCGTATCAATATGTGCCTCTACATTTTATACTTGTTGGTATGGTTCTCTGCTTCGTTCTGTGATGCTTCGTTTCACCTCCCAGATCATATCATTTCATCTTCTAGATCGCTTCGTTTCACCTTTCCCGCATTTCATTGCTTTTGATTTTATGCTCGAGATCTTCTCTGTGAACTATAACGCCTATGTAGCCTTTACACATGTACGCCATGTGTTCCACACTTTTCTGCATGTTCTATAAAGGCCCATGTAAATCATGACAAAAATAGCATATAACCTTACTCCTTCACTTTCACTGTGATATCGCGACACTTTCTTGCCAACAGCATTGTCTGCCTTCATGCCCAACGAAAATGAGACATGTCACGATATCGTGACATTTTTTTGTCAGTAGCTTCGTTTCTCCTCATGCACAGCGAAAATTTGACATGTCATGATTTCGCTACAAGTTTTCCACACTTAGTCTCTTTTCAATAAAGTGTCACAAAATCGCTACCATTTTTTGCCCTTTGCATGGTCTTCACTTTCTATCGCGATTTCGCGATGTCTTTGTCTGGCTAGAACGTTCCCTCAAAAGTTATGTGAAATCACTACCATTTTACCACTTAGGCCTTTTAATCCACCCGTGCCGCAAAAACACGATGCGTTGCGATTTCGCGATGCCTTTCGACTTATGCGCTTTCTGTCAGTTCTCGTCGTGATTTTGCTACACTGTTGGGCCTTATCGCCTTTGGCTCGATTTTGTCACGATTTCGTGACCATTTTATATTTTATGCCTTCTGCCCATTTGCAAGCCACGAAAATCAAACACATCACGATTTCACGATGGTTCCGCCCACCTGCTGTCGTTGACTACGTTGACCGTGATTTTGCGACATGTCATGATTTCGCTACGCTTTTCTGCTTCGCGCCCCGTTTGACTGTCTTGACCGTGATTTTGTGACATGTCACGATTTCGCTACAATTTTCCATTCTGCCTTTCTCTCTCCTCTTTGGGCCGTGATTTCACAACACGTCATGAAATCGCAACAATTTTTTATCAATGCCCCTTTTGCTTTCCTGGGCCATGAAAATGTGACATGTCGTGATATCGCGACACTTTTTCATTTCTACCAGCGACGGAGCGACATGTCACGATATCGCAACACTTTTTCATTTCTGCCAGTGACGGAGCGACATGTCGTGATATCGCGACACTTTTTCATTTTTGCCAGTGACGGAGCGACATGTCGCGATATCGCGACACTTTTTCTCCTTAGTGAAATTTTTTGCTTTTTTCTTGATTTTTTTTAGCATCTGGGCTACTGCAGTTTTCCTTGAAAGCATGCAAAAAGGTGGGTCCCCAATTTTGGGGTGTGTTTTGGATCAGCCACAAAAAATGGCGACTCTGCTGTCAAATGCTCTTGAGCATTTTGGTGAGAACCCAACCTGAAACAAACAAGCTTAAATACAGGTGTCATCACATAGAAGATAAACAAATACCGACAGATTAGAAATACATGAAACATCCGAATCATTAAGTATCAGCTTAGTGTGTGCAAAGTGTTTCATTCCCTATCATTTGAACTTGTTCAACATTCCATTGTTAGTTTCACTTATGATTTGTATGCAAGGCTATGAATGATTTGTGAAGGATTTGATGTATGATGAAGATGCTAGAGATGCAACAACCTGCTTTATAAATGCTCAAAACTTCTTATATCATTGACAACATATTAAAGATGTCAAACCCTCTTAGGACCAAATATATGTATACTGAATTAAATTTACTAGATCTCAAAGTTGGTTATGTGTCACTACCATCTTGAACCCATGTGCAAGTGTGAGTGAAATCAAAACTTTGGGGAATAGGATTCCCAACCTAAGCGAGATGGGAATTTAACCCTATCCTTACTATTCTGATTTGGAGTTCATTACCTCATCTTGAAAAAAATAATTTAACCTGTTATGGATGAAATGATCAGGCTAGTATATCCATATGAGCAATCAGTGGTCTTGCTTTTAGACAAGACATGTTGCCACGCATGAGCATACTTAACCCCATAATCCATGACTTGGCTTTCATTCATTCTTTTCTCTATTTTTTATTTGGACCTTTGGGATGACTAACCATCCTTGCTAGGGACATGTAGTACGATCCCTCCAATCCAATATTAATATGAAATGGAAAATATTATCTTTTATCTCTTGGACCTTGGGGATGACTACCCATCCTTTGCAGAGGACACGTAGTACAATCCTTTCAATCCAATATTGAGATTAAATGAAAAAAATTAGTTTTACTTTTATTGCTTGGACCTTTGGGATGACTACCCATCCTTTGCAGAGGACATGTAGTATGATCCTTCCAATCCAAGATTTATGATGAAATGGGAAACATGGAAGCTTTGGGGAATCGGATTCTCAACCTAAGCGAGATGAGAATTAAGTCCTATCCTTACTACTCCATGTAGGTCAAATCAGAGCTTTGGGGAGTTGGATCCTCAACCTAAGTTTGATGAGGATTTAACCCTATCCTTACTACTCTGGTTTTAGGCTTTAAGCTTAATGGAAATGGTAAAAACCACTATTTTAAGGATTATGTTGCATGATAGGACAAACATGAAATATTATTTTCACCTCACCTTTTCATCCAAGTATGGTTTTAACCATTTTTCTCAAGACTCCCTTTAATGTGCTTGGTTCAAGATAGCTTGGGCAACAGTTCCCAACCTTAGGATCCTTTTAATATATGTTATGCAATAATCCTAAGAGGATTCAACACCTTCTCAATAATTGCCCATGGAATGAAAATGTAACTTAGCTGACATGTATATGCAATGTGGAATATGATATAAGCTATGAATACACTGCTTCCCTTGGAATATATCATCTATTTTACCATAATGTTCAAAACTGACAACTTCATGCATCACAAGATCCAGACGATAATATTTAAATGTTTGTGTTACTTGTGGAGCTTTCTACAACACAATTCCAATGTTTCATATTCTCCTGATTTTAGGCATAAGTTGACATCTCAAATTTATTTTTTTTTATCAAAACAAACCAAACACATCAAATGAAATCAAACACACAACCTAAATCCTAAGCCAAATAGCAATCCCAAAATGAAACTTGAAAACACAAACACAAATCGAACCAAAATTTATATACAATATAGTACAAGATGATGCCAAGCTTGGACTATTACTTTCCTGGATCCCAAAAATTATTAGAGCATTTCAACAAAAATATAACATGATATGCCTGCCAAATGTTGTGGGCATCCAACAAAAACACGACTAGACCAAACAATGCAACCCACTTCAACTTTCTTCTCTCTGTTGAGCAAGGTGCAGCAAAAGAATTGCAAAAGTATTGTCATTGTTGTCAACACAGTCAGATTGATGCAGTTGATGCAGTTCAGAGGACAGTGAGATCAAGTGCAGAAATTTTCAAGGAAAACAGAAGTGACCCAGATTCAGAAACTGGCAAAAAGAGACAAGGAAGAAAACCGTCGCGATATCGCGACATGTTTTCTGTCGCGATTTCGCGACATGGTCGAGGAGAGAGAAGGCACAGCCGAAAATGTCACGATTTCGCGACATGTCGAGTTTTCATTGAGGAGAGAGAAAATGTGTCGCGATTTCACGACAAAAAGTAGGAGAGAGAAAATGCACGCCAAATTGTCGCGATTTCGCGACATGGCCGAGGAGAGAGAAGATGCGAGCAAAACTGTCACGATTTCGTGACATGTCTGGCAGAGAAGGAAACAAAGGTGTAGCGATATCGCTACATGTTGAAATGAATGGAAACAAAGGTGTAGCGATATCGTTGCATGATGAAAATACATGGAACTAAGGTGTAGCGATTTCGCTACGTGTTGAAACTAAGAGAAACTAAGGTGTAGCGATTTCGCTACATGTTGAAACAAAGAGAAACTAAGGTGTAGCGATGGCGCTACATGTTGAAACAAAGGGAAACTAAGGTGTAGCGATTTCGCTACCATTCAAAGTTGCAAAAATTAAAGATGTAACAAGTCAAAAGCACAAGGCACAAAGTTGTAGCGATTTCGCTACTGCATGGAGCAAAGAGCGTACGGAAGCCAGAAGCGTCACGATTTCGCGACAAGAAGATTGATGACATCAGCAAGAGCCGAAAGCGTCACGATTTTGTGACAAGAAGGATGATGACGTTAGCAAGAGCCGAAAGCGTCGCGATTTCGCGACATGTTCCATTTTCGTTGGAGTTGGCAAGGAGAGTTGTACGGAAGAGCAAAGTGTCACGATTTCGCGACATGTTCCATTTTCGTTGGAGTTGGCAAGGAGAGTTGTACGGAAGAGCAAAGTGTCACGATTTCGTGACATGTTCCATTTTCGCTGGAGTTGGCAAGGAGAGTTGTACGGAAGAGCAAAGTGTCACGATTTCGTGACATGTTCCATTTTCGCTGGAGTTGGCAAGGAGAGTTGTACGGAAGAGCAAAGTGTCACGATTTCGTGACATGTTCCATTTTCGCTGGAGTTGGCAAGGAGAGTTGTACGGAAGAACAAAGTGTCACGATTTCGTGACATGTTCCTTTTTCGCTGCTGCTGGCAAAGAAGAGTGTACGGAAGCCGAAAGTGTCACGATTTCACGACAAGCATTGATGATGACGTCAACAAAGTTGAAAAGTGTCACGATTTCACGACAGGATGAAAGGAAAGCTGTTGGAAGCTGGAAGCGTCGCGATTTCGTGACAGCATTGAGGATGACGTCAGCAAAAGTTCAAAGTGTCGCGATATCGCGACAAGATGCAGGGAAAGCTTCCAAGAGCCAAAACGGTCACGATTTCATGACATGCTTAAGGATGACGTCAGCAAAAGTTCTAAGTGTCGCGATATCGTGACATGAGTGGGGGAAAAGCTTTCAAGGCCAAAATGGTCACGATTTCACGACAACCTTCAGGGTGACGTCAGCATAAGTTAAAAGTGTCACGATATCGTGACAGGTAACAGTATGGCAAGTAAAACCCGTAGGAGCATGCAAGGTGACACGTGTCGGAAAAAGCAGATAGTTAAACGTTGACAGGTGTTGGACATGCAATGCAACAGCCAAACATGCATAATTGAAACGCATTCGAAAAGCCGAATTTGAAGGATAATAAAAGCATTCGAAAGGTCGTATTTGCAGGCATTCTAACAGACGTATTTGAAGCATACAGAAAAGTCGAACATGAAGAATCGAAAAGCTTTCGAAGAATCATATATGGAATTTCGAAAAAGCATTCGAAAAGTCGTATTCAAAGAAATTGAACAGTCAAAGTGCATGAAACAAAATTGTCGTACTGCATGGTTTCAAAAGACGTATTGCAGGGTTTCGAACAGTCGAAGTGCATGGAACCGAACAACCGTATTGCATGGATTCGAACAGTCAGAGTATGTGATTCGATTGCATGCAGAATTGAAAGGTTATAAAAGAATAATCGTACAGAGAAGATGTTGCTGTTGTTAGAGAGAAATTGCTGTAAAAGGAGAGTTAGAAAAGAATCAAGAGAAAAATAAGCAGAGCCGTGAGAGTGTGCAGAGTTGAGTTAATTGCAGACCAGTCAGGGTCATGCATAAAGTGAAGACATTTTTATGTCATTCTAAATTTATCAGAATTGCAGTCCAAGTTGGTGCTTGGTACTAGGAGTTGGTGCTCCATCTATTGCAGTAGAAAATTACAGGGGTTGGTGCTCCTTCCAGTTGGTGCTTGGTAAAGTGTTTGTAAAATTGATTTTGCAAAGACTAGATTTGGATTGGAGTCCAAGCAGTCATTTTTGAGGAGTAGCCAAATTGGTGAACCTCGGTATATTGAGTGTTGTGGTGTGCTCTCTTGTTTAAGTTGTTTTTCAGTTGTCAAGTTCTCTTTATTTCATATTAAATGTTGTAGATATAAAAATTAATAGCTACACTGATTCACCCCCCTCTCAGTGTCATTGTGTAATCATCAATTGGTATCAGAGCAAGGTTCCTTGTACAAGCTTAATCAGCTAAGGAGATCTTGGAAGAAACAATGGCAGGTGGTGAAGGATTTTCATCCAACAAAGCTCCCTTATTTGATGGAACAAATTACACCTTCTGGAAACTCAGAATGCAAACATATCTGAGTGCATTGGGATACGATATTTGGGATTCTATAGATAGTGGATACAAAGCACCCACTACCCCTCCAACAGATACTGCTGAGAAAAAGAAATTTGAAAACAACTCCAAAGCTAAGAATGCCATAATGTGTGGGCTTGTTGACAGTGAACTGATAAGAGTCATGAGTTGTAAATCAGCAAAGGACATGTGGGATAAACTGAAGAGCATCCATGAAGGAGACAGTAAGATTAAGGAAGCAAAACTGCAAACTCATCGAGCACAGTTCGAAGCACTGCAAATGAAGGAAGATGAAAACATAGAAATTTATATGCTGAGAGTCAACGGAATTATTAATGCAATCAGAGGACTTGGTGAAGAAATTGATGATGCAGTTGTTGTGAAAAAGGTTCTCAGAACACTTCACAAAAGATTTAACTCCAAAGTCTCTGCAATAGAAGAGGCAAAAGATCTAAACAACTTCAGCATGGATGAGTTGCATGGTTCCCTGACAGCATATGAAATGAGAATAGGACAAACCAAGTCTACGAGACAGAGAAGCGACTTTTAAAGCACACAAGAATGTAAAAGCTGAACATGAATCTGAGGATGAAGGAACACTGGATGAAACGAGAAGCCAATTTTGTTCGGAAACTCACAAAAGGAAAAGGAAAATATAGAGGGAAGCTACCTTTTAAATGCTTCAATTGTGGAGGAGTCGGTCATTTTGCAGCCAAATGTCCAATGCAGGAGAGAACCAAAAATGGTGAAGGTTCACACCAAGAAAAAGGTGACTGGAAGAAGAAACAAAATTTCAGAAAGAATAACTTCAAGAAGAAAAGCTTCATAACCAAGAATGTCAGCAGTTCTGAAGAAAGCACAGATGAGGAGTCTGAAGAAGAAGGAGGTGAAGCTCTGTTCATGGCACTTGAAGAAGAAAGAACGGAGGAAAATCAGGAAGGTGATGAAAATTCCAAGGATGAAGCTGAAGTGTATTTGGAAGGAGAATTGGTTGCTGCACTTGAAGAGTTGAGTGCAGAAAGGAAGAAGAATAAAAATTTTTCAAAGAAATTAGAGAATGCCACAGACATAATAAACAATCTGAAAATACAGACAGAGGAATTCAAGAAAATGTCCGAAGTTCTTGATGAACAATTAACTCGTAAAGACAGTTGAATGCAGACAAGCTAGAGGAAGACATTGTTAAGTTAAGGATGCAATTAGAGGAGATGAATAGAAAATTGAACTGTTTTCATAAGTTTGAAGAAAGTACTTGTAAAGTTGGATAAAATGTTAAATAACCAAAGGCCTTCGTGCATCAAATTTGGTTTAGGCTTTGATGAAGGAGAATCTTCAAAGGATTCAAAGAACTTGAATATAGAACCCACAAAGAAAGAAGAAAAGATCAGGGTTGAACCAGAAAAACAAAATAATGCAAAAGAAAACAATAATGCCAGATTCAAGAAGAATACTGACAAAGATGGATTCACAAAAGTCACACATCCGAGGAGGAGAAGAGTCATGGCTCCTACTTCAAACTGGCAAAGACCGGCACCCAGGTTTAATCATGCATTTTCTGGTTATTGTTTTAAATGCAATGCTTATGGCCATAAGATTTCAGATTGCGGGCATAATGTATCTCAAAGGAATTTTACCAGCAGAAATGTTTTTTCTCCTTTAATGAATTATGCAGTTGAATGTTATAATTGTCATAATTTTGGACATATTGCTAGAAACTGTAGAAGCACTTTTGCATCAAATAATTATCAGGGTAGAAAATCTCAGCCAAGTGGGTTGAAACAAAACCAGAAATTTCCTGAAAAACAGGCACATGCTAATGAAAGGACAAAGGCAAAACAAATAGCAAAATCTGCTATCAAACCAGAATGGAAAGAAAAGGAATCTTTGATTGTCCAGATTGCTTTTAAAGCTCAGAACAAATCAGCACCTTGGATACTTGACAGTGGTTGTTCCAGTCACATGACAGGTGACAAGCAAAAGTTTGAGAATTTACGGAATTATGAAGGTGGTTCGTGAAATTTGGAAATAATGATGGAGCAAAGATTGTTGGAAAGGGATCAGTCAAGATCGGTGATGGCAATATAAAATCAAAAGAAGTCTTGTTTGTAATTGGCCTGAAGCATAACTTGCTAAGTGTAAGTCAAATATGTGACAGAGGTCATGATGTAATCTTCAAGAAGGAGGGCTGTGAAGTAAGAAAGACAAAAAATGGAAAGTTAATAGCCACTGGACTGAGAACTTCAGGAAATCTGTATACACTTTCAGAAACTGCGGAAGGAACATGCTTGATGGGACAGGAAGATGAAAACTGGCTATGGCACAAGAGGCTTGGGCATATTAGTTTTGACAATCCGGCAAAAATCGGTTCAAAAAGAGCGATTAGAGATATACCAAACATTGGCAAACCTATAAATAGCATCCGTGAGTCATGCCAAAAGGGAAAACAAACCAGAGCCACTTTCAAAGCAAAAGAATACTTCACTAGCAAGCCATTAGAACTAATTCACACTGATCTATGTGGACCCATGAGAACTGAAAGCATAAATGGACACAAATATTTTATGCTATGTATAGATGACTACTCAAGAATGACATGGGTACTATTTCTGAAACTCAAGTCAGAAGCCTTTGAAATGTTTAAAACCTTCAAAAATCTTGTTGAAAATCAATCAGGAAAAAGAATTAAATGCCTAAGATCAGACAGGGGAGGAGAGTTTATCTCCGAAGAATTTGCAGAATACTGTCAAAAACATGGGATAAGAAGACAGTTTTCAGCGACTAGGACACCTCAGCGAGAATGGTGTTGTAGAAAGGAAGAATAGAACAAGTGCAGGAAATGGCAAGGACAATGTCGGCAAAAAACAAAATAGCTGACAGATTTTGGAAAGAGGCGGTTCATACTGCAGTTTACATTCAAAACAGGTGCATGCTGAGACCACATGAAAGCAAAATAGCTTATGAGTTGTGGTTTGGCAGAAAGGCAACAGCAAGACATTTCAAAGTATTTGGCAGCAAGTGCTACATAAAACGGACCGAAGATAACCTCGGTAAATTTGAAGATAGAGTTGATGAAGGTATCTTTCTCGGTTACTCAACAAAAAGCAAGGCATACACATGTTACAACAAGAAGTTGAAGAAAATTGTTGAAAGTGCTGATGTAAAAGTTGATGAAGGTAGAGAACAAGAAACTACTTATCAAGAAAACTACCCTATGTATGAAGAAGTCATTGAAGGTGATGATGAAAAAGAAACAGAGAAGAATCGAGAAAATTGATCCAGATAGTGTAAAAACTGAATTCGAAGAAGAAGAAAACAGGAAATTTAAAACAGGCAATCGGCGAGAAAAATCATCCAAGTGAACAGATTATTGGGGATCCCACGGATGGTATTCAAACAAGAAGAACAACGAGTGAGGAACTATTCTCCGTTATCTAGTATTGAACCTAAAAATGTTGCTTGAAGCAAGCACCGATGAAAGTTGGATGAAGGCAATCAATGAAGAACTAGATCGGATAGAGAAAAACAATACCCGGGAATTAGTACCTAGACCAACAAATAAAAACATAATTGGCACTAAATGGGTTTTTAGAAATAAATTGAATGAAGATGGGCGAGGTTGTCGAAATAAGGCAAGATTGGTATGTAAAGGCTATGCTCAGAGTTGAAGGCATTGATTTTGAAGAAACTTTTGCACCGGTAGCCAGACTAGAGGCAATCAGGATGTTTCGGCATTAGCAGTTCATAAAAACTTCAAAGTATATCAAATGGATGTAAAATCAGCATTTTTGAATGGAAAAGCTGGAAGAAGAGGTTTACATTGAACAACCCGATGGCTTCCAACTTGGTGAAAATCCAGATTTTGTTTGCGGAGTTAAAGAAAGCTTTATATGGATTAAAACAGGCACCAGAGCATGGTATGCAAGGTTGGATAATTATCTAATTAAACAAGGGTTTAAGAAAGGTTTGGTGGATAGCAACTTATATGTCAAAACAGAGAAGGGTCATCTTATTGTTCTTGTTGTTTATGTAGATGACATAATATTTGGCAGCAGCATGGATGAATATTGCAAAGACATATCAATTAAAATGAAAAAAGAATTTGAGATGTCAATGATTGGTGAACTTTCTTATTTCTTAGGACTGCAGGTCAATCAAAATGAAAAAGGCATTTTTATTTCTCAAGTTAAATATGTAAAAGAAATGCTGAAAAAGTTCACAATGGAAGACAGTAAACCGGTCAGCACTCCCATGACAACAGGCTGCAAGTTGAGCAAGGATGATAAATCCCCGGATGTAGATCAAACAATGTACGGGTCTATGATTGGAAGCTCGCTGTATTTAACGACCACTAGACCAGATATATTACAAGCAGTATGTATGGTTGCAAGATTTCAGGCCAGTCCCAAAGAAACTCATGTAACAATTGTAAAGAGGATTTTCAGATATCTCAAGGGCACTATGGATTATGGGTTGTGGTACCCAAAAGGTAAATATTTCACTTTGATTGCATATTCTGATGCAGATTGGGCAGGATGTATTGATGACAGAAAGAGCACAAGTGGAGGAGCATTTTATCTTGGTGACAGTCGGTAGCATGGCACAGCAAGAAACAAGAATCAATATCTCTATCCACTGCAGAGGCAGAATACATTGCAGCAACAACATGCTGTACTCAGATATTATGGATGAGACAAACGTTGAAAGATCTTGGTATTCATTTCAATGAACCAATTTCAATTAAATGTGATAACACTAGTGCTATCAACATATCCAAGAATCCAGTAATGCATTCAAGAACCAAACATATTGCAATCCGATATCATTTCTTGAAGGATAAAGTTGCGGAAGGAGAGGTTAAATTGGATTTTGTTCCAACTACAGAGCAAGTAGCTGATATATTCACAAAACCTTTGCCAAAGGAAGTATTTGAATACCTTCGGAAGAAGTTGGGAGTAGTCACACCACCCAAGCATTGACTAGCTATGGGAAACACATTCTCAGGGGGAGCATTCAAACTTTTTAAGTCTGAGAATGTTGTGCATAGACTCAGGGGGAGTCTACAACAGCCCTTTGGTATTATTGGCAAAGGGGGAGAAGAAATTAAGCAAGGTTGCGGTGTGTTGCCAACAATTCCAAAGGGGGAGATTGTTGAGCAAGGTGCAGCAAAAGAATTGCAAAAGTATTGTCATTGTTGTCAACACGATCGGATTGATGCGATTGATGCGGTTCGGAGGACGATCAGATCAAGTGCAAAAAGTTTCAAGGAAAACAAAAGTGACCCAGATTCGAAACTGGCAAAAAGAGACAAGGAAGAAAATTGTCGCGATATCGCGACATGTTTTCTGTCGCGATTTCGCGACATGGTCGAGGAGAGAGAAGGCGCAGCCAAAAATGTCACGATTTCGTGACATGTCGAGTTTTCATTGAGGAGAGAGAAAATGTGTCACGATTTCGCGACAAAAAGTAGGAGAGAGAAAATGCACGCCAAATTGTCACGATTTCGCGACATGGCCGAGGAGAGAGAAGATGCGAGCAAAACTGTCACGATTTCGCGACATGCTGGCAGAGAAGGAAACAAAGGTGTAGCGATATCGCTACATGTTGAAATGAATGGAAACAAAGGTGTAGCGATATCGCTGCATGATGAAAATACATGGAACTAAGGTGTAGCGATTTCGCTACGTGTTGAAACTAAGAGAAACTAAGGTGTAGCGATTTCGCTACATGTTGAAACAAAGAGAAACTAAGGTGTAGCGATGGCGCTACATGTTGAAACAAAGGGAAACTAAGGTGTAGCGATTTCGCTACCATTCAAAGTTGCAAAAATTAAAGATGTAACAAGTCAAAAGCACAAGGCACAAAGTTGTAGCGATTTCGCTATTGCATGGAGCAAAGAGCGTACGGAAGCCAGAAGCGTCGCGATTTCGCGACATGAAGATTGATGACGTCGAAGAGCCGAAAGCATCGTGATTTCGTGACAAGAAGGATGATGACGTCAGAAGAGCCAGAAGCGTCACGATTTCGTGACATGTTCCATTTTCGTTGGAGTTTGCAAGGAGAGTTGTACGAAAGAGCAAAGTGTCACGATTTCGCGACATGTTCCATTTTCACTGGAGTTGGCAAGGAGAGTTGTACGGAAGAGCAAAGTGTCACGATTTCATGACATGTTCCATTTTCGTTGGAGTTGGCAAGGAGAGTTGTACGGAAGAGCAAAGTGTCACGATTTCGCGACATGTTCCATTTTCGTTGGAGTTGGCAAGGAGAGTTGTACGGAAGAACAAAGTGTCACGATTTCGTGACATGTTCCTTTTCGTTCTGTGGCAAAGAAGAGTGTACGGAAGCCGAAAGTGTCACGATTTCGCGACAAGCATTGATGATGACGTCAGCAAAGTTGAAAAGTGTCACGATTTCACGACAGGATGAAAGGAAAGCTGCTGGAAGCCGGAAGCGTCGCGATTTCGTGACAACATTGAGGATGACGTCAGCAAAAGTTCAAAGTGTCGCGATATCGCGACAAGATGCAGGGAAAGCTTCCAAGAGCCAAAACGGTCATGATTTCGCGACATGCTTAAGGATGACGTCAGCAAAAGTTCTAAGTGTCGCGATATCGCGACATGAGCGGGGGAAAAGCTTTCAAGGCCAAAATGGTCACGATTTCGCGACAACCTTCAGGGTGACGTCAGCATAAGTTAAAAGTGTCGCGATTTCGCGACAGGTAACAGTCTGGCAGGTAAAACCCGTAGGAGCATGCAAGGTGACACGTGTCGAAAAAAGCAGACAGTTAAACGTTGATAGGTGTTGGACATGCAATGCAACAGCCAAACATGCATAATTGAAACGCATTCGAAAAGCCGAATTTGAAGGATAATAAAAGCATTCGAAAGGTCGTATTTGCAGGCATTCTAACAGACGTATTTGAAGCATACAGAAAAGCCGAACATGAAGAATCGAAAAGCTTTCGAAGAATCATATATGGAATTTCGAAAAAGCATTCGAAAAGCCGTATTCGAAGAAATTGAACAGTCGAAGTGCATGAAACAAAATTGCCGTACTGCATGGTTTCAAAAGACGTATTGCAGGGTTTCGAACAGTCGAAGTGCATGGAACCGAACAGCCGTATTGCATGGATTCGAACAGTCAGAGTATGTGATTCGATTGCATGCAGAATTGAAAGGTTATAAAAGAATAATCGTACAGAGAAGATGTTGCTGCTGTTAGAGAGAAATTGTTGTAAAAGGAGAGTTAGAAAAGAATCAAGAGAAAAATAAGCAGAGCCGTGAGAGTGTGCAGAGTTGAGTTAATTGCAGACCAGTCAGGGTCGTGCATAAAGTGAAGACATTTTTATGTCATTCTAAATTTATCAGAATTGCAGTCCAAGTTGGTGCTTGGTACTAGGAGTTGGTGCTCCATCCGTTGCAACGAGAAAATTACAGGGGTTGGTGCTCCTTCCAGGTTGGTGCTGGTAAAGTGTTTGTAAAATTGATTTTGCAAAGACTGGATTTGGATTGGAGTCCAAGCAGTCATTTTTGAGGAGTAGCCAAATTGGTGAACCTCGGTATATTGAGTGTTGTGGTGTGCTCTCTTGTTTAAGTTGTTTTTCAGTTGTCAAGTTCTCTTTATTTCATATTAAATGCTGTAGATATAAAAATTAATAGCTACACTGATTCACCCCCCCCTCTCAGTGTCATTGTGTAATCATCACTCTCACCCCACCAATTAAATTTAGTCCCATTAGTATTCTCATAGGTGAGATTCAAATTTTCAAATTGATTAGACAATGATTGATTTTCAATTTTATCATGTCTATTCTTTAAAATGCAAGTTTCATCATTCCACTCATGATTTAGAAGTAGGCCTTCCTTTTCAAAAATGAGATATTGCAAACAAGAGCCTATTTCTAAAAGTCTTGAATTCAAATTAATAAGGCTATCATAATCCACAAGTGTAACCCATGATTCAATTTTATCACAATTTGGAAGGTGTGGATCCTCTTGGTCATCATTTTCAACAATGTCATCCGAAACAGATTCGTCCTCATAGAATTCATATTTTGGTGAGTCAAGGGTATGCACTTTGTCACATGTTTCAATACTAGTTGGATCTAGTACTCCTCCCTTGCCTAAAATCATATTCTTATGAAAATCATTAAAATTGATTTTAGAAGCATCTTTTGAATCAAGATGAGTATTTTGAAGTTGATTCATACTTAAGAAATATGGTTGATCTTGCATAGTAGGTTGAGGATTTTGAAATTGATTGAAGCTTGGGAATGATTGTTGATTCTGAAATTGATTTACACTTGAATTTGGTTGTGGTGGATAAATTATTGGATGGGTAAAGGATGTATTAAATGATTGAAAATTATATGATCCAAAACCCCCACCATAATTTTGACAACTCAATTGTTGCTCAATTGCCATTGCTTGAGTATAGGCTTGTGACAAAGATGTGATTAGAGGCATCCCTTGCAAATATGTGGAAATGAGTGGGTCAAGAGCATTTACATATATTTGGAGAGCCATTTCTTCTTGAAGAGCATAAAATGTCACTAATTGAGTATATAATCCAAAGAATATTTTAGAAAATGACTTCACATTTTCACTTGGTCCTTTTTTAATAGTGAGAAACTGCTCATACATGCGGATTGGGTCAACTTGCTTTTTGTTGAATTGATTAAGAAATGTTGCCTCTAGTTGAGCCCAAGAAGTAATAGATCCTAAAGGCAAACTTGTAAACCAATCAAATGCCACTTTGTCCAAGGTGTAAGGGAACATTTTACAAACAACATCATCATGCCAAATTGTTAAGTGATTCACAACAAATTTGAATGCTTGAATGTGTTCTCCTACAGTATTTGTCCCGTTAGACAAAAATCGAGGAAGACATCTCTCAAAACCAATGGGCAAACAATTTTGAACTCTTGGTATGTTCAATGGGCAACCTGTCATCCACGGTGAAAACATAGTCATTAGTGAATCTTCAATAATATAACTTTAATATCAAAATTTTTTTTTTATTTTTTTTTATTTTTTAAATTAAATTAAATCACATTATTCCTGTATGAAAAATCAAAGTGTTAGAACAATGCATAGCAAATCATGTCCTCCTTTTAATAGTTCAAAGTTGTAATATTAAAAGAGGGCTAAAGATAATAACCAGTAGAGCATGAAAATATTCAAAATTTAAATCCCTATAGCATTTAAATGAAACTGAAATAAACCGGCTCAGGCCCTCCTTCTAGTGCCAAAATGTTGAGTGGTATTTTCACACATTTGTGAAATTACACTCTTCCTTAAGATTTGTGTTCCAAATCCCCTCTTGTAAAGAAGTCAAACTAAAAACTTCTCCAAGGTCTCTGCTGTATTAGCATTTGCAACTGTGTATTAGTAATCTCAAATAAAGATATTCAAAAATGCTTGGAACACCTTAGTGATTGCAAGTAACTATAAACAAGGGGCAATGTTGGTTTATTTCCATGAAACTTTAGTGATTGTTCATTATTATTTTTTTTTTAGATTTTATAATTTTTTAAATGTTCATTTTAAACCTTCTGGAAAATAAAATAAAATGAACAAAAGGAAATACAGAAAATTAAAAGTAGAACATGTTCAGTCTGATGCTATCCTATTCTGACAAAATCGAATACGTGAGAGTTTCGTACATGCAACCTAGCCTATTTGACCTGCCAAAACAAACACAATCAAAGTAAACTAGGTGCTAGCTTCTAGGGTTTAAAATAATTTCTAGATTACATACATTCACATGAAATAACCCACAGCAATGGCATGAATTTCATTTAAAAATCTGAAATTTGAAAGGACGAACATAGAACAGTTAAAATGAAGCATGCAAAAAATTTCTCATCCTTTCTTGCCCATAAAATGCAAATTTTTGAACAATTCTGCATTAAAAATATGTCCTGTTACAATAGCAGAATCTCTAGTTTTTCTCAAAACCAACAAAAGTGGAAGAAAAGCACTCCACAATAGGCTCAGAACGGCTAATCACCCTCATATCTGCAATCCGCTCGCAGTGATTTCCCCCCTCGTATCAATCTGTGCCTCTGTGTTTTATACTTGCTGGTACGATTCTCTGCTTTGTTCTACGATGCTTCGTTTCACCTTCCAGATTGTATCATTTCATCTTCTAGATCACTTCGTTTCACCTTCCCCGCCTTTCATTGCTTTTGATTTTATGCTCGAGATCTTCTCTGTGAACTATAACGCCTCTACAACATTTACACATGTACGCCACGTGTTTCGCACTTTTCTACATGTTCTGTAGCGGCCCATGTAAATCACGACAAAAATAACATATAACCTTGCTCCTTCACTTTCACCACGATATCGCGACACTTTCTTGCCAACAACATTGTCTGCCTTCATGCCTAGCGAAAATGAGACATGTCGCGATATCGCGATGTTTTTTTGTTAGCAGCTTCGTTTCTCCCCATGCACAGCGAAAATTTGACATGTCGCGATTTCGCTACAAGTTTTCCACACTTAGTCTCTTTTCAATAAAGTGTCACAAAATCGCTACCATTTTTTGCCCTCTGCATGGTCTTCACTTTCTGTCATGATTTCACGATGTCTTTGTCTGGCTGGAACGTTCCCTCAAAAGTTGCGCGAAATCGCTACCATTTTACCACTTAGGCCTTTTAATCCACCTACGCCACGAAAAACGTGACGCGTCGCGATTTCATGACGCATTTCGACTTATGCGCTTTGTGTCAGTTCTCGTCACGATTTTGCTACACTACTGGGCCTTATCGCTTTTGGCTCAGTTTTGTCATCATTTCATGACCATTTTATATTTTATGCCTTCTGCCCGTTTGCAAGCTGTGAAAATTAAACACGTCGTGATTTCGCGACGGTTTCGCCCACCTGCTGCCGTTGACTGTGTTGACCACGATTTTGCGACATGTCACGATTTCGCTACGCTTTTTTTCTTTGCGCCCCGTTTGGCTATCTTGACCGTGATTTTGTGACATGTCATGATTTCGCTACAATTTTCCATTCTGCCTTTCTCTCTCCTCTCTAGGCTGCAATTTCACAACACGTCACAAAATCGCGACAATTTTTTATCAATGCCCCTTCTGCTTGCCTGGGCTGCGAAAAAGCGACATGTCACGATATCGTGACACTTTTTAATTTTTTCCAGCGACGGAGTGACATGGCGCGATATCGCGACACTTTTTTCATTTCTGTCAGCGACGGAGCGACATGTCGTGATATCGCGACACTTTTTCTCCTTAGTGAATTTTTTTGCTTTTTTCTTGATTTTTTTTAGCATTTGGGCTACTGCAGTTTTCCTTGAAAGCATGCAAAAAGGTGGGTCCCCAATTTTGGGGTGTGTTGTGGATCAGCCACAACAGGTACTCATAGGATTGCAATCCTCCATCCTAAATTTTTTCAACATTTATTTTACATACTTGGTTTGAGAGAGAAATATACCTTTATCTGATTATGATATTTGCAAACCAATAAAGAAGGATAGCTCACAAAGTATTGAAATCTCAAATTCTCTTTGCATATATTTTACAAATTCCTAACACATCTTGTTATTACTACCTCCAAAAATAATGTCATCCACATAGACCACTACAATTAACTATTCATTTCCTTCACTTTTGATGTACATCTTACTATCAGCTATACTTTTTCTGAAACCATGTTCTTGTATATATTTATCCAACCTTGAGTACCAAGCTCTGGGGGCTTGCTTTAGTCCATAGAAAACCTTCTTCAATTTGCCTACATATTTTGGCTTGTCTACCAGGCTAAAACCATTTGGTTGCTCAATGTAGACTTCTTCCTCTAAGTAACCATTATGAAATGCTAATTTTGCATCCATTTGGTACACTTTGAAGTTTTTAAAACTTGAAAAATCCAAGAACATTCTTATGGTCTCAAGATGAGCAATAGAAGCAAACGTCTCTTCAAAATCAATTCCCTCAACTTGTGCATAGCCTTTGCACACAAGTCTTGCTTTTTTTTCTGACAACCTGACCATATTCATTTAACTTGTTTGTATAGATCCATTTAGTGTCAATTACTTTTTTTTCTTTTGGACGTGGAAGAAGTTCCCAAGTATTGCTCTTCTCTATTTGATCTAACTCCTCTTACATTGCCTTAATCCAATATTTATATTCACTTGATTCATTTAAATTCTTTGGCTCAATTTTAGATGGTAAAGAGAAGTTGACATGTTCACCCTATACCTATTATTTTCCTCCTTTTTTGTATTTCATCTATATTCCCAATAATTAGATCTTCTGGATGGTTCTTTTGCACATATCTAGATGGTTTTTTTGGATGGTATATTGGGGGGTGTTCTCTGATTATCATCTTATTTAGTTTCTTAATCTTTGCAATTTTCTCCTTCTTGATACACAATCTCTTGAGCTGGTTCTCTTAGATATATTTCTTCATCAACTCTTACATTTGCACTTTTCACAATTTTATGTGATCTTTTATTGTAGCATATATAGGCTTTGCTCTTTGAAGAGTATCCAAGGAAGATACCTTCATCACACCTAGAATTAAACTTGCCCAAATCTTTTCTTATTGTCTAATGTAGCATTTAATTCCAAAAATTTTGAAGTACTTCATAGTAGTTGGTCTTCCCTTCCAAATCTCATATGGATTTTTGTGGTGATTTACTCTTACTTGAGCTCTATTTATTATATAAACAAATTTATGAATCACATTTCTCCAAAAAGCATCAAAAAACTTAGACTCATTTAAAATAGCCCTGGACATACCTTAAAAAATTATGTTCTTCTTTTCAACTACTCCGTTTTGTTGTGGAGTGTTAGAGTTACTATGTTAGTAACTATGATTATTACCTCATTTGGTTAATTGTAAAGATTCACCTAGGTAGATTTTATTTACCATATGGTAAAAAGTATCTTGATAATTTTTACCACTAGGTTATTTTTATTTACTATTTACCTAGGTTAGTAAGTTAGTCATTGTAGTCAACTTGACTACGTAACTAGGTTAGTGGTTAGCTATCTTTATGTTAGGGCTACTTATTATGTGTTGCTTTGTTAGCTATATGAGGGGCTATTATTTTCTAATATCCTAAGGCTATTTCTAGCCTATACCTTGTACTAATAAACTTATGCATCTAATATATTTTGCTAATTCTTATTGCACCAATTCTAACATGGAGTTCTTGCTACTGAGTATTATATCTTGATTCCTTGTTGTGCACAAAATTCTACAAATTTATTTGAAGTAAATTCACCTCCTCTTCTTGATATTAGACACTTGATTTTTTTTCCTTTTTTATTTTCTATAAGTGCCTTGAATGCTTTGAAACTTTCAAAAGCTTCAGATTTTTCTCTTAAGAATGTTACCCAAGTCATTCTAGAATAATCATCAATAAGCAACATAAAATAATTCTCACCTTGTAAGCTCTTTGTTCTTGTAGGGCCACATAGATCAGCATGAATCAGCTCCAAAGGCTTGGATGAATATAATTCTTTTGATTTGAACCTTAATCTTGTTTGCTTACCATGCTAGAACTGTGCACAAATCATGCTTGGTAGTTTGGCTATCTTGGAAAAATATCTAACTATTTAATTGTTACTTATTTTCACTATGTTATTAAATTTTAGGTGGCCCATTCTCCTGTGATATAACCAAATCTCATCCTCTTGTGAAAAAAATATTTTTCTTAATTTTGCTCAACATGTAGAGATTGTTAGCAGTTCTACAAGCATATGCAATAAGTTTTTCTATCTTGGATTTCCTGATATCACATCCATTTGGGTGAAATGTGAGTGTATGCCCTTGATGACATTGTTGAATCACATTTAGAAGATTTTACTTCAACCCTTCAACATATAACACATTCTCTATCCTTGATCTTCCATTATCCAGGTTCAAGTTTCCCTTTCCAACAATTTTGGTAGAAGCATTATCACCAAATTTCATTGTACCTTCATTTATTTCTTTGAGAGAGAGAATTTTAATTTTATAACCTATTATATGGCTTGAACTACCACTAGTTTCCTTCATTTTGCACATGAAGAGATGTTTGTACCAACATAGACTTTTCCTTTTTTTGTTCCTTTTTCTTTTTCCAAAATTTTGAGGACATATCATTTTGAATAGTTTGACCTTCCTCCTTGCTTGATTTCGAAAGTTTAGGGAACACTATTCTACACCATTTATATTTGTGCCAAAAATTATCACATTTGTAACAAATAATATTGTAATCCATGAGAGGTGCAAATGAATTGAAATTTCTCTTAGTGAAGCCAAAATCTCTTTTACCATGGACAATGCAATGTATAACTTTATGACCAAATTTGGTACATGAAAAATAATAACCATGGAAGAAAAATTGAAACCTGTTTAATTGCCTTGGAGGATATGGTCACATGGTTCTCTCATTGTTGTTTTTGTGATTGACTTCAATCCATGATGATTAATTTAAGATCTTACTTCAAGTTGTTTGGCTTTCATGAAGGAAATTGCTCTGATACTAATTTAAGAACAAAAGCTTATACTAAGATGGGGTGTGAAAAGTATAAGATAAAAATTTTCCTTTCAAACAAATAACTGCAATAATGTGAATGTAATAATAAATCAATCCACAATTTCCATATACATAAGAGATACTGCTTTTCCATGGAAAACACCCTTTCAAGAGAAAACCATGACAAACTATTGTGTATATTTTCTTCAACAAATTTCATGGGCACAAACCCATAGGAGACACCAATCCCCTAGTATAATTTTGTGGACACCAATCCACAGGAGACACCAATCCCCTAGTACAAGTTCATGGGTACCAACCCACAAGAGAAACCAATTCCCTATACAAGTTCATGGACACCAATCCATAGGAGACACCAATACCTTACTCAAGTTTGTGGGAACCGACCCACTACTCATAAATCTTATCTAGAACTCTTTCTCAAGTCTTCTTAAAAATACAATCCAAAATTCTACTCAAGTCTTCTCAAAAATTTGATCCAAAAATTTGCTCATATCTACTCCAAATCTAGTCACAAATATTGATTGGATCTGCACTGTAATCCCTGCACTCCAAATCTACCTCAACAAAATAATTTTAAATTCTTGCAAGCATGGTCAACTCATGGTAGGTCAACAGGAGACTATGCAAGCTTTATCCCAATCAATTTGAAACTCAACGGTCACTACATGATCCATCTGATATTTTGCTAAGTGACATGCAAGGTGCGAGTGCCCTCAAACTAGGTATACCCACATGCAATAGAGCATCGTGGGAACTATGAGGTTCTTTTAATCAATCTATTGCACAAAAACTCTTTTATCTTCCTTCACACCCTTAGTAGGGCATATGTGGGATTTAAATCCCCAAGACAAATACAAATCAAAACCTTCCATCGAAGAGATATATGATGTCATTGTTCTATCAACCTTAGAAAAATTAAAATAGCAAATTTAACATATTTCTTGCCTATTTTTGCACTCACTGGTAGTATTTAATGAGTCACATGTTTGAAGGCTCTAAAAAATGTTTGACTTAAAAAAATCCTTTTATGATGGCTTCACCCGGATGGTAGATTCTCGATGTCTGCCTCTATTGATGCTTATCACAATTTCTACCATGTGGGTCATGTAGTCGTGTTGTGAAATCCTATCACTAGCTTCCAACAATTGCATGGTATATTCTCAATGTCTGTCTCTTTTGATTCTTATCACAATTTCTACCATGTGGGTCATGTAGTCGTGTTTGTGAAATCCTATCACTAGCTTCCAAAAATTGCATCATGGTTTTACTCCTTTCAAATCTTTGCTAATGCTTTTACAACCACTTGTTATCCTTATCCTTCAAACTGAAGTCCATTGTGTAATATTCACTTTATCATCCAAATACATGTAGCAGTGTATTTCAATTGCATACAAGCAATAAATCACTTTATTTTTTCAATGAAGACATAGAGTGCCACGACTCTCATAGAATAAGCATGAAAAATATTCATTCATATAATGTGAACACTAAAATCAAATTACCAGATTTTCTTTCTAATTCATCAATAGTAGGCCTTCACAAATTTCTTACTCAAAATGCCTTTCCTTCCTTGATGTTCGCTTCAATCTTGTATAGCTACATTCAAAGTCGCATGCCTTTACTTTTAACTCCAATAATTATGTGTCTTCCTCAAAATCCAATCTACACCATCTTGGATACTTTGATTTGCCACAAACTCCTCTCCTTGTATTTTCACGATCTCGTGGATCCTTAGTCTACCGCAAACTCTTCTTTCTACCCTTCCACAATTATGTGGATCCTTAGTCTACTACAAACTCTTCTCTACACCATCTTGGACACTTTGATCTACCACAAGCTTCTTTCCTTGCCCTTCCATGATCTTGTGAAACCTTGGTCTGCTGCAAACTCCTGATCATCACCAATTTTCAACACCTCTACTTCATCCTTTCACTCTATATTATTGCTTCGATTCATTATTCAATAAACACTAATGATTGAAAAATGAATTCCCTTATTTATGTGCAAACCTTAAATATTACATTCCCTTATTCAATGGAGTCAACCCATATATTACACTTTCATTTCAAACATCAATTTATAATACAATAAATTAAATATTTAAAACCTTAGACAAAGGTAAATATTTTCAACCTTACATTAATAATATTTTTACCTTGAATCATTTGCCTCAAATATGATATTGTGCAACCGCATGAGCATACTTATAATTAAATCATCCTTCCAATTCTGTCTTTGACATCAATTACAAATCAACATTTCTAACACTCTCACTTGCTGGCATAGTGGGCATTCCCTGCTTGACTGACATAGAATGGAAGAGTAGGCTCCCTCATTGAGGGAAAACTACTGCAACTACTATATAGATGGTTCTAATAGGTCAGACCAAAAAATTCAAATTTATTGGCCTATGATGGATATCCTCTTAACTATCTTTGCACTATCCTATCATAGTTGTGAATGGTTACCACATGTCCCTAGTTGATATGGCTGATATGGGATTTCCTTTAGCCAATAATAGGCTTTCTATGAATGTGCCCCAACACTCACCTCCTACTTTGTGTTGGCTTCCATGTGTTAAACTTAGGCTATTATGGAGCATATTTTATTTGTTTACCTTTTACCATTGGAATATTAACATAGACTATCAAATGGAAATTTGATAGAACACAAGGTTTAGCACCCTTGAGATTTTAAATTTAGGTTGAGGGGGAGAATTGACCATTGATTTGAGATCTAATAACTGATACAAATTATGATATGTTCACTTCTTGTTGTGTAGATAGGGCCTACTCATATAACTAAAAATGGATCATGAATTCTAATTTCTCTTTTAAGTTTGTCCTACTTTTTACTAGGCCTTTGTGTGAAGCAGGATTTTAGGGAAAATTACCTACAAAAAGCATTTATATATTTATTGAATAAATCCAATATATTAGTGTGTGATAATTTTAAAACCATTGATAATTTAGTAACTTTTGGGATACCCTTTTGTATTCCCTTATCATTTGATTTCATTCTCTATTCTTCTTTTATATGTTTATGAATTTAATAATGTGGATTTTTTATTTGAAGGAAAATATTGCTAGTTATATAGTATTGCATATATGTAAAATATATAATATATTAAGCATATAAATTTAAGTATAGGATATGACGACTTAAAAAATAGTAACCACAAAATATGTTTTAATAAAAATAATTATATTAATATATTAAATATGGATCCTTAATAAGGATACATTTAATAATAGGACTCTAATTCCTTGCATGACTTGTAGCATAAATGTTTGTAAACCAAGTAATTGTAATTATATTATTAGTTGCTTAAAACTTGCATGACACTAATTGGCATGTATATCATATCCATACATGATTAGATGTTGTAAAAACTTATGTACAGGGTGATACAGATCATTTTTCATGAATCATACTATAGTGAAAATTCACTACATGGAAGAAAATTTGGTTGCCTTAAGCAAAGTTTACAATATGACCTTCATAGAAGGGTGACTAGTGGAAGAAAAGGGCAAATATGAAGCATGAAATTGATATTAAAGTCTACAATTGGTATTGGTTTTACTACAAAAGAGGGTCCTACAAAGCTTTGAAATCATGTAGACCATCTAATCATAGATTAATTAAGGACACTAGCATGAGATACTAATAAATCCATAAAAATTCCCAAGTCCATGTAGACCATTGATCATGTTTATCAAATGGAGGACACTATCTTCAAAAGAAGAGTCATCCATGATAGATAAATATCACACAATTGCAAAAACTATTTAGGCCTAACTTTCTGGTAAAGCTTGAGTTAGGACACAACTCCAAGTTTATTCTTTTTTACCCTAGGGTCTATGGTTTAAATACATAGACTTCTCTTGCTCTTTAATGGGATTCCTTTTAGCCCAACTGATATGCTTTGATTTGACTTGCAGGCTCCTAATCGACGAGGGGCCTATTTCATCCAACATGGTGTATAATTTTTATTCATCGCAAGTGACAAAGATTTGCTATAGAATTGAGGAATTGCCAACTAACGACATAGTCATACGTAGGTAGGTAGTTTTTTGAGATAACATATAGGATTTTGACTATGAAATGGTATAAAATTATGGTTAGATGAATTCATTATGACTATTTAAGGTTCATATTTGACATGAAAGTCAAAAGGATAATATCCATGAGTAGAATATTATCATCTACTAGGACCTTTGACATAATTATTTTACATTTTGACTAAGTCTCTAACTGTATTTGGAGATGTTTGTTGAACTTGGACTAGAACGAGTACTACCTACTGAATCAAAACATGTAACTAATTGGGATTTCTATTTATCATACATAAAGGATTTTGACATCCATTTGGAGGTGATAGGACACATTAATTTCCCTAGAAAGACGACTTTATGTAATATTTGTAGGGAAACCTTTGAGAATTTCTTTTTAGGTTCATTATGTCATTAGAGAATATTCTCATCATATTCCACATTTCATCATTTTTAGCAACATAAGGAGTAGAAATCTTGGTTTGTCCTCTTCATCCATGTGGGATTGCTTTTCTTTAATATCCATAGATGAAATTCATTGTATGTGGTGCATGTGGATATGGCTCCTCTTTATCCATGTTGATATGTTTTACTTTTATTTGTATGGAGGTAATTTGCTTTATATGGTGCATGTACGAATGTTTCAATGGAGTTTTAAACTTTATACCATACCTGCTTTAGAGTACCATGTCTGTCTAGTCCAAGGAAATATAGGCTTCGATATTGGTGGAGAATTCCCTTAAGAGGAATTTATTGAATATGGTTAGTAGATAAATCATTGTTATATCATGGAACATTGTTAGATCAAGGAAGGATTGGAGAGCCTAGGGAAATTCATGTACTAATTCAAAGACTAGTATTCGAGTGCCATCCAGCTAAACCACTCTATTGCTAATGGGGTCACACACTAAGTTGAGTAATTTTTCTACTCTTTTATGCATGATAATGTGTCTTATATAGAGTCTACTAGGTAGTTATAAATTATATTATCTCTATATATTGATATTATATAAAATGTCATAGGTTTGGGATGACTAGAATCTAAGGTAAAGACTTGTAGCAAAATTGGTTTAATTTGTATGCCTAACTCTTTCTACTTTTTTAGGGCCTCTTCTAATTGATTCGTCTACTCTATAATTGTGAAGACATCCCAAAGAGGCATTACTATGGTGGACTTCCTCAGGTGCTTCAATATATTAAAGGATATAACAAAAATTTTCTTTAATATAGTGCATGATGTTAGATGAGGTATAGGCATTTTTGTAATTGTAGGTTATCTTTGAGGAATTGTAGTTGGTTTCTGTGTATACTCTAGGACTTTTCTAACAATTGGTAAAATTATTCAAGCATAACTTTCTGGTAAAGCTTGGGTCAAGGTACTACTCCAACTATTTGCTTCTTTACCTTGGGGTCTAAGGTTTAACTACCTAGACTTATCTTGTTATTTAAAGAGATTCCTCTTAGCCCTAGTGATATAATTTAATTGGACTTATGGCCTCCTAGTGGATAAGGGAACTACTTCATCCAACATGGTGTATAATTTTGATTCATCCCAAGTGATGAAGGTTTGCTATAGAGTTGAGGAACTACCAACTAGTGGTATTTTCAGAGGTAGGTAGGTAGGTTTTAGATATAGCACCTAGGAATTTGACTAAAAAATGGTATAAAATTATGGTTAGACAAAGTCATTATGACTACTTAGGTTCATCTTCGACATGAAATTCAAAAGGACAAAAACCAAGAGTAGAATAATACCATCCACTAGGATCTTTGACATAATTATTTTTCACTATGATTAAGTCTCTCACTATGTTTGGAGACACTTTTTGGACTTGGACTAGCACAAGTACTATTTACTAAGTCAAAACTTGTAGCTAATTAGGATTTCTATTGGTCATAAATTAAGGTTTTTGATATCCATTTGGAGGTGATAGGAAACTTTGATTTCCCTAGAAAGGAGGTTTAAGGTAATCTTCGTAGGGAAACCTTTGAGAATTCATTTTTATGGTCATGATGTCATTATATAATGTTTTAATCCTATTACAAATTTCATCAATTTTAGCAACATAAGGAGTAGAAATCTAGGCTTTTCCTAAGCTCATGATAGGAGTAGTTAGAGTGGTGATGGGATGGATGGTCAAAGAGGGGTGATGTAAGAGCTACATTTAGATAAATAATGGTGTATGTGGTCTAGGGACTAGACTCCCTATTTTAAATAGATCCTTTTTAGCCTTTATGGTTATATCATAGGTTCTTGGTAATGAGTTACCTCCCTTAGACTTTACCATTATGGAAATTTTAGAATTTAAATATTTAAACAAGTAGATAAATGCTATACCTAGGGGATATCAGACCTTGTTAAGGATAATATACCAATTATTGTGGAAATATACATTGAAATCATCTATTATTTATATGGGCACCCTTTTGATAGTGGTGATTCACTCCAAGAGATACTTCCCAACTTCCTTCTCTTTGAATATGTTTACTAGGAGGTTTGTTAGTTGGTGTTAGATTTTGACTAGTTGAGGGTTAGTGTTTATATAATATTCATGTTTCCTTTGAAAGAGGTTACCAATAGCCTTAGTTATATATCTTTTTTCAATGAAATGCACCACATGCAAGCTCACCAAGTGGTGCAAATATTTCATTGGGGTGACATCATCTTATCCTAAGAAATAATATAGGGATTTGAATATGGAAATGGGAATAAAATCCTATAAAATAGGTGGAGTAGGAAGGATCAAGGTACCTCTATCATTCCATGTCAAAAAAATTGAGGAGGCTAGTTTAGTGAAAATACCATTTTGCATCATCAATTCCTCCTCACTCTTTTATTTAGGGAAACTAGTAGCTCTTAATGATTATCTAGAGTAAAGGTATTTATTATACACCTTTCACTCATATATTTTCTAGCACTTTCCTTGAGAACAAAGTCACTAGGTGTGGATATAATGGCTCAACAAGCCCAAGAAATATAGATACCCATTAGAATATTAGACTAAATTTTATCAAATAACTTTTTAAAAGTATTTTCTATTTAGTAGAGTCACTAGGTGAATATCCTAATGCTTCAGTACAAGTGGATTAGCTATGACCTTCATTGAGACAAATATTAGGAACTTTATTTTAGTGTTGTGGAGTAAATGTAATATTTGTTTCTATTAGGCATGCCAAACAAGTTATCATTTTTGGATGTTTTGGCATGTTAGGACAATACCCCAACATGCTTGGGACACTTGTTTCTCACAAAGAGTGACATGGAAGGAAGCTCTATGGAAAAAGAGAATTCCTATGTGGAAAACTCTAGGATTTTTTAGTTGATGTCAAATCCTCATTGGGTTTGATATTTAAGCACTTTTAAATATTGCAAGCTTAGATTTGCTTTTCTCAAGGTTGAAAGAAAAGGAATCACAATTAATATAAAAGACAAAAAATATAAAGAATAACAAAGTAACTTGTTAAAAGGTAAATTAAAAATATTTAACACCTAAGCTATAGGGGCGATGCACCAAGATCAATATTCTCTCTTGATGATATGAACAATATATAGCTGAACACTTTCACCACAATCTAAAATCTAGAATCTGAACACATCCACTAAGCATTTACTAGAATTGAGAACACACTTAGATAAGTAGGACAAAATATAATTAGCCATATCTTCCATTCATATTCATAAGGATGTGATTTGAAGAGGCTTGATTCTCCTTAGATAGTCATTCAAATTTTAATACTTGCTCATATAATTGAAAAGGAGTGAAAGGAAGGTCTCAAAAGGCTAGATATGAGGCACAAGTAGATAAATCTCAATACCTTTACAATAAAAAATATGCTTATTTATAGGACAAGATATGTGATCCTTCCATTTGAAACTTCATGCAAAAGGTATGTTTATTCCTCTCTAGTCTATAGCCAAAATATTTTTTAAATTAATTGGTATCCTTGAGGTCTATGGATTTGGGACCTTAGGATGTTGGATAATGTTGACATCCCCCATTGCTATTATATTGATATGGTTTTAATATTAAGTTCTTGATAGGTTCCTCCCTATAATATCTCACTTGCTAGCATTGTAAGAATTCCATACTTGACTAACATAGGATGGAAGGGTAGGCTCACCCATTGAAGAGAAACTAAGACAACTACCACATAGATGGTTCTAATAGGTTAGACCAAAAAATTCAACTTTGTTGACCTATGATGGATATCCTCTTAATTACCTTTGGACCATCCTATCATAGTTGTGAATGGTTACCACATGTCCCTAGTTGAGATGGGATTTCCTTATCCAATGGTAGTAATTTTGTGATTGTTCCCCAACACTCACTTCCTTTTTCTATTGATTGGCTTCCATGTGTTAAAATTAGGCTACAATGGAGAATATTTTATTTGTTTACCTTTTACCATTGGAAGATTAATATAGACTACCAAACGGAAAATTGATAGCACATGAGCCTTGGCATCCTTAAGATCTTAACTCTAGGTAGAGGAGGAGCATTGACCATTGATTTGAGATCTAACAATAGATACAAATTAGAATATGTTCACTTACTCTTGTTGTGGAGCTAGTGCCTATTCCTCTATCTAAAAAAGGATCATGAATTCTGTTAGTCTTACAATGGCACTGAGAGGGGGGGGTGAATCAGTGTAGTTCTTTAACTTGAATTTACAACTCTTAAAACTAAAATAATGAAACCTTAAAACCAGATAAAGCAAGCATCACAAAAGAACATATCACACAACACAATATTTTAATGAGGTTCACCAATTTGGCTACTCCTCAAGAATGACTACTTGGACTACCATCCAAATCCAGCCTTTGCAAAGCACCAACTTTACAATCAGTTTACCAACATCCACTGGAAGGAGCACCAACCCCTGATTTATCCGTACCAACGTAGAAAGGAGCACCAACCCCCGATTTACCAAAGCACCTCATCGGAAGGAGCACCAACCCCCGATGCCAAGCTGCAACCTGGACTTCAATTTTGAATCTATAAGTTTGATATTAAGATACCTTTGCTTTTGCATGACCCTAACTGGTCTTCTCCACCTTTGCATTCTCTATGCACTCCGCTCTTTCTGCACAAACACTTCGCACACTCTACTTCACTGCAATCCAACTTCACGATCATCTTCTCCCTTTTGCGCACTCTGCTCCTTCTACTTTCTCTGTGCAATCATAGATGCACTTAGGACAATTCGACATGACTTCTTTGCTCACTTTGCGCACTTCGCCATCATCTCACCGCTTCTATGCTTTCTGCGCTCTTACGACCACATTTCACACTTCGACACATATTCGACAATGCATTCATCGACCCTTCAAATCTCCAAACAACCCTCCTTTTATAGCAAAATTCTTGTGATGAAAACCCTAATCTTAGTCGGCTGTAAACCCTAATCTTAGTCGGCTTTCATGACAACTGTAAACCCTAATTTTAGTCGGTTGTTCATCGGTCTTTGTCGGCTTCAACTCAACCATGAAAATACAACATGTCACGATATCGCGACACTTTCACCTCCTTGCTTCTTTTCTTGGCTTGTACCCACGAAAACATAACATGTCGCGATATCGTGACACTTTCGCCTCCTTGCTTCTTTTCTTGGCTTGTACCCGTGAAAACACAACATGTCGCGATATCGCGACACTTTCGCCTCCTTGCTTCTTTTCTTGGCTTGTACCCACGAAAACATAGCATGTCGCGATATCGTGACACTTTCGCCTTCGTACTCTTCCTTTTTACTTTTGTCGCGATATCGTGACACTTTTGCCTTCTTACTTTCTCTCTCCTCCTTTAGTCGCGAAAATGCGACATGTCGCGATATCGTGACACTTTTTCTCCTTTGCTCTTTCTCTTGCCTTCGGGTCATGAAAACGTGACATGTCGCGATATCGCGACACTTTTTCTCTTGGACTCTCTCTCTTGCAATATGTCGCGAAATCATGACACTTTTTCTTCCGTACAATCTCTCTTGCAATATGTCACGAAATCATGACACTTTTTCTTTTGGACTCTCTCTCTTGCAATATGTCACGAAATCGTGACACTTTTTCTTCCGTACAATCTCTCTTGCAATATGTCACAAAATCGTGACACTTTTTCTTTCGGACTCTCTCTCTTGCAATATGTCACGAAATCGTGACACTTTTTCTTTCGACTCTCTCTCTTGCAATATGTCATGAAATCATGACACTTTTTCTCTCGGACTCTCTCTCTTGCAATATGTCATGAAATCGTGACACTTTTTCTTTCGTACTATCTTTCTTGCAATATGTCATGAAATCGTGACACTTTTTCTACTTGCCTTTTTCTCTTCCAACATGTCATGAAATCGTGACAGTTTTTCCACTTGCCTTTTTCTCTTCCAACATGTCACAAAATCGTGACAGTTTTTCCACTTGCCTTTTTCTCTTCCAACATGTCATGAAATCGTGATAGTTTTTCCACTTGCCTTTTTCTCTTCCAACATGTCACGAAATCATGATAGTTTTTCCACTTGCCTTTTTCTCTTCCAACATGTCATGATATCGCGACATTTTTCTTCTTCTTTTCTCTCCAACATGTCATGATATCATGATAGTTTTTCTTGCTTTCTTTCTCTCCAAACATGTCATGAAATCGTGATAGTTTTGCTTGCTTGCGCTTTCTCTCCGAACATGTCATGAAATCATGATAGTTTTGCTTGCTTGCGCTTTCTCTCCGAACATGTCATGAAATCATGATAGTTTTGCTTGCTTGCGCTTTCTCTCCGAACATGTCACGAAATCATGATAGTTTTTCTTTCTTCTCAACATGTCATGATATCGTGATAGTTTTTCTTTCTTGCTCAACATGTCACGATATCATGATAGTTTTTCTTTCTTGCTCAACATGTCGCGATATCGCGATAGTTTTCTTCCTTGTGATTTTCTTTTGATTTTTAGCATATGGGCCACTTCGATCTTTTGGAAAGTCACTGTACATACTCTGAAGAACCTCTTAACTCCTGTCCACTACATCAACCGATCTGTCTGACTGTGTTGACAACAATGACAATACTGTTGCTGCACCTTGCTCAACAATCTCCCCCTTTGGAATTGTTGGCAACACACGTGCAATTTCCTGTAATTCTTCTCCCCCTTTGACAATAATACCAAAGGGTTGCTGCAGACTCCCCCTGAGTCCATGCACAACATTCTCAGGCACAATTTATTATACTTAGCAAAAATCATGAACATGAGCAAAAAGATAATCAAATACTTAAATGCTCCCCCTGAGAATGTGATCCCTATAGCTAGTCAATTCTTGGGAAACGTGACCACTCCACAATCTATTGTTGGAATAAAAATCCAACTTAACCTCACTTTCTACAACTTTCTCCTGCGTACAACACGTTGTCGCTGCAATATATTCTGCCTCTGCTATGGATAAGGAAACTGACTCTTGTTTCTTACTGTTCTACGTGACCAATCTGTCTCCAAGATAGAATGCACCTCCATTGGTACTCTTTCTGTCATCTACACATCCTGCCCAATCTGCATCTTTTGGATACCATAACCCATACTCCATAGTACCCTTGTGATATTATAGAAGACTCTGTCTCTCTGCTGCACTGACTGGTGGACCTCTTCTTCACTTGAAGAATCCTCACTCAGATCTATCTTCAACTATGTTGGCTACTGGATTTCTATCCATTGAGACTCTGTCCTCTGTACTCTATCACCTCCAAAGCTCAGTCAATAGGCTCACTAAGAACCTGCTCAATAGGCTCACACAGAACCTGAATAACAAGCTCACACAGAACTTGTCCAATGTTGAATAACAAGCTCATACAAAACCTGTCCAAATCTGCTCCAACAAGCTCACTAAGAACTTGTCCGAATCTACTCTAGTAAGCTCACCAAGAACTTGCCCAAAACTGCTCTAGAAATCTGTCCCAACATTGTCCTCAAATATTTCCCAAAGGCCTTCTCAAAGGCTCAATCAATCATGCTCAAGTAGTACTCAAAATGAACTCAACAATGAATGGCGATCTCAAATCAAATCCACTTCATAGAAGCATAAGGAGAATTGTTAGAGACTCAATATGTTCTAAACTTAATCTCAACTTCAACATAGAATGATGGAATAATTTATTTCATAGAACTTTTAAAAATCACTTCACACATAACTTGACTAGGCTCAATCAAATCAACTCAACCAATCATCACAAAGAACAACTCTCTCTCACACAACCCTAGTCCAGGTATGTATCAACCAACTCAAATATTTCCAACAATGCTCAACCACAAATATCACATACCAATGATACTCATGTTCTTTTCTAACTCAAGTTCTTTCACAACCAATGGGCTTAAACCACTATGCTTATAACACAAGGTTTAAACACAACTCTCAATTCAGAAAACCTTGATGCATTCAACCAACCACTTTCGAAAAGGAAACCACAAACAATCATTTTCCCTTCAATGATATTTCAGAAATCAACCACCATAATGCTGTCACATGAGTTTCCTTGGGATTAACCTAAAAATGTGCTACCATGCATACTACCTACAAAATATCTGGTCTGGTAGCTGTCAGGTACAACAAGCTTCCAATTCAAAAACGTTGATTTCACATCTGTCAACAAAATTGACAAGTGACTCACACTTGTACCAACTTTTGTCCAACACTGTATTGACATTGCAATTTTACTGCCAACTCTGTGCAAGCATCAAACCCTGTACCACAACACCAACCAAATCCCTTTTTACATTTTCAACTTGGTCTATGTTTTCTACGGTCACCGCTGGTCACATCTTACTTTCAACTCTTCGAATCAGGAGACAATATTTTGTTAAACACTTCACGACCAACTATAGTGCACCTTACTCAAACTCATACTTCTGGACCTCGGATAGGTATGATTCACAAAGCAAAGTTGCTCATCTTGATGAGCTAAACATGAATCAATGATCAGGCTTCAATATTTTTCACCACAACATCATAATAGATCTAACAATCTTCACGTCAATGAGTAGTTCAAATACACACTGCTTTTATCGAAACACATATATGCGGCTAGGGCAACATTCTTTCACTAACCAAATTATCTGAACTGTTATAATCCTTAACTTTGGATAGTGGTAGTAAGAACCATCACCAGTACAACAATGACATATAGCAATACTACCAATAATGACAACTCTCAATTTAATCACCACCCTTCACGACACTTCCACAAACTACATGAACTGAAAACACACTTTGACAACTATACAACAACTTCCCTGACTACTTGCCTTTCATCCTCGGGTAATCAAACAAATACATAGGAGCATTAAAATGAAACTTCAAGATTGCTCCCCCTGAGGATGTGCTACCTAGAGTTGCTTAGTGCAATAGCGGAGTAGTCTCCTTCAGTCCAAGGAGACACGATTTCCTTTCTTCTATCTTTCTCCAAACTTTCTTGAACTCGGGCTTGGATTTTTCAATTATATCCCTGTTTTGCACCTTTTCGTGAACTCGAACATTTCTCTTGTGTGGTTGTCTCTTGTGCATCTTTGATGAATGATTATTTTCCTTTCTTTTATGTACATGATTTATTCCCTGTCTGTGTTGCATTCTTTGCGTCTAATGAAATCTACTATTTTGCCTTAGATTAGATACAAAAATGCTTGGACAAAACCTTGCTATGTGCCCATGACCATTACATTGAAAACATTGTACATAGTGTTCACTCAAAAACGCAGATGTATTTCTACCAGCATAACTCTTTGATTTATTATTCAATCCACAATAAATTGCCTTGTGACCATACTGGTTGCATCTGAAACAATAGCCATTAAAAGTATTATTATGAATAGAGTGAGAGTGATAGAACCTCTTTTGTTGTGGTTGCTTTGCTGTAGATCTCCTTTGATATTTTCTTCCTTTTGAAAATTCAGCTTCAAACTTTTCTTGCTTTGATCCTTCAACAGTGAACTTCTTCTTCTCTATAGAGTTGGAAGATGAAAGTTGTTCAGCTTCATATCCAAGACCACGCTTATCCGTGGAGCTTCTTTGTTGGCTTATCATTTTATCTAGCAACTCTGTGCTCTTCTCGAATTTGAGATTTGTATTGACCTCTTCTAGTTGTTTCTTCAATAAGACAATCTCTTCCTCTTGTTTGTAGCAACCAATCTCTTTCTCATTGATCTGTGACCTGAGAGTTTCTTCAATCCTTTTGAATTCTTCTACCTGTACTTTCAAACTGGTTGTTATTTCATTTGCATCCTCAAGCTTTCTTGAGATTTCCTTATTCCTTTTTCTTTCTATCTTCAATTCATCCAGAGCTGCAATTAGTTCCTCTTTCAAATTTATTTTTGCATCAATTTCTTCTTCATCACATTCCTGTTCTTTTTTTGTTTCTTCTTTGAGTGTTAAGAAAAGACCTCCACCTGTTTCCTTTTTAGAATCATCCTCTAGGACTTCATTAACTCTCAGCATATATGCTTTTATGTTCTCATAGTCATTCAACTTTAAAGCTTCGAACTGAGCTTGATGTGTTTGTAACTTAGCCTCCTTGATCTCATCGTCTCCTTCATGAATACTCTTTAGTTTGTTCCATATTTCTTTTGCCATTTTACAACTCATGATCTTTACCAGTTCACTGTCTACTAATCCACACCTGATAGCATCCTTTGCTTTTGAGTCATTCTCAAACAGATTCTTATCGGCAGCATCGGTTGGAGGAGTGATGGGTATTGTGTTTTCACTATCTATTGAATCCCAGATGTCGTATCCCAAAGCACAAAGATATGTCTGCATCCTGATTCTCCAGACCACGTAATTAGTTCCGTCAAACAAAGGTGCTTTGTTTGATGAGAAGTCTTCAACCTTTTTTGGTTCAATTTTCTCTTCCACAAGAACTAAAACTGACTGAGATGCCCTTTTGGAGGAGGATCTATTCTTCTTACCCATTGCGTACTAATCCAAGATCAACCCTGACTGATTTAGCCTGAGAAGGGAACTTGGCTCTGATACCAATTGTTAGTCTTACAATGGCACTGAGAGGGGGGGTGAATCAGTGTAGTTCTTTAACTTGAATTTATAGCTCTTAAAACTAAAATAATGAAACCTTAAAACCAGATAAAGCAAGCATCACAAAAGAACATATCACACAACACAAGATTTTAATGAGGTTCACCAATTTGGCTACTCCTCAAGAATGACTGCTTGGACTACCATCCAAATCTAGCCTTTGCAAAGCACCAACTTTACAATCAGTTTACCAGCATCCACTGGAAGGAGCACCAACCCCTGATTTATCTGTACCAATAGAAAGGAGCACCAACCCCTGATTTACCAGCACCTACTGGAAGGAGCACCAACCCCTGATGCCAAGCTGCAACCTGGACTTCAATTTTGAATCTATAAGTTTGATATTAAGATACCTTTGCTTTTGCATGACCCTAACTGGTCTTCTCCACCTTTGCATTCTCTGTGCACTCTGCTCTTTCTACGCAAACACTTCGCACACTCTGCTTCACTGCAATCCAACTTCACGATCGTCTTCTCCCTTTTGCACACTCTGCTCCTTCTGCTTTCTCTATGCAATCATAGACGCACTTAGGACAATTCGACATGACTTCTTTGCTCACTTTGCGCACTTCGCCATCATCTCACCGCTTCTACGCTTTTTGTGCTCTTACGGCCACATTTCACACTTCGACACATATTCGACAATGCATTCATCGACCCTTCAAATCTCCAAACAGCCCTCCTTTTATAGCAAAATTCTTGTGATGAAAACCCTAATCTTAGTCGACTGTAAACCCTAATCTTAGTCGGCTTTCATGACAACTGTAAACCCTAATTTTAGTCAGCTGTTCATCGGTCTTTGTCGGCTTCAACTCAACCGTGAAAATACAACATGTCGCGATATCGCGACACTTTCGCCTCCTTGCTTCTTTTCTTGGCTTGTACCCACGAAAACATAACATGTCGCGATATCGCGACACTTTCGCCTCCTTGCTTCTTTTCTTGGCTTGTACCCGTGAAAACACATGTCACGATATCGCGACACTTTTGCCTCCTTGCTTCTTTTCTTGGCTTGTACCCGTGAAAACACAGCATGTCGCGATATCGCGACACTTTCGCCTCCATACTCTTCCTTTTTACTTTTGTCATGATATCGTGACACTTCTGCCTTCTTACTTTCTCTCTCCTCCTTTAGTCACGAAAATGCGACATGTCACGATATCGTGACACTTTTTCTCCTTTGCTCTTTCTCTTGCCTTCGGGTCACGAAAATGCGACATGTCACGATATCATGACACTTTTTCTCTTGGACTCTCTCTCTTGCAATATGTCATGAAATCATGACACTTTTTCTTTCGTACAATCTCTCTTGCAATATGTCGTGAAATCGTGACACTTTTTCTTTCGGACTCTCTCTCTTGCAATATGTCACGAAATCGTGACACTTTTTCTTTCGTACAATCTCTCTTGCAATATGTCATGAAATCGTGACACTTTTTCTTTCGGACTCTCTCTCTTGCAATATGTCATGAAATCGTGACACTTTTTCTTTCGTACTCTCTCTCTTGCAATATGTCATGAAATCGTGACACTTTTTCTTTCGGACTCTCTCTCTTGCAATATGTCATGAAATCGTGACACTTTTTCTCTCGAACTCTCTCTCTTGCAGTATGTCGCGAAATCGTGACACTTTTTCTTCCGTACTATCTTTCTTGCAATATGTCATGAAATCGCGACACTTTTTCTACTTGCCTTTTTCTCTTCCAACATGTCGCGAAATCGCGACAGTTTTTCCACTTGCCTTTTTCTCTTCCAACATGTCACGAAATCACGACAGTTTTTCCACTTGCCTTTTTCTCTTTCAACATGTCACGAAATCGCGACAGTTTTTCCACTTGCCTTTTTCTCTTCCAGCATGTCGCGAAATCACGACAGTTTTTCCACTTGCCTTTTTCTCTTCCAACATGTCACGAAATCATGACAGTTTTTCCACTTGCCTTTTTCTCTTCCAACATGTCGCGATATCGCGACAGTTTTGCTTGCTTGCGCTTTCTCTCCGAACATGTCATGAAATCATGACAGTTTTGCTTGCTTGTGCTTTCTCTCTGAACATGTCACGAAATCATGACAGTTTTGCTTGCTTGCGCTTTCTCTCCGAACATGTCACGAAATCGTGACAGTTTTGCTTGCTTGCACTTTCTCTCCGAACATGTCATGAAATCACGACAGTTTTGCTTGCTTGCGCTTTCTCTCCGAACATGTCACGAAATCGTGACAGTTTTTCTTTCTTCTCAACATGTCACGATATCACAATTTTTCTTTCTTGCTCAACATGTCGCGATATCACGACAGTTTTTCTTTCTTGCTCAACATGTCGCGATATCACGACGGCTTTTCTTCCTTGTGATTTTCTTTTGATTTTTAGCATATGGGCCACTTCGATCTTTTGGAAAGTCACTGTACATACTCTGAAGAACCTCTTAACTCCTGTCCACTGCATCAACTGATCTGTCTGACTGTGTTGACAACAATGACAATATTGTTGCTGCACCTTGCTCAACAAATTCTAGTTTCTCTTTTAAGATTGACATACTTTTAATTAGGGCTTTGAGTGAAGCAAGATTTTAGGGAAAAATACCTACAAAAGGTATTTATATATTTATTGAATAAATCCAATACATTAGTGTGTGATAATTTTAAAACCATTGATATTTTAGTACCTATTGAGATACCCTCTTTTTAGGATTCCCTTATCATTTACTTTATTGTCTATTATATTAGATTTTGATGTTTAAAATTTAATGAGAGATCAACCACAAGGTATAAAATGAACATGCAATATTCTAAGCATGCAAAACTCATGAGAACTTCTATAACTACTCATAAAACAACCATTAATGAAAGCTCATGAAAATATTACATTGATAAAAATGGAGATCTCAAAATGTCCATATTTCTTACCTGCTCTACATTGTATCTACTACTACTCTACTCAATGCTCTCTACCTTCTTTCTATATCTCTCTCCAAATGCTCATACAAATGCCAATATATAATGGATGTGACTCTTGGCCTTCCATATTCCTATGAATATTCATCTTCCTATTCTATAGACTTATGTACACATGGACAACATGAACATTCTAGTGAAAATATTACATTGATAAAAATGGAGATCTCAAAATATCCATATTTCTTACATGCTCTACATTTTATCTACTACTGTACTCAATGCTCTCTACCATATTTCTATATCTCTCTCAAAATGCTCATACAAAGGCCAATATATAATGGATGTGACTCTTGGCCTTCCATATTCCTATGACTCTTCATCTTCCTATTCTATAGACTTATGTACACATGGACAATGTGAACATTCTAGTAATATTTGTACATTTATTACATTGCATAAAGTATGTACTAAAACCTTAATCTAATATTATCTCCTAATATAAGGATGTACCCATGGTGGTACATTAGCATGTACCAAATAATGTAATATATTACAACACCCTTTTGTATTACATTATTTGGTTATTCAAGACTTTAGTCATCAATATGGATCTTCATCTTATCTTCAATTCACTTTGCACTATATTACTCCTTATTCAAGTTCCTTCTCTTCTTGTTTATCTTCATCATTAGGGTCAATATTTGTGATTTCATGAGCTATCATACTATCATCATATTCCTATAAAAATATTTTCTCTTTACTTTTGTCCTTCTTATCACGAGTCTTCTTTAGTATACAACCTTCTAAAAAATCACTTCCAGCATCATGATAAGATATTGAATTAGGAGAACTTGAAGTATCAATACTTCATGAAGAATGAAATATCTCTTCTAAGAAGGATTCATCTATTTCCGTTTTCTCTTTAGGTGATTCAATCAACTCCTTTTGCTACATATTTTCTTCCTTGTAATATTTAGATGTAAGTAATGCCATATATAATATGTTACCAATTTCTAGGGGAATTAGAATAATATATTTTCCATTATCAATTGCTTCGACGATTCTAGCATGCAGATAATATTCCATAAATTTTAAGTTTTCTTCAATGGCTTCACTATAGATCAATTTTGAAGTAAGATCTAAGTTTCCCTTTGTAAGTAAAATATTGATTCCAATATTTATGACATTTTCTCTTTCCTTTCTAATGATGTTTTCCATATCATTATTCATTGAATTTTTTTAAGTAGACATCATTTTTCTTCCCTAGGTTTGATTGACTATGTGCACTTGTAAACCTTATATCTTCCTATATTTTAACATCTAAATTCTAAGTTGATTTTGTGTATATGATCAATTATAACTTTAAATTCTTAAAATCTTGTAGTATATCTTTTTTTACTAATGTTTGGAGGATAATCAAACAATAGTCTATTATTTAGGTAGAATTCCTATTAAATCCCTAGTATTTTGAATGTAAAAGATCAAATCTGAAGTAATATTTTCAATTCTCAAGTTTTGTAGAGCCCCTTATATCTCCCAAGTGTTTTGTATATAATATGGATTTTATAATTTACTTAAATTTCTATGTTTTTCTTTTTATTTGAACCCATTTTTCCTCCCTAATGTTAAACTTCTATTCTTCACCTTATTTATCCCTATTTATGTATAGAAAGCTAAAGATAGTTTTTTATGTAATTTCAATTTTGATAAGGTTATCTATTTTCAAGACCTTTAAGTTGGATTCCTTATGTGTCATTAATTTGAGGAATATTCTAATTTCAAATGTAATTTCCAACTTTTCACCAACTTTATGTAGTGGTTCAATTTTTAATAGTAAAGTTTCTAAATTTAAAGAACCTAAATTGGTGTTGAACTCCTTATAACTCCCTAGTTAGAAATTTAGAAAATATAGGTATTTGCAAATTTAATATTTTTTTTTGGTAGATAAGATACTATAGCATTAATACCGGGTTTTACAGATTGACCCAAAACCTTTTACAAAAATCAGCCCAGGGATGTTGATGAACATATCCTTACTAAGGATCCTATATATGTAAAATCTACATGTTGCCAAATCCATTACATCCGGTAAGGCACATAGCCTGTTATCAAAAAGAAACTTCCCATACAACATTTTGGGTATACCCCGAGAAAACACACATGCATCATAATTACAAAAAAGAAACAGACATGGATCCCTTCCTTGAGACAATGGAGAAATAAAAATCTACAGACACACATAGCAGAGTACTAAAAAAAACTCCTACAAGCTCTATATTGATAGTTACTCTTAATAATTATTTGGTAATTGATTTCTTCCGTATATGACATGCTTTGGTACCACATACTATCTTAGCCAATTAGCCTTAGAGAAGTGAACCTGTTGGTAAGATTTATGGCGGTGGCTATCTGGTGGTCCACATGGCTTTGGTTTGAAGTCTTATATTGCCGTTTCTTTCCTTCCTTGTGATTATCAACCAACCTCAAATTACTAAGATAACTAGGAGCCATGTTATCTGATATGTGACTATTCCCATTAGTCTTTGTGTTATTTCCAAGAAGCATCTAGGAAGACTGACAGCTCAGATAATTTTTATTGTGAGTCCAATTCAAAAAAGAGACAAGAATACTCCTAGACTTTGAACTTATAGTGTCTTCCCTGTTGGTAAATTCAACTATAATTCTTGGAATTCTTGTTGAATAAGCTCATCTACTTCACTCAGGACACTGTGTTCCCATTTGAAAATTTCATCACCATCGACACCCAAATTGGCCAACTTATCAACAATTTTGTTAGCTTCCCGAAAGACATGTTGGGCTTTTTTGTCCTGTCTTCCCTAGAAAAGGATCCTAGCCTCTTCAAAAATTGTTTTAATCCTCCAAGGAGGTGTTTTCGAATTATTGAGGAGATTTGTAACATGCATAGAGTATCCTTCTATGATCAAATTGCCTTCTAAGTCTTAAGTCATTTGAAGTCCTCTTCACATAGCTCTAGCTTCAGCTTCGTTGTTCATCCTTGTTCCCAAATATTCAGAAAATGCAAGCATCATATTCCCATTATGATCTCACACAATGCCACCAGTGCTTCCTCTATCAATATTTTCCTTAGCTTCTCCATCAAAATTAAGCTTAAACCAACCCATAGGAGGTGGAGACCACTTAAAATTGGCTCTAGGGTTGACTACCCTAGGCATAGACTCATCTAACAAGGTTAAGCTTAAATATTGAGCAATTGTGGTCTCCTATATATGAGGTTTACAACTATCAAAAGGGATAATGTTCACATTCTCGTTGGCAAAGGATAGGATCCTGGCAATGATAGTTTGATGATCATGGATAGACTCATTAAAGACTCTATGGTTCCTTTCTAACCACACCTGCCAAATATAGTGATTGAGATAAATTTTCCACATGTATCTAAGTCTTTGGATTGAAAATGGGCAAGGCCACTAGATGAAAAAATCAAGTACGATGGCTAGTTTAACCCATGAAATATTGAAGGCCTGAAAAACCCCACTTAGGACAATCAAGGAAAAAGGGCACTCAAGAAAAATCTGATAAATGGTCTCCCAATTAGCCCTGCATAGATAAAAATGATTAGTGATACAAATACCTTTACGCATCATATTATCAATGGTTAGAATTCTTCCTTGGATAACCAGCCATGAAAATATTGCAATTTTTGGAATTAAATTTTTTATCCAAACTAAGTCCTTTTGGAGGACAAAATCCTTGTCATCAAGAAGAATCTTGTAAGCTGATTTAACAGTGAACTACCCATTTTCCATAGAAGCCTAGGTCACTTGGTCTTCCTTGGGTCTCATGGGGATAAAATGTTGCTCGAGAATGTTACAAAGATCATTTGATTTTGCTTGAAATCCCTAAATTCTTATTTGTTTCCACTTCATTCTACCTCTGTCCTCAACCATATAATCGAAGACTTTTCTACCAATGAGTTCTTCTGTGATATCTTTGATTCGGTCTAAGTTAGGATATTGCGTCAGTGGTTCGTCCTTAGCCCACCTATCATTTCAAAAATTTATCCTCTCACCATTGCCTAAAACCCATCTTAAACATTTTTTGATGATTTCCTTATGATTAAGAATTACTTTCCAAAAAGTAGAACCTCTGATTGGAACTGAGTCACTTAGAAATTCCATATTTTGAAGATACTTTCATTTGATGACAGTTGTCTATTAATTTTCTTCACCAGAAATGAGACACCATGCCTTATTAGATAGTAAAGATAAATTTATATGAGCAGTTCTCCTCAGACCTAATCCCCTATTTTCCCTGGGTCTGCACACTTTGGTCCATTCTATAAGGTGTATCATTTTTTTCTCCTCTGATCCAGTCCATAAAAATTCTTTTTTGAGTTTTTCAATTTTTTAGAAAACCTTCACAAGGGCTTTGAAAATGAAGAGGAAATAGACTGAAATGCTTTGAAGAGAGGCCTTTGTGAGGGTCAACTTTCCTTCTTGAGATAGAAGATGACATTTCCATCCAGCAAGTTTTGTTTGAATTCTTTCAATAACCTTGTCCCACATTGACTCTCTTGAAGAACCAATGAAAAGAGGGAGACCAAGATACGAAGTGCGGAGGTTTGCTATATCACACCCTAAAATTTTTGCAATCCTTATTTGCCTTTGAATGGGGGTGTTCAAGAAATATAACTTGCTTTTACTGAAATTAACTTTCTGACCAGCAGCGTCCTAGTAGAGTTACAGGATGTATTTAATTATTTTGACCTCAACCACTGATGCCTTAGTCAATATAAGGGTATCATCGATGAATTGTTGGTGAGAAATAGCCCTAATGAGAGATGTTGCATTGATTCCTGATATTAGCCTTGAACTGCAAGCATTTTTTATGGTTCTGCCTAAAGCTTCTACCACAATTATGAATAACATGGGGCTGATAGGGTCCCCCTACCGAATTCCTCTATGATTTTGAAAGTAATCAGCAATTGTTCCATTAACTAGAATTGAGAACCATGCTTTAGAAATAAATTCTTTGATCAAGTTAACCCATTGGTGGTGAAAACCAAACTTAAATAGGACAACAATTAGAAAGTCCCAATTTAGCCTATCAAATGCTTTGTTCATATCAAGCTTGAGGGCAAAAATAGACCTATTAGTCTTATCAGCAGAGTGCAGAGCTTCATGAACTGTGATAACTCCAGCCAAGATTTACCTTCCCTAGATAGAGATTTCTTGGCATGGATCTATGATGCAGGGTAAAATATCTCTCATTCTATTTGTAATGGCTTTAGTTAGGATCTTGTAAGAAACATTGCACAAACTGATTGACCTGAAGTCAACCATAGATTCAGGGGTTTGCTTCTAAGGAATTAGAGAAATAAAAGTAGAGTTGATACATTTTGGGATATGATTGCTTGTTTGGAATTCTCTAACAACATAAATTACATCCTCACTTATGATATCCTAAAAATCTTGATAGAAACAAGGGGGAAAGCCGTCGTGTCCCGGGGCTTTGTCTGGCTCCATGCTAAACAAGGCTTCCTTAATTTCCTCATCATAAAATGGAGCTAGAAGCTTAAGGTTTATATCCTCATTTATTATGCTAGGAATGGATTGCAAGATAAAATATTTGGCCTCCTCATTGCACTGTGATTCCTGACCAATGATAGACTTTAAATAAGTTATTGCCTCCTTTTTTATTTCTGTTAAGTCTTGAGTAATAGAACCATATGTTTTTTTTTTTAAATTATCTTGTTATTGCTTCTATTTCTAAGCGTGGTGACATGAAAAAACTTGGAATTTGAATCTCCATATTTCAACCAAAGAGCCCTTGATTTTTGCCTCCAATAGATTTCCTCATAGGCCAAAATGTTATGAAACTCTGCTAGTTTTGTTCGTTACTCCTACCTAGTAGTTTTTTCAGCATCACCATGTTGGATCCTCCGATAAATTATCTTCAAAATTTCAACAACCTATTTTTTATTTTCAAGTAGGTTCCCAAAGACCACTTTGTTCCAAGTTTGAAGATTTTCTTTAACAAACTTTAATTTGCCAGCAATTTTAAAAGTTGCACTACCCTTGATAGGCTGCTGCCACCACTAAATTAAGTTATCTCTGAAACTGGAATGTTTGATCCACATAGATTGAAATCTGAAAGGTTTATTGAAGGACAAAGAGTTAGGGATCTCCAAAAAAATGGGATTATGATCAGAGGAAATTTTAGGAAGGGCTTGCAGGGTAGAATCACCGAAAAAATTTGTAGCCTCCTTTGATAGAAAAAACCTATCAAGACTTTCTTGAATGAGATGACACCTTATCCGTTGATTACTCCAGGTATAATTCACTCCTCTAAGTTTTACATCCATCAACATGTTGGATTTCACAAAGTCATTTAAATCATCCATGTTCTTGATAGGTGGTCCATTTCCACCCATTTTTTTTGAAGGGTAAAGAGGAGTGTTAAAATCCCTAGCCAGAATCTAAGGGACATTATGGAAGATTTTATTCAGATTGCCTAAGTACTCCCACAATAGAGCTCTCCCTTGAATTGAAGTTGGGGCACAAATATTTGAAAGAATACAGGACTTGTTGTTGTTTATTTCCTTAAATAAAATACTAATAACCCTGTCATATTTATGAATAATGGTGCCTTCTACTATCCGGGGATCCGACAAAGTCATAAGGCCTCCAAATGCTCGTCTGGATGATTTGCAAACCATATCCCCTTGATTCCAGATTTTTTTTGCTATTTTTTTTTACTGAATCTTATCAGTTTTTGTTTCTTGCAACATGATATTAGTTGGATTCACTTGATTTATTATTGCACTAACTTCATTATGTTTGGGCAGGCCATTGAGGCCTATCACATTCCATGAGAGGAACTTCATTTAGATTGTTTGGGATTTCTTCCTCTCCCCATCCCTTGAGGGGGTTTTCCTAATTTGTTGTCTTCAGAACCCAGAATAAGCTGTTGAAACAAGGTTCTCTATTTTCCATTGGAAATGTCATTATCAGTTTTAATTTTTTGATGCTCAACATTTGATATTCTCCCTCTTATTTTTTCATTGCAAAAATCTATAGGAGACTTCACAGTGCTCCTGGTTTTTTTAGGACTAAACTAAGGGAAAGTAATTTTTTGCAAAATTGGACTATCATATTCCTAAGTCTAAAGAGTTTCACATATCTCCATCCCTACATCCAAATATTCTTCTTTTTTCTTATATTCCCCTGGCCTGTAGGACGACCCCTCAGTAGGATTCACTTGGCTCCTAGTGATAATGTTAGGGAGATGAGATTTTTTATTTTCTTATACCTCAACATTCTTCCTAAGTTCTTTAGCATTAGGGTTTGGCTTTGGGATGCCCACTGGGCTTGAAGTATTTCCAGCATTGGAGTTTAGGGATCCTAACTTGGATGTGGATTCTAGATATTGTGCATTAGGGTTTGAATTTGTGATGCCCACGATGCCTATAGTAATTTTAGCATTAGGGTTTGAGGATCCTGACTTTTATGGGGATTCGAGAGAGTCAGAAAGGTTAGCCTCAAGGTGTTGGGCTTCCATGTCTTCTAATAATCCTCCTACTTCCATATTGGATAGAATTGAAAAATTATTTGAAACTAGAGGATTGGAACTTACTTGAGTATTTTGATTGCCAACAACCTGTTATTTTCCTTTGTCTTGCTGGGACCCTGCACTCTCTCTTTTATTTTTTTGGTAGACATTGTTTTCTTGATTGAAAACACCTTTGCCAGGGGAACTTATCAAATTTCCTTTGTCTAACATTCCCTGCTTTTGATTTTCTCTATTCATTGCCAGGTTAGGGCACTGATTGCATAGATGTCCTTGATTTTTACATTCAGCATAGAATGTCAGTCTATTCTCGTATTCTACTAGTTGTTTTCTATAGTATTCTTTATACTCTAGCTCCACAAACATTGGCAATTCATTATTCAAATTAGCATTTATGCAGATTCATGCATGAGTCATCCTTATCCTTGCCAAGGTCGCATGGTCAATGGAGATCATGTCCCCTATAGTTTTGGATATGCCCTGCATCTAATATTCATTGAAGAACTGGGTAGGTAGACTTGGAAGATGAACCCAAATAGGGGTAATTTTAATATTTTGCTTTTCAGGGTTGAAATCGTCACCCCATCATCTACGAAAAAGGCTCCTTTTTCCTAGAAATAAATGACCTCCTGTTAAAATACGGTTAGCATCCTCCATATTGTTAAAACGGATAATGAAGAACCCTCGAGTTAGAGCTACCAACTCCAAGCTGCCTACCAGTCACCATTTACCTGTTGCCTAAGCCCTAATAGTCTCCATGTCCGACATAGCTCCCAAAAATTTGCCTACCAAGGATAATTCTTCCATTAAAAGAAAATGGCTCAAGGAACTTGTCGGGGCTGAAATTTTATTATTTACTGGAACTAGGGGAAAAAGAGAGAGAAAATCCTTTATTTTTCCTCTAACAATATTAGCAAAAGATAGCCACTTCTTGGGTCCCGCATTATCCTTTGTATCTTTCTTGTTGGGGTCTTTCTGAGGAGGGTCGGGCCCCCGTGTGATGCCCGCATCCAAATCTGCCATAGCCTGACCGCCTTCCTTTGGATCCTCACTTGATCCATGCTCGAGGTTCCCACCCACCCCTTCCATACCTGCTCTACCTCTACCACCTTGGCTGAGATTCCTACCCAAAAAATTCAAACCCTCACTCCCACCGCACTTGCTAAACCTCACTCATTCCTCTTGTTGAAGGAGAACGAAGAAATGATATGGTGGAGTGCTTCTTTTGTTATGCTTGTGATTTAATTTTTTCCATGGATCTTATTTACCCTCTTCTTTCCTGGTGCCTTTTCCTTTTTTCCATGGATTTAATATTTTAATTTTGATGCAGAAAACCTTATTCCCCCAAATTAAATTATTTGCAAATATTTCTATGCTTGAATTTTAAATAATATAATTTCAAAAAAATTTCAAGTTAAATCCTCCTTACTTCAATTGTCTCTCAAATCAATCAATAAATCATCTAAGGTTATAATATACCAATTAATTTCCTTATATATTCATTCCATTAATTAATCTTAAGCATGATAGATTAAATTAACCGTAGTATTGATAAACATTATATATCCTTGACCTTGATGAAATGAAAATAGATGGAATATTAATATACCTTCTTGGAGATGAAGTGCTATGTAATGGTCTGCTACTCCCTTGACTGCAACTTACAATCTAATTTTGGTATTATTTTCCTTTTAGTATTCAATGCTTTACACGATGTTATTTCACTACATTTATTGCTCTCCCTTGTATATAGTGCTATTTCAAACTTTGACTATATTCCTTGTGTTTTCTATATGCGCTCTAATTCATGAATGTTCTTATTATGTGTGTTGTAGGTTGTTTCGGTTTCTCCAACCTATCTATATTCTTCTCCTCATGTGCCACATGGCACTCGATGTCTTATTTAGATGTTTATTTAGCTATGTTACTTCTATCTAGTTTGGTGATGCTCTAACAACATGGGCATTACTTCTAACAAGTATATTCCTTCCTAAAATGTTCTCCTAATTGGTTTGAAGCATTTTCTTCCCTCAATGACTTTTTGTGCTTCCTTTCCTCTATGCCAAGTGGCATTTAATTTCTTCTAGGTTCTCAATAGTAGTACAAAATGGTGACTATGCTTCTCTTAATGCTCACATTCAATTTTATAACATATTTAGCACTAAAAATTGCTTGCCCTTCCTTAACGCTCACAATTTATTTTACTACTCAATAGTTGTAACTTCCAACACACATACTTTATAACTATTCAATGCTTGTTGACCCTTCTTTACTTTTAAAGCTTTGTGGTGGCTCTTCTCCATCAATGGTTGCTCCTCTTCTATGGTGGTGGCTCCTAATGTGATGGTGCTTTCATCCCTAGCTTCTCAATGTTTTTCAACCTAATATCTGAGCTTCTTCACTTGGGTAAAATATTTTCCTTTACCTCCTAAACCTTGCACCCTTATCCTTTTTTGGCTCTATTTTTTCTAGTGTTTTGTATTTTCTATGTATATCCCTTCAATTTCTTGGCTACCATTGTTTGAAATTACATTGATGCTTCACTTTTCTTTGTTCTTTGCAAAGCTTAGTTGTAGATGCTAAATATGGTGTACTTCGCTTCTCTATGCATGGCACACAAACTTCTTCTTACTTGATTTATATATGTAAATGATTCTCTTTTTTTTTGTTTTCTACTTGGATTTATAAATTATGATCTTTTAGGTTCTTAACTTCAATATATATTCATGCTCTTTTACTATCACATTTTGTTGACTTAACATTTTTCTATGGTGCATTTCTTGATGTTGGTACTAGCCATTTATCCTTTGCAATGATGTTGTCTCCTTTGGATAGTACTTTCATCATTTTGTAATGTTAAATTTGCATGTAGGTTATGGAGTATAATGTTGGATATCTTCCTTACACCTTAAATGATCAATAAAACTCTTCAATAGCTCTAAAAAATAGATTTTTATTGCATGAAACTTTCCTTCTATTTGTTGGACAAATAGATATGCTTCTCAATGTAGTAGCATTCCTTTGCTATCTTCTTATGTCTATAATTTATTCTTCCTTCTAATGCATCTATCTCTCTATTAAATATTCACTATGTTATACATCCTTAATGCTCCTTTCAAGAAATACTTTTAACTCAACTTTATGTTGTTCATATTTTGTAGGTTCCAAGATAATAATGTTGTCCGCTTCCTTGGCTTAGAGATACTTAACTAAAACTAGTTTTTTCTCTTTAAATAGCTCTCATATGGTGTTCCAAAAAGCTTTATAATAATACTTAAATGATTAATTTTCATAGCACCACTTTTAATCACCTTTTGACCTCCTTTGTAGCTAGTCTTCTTGGTGATTTAGTTCACCTATTTGGTATCCCAAAATTATGAATTTTGCAGCTCTTCATTTCTATTCAATTGTTGCTTCAAACTTATAAAATTTGCAGCTTCAATTCTATTTGCTTTTCTGCCATAAAATCCTCTAATTTATAGCTTCTAGTGTTATCTTTATTTTTCAATTTGCTATATTAAATTACTATCTATTTCTCCTTCAATTGTGTTGTTCAAGAATGTCTATTTTTGCAGCTATAATTCTATCCAATATGTTGTTTCAACTAATAAAATTTGCAACACCTTTATTTGACCATATGTTGTCCAATGTTCCTTGAAAATTGTCCTCAAAATGCATCTATTATTCACCTTCAATTTTTTGTCCCATAACTCTTCAATTTCTACTTCAAAATCAACAATCTTCTCTTCCATAAATCAACCTTCAAACTTTTAATGGCAGTCTTCAAATTTGTCAAATTTGGTGGCCTCTTATAGCTCCTTTCTCCTTCAATATTCTTGTAAAATTTTAAATTCAAATCTAACCTCTTTCACTGGCCTCTTTCTCAAGAATTTGAATGTCTTGAGGTCTTAAAAAAATCTTTCCAAAATATAGCAAACTTCTTGCCAAATCCTTCTTCTTTTGGGGGTTATTGTCAGATGGCAAAAATTGTTCCAATTTCCTTTTTAAGTATTTATTCCTTCTTACAATATTCTACCTTGAGCTTTCTTCAAATATTCTCTAATCACCACTTATTCAAATTTTTCAATAGGGCTTCTTCTAGCCTTCTTCTTTCTCCTTCCAAGTTTACTTGAGATCTCTTTTCTTGGGTCTTCAAATTTTGCAGCTTCAAATCTTCAATAGGACTTTTTCTTATTCCTCCTCTATTTTCAATATTCAATATTCTAGCTTCTAAATCTAGAAGTTCTTCAATGGGACCTCTTTCTTGGGTCTCCTCCTTCTAGAGTTGCTTTCTTCTTTCTTCAATCTAAAATATGCAATATTCAATATTCTATGGGGATCTCCTTCTTGGGACTCCTTGATCTCCAATCTTTAATAGGTCTCCTTTGGCCTCTTCCTCTCTTCTCAATCTTCAATCTTCAATTCTGCAAATTTTGCAATGGGACCTTTTTCCTTAGGCCCCAAATTCTTCAATATTTGACTTGTTGTAAGTATTGGATTAATTCCAAAGAAGATATTCTTCCTATATCTTGTAGGAATATTCCCAACTTTATTTGAATCAACTCTTCTCTACAACAAAATATTAGAAGATAATAATGCAAATTCTTCAAATCTAAAAATAATGAACTTCACTAGTTGATTTGTCAAACCAGTGGAATCAATGTTGAGTCCTAGTCTTGTCACGACCCGTTATACTCAAACCCTATAAATAGGACATTAATTTATCTTGGGATCAAGTAATGTTCAACAAAAAGGGTCATAGACCCTAAAGAATTTAACAAGATTTCAATTAAGAAATTTTGAAGGAATTTAGGAGGGAAAACAATAAAAATAATTAAGCATATTTAATGTTTAATAATAAGGTTAATTACATTAATATTAATGCAATTAAATGTCCAATTCTTATTGGACCAAATTAGGCACTAGTATTATTTAATACTAAAAGCCTATCTTATTTCCCTCACGACATAATTTGGTTGGTGGAGAGAAAGGTGAGATTCTCTCCTCTATTGCTTAATTAGGGATGCTTTGGAGGGATGTGGACCAAAGGGGGACATAAAAAAAATAAAGGAACCACCTATCTTATCCTTAGTAGGACCCTATTTGTTTCCCACTATTAGCTTACACTCCACATGGTAGCTTTAGGATGACTAGAATGGTAGGTGGGATTCTTCCAATTTTAATATTGCAACGTTCGTCTATCAAATAGTAGTATATGGGTCACCCTTTTTATTAAAATAATTAGGTGTCCACAAAGTGGACCCAATTTTTATTGAACTTTAAATGACTTTAAAATTATTAAAAAAATATAAGAATTATCCCATACTTTTGGAATTATCCATTTTGCTTCCCTACATTAGTGGAAATAAAAGGGAGATCTCTCCTATTATCATTAATAGTCCTAGCTTTGTATCTATTCTATACCTCAATAGTATTAGTTTTGTATTTGTTCCCATGAAAAGGGAACACAAAACAAAATAAGGACACCTGCCTTATCCTTATTTGGACCCTCTTCTACTTTTTAGATTACCCTCTACATGATATGATAAGTCTTAAGGGATCCAACACATATTTTAATAATAAAATAATAAGGCCACTATTTGGCCATAAGTGGAAAATTTTCCTATAAATAGAGGACACCTTGGGAAGAAAGGATTATTGATGAAATATTGGATTTTAGGGAGTATGCTCTCCATTTTGGTGGATCAAAAACCAAAAATATTTGGGAGAGTACTAAGATTTAGGTTTAGGCTAGGAAATATTGGACTTAGGGAGCATGCTCTCTACCCTATTGGTAGATCAAAAATCAAAAAGTCTTTGGAGAGTACTAAGTCCTAAATTAAGGGCATTTGGCCAATATGAGTGGACGAGAGTGGTAGATCTGGAAGTAAGCATGGATGGGAGCACAAAAAGGAAGTAGGAGGTAAGCTTTGGAGACTAACATGATTAGTCTAGTTCAACCCAACTTGGCTTATGAGGTTGGATCTCTCCTTTGTAGAAGTTTTGATTTTGTAGGATAAACAAAATCATGAATATTCATCTTTCTAATGTATTGTGGAAATACTTAGATAGTAAACCTTTAAAAGTATTGCAGAAATACTTAGATGATAGTATTTTTAATATATTATGAAAATAATTAGATATTAGTTTTTCTAAAGTATTTTGGAAATACTTAGTGGACTTTTTAAAGTATTGTGGTAATACTTAGGTAATGGAATTTCTAATATATTGTGGAAATATATCATAGAGATGCATAGATATAGTGTGGAAATTTATATTGATGATATGCATAATTATAGTTGAGGGAATACATTGCTTATTTGTTTGAATAAAAAAAATAAGGAAGCATTGAATAATTTAAGTGATGTGGGGTCCCTCTATATGGAAGAAGTAGGTAAGTCTTCCTTGTATACTAACCAACCTAGGATGAATATTAACCCATGGTAGGTTAAATGGATGGTCACATGGTGGCTAGGAGCTAGAAGTGAGAAGGAGCTTAGGTAGCCAATGGAGGTTAAGTGAACAATGAATAGTGTTAAGAGAATAGTAAATTATGAATAGTGAATAGTGAATATGAATAGTAACTCTAGCTCCTAGAATTCAATGTCTACACATATCGATTATGTTTGTAGGAGGATGAACATGGTGTTCATTTTATCATGAATAGTGAATAGTGAATAGTGAATAACAAGTAGTGAATAGTAAATGAATAGTGGAAATATATAATCAGATGATAGGGAAGGGAAAATAACACCCTTGTCACTGTGTTTAATGTAATCAAGTTTCTACAAAATATAGAAGAATATTTAGAGGAAATTATGGGGTTTCCTCACTTTGTTCAATAATACGATTAAAGACCATATATAGGATTTATGGGTTGTTGAAAATGTTTGTAATGGATGAGAGGAGATTGAATCCTCTCAAACTCTGAAATCTATAATAAATAATTAAGAAAATAATAGACAAGGATCTATTCTTAGTTTGATACATAGAAAAAGTGAGATAAACACTACCTTAACATGATTAAGTTTCTAAATAAGAATGGATGGAGAATCCATTCTTAAGAAAGTTACAAGCTTCCTTCTTCATACACTTAGTATGGAAACTTAGACAAGAAAAGAATGGATTTTTATTCATTCTTGAGGGAATTTATAAGGTTCCCTCCACTGTCAATGAGACTTCTCCAAAATATGATTCCAATGATTATCATAAACATACATAAAATGTTAACATTCATATGATGACTTAAAGAAAGGAACTGGTAGATTCCTTGATTGCATCAATGATTTTAAAGGAACATGTGGATTCATTTTGGGTATAAGAAATACCTTAATGATATAATGATGACTTAGAGAAAGGAATTGGGAAACTTCCTTAATTGCATCATAAACATGAGATGGAATAATAGTATTCCTTGACTTGTATTTGATTGAAAGAGAGCGGTAGATACCCTTCTATACTTGTAATTTTGATATCTTAAGTTTATGAATATGAGGAAAGAATACATTTTTGAGGCTAGGTTTTTCCCATAAGGGTTTTCCTAGGATAAATCATTGTGTCACTCTATTTTGTGGTTTGATGTGTTACTTCTTGTTCCTATTGCTTTAAAGAAAATGACAAATGTGGATGGGATAATTCATTGTTTATATGGAACAAATATGCATGTTTATAGATTACAACAAAGGTTAAATTGAACATGATTTATTCAGGAGTTCATTTATGATGCTAAAAATGTATGCATAATTTTTAAAATGTTGATGATTTATTGATATGTGATTATGCCATTTACTTTCTATATTAAATTGGATAAATGTGAATGATGTAGATAATTTGTTTTACTTCTTGTAATCAATAGTTGTGTGTAATACGTAGAAACTATTCATAATGGAATATAATGTTTGCTTATGTGGATCTCTCATGTGATGTTTCAAATATATGGTTATGATGAGTATATTTTATCATAAAAGGCTCCATTAGTTTGTGTTCACCCCATATATACTCATTATGGTTCAAATTAGAGGACAATGGAATTTTAGGTGGATTAAAGATCACAAGGAGGTAAAATTGATCTTGAACTATAAACCAAAACAAACCTTATATCCTAAGAGCTAGGATGTTGAGTATGTATGAGGAGGGGTATCTCCTTGCTAGAAAAGTATTATCTTTAAACGACTTTGATGAATAAACAAATTGGATGCCTAAATAAAAGATTGGACAAATAAGATTTTAAGAGGTGTAAAGTTACATAATCTTGCTTAAGATGACATTACATGGATTCTATCACAAATAGTGATTTGTTATAAAGAAATGAGAATTAGATGTAAGATCTACGGATAACCGTTGGTGTGGTTATTTCATCTATGATGGTTTTCCATTGGTGTGTTTCTCCATCTTCAAGGCATTCACCTACATACTTATCTTGGTGGATAGTAAATTTATTGGTGTTTTTCCATTATGGTATGAAACCTTACGCTTGGCCAGCGTTCTCATACCAATGGGGTATGAGGGTTTCATAGAAGTTAATCACTTCTACCCTAAGATACTCTGATCAAGTCTCAATAGCTCTTGATGCTATATGCCTTGATAAGCTTTAATCCAAATCAAATAAGTTTATCTTAAGCCACGATTGTGTTCCTCACCTTATGAATGTTATAGGAAATAAAAAAAAAATTGAATGGTTGAGTAGTGACAACTAGGGTTGTTACAGTTGGTATCAGATCCCAGGCTAACTAATGGACTCTAGTTAAGGTCTAGGTTAGCAAAGACTTGGGGCATGAAACTAAACTCGAGAGAAAATTCCACAATTTTAAATTGCACACTTGGTAAGGTCAAGGTCAATGCTTGGGATGATGATGTCTGAGTACCTATCCCCCACGAGTAGATCCATAGTCATTCGAAAGTGGAAGAGCTAAGAAAAACCCCCTGTATGGGTTTTAAGTGGTGTACCTTCGACTCTTTTGGGAATTCACTCGACATCTGCACCTTTGGGTTACGTAATCCTTATATTCAAGTATGAGATAATAAAATAATTAAAAGAATGTTTTATTTAATTATTTTTTGTTACATTTTGGCCTTAGGCCATGATACCAAACATATATAATACAATGAACTCTAGTTAATTACTATTTTGAGTAGCAACAGTTCACCCAAAGATAGTCATGACCCTGAATCTTTACCACGGTTAGAAATGCCACTTTCTTTGTTGTAACTTAATATATGTGCTTTGGGATATTTTAACACTAAAATAAGACGCAAAGTGATGCATGTGGTATCATCCTCTATATATAATAATGTGATGGTAAATTCCAAAAAGAGATAAAGTTGTCGAAAATGACTGAAATCTAGTTTAAGAATTATCCTAACGGGTGAATATAAGCTGGTCATTGAAGACCAACTACTAGTAATAAGCAAAATAAAGTTTTATTTATATGATTTTTGATCAATGTTACAATATACTTTGGGGGCGAAAGCTATCCCAATATTAGATGAAGAAATTTCATATTTTTTTGACATGGAATTCTTTGGAATAACTCCACATGCATTCTAGCTCAATAATAAGTATGTCAACCAATATTTTGGATGGTGGTTGCAAGTAGTAAAGCATGCTACGTTATTTAAATCATGAGTTACTCATTATACCACGCATGTGGTATTATATTCCAAAGAAAACTGGAGCACAAAATAGTTGGACAAAACATTGAAATACCAACATTTGAATATTATTACGTAGTTCTAATATCTAGACATAATAATAATGATAGATGAAAAACAACCATTAGGTTACCAATTCGAATATGAGCTACAAACATCCTGGTTTGGAGACCAGTCATGCTCAGAGTAAACAACTAGAGGAGGAACATTATAACAGATTATTAAATACTTGCCAAATGCATAATATGGCCAAGGAGTGCTATGAGACCGATGAAATAGAAGACCCACTTCTGACAGGAAATGAGTTGACGAGAATCTATTCTCAATATCCCAGAACAAGTGAGTCTACACATATCTCTGATAGAGAAGACTCTGGTAAAGACCACTACAAAAAGTTGTTTCTCCAGTGGGTACATATTTCTTCACTACCTCCAAATAACATGATGGTAGAAACTAAAAGGGGATATTTAGAGGATCACCTATAGGACACAACCAAGAATTTCCAAATGAGACATGGAAAGTCTAGTTAGGCCAACTAAAAAATTGGTCAAACCACTCAAAACGACTTAAAGGACTCTCAAATGCTAAGTAATTATGGGAATTATTCCTTAACCAAACATTGCAGTGAGAATCTTGGATAGAAGTATTGCAATAAATCTGATCCATGGATAGGAGGGTGTCTCGAGCTTCGATAGCTTGATATTGTAAGAAATCATGCAATTCTTCCCTATGTCGAAGCAAGTATCGAGGATTCCAAACTAGAGACTCATAGAATTCATGTTGAGCTTCCTCATAGATAAAAAATATGGCTAAATTAGCTTTCGATCAATGGAAGGAAAGGGAATATATTTCTCTTCAAGAATGTTTGATATTAATAGGTAATATTCTCTAGATTTGGAGAAGCATACTAGATGACAGAGCACAAAAATAAGAGTGCATGATAATAACTAGTGGAATTATGAAAGAATACAATGATAGGATTTCACATGAAAATAAGAGGACATGTGCCATCGCAAAAATTATAAAAGGTATGATGTCCCTTGATTAGTCAACACAAAATCATCTATAGGACAATCAAGTTGAATAAAAAGGTGTATCATGGAATATGAGTGATTCACCTCGAGATTATCAGGATACGATTGGTAAATGTGTAAACAAAATCGATATGAAGGATCTAATGGTAATTTTAGTATTGGATAAGTTTTATGTCCATGACGTCCAACGCAGTTGTATTTATGAAAGGATTCATCTGGATGATACTAGTTTTAAGTGGAGTAAATTCTATTATATATGTTATGATTCTTTTGCTTGTGATTACCGAACTATTGTTGCACATACCCTAATGAGTAGAAGTTGACTTGAAGCAGTGCTAGATTTAGCAGGCAAAATAATCATGGTAAGAATTAGGAAACCCAATAATGTAACAAAGAGGAAATATCTAGTGCAATATGCCAAGGAGGATGCTTGGACACAGGAAATATTAAGGTTAATATAAGAAAGATATGATGCCATACCAGAACGAGATCAACTTAGATCTGAAAAGTTACAAAGAAATAATTGGAGAGCAACAACGATGGCATACATGCTCACAAAAAATCCTCAATTTCATCAACTAAGGGAGGAATTCACTACAACATTCCTGAAATATTTTTTGGTTGGCTTGATGAATCACAGTATGCTCATTCCATCACAACCAGCTATTAATACACAACATGGGATAAGGGGAGGTAGTGATCAAGCAACTATTGGAGCAGTAGCTCCACCACCATATCCAACCGTAAGTACCAACATAGTACAAGGAGGAGAACAAACCTAGGAGCATCAGCCTTAATGTCCTTTATACCACCACTATGTAGACCATCATTTTGTATTAGTCTGTTACTGCCAAGAATGAGGCATAAACATTAGTAATTTTGAATTTTACATTTTTATGTGAATGCTATCTGAATATTATTGTTTATGATAGATTTAATTAGTATGTAATACAATGGAATGCATGAATGTTGAATTTTATCTGATCAAATGAATATGAGGAATGGATTGGTGTCCATTATTGGATAAGGTATGGGACTTCTCCATGATAATATAAACCAGGGGACATTTGGGTGGATGCTCTCGTAATAAAATGCATACTAGGATATCTGTGAATATCTTGAATTGAGACTCTAAAATTATGATGTATCTTTGTTAGCACTTGGTTTTCTTAGGTTAATTCATGCCAAAGGCTAACCAAATTATACTGTGATACTCCTTGGTGGGAGTTTTGATAAAATTAACAAGAAATTTTATGTCTAGTAAGGTACAAATGCATAATTTCATGATATACTTGTGACAAAATTTTGCAAATTCTAATACTACAATTCTCTAGATCAATTGTTTGTGCAATTTAAAATGAGTTAAAACTGTAGTCTTGTGTTAATATTGTGTATTAATGATGTTTTCAATACTTGTTGATTTGCAATATGGATGCTATATTGTTTACAAGGACATGGTATTGCTGATATTTTGCATTTTTGTAGGTCCAGGTGCTCTCATGGATGGAAGATGAAGCTGACCATCAAGGATGAGAGGCAAAAAGTTAATAAAAAGTTGATGATTCAATTGTATAGCAATAGGATGAATACTAGCTTTGCTAATTAAATGTATTCAATTAAGGAAATTGTACAAACACAAAGGAGTGTGTTTATTATAAGTGGGGTATATGTCATGATCCGTTATCCTCAAACCCTATCAATAGGAGATTAATTTATCTTGGGATCAAGTAATTTTCAACAAAAAGGGTCATAGACCCTAAAGAATTTAACAAAATTTCAATTAAGAAATTTTGAAGGAATTTAGGAGGGAAAATAATAAAAATAATTAAGCATGTTTAATGTTTAATAATAAGGTTAATTGCATTTAATATTAATGCAATTAAATGTCCAATTCTTATTGGACCAAATTAGGCACTAGTATTATTTAATACTAAAAGCCTATCTTATTTTTCTCACGACATAATTTGGTTGGTGGAGAGAAAGGTGAGATTATCTCCTCTATTGCTTAATTAGGAATGCTTTGGAGGGATGTGGACCAAAGGGGGACATAAAACAAAAAAAAGGGACCACCTATCTTATCCTTAGTAGGACCTTTTTTGTTTCCTACTATTGTCTTACACTCCAAATGGTAGCTTTAGGATGACTAGAATGGTAGGTGGGATTCTTCCAATTTCAATATTGCAACGTCCATCTATCAAATAGTAGTAGATGGGTCACCCTTTTTATTAAAATAATTAGGTGTCCACAAAGTGGACCCAATTTTTATTGAACTTTAAAGGACTTTAGAATTATTAAAAAAATATAAGAATTATCCCATCCTTTTGGAATTATCCATTTGGCTTCCCTACATCGGTGGAAATAAAAGGGAGATCTCTCCTATTATCATTAATAGTTCTAGCTTTTTATCTATTCTATACCTCAATAGTATTATTTTTGTATTTGTTCCCATGAAAAGGGAACACAAAACAAAATAAGGACACCTACCTTATCCTTATTTGTACCCTCTTCTACTTTCTAGATTACCCTCTACGTGACATGATAAGTCTTAAGGGACCCAAGGCATATTTTAATAATAAAATAATAAGGCCACTATTTGGCCATAAGTGGGAAATTTTCCTATAAATAGAGGACACCTTGGGAAGAAAGGAGTATTGAGGAAATATTGGAGTTTAGGGAGTTTGTTCTTGTTGGAACAAAATCTACCTTCGGTTAATAGTGTTGCACCTTTGACTTTGCCAGCATTGAATAGACAGATATTGCTTGAGATCATTTGTCTAGTCTCCAGAGAAGGTTGGTTCCTTTGAGTTTTTTAGAGAAAAGGGGAACAAGAGATAAGGGAAATATAGCCTAAGCTAGAACTTTTATATGGTGCAGATTAGACAACAACAAAGATAGATTTACTTACTTCTATCCAAAGCATTTAAACACATTTCCATGCAGAAATTATATAATTTCATATATGATTTCTAATATTTCGTTTAACATGCGTATATATTAGATTCTTATTCCAGCAATATGATTTATGTATTGCGAAAGTTCAGATATAAGAACAAACTCAATTTACAATTCAATATTGTGAGCAGAAATAAAGAACATTAATACATACACTTGCACAATATGAACCATAAGCCAATGGGAGATGTGATTTTATTGCTTGTATTTGAAGTACATGTATTCAGTCTTGTAAATGTCCAAGAGCCGACATTTTTTCATAGTCGACTCACTCCTACTTATACCCTAAAAAGAGTATATTCTACTATGTACATTTAATTTCTTCAATCAATTACAAGTAATTGTCTATAGTTTCTAATAATATACAATGAATTTCCCACAGATTTGATAGATTTCCTTCTAGCTAATTTTAGATGAGCCTGTTATTCTACAATCATCCATCGGACCTACCAGGTTATAATCAATAGACCATTCTTCAGAAATCAGCACCTGATGTCAGTGCATGTCCCCAGTTGCCAAAAATATACTCTATTCCTTTATAGCTGGCGTGTCATGAAATCACAACATTCTTTCCTTGGTTTGCTCTTTTGCTGTCTTTTGCTGCCTCCCACCATGAAAATGAGACATGTCACAAAATCATGACATCCATCTCTTGTTTTTCTCTTCTGCCACTTCCAGCCACAAAAATGAGACATGTCACGAAATCGCGACATTCGTCTCTTACTTTGCTCTTTTGCTGCCTCCCACCGCAAAAATGAGACATGTCATGAAATCATGACATCCATCTCTTGCTTTGCTCTTCTGCTACTTCCAGCCGTGAAAATGCAACATGTCACAAAATCGTGACACTTCATCCCTTACTTTGTTCTCCTTTGTTGCTCTCACGCCGTGAAAATGCGACATGTCACGAAATCGTGACACTTCTGCCTCCTTGTGTTTGCTCTTCTCTTCCGTGAAAATACAACATGTCGCGATATCACAACACTTCTTCCTTCTTGCTCTTTCTCTTCTCTTTAACCTCAAAAATGCAACATGTCATGATATCACGACAATTTTTCCTCCTTGCTCCTTTTTGTCGCTCTTAGCCACGAAAATGCAACATGTCACGATATCGCGACACTTTTGCCTCCTTGCTCCCTTCTTTTGCTCTTAGCCACGAAAATGCAACATGTCGCGATATCACGACACTTTTTCCCCCTTGCTCCCTTTCTCTTCTCTTAGCTGCCATGAAAATACATGTCGCGATATCATGACACTTTTTCCTTCTTGCTCTTTCTCTTCTCTTTAGCCGTGAAAATACAACATGTCACGATATCGTGACAATTTTTCCTCCTTGCTCTTTCTCTTCTCTTTGGACCGCGAAAATACAACATGTCACGATATCGCGACACTTTTTCCCCCTTGCTCCTTTCTCTTCGCTTTGAGCCGTGAAAAATGCAACATGTCACGATATCGCGACACTTTTTCCCCCTTGCTCCCTTCTCTTTCTCTTTGGCCGCGAAAATGCAACATGTCGCGATATCACGACACTTTTTCCCCCTTGTTCTTTCTCTTCGCTTTGAACCGCGAAAATGCAACATGTCACGATATCACGACACTTTTTCCTCCTTGCTCTTTCCCTTTGCTTTGGACCATGAAAATGCAACATGTCGCGATATCATGACACTTTTTCCTCCTTGCGGTGTTTTGCTTTTTCTTTGATCTTTAGCATATGGGCTGCTTTGATATTCTTGGAAAATATGCAAAAAGGTGCATCATCTATTTTTTTGTAGTTAATCATTTTTTGACTAACATTCTTGGCGCCTTCTGGGGGAATTTTTGCTCGCAAAAATAGAGACCAGGCCTTTATCCATTGGGAAATGAAGTCACTAGCATAGTTGCGAAAAGTAAAATTTCGAGTGGAAAAACAAAGATAAAAGAAAAAGGATGCATTCCTTCTCACCCTTTTTAGATTTTCAATCTTGGCCATGGTGGACTATGACTCAATCCCTTGAGAAGTTGTAACTCCGATTCTTTGGGATGTCAATTCTAGGGGGAAATGGAAATGGGAGCAACTACGGACTCAATATTTAGCGGACTATGAGAAGATGCTTGCCATTTCCGGGAGAACAAGGTAATTTTCTGGCAAGGACATTATATTTTTGTTGATTTTAAAAAAGGAAGGAGAATTACAATGGGAATGAGTAGGAGAATGAGAAGAAGAAAGTGAAGAAAGCATACCTATTTCTGGTTGGGCTGGATGTTGGTGTCCTTCTTCTCCTTCATGTTCACTGATGGTAATTTCTTCACTCTACGTTTTTTCTACATCAATATTTTCATTTTCTTCATCACTTTCATCCAAGTTTATAACTTGTTTCTCCTACTACTCTTCTACCGTCAAGATCTCCTTTTTAACCAAAGTTTTTTTTTTTTGTTTTCACTCTTTTGGCTTTCTTGAGCCGAACTAGGTGGGCCGTGTGGGGCTTCCTTCTGTGAAGTTTCATGCTCAACGCTCTGAGCATCTGCATCGATTTTTCCTTCAGTTGTATGGGTTGGTTCACCTTCCTGAGTCTCTTTCCCTGAGTCGTCCTCTATATCTTGAGGCTCTTGATCACTAGACAAGGTTTGAATAATACTCTTGTCATTTCCTCCTATCTGCCATCATTTTTAGGCGATCACGTGGCAGCCCCAAATTTTTGAACATTCAAATTTTTCCCTCCAAATTTCTTTCAAAATATCAGACCCCGATAGTTCGCAAAAAATGATTCTTATTAGGCCGTAAAAAGGGAAATATTTACAAAACTCCAAACTTATAATATATTGTACATATAATGGTGATCTGTAGCTTTTATTGGAAATACAATTTTAGGTGAAAAGCATTCACCGTGATGGGTAGAACCCATCCATATTGATATTTTAACTAGAAGGCATTGAATTGCTTTTCTGAAACAATTTTGAATGGCCCCTCCTAGAATGCATCAAACTTGTCATGGTTTCCTGGCTTTGCTTTCTTGACATTGCTTTCTTATCGAACCACCCAGCCATTTTTACCATATACTTTTGATGATGATCATAGGCCTGTTCCCTAGATTCTTCAAGCTGTAGAAGTTGCATCATTCGGGCATCCATTGGATGACCTTCATCTTCATTAACTTGATTTAGCATCCTCAATGTGGGTATCTCCATATGAATTTGTAGAATAGCTTCTTTGCCATAAACCAAAGCATATGGCGATGTATTGATTGATTTTTTGATTGAGATTTTGTCGACCCACAGGGCTTGATTCAGGAGTGAGTGCTAGTTCTTCTTATTGTCCTCTAATGTTCTTTTCAAAATTCTTAGAAGATTCTTATTAGTAGACTCAGCTAATCCATTACCTTATGGGTAATAATTAGAGGAAGTCTTTAGGTAAATTCCATATCTACTGACGAATTCAATCATATTTGCACTAGTGAAATGGGATCCATTATCTATAATCAAAGAATCTGGTATGCCAAACCTTGTGATTAGACTTTCGACAAATTCTATCACCACTTCTGAATCAGCTTTCTTCGTAGGCAATGCTTTTGCCCACTTGGTGAAGTAGCCCGTGGCAGTGAGAATTTATTTGTAGCCTGCTGATGAGTTTGGCTCTATTATCCCTAAAAAATCCAACCCCCACTACTAGAATGGTTCCTCGACTTGAATATCTTTTAAGGGCATGGGTGCATTCCTATTTCTTCCCACATACCTCTGACACTGTTCACACCTCTGGGTCACTTTGTACCCATATAGGAAGATGGAAGGCCAATAACATCTAGCTCTAAGGATCTTTAAAGCTGTAGTTCGGCCTACATAATGTCCCCCTAAAAAACCCCTATGAAATTCATCTAACACTTTCTACTTTTCATTATCGGGAACGCATTTTAACAATACACCATCGATGTTAATCCTATACAACCCCTCTGTTCGAAGGGTATATTTCAATGCTTGCATTCTGAATCTCCTTATCTGGGAATCATTCATATCTTCATGACATGACACAGTCTAAAAATACCTCACAAAGTCATCGAACCAACCCAAAATTACTCTATCTTGGTGTTGCTCTATGTTTGCCATGACGAGGTGGCTCTCCCCATATCCACTTCTAGCTTGCTTGGCCAATTCCTAGCACAAAGCTCTCCCTCTGACTATTTTAGTAGGATGTATTTCTACATCATACTCTTGGATGTGAGTCACCCATACAACTCTTTTTTCACCCAATTCTCCTTGAATTATGAAGTTCCTCACATCGGGATGAATAACATACACCATCATCTAACTTTGGGATAAGAAGTGTTTTAGCTTATTCAAGGATTTCATAATTGCATATACTTGTTTTTCTATGAAGTTGTACCTTTCCTCATGTTTGTGCATGGTGGAACTCAGAAATGCTATGGGTATTTCTTTGTCATCTACTCCTTTCTGAGTGAGAACTACAACATAACTATTTTGCTCTCCGATACCATATAATATGAAACCTCGGGAATAGTCAGGGTTGACTAGCACAGGAGCTTCAGCGATGACTTCTAGAATTTTCCAGAAATCTTCTTTCCTTGGCTCTATCCATTTGAAAGGAGCGTCATTTTTCAATAATTCAGTCATTGGCTTAACTGTTTGGGCAAAATACGCAATGAATTTTCTGACAAAATTTATTTGCCCAAAGAAATACTGCAAACCTTTCTTGTTAACTAGGAGTGACAACTCAAGAAGCGCCTTTACTCTATCAGGATCAATTGACAACCCAACTTTAGAAATAACATGCCCAAGGAGTATTCCTTCTTCCATAGCAAAAATAGATTTTTTAGAATGTAGTGATATCCCAAATTCTCTACATTTCTCAAATACTTGCTGCAGATGAGTGGCATGGTCCTTTTTGTCATGAGAAAAAATAGTCATGTCATCTAAATAGATGACAATAATTTTGTTCGCAAGCTCCCCAAAAGCTATGTCCATGGCTCTCTGGAAAGTTGCTCCTACATTAGATAATCCAAAGGGCATCCTTTGGTATGCAAATTTTCCCCACTTAGTGGTGAACGCAATCTTGTATTGATCTTCATTTCTCACCCAAACTTGATTGTAACCAGAAAATCCATCTAACAGAGAAAACCTTTCTGCTCCCGCCATAGTATGAAGGATTGGGTCAATCTAGGGTAAAGGATAGTGATCCTTTAAAGAGGATCTATTCAAATTTCTGAAATCGATGCATAGTCATATTTATCCATTTTTCTTGCGGATTGGAGCTAAATTTGCCACCCAGGTCGAGTGCTTGATTGGGTATATTATCTTAGCCTACAGGAGTTTTAACAACTCTTGTTTCATTAAAGCTTCAATCTTGGGATTCACAGGCCTGCCTCTGCCTAAAAGGTTTAACTCCTTCCTCTAGTTCGATGGTATGTTGAATGACCTCTTTCTTGTACACTTTTAGATCACTATAAGTCCAGGCTATTATATCTGGATATTCTCTACATAACTATTTTATTTGTTCTAGTTCTACCACTGTACAATCGGTCCCCACTTTGATCATTTTTCCCGGTTCTAGTTCTATTTCCTTATATCGGCGTTCATCTACCTTGATCCTTCGACCTACAGCTCTATCGCTATTGTCAAAAAGGCTCTCCAGGGTGATCATTCCCCTGGGGATATGATTATTTCTTAGTTTAATAAGGCTATCTTTGTCCTATTCTTGTAACACTATTTCTATAGAGCAATTCATCTCATGAATCATAAAATCCAGGATCTGCTCATCGTTTTCAAATACATGCCAAAAAATGTCCTTGTCGGGCATAGAAGGCCTGTATATAAGTCTAATTGTTTTAGACTTTTGAATAACATTGTTGACTAGGCAAAAATTTGATCCTACTAATGCTAACAGGTTTGCATGTGTGTTTTTCTCTCTATAAATGGATTTCATGTTTAGTGCTTTGAAATTTTCCAATAGATCTAACACTTTGTTTTTGTAAGCCCTTAGGTAATGTTGCTTACAAATGCACTTGCAAGTAACCTATTTAATGATCAGCTCTGAATATCCATAGATCAACAGCTATTTTACACCTAGTTTTTTAGCTTTCTTGAGTCCCAAACACAAGGCTTCATATTCAGTTGCGTTATTGGTGCAACTCCATGTCAACCTATATGAAAATACTTTTCTTTTCCAGTGGGTGAAATCAGGACGATTCTAGCTCCTGCTCCATTTTTGCACCTTGACCCATCAAAGTAAAATTTCCATAATTGGTTAGCTAAATAATCTATTTTAGGGACAACAATAGGGAGCTTTTTTGGTTTCTCAATGGAATAGCTTCCCATTTCTATCTCTATCATAGCATTGAAGTATTTCATTGAAAACTAATCTTTAGATTGGAGTTCCTCTAGGGTTTCTTCCATTAAATCGATATTCTCCAATTCCTTGGACATCATGTTGATGGTAGTTGTTTCTTCTAGTCTTTCCACATGAAAAGTAGATGGTTTTTCATTGTATATCTTGACTCTTTTACCTTTGAAAGGTACCTCCAAATGTGAATAATCTAGTGACATATAACCTCCCATTTTGGCTATGAACTCTATGGATAAACACATACCGAAATATGGTTCTAAGTCTACAATGACTACTTCTTGTATGATTACTGCTTCTAGAATTTTGTGGAGTTGAATAGGGATATCTTTGGTCACCCCAAAAAAATTTACTGGATTACCATCCAATTGCAACACACCAGGATTACTTTGAGTATATTCCATCCCCATTATATCACATACGACTTTCGACATCATCGTAGTTATGACCCCTGAATCAATCATGCAATTGTGAACTATCCACCCTTCCATTTGCAAGGATAAATAGAATGGAGGCAGTCTGTTTTTCCTAGAGGTTGGCACTACATTTTCTTGTACGACATTTGAGAAGGAGGCATTAGTTTTAAAATTTAAAGACTCTTGGAAGAGGTCAATCTGACCAAGAATTTGCAGTGCATCATACATGCTTATCTTTGAAGGAGTCCTCTTCATTTCTTCTACAATGTTGAACGAAAGGGTTGCAGCTGGGGATACCTCAGTACTCTTTTCCCTTCCACTAGTAGATGTGTTTTATCTATCTTTATAGACCTGTGTATCTTTTGTTCTTTTCCTTTTTGTCAATGAAGGAAATCTGAATCTTTCCTTCACTTGCTCTTGAGCCTCGCTCCCTTTTCTAGGAGGAAATTATTTTCTCGATGTAGCCATAGAAGTCTGAGGAGGGTCAGAACGTCCTTTCTGATTCGACTAGTTTTTCTGTGGAGTTGCCCTGGGTGCAGGAGGAAAACCTAGTGGTTGGAGTTCCTTATGGTTGGCTTGTAATGAATTTTTTCTCAACCTTTTCAAGACTGAGACTTGTTCCATGGATGGCATTGCCAAATTGTGGTGGACTTCTCTGATTATGTTCACCTGTCCCTTGCCGGTTTCTTTGACTCTCTCATTGATAACCACTTGCACATGATGTTGATGAATCATGCATGAATCCTCTCCATGAGGATCATTGCAAGTGGTACACCAGTAGTCAGAATTAGTGGGTTCTCCATTATCTCCTATCTCATTTGCATACACCATATTTTTTTTATCTTGTCCTCTTCCACTTGTTGAAGCACCTTCCTTTTGTATCTATGGAAATATTCTTGCTTGGATATTCCGTTTCACATCTCTCTTTTTCATGGACGCCATTTCATTTGACAATGTCTTCAATGTATCAATTATGGTCGTGTATTGATAATTAGGGGTAGTTGATACAAGGGGTGTGGTTGGTAATGCAAGGAATGTAGGAGGTGCAACTATAGCTAGGAGGGCATGCATTGATGGGAGTACAAGAAGTTTAGAAATTGATGCTTGGGAAAGCTCTGGTAAAATTGGCAATAGACTCTTTGATGGATATATTTTTGTAGCGATGAGATCAGCTTCACCCTTTGCTACCTCTACATAGATCCCAGGAAAAGTGGTTACATGGGATTTCCTTATTATCATACTGAGATCTGAATCAAAAGCCCTTAAATAATAGCATATAGCTTGTTCTTCCGTGGGCTTTAGGCCTTGTGGTACTCTATCACGAGTTTTGGTAAATATGATGTTGAAATCTTGGAATTGATTCAACAATGTGAAAGGATCCGCATGTATATTAAATTCATTGACCAGATGGTCGGCCAGTACTACCCAAGAAGTAATGGATCCAATGGGAAGTGCTCTGTACCAATAGAGCATATTTCCTTTCAAATATATAATCAACAATATGACCATTACATCTTCTTGAGTGATGTTGTAAATAGATGCTAGCACTGATACATCTAAATAGTGCTCATCTGCTATTTTTCCTATTCCATCAAAGGTCGGTAATGCTTTTAGTGTAGCTTGTGGAATTTGGTGGTGTGTTCCCAAGTTCAAAGGGCCAGTTTGATTCCACATAAGATGCATTGGGGTAGGGGTGGTTGCCATGATTGCTAAAGGAGTTACAACCACTATGGGATTGCTTACAGATGTTCCTATAATGGGTGTTAAATAGGTGCTAATGGTGCCAGGTGAATTTGATTGTGCGGCTAGCACAGGGTGTGCTTTTAGGCTTCCGAGATGTAGTTCAAAGAAGTCGATAGGTTCTTAAGAGTTTCTAGCTTGGGATCTGGTTATCATATGGCTCTATAACCAAAAGGTTTTTAGAAAAGGTCTTTCTTTTATGGTCTAAATTGCAACGGAGTCGCCAGGTGATTTTTCTTGAGATTTTTTAAAAAAAGGCTCTTAAGGTAAAAAACCAAAACTTATACAATACTGTGGGATTGTTGGTCCTACCGGGTGTGCCAAAAATTGTTGGAAAAAAATCTGCCTTTGGTTAATAGTGTTGTGCCTTAGACTTTGCCAACATTGAATAGACAGATCTTGCTTGAGATCATTTGTCTAGTCTCCAGAGAAGGTTGGTTCCTTTGAGTTTTTTAGAGAAAAGGGGAACAAGAGATAAGGGAAATATAGCCTAAGCTATAACTTTTATATGGTGCATATTAGACAACAACAAAGACAGATTTACTTACTTCTATCCAAAGCATTTAAACACATTTCCATGCATAAATTATATAATTTTAGATATGATTTCTAATATTTCGTTTAACATGCATATATATTAGATTCTTATTCTAGCAATATGATTTATGTATTGCAAAATTTTAGATATAAGAACAAAATCAATTTACAATTCAATATTGTAAGCAAAAATAAAGAACATTAATATATACACTTGCACGATATGAACCAGAAGCCAATGAGAGATGTGATTTTATTGCTTGTATTCAAAGTACATGTATTCAGTCTTGTAAACATCCAAGAGCTGACCTTTTTCATTGTCGACTCACTCCAATTTATATGCTAAAAAGAGTATCTTCTACTACGTACATTTAATTTCTTCAATCAATTACAAGTAATTGTCTGTAGTTTCTAATAATATACAATGGATTTCCCGCATATTGGATAGATTTCCTTCTGGCTAATTTTAGATGAGCCTGTTATTCTGCAATCATATAGCAGACCTGCCAGGTTATAATCAATAGACCATTCTTCAGAAATTAGCACATGATGTCAATGCATGTCCCAAGTTGCCAAAAATATACTCTATTCCTTTACAGCTGGCATGTTGCGAAATCATTACATTCTTTCCTTGCTTTGCTCTTTTGCCACCTCCAATCGTAAAAATGAGACATGTCATGAAATCATGACATTCGTCTCTGACTTTTCTCTTTTACTGCCTTCCACTACAAAAATGAGACATGTCACGAAATCATGACATTCATCTCTTGCTGTGCTCTTATGTCGCTTCCAACCACAAAAATGAGACATGTCACGAAATCATGACATTCATCTCTTACTTTGCTCTTTTTTTGCCTTCCACCATGAAAATGAGACATGTCATGAAATTGTGATATCCGTCTCTTGCTTTTCTCTTCTGCCCGTGAAAAGGCAACATGTCACGATATTGCGACACTTCTACCTCTTTGTTCTCCTTTTTTTCTCTTAGCCACGAAAATGCAATATGTCGCGATATCATGATACTTTTGCCTCGTGTTTTCTCTTCTCTTTTGCCATGAAAATACATGTCGCGATATCGTGACACTTTTTCCTTCTTGCTCTTTCTCTTCTATTTAGCCATAAAAATACATGTCACGATATCGCGACACTTTTTCCTCCTTGCTCATTTTTGTTGCTGATGTAGGAGCATCCAGTAGCACCTGCAGCAGAGGCATTAGAAGGCAGGAGGGCCACTTCAGAAGAAATGGCTAAGGAAGAAAAACGTTGTGATTTCACGACGTGTCACGAAATTGCGATAGAAAAAGGCCAAGAGGGTGAGGAGGAAATTCTGTCACGATATCGCGACAGAAAAAATGTCACGATATCATGACACGATGAGGAGAGAGAAGGCACAGGCCAAAAATGTCACAATTTCATGACATGTCACAAAATCACGACCAGAAGCGGAGAATGGAGGCAACAAGTGGAAGCTATCATGAAATCATGACATGTCATGATTTTGTAACCCAAGCAGGAAGGAGAAGGCTAAAAGTAGAGATGTCATGATTTCACGACCCTAGAGCAGAAGGAGAGTACGAGACGAGTAGATGTCGTGATTTCATGACATGTCGTGGTTTCGTGACCTAAGGGCGAAGAAGGAGCCGAAGAAGCAGGGGACGTCGTGATTTCATGACAAGTCATAGTTTCACGGCCAGAAGGTGAAGAAGGAGCCAAGGAAGAAGGATGTCACGATTTCGTGACATGTCGCATTTTCACGACGAAGAAGCAAGCGAAGGAGCCGAAGGAGGAAGATGTCACAATTTCACGACCCGATGGAGGAAAGAAGGCAATGGAGCTAGAAAGTCATGATTTCATGACACGAAGACAAGATGAAGAGCGAAAGAGGAAGATGTCACGATTTTGTGACATGTCGTAGTTTCGTGACCCTCTGAAGAAGAAGGCATAGAAGGAAAGATGTCACGAAATCGTGACATGTCGCAGTTTCGCGACGTGCCAAGAAGAGAAGAATCTAGAGAAGGAGAACGTTGCGATTTTGTGACAAGTCACAATTTTGCGGCTAGAAGGCGAAGAAGCAGCTAAGGAGGAAAGATGTCACGATTTCATGACATGTCGCATTTTCGTGACCAGCGGGCAAGCGAAGAAGCCAAGGGGCAAAGCTGTCGCAAAATCACGACACTTTTGGAGAAAAGGTGCCAAGGGGCAAAGTCGTCGCGATATCACGACACTTTTGGAGAATCGACACCAAGGGGAAAAGCCGTCGCGAAATCATGACATGTCACGATTTCGTGACCCAAAGGCAGAAGACAAGTGCAGAAGGCAAAGACATCGTGATTTCGTGACATGTCGCATTTTCGTGACCTAAAGGAGAGAAAGGAGGCGAGGAAGAAAGTTTTCGTGATATCGCGACATGTCGTGATATCGTGACCGAAAGGGAAAATAATGCGCAGGAGCCAAAAATATCGTGAAATCGTGACATGTCAGGTTTTCGCGACCCAAAGAGGAAAGAGAAGGTGATGGAGCAGAAATGTCACGATATCACGACATGTCACGATATTGCGACTAGAAGAGAAGAGCAACAGGTGGCATTTTCAAGGACCATGATAGAGCGACAGTGCAAGCTCATGAAAGTCAGGCGACGGATGTAGAGGCTATTACAGCTAGAGGAAAAAGATGACAGAGGCCAGGTGGCGATTGTAGGTCCATTACAAGGACACATGGCAACACAAAATGCAGAGGAAGCAAGTGAAGCGGTGTGGGAATATGACAATGACTAGTTGAGAAATAGAAACGAAGAGTCGTGTGCAGTAACCTGACAGTGAACAGGAGTTAGCCGACAGTGACAAAGGCCATGCAGAATGGAAGCAGGAAGTGGTTATGGAGATCCACATTTTGTGTAATGATTACTCAGAGGGTCGGGACCTCTATAAAAACCCTAGCATTGTAATAGGTTAGGGGGTTGGAAATTCATAGATTGTAGTTATTGAAAGAACTACAAAAACAAACTCGCACAGTCGAGTGCAAGAGCCGAGTGTAGAGAGCCGGCTTAGGGTATTGCGTGTTTCCTTCCAAGGGGTAGGCAGAATTAGAAATTTGCATAGGGTGAGTGTAAAAGCTGAGCGGTGTGCCAGTTGCTGTAAACCAAGCCGAGCACTGGTTGTGTGAAGCCTGCGGGCTATTCTGTAGAAAGATATTTCTAGTTTAATGAATGTAAATCTAGATTTGATAGAGTGTAATTTTTTTGTTCTGCATCAGTGGTATCAGAGCCAGTGATTCTGAGTGCGCAGCAGATTCGCCGAACGTGAGGCAGTTGCACCAGGATCTGTGGGAGGGTGCTAAGAGGAAAGTTTGGAATCCGTGGAGTGTGACCGCATGATTTTTTTGTCCTGCATCACTGGAAAGGCTTGTGAGTGATTAAACAGAATGTCTCCAAGAAGAAACCCTGTTGGTGGGAGAGGCATAGCGCCATTGCAGAGAGTTCAATGGAAGGGCTTGGAAGAAATGATGACAATGAGAAAGTTCAAAGCATTATAGCAGCAATTTAAAGCCCTATAAGAGGAGTGGATCAGAATGAATTTGTGAGAACAAGAGGAGATGCATAGAAAGCATAAGAATAAACCGAGTAGTTTAAACCAAGGAGAAAGAACTGGTGAAAGAGATGATGAAATGCGATGGCAGTTGAAACCATTAAAGGCTGCAGACGATGGAGCGCGCAGAAGTGCCAGAATCTGCCCGGGAGGAAGCAAAACTTTATCTGGTCAAGAAAAGGAGTGTAAGAAGGCTGCAGAAGAAGTATGCAGTAGTGGGAAAATCTGTCTGGAAGAAGACAAAAGTAATGTGAACCAGGAGAAGGGGTTGGAGCAGTCTGCTGAGGTAGAGAAGGGTCTGGAAGTGTTGTAGGAGTCAGTAACCAGGCAGTGCGAAGTGAAGATCACTTCTCCACCAACCCCGGGTGTTTGATGTAGGAGCATCTAGTAGCACCTGCAGTAGAGGCATCAGAAGGCAGGAGGGCCACTTCAGAAGAAATGGCTAAGGAAGAAAAATATCACGATTTCGCGATGTGTCGCGAAATCGCAATAGAAAAATGCCAAGAGGGCAAGGAGGAAATTTTGTCGCAATATCGCTACAAAAAAAATTTCGTGATATCATGACACAACGAGGAGAGAGAAGGCGCAGGGATGAAAATGTCGTGATTTCGTGACATGTCACGAAATCACGACCAAAATTGAAGAATGGAGGCAGCAGGCGGAAGCTGTCACGAAATCGTGACATGTCATAATTTTGTGACCCAAGCAGGAAGGAGAAGGCTGTAAGCAGAGATGTCGTGATTTCATGACCCAGAGCAGAAGGAGAGTACAGGAGGAGCAGATGTCACGATTTCGTGACATGTCACAGTTTTGTGACCTAAGGGCAAAGAAGGAGCCGAAGGAGCAGGGGACATCGTGATTTCGTGACAGGTCATAGTTTCACAGCCAGAAGGCGAATAAGGAGCCAAGCAAGAAGGATGTCGTGATTTTGCGACATGTCGCATTTTTGTGACGAAGAAGCAAGCGAAGGAGCTGAAGGAGGAAGATGTCGCAATTTCACGACATGTCACGATTTCATGACCCGATGGAGGAAAGAAGGCAATGGATCCAGAAAGTCACGATTTCATGACACGAAGACAAGATGAAGAGCGAAAGAGGAAGATGTCATGATTTTGTGACATGTCATAGTTTCGTGACCCATCGAAGAAGGAGAAGGCGCAAAAGGAAATATGTCATGAAATCGTGACATTTCGCAGTTTCCTGACACACCAAGAAGAGAAGAAACCAGAGAAGGAGAACGTCATGATTTCGTGACAGGTCACAGTTTCATGGCCAGAAAGTGAAGAAGCAGCCAAGGAGGAAAGATGTCACGATTTCGCGACATGTCGCATTTTCATGACCAGCGGGCAAGCGAAGAAGCCAAGGGGCAAAGCTATCACAAAATCGTGACACTTTTGGAGAAAATGCGCCAAGGGGCAAAGTCATCGTGATATCGTGACACTTTTGGAGAATCGGCGCCAAGGGGAAAAGCTGTCGCGAAATCGTGACATGTCACAATTTCACGACCCAAAGGTAGAAGACAAGTGCGAAAGGCAAAGACGTCATGATTTCATGACATGTCGCATTTTCACGACCCGAAGGAGAGAAAGGAGGCGAGGAAGAAAGTTGTCATGATATCGCGACATGTCGCGATATCGTGACCGAAAGGGAAAAGAATGCGCAGGAGGCAGAAATGTCACGAAATCATGACATGTCAGGTTTTCGCGACCTAGAGAGGAAAGAGAAGGTGATGGAGCAGAAATGTCACGATATCGTGACATGTCATGATATCACGACCAAAAGAGAAGAGCAACAGGTGGCATTTTTGGGGACCACGATAGAGCGATAGTGCCAGCTCACGAAAGTCAGGCGGCGGATGCAGAGGCTGTTATAGCTAGAGGAAAAAGATGACAGAGGCCAGGCGATGGTTGTAGGGCTGTTACAGAGACACATGGCAGCATGAAATGCAGAGGAAGCAAGCAAAGCGGTGGGGGAAGACGACAACGACCAGTTGAGGAATGGAAACGAAGAGTCATGCGCAGTAACCTGACAGTGAATAGGAGTTAGCCGACAGTGACAGAGGCCGTGCAGAGTGGAAGCAGGAAGCGGTTATGGAGATCCACATTTTGTGTAATGATTACTCAGAGGGTCAGGACCTCTATAAAAACCCTAGCATTGTAATAGGTTAGGGGGTTGGAAATTCATAGATTGTAGTTATTGAAAGAACTGCAAAAACAAACTCGCGCAGTCGAGTGCAAGAGCCGAGTGCAGAGAGCCGGCTTAGGGTATTGCGTGTTTCCTTCCAAGGGGTAGGCAGAATTAGAAATTTGCATAGGGTGAGTGTAAAAACTGAGCGGTGTTCCAGTTGTTGTAAACCAAGCCGAGCGCTGGTTGTGTGAAGCCTGTGGGCTATTCTGTAGAAAGATATTTCCAGTTTAATGAATGTAAATCTAGATTTGATAGAGTGCAATTTTTTTGTTCCGCATCAGTTGCTCTTAGCCATGAAAATACAACATGTCGCGATATCGCGACACTTTTGCCCCCTTACTCCATTTTGTTTCTCTTAGCTGTGAAAATACATGGCGCAATATCACGACACTTTTGCCTCCTTTCTCCCTTTTGTTGCTCTTAGCCATGAAAATACAACATGTCATGATATTACGACACTTTTACCTTCTTGCTCCTTTTTGTTGCTCTTAGCCACAAAAATACATGTCGTGATATCATGACACTTTTTCCTCCTTGCTCTTTCTCTTTGCTTTGGACCGTGAAAATGCAACATGTTGCGATATCACGACACTTTTTCCCCATTGCTCTTTCTCTTCGCTTTGAATCGTGAAAATGCAACATGTCACGATATCGCTACACTTTTTCCTCCTTGCTCCTTCTCTTTGCTTTGGACCGCGAAAATACATGTCGCGATATCGTGACACTTTTTCCCCATTGCTCTTTATCTTCGCTTTGAACCGCGAAAATGCAACATGTCGCGATATCGCGACACTTTTTCCTCCTTGCTTTTTCTCTTTGCTTTGGACCGTGAAAATGCAACATGTCGCGATATCGTGAAACTTTTTCCTCCTTGCGATGTTTTGCTTTTTCTTTGATCTTTAGCATATGGTCCACTTTGGTCTTCTTGGAAAATATGCAAAAAGGTGCATCAGCTATTTTTCTGTAGTTAGTCACTTTTTGACTAACAGTTCTCCACTTTGGTGGATCAGAAACCAAAAATCTTTGGGAGAGTACTATGATTTAGGTTTAGGCTAGGAAATATTGGACTTAGGGAGTATGCTCTCTACCTTATTGGTATATCAGAAACCAAAAAGTCTTTGGAGAGTACTAAGTCCTAAATTAAGGGCATTTGGCCAATATGAGTGGACTAGAGTGGTAGATATAGAAGTAAGCATGGACTGGAGCACAAAAAAGAAGTAGGAGACGAGCTCTGGAGACTAACAAGATTAGTCTAGTTCAACCCAACTTGGATTATGAGGTTGGATCTCTCCTTTGTATAAGTTTTGATTTTGTAGGATAAACAAAATCATGAATATTCATCTTTCTAATTTATTGTGGAAATACGTAGATAGTAAACCTTTAAAAGTATTGCGGAAATACTTAGATGATAGTCTTTTTTATATATTATGAAAATAATTAGATATTAGTTTCTCAAAAGTATTTTGGAAATACTTAGTAGACTTTTTAAAGTATTGTGGTAATACTTAGGTAATGGAATTTCTAATATATTGTGGAAATATATATCGTAGAGATGCATAGATATAGTGTGGAAATTTATATTGATGATATACATAATTATAGTTGAGGGAATACATTGCTTTTTTGCTTGAATACAAAAAAATAAGGAAGCATTGAATAATTTAAGTGATGTGGGGTCCCTCTATATGGAAGAAGTAGGTAGGTATTCCTTGTATACTAACAAAACTATGGCAAATATTAACCCATGGTATGTTAAATGGATGGTCACATGGTGGCTAGGAGCTAGAAGTGAGAAGGGGCTTAGGTAGCCAATGGGGGTTAAGTGAACAATGAATAGTGTATAGAGAATAGTAAATTATGAATAGTGAATAGTGAATATGAATAGTAACTCTAGATCCTATAATTCAATGTCTACACATATCGATTATGTGTGGAGGATGAACATGGTGTTCATTTTAACGTAAATAGTGAATAGTGAATAGTGAATAGTGAGTAGTGAGTAGTGAATAGTAACTGGTGAATAGTAAATGAATAGTGGAAATATATAACCAGTTGATAGGGAAGGGAAAATAACACCCTTTTTACTATGTTTAATGTAATCAAGTTTCTGCAAAATATAGAAGAACATTTAGAGGAAATTATGGGGTTTCCTCACTATATTCAATCATACGATTAAAGACCATATATAGGATTTATGAGCTGTTGAAAATGGTTGGAATGGATGAGAGGAGATTGAATCCTCTCAAACCATGAAATCTATAATAAATAATTAAGGAAAGAATAGACAAGGATCTATTCTTGGTTTGATACATAGAAAAAGTGATATAAATACTACCTTAACATGATTAAGGTTCTAAATAAGAATGGATGGAGAATCAATTCTTAAGAAAGTTACAAGCTTCCTTCTTCATACATTTAGTATGGAAACTTAGAGAAGAAAAGAATGGATTTGTATTCATTTTTTAGGGAATTTATAAGGTTCCCTCAAATGTCAATGAGACTTCTCTAAAATGTGATTCCAATGATTATCATAAACATACGTAAAGTATTAACATTCATATGATGACTTAGAGAAAGGAACTGGTAGATTCCTTAATTGCATCAATGATTTTAATGGAACATGTGGATTCATTTTGGGTATGAGAAATACCTTAATGATATAATGATGACTTAGAGAAAGGAATTGGGAAATTCCTAATTGAATTATAAACATGATATGGAATAATAGTATTCCTTGACTTGTATTTGATTGAAAGGGATCAGTAGATACCCTTCTATAATTGTAATTTTGATATCTTAAGTTTATGAATATGAGGAAAGAATACATTTTGGAGGCTAGGATTTAACCATAAGGGTTTTCCCAGGATAAATCATTGTGTCACTCTATTTTATGGTTTGATGTGTTACTTCTTGTTCCTATTTCCTTAAGTAAACTGACAAATATGGATGGGATAATTCATTATTTAGATGGAAAAAATATGCATGTTTATAGATTACAACAAAGGTTAAATTGAAAATTATTTATTCAGAAGTTCATTTATGATGCAAAAAATGTATGCATAATTTCTAACATGTTGATGATTTATTGATATGTCATTGTGTCATTTACTTTATGGATTAAATTAGATAAATGTGAATGATGTAGATAATTAGTTTTACTTCTTGTAATCAATAGTTGTGTGGAATACAGAGAAACTATTCATAATGGAATATAATTTCTGCTTAAGTGGATCTCTCATGTGATGTTTCAAATCTATGGTTATGATGAGTAGATTTTATCATAAAAGGCTCCATTAGTTTGTGTTCACCCCATAAACACTCATTATGGTTCAAATTAGAACACCATTGGAATTTGAGGTGGATTAAAGTTCACAAGGAAGTAAAATTGGTCTTGAACTATAAACCAAAACAAATCTTATATCCTAAGAGCTAGGATGTTGAGTGTGCATGAGGAGGGGTATCTCCTTGCAAGACAAGTATTGTCTTTAAATGACTCTGATGAATAAGCAAATTGGATGCCTAAATAAAAGAATGGAAAAATAAGCTTTTAAGAGGTGTAAAGTTACATAATATTGCTTAAGATGAAATTCCATGGATTCTATCACAAATAGTGAGTTTTTATAAAGAAATGAGAATTGGATCTAAGATCTATGAATAACCATTAGTGTGGTTATTTCATCTATGATGGTTTTCCATTGGTGTGGTTCTTCATATTCAAGGCATTCACCTACATAATGATCTTGGTGGACAATATGTTTATTGGTTATTTTCCATTGTGGTATGAAACCTTATGCTTGGCTAGCATTCTCATACCAATGGGGTATGAGGGTTTCGTAGAAGTTGATCACTTCTACCCTCAGATACTCTGATCAAGTATCAATAGCTCTTGATGCTATATGCCTTGATAAGCTTTAATCCAAATGAAATGAATATATCTTTAGCCATGATTGTGTTCCTTGCCTTATGAATGTTATATGAAATAAAATAAAAAATTGAATGGTTGAGTAGTGACAACTGGGTTGTTACAAGTCTTCACAAGTTTTTCAGCAACTTTGTGGAAATACTAGCCAAAAATAAATTTTATAATTTCTAAAATGAGATCTTCCTATCTCCTCTCAATATCTCTTGTGTCTCTACCTATCTCCTATCAATCTACCTTGTGATCTGATACCTCTATTAGCTTTTGATTCTTAACAATTAATGAGTGATAAACCACAAGGTATACAATGAGTATGAAATATTAATTATATGGTAATGACAATATTATAAGCATATAAAAATCATGATAAAATTCTATAACTACTCATAAAACAACCATTAATGAAAGCTTACAAAAGTATTACATTGATAAAAATAGAGGTCTCAAAGTCTCCATATTTCTTACATGCTCTACATCGTATCTACTTAGCTTTGACATCATGTAGACCATATAATCATAAATTAATGATAGAAATTAATATGAGATACTAAGAAATCCTAAGCCTATGTGGCCCATTGATCACGTTTATCCAATGGAAGACATTATCTCCAAAAGAAGAGTAATCCATGATAGAGCAATATCACATATATTGTTGAAATTTTACATCTATGGAAGGTTCTCTTTTGTAGAAAAAATAAACAAATGAAGGAATTATATGGCATGTAACTCATTGATTATGCATCCAATAAACCATGAAAATTTTCAAAGTTGTTGAGGATGGTGATAAAAGAGGTTCTCATTATTGGTTAATATATAGAAATGTGGAAAACATATGGGCTATCCACTATACATCAAATCTTAATTTGATAGCTCATACAAATTGAAAGGATACCTAGACGATATCTACTAATAATTTGATCAAGAAGAGAATCATCTAACCTAGAAAGCCTCAATTTTAAAAGATGGTGGTTGTGGCCAATCAAGATTTTTTATCAACCTCTTCCCTTTAAAGAACCTCCATGGTGAACACATATTTTTATTTTCAAAATGACATTCCATGGAAATAGTTGATACATTAACAATAGTTGTAGTGGAAGCTCTAGTTTTAGAGACCATCATTCAATTGACATTGATTATATATAGATCATGTGCTTGTTCAAGAGAATGTTTTTTTTTTATAGGTAGTTGAAAATAGTAGTGGATTTTTCTAACCTAGAGGTCCCAACCACATTGGTTGTTACCACCCCTCCCATTTTTTGATAGAACCCTTCTTTTGGGAGAGGACTCCATTTATAGTCCTTCATCCATAATTTCCATTGCTTTTTCCCTTGCCACACTAGATGTAGCTCCTTAGCCCATTTTTCTAGGAGGATGCTTTCCATTTACCTTCACTTATCCCTCTTTTCCACATCCATTCTTCATATAATTCTACTTAGATTCAATGCCACGTATACAGCTAAAAAACTCTAAAGATCCTCCTCCTACCATAGGTATACTACAAAAATTCAAGGAGATTTAGGATAATATATCATAATACATCCAAAATAAGGAAACCAAAAGTGTTGTACTACCCATAATAATTGTAATAAGAAGTTATTTTCATCCTCTAGACACAACAGTGTACGTTGCCCATTTTACCTTAACTATCTGAAGTAGAAAAGACAAATACAAGAATAATATTACCATATGGTAGTAGCAAGGACATTTTTCAAGATGTCTAAGCTAATGATAAGGTAGAATTCATGGAGTAATATCGTAAAGTTATAAGCCATGGCTACCTTACCCTCTAGAGAAGGTTACCCAATGAAAAAAACTTGAGGAGGTGAAAAATACCCTCAAAAGATATCATATAGAGGTTAAATGGATCGAAAACTAGAAGGATCAGTTGGCAAGAACCAAAGTGCCAACTTCTTTCCTAGAGGTAAAAAAGATCAAGAGCCAAATTCTACTCGATCACATTGTTGCCCTAGAAGCTGAGCTCATTATGAAAAGAGTTGACTTTCAAAATGATCTCAAAGAGGAGAGGAATAAAAATGTAGAAATAAGGAAACAAGGGGTGATAGAGCTAATAAGAGGGTTTTTTCATACATATTGGGATGATATAGCTAAGTCTATATCATCACTATCCTATGTGTTTGAATTCATTAATGGAGCCACCAAGCAAAGTGTCCAACTAAGCTATTAATTCAAGCAAACTTTAATAATAGGTTCTAAGAGGTTCTAAGAGGGAAAGACTCACCACCAAATCCAATCAAGAGCTAATAGCTACATGTCTCCTAGATCAACAAGTAGTGTTGTAGAGGGTATTGGACATACTTGATAATAAACATGCTATGTCAAAATGCAAAGCCCAAATAAGCATCATGATCACTATGATTTCCAATCTAAGGAGTCCAATTGACTTATTAATTTAGAAGGGCATATCTTCCCCCTAGTCAACTAATAATAAGATCCTTTTAAAGCAAGAGTATATATGGCTAATCAAGCTAGAAAATGGGATGTAGACAAATTTTGATAAATGGTCATACTTCCCCACTTTATATGATGCAAAATGGTCATCAAGCCTTTGATGGAGCTCAATTTATAGATGTAGGAGGTCTTAGGTAGAGTTGTGAGCTTCTCACATCACAACCAAATAAAAATCTAGAGATACTACTACTAGTACTTGAAAGTAGAACTGCCCTTAAATGATGAGTGGGAGGGAATCAAGGTCTTTATGGACAAGATACCCCTATAGTAACTCCTACATATTCTATTATTTCTTCATTTCATTCAGTCTTCCATTTGTTACTTTGCACCCATGGATAAAGCCAAAAAAATTCTAGGATTCTTTATGTTGAGTAAGTTGAATATCCCTTGTAAATCACTAGAACTGTAGTAAAAATTCACTATACAAATGAAATTGTGATTTTCTTAGCCAAATGTTGCAAGAAATCCTGGGTGGAAAGGTGATCAATAGAGGAATACTCAAGACACTAAGAAGTCCATGCAAATTCTTAAGTCTGAGTGACCCATTTATCAAGTTTATCCAATGATAAATGTTATCCCCAAAAGTGAAGTGATCAACAATAGAGCAAGATCATGTGTTTGATTTGTCTTCTATATATAAAATAGGTGCAATTTCTGAAAAAAAATAAATGGTATCATTAGTGATGCAAGTCATTGATTCTTCATTCGACAGACAATGTTAATTCCTAAAGCTACCAAAGACAACAACATAAGAGGATCTCATTATTAGTCAAGTTCACGACATATGGAATCCACTTGGGCTATCCACTACACACCCAAGCTCAATTTGGTGGCTCACATAGATTGAGAGGATACCTAGACGATCTCCATCAGCCATACAATCAAGAAGGAAACCATTCAATCTAATGAGCCTCAATTTTAAAAGGTGGTGATTGTATGCAATAAAGCTTTGTCATTAGCATCCTACCTTAAAAGAACCTCCATGGTGAACATGTGTTTTATTGTTTGTATGACATTATAGGAAAATAGTTGACACATTAACAACAATTATAGTGAAAGCTCTAGTTTCAAATACTTTGAGTGTAGTGACATTGATTGCATATAAATTATATGATAGTCTTTTTGAATAGTTTTGGTAAAGGTAGTTAGAAATAATGGTAGAAAATCCTAACCCAAGGGCCCCAAGTACCCCAACGTTAATGGTTTCAGTTCCATATATCTTGAGATTATCAACTTTGAATGTGGGAACATCCCTCACTAAAATTGAGAGAGAATATTTTGAAATTGTTACAACTTTTGAGGCTAAGTAAACTTTAGTTTTTGGTATAAATAGTAATATTAGTGGCATTCAAGGCATCGAGGAATGACTAATCATGCCTAGTATTTGGTCTTATGTACTTTTTATTTTACTTCTCTTCTATATGTATTCCATACTTAAGCCTTAAGTATATATTAATAGCATTCAAGCCTCTTTTAGTCTCACGTTTTTGTAATCTTGTGATATATAAGAAGTTGTGACTAATTTTGCTCTATCCAAATTCTTATGTATGTTCAAATGCTTGGGTTTAATATTGAAACTGTATCCACTTTTTACCTTCTAGTAGAATGATGCATGTGTTCATTTTATTTGGTTGTACATAGAAGGGGTCGTTATATCTTAATGCATTATCTCCTTAGCTTAGTTTTTGTTTTATGCATTTTTTTTTTTTTTGCAAATCTCTCTATATTTTCCTTGATGAATGCAAGTCATGTAGGATGTAGATCAAGAAGGTACACTAAAGATCACATCTAGCAAGGATCCAACCTTAGCAAGATCTTGAAGGTTACCCCATGAGTGCAAACAACACTCATAGAGCTTCCCACTATGTTGCTCAACACAAGACACATGTGTTTAGATGCATCAAAGCACTGTAGATGACCCAAACATATTGAGATGACAACATAAACTAATATTTCTAAATAATTTTAATAGTTTATGATGCACAATAAATTGACTTTAAGTAGAATATAATTTGAGATAATATTACCTTTTGCTATGTCCTTAAAAGATGATGAACTAGATGAAGACACTATTTTGTCAAATAATATCTATAAATTAGTAAAAGATCATGATGATGTAAGTACTTAAGGGTTTAGTAAAAATATCTATAGATCATATAGTAGGTCAATACAATCCATAGTGTTCTATTTAATCAAATATATTTCTTTTTAATATATCTTAATAACTAATCATAACGTAAAATAACTTTCTTTTTCAAAAAAAACTAAATAAATATAATTTGAACATGTGTTTCATCCTTTAAATGGTATATGATCCTCTACTCCAAAAGAAAAGAGGTATATGAAGTAGATTTAGGATTAATGTTAAATATGGTATGTATGCCCATTGCAATAATCTTATCATTATTATTTACTTACATTTCTTGTGTAAGTGTAACTTCTACTCCTCAGTTCAGCACATTTGAATATTTTCATAGACTTAGAGTACAACTTATACACATGGCGAATCTCTCATTTCTTCCTATAGTCTAGGAAGCTTTATTGCCATTGCATGCTTGGAATGAGCAATTAAACAAAGCAACTAAAGGCTATGAGTCATTACTATTTGGTACTCTAGCAAAAGTTTATATTAGTATATAAAGCCAAAGATGTTGAAGCACATGTCAATATGAAAATTACTAGATCCTAATAGGAATCTTAATAGGCATTCCTTCCTTATGATATTCTGCATTGTGTGCATGTGAAGCAACCTCACATGGACCTAGTGCAAGGCCTACATTGACTACTATAAGCAACCATTACACCTATGACCCCTTCCACTCTTTCACACATGCTAAGACACATGCCAAGGACAATACCTACTTCATGGTATTAATACATATGATCGCTATGTACATCAAAGGGCACTACTACTAATGGTATCCACTCCTCACCATAGATATGTCAAGATAAGGGGAATTTAGAGTATAGAGATGTTCACCAATGGATGATTGTTGAGCCACCAAACTTGCTCTGTATTTTAGACCACAAAGGTAGTTACATTTAAAGAATTTGTTGTGTCATGCGTTAATGTATGAGGAAACTGAATTGCTGGATTCAAAAGGTCTCCCTAAGATTATTATTTTTTTTATAATTTCTTTAATAAATATCAGGTAATTTCCAGAAAGTCGCTGCCGACCTGCAAACGAGGAAGATATATCTGAAACGAAACACAATTAACTCTTTCAATTCAAGGCTTTTGTTTCTTTGCCACTCTAACGTGGGTAGCCGATTTTCATTCAAAGATGTACTCTATTTTTTAATCCACTAAATTCCCACCGTCATAGCGATAAGTATGTATTCATGTTCGTTGTCGACTTTCTCCATCACATGATATCTTTAAAGGCCCTAAATATATCTATCAAGAGCATCAATGTGCGAAGGTCAACATTACGACGAACCTAGGCTTCCGTTTACACATATATAGAAGTGTTTTCTTGTGAGACCTGGAATGAGATATGTTGTGGTCAACCAAGAAACTTCGTATGCCTCGGCGGGAACTAATGTTGAGCATACAGATACAATAGCTCATTTTGACAATATTTTACGTCGTATCCTATAATCAATGAGGAGCTCAAAACGTGGCAGTAGCTCTGAGTTGCGTAAGCTTATCCGACATCATAAGTTTTTAGTTGAATTATTAGTTAGGGTATTGGGTTTTTTAAGGTTTAAATCATTGTGTATTAGGGATAACTTGGATGGTAGCAACTGTCTCAATCTTCATCTCCAGTATGTAAACTAACAGACTTGAGTTTATAATAGCAGTATCCAATAATATTACTTATACAGGGTTGAGGTAGTAGACCGACGAGCTTGAGGTTAGCAGTTCCAATCCCAATCCCCAGCCTCTCCAGCTCCACTCACTCGAGTAAATATTTACCCAAATGAACCAAGTAGAAAAAAACCTTATATATCAAAAAAATAAAAATAAATAATGTTGCATATTCTTTTAGGTATTTAAAAAAAAAATCTTAAAATATTAGCTTCTTTTTGGAAAGGTCCACCATAGGGAGAGGTAGTAGATGGACCTGTTTTGAGTTACGTGTTTGTCATCTCAAAAAAAAATCTTATAAATGAAAAACAAAATAAAAATAATTTACCTATTCTTTTATACATTTTTTTAAAAATTACATTTTAGGGTATTGGCTTCTCTTTGGAAAGGTTCAAAGCTTTAAACCATAGCCAGGACTAAGGTAGTAGACAAAATGGTTTTCTATTGAGTGTTTGCTATCTTGAGATCTACGGTTTCAATCCCTAGCCCCTCCAGGTCCTCTCATTGAAATAATTTTTTACAGAGACCCGGGTTCAATCCCCATGGTGGATGTGTATAAGAATTATTACTCCAATAAATATATATATATATATATATATATATATATATATATATATATATATATATATATATATTACTCGAGATTGGAACCATAGACATATTTTTATATCTTGTCCCCGGGGGCTAGGTGGATTGGTAGGGCTAGGTGGATTGGTAAGTGATATTGGAACCATGGACATATTTTCATATCTTGTCCTTGAGGACTAGGTGGATTGGTATGTGCTTGTCTGGCCAGGCACTTACCAAGAAGACACCCACGTTCAAACATTTGAGCATTCCTTTTGCAAAGGTAGTAGTCTAATGTGAATCATCTCTGAGCAGTTGCTTTGCAAAGGTAGTAGTATGATCTGAATTTTCTTAGTGCATCCTCTAAGTGTGCCTTAGTTCGATGATAACAACACAAATCCCGAGTGACTAGTGGAATCCTGAGGGACTAGTGGTCCTTTTCAGGTCAGATCAACAATAATGAAGCATAATATGTTTGGTGGAAGCAGCCCCTCTGATTTGAACCTGCACATTTGAATTACTAAAAATAATGTGATTGTGACCAACTCTTATGTAACCGAAAAAAGAACTTTACTAAGAAAAGTGAAAAAAAAAACTATATAAAAAACAAAATTAAAATAATGTTACCTATACCATATATAAATATTAGATATTAGTTGTTAACAATACCAGCCCTCCTTAAATTAATAATTCGGCAATGACGTGTTATAGTGCAACATCGATTCTTTCAAGTCAAAACCGTGACGAAAGATAACTAGTGGCTTTTGTTTTTAAAACAAAATGTCGTAAATATCATATTTCATTATTGCCCATATATATCTTCTTCTCTCTTGTCGAAGTAAATAACTTTGTCAAGAAAGGCGTCCTCCATTTCCTATAAATAAATGGTGTGATGGTCAAATTTTTCTTCACGTCCCTTTCCATCCCTTTTCCCATAATCACCGACGGATAAAGATGGTTAATAAATGTTTTAAATCGTGGAGGTCAATGAAATGGCGGATTTACATACATTTTTAATGTAGTGGTTTAGAAGTAACTCCTCACAAGTCATTTACATATATTTAAGATTTTTTTTTTTTTTTTTTTGATGATTAAGTAGCGTTTGGTGAAGTCTATGAGGAAAGACTTGAAATCCATTATCTATAAAAGAAAAAAAAAACTAAAACAAAGATTGATAAAGATAATGTGGAATTTTTTTAAAAATGATATGGAAAAATAGTAAAGTTATTCTTAGTCTTATTCAAAGTGTTTTTGGAGGACTTATTTTTTATATTTGGGACCTGTTCAAAGAGAAAGACAAGCTTTTATCAATTTTAGATCGATCATAAATACTCTTTTCTATTGCAAAGATACTAAAGCAAGATGGCTTCTCTCAAACATCTATGCTCCCAATATTTTGAGTGGATGATCATCCTTATGAGATACTCTTAGCCAGATGAGATACATGTTCTCCAATGGAGCATGGATGTGACTTTAACTCCCCCCTCTTTCCATTTGACAAAATTGGAGGGGTAGCCATTATACCTAGATGCTTTAAGGATTTTACAATTTTTGTGGACAACAATGAATTAATGGATATCTAGCTCAAGGGAACTAGGTTCACATGGAGTAATAGGATAATTGGCAGCCAACTCATCCAATTCAGACTAGACAGGGTCCTTTCCAAGGAAGTTTTTTACCTTTTTGGTGATGCCAGCCTTGGAGCTCTTCCCAAAATAGGATCCAATCATAATCCACTCATACTGGAAGGTTTTCAACTAGCCTCTACCTTCAGAACTCTGTTTAGATTTGAATCAATGTGGATACACCACCAAGATCTCAAAAATCTCATTGTTGAATGGTGGAGTAAAAGCTTCTCAAGAATGCTCATATCTCAAGTGGTGAAAAAGTTATGTTTTTATAAAAACTAATCTTAGAATTTGGAACAAGGAAGTGTTTGGCAATATCTTTTAGAGAAAGCAAAACATTCAGAGCCAACTTCACAATATTGAGAAAAAAATTCGAGATGAGAACCCTTCACCAGATATTAGAAAAGTTGAAGGAGATCTCCTATCAGAATTCCACAATGTTATCATAAAGGAAAAATATTTCTAGAGGTAAAAATCCAAAGTCATATGGTTAAAATAAGGAGATTCTAACACTAAATTCTTTCATGCAATGACTCTCAGACATCGAAACCATAATAAAATTATAGAGTTATCCAAAGATGATGGGTTGGTTGTTAGTAACCTTACTTAGATCGAAGTTGAAGTTGTCACCCACTTCGAAAGTCTTCTGAGTCATAGCCAACCTTGTCCTAATCAGGTTTATAACACTTTACTTTAGAATATTTCCCATATTATATCTCTTGAGCCTAATTCTAGGTTGCTCTGCCCATTTTCTCAAGAGGAAATCAAGAATACACTTTTTCCTATACCTTTTGATAAGGCTCCTAGTCCCAATGGCTTCCTTGCTCATTCTTTTCAAACCTTCTGGAACATTGTCAGACCTGACATCTACTACCATTCAATATATTTAAAACCCCAAATACATCCCTAGAGACATTAACTCTACATTTCTTGCCCTTGTTCCCAAATCTCCTAAAGCCAAGTCATTGTCTAATTTTAGACCCATTAGCCTTTGCAATATCATTTATAAAATTTTATCAAAGGTCTTAGCCAACATAATGAAGGACATCCTCCATCTTATTATTGATCCTTGCCAAGGAAGTTATGTTCAATAATAAGTTATTATGGAATCATCACTATCCACGAGCTCATCCACTCTGTCTTCAAAAGTAATAAAGCTGGCCTTTTTCTCAAAATTGACATGAACAAGGCCTTTGACAGGGTGTCATGGGATTTCCTCATTTCTATTATGTCTAAGTTTAGGTTCCACATAGATTGAATTGCACTTATTAAAGAATACTTATCTATTGCTTGGTTCTCTGTTATCATCAATGGATCAACTGTTGGATATTTTAAGAGTTTTAGAGGGATCTCAGAGGAGGATACCCTTTCCCATTTCCTTTTAATTATTTTTGCCGAATATTTAGGAATAACCCTTAAAGTTGCTTGTTCCCAAGGATCCATTTATGGTTTAAAGGCATTTTCCATCCTTCATCCCATCACTCATCAATAATTTGTTGATGACACCATCCTTGCCACTCTGTATTCCATTCCCCAAGCCAAAACCATCAAAGGTATTCTCAACACTTATGAGGAAGTTGTGGGTCAAAAGGTTAATTTTATTAAAAGTAAATTATACTTCCTCAATACCCCTTTTGGTAGGTAGATCAAAATTGCTAAGATCCTTGGTTGCACCATATCTAGCTTTCTAGCCATATATCTTGGCCTTCCTCTCTTCTTTGGTGAACCATCTGATAATATGTGGAACAATGTTATTGAAAGAATGCACAAGAAGCTTGTTGGGTGGAAAGGATATCTTCTAAGTCAAGTAGGGAAAGCAAATTTGGTTCAAGCTTATCTCCAAAGAATTCCATTTTTTTTCCATTTCTAAAGCTCTTATCTCTATTTGTCAAAAAATTGAACAAATACAGAAAAGATTCTTGTGGTCAGGTTCTGAAGATTGTAAACACTTCCACTTCGTTTCTTGAGACAAAATTTACTCTAAGAAAGAGCAGGGTGGTTTGGGCTTCAAAAAGGTTGACAAGATAAACTTGGCCCCTATAGAAAAATAGGGTTGGAGGCTCCTAATGATGAAAAATCCATGTGGGTTGAAATAGTCAAAAGCAAATACCTTCAACATAAGGATTTCTTAAGTGAAGATCCTCTTCCAATGGGGTCTACATTCTAGAACTTCATTCTTAAATCTAGATCCATCATCAAGAAAGGGCTCAAATGGTAGCTAGGTAATGGAATAAGTATAGATTTTTGGAGGGACTCCTCCACCAAGTGGTTGGATCAAGCTAAATTTTTATGATGTTGCTAAGGGGAACCCAAAGATTGTAGGAGATAGTGGCATCTTAAAATATGACTATGGAAATATTATCCTTACCTATGTAGAAAATATAGGAATTCAAACCAATCATGTTGCTAAAGCAAGAGTGCTCTATCAAGGTTTATCCCTACTCACCTACATTCCTTGTACTAAACTCATTATAGAGAAGGATTCACTTAACATTATCAACTACCTTAAGGGATACCAAAACCCTTCATGGAATGTTCAAAACCTCATTGTGAAGTCAAGGAAAGAATTAAAAAATCTTAGTAGCAAGGTCATTCAACACATATATAGGGAAGGTAATAAAGCAACAAACACTCTTGCCAACCTAGGCCTTTCTCAAGAGTCCCTCCACATGTGGTGTGATAATTTTTCCAATGAAATATATGATTTGAGCATGTTGGATGGTAATACTTTGATTTAATTTCATTGTGTGGGATGCTATTTGGTTGAATAGGATTGGTATTTTTTTGGGATACTTGTCTTCCTCTAATCTATTACAAAATGGTCCAAGTTCTCACTACAATTTTTTTTGCAAAACCATTGCTAGTTTTTGGTGCTTAGTGATGTACTTGGGTTTTAATTTGGTAGGTTTTCTTATCTCCTAGGTGGGTCTTCTTGGTGTTTTATCCCAGAGACTCTCTACCCTACTTGTGTTGGTTTCTGGTTTATCCTATATGGACTATCTCTTTTTATTCTTGATAATGTAAAAAGGTTCAGGACCCTTTCAAAACCCCTTCCACCAACTAATTGAAAATAAATGAGTGTTTTAAATCATGGAGGTCAATGAAATGGTGGATTATATACAATTTTAATGTGGTGGTTAACAAGGAAGATGAAAGTCACATGGCACTTAAATATATTTAATGATTTTTTATTTTAGTTTTACTTTTTATTTTTTATTTTTTTAAAAGTGATATGTATTATATTAATAATTTACAAGTTATTTATTAAAAAATGTTTATAACAATTACATCCTTAAAGTATTCATATTAACATTAATTTGATGAAACTTTTATTTTTTTAGGTTAATTATAATGATCTTGGAGACTTATAAAAAATTCTAAAATAATGTAAGCAACAATTGATATAATACTAAGAGCAAGGGGATCCTCGTCATCATTGTCTACTCTTCATGGTAGCATCACATTATCCACCTCTTGTATGGGAAGCACCCACCCATACTTTTCCATCTATCTCTAGCCACCAAATACCTCATTGACTAGTCACCTTGTCCCTTATATCTCAAGTGAAGTATAGGTATCTAGTTACTACTACCATCACATACTATCGATATACCTAGAATAGCATGGAGAACTTGTCAGAACTAGCCCATGTGTTCCTCCCTACTGCTTTGGGGGGGGGGGAAGCCACAGTGACAAGTGGTTCGTCTTTGGTGTCACTAAGTAGGGAACATTGTTTAGGTGCATGATATTTTTCTAGAAATATCTCTAGATCCACCTATTTATTATTCATAGTGCATTATCCAATGGTTTCTAAGATTCTAGAGATGCACCACTTCTATAGCCACTTTGTTTACATAGAAATTTTAAGCAATACATCAAAATTAGTTTTAATTTGACAAAGATATAAAAAAATAGCAATGATAATTTGAATAAATACATATTTTTTGGATTTCTTAATTATGAATAAAATGATAATCCTAAATATGTACCAAGTCATATAGAGTGTCAATGATAAATTTTGGATATCCCTAAGCAACATATACTACCAAGTAAACCAAGATAGAAGTGAGAGATCAAATAAGGAGTAATTCAATCTATAAGCATATTCAACTCGAGAAAAACCAAAAGTGATGCTTGATGTGTTTGAAATTCTTATAAAGAGGCACTGATATTTGGTTACCCCAACATGCCTAAGCCTAGTGTCCATGTGAAGCCCTATGAAAAAAAACACTAGGCAAAAGTTGTTTACTTATGGTCCAATAAACTAGCCAAGACAATAGAGAACCTTTGAGCCTATATGAAGGGCAAAGAAGTTATATTTGATTTTTCATTAAAATTACTAACCATAGATCAATGAGGTAAGGCATAAGAATAATCATTTTTTGCTTGATAATTAAGTACATAAGTACTCACAAAAAATTTCTAGCCTTTCCACTAAGGCTTTTGAGACCACACCCCTATTTTAAAATCTTTGAAAATTGTCAAATCATGACTCATACTTAATGATATTCTTACTAATAAACATATTAATATAATATGATTTTATAATATATATATATATATATATATATATATATATATATATATATATATATATATATATATATATATATATATATATATATATATATATATATATATATATTAAATAATATGTTAGCAAATGTGCAAGATTTGATAGTCACACTCTTAATATGTTAGTCAATAAACTATACACAAACAATATACCAGGATAGAACTCACACATAGATTCATGCGATGTCTTGAATAAAAAAGACACACAATGCATTTAAATGAGTGAAAAATGCATTACAATACATGAATATTGCACTGCATTTTGTTTCCTACAATCTACCATGTAATCTCTATATATAGAATTTATAAAGTGTATCTTGATATTTTGTCTTCAACTGTCTCTTCTTCCCATAAAAAACATAGGAGATATGAATATTCATATTTCTATTGGAGAAATACTTTATTAACCATCCAATAAAGACAAAACCTAATGATTACATGAAATCAAATATTTACAAAGTATTAACAAAGTATTGGCAAAGGTTCAAAATAATGTAATAATATAAACATGTCCCTATATTAAATTATTAATTTATTTGGTATGATGTCAATCATTGAATCTGATTCTAGCTCTCTAACTTTGATTATGGTACTGAATATAGCTCTTGATTTATTATGTTGGATATTTTCAAACATTTATCCTTTATATGTTTATAACAACCCCAGTTGTTACTACTCAACCATTCAATTTAAAAAAAAAAACTATAATTAAGCAAGAGGCATAGCCATAATTTGAGAATGAACCACTCCATTCGGATTTGTAAGTTATCAAGGCTATTAGCTTCAAGAGATATTAAGACTTTATTAGAGTCACTCTTGAGTAGAAGTGATCAGCTTCTATGAAACCTCCATAACACACGGATATGGAAACGCTAGCCAAAGCGTTAGGTTTCATTCCCATAAGGGAAAACAACATTAATCATATGGTCCACCAAGACCAGTATGTAGGTGAAAGCCTTGTAGATGGATACCCATCCAACATGATATAACCCTATTGGTTAATCACGAGTCTTAGATATTTTCCACATCTTCTCGATGGGGTCATTAATACAAAATCACTATATGTGATTTAAACTTACATCATCCTCGAAAAGTTTCCTTAACATGGCTATACTGCTTGAAACATTTCAAGTCTTACATATTCACCCTTAACACCCGAGTTTTGTATGTGATTGAAGAGGGTCTTATTTAGTTTATGTGCCTTAGGTTTATTTATTTATCAACTCAGATGCATCCACAATTTATTCTAGACTAATAAAAGAATGTTTGTATAATGCTTAAATCAACATATATCCAGCGAACCACTTAATGATAAAATCTCATTACATAAATGTTCTTGAGATTATTACAACACATGAACCAACCATGTTGAACATAACTAAAGCTATATGATGAAAGGTACATTGTTCATAATTTATTTTTTTATTCACAATACTGGAATTAGATGGTAAAATCACATCTTCCCACTTCATTGACATATTGAAATTAAACATACATCCTTTACATCAAGTGAGCACACTTATATAATTTAAAGATATATATTATCCATTCCATCTAGGCATAGCATAAAAAACATATTAAGATTAAGCATACATTCTATCATCATATTTTAGGTTACATCTCAAATAAAAGTGCATGAAAGTAACATTGCCACATTGACTAAAGCATACCATCACACTCATATATTTTTTATTTTTCAATACGAAAGTAAATGCAACATTCACAAATAATAATAGAGCAAACCACAAAAGAATGACACACTGACTTATCTTGGGAACCCTTAGGGGAATAAACCCAGCCTCCAAAATATGTGTTTTCCTCATATTCATAAGTTCAAGATGTCAAATATTACAAATATATAAATATCGTAATGGATCCCTTTTTCACAATTATACAAATTAAGGAGTGCAACTATTCCTATTCAATTACTAGATGCAATTAAGGAATTATCTAATTCCTTTCTCTAAGACATCATGGTAATGTTATTGTGTTTCTCCATACCAAGGAAGAAACCATCTACTTCTTAAATGGAGATGCAATTAAGGAATCCACTGGTTCCTTATTCTAAGTAATATTTAAAATTTTTATAACATCTTGTGAAAGCTTATGATAATCATTGGGTCTCTATTTTGGAGATGACTCTTTAAACATTAGAGGAAATTTTCATAAATTCCATCATAAACGATTTTCAATTTCATTCTTTTGGATTGATAGACATTCAATTTTTACTTTTCAAATTAAAGCCGCATACCCTTAATATAAGAAGCATTCATCCATTTCATTACGTAATTACCTTCCTATATATTTAGCATAGTTTTCCTTATCTATAACTTCCAATCAAAGTCACTAAATCCAAATTCACCAAGGAAAAAAGGTCATACAAAGGATATAGTCACTAAAGCCAAAACTCCCCAAAATTTCAATATGGTTTTAGAATCCCTTGATTAAAACCAAGGTCATATGTTGTAATCTCTAACTTATATAAAATATTCACATATTTTAAGAACCAAAGTATAAGAAAATTCCTTAACTATTTTCTCATAGTATAAACATCTCGATCTTTAATTCAAATATAGCCTTGGATATAATACCAAGTCTAGTGGTTCTATTGCACATATGGTAAGAGCACAACACTCTCTCCTTCACTAATTGGTACCACATACTTTAGTTTTTATGCACCATAAGAGAGATGGGTAAAGGAAAATTTAATAGAACACTAGTGATCATGTTTATAGACCCTCGAGGTCATCCGATAAATAATATAACCATACTCCCTACTAGGCATTGGACCCCATGCTTACTACACTGTTCCTCGAGTCAAGACCCACCAGAACGGTAAGACATTGTATAGCTGACGCAGCCTGATTAGACAAAGCCTATCATACCCATTAGGTAAGGAAGAGGGCCCTAATTTTCCCTGAATCATGCGATAATTTCTATTAGAAATATTAGGTAGCAGTGTTCTAACACTCCCTTCTTCTAATCGTCTTTTTGGCAATAGATCCAGTTTCAAAGCTATTGCAAGGTAAACACCGTGTTTTTTAAGGTATGATTTTATACTCGCAGGGAGGCTATTTTTATTTAGTTTTTCTTTAGTGAACAAACTAGGTTACAGTGGTTTATCTGCTCACCGAACACCACCATAGGAGTAGCATACACATACATTCTAGCTACCCTTGTGATGAGGTGTGCTCCACCTGTTCTTTGACACCCCTGCGTAGACATCGAGAAGAGAGATTTGGATGATCTCATTCGCCTTCCCTATCCAGGAATAGGCGCGTCCATCCAAGATGGTGATGGTTTAAGGTAAGGTCAAAAATGTCTTGCTCGGTGGCGTCATAACACCCCAAAGATTTACTATTATTTATTTCAATAGCCCCATACTTGACTGTATAAGGTCGAATCGGTAGTAGGGAAGACTATAGGTTTCATTCGGCCACAATGAATTATAGAAAGAACATGCACTAATGGAAATTACACCCCTCTTACAAGCTCTGTAGTCACCCTGGTGTTTGTTAGAGGATAATCGAATGGAGATCTATCACAACTGTGATAATTGAAATCAAGCATTATGCATCTATCTACCACTGCAAGGAATCATTCAATGAAGCTCAATCACAGTCCTAGTCATAGTTTTTATGGGTCAAATACCAACGAATCTCCAAGGAGGTTAAAAACCTAAGTAGATAGATGCTATGACATCGATTAAGTGGAGTCATCTACCTGCTAAAGAGATGGTCATACTTGGGGCTTATGATTTAACTCCCATCATCCTATGTAGCCAAGTGGTTTATTCACTATCCAACATACAATCGAGAGTTAGTGACTCGATGCTCGAACCCGATCAGAATTAGAGATTTTCAATAGGTTTTCTAATGACCCACGCTCATGTTAGATTAGCTAAACTATCCACCTTTTTTATTTTGACAAACCCTAGAAAGCGGTAATCAAAAACTCTTGCACGAGGTTTAATGTCCTCGATAGTGCTTAATTTATCTATTACTCAAGTTAATTTTATATTTCAATTATGACAAGGTTGTTTGACTAACATTTGAAATGAACAACTTCCTCCCAATATTAACACAAATGGATGCTGGGTCTCAAGCCACTAACCCTTGTCTATAAATATAAATAGAGTGGTATGAAATACCAAAGGATTTCAACCGCCAAATGATTTTTTTGATTATTAATTCAAAATCAAACCATTTTCAAGGGAAGCATTAAAACTACGCAAAACTCGTATGGTGGAACAAGGATTTAATATCACAAATTAATTTCTACTAAAACTAAACCTTTAGCACTTCCTTAGTATCATATCAAAAATATAAGCAAGGAAAGGTCTAACCCGATTCACCTCTCTCCTTGTTGACATGCCACCACTCAAAGTATTCTTCTGTTTGGCTTCTTCTAACTTTCAAGAGTACTGCTAAAACTAAGTGTTGGAAATTTTGAGTTCCTAAGTCAAAGTTGTCATTGTTGTCATTAGATAAATTCATTATTAATATCAAGGAATTTAGCAGGAAACAAAGAGGATAAAAATAGTTATTTGATATCCAGGAAGAAGGCCAAAGATCAAGAGAATCAGTGCAGAAAATAAAAGTTAAAAAGGAGTTATAATATTTATTTTATAAATTATTTAAATTCAATGAGAATTTAAATTTTATAAATAAATATTATTTATGACATGGAATGAGGTAACTTAACAAAGGCATAATATTATAATAATGGTTATTATAATATTAAAGGGATATGGTGAAAACCCAAATAAAATATTTATAATTCTCATTATAATATTATATAATGCAAAGTAGGTTTTATAAAGTTCAAATACATTTTATAAACCTAAATGTTGGGTTTAAGACAAAAGGTATTCAAAGCCTTTTTATAATCTCCGTCAACGTTGCGGAAGATAACATGGAGAGCACCGACATATTCAAAGAAATGGAGGAAGCATATAAATACAACGCCCAAAGTCCAAATTAATTATCCTTGCTCGAAAATTAAAAATATTGGCATGCAAAGATAAGAGCTCGTGAGTTTTTGTGAAAGTCGTGACAATGAAGCATTTAAGGGAGGAAGCTTTAATACTCAAAGTCATATAGGATAGTGTGGCCTAGTGGTATTTTGGGAAGCACAAAAGCACTGGCTTGTGAAAGGGTTTGTGTTCTAAATATCGATAGATGCATCGTGAGTTGTGTTGGTTAAGGCACCCACGATGCACATTCTTTTGCCCAAGGCGGAAGGTGTTAGAATATTAAGAAGCACGTCGTGCTTCGTTAATCACAAATGAGCGCTTGGCTTGTGTGGTGACTTTAGCCGCATCTAAGGCACATGTTGGGAGCAAGGTTGAGGGTTTGATTCCCTTCAAAGGTGAGGTAATATTTTTTGTTTAAATTTTAATTATTTTCCTAAGTTGGGAGGTATAAGGTTTTGATTAATGTAATTTTTTGGTAAGGTTGCTCTATAGAAAAGTGGTGGTTGTTAAGAATTATCATTTGGAGCAATAAGAGGATTTCTGGTTTTAATTTTTAATAAAGTCTTAAATTGCTATATTGATTTTTGGAGGTTTAAGACTTTGTGGGTATTATATTAATTTGAATTAAGGGTTTTTGTGATTATTGTGAGGGTGTTGATTATTAATCAAGTTGGATTGATAAGGTGTAATTTTTATATTATTTTTGTGTTATGTGTTGTGGAGAAAATTATTTTCCTAACCCTTATTGAGATTGGCAAAGAAGTAATTGGGAATGTGGCATATTTGTGAGATCAACTCCTTTTAAAACAAAAAGGTATGGGCAAATTCTTCTTTGGTTTAATTGGTTGATTGGCTTACTTGAAAATTAAGTTTGGAGTGAAAAGGATTTGATTAGGGTTTCCTTTTCAAAAGTGTTTGAGTTAATGCTTCAAGGTTTTCTGAATTTGAGAGTTGTGATTAAAACCTTGATTTATGAGCATTGTTATTGAAGTGAGTTGTTATGCAAAGAACTTGAACTAGGGTTTGAAAAGAACATGAGTATCATTGTTATGTGATATTTATTGTTGAGCATTGTTGGAAATATTTTGAGTTGGATGATACATGCTTGGACTAGATTTTATAAGAAAGGGTTGTTTCTTGAGTGATTGGTTGAGTAGAGTTCACTGAACCTAGTCAAATGGATGTATGAAGTGATTGTTCAAGTTCTATAAAACAAACTATTCTATATTCTGATTTGAGTTGTGAAAGATATTGAGTTGTGAGAATAGAACATATTGAGTCTCTAAAAATTCTCTTTATGCTTCTATGAGATTGAGTTGAGAAAGTGATTGAAATTTAAGTATAGAACATAATGAGTCTCTAACAATTCTCTTTATATTTCTATGAGATTGGACAAGTTCTGTGTGGACTTATTAAGAAGATTTAAGGCAAGTCCTGAGAAGACTTGTGGACTGATTTTGTGTGAGCTTTTGTGGAAGATTACAATACATATTTGGTTAAGTCCTAGAGAGGACTTATTGAGCATATTTGAAAAAATTCTAGAGAGGACTTGTAGAGTAGATTTGAGTAATTTCTAAAGAGGACTTGTAGAGCAGATTTGAGCAAGTTCTAGAGAGGACTTGTAGAGCATATTTGAACAAGTTCTAGAGAGAAATTTTAGAGTATATTAGAGCAAGTTATAGAGAGGACTTGTGGACATATTGGTGTGATATTTTGTGGAATATTACAAGGCATATTTGAGAGTAGAGTTTATTGATTTTTTCAAACCTTGAGTTAAGGTTTGCGGTAGATCCAACAAAGTTGAGTCAAACCTTGAGTTAAGGCTTGAGGAAAGATATTGAAGATAGATTTATGCTAGACCGATTGGACTATGTTTAATGCAGATTTGAGAGCAGATTTTGGTGCATATTTGAGGACAGGTTTGTGACAAACCAGAGATAGAGATTGAGCAAATTTTTCTAGATTGACTGGACTATGTTTAGTATATATTTGAGTGGACTTATGCTAGACCGAATATACTATGTTTAGTACAATAGTTGAGCAGATTTGTGCTAGATCGAATGGACTATGTTTAGTGCATATTTGAGTGAGCTTGTTGATAATACTTATGCTAGAATAAATGGACTATGTTTAGTACAAGAGTTGAGCAGAGCAGTGCTAGACCGACTAGACTATTTTTTGTACAAAATTGAGATAGAGATTTGGAGGTGATAGAGGAAAGATGAAAGTAGTCTCTAGTGGATAGAGATACATCATCCAAGGCAGTGAGGATAGGTCTTTTGAGTGGGGATAAGAGTCTTCAGTGGAGAGAGATCCACAATCCAGTGCAATGGATGTAGTAGTCTTCTAGAGGATCACCAACTAGAGAAGAGAAGAAGGAGTTCTCCTATGGATAGATATCCATAAACCGCATTTATGGGATCAGTATATTCTTTGTATATAGATCCATAAATATTTTAATTGGGAAGGATTCCCAAGATATTGATTGAGAAAATTTAGTGAAATATTTTCTTTGTGGAAGTAGCCATCTTTGGGTGAACCACGTTAAATCTATGTCTCTATTGTGTGTGATGATTTGTGCATTTATTTTGTTATTTCTATTGATATTTTCATTGATTATATTGATTAATATTGTTTGGAAAAGAAAATTAAAAAGTGGTCTTATACTATTCAGCCCCCTCTCAGTATAAGCTTGTTTTCTTCAATTGGTATCAGATCTGGTTCCTTCAAAAGAAGTTTAACAGCTTGAAGGAAGATCCTACAAGAACACAAATGACAAATAAATGCAAGAGTAGAAGCATGAGACACAAGAAGAAAATAACACCTACAGTAATGAAATAAAATGAAGATGAGTTTAATATTGTTGTGTTGGGAGGAAAAATGAAAATAGATTCAAGAGATGAATCAAGTAATGGAGAAATATCCAAAATAATAAAGTTTTGTACTAGATGTGGGAAGATAGGTCATCATGCAACTTATTGTTCATAAGAAGGTGAAGAATGGTTTGTTTGTGGTCAACTCGGTCATGATGCAAGTTATTGCAATGGGTTTGATAGAAGTTAATATGAAGATGATTCTTTCAGATTTGAAGTTCTAAATAACGAGTCAAAAAAAGATAACAGGAATAGTCAAAGCAGGTATCAAGAAGAAACTCCACTTTAGATAATAGAATAAATTGAAGAAGAGGAAGATTTAGAAAAAGAAAAGGAGGAATCCACTCTTAAGGAACTTATTGAATTGAAAAGAGAGAATTTAGAATTGAAGGCTCAAATACAAGAATATGATAAATGTAAGTTAGAGCTTCTACATGATATCTCTTACTTGAGATATAAGGTTGAAAAATCAAGAAGAGTTGAAGAAGGTATTATTAAACAGTCGAAGGTAAAAGAGATAGAATGTGAAAGGCTTATGATTACTCTTGAAGAATTCAAAATGAAGAACTCAGGATTAATGGTTCAAGCTCAAGAATATGAGAAAGCAAAAGCAAGGTTTCTACAGGAACTCACCAACTTCAAAATCAAAGCTGAAGAGACAAGAAAATTTGAAGAAGGTATGGCCAAAAAATTAAAGATAAAATATCTAGAGTGTGAAGATTAAAGCATGATATAGTTTCACTAAGGATGGAAGTAAAAGGTTCTAAGGACAAGATACATAAGTTTGAGGAAAATTCAAAGAATTTGGATAGGATTATCAATGCACAAAGGTCATCAGTCATCATAACATGACTTAGTTCTAAATAAGAACAAGGGAAACATGAAGCAGAAAAAGGAGAGTCAAGCTCAAAAACCAGAAAAGAAGAAGAGTCAAAATAAGTAAGTAAAAGAGAGAGTGAGACTTCTAAGGATAAGTTGGACAATATAAAGTTCAACAAGGAAAGTAACAATGCACAAGTAAGAAACAAATCGAACAGGAAATAGGTAGAAGAGACTAAGAAACCAATGGGGTCTAGGAAAGGTTTCTTCAATGGAATATGCTTTTCATGTCATAGGTTTGGGAACATAGCTTCACAATGCAGGACACATGAAAAGGAGTTATAATATTTATTTTATAAATTATTTAAATTCAGTGAGAATTTAAATTTTATAAATAAATATTATTTACAACATGGAATACAGTGAGAAGGAGGTAATTTATCAAAGGCATAATATTATAATAATGGTTATTATAATATTAAAGGGATATGGTGAAAACCCAAATAAAATATTTATAATTCTCATTATAATATTTTATAATGCAAAGTGGGTTTTATAAAGTTTAAATACATTTTATAAACCCAAAGGTTGGGTTTAAGACAAAAGGTATTCAAAGCCTTTTTATAATATCCAATGACATCGTGGAAGATAACATGGATAGTGTCGACATCTTCAAAGTAATGGAGGAAGCATATAAATACAATGCCCAAATTCCAAATTAATTATCCTTGCTAGAAAATTAAAAATATTGGCATGCGAAGATAAGAGCTCGTGAGTTTTTGCAAAAGTTGTGATAGCAAAGCGTTTAAGGGAGGAAGCTTTAATCCTTGAAGTCATATAGGACAACATGGCCTAGTTGTATTTTGGAAAGCGTAAAATGGCTAGATTGCAAAAGGGTTTGCGTTTCGAATCTCGTCGGGCGCATCATAAGTTGTGTTGGTTAAGGCACCCACGGTGCACATTTTTTGCCCAAGGCAGAAGGTGTTAGGAGATTAAGAAGAACGTGGTGCTTCGTTAATCACAAACGAGCACTTGGATCATGTGGTAACTTTGGTCGTGGCTAAGGCGCATGTTGGGAGCAAGGTTGAGGGTTCCATTCCCTCCGAAGGTGAGGTAATATTTTTTGTTTTAATTTTAATTATTTGCCTAAGTTAGGAGGTATAAGGTTTTTATTAATGGAATTTTTTGGTAAGATTTCTTTGTAGAAAAGTGGTGGTTGTTGAGAATTATCATTTGGAGCAATAAGAGGATTTTTGGTTTTAATTTTTAATATTAAATTGCTATATTAATTTTTGGAGGTTTAAGACTTTGTGGGTATTATGTTAATTTGAATTAAGGGTTTTTGTGATTATTGTGAGGGTGTTGATTATTAATCAAGTTGGAGTGATAAGGTGTAATTTTTATTATTTTTGTGTTATGTTTTGTTGAGAAAATTATTTTCCTAACCCTTATTGAGATTGGCAAATAAGTAATTGTAAGTGTGGAAGATTTGTGAGAACAACTCCTTGTCAAACAAAAATGTATGGGCAAATTCTTCTTTGGTTGAATTGGTTGATTGGCTTACATGAAAAAAAAAATGGAGTGAAAATAATTTGATTAGGGTTTCCTTTTCGAAAGTGTTTGAGTTAATGCTTCAAGGTTTTCTGAATTTGAGAGTTGTGATTAAAACCTTGATTTATGAGCATTGTTATTGAAGTGAGTTTTTATGCAAATAACTTGAACAAGGGTTTAAAAAGAACATGAGTATCATTGTTATGTGAGATTTGTTGTTGAGTATTGTTGGAAATATTTTTAGTTGGATGATACATGCTTGGACTAGAGTTTGAGTGATTGGTTGAGTAGAGTTGATTGAACCTAGTCAAGTGGATGTATGAAGTGATTTTTCAAGTTCCATAAAAAAAAACTATTCTATATTCTGATTTTAGTTGTGAAATAGATTGAGTTGTGAGAATAGAACATATTGAGTCTCTAACAGTTCTCTTTATGCTTCTATGATATTGAGTTGATAAAGTGATTGAACTTTGAGTATAGAACATATTGAGTCTCTAACAATTCTCTTTATGTTTCTATGAGATTGGACAAGTTATGTGTGAACTTGTTAAGCATATTTGAGGTAAGTCTTGAGAAGACTTGTGGACTAATTTTGTGTGATATTTTGTGAAATATTACAATACAGATTTGGTTAAGTCCTAGAGAGGACTTATTGAGAAAATTTGAACAAGTTCTAGAGAGGACTTGTAGAGTAGATTGAGCAAGTTATAGAGAGGACTTGTAGAGAATATTTGAACAAGTTCTAGAGAGGACTTGTAGAGCAGATTTGAACAAGTTCTAGAGAGGACTTGTAGAGCATATTTGAGCAAGTTCTAGAGAGGACTTGTGGACATATTGGTGTGAGCTTTTGTGGAAACTTGCAATGCAGATTTGAGATAAGTCTTTGAGAAGACTTGAGAGCAGAGTTTATTTATTTGTTCAAACCTTGAGTTAAGGTTTGGGACAAATCCAGCAGAGTTGGTTCAAACCTTGATTTAAGGCTTGAGGATAGAGATCGAAGATAGATTTGTGCTAGACCGATTGGACTGTGTTTAGTGCAAATTTGAGAGAAAATTTTGGTGTAGATTTGAGGATAGGTTTGTGCCAAACCATAGATAGACATTGAGTAGATTTGTGCTAGATCTACTGGACTGTGTTTAGTGCAAATTTGAGTGGACTTATTCTATACTGACTGGATTGTGTTTAGTATAAGAGTTGACCAAATTTGTGTTAGATTGAATGGATTGTGTTTAGTACAAATTTGAGTGAGCTTGTTGAGTAGACTTGTGCTAGATCAACTGAACTATGTTTAGTACAAGAGTTGAGTAGAACTGTGCTAGATCGACTAGACTGTGTTTAGTACAAAATTAAGATAAATAGACCTTCCAAAATTTCTAGATGCCTTCTCTCTGCAAAATGCCCTCTATTTATAGGGAAATTTCTTCACCTATGGCCAAATAGTGGCCTTATTATTTTATTATTTAAAATATGCCTTGGACCCTAATAGACTTATCATGTCATGTGGAGTGTAAACCAAAAGTAAGAAAAAGGGTCCATTAAGGATAAGGTGAATGAACTTATTTTGTTTTGTGCCATTTTTATGGGGAACAAGTACAAACCCAATACTATTAAGGCATAGAGTGGATACAAAGCTAAGACTATTATTGATAGGGTAAGATATTTCTCTCATAATTGCCACCAATATGGGAAAGCCATATGGGTTTTTCCCAATAGATAGGATAACCCAATATACTATTTTAAAAATACTCTAGTCCTTTTTAAGTCCCATCTAATTTGGGTCCACTATCTTTACACCTAATTTATCATATTGTTCTAATTTTGCAAGAGATAATTCCTCAATTTTATCTTTCACAAAACCTCATAATTAATTATCTTCTCCAAAATATAATTAATATTTTTCTATCCTTCATAAAATTATTTTATTAGAATTTTTGTAGGATTCTTTAGGGTCATGCCCCTTCTAACAGGCACTAATTGATCCCCAAGATCAATTAATATTTTTTAAAATAAGGTAGGAGGGTAACAGGTCATGAAATACACCCCCTTAGATTAAACACAGTACTATATGTTTGGACATCTACCTTACAAAAGCACATTTATCTAACGAACACTAGCCTTTATCCTACTATTTTACAATCAGATTTTCTTTCATTCAACCATTCAATATTGATGGCAAGCTTCATATTTCATCCATGAGAGTACGAGGACCTGTAAAAAATATGTAAAATATCAGTAGTATCATGTCCTTATAAACAATATAACATCCATTTTGCATATCCACAAGTATTGAAAACATCATCAATGCCCAATCACATCATACAACTTACGGTTTTAAACCATCTATTATTGCTCAAATACTGAATTGAAGACATAACAATAATAGAATTGCAAAATGGTGTTACAGAGATATCTTGAAATTATGCATTTGTACTTTATTATACATAAAAAGTCTTGTTAATTTTATCAAAACTCCCACCAAGGAGTATCATAGTAAAATTTGGTTAACTTCTAGAATGAATTAACCTGATGTTACTAGTGTTAACAAAGACACATCATAAATTTAGGATATTCACATATATCCTAATATGTATTTTGGCAATGCTTTAGCCAACACCAGAGCATCCACCCAGATGTCTCCTGGTTCATATCATTATAAAATCATGGAGAAGTCCTATACCTTCTCCAATAATGGACACCAATCCATTCCTCATATTCATTTAATCAAACAAAATTCAATATTCATGCATTTTTTTGTATCACATATTAACTAATTAAATCTATCATAAACAATAATATTCAAATAGAATTCAAACAAAAATATAAAATTCAAAAGTTGCTTATGTTTATGCCTCATCCTTGGAATTAATAGACTACTAAAAAATGGTGTTCTATAGAGTGGGTGTCCAATGGACCTTAAGGTTGATGCTCCTGGGTCCATTTTTCTCCTCTTACTATGTTGGTACTTAAGGTTGGGGATGATGGTGGAGATGTTGTTCCAATAGCTTCTTGATCACTACCTCCTCTTCTCACATGTTGTGTATTAATAGCTGGTTGTGATGGAAGGAGAATACCGTGATTTAGCAAGGCAACCAAATAAGATTTTAGGAATGCAACATTAAATTCCTCTTTTAGTCGATCTGTGAGCATGGCTACCATCATTGTTGCTCTCCAATTATTTATTTATAGCTTTTTAGATCTAAGTCGATCCTACTCTACTATGGCAGCATCTATTTATGCTATTAACCTTAATCTTTATTGTTCCCAAGCATCTTCTTGAGCCTGTTGCACTAGAGATTTCCTCTTTATTGTATTAATGGGATTCCTAACTCTTACCATGATTATTCCATATTCTAATTCTGGTGCTTCTTCAAATCAACTTCTACTCTTCAAGAAATATGCAACAATAGATTGGTAATTAGAAGCAAAATAATCATAAAGCATATAATAGGGTTCATTCCACTTAAAACCAATATCATCCAGGTGATTCCTACCATAAATATGATTGCATTAGACGTCATGGGCATAAAACTTCTCCAATACTCAAATTACCATTAGGTCCGTCTATATCAATTTTTATTCACATATTTACCGATCGTATCCTGACAATACCACGATGAATCATTAATCTTCCATGATACACCCTTTTCTTTGGCTTGATTATCCTAAAGATTATTTTTGTGTTGACTCGTTAGGCTCATTATTCCTCTTTAATTTTTTGAGGTAACACGTGTTCTCTTATTACAGCTATTAAATTTACATCTAGTCACATCATTGTTCCTTTAATGGCTTCGAAGGTCAATCTTGTGCACACTTATTTGTGAATCATATCGTTGGTACTATTTTTCAAATTTGTAATGAGTATTTGTTGACATCAAACACCTTATCAAAAAGGGAGAGAAAAATTCTCTTAACTTTCCTTTCGGTAGAAAACCGGTTCAATAATTAGCCACCATGTTTTGTTATGAGGAAGAGCAACACAAATTTTATGAGTCTTTTGTTTGGGCTCCTCAAAATTTGCTTCAGCAAAGGGATAGATTGTAGGGATTTTTACGAAGTCAAGATATCAAAGCTCATAATGCCATTTTATCCATGGAACAAATATATTGCAATACCTTTTTCCCAGGATGCACTCTATGATGTATGGCTAAGGAATAATTTCCATAATTATTTGTATTTTGAAATTCTTTTAAGTCATTTTTATTGGTTCGACCTATTCTTCAGTTGGCCCAACTAGACTTTCCATGTCCAATTTGGATATTCCTGGTTACCTCCAATAGGTGATCCTCTAAATATTCCATTTCAATTTCTACTAGCCTACTATTTGGATGTGGTCAAGAAATATGTTCCCACTGGAAAGGTTGTTTTTTATAGTGAGCTTTATCAGAGTCTTCTGTATCAAAGGTATGCACAATCTCACTTTGGGAAATTCATAATAGAATCTCTCAGACTCGGTGTCTAAAAGAAATGGACCTTTTGTTGTGTGGATGTCGTGGCACTCCTTGGCCATATTATGTGTTTGATAGATATATTGTAATTCGTTACAATATTCTTCTTCCAGTCATCTATTTTGATTGTAGATCATATTCAGTAGAAGATTATGATAGCTAATATTCTGACTAAGAATATGTTGCTTTTCATATTACCATTGTTATTATGTCTAGTTTCTAGTTTTGGCATATTTGTATGCAATAAAAAGAATCTTTCTAATAATATTCTATGTTAGGTCTGATGTGTAGACCAATTGGTTCCCCCAAACCCCGTAAGGGGAATGGAGGTCCAAGGTTTAAATTTTGACCCTCTCCAAACTAAACGCTTGTCCCCTTCCTGGCGCTTTTAATGGTGTAAAAGTTTTAAAATGATCATGGCATGGTGGTTATAGGGGTGGACTACACGAAGATCTATGTGGCGACTTCCAAGGTGGATAGTGCAAAGTACTGTGGAGGCCATAAAAATCTGGAAAACCTACCTAGATTCGTGGCAGCTATCGATTCCACCATATACAAAATAATAATAATAATAATATTCTATGTTTTGTCCAGCTATTATATGCTCTTGTTTTATTTGGAAAATAATACCACATGCTTGGTATAATGAGTAGTTTTAGATTTAAATGGCGTAACACACCTCAATACATACAACCACCACCTGGTTGGTCGGGTGGCATACCTTTTCGTGGAGTTAGAATACTCATATTATCGAAGTTGTTTGGTGGGGTTCTTCCAAATAATTCCATGTCAAGAAACGTATGGAGTTTCTTCAGCTAATATTGTGATAGTTTTCATACCCAAAGTATGTTGTAACATTGATCAAAAATCAAAACAAAGAAAACATTATTTTGTTTATCTCATGTTCTTAAATTTGTAGTAGTTAGTTTTCAATGACTAACTCGTACTCACACATGGTGATAATTCCCAAACTAAATTTAGTCATTTTCAACAAGAGTTTTGTTCTTTTTTGTTTTTACCATTGGATTATCATGTAGGCTTAGTACCACATGTGTCATTTCATATCTTGTTTTAGTGCTTAAATAGTGTGAAGCACATCTATTAGATTACAATAAGGAGATTGGTATCTCTAACCATGGTAAAAGTTCAGGTTTGTGACTATCTTTGGGTGAACTGTTACTACTCTAAATAGTAATCCGTTAGAGTTTGTTGTATTTGATATGTTTAGTCTCATGGCCTAAGGCCAAAATGTAACAAAAATTAATTAAATAAAATATTCTTTTGATTATTTTGCTAACTCAAGTTGTTAGACACACTTGAAGATAAGGAGGCTAATTTTATTTAGTTTTTCTTTAGTGAACGAACTAGGTTATAGTGATTTTTTAGCTCATCAAACACCACCATCAGAGTAGCATATGCATACATTATAGCTACCCTTGTGATGAGGTGTGCTACACTTGTTCTTTGACATCCCTGCTTAGACATCGAGAAGAGAGGTTTGGATGATCTCGTTCACCTTCCCTATCTAGGCATAGGCATGTCCATCTAAGATGGTGATAGTTTAAGGTAAGGTCAAAATTGTCTTGCTCGATGGCATCATAACACCCTAGATATTTAATATTATTTAATTCTATAACCCCATACTTTGTTGATATAAGGCCAAATCAGCAATAGGGAAGACTATAGGTTTCATTCTGCCATAGTGAATTACAAGAAGAACAGGTACTAATGGCAATCATACCCCTCTTAAAAGATATGTAGTCACCCTGGTGCTTGTCATAGGACAATCGAATGGAGATCTATCACAATCATGATCATTGAAATAAAGCATTATGTATTTGTCTACCACTACAAGGAATCGTTCAATGAAGCTCAATAACAGTCCTATTCATAGTTTGTATGGGTCAAATGCCAACGAATCTCCAAGGAGGTTAAAACCCTAAGTATATGGATGTTATGACATCGATTAAGTGGAGTCATCTACCTACTACAGATACAGTCATACTTGGGGCTTATGATTTAACTCCCATTGGCTTATGTAGCCAAGTGGTTTATTTATTATCTGACATACAATCAAGAGTCACTGACTCGGTGCTCAAAATCGATCGAAATTAGATATTTTCAATAGGTTTTCTAATGACCCATGCTCGTGTTAGATTATCTACACTATTCACCTTTTTTATTTTGGCAAACCCTAGAAAGCAGTGATCAAACACTCACAAACGAGGTTAAATGTCCTTGATAGTGCTTAATTTATCTATTACTCAAGTTAATTTTATATCTCAATTGTGACAAGGTTTTTTGACTAACATTTGAAATGAAAAAATTCCTCTTAATGTCATACAAATGTGTGCCCGGGTCTCAAGCCACTGAACCTTGTTTATAAATATAAATAGAGTGGTATGAAATACCAAAGGATTTCAACCGCAAAATGATTGTTTTGATTATTTATTAAAAATCAAACAATTTTTTATGGGAAGCATTAAAACCACACAAAACTCGTATGGTGGAACAAGGATTTAATATCATAATGTAATTTCTACTAAAACTAAACCTTTAGCACTTCCATAGTATCATATCAAATATATAGGCAAGGAAAGGTCTAACCTGGTTAACCTCTCTCCTTGTTGACATGCCACCACTAAAAGTATTATTCTGTTTGGCTTCTTCTAAACTTTCAAGAGTACTGCTACAACTAAGAAATCCTTTTAGCCTTATGGTTTCTGATCCACCAAGGTGGAGAGCATACTCCCTAGACCTTGTAGAATTCCTAGATACCTTATCTATACAAAATACCCTCTATTTATAGGGAGTTTTCTTCACCTATGGCCAAATAGTGGCCTTATTATTTTATTATTTAAAATATGCCTTGGAACCTTTTATACTTATCATGTCATGTCAAGTGTAAACCAAAAGTAGGAAAAAGGGTCCACTAAGGATAAGGTGAATGCCATTATTTTTTTTGTGACCTTTTTATGGGGAACAAGTACAAACCCAATACTATTAAGGCATATAGTGGATATAAATCTAAGACTATTATTGATAGGGTAAGAGATTTCTCTCATAATTTCCACCAATATGGGGAAGTCATATGGGTATTTTCCAATAGATAGGATAACTCATATACTATTTTAAAAATCCTCTAGTCCTTTTTAAGTCCCATATAAGTTGGGCCCACTAACTTTACACCTAATTTATCATATGTTTCTAATTTTTCAAGAGATAATTCCTCAATTTTATCTTTCACAAAACCTCATAATTAATTATCTTCTCCAAAAGATAATTAATATTTTTCTATCCTTCATAAAATTCTTTTATTAGAATTTTTGTAGGATTCTTTAGGGTCATGCCCCTTTTATTAGGCCCTAATTGATACCCAAGATCAATTAATATATTTTTTAAATAAGGTAGGAGGGTAACGGGTCATGATATACATCCCCCCTTAGATTAAAAATGGTCCTTTGTGTTTGGACATCTACCTTACAAAAGCACATTTTTATAACAAATGCTAGCTTTTATCATGTTGTTTTACAATCAAATTGTATTTAATTCAACCCTTCAATCTTGATGGCAAGCATCATCTTCCATCCATGAGAGTACCTGGACCTGTAAAAAAAAATGCAAAATATCAGCAATATTATGTCCTTATAAACAATATAACATCCATTTTACATATCCACAAGTATTAAAAACATCATCAATTCCCAATCACATCATATAGCTTATGGTTTTAAACCATTTATTATTGCTCAAATACTGAATTGAAGACTTAGCAATAATATAATTGCAAAATGGTGCTATAGAGATATCTTGAAATTATGCATTTGTACTTTATTAGACTTACAAAGTCTTGTTAATTTTATCAAAACTCGCACAAAGAAGTATCATAGTAAAATTTGGTTAACTTCTGGCATGAATTAACCTGATAAAATCTAGTGTTAACAAAGACACATCATAATTTCAGGATATTCACATATATCCTAATATGTATTTTGGCAATGCTTTAGCCAACACCAGAGCATCCACCTAAATGTCTCCTGGTTCATATCATTATAAATAATGGAGAAGTACCATACCTTATCCAATAATGGACACCAATACATTCCTCATATTCATTTAATCAGATAAAATTCAATATTCATGCATTCTTTTGTATCACATATTAACTAATTAAATCTATCATAAACAATACTATTCATATAGCATTCAAACAAAAATATAAAATTCAAAAGTTGCTTTTGTTTATGCCTCATCCTTGGCATTAATAGACTACTAAAAAATGGTGGTCTATAGAGTGGGTGTCCAATGGACCTTAAGGTTGATGCTCTTGGGTCCTTTCTTCTCCTCGTACTATGCTGGTACATACAACTGGGGATGGTGGTGGAGCTACTATTCCAGCATTTGCTTGATCACTATCTCCCCTTCTCCCATGTTGTGTATTAATATTTGTTTATTATGGAAGGAGTATACCATGATTTAGCAAGGCAACCAAACAAGATTCCAGGAATGCAACATTAAATTCCTCCCTTAGTTGACCAAATTGAGGATTTTCTATGAGCATGGCTACCATCGTTGTTGCTCTCCAATTATTTTTTTTTAGCTTTTAAGATCTAAGCTGATCCCACTCTGCTATGGTAGCATATCTCTTTGTTATTAACCTTAATCTTTCCTGTTCCCAAGCATCTTCTTGACCTTGTTGCACTAGATCTTTGTTGCATTAATGTGTTTCCTAATTCTTACCATTATTATTCCATCTTCTAAGTCTAGCGCTGCTTCAAATCAGCTTCTACTCTTCAGGAAATGTGCAACAATAGATAGGTAATCATAAGTAAAATAACCATAAAGCATATAATGGGATTCATTCCACTTAAAACCAGTATCATCCAGATGAATCCTGCCATAAATATGATTGTATTGGATGTCATGGGCATAAAACTTCTCCAATACTCAAATGATCGTTAGGTCTGTCTATATCGATATTTGTTCACATATTTACTAATCATATCGTAATAATCCCATAGTGAACCATTCATATTCGATGATACATCCTTTTCTTCGGCTTGATTGTCCTAAAGATGATTTTTGTGTTGACTCGTTAGACTCATTGTTCCTCTTTAATTTTTTTAGTTAACATGTATTCTCTTATTACAGCTATTAACTTTACGCCTAGTCATATCATTGTTCCTTTAATGGCTTCGAAGGTCGATCTCATGCACACTTATTTGTGAATCATATCATCGATACTATTTTTCAAATCGATAATGAGTATTTGTTGACATCAAACACATTATTGAAAAGGGAGAAAAAATTTCCCTTAAATTTCCTTTCAGTAGAAAACTGGTTTAGTAATTAGCCACCATGTTTTGTTATGAGGAAGAGCAACACAAATTTTATGAGTCTTTTGTTTGGACTCCTCAAAATTTGCTTTAGCAAAGGGATATATTGTAGGGCTTTTTATGAAGTCAAGCTATCAAAACTCGTAATTCTCTTATATCCATGGAACAAATATATTGCAATACCTTTTTTCTAGGATGCACTCTGTGATGTGTGGCTAAGTAATAATTCCCATAATTATTTGGATTTTGAAAGTACTTTAAGTCATTTCGAGTGGTTCGACCGATTCTTTAGTTGGCCTAACTAGACTTTCCATGTTCGATTTGGATATTCTTGGTTACCTTCAATAGGTGATCCTCTAAATATTCCATTTGAATTTCTATCAGTCTACTATTTGGATGTGGTCAAGAAATATGTTCCCATTGGAAAGGTTGCTTTTGATAGCAAGATTTATCAAAGTCTTATGTATCAGAGGTATGCACAATATCACTTACTTTGGAAAATTTAGAATAGACTATCTTAGACTTGGTGTCTAACGAAAATGGATCTTGTGTTGTGTGGATGTCGTGGCACTCCTTGGCCATATTATATATTTGATAGATATATTGTAATTCGCTACAATATTCCTCTTCCAGTCATCTATCCTGATCGTAGCTCATATTCATTTGAAGATTATGATAGCTCATATTTTTACTAAGAATATGTTGTTTTTCGTATTACCGTTGCTATTATGTCCAGTTTCTAGTTATGGCATATTTGTATGCAATAAAAAGAATCTTTCTAATAATATTATATGTTTTTTCCAACTATTCTATGCTCTTTTTTTCTTTGGAAAATAATACCACATGCATTGTATAATGATTAGTTTAAGATCTAAATGGCGTAACACACCTAAATACATACAACCACCGCTTGGTTGGTCGGGTGACATACCTTCTTGTGGAGTTAGAATACTCAGATTATCGAAACTGTTTGGTGGGGTTCTTCCACATAATTCCATGTTAAGAAACGTATGGAGTTTCTTCAGCTAATATTGTGACAGTTTCCATACCCAAAGTATGTTGTAACATTGATCAAAAATCAAAACAAAGAAAACATTCTCTTGTTTATCTCATGTTCTTAAATTTATAGTAGTTGGTTTTCGATGACTAACTTGTAATCACACATGGTGATAATTCCCAAACTAAATTTAGTCATTTTCAACAAGAGTTTTGTTCTTTTTTGTTTTTACCATCGGATTCTCATGTAGTCTTAATACCACATGTGTCACTTCATGTCTCGTTTTAGTGCATCAATAGTGTGAAGTACATCTATTATATTAAAACAAGGAGAGTGGTATCTCTAACCGTGGTATCTCTAGACCTTCCAAAATTCCTAGATGTCTTCTCTCCACAAAATGCCCTCTATTTATAGGGAAATTTCGTCACCTATATCCAAATAGTGTCCTTATTATTTTATTATTTAAAATATGCCTTGGACCCTATTAGACTTATCATGTCATGTGTAGTGTAAACCAAAAGTAGGTAAAAGGGTCCACTAAGGATAAGGTGAATGACCTTATTTTTTTTTGTGCCCTTTTTATGGGGAACAAGTACAAACCCAATTCTATTAAGGCATAGAATAGATACAAAACTAAGACTATTATTGATAGGGTAAGAGATTTTTCTTATAATTTCCACCAATATGGGGAAGCCATATAGGTATTTACCAATAGATAGGATAACCCATATACTATTTTAAAAATCTTGTAGTCCTTTTTAAGTCCCATCTAAGTTAGGTCCACTAAATTTACACCTAATTTATCATATTGTTCTAATTTTGCAAGAGATAATTCCTCAATTTTATCTTTCACAAAACCTCATAATTAATTATCTTCTCCAAAATATAATTAATATTTTTCTATCCTTCATAAATTTCTTTTATTAGAAGTTTTGTAGGATTATCTAGGGTCATGCCCCTTCTATCAGACACTAATTGATCCCCAAGATCAATTAATATTTTTTAAATAAGGTAGGAGGGTAACAGGTCATGACAATGTTCATATTTGATACAATAGCTATAATTGGTATATATCATAATTTTTTATTCACTATTTATTGTTTCATAGTCATTTTCACTTGCCACAATATTCCCTATTACAAAACTAATAGTAGTGTTCCTTGTCACAAAATAACTTTCATTAGCTTGTTCTAAAATCTACAATATTTGTATTTATGGCTTATTTCTAATAAAATACATCTTTTATTCTTGGCTCTACTTTATTATCCTAGTCTAATACGATTTGCTTTTGTGTGTCTTTCAAATTCATCTTTATGTTGATGTCTATCACCATATGAATTCTCTAACTCACAACCACTTTTTCTATTAACATTTTGAATTTGGTCATATGTGTCTTGATTTTCATTCATCACCTTTAGCTTATTACTCTATATTTTGTTTTGTTTATTTTTAGAATACCTTTTGTAATATTTTGATGTCATATTTTTTTGAAACACTTCTTTTGACATAAATGCTTTATTAGTTGATTCGTAGTTCTCCTCATTGTTAGTTTCTAATTTTTTTACTTATTGGGGTATATGTCCTTTTTAGTTTTGTCCTTTTTGATATTTTTTTATTTGGTAATGTATTTGTTGATATTTTTGATAAGGTTTATGTGCTTTATTCCATTTATAGAGTAAATTAAATTTGCAAAATCTAGTGATCTGTCCTTCTTTGTTTCATAAACGGCAATGCCTTATTTTCTATTTTGACTAATTTTATGATGTTGTAGAAGGTTTTTTTGTGTTACTTAGTGACCATTTTGCTGAAATGAGAGATTTTTTGTATAGTTCATCTCTTGATTTACTATTTTATATTGTTGAAGGATATTAACTAATACATCAAATGAATCTCTTTTTTTTGGCACTTGGAGAGATGTGACCAAAGTTCTAAATGATTCTATAAGTGATCGAAGTGTAACTAAGACAATAAACATATCTTCTATTTTTTCTTCCATAGTTTGTATTTTAAATTTTAAATTTGGTATCCTTCATAGAAAGTTTTCTACATTTTCACCATCTTTAATTTTTTATGAATATAGTTGTGATTATAAATGTAAAATAGTTTCTTTATTATTTCCATCAATATGGTACATAGCTTATCCGAGGATTATTATAAGGTTTTGGCCTCACTTATTTGTGCTTGTGTTTCATCTGATATCCCAAATGTTATTAGAATTAGTGCTTTGGAATTTTTCGTCTTCTAATTTTTTCTACTTGTGGCATCCTATGGATAGTTTTTTATCTCTAGTGACTATATTCCAAAGTTGTTCAACAATAAGTTATGACTTCATCTTATTTTAGAAATGAGTCAAATTTTGTTCCTTTAGTAACTAAGACTTAGACAGAAAGATTTTTTATTTCCATGGTATGCTTAAAAATGTTTCTCAAAGCAGGATCACTAACAATATTTACTTGAATATGATAAAATTTTATAATTCCCTCTATATTTAAATTTCTTCTGCTTGTATGACAAGAAGATAGAAAATTATAAAATTATTCTATACACAAAGTAGAAAACCTTTTAACTCCATAATTAATTTTCTATAGTTCCTTTTCAAAGTGAATTATTTTATATTCCTCTTTCTTCGAAAAATTATTTTCTTTTCAACAATTCCTCATTTTTCTCCTTCTTAAAAATTACCTTCAATTTTCTCTCAATATTTTTTTTTTTCCTTGTACAAAATTGATTTCATAGTTTATCCCTATCTTTGAACTTGCCTTCAATGTCTTTGTTTGAAAATATTTCCTCACCACAATCCCTCTCAAATATTTCTTTTAAAAATATCCTTTATAAATTCAATTGCAGCTATGGAATTCAATATATGATTAAAATATTTGAATTAATTTTCCTTCTCAATATTTTCTTTTAACTCCCTTTAATTTTAAGCACTTTTAAGAAAACATTTACGTTTTACAATTTGTCCTTTTTCTCCCTACCTTGTTTTTTAATCATAATCCCTTCATTAAAAAAAATAAATAAATATCGTTCAATTTACTAAAGAAACAAACTATTTTTCCTTCTCTCTTTTCAATAAACAATATCAATATTTTTGTTTTTAATTCTTTCTTCAATTTTTTTTAATATTTCTTAATAAAGTAGTAAAATCAAGATATTTACAAATTCCTTTATTTATAATAATTTTGTCCAATAATATTTTCTCTTTCTATGTCTCGAGATGGATACCATAGTAGAAAGTCCTTGGGTTTTCATCTAGGAGATCCAAGTTCAAACCATGGTATGAGGGGACCAACACCCCATATAAAAACCCATGCTTCACCCTAATATTTTAGTCATGCAAGGGATACTATAGTGGTAAGTTCTTGGGTTTTCACTAGAACACCCAATTTCAAACCCCAGAACGAGTGTACTTGTACCCCTCATAAAAACTTGTGTTTTACCCTGACATTTGAGTCCAACAAAGATAACATAGTGGTTAGGGCTTTGGCCTCTTTTTGTGAAGGTCCAAGTTTCAAACCATGACATACGCACAAGTTGATAGGCTAGATGGTAGGGGTTAAGTATTTTCTAGTTGGCTAACCTATTTCATTGCCTTAGATGTCTGAGGGTCTTGCTGACTTATTATACTGAGTGGAATAGGATTATAGTGACAACATTTGAGACCAGTCAAGTATTTGGTAAAAGGTGTTATTGATTCCCCTATGTATTAATTATATATATATATATATATATATATAATATTTTTTATTTTATTAATTATTATTTACTTGAAGGGAATGAACTCTATTTCATTTAAAGCCTTTGAATAAATCAAGCCTCTTTATTTTATTTGAATAAGTTATCTTGTTACATTAATTTTTAACTTAACTTTTCCTTGCAAAATGTCAACCTTAATATGTTAGCTCTTAGCTCTTAATTTTTCTCAAAATACCTTCATTTTATCAATAAATTAAAATGGTCTTTCAAATATTAATTTTCCTTTGAAGCACCAAATATAGTGATCATTAAACTTTACACTATCATACCTAGTATTATGTTATTCTAGTCTTATATTTTCATCATTGTTTGATGCCCAAATCTATACCCAAACTTTAGCATTTGCTTATTGTTATTGGTCAGGTTTGTAATCTCATTTCATTGCTTATATATGCATCCACATGGCTTAAATTAAAAACAAAATATTTATGTTACACTTGCTTAAATATTTTTCACAAGCTCATAGAGACATGTATTACACTTGCTCAACTATGCACAAAATCATATAGAAATGTATGTGACTCAGGTTAAGGCTTATAAATTTATGGATAAACTTAAAAATTCACTCTAATATAACCACTATCCTATAGAGAATTAGAAATCAATAACATCACAATTATAAATACAATAACGACATCAAGGATACAACTATACATTAGAAGAGGAGAGGATAACAAGGTGTTGGTTTGAAAATATAGAAGCTTTTTACGGATACTTGGATATCTTAACCATACTTGTAGGGCATTATAAAGTGGAGATATAAAAAAATACATATCATATAATGAACATTGCCTCATGAAGCATAGATATTGATACAAATACCTTAGACTTCTTAGGTACTCATGAGTGCGAAACATAGCTTTAACTTTGGTATCCTTCTCACTTTCCCAACCAATTTCTATCTAACATAAATCATCACGATCCATAAAATGCTTTACTTTATTTCTTTATGTTTACCTTTTCTAATTGAGCTTATCATTGGATGGTGAGGATTATCCCAATATTCCTACTCAAAATTTACTAGGCTCTAATACCAATGTTAGAAAATGGGTAAGATTTGATAATAAAACTCTTAATATATAAATCAACAAACTATTCTAAAATAATATGCTTGGACAAACTCATGCCATGGCTTAAATAAAAAAGACATAAAATGTATCCAAATGGGTGAAAAGTTAATTATAGTACAAGAATATTGTACTACAATTTATTTCTTACAATATCCCTTGTAATCCCTAAATATAGCTTTTACAAAGAGTTCTTGACATTTCATATTCAACTATCTCTTATTCTCCTCAAACTCATGGGATATATGACTCTTCATATTTCTCATGGAGAAATACTTTATTAACCTCATAATAAACACAAAATCTAATTATTTCATGAAACCACACATTTAAAAAGTACTTACAAAGTTTTTACAATATATTTATGAAGTACTTGCAAGGTATCAAATAATGTAATAGTATCTAATAGAATAGGATTTCCTAATCATATTTATGAAAGAATGAAAAAAAAACTTTGTTAAAAACATGGGAATTTTAGTAGTGGTAATTTTTTGGATTTTTGTTTAGGAGACCCAAGTTCAAAAGTTTTCGTAGTGGTGAACAAGGGCATCAGTTGGGTAGCCGAAGATATTTCTAGTTACTATGGATTTTAAGACAAGATTGCTACCCCAGGAGGGCCCAATGGAGACACCTTCGGATCCTCTTCTAGAGTGACATAGTTCTTTTGTAGATTTGTTAAATGATAAATCTCCATCAAATACTGAAGAAGCACAAAAAATTGAATTAAAAATACTCTTTACGGTTGCTGGAAATAGATCAACATCTCAATGAGTTAATGGATGCTTGCCACAGTCAGAATCAAGGCCAAATATTGTCATTGAGCAAAGGATGGTTGAAGAAATGGTTTTATATAGAACCAATCCTGATTTGATTTGTAAATTCATGAGTATTCTCCCTACCCTAAAATTTTTTGCATTCTTTGGTTCAAAAAACTAGGAGCCTCTTGGTGAGTATTCTTTGTGGTTTATTAGCAATGGATATTTTATTGTTAGTTTTTCTTCACTTTCCAATAAAAATAAGGCTTTCAAATCAGAAAAGAGGAATCATGGTCTAGCAATATTATTTGTTCAACCCTGGAGAGTGGTATTTGATCCTCGAATTGAACCCACTGTTGTCCCAGTTTGGATCTGTTTGTATGCACTTCCAATGGTTTTTTGGAGTGAGCAGGTATTGGAAATTATCGATAATTCCCTTGGAAGACATTTGGGTGCTTCCAAAGACACAATAGAAGGAAACACAGATGTTTATATAATATTATGTGTGGAAATGGATCTTATCCAGCCTCTATCGGTAGATGTGGAACTCGAACTTGTAGGACTATATTAAATTCATCAACTGTATTATGAGGCATTGCCCTTTAGATGTAGAGTTTTCCACAAATATGGGCATTTGGTCTGATCTTGCCCAAATAATATGAACATAAAAATGGAGGCTCTTCTAAGAATTTCAAATCTTCCTAAGGAAGGTAAGTCAACAATCAAAAAAGAACCAACCAATATTTCTCAGGGTAAATAAGCACAGGAGGATGGTTTTGAACAACCCAAAAGAAGGAGCAGGTAAAATAAAAATTATGGTAAAGAGCAAACCCAACTCAAGCCCTATAATAGGTATGATATATTTAAGACACTAATGGACCAAGAAGAAGAACAATTTATGGAAGGAGTGTATGGGAATAATGAAAATAATAACATCCATGTTCAAGCTCCTCTTTCATCTCCCCCCATCATAGAGCAGGTAATTGAGTACAGTGAGTTACCACAATCAGAGAGTGTAGGGGCATTGATAGTGCATAACCAAGAGGAACCAATAATTAAGGATGCCAGCATGGGAATAGTAGAAAAGAATAGATAAAGGCAAAATCTAGGGATAACTCAAGTGGAAAAGAGATTAAAAAATAGCAACTCTCAAGGAGTGGGTAGAAAATCAAATAAGAAATTGATAGCAGTTCAAGGAGAAAAATTGATCACTGGAGGATCTATGAGGCCAATATATTTTTACTGCTCTCAAGGTAACCAATGATTATACAATCATAGAATTTTGGGGGTTTAAATAGTAGAACCTATCAATTTGTTGTTCGAAGACTCTTAGAAAAATGTAAAACTGATTTTTTGCTTATCCAGGAGACAAAAATATCATTGTATCTTGTGTAAAATAGTTAACAAACTTTGGATGGGTGATGGTCATATGGAAGTGGCTTCCCAAGGGGTCTCAGGGGGGATAGTTACTCTTTGGAACTCTCTTGAATGGACTGCAATAGAACATATATCTTGGAGGGGTGTTCTCACATCACATTTTAGAAATAATGTCACAGTTGAACATGTTTTAATCACAATTTTTTATGGGGCTCAAAACCTAGATGGTCAGATGCATCAATGGAAAGCTTTGCATAACATGAGAGTCTTAAGGGAAGAGTTATACTGGATTATTGTTGGGTATTTTAATGCTAAATTATCCTCTAGAGATCAGTAAGGGGGAACCCCAATTTTGGACCTAGGGGATCGACTTATGATTGTCCAAGTCCAGGCATTACACTTGGTGGATATTAAATGCCCTAGAACCAAATATACTTGGACTAATAAGATGAGGGATCCACATAGTAGGAAGGTGAAGTTTGACCATTTTTGGTTTCAGAGGAGGCATTTGTAAAATGGAATATAAAATTTTAGATTTTTGAGGGTCCAGTTTCAAATCACTTTCCCATTTTGTTGGAATGAGGGATCAAGACAGTACAACATCACAAACCATTTAAATTTGAAAACTTTTGGTTACAAAAAGAGGAAATTTGAAAGAAAATTCCACAGTGGTGGGAAGAAGGTCACCCAACATATGAGACGACAATATTTAGATTCCGTAAAGAACTTCATTATGTCAAATATCAACTGAAACAATGGAGGCGAGCTAACAAGATAGACTTCTAGGTCCAAAGAGATCCATTGATGGCTATATGGAATGAGGTTCAAAAAAAATTTAGTGAAGGAACAATTACATAGCAGCTCAAATAAGAGGATGATGCATTGCGTAAAGCGGTTGAGGACATTGAAAACCAAGAGGAGACCTACTAGAAACAGAGAGCAAGAACCACTTGGTTATTATAAGGTGATAAAAATACCAAATTTTTCCATCGGACTGCTTGTGCTAGGAGACAAATGAACATCATGGAAGCTCTTAAATATGAGAACAGACACTCTTTTGATACAATTCCAGGTATGCATTTCCATTCAATGGATTATTTTTCTAAACTATTTAAGGAAAGTATGGTGCAAGATGAAGAGGCTCAAAAATAAGTTATTGTTGTCATACCCTCTGTTATCTCTGAAGAAGAAAATCAGGCCCTACTTAAACCCATTGATAGAGAGGAACTAAATAATGTAGTATTTGGAATGAGCAGCGAAAAACACTAGGTCCAGATGGATTTCCAATTGAGTTTTTTCAGGCCTTATGGGATAACTTGGAGGAGGATGTAATGGTTGTTATAGAGGAGTCAAACTGTAGTAAAATAATGCTTAAAGCATTAAATCATACTTTCATTACCTTAATTTCAAAAGGGGAGGAGGGGGTACATATTTCAGATTATAGACCTATTGCCTTATGCAATGCCATATATAAAATAATCACATATGTAATGGCTGAGCGACTAAAACCTCTTCTACATAGCATTATCTCCTCGGAGCAAGGGGTTTTTATAGAGGGTAGGCAAATCTTGGATGGTGTGGTTCTAGCTCAGGAGGCAATTCATTCAATGCAAACATTTGGTAATAGAGTAATGTTCATAAAATTAGATATGTCAAAGGCTTATGATAGGGTGGAGTGGAGCTTCTTGTCAAATATGATGGCAGCCTTTGGTTTCTCTCAGGATTGGATAGAATGGGTCATGAGTTGTATTTCTACTCTGACATACTCAGTTTTAATTAAGGGTCTTCCCTCGCAACCGTTTGGAGCTACTTGAGGCCTTCGTCAAGGAGATCCTTGCTCTCCCTGTATTTTTCTCATATTGGCTAAAGGATTGGATAGAATCATCTTGAGGAGAAGACAACAATGGTTTGGTAATAGGTATCAAGGTGGGTGAGGAAGTTTTGACTCACCTACAATTGGTGGATGACATAGGATTGGTTGAAGTGGCCAGATTTTGGGAAGTAAGAATGATTAAAGATACACTTAATGTCTACATTAGGGCTACAAACCAAATCATCAATGATAAAAAATCCAAAGTGGTCTTTTTCAATATTAATCAAAGGCTTTAGGACTGAATTTTAGAGATCTTGGGATTCACAAGGACTTATCTCCCAGTGGTATACTTGGGGGTCCCTTTACATTTAAAAAAAAAAAAATAGATATCTGGAGGAATATTTCGGACTGTATCAAGGACATAATTAATCATTTCTCTCACAAATGGTTAAGCTATGGGGGTAGATTAACTTTTTTATATTCAGTCATTCAGGCCATGCCAATTTATAAATTTTCTATCCTTGCTGCCCCACATACCATATGGAAAGAGTTGGACAAGATGGCTAGAAAATTTTTATGGGAAGGAGTAAAAGGAGAGAGGAAATGGGTCTTAGTAGGTTGTGATAAAGTAAACTAGCCCAAGGTAAAAGGAGGTTTAGGACTAAGAAGATCAAAGTTAAATAATAAAGCTTTGGCTGGAAAGCTTTACTGGAGGTGGATTTCCCAACCAACTTCTTTATTTAGTAGAATATTAACTAGTAAATATTTGGGACAAGTAAACCCAAATGAGGTGGGTCGTTTCCCTTTGGATGGTAATGGATCCTTAGTGTGGAAGGCTCTCAAGTTAGGATCTTAGGTAGTAAAATATGAATTATTTTGGAAAGTGGGAAGAGGGGAGAAGGCATAATTTTGGAAAGATTCATGGGATCAATACCCACCTATAATTGTTGAATTTCCTGAACTACAACCAATAAAAGTAGCCATAGAAACCAGGGGGTGCGTCTAAATTGAAATTTATTTCAACACTAGTTGGGGGATTATAAGTTTAAGCAGTTTAAGAAGTTGGATGAGTGGCCAATTTCAATCCCTCCAGATTTGACACCTATCAAGATTAAAATATTGGCAAAAATATTTCTCACAAGTAGAGATGAGGAGGATGAATTAGCTTGGGGTCTATGGGAGCCTTGGTGTCTACACGGTGAAGGATGGATATGATAAGATCCTTCTAGAGCCTCCTCCTCATACATATCAAGTTGACAATTAGAGAAATATTTGGCAGTCCAAGGGTTGTCCAAAAGTAAAATTTTTTGCCTAGCAGTTCATGCATAATGGAATTCTTACTTTTGATAATCTCGGATGTAGGGGAATCATTGGTCCATATCAATGTGTTTTATGCTACAAGAGTGAGGAAACATCTGATCACTTGATGTTTGAGTACCCATTCATGTGCCAGATTAGGTAGATATGGTTTTTATATTATAAAATTCAAGTTAATGGTGATTTGAATTGGATTAATATTTGGGAAAAATGAAAGAGAGGTATATTTAAATCTAAAGCTCTTTGTATCGGTTGGGATCTTGGATTAAACTTCATTTGGTGGCAAGTGTGGTTGGAGAGAAATGCCAAAATTTTTAGAGAATTTTTTTTTTATTTAGATGGAGTTTGGCAGGTCATTTGGAGAAAGGTCACAGATACCGTCGTATTCTATGCTAAAGAGGAAAATTAGGTTGTTATTGGGCCAATGGAGAAGTAAATTGAAGTGCACGAAGGATAAGACAGAGGTAGTTGGAAACCACCCCCGAAAGGTTAGATTAAAATTAATACTGATGGAGCTAAAAAAGGCAATACGGGTAGAGCTAGAATTGGAGTGGTTTACCAAAATCATGTTGGAACGGTTCTCTATTGGGAACTTCAAGGCTTGGGAAGAGCCGCAAACAATGAAGTAGAAGCCTTAGCTATCAAATATGCTTTTATTTTTGTAATAAAACAAGGTCACTGCAGGATAATCCTAGAATCCGATTCTCAAATAATGGTTGGAGCTCTAGATTGCATGAGGAAATTTGATTTGAAAAAATGGAGGTTGAGGATTCTTGTCACTCAAATTAAGGAATTATAGAGGGAATTAGATTATATGATTCCAGTTTATGTGAGTAGATATCTAAATAAAGTGGCAGAATTCCTGGCTAAGATGGGTACCGATAAGGAGGTAGGGGTTCAGTGGCATAGTGACATGGCTATTGAGGATGAGATGATTAGGTAGGTTGGTGAGCAAATACAGTTCTTAGATAATTTGGATAACCATTCCAGAAATATTGTTTAGGATATTTTTGCTTCAATGTAGATCTTCTTTTATAGTTGTAAACAGGTGAACAGTCATTGCATAAATATAGTTTAAGAGATTTGGCTCTAATGCAAATCTTCTTTTACTGTTGTAAACATGTGTTCTCTTTGGCTAAGGTTGGGAAAAGTCTCATCCCAACTTGTAAATGATATTTTTTTAATACAAGTTTTTTCAAATTATTTTTCAAAAAAAAATATGGGGATTTCATTATCTATATTGGCTTCTTTGACATACAATTTATGTGTCATCACTAGGTTATTTGACAAGCGAAGGACACAAAGATATATGGGAATTTTATCCTCTAGGTTTTCTTCTTTAAACTGTAACTCATGGCTCATCATTAGGTCATTTGAGAAGATAGAGACAAAACAAAATCTATGTTATATTTCTACAACAAAGCCATACTATACAACTTAATATAGGCTTATCATATGTTGTTATAAATAATTATGGTTTTATTGGTCATAGTATCTATGTCAAATCCATCATATTATGTATTGTTTTCATTGCCAACTTCCTATTATTTTATTTTTCAAATCAAGCATTGGGCTTCTCAATCTAACCATCAATAACAAACTTATTGTTATATACAAATTTACAACCAATAATATTATTTCCCTTGTAAAAGGAAACCAATAGTCAATTTATAAATTTACAAAAAAATTGATAATCTCATTTCTTCTCTTTCTTATAATAAGATTCCGAATATTAATGAAAGTATTTATTAGACAGCTTATAAAAACTATCTAGTTTTGAGAATGAATCTATGAAATTAATGCATTAGCCTAAATGTCTAGTAACAAAATCTCAAACAAAGCATTTTGAAGACTTGAAGCAATTTTTTATTAGTTTCATTTTAGTTATGATAAAATAAATCATAAATCACTATTAAAACCCTTTATTTCACCATAAAATATTTTATTCTATGTCAAATTATAATTTTAGATGTTAATACTATAGTATGGAAATCCATGAAGATATTGATACAATGATAATGATTTTTTTTTTTTGAAAAAATGAAAAACTTGTATTAATACAAAGAGCAATTACAAGCGGGAGAGAACACATCCCAACCAAGAACAACAAACAACACTACAAGAGTAGAGCACAAATTCAACCCAACACAACACAAAGCAAAGAAGTCAACTGGGCGCGAAAAAGTGACATGTCACGAAATCGCGACATGTCGCGAGATTGCGACAGTAAACCCCGTCTCCTCCACAGCGGTGCCAACAGTCACAAAAATGTGACATGTTGCAAAATCGTGACATGTCACGAAATCGCGACGACAACTCCCTCCAGCGACCCTTGGCCAAAATTGTCACAAAATCGTGACTAGAAGACCAACTTGCTCCATAACGCCAAAAAGGTCACGAAATCGCGACAGAGAGCCTCCGAATCATCCAACCATCAAAAGTGTCACGAAATCGTGATGAATTATCCTTATGGCATCCAGATCGCAAAAGCATCGCGATATCGCGATAGTTTTCTCCATTCCGCTGGTAAGCCAAAATTATCGTGAAATCGCGACGAGATTTTCTTGCAGCAGCCATCGCCAAAAAATGTCGCGATATCGTGACAAATTATCCACTTTGCACCACATCAGCAAAATGGTCACGATTTCGCGACGGGTTTTCCTTATGACACCAGATCGCCAAAAGTGTCGCGATATCGCGACGGTTTTTCCTTTCGGCGCCCAGTTCTCAAAACTGTCGCGATATCGCGATGAATTTTCCACTTTGCTCTCCATCTGCAAAAGTGTCACGATATCATGACAAGTTTTCCAGTTAGCCCCAAATTGCCAAAACTATCGTGATATCATGACAATTTTACCATGCGCCTTCCCCGAGGGCCGCGATGGCGCGACATGTCGCGATATCGCGACAAAAACCCGCCAAAGGCCGTGAGGGTGCAACCTGTCGCGATATCACGACAGCTTCCAACTTGAAGCTACGACGGCGCTACATGTCATGATATCGCGACAGAAATCTTCCTTAGCATAAAAAACACTGCACATCATTTTAGAAATCGTTCAAGGCCTTGTCGAATCTCTGCATCCTCCACAGGCATGTCACTGTGCAACCGCATCCCAACCTCCCTTTCAGCACCCATCTTAGCAAGGAAATCGGCCGCCTTATTGAGATCTCGATTCACATAGACAGGTATCACATCATCTAATTCCCTCAAAAGCTCTTTAATTTGGGAGACTAAGATCCGCAACCTCCAAGATTTTGAGACAAAGTTTCTCATACAGTCAAGAGCACCCACCAAGATTTGGGAGTCAGACTCAATAATAATCTTCCTGTGTCCCTGTTTGACAGCCCAAAAGGAGGCAGATTTAATGGCAAAGGCCTCGGCTTCATTGTTTGTGGCACATCCCAGACCCTACAGTTCCCAATAGAGCAAAGACCCAGCATGATCGCAGCTCACTACTCCAATTCCAGCACTTCTCGGAATGCCTTTAGTAGCTCCATCAATATTGATTTTGATCCATCCTTCAGGAGGAGGTTTCCAACTACCACTCACCTACCTTTGTTGAATAATAGCTCCCTCTTCCAAAGGCTCAGAAGCAGATTGAACCTCGGCATGAATGGCAACTGTTTTCGCCACTTTGCTCCAAATGACTTGCCATATTCCTTCTAGAGAGGAGAAGGTTTCACGGAAAATACAAGAATTTCTCTCCAACCATACCTGCCACCAGATAAAAAATAAACCAAGCTCCCAGCCAATTCGAAGAGCTTTGGATTTAAATCTACCTTTCTTCCAGCTTTCCCAAATATTGTTTCGAGACAAGACCCCATTAGCCTAAAGTTTAAAGTGGGAGAACCAGCATTTCCAGATCTGTCTTGTGAAAGAACATTCAAACATTAGATGATCCGCAGTTTCCTCCCTGCTTGTGGCATAACACACATTGAGAAGGGCCAATGATGCCTCTGAGTCTGAGATTGTCATAGGTGAGAATTCCATTATGCAAAAACTGCCAGGCGAAGAAGTTCACTTTCGGCCAGCCCTGGGGATGCCATATCTTTCTCCAATCATGAACCAAAAAAAAGTGTGGGGGGGGCTCTGGAAGGATCTCATCATATCCCTATTTCACAGTATAAACCCCAAGGCTCCCATAGCCCCGTGCCGCTTCATCCTCCTCATCTCTCCCAGAAGAAACCGTTCCGCCAAGATTTTTCCCAAAGTAGGTACCAACTCCGGAGGGATTGGTATTGGCCACTCATCCAGTCGCTTAAACTTTATGATCTTGTAGTCCCCCAATTGACTAGTGTTAAAGTAGCTCTCAATTTGGATCCATCCCTTATCTTCTATAGCAGATTTTATCGGTTGTAATTCAAGAAACACAACAATAATGGGAGGATTCTGGTCCCAGGAATCAGTCCAGAACCGAGCCTTATCCCCTCTCCCCACTTTCCAGAATAGTTGATCTTTGATGAGTTGAGCTCCAAGCTTGAGCGCCTGCCACACTGATGATCCAAAACCTTCTAGAGGAAAGTGGCCCACATCATTAGGATGGACAGAACCCAAGTATTTGCTAAAGAGGATTCTGCTGAAGAGGGATGTTGGCTGAGAAATCCACCTCCAAGATAGTTTTCCACCCAAAGCCTTGTTGTTAAACTTGGAGCTTCTTAGTCCCAACCCTCCTTTTTCCTTGGGTTGGGTAACCTTGTCCCAGCCAACCAAGGCCCATTTCCTCTCTCCCTTGGCACCTTCCCATAGAAATATTCTAGCCATTTTATCCAGCTCTTTCCAAATAGACTGGGGAGCAGCCAGGATGGAGAATTTATAAATTGGCATGGCCTGAATAACTGACTGCAGAAAAGTTAGACGACCCCCATAACTTAACCATTTATGAGACCAATGGTTCATTCTATCATTGATGCCATCCAATAGGTCCTTCCAAACATCTATTTTCAGTTTTTTGAAATGGAGAGGGACCCCCGTGTAAACTCATCGGGAGAGAGGTCCGAGTGAAACCTAAAATCTCAATAACTCTGTCCTGTAACCGTTGATCAATATTGAAGAAGATCACTTTGGATTTATTGTTATTGATGACTTGATTAGAGGCCCGAAGGTAGACATTTAGAGTATCTCTGATTCTTCTTACTTCCCTAAGGCTGGCCACTCCCACCAATCCAGTATCATCTACAAACTTTAAATGAGTCAAAACTTTAACCCCGACCTTAATACCTGTTATCTGACCTTGAAGTCTTCTTCTCAGAAAGAGTCTACCCAATCCTTCAGCCAAGATGAGGAAGAAATAAGGAGAGCAAGGGTCTCCTTGCCGAAGGCCACGAGAGGCACCAAAAGGAGGCGAGGGAAGTCCCTTGATAAGAACAGAGTATGAAGGCGTAGAAATACATCTCATGACCCAGTCTATCCAGTCCTGAGAGAAACCAAAGGCTGTCAACATCTTTGCCAAGAAGCCCCACTCCACCCTGTCATAAGCCTTGGACATATCCAGTTTAATAAACATTCCTTTCTTCCCAGATTGGTGCATTGTATGGATAGCCTCCTGTGCTAGAATCACTCCATCCAAGATTTGCCTCCCTTCAACAAAACCCCCTTGCTCTGGGGAAATTATATTATGCAAGATAGGTTTTAACATTTCAGCCATAATCTTAGTGATTATTTTATAGATCACATTGCATAAGGCAATAGGTCTAAAATCAGATAAATGAACCCCCCCTTCTCCTTTTGGAATTAAAGTAATGAAGGTATGATTTAGAGCCTTGAGCATTCTTTTATTGGTTCCGGACTCCTCAAGGATGACCAGTAACATCTTCCTCCAGGGTATCCCAAAATGCCTGGAAGAACTCAATAGGGAAGCCATCAGGACCGGGTGATTTGCCAGTATTCATCCCAAAGACCACCTTCTTAAGTTCATCTCTATCTATGGGTCTAAGTAGGGCCTAGTTCTCTTCAGGAGAGATTATAAAAGGAATGACAGCAATAACTTCATCTTGGGCTGCCCCATCTTGATCCATACTTTCCTTAAATAGTTTTGAGAAATACTCCATTGAGTGGGAGTGCATACCAGGAAGAGTGTCAAAAGAGTATCCATTCTCATCTTGAAGGAATTCCATATTATTCGCTTGTCTCCTAGCACAGGTAGAGCGCTGAAAAAATTTTGTATTTCTGTCTCCTTCTAATAACCAAAGAGATGGTTTTTATATTATAAAATTCAAGTTAATGGTGATTTGAATTGGATTAATATTTGGGAAAAATAGAAGAGGGGTATATTTAAATCTAAATCTCTTTGTATCAGTTGGGATCTTGGATTAAACTTCATTTGGTGGCAAGTGTGGTTGGAGAGAAATGCCAAAATTTTTAGAGAATTTTTTTTTTATTTAGATGGAGTTTGGCAGGTCATTTGGAGAAAGGTCACAGATACCGTCGTATTCTATGCTAAAGAGGAAAATTAGGTTGTTATTGGGCCAATGGAGAAGTAAATTGAAGTGCAAGAAGGATAAGACAGAGGTAGTTGGAAACCACCCCCGAAAGGTTAGATTAAAATTAATACTGATGGAGCTAAAAAAGGCAATACGGGTAGAGCTAGAATTGGAGTGGTTTACCAAAATCATGTTGGAACGGTTCTCTATTGGGAACTTCAAGGCTTGGGAAGAGCCGCAAACAATGAAGTAGAAGCCTTAGCTATCAAATATGCTTTTATTTGTGTAGTAAAACAAGGTCACTGGAGGATAATCCTAGAATCTAATTCTCAAATAATGGTTGGAGCTCTAGATTGCATGAGGAAATTTGCTTTGAAAACATGGAGGTTGAGGATTCTTGTCACTCAAATTAAGGAATTATAGAGGGAATTAGATGATATGATTCCAATTTATGTGAGTAGATATCTAAATAAAGTGGCAGACTTCCTGGCTAAGATGGGTACTGAGAAGGAGGTAGGGGTTCAGTGGCATAGTGACATGGCTATTGAGGATGAGATGATTAGGTAGGTTGGTGAGCAAATCCAGTGCTTAGCTAATTTGGATAACCATTCCAGAAATATTGTTTAGGATATTTGTGCTTCAATGTAGATCTTCTTTTATAGTTGTAAACAGGTGAACAGTCATTGTAGAAATATAGTTTAAGATATTTGGCTCTAATGCAAATCTTCTTTTACTGTTGTAAACATGTGTTCTCTTTGGCTAAGGCTGGGAAAAGTCTCATCCCAACTTGTAAATGATATTTTTTTTAATACAAGTTTTTTCAAATTATTTTTCAAAAAATAATATGGGGATTTCATTATCTATATTGGCTTCTTTGACATACAATTTATGTGTCATCACTAGGTTATTTGACAAGCGAAGGACACAAAGATATATGGGAATTTTATCCTCTAGGTTTTCTTCTTTAAACTGTAACTCATGGCTCATCATTAGGTCATTTGAGAAGATAGAGACAAAAAAAAATCTATGTTATATTTCTACAACAAAGCCATACTATACAACTTAATATAGGCTTATCATATGTTGTTATAAATAATTATGGTTTTATTGGTCATAGTATCTATGTCAAATCCATCATATTATGTATTGTTTTCATTGCCAACTTCCTATTATTTTATTTTTCAAATCAAGCATTGGGCTTCTCAATCTAACCATCAATAACAAACTTATTGTTATATACAAATTTACAACCAATAATATTATTTCCCTTGTAAATGGAAACCAATAGTCAATTTATAAATTTACAAAAAAATTGATAATCTCATTTCTTCTCTTTCTTATAATAAGATTCTGAATATTAATGAAAGTATTTATTAGAGAGCTTATAAAAACTATCTAGTTTTGAGAATGAATCTATGAAATTAATGCATTAGCCTAAATGTCTAGTAACAAAATCTCAAACAAAGCCTTTTGAAGACTTGAAGCAATTTTTTATTAGTTTCATTTTAGTTATGATAAAATAAATCATAAATCACTATTAAAACCCTTTATTTCACCATAAAATATTTTATTCTATGTCAAATTATAATTTTAGATGTTAATACTATAGTATGGAAATCCATGAAGATATTGATACAATGATAATGATGTTGGAAATATATTGTGAAATCAATTATTTACTATTGTTTCAAGTTATTACTCACTTCTAGTCGAGACTTGTTAATTTCTAACCATAAAAACCACATAAAACTGTACAAATACTATGGAATGAAGAGATATATAACTAACATAATTCAAAGCTCAAAAAATTATAATATATAGTGGAAGATAATGTAATGGACCAACTTACTTATCCTAAAAAAATGAAATAATTATCTTAATATGTTATAAAAGGTAGAGTTGTATTGTTCCAAAATATTTGAGAGGATATGGCTTTAGAAAGGTGATAGAAATATCATTTTATTATAATACTACCAAATAGATTTTTCCTTTAAGGAGATTTTAAAAATTCAGCTCCAAATTAGACAATTCATGAAAAAGAAGAAGAGAACAAGAATTAAGCTACCAATTATTTTAAATATATTCCATCATTAACTTGTATCATAAGTATGATTAGGATGAAAATTTAAAATATATTCTATAAATAATTACATATAAACATACATACCCCTGCCTCCTTGGGTCTTACCCAAAAGTGGCATCCCTTTTGGGATGTTTTCCACAAAAAAAAAAAAAAATTACATATAAATATGCTATAATCCTTAAAAATAACATCTTAACATAGGATCTTACAAGGATCAATATTCTCTTTCCATCCTAGCAAAGAACCTAGTCTTGTGGATTTCCATTCATTTTTACTCATTTTTAAGGCTATTTTAAAGATGTTTATATGTTTATTTTGATTGATAATAATAGGAAAAAGAGATTTTTAGAAGTAAAATCAATGTCATATCCATTGTATTAGGTCCCAAGAAAATTGAAAAAACAAATTTAGAATTTTTGTTCAATAAGCCAAAGCAACAAAACTTAGAATATAATTTGAAACTATTACACAAAATATATTGAAAAATATTTTAGATTGTATTATATTAAAGGAAAAAGGTGGTTTTATTTATGGTAAGTAAATAATTACACAAGACACCAAACATTCTCATTAAATTATGAAAATAATTATGTTTAGAAAGTCAAGTGTAAATAAATCATATCTCCATGGCATTAATAATTCCAAACATTTGTATTTTATCTTTTTTTTTTTTTTTTTGGTGGTGTTGTCACAATGGTCCATTCAATTCTTATTTCCATTTGGGTGATAAGAATTTTCTTTTCCTTTTTTATCATTATTTAAATAATAATTTCATGGAGTTTAAATCAATAGTTTTATGCTATGGTGAGGATGCTAGATAATTTATTAATATGAAAAACATCTTAAGATTTGTTTGTCAACACTACACTTAATTTATAGTAAACTATTTAAAATATTTCATATTTGAATTTTGAAAAAAAAAATCAACATACATAGTCATTCCCTTGTCTACAAGAATAAAGAAGTAACTTTAGGACTCAATTTAGGATATATTTAAAACTTATTTTGATGATTTAAATGAGAGTTATGAATAATGAAATGAAGACTACAACCTATAAAGGTTACATTTTAGTCTAGCCTTATATGTAATGTCCCTCTTAATATTATCAACAAATATATCATCCAAATTTATATTGGAATTGATGTGAGGAAAAATATAGGTTTATTTGTAGATGGGATAGAGATTATGTAGGAAATCCTATTGAAGGTGTAATCTTGTCCAATTTTAAATTTATAAGTTTTGTATAAGTTTAAAATAGTGGTTGGTTATAACTACAATATCAAGGAAAGAGTTGGATATAAGTGTTATATTAACTATATATGCTTTCATGGATGGAATCAAAGTTCTTATGATATAACACCTACATAAGGATGGATTCACATTAGAAACTTTTCAATTCATAAAGAAATATATTAGTGGTATTTCAATGGTGGAGATTCTATAATTTTTAGTTTGATGCTTATTTAACTCTTTATCATCTTATTTTTTATCAAATAATATTACCTATTGGTTGGGACCACTATAGCTTGTCAGAGTTCAAAACTAACAATTACATTGATGTTATTAGGCAAGTATTATATTATTGGTGTGCAGGTTAAAAGTGGTTATAATAAATTGATTATATTTTAAAATGGTTCTAACTTACTATACTAAAATATGATTATGGTTATTGGATGGTTATAACCTCGAAGAATATTAATTAAAAATTTTCTACAAGATCAATGAAATTTGGTTTTGATTTGATCCAATATTGGTATCATAATAATTTCTAAAAGAAACAAGGTAAGGATAATCAAGGAAAAACAAGCACATGTCTTTCCTATGTATGTACAGTTTTTCCCTATGTATATAGCATTAGATACCTACATAGGAAACCACTAAAGTATTTACCCAAAATATATGAAAATTTGACACATATAAAAAATGGGTTGCTCTTATGCACAATATGTACAATTTGATATGCATTACTAGTATTTAGATATGACTGAACATAATAACATAGATATAGAATCAAAATCAACATCATCATCCTCTTATTGATGAAAAAAAATCATGTACAATAATTACCAAATGGAAATCCCACTCTTCCTTCTAGAAGTCCAAGAGACCAAGAGGGAATGATTGATGGTAGTGAAGATAATATCTATTAGTATGAGTGGGGACATACACCAAAACATGGATACTCATTTCTAGTATTGGCTTATGACAACATAGATGGGAGTCCAATATCTTGGTTGCATAACCTATTAACAAAAATTAATGCAAGATTTTTTCCATCCATTACCCATTTATTGAAACTCGTTGCATTAAAAACATACCCTTTAAATTTATGCTTTCTATAATAAGGAAATTTGAACAATGTATTTTTAATGTCAAAAATCTAGGTATCCTTGTCATTGTGTAAGGCTTGTAACTTCTTAAGATAAATGAGATATTGACAAATAGATGTTTTAGATTCAAACAGGATGAGAAACCATTATTGTGAATCTTGTTAGCCATTCAATAATAACTTCCATAGAGAATAAAACTAAGGGTAGAACACATGACACACAAATATATAATAATTTTAATGAAGTATAATTATTACATCTAATGAACTGGTAAGGATAGGTGTAATACTAATCAAACACTTGTTGAGTTGATTAGTAGCATCTAGGGTCTCGAAGTGGTCAAATGGTATTTACAACCCTTTATTTCATACATTGAGACATTTATTTCATATATTAAGTTTTTAAAATTACATTTATTATAAAATTACACTTAGAATTTTAAATGTAAACATAGGATAATTGGCCAAATCCAACAAAAAAGTTAAATTTCCCTAGAAAACAAAATAGTTTTTCACATTTTGAAAATTTCCATATTTTCTTTGTGGAAAAATTCTCAAATTATTAACTATAGTGAATATATCATAAAATTTAAGTGGGTAGTAATTGTAAAGGCATGTTTTTTAATCGTCAACACCTTCAAAATTTAAAAAATCCTTTAAAATTTTATGCTTTGAATACCTCTAAAACAAGTGCTTAAGTGAACTAGCAATGTTCAATATCAATGACACCTCTATCTTGCATTTATAGGTAAGGATACTATGTTGAGCTATTATATTTGTATCCTAAAAAAATTGCCATAATGATGTTTGAGAATTGACCCTTTTAATCATTGGGGAGATATAAGATCATCATTTTATATAGTCATACCTTATTCATCACTATGACTATATATAAACCCTTAAATTGAGAAATTTTGAGTATATAGAGAAGTTACTTATGACCACATACAAGGATTTCTCTTTATTTAGGTGTTATTTATAGGAAAAATCCCTTTCTATATTATGTTGGTACCTTGTATCATTCTCATTCATGTATCTTAATGTCTCTCTCGTATACAAATATGTATATCAAGAGGATTAGTTTTTGCATGTACCAATTGGTACATAGGAAGGGTGGGTATATATAAATATTTTGTATATTATACTAGGAATATGTTAAAAGGGGTACCCACCTGGGAGTTTTAAGGAACCCTCACCATGTCCATATTGAAATTTCTTATAAATTCACTACTACTCAAAGGTTTAAAATTTGCACCTTGGAAAACTACGATGATAACCATCATGGTAGTCGATAAATTTTAGGACATTGTCACTAGTAAAGTAACTTGACTTAGAGAGGATGAGGATGCACAAAAAAAAAATTATGATGCAAATGTTAGAGCAGTGATGATCATCACCATTGCCACATTGTATATTACTCAACCACACACTTGTGAAGTAAAAATAACCAATGAGGCACGGGATAAAATTTTACCATCTACAAAGACAAGAATAAATCTACAATCCTTTACCTTTGGTCTCAACTTCACATATTAAGATTCAAAGATGAAGAAAACGTTGAGGCTTTTCTTTGTATATTTATGAAGTTTAAAGCTAGATTGAATGCCATGAGAGAATTTATGGATGATAATATCTTGATATCCATCATCCTTAGAGCTATACTAGATTTATTCTGAGTGTTGATCACTTTATTTCAATTTTTAAATATGAATGTGTCCTTTGATAGTTGGAAAATATGCTATAAGAAGAAGAAGCAAACAACAAGTTAAGGGATAAATTAACAAATAATGCACCCTTTTCTATGAAATATATGAGAAAACATCCATGAAAGTGTCCCTCCCCATCATCATCATCATCATATAAAAAACATAAAACATTTGAGAATTTGCTATATCTATGACAAATATGGATATGATACAAAGAGTTGTCAATATAATGTGTTGAGATGTACAATATTTTGAGATAAATAGTTATTTTCCTACAAGGAATAAATGGAAGCTTAAGTAAACAATTGACACATTAAAGGTAAAAATTATGAGAATGATAATGAGAGAAAGCCCCAATCTAGGTGACAATAATTTCCTATGTTCAGACTCTAGGAATCCCTATAAAGGGAAAATTATAATAACTAAGGTAGTTGAGCATCCAAGGACTCAAAAAGCCTAAAATTAATTATTATAAAATAAGAGATATCATAGGGACACAAAAACTTAAATAAAGGCATGACCCTACATGTAGAACAATAGTCATTCTTGAAATCTCTACATAGTTTTAGAGGGAAAGTATCCCTAATTGTAATCTATAAATAGTAGTAGTTTAGGATTTATAAAAGATCAACAAGTTTGTAAAATTTGGAGTGGCCTTGTGTGTATTAGAACCTATAATCTAGGAATAATACTTTATAATATGTTTGTCTTGTATATATGTGTGTGTGTGTGTGTATTAGAGACCATGCATTTACTTTTAAATCCATCTATAGATCTCATGCCTAGAATTGTTTCTCTTATGCGTGTAAGTTTGAATCTTGTTATTTATATGCTTATTTATGTTAAGGAGAGAAAAATGTTCACACTAGCACATTGGATTTAGAATTTTTATGTTGGGAAAACTTGTTTGATCTTTGGTGAATTGTCACCTTTCTCACTTGGATTTTTACTTTTAGTTGCTTTTGTTTTCTTCCTCTTACCCCTTTTTACCCAATGTACTATATTAGAAAGTGTTCCAAATATCCCATATTAAAAATGGGTTGACCTTTACAAAATATTAGAGGTCCTCAACTGAGCCAAAACCTATGCTTTTGAGACTGATCTTATGTTGATCTATAAAATGTATATTTCTCTTTCACCTATTCCACACCACATATGACAAATAAGATAATTAAATAGGACAACAATTTAATGTCACACTTGGTGGAACCTTATCGATACAAAAATGGTCCTACAATTGCAACAACATGTTAGGTTTAGACTTGGTGAGAATATTTGCCTAATCTACTCATTGAAGCACTTGAAACTCAATTGGGAATTTTGCTCTAGAATGAATATATAGAAGAATATATTACGAATAAAATTATATTGAGGCATTGGTGAAGGCATTAGTTTATTTATTCTCATAGAACAAGCTACATTCATGTGAAAAATCTACTTCCAACCATGAACCCAAAGGTACATAAATAAAAAATTGCATTGTTAGATATTTCATGGCTTTATTTGCTTCATAAAAAAGGTCAAAATATGGACACCTCTCTAGTAATATTACCAATTTATTGGGATAATATAAGCCCTCTTTGACCTCTAAGTCCATGAAATTTATGATGAAAGCTCCTAGAATCAATACTATCAATATTACTAGAGTATACTAATGAAGGATCGATCACCCTACTTGAGGAATTATAGTATTTGATACTCATATACTAGATACATAACATCATGGAGCAAAATAATACCTTGAGATTATTAGTGGCATATCTCAAAGGTAAAACCTCCCAAATTTTTTATTCTTCTCCTCCTCATTCAATAACTAACTATGATCAACTAGTTGCCCTCTTTATGTAGGGGTTTAAAAGGGTGGCTACTTTAGCAAAGGACCAGATCAAACAAGAAAATGGTTAGGCTCGTGACCAAAACCATTAAGATATATTGTTATCAACACTTTCACAACCAAAGCCTATGAGATCTACTAAATAATCTGCTCATGAATAGGATAATAACATGGAAAAACCAACTTATTGCTATTTTTATCTATATGTACATAACATTCAGATATTCTATGGAGAAAATTTATGACCAGTTGCACCCACATCAATTTTATCCAAAATATTTACTTCGTAGATCAAAAAAGGGGTAGACCAGGTATTTGATAAATCATCTAAGCCAAAAATCAATGTTTTATAAGGTCAATCAAAGGACATGGTGGATAATTGGACAATAATAATGACAAATAAAAATATGGCTAAAAGTGGTCCCAAAGGATTGCAATAAATGACAAGGCAACCCCTTGCATGCCTAGGAGAAATGTTGAAGTGGCTAATAGACTGTGATGAATCCTTGAACCTAATTCCTAATGCAATACTGAGCATAAGGAATAGTCATTCCCCAAGATCAAATAATCAAAGACCCTAGATTACAAAAAGTCACATGTTCAAGAAAATGAACACATAAAAATAATAAAAATTTGGATATCATTGGTCCAGATAGTGTAGCTTCCAATGAATGAGCCTCACATCATACATCTATCACATCAAAGGGTGCCAAAATCATGTATATACATTGTAAATAAGTGGAAACTATAAAAAAGTTGATAAAACCAAGTGCTATATAATTATTGGCTAAGGAAAGAGGTGATATAAAAAAATGGAGTACCAAGAGATAAAATTTTATAAATAGCACTAGACAATGCATATGAAAGAAATATTCACAAATTATAAGACCTCAAGAATTAGCAAAACAACTATAAACATTTAGTTGCCTCAACTAAATATGTGATAAAGTGGAAAATAATAAAGGCTTTGCTAATTATAATACATGTAAAGGATGATTATGATAGAAGTATCTAAATGAAATTTCTCATAAAAGAATTCTATAAAAATAAAATTACCTTCATTATATTTCAAGAGCCCTAAGAATCATCAAAGGTAACAAAAGTTCCACTACCTTGGCTAGATTCAATCTAACAAAAACATTTTTAGTAGAATTAGTGTTTAAAATTAAAACAAAATGAGAGAACCCAAAGGCCCTTCCATCAATAATGTAGTCAATACTAAGAAAATATTAGGATATCCGCATAAATAAACCTATGTAGAAATTTTTTATAATGTTTTAAGCTTCCCAATCAATAAGTTAATAATAACCAACTAAGCCAAACAAAAAAAATTCCATAATCATTTTTCGTGGTAACTAAGCTAGACCTTACCATGGTCAAAAATCCCAAAGCCATATTGGTAATAACTAAAATGTCTCCACTATTAGTAGGGTCTCTACCCTCTTTTTGGATATGGATCCATTCCCTAGCCTTGGTGGTGGGTTCAAAAATTAAGCCATCCTCTTTTGGTAGTTGGGTTTACAACAATAGTCCTCGTATAGTTATAAAAAGGTACTGACAATATGCTAATGAAAGAAAACCCATTAGCCATAGACATATTGAATAAATAAAGGAAGGATAGGTGTTCACAAAAATATTTCATAAGCATATTCAAGATTGTTACTCCATAAGAACATCTCCTTGAGGAATTATGGATAGAGGCATGGAAAAGAGGAAAATCACCAGTGTCAAACTCAAACACACTCATAAAAAAAATAAATCCAATGATTTCATATGAATATGTATATAAGGCATATAATAATTAAGCAGAGCCAAACCCTATACGATACTTTGGAAGAACTCCTAATTTTGCAAAAGCTACAAAAACTATAAAAGTGTAAAGAAGTAAAGTTACAATCCAGGTAATCAATTTCTCCAATTTCTTGACTATGTTTAGGTATATTAAATTATTTAGTACATGTTAATGTACCTCCATGGTATAATTTCTAAACATGTAACATATTAGGATTGAGTATATAGTTTATAGTATGATTTATATTTTCCTTTTATGTAAGTGTCAATGTATAGGAAATGCACAAGTGTCATGTAAGTTAGAGTGAAAGTGTAGATTGAGAGAATGTGCACAAGTGTCATGTATGTAAGTGTGAAAATATGTAATGTGAGGATGTGCACAAGTGTCCTAGATTAGGAGTGCATATATAAGTATAAGATTCATTTACAAGTGTCGTAGAGTCAAGTGTCCATCTAATATGCAAGACATAAGCCAAGATTCATGGGACTTGTCATATGGAGAGCAATAGATAAGTACTGGAAGAGTCACATTACTATGGCTATATTTTGGAGATAATTATCCATGGGAGAGAAATCTAATTTATATATCTCATTATCCGATTGTAATAGGAAGGGAAGTAATAAAGATTGTAGACATATATTTAAGCAATTAATATTATAAGTTTTATTCATGAATAGTTCATGAATAATTAAGGCCATTTATATTCACATTTGATTTTTTAAATGAATTCTTATTTTAGTATTATATAGACCTTAATATACATATTAATTTGCTCATCTATTACTCTACTCTTATTTTTATTATTTTTATATTTAATATTATGGCTATTTTATATTGAGACCTATGATATTTTGAGGTAGTAATATTTAAAAGCCAATAGTGGTATCAAAGCTACCATCCAAATCAGTCTAGTTTGATAGATTTTTTTATTAGCCACCATTTTTCAATAATTAGATTTATCCATTTTTTATAAAGTTAATTTAGATTCTATCCACTTTAAAGGTAGCAAAGACTTGGACACTATTTATAAAACTCTTATTGAGTATAATAGGCTAGGGTATTTCCACTTGATTGAAGGAAAATCAGTGAAGACTATGACTTAACTATATTGAAGAAAAATTTTAACATAGGAGAAAAGTTGGGCATTTGATATTGAAAATCAACTTAGAGAAAAGCTGTATATGGAAGTCGAAATATTTGAAGATTGAAGATTGAGGGTGAACCAAATCAGAATAAAAGTTGGTCATTCAGGGATAGAGCCATCCTAAAATTAATATTTTGGTTCTATAAAAAAAGAAGAATCATTATTGATTGATTTGAAACAACCAACTCAAAAAAAATTTGGTCATTCGAGGATATACATAGTCACCCTAGCATTGATATTGAGTTATATGAAAAAGAAGAATTATATTTTTTGTTATTAGGTATGACCTAAGACATTGAAGATAGTATTTTCAAAGGTTGAGAATATTCCTACAAAGATAGAGAAGAATTTAAGTTTCTAAGTACAAATAAGAAGAAATAAGAAATAAGAAGGCAAAAAAGAAGAAAATGAAGAAAGAGAAGAAGAAAGAGCAATAAAGAAAGAGAAGAAAGAATCAGATCAAATTGATCTTGATACATTTGAAAAAATAAATTATAGAGAAGAAAATAAGGAAGTATATTCCTAGAATACATTGAAGAACTAGGTTGATTGAATATATCTTTATATCATTTTAGTCTTGGCCATGGATCACTTTTTGAAGTAGGTTCTTCAAGGTAGACACATACTACAACATTGAAAGAAAAAAACCTATATCGGTAAAGGAAGTTTAAGTGTCCTTTATATAAAATAAGAGGCTCAAGAAGCTTTTTTAGAGAAGAAGATGATGAAGAAGCCTATCTATGTAGGAAAAAAATCCACCTCCCAAAAGAAGAAATGAAAATTGTATTTGCACAGTTTTGTCAATTTTGTCAGTTTTGTGAAAATGTACTAATGTAGGGTTATAAATGTACAAATAAGTGATATTGTACAAATTCCTAAAACGTACAACTAAAATGTCATGAAATTAAGAGAAATATTATTTAGGTGAATATGATGAAAATCAAATTATGGCTTAGTAAAACATTAGTGCATTAATTATTTTGGAATTATGCGAGATGGTAGTTGTAAATAATGTGATGTCTTAGAAACCACTTTGGAATGGCTTGGGCATGCATTATATAGACCTCCATTAAATTTTTATGTTTTTTCATTGATATTTCATAGCATGATATTTTTGGTGTTCATATTTCATTGTATGTTCATTGAAGGTTCAAAATAATTATTCATTGTATTGCATGTTATTCCTTGATAATGGTTATTGTTCAACATCAATCCTTGTACAGTTTACATAATGATATGAATAAGCAAAAATCATGGGTAAAAATGTGTTATTTTTAATTCTATTGTACAATTTTTGGTAAATATATGATGTGAATTATGTGCAAGTATGGCCATATTAATGTGCTAAACCTTTGGGATTGCAATGGAATTGTTACACTAATGATCTTGCAACTTGGTGTATTGATAAATGAATGAATTATGGATGAAAATTATTGTACAAATATGTTTCCAAGATTTTGTATGATTTATAGATGAAGGAAGTAAAAATATTAAATTGATACAATGAATTATAGTTTGCATGTCTAAAGTTGGATTGGCAATTGCATTACAAGAATTTTCCAAAACTTATTCTGAAGAGAATTGGTGTACAAATTGACAAATATGAATATGTAGAGTGTGGAAAGGATTTTTAAATATGTGCTTTTGTCCATCCTAAACTGTACAAATTATGATTTTCCCAATTTGGAAAAACAATTGCATAAATAAACTTGCTAATTAAGGAAAAATAGGGTTTTGGAGAAATCGATTAAAAAAATATTGAGTTTGCATTTCAAAATGACTTTTAGCAAAGTTACTAAGTGGAAAATTGTACATTTTATAGTTTTGTACAATTTATATCCTACAATTATATTATTTGGTTACCATACAAGTAGTTTGAGTCTTGTATAAAATGTACAAGGAAAATCGTACAACCTGTACGATTTGGGTTGAAGCTGCTTTGAAGGATATAGTTCATCTCAAAGTCTTATGTCTCACATACCCCTTTGGAAATACTACCCCCTATGCTAATTTTGGCACCATTGCTTATTAAAATTGTTTGAAATTGATGCAATATAGAAGAACCTATGTCATTGTGACAAGTGGTGAGTAGGAACCAATTCGAGATGAATGATACATACAAGTCTACGAAGACATGGGAGATGAAATCTAGGAGAGGAACAAATTCTAGTTAGAAAGAGCACAAGAATTTATCAAAGGTAAAACATGAAAAACTCTATGAATTAACCAATAATCAAATAAGTATGGACTTTAGAAAAAGGAGATACTAAAATGTTGGATACTTTGTTAATAAATATGGGAGAAAGGATACAAGAACCACCAAGAGTCGTTGAGAACATTGATGTAAGGGAAGACGTTGATGGAATAATTGTACGATAAGATAGTAAGTGGATGGTAACACCTGAAAACATGAAGGTTAGAAAGGGGTATATAGGATAGGATTCAAGCACCAAAGAAACAGTATGTGAGGTATTAGGAAAAAGAACCAAATCCACTTATAGGCCCAAAATGGCGACATCCTTAGTAAAATTTTTAAAAATATTTTCTAAAGCATGAAGATGCTCCTAGCCACTTAGAATATAATTTATTTCCAAGTTTCCCAATGCAATATGATCCCATTCGCTCAACACTTAGTATTGTTTCACAACAACATGAGCATATATTCCACATCATTCAGTATTTAATGCATTTTGTAGCATCCCAACGCAAATATTCTATACCGCTATCAAACCAAGATAAAACCGATGTAAGAATCCTCTAAATATTGGATTAGCACATATTATCCTATCTCATGTACTAAAGTGGCTAATTATCATAGATGCTCCATGTTTTTGAGCTCCACGTCTATTCTAGAGTGGCCTGGCGATATGCTCTATGCTACTGGTCAAAGAGGTCAAAATACCCAAAGAGAAGTATAAGGGAGTGATATAGTGTAAAGCAACATTTTACACTAATTCTTGAGTGGATTGGTAATGTGCTCTATTCCATGGTCAAGTTGGGTCAAATCTCGAGGAATGAATATCAAGGAGTGGATTGGTGACATGTTCTATGCCGCAAATGCAAAAAAAAGTTAAGCAATTTTAAGAACTTAGTGAGCAGCCTGGTGACATGCTACATTTTGCTTAATACTTAGTTTATTTTTCGTAGATGCTCCACACCACTTTCCAAGGTAGTCCAAGCTAATGTCAGCATTTTTTTAGAGAGGATTGGTGACATGTTCTACACCGCTCATCTGTAGAGCTTTGCTAAGTTTTAATTATAACCATTCATGAGTGCATCAACGATCAATATCATGCTAACATTTTATTGAGTTTACAAAGGTAGATTATTGGCAAATGAGAACCAATTGGTTTGAGTGGGTAGAAAAAGCATCCATGGAGCTAAGAACCAAGAACTTGGGTAGTTGTAGATCTATGGCAATATGAAGTCCTCAAGAAAGGTAGATTACTGAGATCCTATTTCTAACGACCTGGAGTTTAACTGCCATTATAGAACTAGCAAGTTTTATAGCTGAGCTACCATGGTATGCAATATCGAGAAAATTTCCCAAATCTTACAAGTGAATTAAATAATGCCACCATAGCATTCTATCGATTTGTCATGATCGAATCCTTGTAATGCTTCACCTTTTTCTTTCATTGTAAAAACTCTATATAGAGGTCAAACCCTCGATTTTTAGGGTCGACTCTAGAGTGTTTTATTGCCCTACTATGTCACATATTTTGCAAAATAATAAAAGGAGCATTACATGGATTTTTTACTCAAGAAATTTCATCTTTGATATCTATATTAAGAGGTTCAAGATGTGAATCACATTTCTGCTAATGCTATTATGATTAGCTCATTCCACCAATATTGTATTACTAGTTGTAAAGCAATTGAAATATTTTTATAGTTAGATCTATGCTTGCAAGAGGTTTATTTATGTTAAATATAGATACTAATATATTCTTCTAAATTGGATTTTTAGTATTGTGGATGTTGAAATTACTTCTTGGAGCATATCTCTGCTTTGTGTTTATTGTATGAAGATTACTCTATTTTGGGTGCTATTAATCTTGAGTGTGGGACACTGGAAATAATTTGCTGAAAGGTTTTCCCTATGGATGCCTATGTTGTTAGCTCTATCTAGCCACTATTTTACTAATAAATTCTTAACCCTAAACCCTTTTCTAACCCTATTTCCTAAAACCATTACTAAGCTTAATTGAGTTAACACTCTCTTAGTTGACAAGGAAGCAGCATACTCTGGAGGTTGGGCTAGAGCAATATTTAGTCCATACAATGTTGAAATATGAGCTGTGACTAGTGGGTGCAAGCCTAATAAAAAATATAGAAGATAGAAAGTTATAGTATCAATTTTACTTGATGTCAATCTGGATCCCAAAAATTTTGGCATACCTGATGGGACCTATTTACAAGAAACACTAGAACCCATCTTATTATTTATTGTCTATAAATTTCCCCAAAGGAATTAATATTTGGTGAATTATCTTAACCTTTTTAAGCGAATAGCAAAAAATTCACACGAAAACTCCCTGGTTTGTGAAACCAAAAAAGTATCCCTATAGCTTGTAATTTTTTCATGAATACTAGGGAATCTGCAAGGAATTACCTAGAATCATTTTTTCTACTATGAGCTCCCTTTTAGAGGGTCTACTATCATAAGGTATTTGAATCAAGATTTTAATTTATAGGAAACACCTCCTAAGGTTAATCCTACAATACCCCCAAGTCCACATCCAATAGGAAATACACCTGGGAACATGGTCCAAAACCAAAATCAAAATGCAGTCCCAAATTAGTCCTTACAAATGTATTCTAACTGGAACATAACTGGTCTCCTTAAACTGGCCCATATGCATGATATCCCTCAGGTTGTGTCTAAGACCATTCCCACCTATGATGGATCTAGTAAATCTGCATATTAACACTACCAAGATATCCTAAATCTGGAAGCAATTCACAACTTAAAAATGAGTATGTTATTAGAATCCTAGCCCTATAATTTAGAGGAAATATTCTATATTGGTTTAGGATCCTAGAGGATAATTCCATTACCTCGTGGGTCAAATTAGTAGAACCTTTCGTGGAAGATTTCAATGAGTTTATTTATCCTTTTTCCCTCCTCAATAAATTCACATCCATACAAAAGCATCAACAAGAAACCATATCAGACTTCAACATGAGGTTCAAAAGGACTTTTAAGAGGATTCATCCTAAAGTTAAACCTGCTTCAACCCTCACTTTTATGTATTATATAAGATCCTTTGGATCAAAGTTAAAATTTCAAATCCAACAAGCTAGAGTATATACCTTTTCACATGTCTATAATGCAGTTGTTCATGCTAAAAATATCCTCATCAATGTGGAAGTGAAGATGCAAAAATGCAACACCAAATAATGCTAAATAAATTGAACACAAAGAACCCATAATTGCATAATATATAATATTATATTAATTGGAGAGCCTAAAAACTCCATTGTTACAATGTGGATCCTTTAATCCTTTTTTATACATATTTAAAAATGTCTAGGGTTCTCTAAAACCTTAGCAAACAAGGTTGGTGGTGTCTTCAAGCACGTTCTTGCTCCCAATAAAAGTGAATGGGCTATTAGTTATTTGATACCAAGCCACTCCAGCTTAAGCAATTGTACAATATTGATGTAGTAATTCCATATTTACTCAAAATAACACAACAAACAAATTATTAACACCTATAAGGGCTCCATAATGTGAGGCCCTCTATAAGTAATAATAAACCCTAACTATCTGCTATGAATAAAATAGACATAAATAAAAGTGCATGTAATAAAATATTAATTACTTTATTTACCTTACGTACTTGATGCTATCTTATTTGATGTAGCTTATTGTAATGAATCGATATGGAAATGCCCTAGCATTTCCTAGAGGCTAGGGAGGCTTTAGAATATTTGGCGTAAAATACCCATGGGTGCTTGGCAGTTGTAGGAAACTCCTATGGGTGTTTGAGACTGGTAGGGAGGCATCCAAAGGTGCTTGGCATATGAGGGAAAGTGCCTAGAGGTGCTCAGCGATGATAAAAAGTGCCTGAAGGAATTCGACGACTAAGAAAAGAGTCTACAAAATTCAATATGGTGAGGGGAAATGAATGGCGATGAATATGAGGGTTATGGAGAGTGAATATGGAAGCATAAGTACTCAATTACTCTAAGGGAAGATGAAACTCATGGAATTTTAGAACTTAGGTAGAAGACTCAAGGACTCTAAAAACTCAGGGGTTGAGCCATCAAAATAGCCCCTATTAATAATCCAACCTAGGGCATACTTAGGATTTCAATGACACTAATCATGTGGTTGAGATAAAAGCACGTTAGAGGGTGGATATTAAATTTAGGGTGTGGCATGGATTGATGTAGATGGATGAAGAGATTTAAATGAAATCATATGGTTGGGATTAATTCACTTATATAAATATATATATAATATAATATAAAAATATTATTATTTAAATATATATATATAATAAATATATAAATATATGATTAGTGGGTGGAAATGATGGGAAATCATGAATGGAGGATAAGTGGCTAGGTTTTGGTGTGTACAGATGCCCCTTTTTGTACTACATTGTGTGAAACACAATGCGATGCAAAAATACGAGACACTTATTTTGGCCATGTGTAGAAGCAACATATCTTGGGATGTGTAACATGAGCTTGAATATAAAAGAATAAAAGAATTTGAATTTTGTGTAGCTTACCCCCTCAATTGGTGAATGAGTTTGTGGATGAATCTCACAAGCCAATTGAAAAATCTTGTGCAAATCAATGATGGAGAATGTGATATGTGATACAATTTTTGCCATAACGGTTGGAAGGGGATTGTTGAAAAATTTCTAATGATGCATCTATTTTTGCCCCAACAGGTGAAGGAATTTTTGAAAATGTGTGATGAAAAATGTGTTTGTTTTTGCCCCAACAAATGAAAGAATTTATGAAAATGTGTAATAAAAATGTATCTATTTTTTACCCAATAGATTAAGGGATTTGTGAAAATGTGTGATGAAAATGTGTTTGTTTTTTCCCTAAAATATGAAGGGATTTGTGAAAATGTGTGATGAAAATGTGTCCATTTTTTACCCAACATATGAAGGGATTTGTGAAAATATGTAATGAAAATGTGTCTATTTTTGCCCAAACAAATGAAGGAATTTTTCCAAGTGCAGATGCCATGATCATGTAAGATGTATCCCCTTGTGGAAAAAGTTAGAACCAGATGTGGTTGCCCCAAATTTGGGGTGATTCGATGTTGTTGAAGAATATGCCTTCTTACATCATTGATATGCAAAGCTGAAAATGCAAAGATAAAAATAGTCAAATTCGGAGGGCCAACTAGTGACTATCAGATAATTCCTACAATCAAAACCAATCACCCTAGCTAAGGCCAGTTGCCATGATGACTATCAATGAAATGTGAAATGATGAAATTTTATTTTGTCCATGTTTTAAGCCCCATGAACTAGGCCATCAATGACAACTTTTGTGCAAATTGTTCTTGGCAAGGTTTCAGGCAAAATGTGAAGTACCAAATATGATTAATATTTCAAGCAAGGAGATATATGATGATGAAAATGACCAAGTATCCTTATGGTATATATTTCATCTTACCGAATTGCATGGATGCAAATTGTTGCAATCCCGAAGTATATAGAAAATCCACTATATACAAGATTCACTTGAATGTTGTTTGAACTTGGAAAATATGTAAATGATGATGTGAAATGATGTGAAAATAATGTATGAATGATGATATTGATGATTATAGTCACTTTGTGAAGATTTGGATTATTTTGGATTACTTTTCTAACTTGTTAGGTAAATTTGCACTTTGTGGTCGTAAATGAAAATTGTGTGTCCAAATCAGTTGGAATATTCACAAAACCTAAGAAAATGATGGAATAGATGTCTAAATGCAATATGAAAATATTTGGTGGGGAGAAGACACTATTTTATGATGTTTTTATCTTTTTTCATATTTGGCACAAAACACCCATCAGTGCTTTTGGTCTGCAAAAATTCCTGCCATTGTTTGAGTATTCTACAAATATACATGGGCACTTCAGTGTGCTAGGAAATGCCCATGCACATCTCCAGACACTTGAAGTAGGTATAAATAGCCACTAGGAAAAGAAACCAAGCTCATTTGTGTGTTTGAGAGTTTGAGAAATTGCATCTAGGAGAGTGGAGAGAGGTGAGGTGCAGTGTTTTGAGTGTGGAAGCTATGATAGTGGAGGTAGTGGGTAAGGAGGTCAGGGTTGTAGTTGGAGTGTGGGTTGTTGAGGTAATGCCCTTATTTTTTTTATTGTGCAAAAGTTTTATATTTTGTTTTGCAAAATTATTGACAAATTTTTTGCATTGTGTTGTAGCTTAGGATTTTGGAGACTTAGCACTAGTTCTCATATTTCATTCTTAGGATGAGTAAGGTGGTGTCATATGAGGAGTGGGAGATACTAGAGAATGTGGGACTTGTGGAGGTAGCCTGGGATGATGTGGTGAGGGCTGATGAGGGGTACCTCTATGCTTTGGCAGAGAGGTGGGATGCTAATAGAGGGAATTTTTAGCTCCCCATGAGAGAGGTGACCGTGACCTTGGAGGATGTATATCAAATTCTCAAGATACCAGTGGAGGGGATCAAGGTTGAGGTTGGTATCAACTAGAATATGGAGATGATGAAGATGTTTGGAGATGCATGGTAGGGTGTGAAGGTGGAGAGCAAAGGTATACCATAGTTATCCATGTACATGCATAAAGAGTTGGATGCCCTCCATACCTTGGTTATGTTTGTGTTGGCCAACATCATGGCCCTGAACAACACTGAGTGTAGGTTCCCTTGGAACTTGATAGAGGTGGTGAAATATATGCTCACTAGGTGGTAGGTGTATGCATGGGCTCCTGCCTTGTTGGCACAAGTGTACCAAGAGTTGTATGATGTGATGAGACAGGGGAGGAAGGTATTGGGGTCCATATTGGTACTATAGTGCTGGGAATGGGAGCACTTGAGTGTTGCTTTACCAAAGAGGTTACCTATGGTGGACTTGGGTAGGGAGTAGGCCTATGCTAGGAGATGGAAAATGGTTAATTAGGTATAGCCTAGTCAGCTAGAGAGGACGAGATAGTGGTACCAAGAGTTATGGTTTAGACTGACATTTTTCAAAGTGATATGGAGGTCGTGGTGGGCTTGGATGTGGATCGAGGATGGAGAGAACTTGTGACAAGTGTGGTAGGCTTATTGGGTGGTTGGTCAACATTGGAGTGAGGTTGAGTGCTTTTAGTTCTCATAAGTGCTCTAATAGTTCAAGATGAGGTAGGATGTCCCAGATGAGCTAGTGCACTATATGGAACATCGAGAGGATACAGGGCTACCATGCATGGAGTCATGGAGGGTGGGCTATGAGGATTATAAGGATATTGATATCCTAGATGTAGGTGATGTGGGGATGATCATAGAGTATGATGCATTTTTAATTGCATAGCCAACATGGGCACTGCCTCAAGGAGTAGCCAATGGGAATGGTGATGGTGAGGCTAGGGATGAGAGGACCCAAGAGGCCCCTAAGTGGTAGCGGTGCCTTCGATCAGATAGTCAAAGGAGGACTAAGTGCATGATGAGGTAGTCTCCTAAGATTAGGAGAGATGGTGGATATGGAGATGATGCAAAGGAGGTTTTTGAAGGTCCTCTAGATCAGATTAAGGAGAATTGGGTATGGTTAAAGTAGTATGTGGTAGAGTAGAACATGAGGATTATGAGGCTCCAAGAAAATCTATCAAAGAGGGAGCACCGGTATAATATCAACATAGAATGTATTTTGTATCAACATAAATATATCGAGGCATAGGAGGATAGGTTGATGGAACATCATATTCCACTTTCGGATCCTCCAACCTCATCTTTCTTCGAGGGTACTAGGCATAGCGATTTTAGGCATAGCTCTAGGTATAGGGCTCCTCCTAGGTCATAAGGGTCCTCTTGGAGGACATAGCTAGTGCTTAGATGCACTTTTGTATATGAGCCTTGGTGCTTTATTGTATGTAGCCTTTTGGCACTCATTGTACATGTGATATTTATACATATATATACATGGATTCTAACTTTTGTGTTATATGTATTTGTGTGAGTTTTTTTGTGGAATAATTTTGTGAATGCATATGTTATATATATTATTAATGCATATGGAATGTTATATATGATTAATGCATATGGAATGTTATATATGATTAATGCATATGGAATGTTATGGATGATTAATGCAAGGTGGCATGTATGGATGATTAATGCAAGGTAGCATGTATGGATGATTAATGCAAGGTAGCATGTATGGATGTGCTAATAATAATTTATAGTTTAGATAGATGTTTGGCCATGTTCTAGCATTGTTGTTTAATCAGGGGTACCAAACTGTGTGGCATATGGGATGAATGACTTATGAAATTACATGAATTCTGACATGGAAGAAGATATGGATATTGATATGAATAAGATATGGATGTTGATATGGAGTAATATATGGATGTTGATATGTAAAACTAACTATTTTGTAGAGACTCAAACATACTAGTGGTATAAAACAAACTTACTAACACTGCCTAATTCCTATAGGAACCAAATGCGTGTGTAGTGAGTTCATTTACCAAATAAAGAGCATGGTAATGAATCAAGGTAATCAAGAAACAATGTGTGTGCAAGTGAGTTCATTAACTCATCTTAAGTAAATTAGGTAAACCTGTTATGATTGAAACCAAGAAGCTAGCTTGTCCTTATGAGCAGTGATAGGTCTCTCTTTTAAAAGAGATATGTCACCACGCATGAGTGTACTCCACTATCATTCAAGCATCTATAGCTTTGGTGGAGGCTAAATCCATAGTCCATGATTTGTGTTTTTTATCTCTTAAGTTTTTGGGATGACTACCTAAACGTCTAACTAGAAATGTAGTACTATCCTTGAATCCTTTTGATACATATTTACAAATGGCTAGAGTTATCTAAAACCCTAAAAAAAAGGCTAGGGGTGTCTTCAAGTGTGTCCTTAATCCCAAAATAAGTGATTTGGCTTTTAGTTATTCGATGTTGGGCCACTCCAGCTTAAGAAGTTATCCAATGTTGATGTAGCACTTCCTGATATACACACAATAACACAACAAAAATATTAGTAACACTTGTGAGGGCTCCATAATATGAGGCTCTCTATAAGCAATAATAAACCCTAACTATTTATTGTGAATAAAATTGATAGAAATAAAAGTGCATGTAATAAAATATTAATTACTTTATTTACCTTACTTATTTTTCTTTGATATGATATAGCTTTTTGCAATGAATCGATGTGAAAATACCCTATCATTGCCCAGAGGCTAGGGAGACTTTATAATCTCTAGATTAAAATGCATGCAGGCACTTGGTGGCTATAGGAAATGCTCGTGGGCACTTTGGACTAGTAGAGAGGCACCTAGAGTTGCTTAGCGGTTGAGGAGAAGCACCCAGAGATGCTCAGCGGTGATAGAAAGGGCTCAGAGATATTCGGTGGATGAGGAAAGAGTCTACAAAAATTGATATGGCAAGGGGAAATGAATGATGATGGTTGCAGGGGTTGTGGTGAGCGAATATGGAGGTAGAATTACTCGAATAATCCAAGGGAATATGAAACTCAGGGAATTTGATAACTTAGGCTGAAGACTCAAGGACTCCAAAAAAGTAGGTATTGAGCCATCAAAATGGCTCCTATTAATAATGTAACCTAAGGCATACTTAGGGTTTCAATAAAACTAATCGTGTGGCTGAGATAAAATCACATCGAAGGTTGGCTATTAAATTTAGCATGTGGTATGGATTGATGTGGATGGACAAACATATTTAAGTGAAATTGGATGATTGGGATTAATTCACTTATATAAATATATATTTATTAAATATATATAAAATATAATATAAAAATATTATTATTTAAATATATATATAATAAATATATATAAATATATATGAATAGTGGGTGAAAATGGTAGGAAATCACGGATGGAGGACAAGTGGCTAGGTTTTGGTGTCTATAGGAAAACTTCCCCCTAAATTTGTGTTGCTCTACAATTTAAAAACTCCCAAAGTCCAAGGTCATACAACTACATCATCTTATATGGACCCTCCTCCTTTGTCATATCCATTTCTAAAGAAAACCCTCATTCCTCACTCAAAAGTATCACCTACTACAATTCCTTTCCCTCCACTTCCTTCTCAGGTATCCCAAGAATACTTTGTGCTCCTTGATATTTAGAATACTTTTAAAACTCTTAGAAACAAGATGAAATCAATGGATAAAATAGAGATACAGATCTCAAATGAACAAATACTTGGCCCCAACAATAGCACTAGAGATGGAGTAAATGTGATGCAAGAAGATCCAAAATATTCTTTGAAAATAAGTCTAGTGAATGTATGTTGTCTGGTGTGCAATGTGTAGACACTAAATCCTAGCCACTTATCCTTCATCCTAGTTAGTCTACCATCCATTGGTCCACCTTCCTCCTTTCTCGCCATTCAAATTGGCCACTCCATGCCTTTCCTACCATCCAATAACCCACTTTAGCCCTTTCCCACTATTTTTTTACCCCACTTAAATTTATTTTATATTATTATATTATTTAGGTTTAAATATAATATTTTATATTATATTTTAATATATTTATTATAAAATATATATTTATAAACCCAATTAACCCCAATCGTCCAATTTAATCTAATATCATCCATCCATATTCATTAATCTTTGTCACACTTAAAGTATAATCTCAGCCTTTGGATTTGATTTAATATAAGCCACACGATAAAAAGTGTTAGGCTAAAACCCTAAGAAAACCCTAGGCTTGATTATAAATAGGATCATTCTCAATGCTCAACCCCTGGAAAAAATTAGTGAAAGATCTACTTGACAAATTACTGAAGGAATACTGAAGTCTAAGGCCATTACATCATGAAGATCCATAAACCATAAATGCCATAGATCTCCTTAGGATTTCCCCATTATAGCAACCCCATTAGCCATTTTATTTTGACCCCATATACCATCTATCGTATTCTTTGCATCCCTATGATCTACTACGGTAGATCAAACCCTAACCCGCATGCTCACCATAAAGCCTATCAAGTGCCATCTAGAGCCTTCCAAGATCACTACAGAGCTTTCCAGGCACCCACCAGAGCTTTCCAAGTGCCTACCAGAGCCTACCATATCCTGTAGGCTCACTCTAGAGCCTACCAAGCACCCGTTAGAGCCTTCTATAATCATCGATGTGAACCAGAGCTTTCTGCATCAAATCAATAGGTGTTGATAGGGCATCCTTCCACAAAATCTGCAATGAAGCAACAGACCAACATCAACAATAAGAAGGTAAATCTGTATTTTGTTATTATCTAGTGTTATTTGTTTCTACACATTTTATTTACATAGATCTGGGGTTTTAGTCTACATTTCAGAGGGTTCACACTGTGGAACCCTCATTTTTATTACTAATAACTTTATTTTTTGTTGTGTGTGTAGGGTTGGATAGCGTCAATCAAGAAAAATTGGATATATTCTAAAGCTAGAGTGGCCCAGAATCAGATATCTCAAAGTCCACTCACTCTGTTGGGAGCAAAGCACATTGAAGATACTCATTTTTGGTATCTAGGATTTCGGAGAACCCTAGAAATTGTAATTACTATATCAAAATAATTCTATTGGATAGAATAATTGTAACAAGGAGTTTCTCAGCTCCCCCCATTATTGAATAAAAATAATTTTGTGCAATTATTGTCTTTCTAGAATAATTATTTTATATCTATTTTAGTTTCGTGTTTTTGTCTCTTCAAATTGTGATCATGGTGGGACCCCACAAGGGTTCTACATTTTGATTTTATTTGCCTTGCTAATGTTATTTTTCTTGCTGCATTTTATAGGATTTTTGGGAGAAAAAAATTATCCAAATGCACCGATTATGGTTTCTAGAATATTCTATAATAGTTGTAGAAGGTGTGCAGGTGCTCTGTAGCACTTGTTGATCATCACAGGTGCTCTGCCACACCTGGAAAATTGCCCTACTGCACCTACAGAGGCACCCAGTTATGCTTGGTAGTATGTTGAAGTAGAGCATAGACTTTTGAGTAAGTCCCATAGCCCCTGTTTCAAATTTTCAACTTACGTATTCTGTTTTTCTGCATGACTTTTTATATTTTGAATATAAAATGAATACAAACTAAGTAATCTAGAAAATATATCATTGTAGAGTGCATTTAGGGTATTTTATGCATGTATCAATCATACATTTTGAAATTTTCTATTTTAAGGAGAATTACGAAATTGATTCTTGCATCTATAGTGAAAAAACATTCTTTAGAATTTTTATTTCTTAGAAGTTAAATATTTTTTATTTTGCATATCTAAATAGGAACAACATTTGAATGTAAAAAGTATTCCTACCCTTGGGTGGCATATTTGGTAGAGAGGTGGATGAAACCTCTGGTTGCTATCTAGGAAGGGGGTTTTAAACGGTGTACTTCACACTCTTTAGATAAAATTTGCATTCATGTGTTGGATTCTAATTTAGATGTGTAAAATTTGTTATCTTTAACCTTGTTTGATAACAATATAAAACATAAAAAAAATCAATCACACTGCACGTATCACATAAAAGCAATAGTGGCTAGATTTTATCACCATCCATTGCTTGATACTTGGTGATGGTGACAGTCATTTCCATCCACCAGTATCTATATTAGACACCATACGTTTACCCCCAAGAAAACTTGTTGGAGGTCATTACCAATAAGAATCTCGTTGCCTTTGCAAATCCACAACTTTTATCTTTATTTTGCATTAATTAATATTAGAACATCAAAACACACAAAACTATCACTTTAAAAATAATACAGATTAATGAATGAGATAATCAGTGAATGAGGTAAGCCACACAAGGTAAAAAACTTAGCCTTTATTATTTCTGCCATTTTGAATTTTGTACAAGTTTCAATTTTGGTGATTACTTTGATTGTTTTAAGTTTGGATTTGATTACTTTATGGTATTAACATGAAATCAAAATAAAGTAATAAATCTAAATAACTTAATAAAAAATACATACAATTCACCCACTACTTTGGTGGTAAACCCTTATCCACCCCTACCACAATTACGATCCCTTCCACATAATGTTGAGCAGCATACCACCCAAATAGATATGGACAAGTTAGATGCTATCTACAAGTCCTCTAACTATGTCCTTGAGCCCCTTAGTCAAGACTATGTTGAAAAATCATAATTGACTATAGATTGTCCATACACCACCACCCAATTATATCATAATTCTACCTATGAATATGGTATACCTTCTTCCTCTAGCCTAGACCAAAACCCAATTGTTTTTAAAACTTACCCTTCATCTAGCCATATACAAGCATATTACAATCCCTTGTATGAGGAATATTTGAATGCTACCTCACAAGTGTTGACCTCCCAAGTTGCCACCTCAAGTGCAACTTGTGCCTTTCCCATTTATTCTGATCCATCCTCATCACTCCATTCATACTCCAATCTAGCTGTAGCCATGTCAATTTCTACCATGTCTGAACAATAACTGTAGGACCTATCTAGTTTTGTGAATAGATTGCTCTCACAACATAGAAAGGCTAAGCAGCAAGTTCACGTAGACCCTATAATCCATGTAGTTCCAACCCAACCCATCATAACCAACCAAAATCCAACATGGGTACCCAAATATTTAGTGGTTTCCATTCCCAATCCTCCACCAATTCATACCCCAACCCAGCCAATTACCATTTCTTCTAGTCAACCTCCCAACCAATTCTTCCAACATCCTCCTCATCAATAATCTCCTTATTTCAATCACAAATATTAACCCCATGTCCAAACCAATCAATTCCACAAAAATAGGCTAATCACTCCACAACATTTTTCTTCCATTCCATCTCCCAATCATCAGGTAATCTAAGGCTTCCATATTCTTTGGTAATATCCTAGGATACAGGCCATGTAGAAATAGGTGAGGGTGGGGGTGGGTAGCAGTAACAACTGCTACACTATGCAGTAGTTGTTACTAATGCTCACCCCCACCCTCACTTCCCATGCAAAAATAGATTGATTAGTTTATGTAGAACACCCCTGGCATGTCAAGCTAAAAAATGACCTTAATTCAACTAATCCACCAACCAATTCATCCTTCGGTGCCATCACCGCCATATCCAGCAGACTTCATGTTATCGAAGTTTGATAAATATAGGGGAACTGAATACCCTAAGGAGAATGTGAGCTCATTTTTTCACACATATTTTTGGATTCAAATCGACGATGCCCTCATGCTCCAAATTTTTCCTCAAACACTAGGAGGAGATGCCATAGAGTGGTTCAATCAGTTGCCAACACACAGTAAATACACTTTTACTCAACTTATGGATCTATTCTTGGACCATTTTATCCTAAACATTAGAAAAAATGTCTCATTATCAGATATTTATTATTTAAAATAATGATATGATGAGCCTATTTATTATTTTGGAAACCATTGGAGGACAATTATAACCAAACTATCATTCTCCCTACCAATGGAGGAAATTATCAAATTGTTCACCAAGAGTTGCTTAAATCCCATCTTTTGGATGCTTTAGCTTAATACTTATTGCACATTTGAAGAAGCTTTAGCATTGAGAAAATCAAAATCCAAGAGGGCATCATTAAGCCTAAGAAGAAAGAATGGCAAAACAAGGTCCAATATTGAAATAATCAATCCAAAAAAACAAATCATCACAAGCTTCTATTACTAATACAACCAATCAAGTTAATCAAGTGGTGGTGAGCCAGCCCATAATGGCTCAACAACCTATGCAACAACCAATTGCTTATCATGTAGTACCATCAGTAACACAAGCACCCATGGTACAAAACACATTGCCAACTGTGAAACAACCTCCCCGCCACAAATACACCCGACCTCAATATCAATACACTCCCTTAGCGGAGTTGTATTCTTCCCTTTTTTGAAGGTTGTACAAAAAAAACAAGTTAGCCTTACCTAAAGTAAATCCCGATGACCCTGCAAAACATCCCAAGAATTACAAAGAACACCTATTTTGCCCATACCATAGGCAAAATGGTCATGACCTCAAATCCTGCCATGTTTTTAAGAACATCGTGCAAGACCTCATAGGCTTAGGGGCCATCAATGTGGGCAACCCTTTAGCTCCACAAAACCAAAATTTGGGAATTTTTTAGACACCTCTTCAAAACCATGGAGAGGCCCAAACTAACTTAGGAGGTAACAACCATCAAACACCTCATATCCAAGTTAACCATGTCCAACAATACCAAAATTTTGTAGGAGCGGTCCATGTAGTCATAAGAGGGAAAATGCAAAATTAATAGAATGCCCAAAAAACTTCAAATCCACCACCCATCCAAATATCTCCAAATCCATCCCCGCAAATCCATCTATCCAATTCATCAAATCAGCCAATCCATCACCCTATAAGACTAGCGGTAACCGTAAGTAGTTGGTTTACTACTAGCTTGAAAATGGAATCAGCTAAATTATCTATATATGAACTGATCCAACAATCCCCTAGGCATAGAGAAGCTTTAATGGAGATACTTAAGTCTATTGAGTTAGAATCCCAAGAATCTAACACCTTCAATAGTTTTGTAGGGAGTGTTAGGACATGCATGGAGCCATCCATCACCTTTTATGACTTTGAAATAAATTTGATAACCTCAAAAATTGTGGATCCTCCATTGCATATCATGGCCTTGATATATAATAAGCCATTCAAAATAATCCTAATCAACATCGGCTTATCCATTAATATCATTACTACTGCTACCTTTCACCACCTCAAACTACCACCTTCCCACATTTCTAAGTCATCATTCACCCTCAAAGCATTTAACGATGCTTTGTGTACCATAGTTGGCACTATTGTTGTTCCCATTGAAATAGGGACCAGAATGCTACACACAATGTTTCATATATTGGAAGGAACCATGGTGTACAATGTACTCCTTGGTAGACCTTGGATGAGGAAAATAAAATGTGTTCCTTCAGTTCTTCATAAATGCTTGAAATACGTTCATGATGGACAAGTCCATTGCATCCCTGCATATGTAGAACATTTTAAGTATTGCAATTTCATTTCAAATCCTTATGAATCCATTTTTCCTTCCACCCATTTATTTTAATCTCCATCTTTGTCTAATCCACCTTCTTCGTCTTCTAATCCATCTTCTTCAAAAGATCATATTCTTGAGGAGTCACCCATAACCAAACCCCATAAATCATCTATTTCTTCTTGTACATGTGATCAAGGTCAATCCACTTTCACCACAACAACCATTACTTCTTATACAACCACTTCTTCTTCATCATTTCCTCATCCACTTTCTTCTAATTCCAAACCATCACCCAATCCTTCTCCATCAGTCGATGTTTCATAAGTTGAACATTTATATTGTAAAATATTTAACTCTCCACCAACATCCACAACCAACTCCAATCCTGTGCCATCCATACCCACCTCATCCCAAGTCGATGTATTGGTGAATGTGTGGTCCAATATGTTACCGTTACCCCTCTATCCATTCCCACAGCCAAGAATTTCAGTCGCCCAAGTGACCATCCTTTAACCATAGGTGTTGTATACGATATGGGATCCACTCCAAATAGTATCAATTTTTTTTATGGAAGGTTGGATTTCTCAATTGGGATAAACCCTCTCGAAGAAAATAAATAACCAAGACATGCCAACATACACAATATGGCAGGATTTCCATCCTGTTACTTTCACATAGTCAATTGGTAAGATCAAGTTTTATGTTCCCATGAACAAGGGATACATGACATATAGATCTCCCATATCGATGAGCATATAACCATTTAGGTTTAGGGTTTACCCCACTTTCCTCCACCACTTCTCTTGAGCAAGCCTTCCAAAGACTTAGCATCACTGATGAAGACAACACCTCTCCTCCATTTTCCTCAACTACTTCTCTTGAACAAGCTCTTCAAGAGCTTATCTTCAATGAAGAAGACGATCCCCTCAATTTTTCATACCCATTCCCAGATTTTGATGATGAAAGTTATGAAGAGTATGAACTTATGTCCAATGTTTCTGATGATTTTGAAGAATAATTTAAACCCGTTATTCCCCTTACCCAACAGGATGAGTTTTACCTTAGACAGTTTCCCATCCATTAGCCCATGTTTCACTTACTTCTTCCACAAGAACAAGCTAACCCACTTTGGGAACCACCACCACTTTAGACCCATGGAACCATCCATCCAAGCCAAAATTTGTAACATATGTACATAAAAAAAAAAAAAATATATAAAAAAAAATGTTCTTTTATTTCATGTGCATAAAATTTAATTTCATGTTTATTGTTGCTATCCAGGGTTCACAAGACTCTACATCGGTTCAAATCCACTCGTTCCACCTATCCACTTCTAAGACATCCTTTCTTTCGCTAAGTAAATATGAATCCTATTGACTTATTCAACCCACTCTGCAATCCATATCATCCATCTAAGCCAATACCAATTGAAATAATCCTTATGGATATGGACCACATTTCTTCCCCATCCTCCTTTTTGGAGTTCATCCTATCTGAGGAATTATTAAAGGCTTCATCCAACTACATTCCTCCTTCCTCTCCACCTTCACCTCCATCTTCCACCAAGAGTCTTGAGTTTTTTTTAGGTAGAGTTAGCTAGCGATAAGCAGGAAGAGTTATATGACATATTAGATGACATTAATATGATACCAACACCACATCAACTTGAGGATGGTTCACATATGTCTATTGAAGATACCATCGAAATGAACCTTAGTGTAGATCCTAAAAATCCTCAAATTGTCAAGTTTAGAAAAAGTTTATCATCTGATGAACAATAGCAATTCATCGCTCTCCTAAAAAAGAAGAAATGTGTGTTTGCATTGTCCTACAAGGATATACTTGGAATTGATCCTAATATTGTGGTCCACAACCTCACCTTACATCCTGATGCCAAATCTATCAAACAAAAGCTTAGGCATTCATAACACCTTGGGGAACATTTTTCTTTAAGGTTATGCCCTTTGGTCTCAAAAATGCAGAAGCTACCTATCAAAGAGCCATGACTTACATATTCTATGATTACATGCATAATATTATCGAAGACTATGTGGATGATATTTTGGCCAAATATAAAAATCGAGAAGTGCACATCGGTTTGTTGGAAAATATTTTTGATTGACTTCTAGAGCATAAGGTGAGGTTAAATATCAAAAAGTGTGTCTTTGGTGTTACCTCAGGTAAAATTTTAGGATTCATTGTCTCCAAATGAGGCATTGAAGTGGATCCCAACAAAGTCAAAGCTATAATTGAAATGCCTCCCCCAATGAACATTAAGGAATTGCATAATTTACAAGGAAATATTCAATCAATCAAACATTTTATGGCACAACTTTTTGACAAATGTAAGCCATTCAACCACTTGCTACAAAATGGGGAGTCATTTGTATGGATAGATGAATTTCAAAAAGCCTTTGATGACATCAAGTGCTACCTAACTTCTCTACTAGTATTAGCTCCTCCTCAACCGGGGATCCCTTTCTATATTTATGTCTCAGCAATAGAATCTACTTTAGGGACAATGCTTGCACAGAAAAATGAACAAAATCAAGAACAAGTTGTTTATTATATTAGTTGAACATTGGTGAGTTATGAAACCTAATATGCTTATGTAGAAAAATTGTGCTTAGCAGTGGTTTTTGCCACTAATAAACTTTGACATTATATGCTTAGCCATACAACATATGTCATAGCTAGAGAAAATCCTTTGCATTATATGAATTCTCGCACTTACGATAACACTCGTACCGCTAAATGGATAATGCTCCTTATAGAATTTGATATCAAATTTATTAGCCAAAAATCCATTAAAGATTAGGTTATAGCCGATCAACTTGCGGAAGCTCCACTACCTAGTAATAATCCTTTAATTATAGATCTCCCCAATGATTCAGTATTTTCTATCATTGAATTAGAATAATATGTCATTCTATAGGAATACGTTGATATCACCCTATTATTTTATGGATCTAAGTGTAATAAAGGTCAAGTTTTGGGAGTTGTCTCCCATACGCCTCAAGGTATTCCCATCCCTTTATCATTCAAGCTAGACATTTCATGCACAAACAACACCGCATAGTATGAAGCCCTAATTTTAGGTCTTAAGTCAGCTATAGCTATGGTAATTAAACATATTAGGATATTTGAGGATTCTCAACTTGTTTTCAAACAAGTCATAGGAGAGTACCAATGCAAAGAACATATCATTAAGATTTATCATGAAGTAGCAATGAAATTTCTTATAAATTTTGAATGGTTTGAAATTAATAACTTGCCTCGTTCAACTAATAGATTTACAGATGCAATGGCCTCTTTGTGATCATTGATTCCAAAATACAACATAGGAGAGTTACAACCCCTAACAACCTCAACAAGATCTAAAGCAACCATTATCCGTACTGATCCTAAGGATGGAAAAGACATTTTTTTATCCATTCAAAGTCATGTGAGTCTTGGTAAAGCCAAATAGTAGCCTTTATAAAATTTGTAACACTCCCATATAATATGTCTCGGTTTACCAAATACTATTTCAAGCATAAAGCAACCTTTTTTGTTCTCTTGGGGGATGTGTTGTATAAACATGGTTATGATGGAATCCTTCTTCATTGTCTCAAACAAAGTGAGGCTCAAAGAGCCATAGCTGAAGCCCATGATGTTACTTGTGGTGGTGATTTTTGTGGGATGGCCATTGCAAAGCAAATTTTACGCATGGGTTACTATTGTTCCATAATGGAACGTGACTTTTGCAGCTATGTCAAAAATTATATGCAATGTCAAGCACACACAAATTTAACCCATACACCTTCACAAGCTTTACAGCCTATACAAAGCCTTTGGCCCTTTTCAAAATGGGGTCTAGACCTAATTGGTAAAATTTTGCCTCCTTCCTTGGGACAACATACATTTATCACTATAGCCACTGAATACTTCATAAAGTGGGTTGAGGCCATTCCTCTAACTAGTACAACAGGGCCTCTAATTGTGAACTTCATACTCCACCATATCATTTGTCATTTTGGTATTCCCTCTAAAATCATTTTTGATAATGGAAATTTTTTCAAGAATAAATATTTTTGAGCACTCTATGAGAAGTATAATATCCAACACAGTTTCTTGACTCCTTATTACCCACATGCAAATAAACATGCCAAAGCTACCAATAAGACCTTGATTGCTATTCTCAAGAAACTTGTTAAAAAAAATTATAGAGATTGGCATACACAAATCCCATTGGTATTATGGTCTTATTGCATAAGAATCCGAATGTCAACAAGAGAAACACCATTTTCCTTGGTCTATGGATTTGAAGCTATCATGTATCTTGAGCTTGAGATTCACTCCTTATGAATTTCATTACAGGAATTCATAGATGAGGACACTGCTGACAAGCACGTCTTGACCAACTCACTCTTCTCGATGAGAGGTGAGTCAATGCACTAGAAAACCTACAAGTTTATCAAGGCCACCTCAAGTGTACTTACAATGCCAAAGTCCATCTTCATGAATTTCAAGTAGGAGATCTTGTACTTAAAGATAACCAACAAAACACCAATGCTTTGTCGCACCTTCGCGACAAATTCATGACTAATTGGTTAGGTCATTACATAATTTCACAAAAGTAGGTAATGGTACATATAGACTTGTCAATTTAGAGGGAGTAGAGGAACTTGAACCACTTAATGTTATCCATTTAATGGTATGTTATTGTTAATATGATGTTTATAGGTATGTATATACAGGGCTTAAAAAAAAACACAAAATAAACAAAAACAAATCATTCACATAGGCATATTCCCATTGCATACATACTGCATTTACATATAGGCATTTTTACATGTATTTTTCAAGTTGTTTTCATATTTACATGCATTCTCACAATTACATTTGCATTCATTGTACATGTATTTCATTACATTTTACATCCCACATGCATTCCACTACATTCATTTATTTTCCAAACTGCATTCATCCCATCCCATGTTCAATGATCCTTTATAGTAGTGATGATATGGCCAAAATCAAAAAGTCTGGATTCCACGATTGGGGGTACTTATTATTGGCATCTACGCAATTTTACCAAATATCATAAAGCTAGATATCCCATTTTTCATCACAAAACCCCAAATTTTCACTCACTCAACCACTACTAGTGTGTCTAGCAGCCTCCAAAAAGATGTCCAATTTTCAATAGGACCAAAAGCACTTTTCACATTAATAAATTCTTAAGTATTGTCAATTGATTCCAAAAGCAATATGGCACCAACCACATTTTTTCACATATTAAAATTTTTTTGATTCAAAGAGGGATAACACCATACTTAGGTGCCACCTTGAAGTGAAAAGGGTATTATTTGCTTGTCCTATTATGCAACATAGTACAAAATAAAAAATAGTGGCTTTTACCTCTATCAAAGTTGTCCTCCAAATATAAACACAAAATTATAGAGTAGTAAGGATAGGGTCACATTCTCATCATACTTCGGTTGAGAATATGATTCCCCAAAGCTCTACCCAAAGTTAAAAAATTTTGTGCACACAAAAAATATTCCTAAAGCTGCAAAGATCGTACTACATTTCCCTTAAAAAGTTATGTAGTCATTCCCAAGGCCTAAATATCAGATCATTGGACTATGGAGTGAGTCTCCATCGGGGCTATAGATGCTTGAATAGTAGTGGAGTAAGCTCATGTGGGGAAACATGTCTCTATTCTAAAATAGAGACCTCTTACCACACATACGAGCAAGCTAGCTTCTTGGTCCATTCCATAACAGGTCATGCCTAAATTAATCATAATGGGTTAATGAACTTCACGTACACACACATTGGTTCTTTATTACCTAGGATTATTGTCATGCTCAATATTTGGCACATGAACTTCACTTCCACACACCTTGGTCCTAAATAAAGTTAGACAACATTTAGTGAGTTTGGTTGATAACACTAGTCTATTTGAGTCTTTGAAAATATTTCAGTATTCTATATCAACATCAATATCTTCTTCCATATCAACATCCATATCTTCTTCCATATCAGTATCCATGTCTTCATCATGGATCAACCCAAATAAAGTCAACAAGCTGAGTACCCCCGATTGCAAAACAATGAACAAAAATGGCCAATAAAATTCTGAACTAAAAAGGATCATTAGAACATCATGCATTCCCCTCAAATATTTAGCATTCACATACATGCCAATTTCACTTGCATTAATCATTCATATCAACACCATCATATACATGCATTACTCTCATATAGTTAGCATTCACATACATGTCATTTCACTTGCATTAATCATCCATAACATTATGCATATGAATCATGATTAACTTACATTAATTATCCATAGAACATCCATAAGACATGCATAAAATCATTGTCATAAAACATGCATTGAATACACATAAAAACATTAACACAAGAGATAAAATAAAAGCCATGTATATATATATCAAAACTATCATATGTACAATGAATGCCATAAATGATACAATGGAGCACCAAGGCTCATATACAAAATTGTATCTAAGCACTAAGCTAATGCCTATGAGTGGACCCTTGCGACCTAGTAGGAGCCCTAGACCTACAGCTATATGTTGTATGCCTCGATGCCTCAGTCCTAGAGAATGAAGGAGGATCAGGCAAAGGAATGTGGTTAGCCATGCAAAAAAATTTCAAGGAGTGTATATAGGTCCCAATAGCATGTAGTCATTGTAAATCCAGTTTATGACCGCTCTCTCACAAAAATCTCTACCCAAAGCCTTGTGACTATCTCCTAATCAATAGCCCCATTTGATGCCCGCTCTTCCTACATCTGAGCTATAGTATCTAGGGCCTCCCTATGAGACTCAATCATAGTCTCTCGCTCCTCGTGAAGCTACTCTACCTCATCTCATAGCCCTCAGAGATCTCCCCCATATCCTCATCATCCTCCCCATCCTCATTCACTGCATCCACCTCAAGAGTCTATCGGGCTACTCCCATCGATAGCCTATGATTCACCGATCATTGAGACCTCATCCTCTTCAAAGTCACCCTCGACCCTACAACTACCACATAACCACTCACCACTTTTGGTATCCATATTGTTTGGTCACAAAACCAAGCTAAATACTCTGATATCACCCTAGCAACATCCATTTTAGGGATCTCCAAATACTCATCATATCCTATCTAAACCCGCAATTGATATGCACATGGAAGCCCCACCTCATCCCTCCAATGTCATTACAACATCAGCTCATCGAGCACATCCTAAGGTAGGGTTATGCATAACCGCTTGGACTCAAAATGTACTTGTAAAAAAATGGTGAATCCTAATCAAAATCAAGGTGAATCATAGAGAATCCTAAGTAAATCAAATCGAGCATCTTCATACCAAAATTTGTGGTATTTGAAGCCCTAAAATATAAGATCATCTTTGGAGCCACTTTTGACCTATTAAATCATATTATAACTTCATAAAAATACCACCATTAGATCAGTCTTGAAAAGAGATTTCCAACAAGTACAAATATGTCTATGTTTGGATATATATTATGGTGAATTGACCCTAATAAAAAATTGGTCTTGAAAATTTTAGGTGAATGGGCTGACGTCGAGGGTCCTCATATTCACCAATTTCTAATTTTGAAAATCCTAATATTCGCCCAATTGGTAAATATTCACCACTAACCCTATCCTAAGGTAAACTAAACTGCCTCAATACCAGTGAGTACTAAAAATACTCCACCTCATCATCCTACCTACCAATCAACCACTGAGCCTGCCTTACCCGATGTAGTTACTCTACATCACCATCCCATAGGACTCCTTACCATGGCCTCCATATCACGTTAGCTAGAGTCAACCCCGATCACATATCTTGATACCAATAACTGGTATGCACCTCTCGACTCAACAACACCTCCTCCACCACTACCCATCTCCTAGCATAGGGCTCCCCCATATACCATGCCTAGCATGGCAATCCCTTTGGCTGAGCTACACTAAAGTGCTCCCAAGCCCAACACTACAGGAGGAAGCTACACCTAATTCCCTTCCTCCCTCTTTGTGTCACCTCATAAATCTCCTAGTATAGCTACACCAATAATGCAAGAGCCCATGCATATCCCATTGGGTCGGTGATTAGGTCACTCACCAATTCCAATAGGGTCCAAGGGAACCTAAAACGAGTGCTATTAGATAGCACTTTGTTCGCTAGCACAAATATGATCAAGGTTGGAAGCGCATACAATTCCTTCACCTTGTACATGCTCAGGTAGTATATACCTCCATCCCCCATCGAAATCTCCCTCCACCACTTCCCAAACATCTTCTCCATCTCCACCTTCTTGTCATGTTCAACCATCACCTTCTCCCCTTCTACTAGCACCTTGAGGATGTGGTATACATCCTCATGGATAAAAGTAGCCTCCCTAGTTTATAACTGGAATGTCATCCTATCAGAATCCTATCTCTCTATCAATGATGAGAGATACCACTCATCTGACCTCACAACATCTAAATTAGCCACCCCATCCAAACCCACCTTCCCCAAAAGCTCATAATCCCTATTCATGAGATTCTTCCTCATCCCAGGAAAAAGAGGAGAGAAGCAATGTTGAGGCTCTATATCCCTCAACTGCAACAAAAAACATATTTTTTAATTAATATTATTCCAAAAAAATAAAAAGAAAAGAAAAATGTTTTGCACAAAAACAAAAAGTGTTTTTAAACATTATCGAGGCAAATTGTGCCTTAGCTGCACTAGCAGCATTCGATCCCTTTGCTACCATAGCTTCTGAATAGAATTCCACTAGTCTCACTTAGCTCACCAACCCACTCCACTCCTTATGCACAACTTCACAAACTTTCAAATGCACAAATGAGCCTTAAAATCTAATCTAAAGAATATTTATAGCCTAACCTAGTGTTCAGGCATAGGCCCACACCTGCAATCTCTAGGCTCATGTAGGCACTTGTGGGCATGCTCAGACATATCAGGATGCCTGTAGAATGTGCCAGGTGCATATGGGCATCTGGTGCCATAAGGGCATGAAGACAAAATCAACCAAAATGGTATCTTACCTCCTTCGAATATCATAAAATTTCATACACACATAATTCATCTCATAAATCAAGTTTTATCAAAAAAGAAATCATTTTGCATACATATTTTTTGAATATGAACCAAATATTTAAAATGCACAAATTAAGTTACAAAAGGCATCAAATAAATCCAAATTTTCATAAAACTAACACTCGACTTTTCTACATCATATTATGCATCATTCCACAAACTTTCATGAAAATTGGAGTTGATTTGATCATTGAATCCATTTTTACCGTCCAAAAAAGGGCAAAATGAACCACTAAACAAGTACAAAAATTCCATATCAACATCCATATCTTCTTACATATCAACATCCATATCTTCTTCCATATCAACATCCATGTCTTCATCATGGATTAAAACTTTACATTTCATGAAATCACCACATTTCTTCATCCAAAATTCTTCCATCACCATATTTCAATCAATCAGTCATCAATCATCACATTTACCAAGTTCAAGTAGCATGCAAGTGAATCTTGTATCTAGTGGGTTATTCTACAAACTTGGTGATTGTAGTGAGCTGAATCCATGCAATTTGGTAATATGAATAGCTTACCATAAGGACAATTGACCATGATCATTATCACTTATCTCCTTTATCAAAATCATAAATCACATTTGATACCTCACATTCTAAGTGAAGCCCTGCCAAGAACAATTTGCTTAAAAGCATTCATTGATTTCCTTTTCCATGGGGCAAGGAAACGTGGATAATTACAATCACAATCACTGATTCACTTGACCATAGTTACCTAACAAGGCAACACCCGATAGGTTGATTGGGTCCATGGTGGAATTATAAAAATACTCAGTACACGGCCCCTTATTGTTGTCTATTACATCCTACATCTTCATACCTTGCATACTTAATGACACCAATGCGGCATTTTCTTCAACAATATTGAATCACCCCCAAATTTGGGGCAACCACATTGGATTTTGATTCTCCCACAAGGGGATACATCTTACATGATCATGACATCTACACCTGGTATTTTACACCAACCCCTTTCCACCATTGGGGAAAAAATGGTATCACATTTCACATCATTCATATCATCTACAACCGCATGGTATTTTACACCAACCCCCTTTCCACCATTGGATCAAAAATGATATCACATTTTACATCATTCATATCGTCTACAATCGCATGATATTTTACACCAACCCCTTTTCCACCGTTGGGGAAAAAATGATCTCATTTTACATCATTCATATCATCCACAATCACATCACATTTTACATCATTCATATCATCTACAATCACATTTATCACCAACCCCCTTCCCATTGTTGGGGTAAAAATGGTGTACATCATTCATCATTTGCACAAATTTTTCAATTGGCTCATGAGATGCATTCACAACTCATTTTCCAATTGAGGGGGTAAGCTATGTAAATTCCAAAATTCTTTATTATTTTATCTTCAACATTGATTGTTCAAAATCCAACAAGAGAGAGAAATTGCTTATGCACCCAAAGCCCAACCAGGTGTCTCATATTTTTTGTACCATATTGTGTTTCATGCAACATGGTATAAAAGGAGCATCTGTAGACACCAAATCCTAGCCACTTATCCTTCATCCTAGTCAGTCTACCATCCACTTGTCCACCATCCCCATTTCCCGCCATTCAATTGGCCACTCCATACCTTTCCTGCCATCCAATAACCCACTTTAGCCCTTTCCCACCATTTTATAACCCCACTTGGGTTTATTTTATATTATTTAGGTTTAAATATAATATTTTATATTATATTTTAATATATTTATTATAAAATATATATATTTATAAACCTAATTAACCCCAACCATCTGATTTAATATAATATTAGCCATCCATATTCATTAATATTTGTCACACTTAAAGTATAATCTCAGCCTTTGTATTTTATTTAATATTAGCCACATGATCAAAAGTGTTAAGCTAAAACCCTAAGAAAACCCTAGGCTTGATTATAAATAGGAGCATTCTCAATGCTCAACCCCTGGAAAAAAATATTGGAAAATTTACTTGATGAATTACTAAAGGAATCCTGAAGAATTCTAAGGCCATTACATCCTGAAGAGCCATCAACCATAAAATCCCTAGCTTTCCTTAGGATTTCCTCATTCCAGAAACTCCCTTAGCCATTTTTTATCAACCACATATCCCATCCACTGTATTCTTTGCATCCTTATGATTTATTGAAGTAGATCAAACTCTAACCTGTAGGCTCACTACAGAGCTTGCCAAACACCATCTAGAGCCTACCAAGCTCATTGTAGAGCTTACCAGATGGCCACCAAAGCTTTCTAGGTGCCCACCAGAGCTTTCCAGGTGCCCACTAGAGCCTTCCATATCTCGCAATCTCACTCTAGAGCCTACCAAGTGCTCGCTAGATCTCACCATCATCATCAATGCGAACCAAAGCTTGTCGCATCAAATAAATAGGTGTCGTTAGGGAATCATGCCACAAAATATACAATGAAGCAATGGACCAATATCAACAATAGAAAGTTAAATCTGTATTTTTTTATTATTTGGTGTTATTTGTTTCTACACATTTTGTTTACATAGATCTAGGGTTTTAATCTACATTTCTAAGGGTTCACACTATGGAACCCTCATTTTTTTTACTAATAAATTTGTTAGCGTATGTTAGCGTATTTTGTTTATATTACATTATTTAGGTTTACTGTTACACTGTTACAACTCCTGTAACAGTTCTGTTTACGCCGGTGCTATTCCCGGCATTGTAACCTCTATTTAATATGCCTGCTGAATAATAATCCTAGTTCGATGTTCTAACATGGCATCAGAGCCAGATTGCTACGGAAATTTTTTTTGCAGGGAAGCGTGAGAGAAGGCTGGAGGCAGAAGCTATTTGCTGGGAGAAGGTTGCTATGCATTTTTTTTTCCTGAATGCATTTTCTTTCCCCTGAGCAGCGCGAGTATTTTTTTTTTATTTTTTCCGCGACGTGATTTTTTTTAATCACGCCATCGCGTGATTAATTTAAAAAAAAAAAAATTGCGGGACGCAGCCTGCTCCATCCCCGCAGGATGCAGCGTAGGCGTCCCCCCCCCCGGAGCACTGCGAACGAGGCCGCGCGTGCGCCCCTCGCCTCCCCCCCAGCTGGACGCTACGTGCTCCACGAACTTCGCTGGACGTAGCACCACGCGCTGAGCGGACGTCCGTCCGAAAGCGCTGAGCAGACGTTACGTCCGCCCGCGCCCACACCCCCCCCCGCTGAGTGGATGTAATGTCCACCCGTTCCCCCCCCGTTGATGCACAAACGCAGCGCAGAACGCGCGCGCCGCGCGCCCTCCCCCCCCCGACGAATTTAAAAAATATAAATAAATGCCTACGAGCACAGCGAGCCGCGATGCGCAGCAAGCGCAGCCATGGCCACAACAAGACGCTGGGCGGAGGTCGCTACGGAGGCAGCCACAGTGGGCTCGGGAAGCAGAGAGGAGGACGGGAGAGCACGAGAGGAGGTTGCTGCGGCCAACTTGCAGAGGCCGGGCAGCAGACTGAGGACCCTCCTCAAATACGAGGGGGCCTCTTGATCCTTTCGGATCAGCCCACTGGCTCACGTGGTCGTGAGCCGTGCGGTAAGGCTCTGGGAGCCTGCAGGTCGGGGGTTCAAATCCCGCCGACTCCCCCCTTTCAAAGGTATAATTTTTTTTCAAAGTTTTTTTTTAATTATTATTTTTTAGTTAAAATTTTTAATTTTAATTTATTTTTTATAGTTTTAAAACTTTATAAATTAAAATTTATTTTTAATTTATTTTTTCTTAAGTTTTTAAAACTATATAAATTAAAATTATTTATTTTAACTTTAAATACATAATAATTATTAAAATGCTTTGTTAAAGAGAATTTTTTTTAGGGGGGATATTTTTTTCAAAAAATCAAAGGGGGAATGTGAGTAATTTTCTGAAAAAGCAATTTGGCGAATTGTAAAAGGTGCATTTTCGGCTACGCCCGACACCTTGTGGGTTATTCCTATGGGAACTTTTTATGTTGTATGTTGCATATTTCATTTTTGCACTACATTAAAACTTTAAAAAAAAAATCAAATACACTCCCTAAGTCCCCGGAATAATTAAAACCCATCTGTGCAATTTATTGCACTGCAGCGTTCGGTATTTGTGATACCTCTGGCCAGAACTTACAGGTAAAGCTGTCGTGATTGGGATACTGTATCCGCCACCTAATATAGTTGCTACAACGATGTCTGAGCTTATTCTCTATAAATCGTCGGGGAGAGATAAGTTTGCCATTTTTTGCATTTTTTTACTCCATCCACTACCCTTAATCGCTCTTGTGTTTAGGCATAAATCCTAACGAAGTATTCTTCATAGTGTTTAGGGGAAGTTACACCCCACGCATGAGAAGAATCTTCTATGGTAGGTGCCATCAACAAGGCGATTCCCTTTCAATCTTGCTTATGTTCCACGTATCGTATGATCTCTAAAACTCACCTATAGTCTCCCTCACATAAGGGCGGGTGATTTTTGTTGATATTTCTAAATACCTATAGTTTCCCTCACTTAAGGGTAGGTATTTTGTATGGTATAATGACCTAGCAAAAGGTATATTGAAAGGGGGACCAATTGGTGTTATAAGGAACCTTCACTATGGCCGCTATTGCAAAGTTGATGACTGATCCACATCAGTTATTGAAAGGTCCAAATTATACACCATGGAAACAAAATATGAAGGCAATTATCCAAATGGAATATTTATGGGATATTGTTACTGGAGTAACATCTAGGCCTTCATCAGCATCAGGATCCACAACTCCTTCTGCTGATCAGATAGCTTTTGACAAGAAAGACAGTCGAGCAAAGGTGCTCATTTTGTTTGTTGTTTCAGATGAAGTGCAACCTCATATAGCTGACAAATCAAGTGGTAAAGAGGCATGGGATGCCCTTAAAACCATCTATGAGGGAAATAATGATTCCACCATTCTTCATCTTCAACAACAACTTCATAACCTGAGTTTAAGACAGGGTGAAATAGTTGAACTCTTTCTGTGCAGAGTGTCTGAATTGAAAGAGAGATTGAATTCTTTGGGAGATTCTGTGGACGAAAAGCTTCTCGTTTCAATTGTCATGAGAGATTTACCTTCTTCATTTGATATGTTGATCACCTCCATCTAGGTGTCTCAACGACAAATTACCTACATCAAGTTGGTCAATCTGCTTCAACAACAGGAGGCACGCCAACTTCACAAGGATGATTCTTCCAATACAGCCCTATACACCAACAGGCAAGGTTCTAGGAAGAAAGGTAATAGGAAAAAAGGAGGCAAATTTCAAAAAGGAGGAAATTCTCAATAGGACATGAAAGGAAAATGAAAACAACCTCAACAGAAGAAGAGGTGGTGCAAGATCTGTGAGAAAGACAACCATGACACCAACAGGTGTTGGCATAAGAACAAGCAGAAAGGCCAAAACAAACCACAAAATAAAAACAAGCAACCCCAGGTGAATGTTGTTGTTGAAGAATCTGACTCAGATTTTGAATGGGCACACAAGGTGCTCATGACTACCACAGATTCCACATAGAGGGATCTTGTTTGGTATGTCGATTTTGGAGCTAGCAAACATATGACTGGCGACAGATCATGGTTTGAATCATTCGTGGCCAAAGAGGGCAAACCTATCACCATTGCTGATGATAAAACCTATAGGTTTTAGGGAGAGGGTACAGTTTCAGTTACTCTTCCTGATGGCAAGTGTTAGATTGACAAAGTCCTCTATGTTCCGGGATTGGCTAAAAATTTGTTGTCAGTGACACAAATTCTGGATAGAAATATGGTTGTCAACTTTCGTGTTGAGAATGTAAAGAAGTGTTGTACTATTACCAGGAAGGGTAAGTAGATTGCAATAGCTTCATATAAGCATGGCTTATTTTCCCTAGATGCTATCTCTACTCCACATGTTGCCATGACTGTCTCTACCAAGGAGGCAACTTCCCTATGGCACAAGAGATATGGGCATCTTAGTTCTAGCTACTTACTTGAGCATAGTAAGTATGAGATGGTAAAGGGTCTTCCTTCCCTTTCTGCCACATTGCCAGTGTGCTTTGACTGCTTGGCAGGAAAGCAGCATAGAGTACCATTTGAGAAGAGCTCAACAAGAGCACAAAAACCTCTGGAGTTAATTCACACCGATCTGTGCGGTCCTTTCACATCCAATAGTTGTGGAGGGAAGAGGTACTTTCAGTTATTCATAGATGACTACTCACGAAAGATGTGGGTTTTCTTTCTCCAACTGAAATCCAAAGCTTTCGCATTCTTCCAGCAGTTCAAGAAATCCGTTGAGAAGGAGTCAAGAGCTTCTATTAAAACCCTCTGCTCAGATCGATGGGGGGAGTTTACCTCTAATGAATTTTTTGCATTCTTAGATAAGCATGGAATCAAGAGATAGTTAACAACTACCTATACTCCTTAGAAAAATGGAGTTGTTGAGAGAAGGAACCATTCTATCCTAGAAATGGTTCGTTGTATGCTCACAGGAGCTACTCTTGGGCAACAATATTGGGTAGAAGCTGTCACCATTGCAGTATATCTGTTGAATAGGGCACCCACAAATTCCCTAAAAAGAATGACTCCACAGGAAGCATGGAGTGGTCGAAAACCCTCCATATCTCATCTACGTATTTTTGGATGTCACACTTTCATGCACATACCAAAAGAGAAAAGGAAGAAGCTAGATGAGAAAACACTGAGATGTATTTTTCTTGGTTATGATGAGCACTCTAAAGGATATCGTTTGATAGATCCTTTGACCAAGAAAATTCATGTCAGCAGAGATGTTGTCTTTGATGAAGCTTTCACATCACAGAGCACATCTAAAGTACACCTAGATCTTGTGGAATCTAAGGAAGAGAAGATTCCTTCGTCAACACAAACAGGAGGTCCTTCTACATCTTCAACACCACCGAAGAAGAATCCAAAATGGTGTACAAATACAATCAGAGACGCAAATTTATCCACTCCAGTATGGCTCAAAAGGAAAAAGAAGCCAAAGAAACTAGTGAGGTTGATGATCTTTGTCAATCTTTTGAGGAACTTTCTGTAACTCCACGTACAGAAGTATAGGATATGGATATTGATGATGACAGGGCGTTCATGTCTACCATAGATGATCTTGAACCTGCATCAGTGCAAGATGCTCTTAGTGAGCCTCAGTGGAAGGCCGCTATGGATACAGAGTATGAGTCTTTGATGAAAAATAAAACTTGGAAGCTTGTTGATCTACCGCATGGAAAGAAACCCATTGGTTGCAAATGGGTATATAAATTCAAGTACAAGGCATATGGAAAAATTGATAAGCATAAGGCCCGTCTTGTTGCAAAGGGCTATGCTCAAAAGGAAGGCATTGACTACGAGGAAACTTTTGCACCTACTGCTCGGATGACCACAATTCGAGTTATGTGTGCTATGGTAGCACAATATGGGTGGAAATTTCACCAGATGGATGTCAAAAGTGCCTTTCTAAATGGCGATCTCCAAGAAGAAGTCTACATGACTCAGCCAGAAGGATTTGAAGCGGAAGGCCAAGAGCAGAAGGTTTGCAAATTGGTCAAATCCTTATATGGTATGAAACAAGCTCCTCGAGCTTGGTATATAAAAATGGATAATCACCTTATGCAGCATGGATTTAAGAGATGTTCGTCAGATGCAAACCTCTATTTCAAGAAATAGGGTTCTGAGATAGTGTTGCTTGTACTCTATGTTGATGATCTGCTCATTATAGGGAGTTCAGAAACTATGATCTCTACTGTCAAAAGAAACTTGTGTAAATATTTTGAGATGACAGATCTCGGACTTCTCCATTATTGTCTTGGTCTGGAATTTAGCCAGAAGGAGCACTCCATCAAAGTGTCTCAAAAAAAATATGCCAAGACATTGCTAGAAAAATATCGCATGACTGATTGCAAGCCAATGGCAACTCCGATGGAGAACGGACTTCAGTTATCACGATATGATGATTCACCTCAGGTAGATGGTACTCTCTATCGATAGTTGATTGGGAGTCTCATATATCTGACCAATACTAGGCCAGATCTCGTATTTGCTTGTCAACTATATTTCGAGGTTCATGCAAGAGCCTAAGACCACTCATTGGAAAGCAGCAAAACGTGTTCTTCACTATGTCCGTGGCACAATAGAATATGGCCTAGAATACAAGAGGAACAACAAATTCTTCTTGCAAGGATACACGGACTCTGACTATGCCGGATCATTTGATGATCGCAAGTCAACTTTTGGATACATTTTTCATCTGGGATCCGATCCTATCTCTTGGCACAGCAAGAAGCAACAGGTGGTTGCTATTTCATCAACAGAGGTAGAGTATCGTGCCGCACGTGAAGCTGTGTGCGAAGTGATATGGTTGCGTCGCATTCTGACAAGTATGGGCCATCCATAAAAATCTCCAATACACTTGTTTTGCGACAATCAGGGTGTTCTGAACCTCATAAAGAATCCAGTCCATCATGAAAGAACAAAGCACATTGATACATAATTTCATTTCATTCGATATGAAGTTCCAAAGCACCGAATTTAGCTTCAGCACATTCCCACCGATGCTCAAGTTGCAGACATATTCACTAAGGCACTTGCACGTGTCAAATTTGAATTGTTTCACAGCTCTCTTTGTATTGCAAAATGATGTAATTAGGGGGGATGTTAGTATAGCTAGTAGTCATCCTATTACCCAAATAATGTAATAAGGGTGGATGTTAGCGTATTTTGTTTATTTTACATTATTTAGGTTTACTATTACACTGTTACAACTCCTGTAACAGTTCTGTTTACGCCGGTGCTATTCTCGGCATTGTAACCTCTATTTAATATGCCTGCTGAATAATAATCCTAGTCCGCTATTCTAACAAAATTTATTGTTTGCTATGTGTATAGGGTTGGATAGCATCAATCAAGAAATATTGGACAGCTACTAATGCTAAAGTGGCCCAAAATCAGATATCACAAAGCCCACTCACTCTGTTGGGATCAAAGCACATTGAAGACACTCATTTTTGGTATCTAGGGTTTCAGATAACCCTATAAATTGTAATTACTGTATAAAAATATTTTTTTTTGATATAATAATTGTAACAAGGAGTTTCTTAGCTCCCCCTTGTTAAAATATCATTTTGTGCAATTATTGTCTTTATGGAATTATTTATTTTATACCTATTTTAATGTCGTATTTTTATTTCTTCACAATGATCCCTGTGACTCACAATCTTATGATATGTACCAACACCATGTACAACAGGCTATGGATAAAGTAGAAATAAATCATAAAGGAAGACTGAATATGCTCTAGAAACTAGATCAGATCATGGTTGGAAAATATCTTGATGAGGATGGATCTATTTCTGTCATGACAAGGTCAGGAAAGAAAATACTATAGGTTGATCCATAAAATATGGGTCAATTTTAGGTCCTCTCTCAAAAGAAGAAGTTTCCATCTACCCAAATTAGTGATACATTTCCTATCCCCCAAGCCAATGAAAATGAAGAACACAAGCTTATACTAAGAGGGGGGTGAATAGTATAAGATCACTTTTTACTTTTCTTTCCAAACCAATATTATGCAATGTGTAGATAGCAATATCAATAGTAGTAATCAAAGTAATGCAAAAATAATCACACACAATAGATAAACCAAAATTTACGTGGTTCACCCAATGTGGGCTACTCCACGGAGAAAATATTTCACTAAAATTTTCTCAATCAATCTCTTGGGAATCCTTCCCAATTATAATGTCTATGGACCTTTGTCCAAAGGAGACACCAATTCCCAAATCAATTTTATGGATCTCTATCCACATGAGAACTCCTCCTTTACTCTGGCTGGTGATATTCTAGAATAATATTATCTCCACTACACTAGCTTGTGGATCTATCTCCACTAAAGACTCTTGTACCCACTCAGAAGATCTATCCTCACTACCTTGGATGATGTATCTCTATCCACTGGATACTACTATCCTCTTTAATCTATCACCTCCAAAGCCCTGTCTCGAATCTACACTAAACACAGTCCAATCAGTCTAGCAAACATCTACTCAAATCTGCACTAAACAAAATCCTTTCGGTTTAGCACAGGTCTTCTCAACAAGCTCACTCAAATTTGCACTAAACACAATCTAGTCGGTCTAGCACAAATTTGCTCAACTTTGTACTAAACATAGCCCAGTCGATCTAGCATAAGTTTTCTCAACAAGCTCACTCAAATATGCATTAAACATAGTACAATCGGTCTAGCACAAATATTTTCAATAGGTCCACTCAGAACCTACTCTAATCTACTCAACAGGTCCACTTAGAAATTGCTCAAATATTCTCAATAGGTCCACTCAAAACCTGCTCAAATATACTCAACAGGTCCACTCAGAACTTGCTCAAATATTCTCAACAGGTCCACTCAGAACCTATCCAAATATGCTCAATAAGACCTCTCTAGAACTTAGCCAAATATGTATTGTAAGCTTCCACAAAAGCTCACACAAAATCATTCCACAAGTCTTTTCAAAGACTTACCTCAAATTTGCTTAGCAAGTCCACACAGAACTTGTCCAATCTCATAGAAGCATAAAGAGAATTGTTAGAGACTCAATATGTTTTATACTCAAATATAAATCACTTTCTCAACTCAAATCAATCTCATAGAAGCATAAAGAGAATTGTTAGAGACTCAATATGTTCTATACTCAAATATAAATCACTTTCTCAACTCAAATCAATCTCATATAAGCATAAAGAGAATTGTTAGAGACTCAATATGTTCTACACTAAAAGCTCAATCACTTTCTCAACTCATATTAGAATATAGAATAGTTTGTTTTATGGAACTTGAACAATCACTTCATACAACCACTTGACTAGGCTCAATAAACTTTACTCAACAAATAACTTAATGAAACACCCCTTTCTCACAAACCCTAGTCCAAGCATATATCAACCAACTCAAAATATTTCCAACAATGCTCAACAACAAATCTTGCAAACAATGATACTCATGTTCTTTTTCAAACCCTAGTTCAAGTTCTTTGCACAACAACCCACTTCAAAAACAATGCTTATAAATCAATCTTCACATAACAATTATACTCATGTTATTTTCAAAACCCTAACTCAAGTTCCTCACACAATCCAATGGCTTTAACAACAATGCTTATAAAAAAGGTTTTAATCACAACTCTTAATTCCAAAAAATCTTGAAGCATTAACTCAATTACTTTTGAAAAGGAAACCTAATAAAATCCTTTTCACTCCAAACTTTATTTTCTAGAAAGCCATTCAATCAACTCAACAAAATATGGATTTGTCCATACCTTTTTGCTTGACAAGGAGTTGATCTCACAAATCTACCACACTCACAATTACTTCTTTTCCAATGTCAATAAGGGCTAGACAATAATTTTCTCAAAAAAACATAACACAAAAAAATATCAAAATTACACCTTATCACTCCAACTTATTTTATAATCAACACCCTCACAGTAATCATAAAAACCCATTATTCAAATTAAAACAATACCCATAAAGTCTTAATCCTCCAATATACCAATATAGCAATTTAAGACTTTATTAAAAATTAAAACAAAAATCTTCTTATAACTCCAAGTTATAATTCTCAACTACCACCACTTATGTACTAAACAACCTTTCTAAACAATTCCATTAAACAATCCTTATATCTCCCAACTTAGGTATATAATAAAATTAAACCAAAAATATTTACCTTACCTTTGGCGGGATTCAAATCCTCTACTCTATCCACGACGTGCGCCTTAGTCATGATCTCAACTGCCGCACGAGCTTCGCACTCATTTGAAACCAATGAAGGACCATGTACTTCAAGTCTTACTCCTTTTGACCTTGGCAAAAACAATGTGTGCCTTGGATGCCTTAATCAACATGACCTCCAATGCACCCACCACATTTCGAATGCAAGCCCTCACATGAACAAACATTTTCATGCTTCCCAACTCACCACTAGGCCACACTATCCTATGTACCTTCCAAAATTAATGCTTCCTTCATTAAAACACTGCTAGCAATGAAATTCGCAATTCTCACTTGCTCTTCTTCTTTTTCGCATGCCAATTAGAATTCGAGCAAGGATAATGTTTTAGACTTTGGGCAATGTATTTATATTGCTTCCTCCATACCTTGGGAGACATTGGTGCTTCCTCGATTTCCTTCCATGATGTCGGTGAAGGTTTTAAAGGTGCTTCAAATACCTTTTCTTCCAAACCCAACCTTTGGGTTTATTCAATATAATTAAACTTTATAAAACCCACTTTGATTTATAAAATATATTAATGGAAATTATAAATATTTTATTTGGGTTTTTCACCATATCACTTTAATATTATAATAACAATTATTATAATATTATATCCTTTTGATGCCTTGGATAAATTGCTTCCTTCTCACTGCATACCATGGTGCAAATAATATTTATTTATAAAATTTAAATTCTTATTGAATTTAAATAATTTATAACATAAATATTATATCTCCTTTTTAACTTTGCACAAGCTTCCTTGGGATTTATAAAACACCTTTTAAACTAAGCTGCCATATATTATTGAGATATTATGGAGCCCTTATGCCTTAAACTTCTACACTGATTCTCTTGATCTTTGGCCTTCTACATGGATATAAAATGACAACTTTGACAACTTTATTTCTTCTTGAATTAATTATGACTTCAACTAGTGATATATGACTTCATCTAGTGACATCAATAAAAAATTTGACTTAGGTACTCAAAATTTCCAAAAATTCCCCCCTTTGTCATTGATGGCAACCCAACTTATTTTTATCGAAAGTTGTATCTTTCTTTTATTCTGCTCCCCTTGTCTCAATGCTCTCTAAAATATCAAGTCTCTCCCCACTACACAAATCTCTCCCCCCTTGACATCAATGGCAAAGGGTCACCTTTGGGGCTTGAGGCTAAGAATGATCCTCTTAGCTTAGCCCATCCTCCACATTTTATTGAGGTGGTTAATTTTGAGGTGGGAGTATTTCTACTCCCCGAAAGCATTGTTCTTTACCTTTATTCTCTTCTCTTATTTTCTAAGTTTTTTAATTCCTCTAACTGTTTATATCCATGTCCATGTTCCTATCCATGTCAACATTCATGTTCTTGTTCCTATTCTTTTCCATGTTCCTGTTCCTGTTCATGTTTTATTCACATTCATGTTCTTGTTCCTGCTCCTATTCCTTTTCATATCCATGTTCCTGTTCTTGTTCCTATTCCTGTTTAAACCTATTTCTAGAATGCCTGATCTACACCACTTTGCTGTGTGACCATCATTATTGCACTTATAAAACTTGATTTTTTTATTCCTTGTAGATGCAAATGTCTTAGGATTTCTCCTAGTGAAGCCATATCCTCTTCTATCAATAACCCTGCAATTAATTGCCTTGTGACCAAACTGATTACATGAGTAGCAATACCCATGAAAAAGTTGTTTGTTCCCATATTCCTGTCTTTCATGTGTCCTACATTGTGAAGCCATGTGCCCAAACCTATGACATGAAAAGCATATTCCATTGAAGCTTGCTTGCCTTGACCTCATTTGTCTTCTGCTCTAATTGTTGTTCCATATGTATCTTCTTTATGCATTATTCCTATTTTTGTTGAACTCTATATTGTCCAACTTATCCTCTGATGTCTGACTTTCTTTTACATTGTCTTCTTCTGAAGTATCTTCTCCAAAACCTGAAGTTGAATCTCCTTGTTTCTTTTGAGCTTGTTCAAAACCAAGACCTATTTTGTTTGTTGATATTATTTTTACCTTGACCATATTATCCATAATATTTGAGCTATTTTTAAAACCTATCATCTTATCCACAATATTTTAGTAGTGCCACTTCTTGTGTTAACTTCTCACATTTTAAGATATTTGCTTCTAAATTATCCTTGAACCTCTTTGCCTTAGCCTTTGATTTTTTTAAATCTTCTATGACCAATCTTCTCTCTTCATCACATTCTTGAAACTGAATTTCAAGTTTAAAGTTTTTCTTTCTTACCTTATTTACTATGTCAAGGGTATATTAAAGTTCTCCCTTAAGATCATAACCATTTTATTCTGAATATTCCTCTATTTGTTTGCCTTTGTCCACTTCTTCATTTTATTTTGTCTTGTCTTCTATGGGATCACCTTTTTCATCTTCTAATGCCATTAGAAGATTTTCATCTGGTCCTTCAAGTGTATCTTCATATTCATCATCATTGAAAATATAACCATCCTTTGTAAAACTATCTTCAAGATCTCCAAAGTTTCCACATCTAAAACACTTGAGAATAACTAGAGTCTTTTTCTTAACTGGTTATTTTTCTTCAATCATAAATAGGACTTCATCTCTATCATTTTCTTAAAAACTAGCATCACTATCACTTGAGTACTTACTTGCCTTAGCCGCATAGTAGCTTATTTTTTACCTTTGAAAGAACTTATTTTCTTTTTTGCTTTGTCCATCCTTGCTTTTATTTTGGTGCCTATATATTTCGGATTCCCTGTACCTGTGATCCTATTTTTCTTCAACATTGTTGTTCTTTAGTTATTTACAATCTGTTGTAAAATGTCCAAACTTTCCACAATTGAAACACTTAATAGATCTTAGATCTATGGATCTTCTATAACCTTTATCTCCTCTTCCATAATTAGCTTCTTCATCAATGGATGACTCATTGCTTGATTTTGACTTCTTACCCTTTATCTTATTGATTTCTTTGAATGGTGCTTCCTTCTAGGGCATAGGATCTTTTGTTCTTATCCCAAATTTTGTGAGAATACCAAGCAACTTATCTCTTGTCAAAGTATCACCATATATTGATACTTCTATAGTAGAAATTTGTTCACTGAATATTTTTGTAAGAGATATTAAGACTTTATCACAAACATCATATTCATCAACTTTCATGCCATGTACTCGCATATCATTAACAAACTCATCAACTCGAAGTAGGTAAGCACTAATATTTTCATATTCATCCATTATTAATACTTCAAGTTGTCTTTTGAGATTTTGACTCTTTGCTTTCTTGATACTTTTATCTCCTTCATATATACCTTGCAATTTATCCCACATTTCTTTTGTAGTTTTACAATGCATAACTTTCATAGATTATGTTCTATGTAAACCTCTCACAATTGCATTCATTACTTTTGAATTATAGTGTTGTATAATCATACCTTCCTTATATGTAGGAGGATTGACTGTGGGATCATATCTGAATTCCACTACTTCCCAAAATTCATTTCCAAGTGCCAATAGGTAGAACATCATCATCATATTCCAATATAAATAGTTACTTCCATCAAATACTAGTGCTAAGTTATTTGAGGGTACCTCTTTAGTATACATTGTGTTCTTGTTAGCTTTCCCTTCAAGCTATTAAACTCTTCTTAAGGAACCCACTCTGATACCAATTGAAGAACACAAGATTATACTGAGAGGGGGGAGTGAACAGTATAAGATCACTTTTTACTTTTCTTTCCAAATAAATATTATGCAATGTGTAGATAGCAATATAAATAGTAGTAATCAAAGCAATGCATAAATCATCACACATAATAGAGACACCACAATTTATGTGGTTCACCCAATGTGGGATACTCCATAGAGAAAATATTTCACTAAAATTTTCTCAATCAATATCTTGGGAATCGTTAACAATTACAATATTTATGGACCTATGTCCAAATAAGACACCAATACCTCAAATCAAGTTTGTGGTTCTCTATCCACAGTACAACTCCTTCTCATTCACTCTGGTTGTTGATATTCTAGAAGACTACTACCTCCACTGCACTGACTTGTGGATATCTCTCCACTGAAGACTCTTAACCCCACTTAAAATACCTATCCTCACTACCCGATCTGATGGATCTCCATCCACTAGAGACTACTGTCCTCTTTAATCTATCACATCCAAAGCTCTGTCTCAAATCTACACTAAACACAATCCATTCAGTCCAGCATAAATTTACTCAACTCTGTACTAAACATAGTCTAATAAGTTTAGCACAAGTCTAGCACAAATATGCTCAACTCTGTACTAAAAATAGTCTAGTCAGTCTAGCAAAAGTCTGCTCAATAATCTCACTCAAATATGCACTAAACACAGTCTAGTTGATCTAGCACAAATTTTCTCAATAGGTCCACTCAGAACCTGGTCCAATATTCTCAACAGGTCCACTCGTGACCTACTCAAATATGCTCAATAGGTCCACTCAAAACTTGCTCAAACTTGCTCAATAGGTCCACTCATAACCTGCTCAAATTTGCTCAATAGGTCCACTTAGAAACTGTCCAAATATGCTCAATAATTCCTCTCTAGAACTTAGCCAAATATGTATTGTAAGCTTCCACAAAAGCTCACACAAAATCAGTCCACAAGTCTTCTCAAAGACTTACCTCAAATCTACTTAACAAGTCCACATGGAAATTATCCAATGTCATAGAAGCATAAAGAGAATTATTAGAGACTCAATATGTTCTATACTCAAATCTCAATTACTTTCTCAACTAAAATCAATCTCGTAGAAGCATAAAGAGAATTTTTAGAAACTCAATATGTTCTACACTCAAAGTTCAATCACTTTCTCAACTTAGATTAGAATATAGAATAGTTTATTTTATGGAACTTGAACAATCACTTCATACAACCACTTGACTATGATCAATCAAATTTACTCAACCAATCACTTAATGGACCACCCCTTTCTCACAAACCTTAGTTCAACCAACTCATATATCAACTAAGTCAAAATGTTTCCAACAATGCTCAAAAACAAATCTCACATAATAATGATACTCATGTTCTTTTTCAAACCCTAGTTCAAGTTCTTCACACAACAACCCACTTCAACAAAAATGCTTATAAATCAATATTCACATAACAATGATACTCATGTTATTTTAAAAAACCTAACTCAAGTTCCTCACACAATCCAATGGCTTCAACAACAATGCTTATAAAACAAGGTTTTAATCACAACTCTTAATTCTAGAAAACCTTGAAGCATTAACTCAATTACTTTCAAAAAGGAAACCCTAATAAAATCCTTTTCACTCCAAAATTTATTTTCTAGAAATCCATTCAATCAACACAACAAAAGACGAATGTGCCCATACTTTTTTGCTTGACAAGGAGTTGATATCACAAATCTGCCACACTCACAATTACTTCTTTACCAATATCAATAAGGGTTAGACGATAATTTTCTCAAGAAAACATAACACAAAAAAATAATCAAAATTACACCTTATCACTCCAACTTAATTAATAATCAACACCCTCACAATAATCATAAAAATCCTTTATTCAAATTAAAACAATATTCATAAAGTCTTAATCCTCCAATATACCAATATAGCAATTTAAGACTTTATTAAAAATTAAAACCAAAATCTTCTTATAACTCCAAGTGATAATTCTCAACTACCACCACTTATCTACTAAACAACCTTTCTAAACAATTCCACTAAACAATCCTTATACCTCCCAACTTAGGCAAATAATAAAATTTAACCAAAAATATTTACCTTACCTTTGGAGGGATTCAAACCCTCTACTCTATCCATGATGTGTGCCTTAGTCGTAGCCTCAACATCCTCATGAGCTATGTGCTTGTTTGAAACCAATGAAGCATCACGTGCCTCAAGTTTTCCTCTTGCTCCTTTTCTCTTTGGCAAAATAACATGTGCCTTAGGCGCCTTAACCAACATGACCTCCATTACACCCAATGCGTTTTGAATGTAGGCCCTCATACGAACAAATGTTTTTGTTCTTCCCAACTCACCACTAGGCCACACTATCCTATGTGCCTTCGAAAATTAATGCTTCCTTCCTTAAAACACTTTGCTATCCATGAAATTCACAATTATCATGAGCTCTTCTTCTTTTTTGCATGCCAATTAAAATTCGAGCAAGGATAATGTTTTAGACTTTGGGCAATGTATTTATATTGATTCCTCCATACCTTGGGAGACGTTGACACTTCCCCGATTTTCTTCCATAATGTCGACAAAGGTTTTAAATGTGCTTTGAATGGATTTTCTTCCAAACCCAACCTTTGGTTTTATGTCATATTATTAAACTTTATAAAACCCTCTTTGATTTATAAAATATTATAATGGAAATTATAAATATTTTACTTGGGGTTTTCACCATATCACTTTAATATTATAATAACAATTACTATAATATTATATCCTTTTGATGCCTTGGATAAATTGCTTCCTTCTCTCTACATATGATGGTGCAAATAATATTTATTTATAAAATTTAAATTCTTATTGAATTTAAATAATTTATAACATAAATATTATATCTCCTTTTTAACTTTGCACAAGTTCCTTGGGATTTATAAAACACCTTTTAAACTAAGCTACCATATATTATTGAGATATTATGGAGCCCTTCTACCTTAAACTTCTACACTAATTCTATTGATATTTGGTCTTCTACCTAGATATAAAATGACAACTTTGATGACTTTATTTCTTGCTGAATTAATGATGACTTCATCTGGTGACATATGACTTCATATGGTGACATATGACTTCATCTAGTGACATCAATGACAACTTTTACTTAGGGATTCAAAATTTCCAACAGAAAAGAGAGACATGGTCCCTAAAGGCCAAGAAAAGGAGGTCAGTTTTCCCAAGAGGTTTGAGAAAGAAAATGAGGGAGATAGAATGAGATCCAAGAATGAAGCTCAAGAGAGGCTTAGATTTCCCTCCATAACCAAGAGGTAGAGAATTGAGGCCACACAATAGTATAAGAGAAAGTATGGTGAGCTAGAGAGAAGGTCTGAGAGACCCACCTCTGCCAAGTCAGAGTATAACATTGTGGAGGAAATGAAGAGAATACCCTCCAAGGCTAGCTTATATGATACCCTCTTCATTCCTGGCCAAATAGACCTGTTGAAAGCTTCTCTAAACAAATATCCATAAGAAAAGTAGGCCACCACAATCCTCAGCATGCCCTCTGGGAAAGACAAGATGTCTCCTACTACTTTAAAGAACAAACCCCCTCCCTTTTACATTTCTCTGAGGATGGAAGGGTGGATTATCTGCAATTGCATGATCGACTCAGGGGCTTCCACCATAGTTATGCCCAAAGCAGTCTACGAGGAGATGGGAATGGAATATACCAGATCCTGCCCTGGAGTTCTACAGTTATATGGGACACTAGTGAAGATAGTGGGAGTAATAAAATATGTTCTAATGAGGCTACATAGAGCTCCAGAGGTAACCATCATGCAAGAAATAGTGGTGGTGGATCTAGAGCCTTATTTTGGCTTGTGCCTTTCAAGAGAATTCACTACAAAATTGGGAGGATGCATGTACATGGATTATTCTAGCATGGTGATTCCCTTCAAAGGAAAGAGGATAAGAATAACACCAGAGAAGCCTGTGTCTTATCATATTGAAAAAATTGAAGAAGACATGTAATCTCACTCCTCTAGATGAATTTGAACTAGTGGATAGTTTTGAAGAGCTAGATATTGAAGATGAGCTACCTTTCATAGAGGATTATAGTCAATTTGGGATAGGTATGGGCACATATAGCATTTCCATAGAGATAGAGAAAATAATCCCTGCTATATCTAATCAGTCCTTGAGAGAAATAAAAACCTGGACCATGCACTTTGATGGTGCAAGATGCAAAAATGGTGTTGGTGCTGGTGTACTATTGCAGTCCCAATCAGAAGGGACAAAGAGTTTCGCGTATAGGCTAACATGGTCATGCACTAACAATGCTGTAGAATATGAGGCTTTATACCTTGGGCTAATGTAGGCTAAAAGCATGGGCATCAAGATATTGAATATATATGGTGACTCTGAATTGATTGTCAATCAGGTAAGAGAGAGGTGCAGTAGTAAGCACCATTACCTGAAGGCATATAGGAATAGGGTATGGGATTTGATGGAATCCTTTGATGCCCTAAATATTAATTTTATTCCCAGAAGATAGAACACCTTGGCTGATTCCTTGGAAGTAAGGGGAGCTAATTTCAACCCTTCTACAGATATAGGAGTTACAAAAGACAAAGGGATCAAAATGATTTTTAGGCCTGCAATACCAGACAAGCAAATTTTTTGGTAGGTCTTTGAAAGTGATGAACAAATCATTGATTTCCTGGTGAGAGAAGCCTGTCTATCTACTATTCAAGAGGAAAATCCAGAAGAGATAGACCAACAAGATGTCATCCAGCTTAAGAACAATCATATACCTAGAGGGTTGGTTACTCTAGAAAGCTTGTTTGACAATGAAGATAGGAAAAGGATCAAATCCATGGAAATCAATGAAAATATCTACAAAGAAATTGAAATTGAAAAAGAAAAGAAGCTCAAAGTTGGAGTCCAATGTTCTCTAGAAGAAGAGGAGGATATCAAAGCTCTATGCCTAAAATACCAAGACATTGTAGCTTGGTCATATGAGGATCTTAAAGTATATGACAAGAAGGTCATCCAACATACAATTGAGCTAGAGCCAAATGCAAAACCCTTCAGGCAAAAATAGAGGCCTATGAATCCTAGAATCGAAGCCATAATGAGGGAAGAACTATTGAAGCTACTAAAGGCTAAGATCATCTATCCAATCAAGCATTCAACTTGGGTAGCTAACTTAGTACCAGTAAGGAAGAAGAATGGTGACATCCGCTTGTGTGTAGATTTCAGAAACCTCAATCAAGCATCATTAAAGGACCACTATCCCCTCCCTCAGATCGATCAAATATTGTAGATTATGGTGGGAGAAGAGAGGTTCTCACTATTAGATGACTTCTCTAGCTACAACCAAATTTGGGTGAAATATGAAGATCAGTTTAAAATAACATTCACCACCAAATGGGGCACTTTTGCCTATCAGAGAATACCTTTTGGTTTGTCCAATGCAGGAGCCACATTCCAAAGAGCAATGGATTATGCCTTTGGAGAGCTGATCAACAAAGTCATTCTAATATACTTAGATGACATGACTGTATTCTCCCATGATAAGCAAGACCACCTGGCACATCTAGAGCAAGTATTTCAGAAGTGCAGGGAATTTGGCATCTCTCTTAATCCTAAGAAGTCATTTTTTGTAGTTCATGAGGGAAAGTTGTTAGGCCATGTGGTCTCCAAATAAGGTATGGCCATTGATCTAGATAGAATCAAATCCATCCTTGCTCTTCCACTACCCATGAATAAGAAAGCTTTGCAGTCCTTCTTTGGTCAGATAAACTTTGTCAGAAAATTCATCTCTGATTTTTCTCAGAAGGTGAAGCCTATCTCAGAACTGCTGAAGAAGAATGCAAATTTCAAATGGACTAAAGTGAGAAAGCAAGCTTTTGAAATCATCAAGCAATCCATTGCTACAGCTCCAGTTCTAGTCAACCCAGACTTCAACAAATATTTCATTCTGTATGCTTATGGAGTTGAAGAGAGTTATGCATCAGTGCTCACCTAGAAGAATGATGAAGGAGAAGAACACCCCATATTATTTTGGAGCCAAACCCTCCATGAATATCAGGTCAAGTATAATTTTATTGAGAAACAAGTATTTGTAGTAATGAAGTCATTGAAAAAATTCAGGCAATACTTGGTTCAAAGTAAAACCCTGGTCTATGTGGTTCACCCAGATGTTAGAAGTTTCATTTTACAAGGTGAACTAGGAGATAAAAGAGCTGGTTGGATTACTAAGATCTAAGAATATGATGTGGAAATTCATCCTACCAAGTTGGTCAGAGGTAGAGCATTATGCCAAGGTTTGATAGAAGTAACGATTTTAGTAGAAGTGACAACCTGTCAATCAACAATAGAAGATCATACTGAAGAACTATAGTCAGGAGAATCAGACTGGGTGGATCAGATGACCAAGTACTTCTAGACTGGAGTGTGTCCTTCTAATATTAATCCATCATAGAGAAGAAGATATAGGCTTCAAGATTTGAAGTATGTCCTATTACCATAAGGTCTATATAAGAGAAACCTTGATGGAGTCCTCTTAAGATGCTTAAAAGATGATCAAAAACAAAAGGTCATAGAGGAGTTCCATGGAGGATTATCTGGAGGACATTTCTCAGGAAGAGTCACAACTTTGAAGATCATTAGGGTAGGCTATTACTGGCCTACCATATTTTCTGACACCTTCAAAGTTACAAGAGCTTGTGATGAATGCCAATGGTATGTGGGAAGAACAAGGAATGCATCATTCCCCCTCAAGCCAATTCAAGTTGAAGAACCTTTTCAGCAATGGGGGTTGGACTTCATAGGGGTTATCAATCCAAATTCCTCAGTAGGGCACAAGTACATTCTGACTACCATAGACTACCTCACTAGATGGGTAGAGGCCATCCCCACAAAGAAATTAGACCAAGAGGTGGTAATAGACTTCATGGAAAGCTTAATCACAAGGTTTGGTGTCCTAGAAGCTTTAGTGAGTGACAATGGACCAACATTCATAGGAGCTAAATACATTGAGTTTACCAACAAGTATGGCATCACTATAAAAAATACCTCTAACTACTACCCCCAAGGGAATGGATTAGCATAATCAACTAACAAAAATCTGCTAAGAATCTTGAGAAGATCATTAGAGGGTAACAAGAGAAGTTGGCACCTATTGTTAGAACAAGCTCTATGGGTAGATAGGATCACCATAAAAAAATCCATTAAGACCTCTCCTTATGCCTTAGTATATGGTAAAGAAGTAGTATTACCTATTCACTTGGAAATTCCAACCCTCAAGTTGATAGATATAGAGGATGAGTCTGAGCAAAATCTAGTTGAAACCAGGTTGACACATCTGTTGCAGCTAGAAGAGAAAAGGACTCAGGCATATGAGGATTTCCAAAAGCACTCATTTGATATCAAGGCATGGTTTGACAAGAAATCCAGGTTCAGAGAATTCAAAGTTGGAGATTCTATCCTCAGGTGGAATGTAGAAAGAGCCAAACTAGGGCACCATCAGAAGTTTGATTCCTTCTGGGATGGTCCTTTCAAAATAGTAGAGGTTAAGGAGACCAATGTTTTCCAACTTGAAGATCTTGAAGGAAACATGCAGTCGATCCCGATCAATGGTTTCCATCTTAAACTCTACTTTGATTGAGATATAAGTTCATTGTAACATATGTACATATTTTTGTATTATAATCTTATTTTCCTTTACTTCAAAGTTTTCATTTTTGTAAAGTGTTATAAAAAAAAAGAGAAAAAATTATTTCAAAAGTTACAAGTTGCAAAATAAACTAAGGGTGGTAGTGGAATACAACATGTGTTCCATGCCACTCTCAAATAAACTAAGATGGTAGTGGAATACAACATGTGTTCCTTGCCACTCTTAAATAAGCTAAGGTGGTAGTGGATCTTAGCATGTGTTCCATACCACTCAAGTTCATGACTATTCTAGAGTGGAAATTGAACACTTGCACTATGTCGCTCTTCGATGAATGAAAGACCCATGAGTTGTGATGTGAGTTTCCCATATCGCTCCAAAGGAAAGAAATATGATGAAAGGTACCATAGGTTTAGCAAAGTGCTTCATACCATAACCAATCAGTGATCGACATAACATCTCCAAGCTACCAAGATGCATGTGTTTGAATTGAAAAGCATGCAAATAGACATTTTCTTATAGTGGCTACATTAATGGTGGAAGGTATACATGCGGTGACATTTAAAAGTGGTTCAGAGTGCAAAGCTCATTCATTTAGAAAAAGTGACATCTACCTAGTAGAAAGAGCAAGGGAGTAGTAAAGCATTGTTCACAAATACTAGAGAGGAAGAACACTCTAAGAATTTTCATAGAAAATGGCCTTCGAAGAGACCCAAGAAATAGAGCCATCAACAAATGAAGAGTTAGGTAATTACATTGACAAAGTAGAAGTAGTGGTTGACACTATACTGGTTCTCACAGAGAGAACTAAGCTCAGGAAGAACATCAATGACAAATATCGAAGAGGCGAAACCTTGATAGTCCAAGGTACTTGTGTTGTTCACTCTTTCTTGTCTTTTTATATCTGTGATTCGGTTCATCCTTGTCCAAAGTTAATAGCGGCCATTGTAAAGTTCTATGACCCTAGGGCAAAAGTGGTAAAGATAGCTAAGGGTAAAGTCTTGTTTAACATCACTGCCAAAGCTTGTCATGACCTTTTCGCTCTAGGAGTAGAACCACCCGTAAGGCCTAAAGATTTTTGTGTATCTGAGCAAGCTAGATATTACTCCCTATAAAAGCATGCCCATGAGGGGGAACCTTTTAAGAAATGGGTTTATAGCCAATTCAAAACCATTAAACCTAGGAGAGGATTACCCAATACCCCAATTCCAATTGAATAGTTCATCAACCCAGAACTTTACTCCATGCTAGCTTGTTTAGAGGGTTTGGATTCTGACCAATATGTAAGGGATTGGAAAATAGCTACTACTTACTACATTTCGAATGAGAGAATGTATAAACCTAGGGTAGAGAAGGAGGGTATCAAGGTCATTTACTTTGATTGGCCAACTTTTCTTGCCAAATGAATGCATGAGCAATTGGTAAGGATGAAAAGGGATTCAGAAGCTCCCTCTTTCCATAATTGTTGATTTCTATGTCATTGTAAGGCACATGATGCCCTGGATTCCTAGTGAAAGAGAAAAATGACAAGGGAGACCCTATCCCTGTATATTATTGGACCGCTCATTTGAGGAGCATAGAGTCTTTTTACAGGTTTAATCTAGAATTCCTAGGGCTAGCTTTGAAAATTATGTATGGGAAATGCCCTAGGTTACCATCTCTGACCAAAGAATTGTTAAGAGTACCAGGCATCGAAGAAGGGGACTAGTATATTCTCATAGAGGGTATGATTATCAGACTTTATGGCTTCATTGGTAAGCCTTTTCTGCTACCTCATTTCATCACTAATAGATTGTTGGCCCTAGAATATTTGAGGTAAGCATATTTCATTAATATGAATTATGGCTCTAGTAAGAAGAGAAAATGTTTGTTGACTTACTCCCATAATGTCGATGATATAACTATTGTCAGAAAGGGTCAGGGTGAACAAATCACTCAATACTTGGATAGGTTGGGCCTATTTTACATCCCATAGAGGTGGAGATATGACCCCGATGACAAATTCCTAAAGAGGAACATTGCCCTTAATGGAGAGAAGGCCCACAAGTTTGAAAAGACCTCAAGGCCTCATTTTGAATAGGGGAGGAATAACAAAGAAAATGCCCCATTGGATTGGAATGTTGCCAAAATGGAACAACTTCCCCCATGGCTAGACTTCTATGAGCAGATAGTTGATTTTGATCCAAATAGCAATGAAAGCCACTAGTTGAAGGAGTCTAAGATCAAGGATCTTGAAAATAAGAAGAATTGGGATGAAGGCAAAATCGTAGACTGGTGGAGAATGAGAGTAGAAACTGGCATAGATAAATCCATATTTGGGTGAGTAATAGATGATGAGTTTTCTGAGAGATATGACAAGAATATTAAAACCTGGAAAGCTAAAGACCCTAAGAATCTGGTATTGATTTATAAGAAGACACAAGTAGGGATAGATTCTCCTTCCCCACCTTCACAAGAGGAAGCTTAGGAGGTAGGGACTAACACTCAATTAGCTACTGCTGAAGCTCCTAAAACATTTGAGCCCTCAATGAAACAACTGGAGAAATACCTTGTAGGGGCCCAACTAATGAGTAAAATGCATTATTCTGATGATAGGGTAGTAAACACATAAGTCATTAAGATAGTTAGTAGGCCCAAGCACCTAGCCCTGGGTGGAGAGCCTCCTAAGGCTGATATAGATTGGAATAAAAAGGATGAAGACTTTGTGTTCACACCTATGAGTTTCACTACCGCAGCCACAGCTGCACCGAACCCTATTGCTGAAGATGTATTGTAGGAGGGGCCTTCTGAGGAGGATACAAAGAGTGATAAGCTGATAGTATTTTGAGTTTTTAAGAGAAAAGCCAAAGATGCACTAGAAGAGACCCAGAGAGAGGTTTGTAAGAAATTAAAAATGGATAAGGGGAAGAGTGTTGAGAAGACCCCTATTTTAGTTGTAGAGAAATTGGTACAACAAGTACAACACCAAAGTGCAGAGGTGGTTCTAGAACATCCTACATCTATAGGTGAAGGTACGATTACTATCCCTTCTTCTCCTTCTCCTCCTCTTTCCCTAGAGAAATCTCCTTCCCCTTCTCAAGAAAATATTGAAATAAAGGTGCCCTCTCCCCCTCATAATTCACCACCTATCTCATCAGCTAATACAGAGGGCCAAACCAATCCATCTCCTCCATATTCATCTGAAATTCTAGTCACATCATCCTCGGTCATTCCACCTTTGCCATCACAACCCCCAATATCATCTGAAACATAGATTGTTTCATCCACACCTACTCATCCTTCCTTGAGTTTCATTTTAGTTCCCATGTATTTTCCCATTGCAACCACAACAATAGCCACAGATTCAACCGTGGTCACTACCACTCCGCTACCATCAGCTTCTAAGTTTGCCCTTCCATATCTCATAGCTTCTCCTCCTCCTACAAGTTATCCCACATTGGCTTCCTTGCAAAAGGAAAAGGATGTTTCTCAGAAGATTCAAGATTTTTGGGTAGAGAAGCTATCCAAGCCTTCAAAAATAATGGCTATGAAGAGGAGCACAATGTCTGTTGATCCAGTCACAAGGTAGAGAGCATCTAGATCTATTATCCCTTTGGTGAGTAAGCCTGAAGTAGAGATGATTGTGCAAGATTATCATCTAGAGGAGTATACTGAAGACATTGAGCAACTACCTATTGAAGATGAGTTGGTCATAGCAAAAGCTCACCTAGAGACTTTCTATGTCAAGATTGATATCTACAAGGAGAAAGTTGGAAAGTTAGAGCAAAAAATAGAAAAGTTGGAGAAGACTATCAACAACCAAAAATAGGTAGAAAAGGTTGTTAGGAATGAAGTGAAAAGTTGGCAAAGCAAATATCAAGAGGCCATTAAGCTCAAAGATCAAGTTGAGGAGTAGAAAAAGAAAAATGAAGAACAGGCCAAGGAAATACAAGACTTGAAGCATCAACTTCAGATTGAAAAGGCCAAGTCCTCAGGCTTCTCAAAAGTAGGAGTGAAGAAGGTAAGAAAAGAGTTGTGGTCTGAAGTTTTGGAGAAATGCTCTGAACTACAGCCCATAATAGATTATATGGATGATGCTAGCCATTTTCTCCAGAATACTCAAGAAGACCTGGACAAGTTCACTCAAGAGTTGCAGCCCATGGTTATTCCAGCAGAACAAATCTATAAACTGTCAGATAGCAGGCTTAGTGAGACTGCTAAACCAATCCCCAACAAGGAATGGAACATTTCTAGATTGGCTACCAGAGTTGTAGTGAAGAAGAATAGATTGCTTCAGAAGGCTTGGTTGTTATATGATAAAGTGGAAAACACAATTCGAGATGTGGTGGACATCAACCAAGAAATGACTCAGTATGGCTTTAAAGGACTCTGGCTTGAGAATAATACTCTATTATCAGAAGAGGAGATCAAGAAGAGTGTAGCTTCAAGCATCCAAGATGAATCTGAGGTTGATGCCTGGAAGGAGCCAATCGATCAAGAACAAGTCTCCAAGATGATAATTGATTTAACCAGACTCAGAGATTTGATGGAGGACTTGGTGAACAAGGGAAGCTCCACAAATTATGAAGATACTACCGAATTGGAGTTTATTCATAAGCAGCTTAAGGAGACTTCTAACCCTTCTGAAGTAGTTTGGAGCCAAGCCTTGTAGACTCTTAAACTGATGATCCAATTGTTTGGGATAGATGCTAAGAAAAAGGATAAGGAGCAAGACTCACTAGAAGAAGAAGAGGTTGACCAAGAGCAGGAAGGTAATGGTGAGGAAGAAGCTCATCAGGAAGGGGAGGAACTAGATAGGGTTGTTGAAGACCCTCAAGAGGCACAAGTGTAAAGTTTTTTCCATTTTCAACATTTTTGTAGTCATGTAAAAGTGTTGTATTTTTTTTTTTGATCCTGACACTGTTAGAGGACAATAATAAAAGCATGAGGCCAAAGAGTAGAGAATGAAAGTTTCATGAAGATATTTTGATCATTTTGATCAGGCTTATAAGGGACAATAGTGCTATATTTTGCTTGACATAGAGTAGTTTTGAAGGAGTGATGGATATCATTGTTTCTAGTATGATCTCCATATGAACCGTTATCCTCTGGGTGGCTTCACAAAGTTTTTAGAGGGTAATGGTCATATAGAAATTATTCTATGAAGCATTGCTCGAAGATTTGTATTTTTTGACTCCTGATGCCCAATGGATAAGACTCTGAGTTCGTTGGCTTTGCAAGCAAATCCACCCAGGAGGCACCAGAATGTAGGCCCAAAATGGCCACATCCTTAGTAAAATTTTTGAAAATATTTTCTAAGGCATGAAGATGCTTCCAACCGCTCAAGACATAGTGTATTTCAGAGCGGCCCAACGCAAGATGCTCCCATCCACTCAACACTTAGTATTTTTTTATAGCAACATAAGTAGGTGTTCCACACCACTCAGTATTTAGTGCATTTTGTAGTGACCCAGCATAGATGTTCTACGCCACTATCAAACCAAGTCAAAGCTGATGTCAACATCCTCCAAAGAGTGGATTAGCGCACATTGTCCCATCCCATGCACTAAAGTGACTAAGTTTCAAAGATGTTCCACACCATTGAGTTCCACATCTATTCTAGAGTGGATTGGTGACATGCTCTATGCCATTGGTCAAAGAGGTCAAAATACCCAAAGAGAAGTACAAGGGAGTGACACAATGCAAAGTAATATTTTACACTATTTCTTGAGTGGATTGGTGACATGCTCTATTCTATGGTCAACTTGGGTCAAATCTTGAGGAGTAGATATCGAGGAGTGGATTACAACATATGCTCTATGTCATGGATGTGAAAAGGAAATAAAGTAGTTTGAAGAATTAAGTGAGTGGCTTGGTGACATGCTACATTCCGCTCAATACTTAGTGTATTTTTCATAGATGCTCCATGCCATTGGCCAAAGTAGTCCAAGTTGATGTCAGCATTATTTTTAGAGTGGATTGGTGACATGTTCTATGCTGCTCATCTATAGAGATTTGCTAAGTTTAATCGTAGCCGTTCATGAGTGCATCAATGGTTGAGATCATGCTGACATTTTCTTGAGTATACAAAGGTAAATTCTTGGCAAATGAGAACTAGTTGGTTTGAGTGGGTAGATGAAGCATCCATGGAGCCAAGAACCAAGAACCTAGGTAGTTGTAGATCTATGGTAGGATGAAGTCCTCAAGAAATATGAATGGTTTAGATCTTGTTTCTAATGACCTGGAGTCTAACTACCATTACAGAACCAACAAGTTGCAGAGCCGAGCTGCCATGGCGTGCGGCATCGAGCAGATTTCCCGGACCTTGCAGGTGAATGAAATGATGCCACCATAGCATTCTGCTGATCTAGCATGGTCTAATCCTTGTAATGCTCCACCTTTTTCTTTCATTGTAAAAACTATATATAGAGGTCGAACCCTCGATTTTTAGGGTCGGCTCTAGAGTGTTTGCTTGCCCTACTGTGTAACATCTTTTGCAAATTAATGGAAGGAGCATTACTTGGATTTTTGACTCAAGAACTATCATCTTCGATATCTTTATTGAGAGGTTCAAGTTGTGAATCGCATTTCTGTCAATGCTATTATGGTTAGTTCATTCCACTGATATTGGATTACTAGTTGTAAAGCAATTGAAATATTTTCATAGTTAGATCTGTGCTTGCAAGAGGTTTATTTCTGTTAAATCTAGATACTGATCTATTCTGCTAAATTGGATTGTTAGTATTGTGGATGTTGAAATTACTTCTTGGAGCATATCTCTGCTTTGTATTTATTGTATGAAGATTACTCTATTTTGGGTGCTGCTAATCTTGAGTGTGGGACACTAGAAATAATTTGCTGAAAGGTTTTCCCTGTGGATGCCTATGTTGTTAGCTCTATCCGGCCACTATTTTACTCATAACTTCTTAACCCTAAACCCTTTTCTAACCCTATCTCTTAAAACCATTACTGAGCTTAATTGAGTCAACACTCTATCAGTTGACAAGGAACCAACCTACTCTGGAGGTTGGGCTAGAGCAATCTTTAGTCCATCCAATGTTGAGTTCTGAGCTGTGACTAGCGGGTGCAAGCCTAATCAGAAAGCTGGAAGATAGACAGTTGTAGTATCAAGTTTACTTGATGTCAATTCGGATCCCAACACCACTATCAATATTTCAGTGAAGGATGTCATGGAGTGAGGATGCACAAGAGGTTGAGATATGACTATTTTGTGAAAATAAGATACCATAGATAGAAATATTTGATAAAGAAAAATGTAGCAGATCACCCACCCAAATAAGGAATCATTTAAGGATTCTAGAATATGCCTCCTCAAGTGAAAAGTAAGGAAATCCACCAATGGCTAGTGTAGCTATAAAAGTAGGGAAATAGAGATGACCACCCTTTATGGGAGAAGGGAATTAGGACCTTACAAGACACATCGAGATATGTATAACCATTTGGAAAGAAAATGGTGTGAATCAATTATATGAATTGTTACAATTATGTTCTGCTACATTACAAGGACTCATAATAGATTGGTATCTAAAGCGAAGGAATACAACATCATTCCAAGCATGGAATATGATGAAAAATTCCTTCATCAAAGAATTCAAACCCTTTAGATATTATGGTGATATTATTACTAAGATATACACCACAAATCAAGGTGTCAATGAGGATATAAAGACATATAATCAACAACTAAAGTAATTGGCTAATAATATTTAAATGCCACCAATATATGAATTGGTGAAGTGATGGTTTCTTTATGGGCTATTACCAAGATACAAAAATAATATGAAGGTAGTACCATCCTCAACTTATGAGGAAGAAATAGAAAAAGCAAATAATTTTGAGAGTAATGCAAAGCAAATAATATTACGAATTGTAACACATACTAGAAATGAAGATTTAGATAGCTATGAAGAAGATACAATACACAAGATTATTCAATTATTCCAAAAGGAATTTTATAATATCATAAAATAAGCCAAGAAAGATAAACAACGAGATCAAAAGGATATTTGGTATACAAAATGTAACACCGAAGGTCATTCAAATGTGAATTATCCTCAAAAATATATTACCAAATACGTAATGTGCTAGGAAATGAAGTGGTAAAGTTTTCATTTAATATAAAATTTCACCAAGATACCATCACAATTCAAGATCAAGAGGATAAATCAAAACCTCGAGGGAGTTAATAGGCTACAACCAATATAGGTTACAAGAAGAGTTGAAGAGGAGGAAGACAAAATTATAGTAATAAAAAATGAGACCATAATCGATTATAATATGATTTGAAAGGAAGATCGATCATACAATGTTGCAATTTCCAAGAGTGGGTGCATTTTATGAAGAATTGTTCTTATCCTTAGATGAAGGATTCAAAAAAAATAACACTACACATTTGTGTAGATGGTGTAGTCTAGGGAACCACAAAGAAGTCAATTGTCCTATGAAAGTGAGTCCAAGTGGCTCACATAATGTGAATTTCTTATACATTGATGTACCGTTGGTTAAGTAAGAGATAAGTAAGGAAGAAGTACCAACCATAGCACATAGTAAGGCTAAGAAATACACTTACCAAAAACCTACCAAATAAAAGTAAATATGGTAGGTGACAAATAAGGTACTTGTAGAAGAATCCAAGAAGGCTCAGAAAGTTAGTATTGTAGAGAAAAATAATTTAAAGAAGCCTTGCACATCGAAATATAAAGAAATGGTACAAAATATAGCATCGAAGGTTTTGAATACAACCATCGAGATAAAGATAGCTAGTCGATTAGAAGCCACACCATCATTACATAATGTTATGGAAGAGGAGGTACAACCATAGAAGGTTATGGATATGCAAAGTAAACTAATACAGGAAAAAGGACAAAAATATTTTTTATGTATCCAACCATATTAATGATTGATGTTGGAAAGAAACCGGTATTGTTTCATATGGAGATATCAGGGCAGAAGTTAACACAAGTAATTATGGATGAAGGGTCCAGTGTGAATGTGCTACCAAAAAGGACTTGTAGAGATATTGGTGCTCTATCCTTGTAGACACCAAGCTTTTGATTGTATGATGTTGATCAATAAAACATTGAAACAAACAGAGTATTGACAATGCAAAAAGTAATAATAGTTGGAAAATAATTCATATTGGATTTCATTGTGATTATGATGTAGAGGCATGCATATGATGAAGTTTTGGTGTCATAACCCAAATTTTAACCACTATTTCTTTATATACATATATAATTTCCAAGGCCCTAGAATCTCTACTTTGGAGTATCTATTAATGCCACACTCGGCTACTTGACTAGATTATTCCTTGAGGAATACCCATCCTTATGTCTTACATAATTCCATCTATGAAAGATCATCGATAGTATCATCCATCTCATGATCCATTGATCTAGTATTGACCACCCCTTCATTCCTTCAAAGGGCACACACATTACACAATATATGTGGGTATTTTTATGCAAACGATACCTTATGTGTGTGGGGATGACTATCCATATCATCTCTATTTGAGATATACATAAAAAAAAATTCATTCTTGATTCCATCATTTGAATCACAATCTTACCCATCCATACATTTCATTTAGTTTCATTAGGTAATACTATTCTATTTCTAAAGTCTATCCAATGGCACAAGGGATAATCCCTTGCTCATTTTTATGTGGTTTCTATAATTATTCCCATCAAGGTAATTAGATGTACTTGAAATAGTAAACAACTAGTCTTTATATTTATCCATAAAATAATATGACACATTCATAACTAAGGAGTATTGGTTATCATTACTTGAAATATTCCTTTTAATTAAAGTACCACTCCACAACCCAATTCATTATTAATACACAAGTCCATCATAAGTAAAAATACCACAAAACCATAACACAAGTTTTTACCCTGGGAGAAACCCCTCATGGGGAAAACCCAGCCTCAATCTAACTTTCTCTTTAATTCATAGTAAATTGAAACCATGCATTATTAAATATTTTCCTCTTATCCTACTAAAAATAATGACTTTATGTTCATTACATCTACATAAGAATGTAGACTAAATTTATAAATAATTGCAAAGTAATACTCAAATTCAAAAATAATATCTTCGCCTAATCTCTTGACATAGTAGAGGTCTTTGTTCCCTCCATCGAATTCCCATGTTTCCCACCATGGTTAAAGGTATTTAAACTCAGAACTACCAATCCCTCTTCATTCGAGTGATAGGTAAGTCCATGCATTAGTAAAACTTGGTTAATATACCAAGATATCTTATTCCATATTAGTCCATATCCTATAGTCTATTTTCGATTACAAAGAAAACCTACGAAAACAAGAAATAAGCACAATTTACAAGGCAAACCAAAATAGTTTAACCATCAATCACTGAATTCATTTCTAAGTAAGTGAATAACTGATGACTCAAAAATTTTAAAATTTTTGTAAATCATCGACATTAAGGATTCAATAATAATAAACACATTCGATGAATATAGATAATCTAGATACTGCATTTCCAACTACATATTTCATACTTATGGTCTCTATTTATGGTATTCACATCACTCTTTTTAGCCATATCTTAAATCAACCAAAAAACTATTGAAATAGTATATGATGGGAAAAAATCTAAATCCAACCCACAAACATCCTTAAAAAAATATAAAAATCATTATACAAACGGATTCTATATATTACCACTATTACTTTGGCAACATTTAGATATAACAACCCCAAAATAGTAGGGATACTAGCTTAATATAATAGTTCAATTCTAAGCTATTCATAACCATCGGTGACACCACTAGTCACAGATAATAAACATTTCTCATAAACTAGAGTATTTTAACTAGATACACTATTAATCACCCATTCCAAAATAAGTAATACGAGTCATACATTTCCTGTGTCTCTTTCACTACAACAAAATTCACATAGCATATCCTTAAATTCATTCCCCTACTAACATAATAGACTCTCATCATGGCTAACTTCTCATGAAAAACAAAGGATATGAAGCATAATTCAAGGCTTCTTCCACTGTACCAGTGAAACACAAATTATAATGATTAAACATAATTTATGCAACATATAACAGACTCTATCCATGTTAATCATTCATTTTTTCAAAGGTTATAAAACAATCAACACAATAACTTCTTTCACTACACCAATGACTCATAATATCACACATATTCTATCATTATTTTAACTAGAATAAAATAGATCTCAGTTGCTAATAACATATCATTTGTATATGAATATGAAAGCTGACTACAATGCTTCCTCCAATCACAAAATTTTTCCATTTCTAATATAAAATTTAGCACACTTTTATCTCAATTTCCAAATTTTCCCAAATGGATATATAAAACATATCTTCATTGCTCTTCTCACTACAATAAATTTCAAACTAGAGCATCATACCATAATTTTTCTAATTCAATAAAAACAAATTGACAACAATGTATCTACAACACAATCTATACTAATTGTATTTAATGACCATAATTGGTCCAATTAGAAACAATCTAAAGAAATTTTTGATCAAAACATTCCATTCTTTGATGGAAGCCTCCTATTGTTGTCGTCCATTCTCTCTCTCCATTTCTAGCTCTTTGCCCTTCACAACCGAAAACCAATTTTTTTTTTCTTTTTTCCAACCCACATATCTTTTCTCCAAGCCATCATTGTTCACCCCCCCACATTTACAAAACACCACTTACCTCTTATTCTTATTACTTCACTTCCTCTCATTTCGTTGCATCCTACATATTTGATACCAACAAGAAAACCTTTCATTAATTTAAAAATCGTGCATGAATCAACAAAACCATACTTGTATTTATTGCTTGTTTTAAATGGATACTCCTATCATGAGACAACCAAGATACTTTTTATTTTAAATATAACTCATACATTACATGAAGATTATTCAATTGATAATTTTCCATCCTCAATGTCTTCTTTACCTGTTAAGATTATAAGACAAGACATTAGTCCATAATCCTAAACTAAGATATATATATATATATATATATATATGACAAATTGGTGAGTGTTTTGAGATATGTGCTAAGTTATTTTCAACACCTTGCAATTCAATTAAGATCAATTGTCAGTTCCATGAGACAAATATCCTATAACTCATACACAAAACAATAAGTCATTTCTTTAATGGAATGTAACATATTTTCCACATTATGTTTGATTGCACAATAATCATGAAAAGATTAATCATCCCTTAAATAGAAAAAATCATCAAAACATAAATCCATACACATAAAGAAGTCTAAAAAGGTAGGGTCGTGACATCCTCCCCTCCTTAGGCTTATCACAGTCCTTTGTGTTTTTACTAGTTCCATCAACTTAAACAAAAAAATTACATTTGAAGAACACAAGCTTATATCGAGAGGGGGGTAAATAGTATAAGACCACTTTTTACTTTTTCTATCAAACCAATATATGCAATGTAAAGCTAGCAATATCAACATCAGTAGTCAAAGAAATATATACAACACCACACACAATAGAGACACCACAATTTACGTGGTTCACCCAATACAGGCTACTCCACGAAGAAAATATTTTGCTAAAACTTTTTTAGTTAATCTCTTGGGAATCCTTTCTCGATTACAATATTTATGGACCTCTGTCCAAAGGAGATCTTGATCCTTTAAATATAGTTTGTGGATATCTATCCATAGGATAACTTCTTCTCCTCTACTCTGGTTGGTGATCCTCTAGAAGAATATTACCTCCACTACACTGGCTTGTGGATCTCTCTCCACTGAATACTCTTGTCCCCACTCAAGAGACCTATCCTCACTACCCTAGCTTATGGATCTCTATCCACTGGAGACTATTTTCCTCTTTGATCTGTCACCTCCAAAGCTCTATATCAATTATGTACTAAACATAGTCTAGTTGGTCTAGCACAGCTCTACTCAACTCTTGTACTAAACATAGTCCAATAGGTCTAGCACAAGTCCACTCAAATATGCACTAAACACAATCTAGTCGATCTAGCACAAATATGCTTAATAGGTCCACTCAAAACCTACTAAAATATTCTCAACAGGTCCACTAAGAACCTGCTCAAATATGCTCAACAAGTCCACACAAAAATTGTCCAAATATTCTCAATAAGTCCTCTCTAGAACTTAACCAAAAGATCACAAAAAATCAGTCCACAAGTATTCCCAAAGACTTACCTCAAATCTGCTTAACAAGTCCACACAGAACTTGTCCAATCTCATAGGAACATAAATATAATTTTTAAAGACTCAATATGTTATACACTCAATACTCAATCAATTTCTCAACTCAAATCAATCTCATATAAGCATAAAGATAATTTTTAGAGACTCAATATGTTCTATTCTCACAACTCAATTTCTTTCAGAACTCAAATCAGAATATAGAATAGTTTGTTTCATGGAACTTGAAAAATCACTTCATACATCCACTTGACTAGGTTCAATCAACTCTACTCAACCAATCACTCAAGAACCAACTCTCACTCACAAACCCTGGTCCAAGCATGTAACCCCAACTCAAAATGTTTCCAAAAATGCTTAATAAAAAATCTCACATAACAATGATACTCATGTTATTTTCAAACTCTAGTTCAAGTTATTTGCATAACAATTCACTTCAACAACAATGCTCATAAATCAATCTCCACATAACAATGATACTCATGTTCTTTCCTAACTCAAGTTCAAGTTCTTTGCACAATCCAATGGTCTCAACAACAATGCTAATAAAAAAAGGTTTTAATTACAACACTTAATTTCATAAAACCTTGAAGCATTAACTCATACACTTTCAAAAAGGAAACTCTAATCAAATCCTTTTCACTCCAAACTTAATTTTCAAGAAAGCCAATCAACCAACACAACCAAAGAAGAATTTGCTCATACCTTTTTTCTTGACAAGGAGTTGATATCACAAATCTGCCACACTCACAAATTTCTCTTTTCCAATCTCAATAAGGGTTAGAAGAATTTAATAATAACACAATGCAAAATGATGACCCAAAATACACCTTATTACTCCAACTCAAAAATAACATTCACCATAGTCTTATTTTAATAGAAAAATCCTTATACAAAAATAATGCTCAAAAGTCTTAATAAGAATTTAATCAAAACATTACTAAAACTCCTTATTACTCCTAAAATAATAAATCTCAAATAACAATCCCTCCAAAATAATCCTCAACAATCATTCACCATAAACTTTATGCCTTAATGTATATTCAAAAATAATAATAAATTATTCACCATTTTTCCTCCAACATTAGGCAACTAATAAAAATTAAAATAAAAAATTGTACCTCATATTCAGAGGAAATCGAACCCTCACTCTTCCCATGCACCAAGTGCCTTAACCATGGCCTCAACCTCCATATGAGCTACCATGCTTGTTAGCAATCAATAGTGCATCACGTGCTTGAAATATGCATGTTATACTTTTCTTTGGCCAAAATGTGTGCGCCTTGAGCGCTTCCACTCAACACTCCCTCAACTGTAGTCCCTATGTTTCAAAAATAGAACCTATAGCCAAAAATTGTCTTCACTCTTGCCCACTCGCCACTAGGACATGCTACCTGGTTGACGCCAATAACTCAACACTTGTTCTCTTAAGCAAATCACATTTTCACATAAACCAGTTCTCACGAGATCTGTTTCCTCTTTGCATGCAATCATATAAAATAAAGAGCAAAGGTAATTGAAACTTAGGACTTTGGGTATATTTATATGCTCCTCCATTTCATTAATGACATCGGTGCTCACCAGACTTCCTTCCATGATATCAATGTTAAAGGCTCCGAATACCTTTAATTTAAAACCAATCCAACTTTAGGTTTGGGTAAATAAAATTGCCATAAAAATTTGAAACATTTTCCTTAAACCCAACCTTCGGTTTTATAAAGAATACTTAAACCCTTTTATTTATAAAATATTATAATCAAAATTATAAATATTTTATTTGGGTTTTCTCAAAGTCACTTTAATAATATTATAATAATAATTATAATATTATACCTTTTCACTATCTCAGATAAATACTTCCTTGGAAGAAGTAAAACTACTTTCTAACCCATTATATTAGGTGTTCACTAAAGATATTTTGGCCCATTATGACTTCCATTAAACTTTGCACTCAAACGGGAGAAGAGCTATTATTGGAATTTTGACATCAGTGACAACTTTGAATTAGGGACTCAAAATGTCCAACAATCTCCCCCTTTGTCATTGATGGTAACCCATATTATTTTTACTAAAAATTTGGCCTTTCTTTTTATTTTGCTTCCCTAGGATATTGCTCCTCCTAGCTCAATGCTCTCTCAAATATAAAATATCTCCCCACTACACAAATATCTCCCCCTTTCACATCAATGGCAAAGGGTCGCTTTTGGGTCTCGGGGCTAAGAATGAGCCTCTTAGCTTAGCCCATCCCCCACATCCTTTTGAGGTGTTTAATTATGGGGTGGGAGTATTTATACTCCAAAAATGCATTATTATTTGCCTTTATCATATTCCCTTCTTTTCTAAATTTTCTAATTCCACCAACTATTTCAATCTGTGTCATCATTCCTGTTCTTGTTCCTATTCACATTCATGTTCCTGTTCCTATTCATGTTCCTGTTCACATACATATTTTTGTTCCTGTTCATGTTCCTGTTCACATCCATATTCCTATTCCTGTTCATGTTCCTATTCCTGTTCATATCCATGTTCTTGTTTCTGTTCCTATTCCTGTTCATGTTCATGTTCCTGTTCTTGCTCATACATGTTTCTGGAATATCTTCTCTACACCACTTTTCTATGTGACCATTATTATTGCACTTATAACACTTAATTATATTATTCCTTTGAGGTACAAATGTCTTAGGATTTATCCTAGTGAAGCCATGTCCACTTCTTTCATGAACCTTGCAATCCATTGCCTTGTGACCAAACTGATTACATGAGTGGCAATACCCATGGAAAATCTATCCATTCCCATATTACTGTATTTCATTTGTCCTACATTGTGAAGCCATGTGACCAAACCTGTGACATGAAACACATCTTCCATTGAAGCTTCATTATTTTGACCTCATTGGTCTCCTTTTTTTATTGTTGTTCCATCTATATTTTCTTTGTGCATTGTTCCTATATTTTTTTGAATTCTCTATTGTCCAAATCTTCCTCTAATGTTTGAATTTATTTTACATTGTCTTCTTCTAAAGTATCTTCATCTAAATATTCCTCTTCAGAACTTGAAGTTAACTCTCCTTCTTGTTTCTTTTGAGCCTTCTCAAATCCAAGACCTGTATTACTTTATGTAGGCTTTTGTTTCTTGATGAACTTATCCAAGTTCTTTGAGCTATTTTTAAATCCTTTAATATTGATATTGGAAACTTCTAAATATTCTTTTAGTAGTGCCACTTCTTGTGCTAACTTATCACATTCCAAGATCTTTGCTTCTAGCTTATCCTTGAACCTTTTTACGTTAGCCTTTGATTTTTCTAAATCCTCTATGAGCAATATTCTCTCTTCATAACATTATTGAAACTAAATTTCAAGTTTAGAGTGTTGCTTTATTACCTTATTTGTTGTGTCAAGGGCATATATAAGTTCTCCCTTGAGATCATATCCATTTTCTTCTGAATATTCCTCTATTTGTTTGCCTTTTTCCATATCTTTGTTTTATTTTGGCTTATCTTCTATAGGATCACTTCTTCTTCTAAAGCCATTAGAATATTTTCATCCGGTCCTTCAAGTGCATTCTCATATTCATCCTCACTAAAAATATAACCATTCCTTGTACAATCATATTCAATATGTCCAAAGTTACCACATCTAAAACACTTGAGAATAACTGAAGTCTTTTTATTAACTGGTTCTTTTTCTTCAATCATAAATAGGATTTCATATTTATCATTATCTGAAGAACTAGCATCACTATCATTTGAGTACTTACTTGCATTATCCACATAGTAGCTCCTATTTGGTCTTTGGAAGAACTTTTTTCCTTGTCTATTTGTCCATCCTTGCTTTTATTTTGATGCCTATATCTTTCTGATTCCCTATACCTATGATCATATTTTTCTTTACCATTGTTTTTCTTTGGTTCTTTACAATCTGTTACAAAATATCCATACTTTCCACAGTTTAAAAACTTAATAGATCTTAGATCTATAGTTCTTCTAGAACATTTATCTCTTCTACCATAATTGGCTTCTTCATCACTAGAAGACTCATTGCTCGATTCTGACTTCTTACCCTTTGTTTCTTTGTTCACTTTCAATGCAACCTCCTTTGAAGGGATATGATATTTTGTTCTTACTCAAAGGTTGTAAGCATGCCAAGAAAATAATTTATTATCAGACAATCACTATCAATAGATGTTTCTATAGCAGAGACCTTTTCACTATATCTTTTTGGAAGAATTCTCAAATTCTTATCATAAGCATCAGATTCATCGACCTTCATTCTAAGTCCTCTCATCTCATGTACAAGTTCATCAATCTTACTGAGGTAGTCATGAATGTTTTCATCATCCCGCATTCTTAAGTTTTCAAATTCTCCTTTGAGATTTTTGATCTTATATTTCCTTACACCTTTATCTCCTTCATATATGTTATGCAGTAGTTCCCATATTTCTTTTGTTGTTTTACAATCCATAACCTTCATAGATTCTAATTTATGCAAACCTTTTATAATTGTATTCATAGCTCTTGAATTTTCATGCATTGGAATATTACCTTCCTTATCTACAGGAGGATTGATTTTTGGATCATATCCAAGTTCCACTTCATCCTAAACTTCATTTCTAAGTGCCAGTAGGTGAAATCTCATCAACATACACCAATACAAGAAATCACTTCCATAAAATATTGGTGATGTATTATATGATGACCCATATATTTGATCCTTTTGATCCATTGTGTCTTTGACCACTTTTCCTTCAAGTTATCAAACTCTTTTGAAGGAACCTACTCTGATACTAATTGAAGAACACAAGATTATACTCAGAGGGTGGGTGAATAGTATAATATCACTTTTTACTTTTTATCTCAAACCAATATATACAATTTAAAGCTAGAAATATCAACAACAATAATAAAATCAATGTACACAACACCACACACAATAGAGACACCATAATTTATGAGGTTCACCCAATGCGAGCTAATCCACGAAGAAAATATTTTACTAAAACTTTATCAGTTGATCTCTTGGGAATCCTTTCTCGATTACAATGTTTATGGACCTCTATCAAAAGGAGATGTTGATCCCCTAAATCTGGTTTGTGGATCTCTATCCATAGTAGAACTCCTTCTCATCTAATCTGGATGGTGATCCTATAGAAGACTACTACCTCCACTACACTGGCTTGTGGATATCTCTCTACTAAATACTCTTGTCCCCACTTAGAAGACCTATCCTCATTGCCCTAGATGATGGATCTCTATCCACTGGAGACTACTATCCTCTCTGATCTGTCACCTCTGAATCTCTATCTCAATTTTGTACTAAACACAATCTAGTCGATCTAGCACAACTCTGCTCAACTCTTGTACTAAACATAGTCTAGTCGGTCTAGCACAAGTCCACTCAAATTTGCACTAAACACAGTCCAGTTGATCTAGCACAAATATGCTCAACAAGTCCACTCAAAACCTACTCCAATATTCTCAACAGGTCCACTCAGAACCTGCTCAAATATTCTCAACAAGTACACACAAAACTTGTCCAAATATTATCAATAACTCCTCTCTAGGACTTAATCAAATTTGTATTGTAATCTTCCATAAAATCTCACACAAAATTAGTCCACGAGTCTTCTCAAAGACTTACCTCAAATCTGCTTAAAAAGTCCATATAGAACTTGTCCAATCTCATAGAAACATAAAGAGAATTGTTAGAGACTCAATATGTTCTACACTCAATTCTTAATCACTTTCTCAACTCAAATCAATCTCATAGAATCATAAAGAGAATTATTAGAGACTCAATATGTTCTATTCTCACAACTCAATTTCTTTCACAACTCAAATCAAAATATAGAATAGTTTGTTTCATGGAACTTGAACAATCACTTCATACATCCACTTGAATAGGTTCAATCAACTCTAGTCAACCAATCTCTCAAGAAGCAACTCTCACTCACAAACCCTAGTCCAAGCATGTAACCCCAACTCAAAATATTTCCAACAATGCTTAACAAAAAATCTCACATAACAATGATACTCATGTTATTTTCAAACTCTAGTTCAAGTTCTTTGTATAACAATTTACTTCAACAACAATGATCATAAATCAATATTCACATAACAATGATACTCATATTCTTTACTAACTCAAGTTCAAGTTCTTTGCACAATCCAATGGCTTCAACAACAATGCTAATAAAACAAGGTTTTAATCACAACACTTAATTTCATAAAACCTTGAAGCATTAAATCATACACTTTAGAGAAGGAAACCCTAATCAGATCCTTTTCACTCCAAACTTAATTTTCAATAAAGCCAATCAACCAACACAACCAAAGAAGAATTTGCTCATACCTTTTTTCTTGACAAGGAGTTGATCTCACGAATCTGCCACACTCACAAATTTATCTTTTCCAATCTCAATAAGGGTTAGAAGACTTTAATAATAACAAAATGCAAAATGATGACCCAAAATACACAACTCAAAAATAACATTCACCATGTCTTATTTTAATAGAAAAACCTTTATACAAAGATAATGCTCAAAATTTTTAATAAGAATTTAATCAAAAATTTACTAAAAAACCTTATTACTCCTAAAATAATAAATCTCAAATACCAATCCCTCCAAAATAATCCTCAACAATCATTCACCATAAAATTTATGCTTTAATGTATATTCAAAAATAATAATCAACTATTCACCTTTATTCCTCCAACATTAGGCAACTAATAAAAATTAAAATAAAAAATTGTACCTCATATTCAGAGGGAATCGAACCCTCACTCTGCCCATGTGCGAATCACCTTAACTGTAGCCTCAATTGCTGCACGAGCTACCATGCTCATTCACAATCAATAGTGCATCACGTGAATGAAGTACGCACGCTCTCCTTTGCTTTGGCCAAAATGTGTGCACCTTGAGCACTTCCACTCAACACTTCCTTGAATGCATTCCATGCATTTCAAATGCAGAACCTATAGCCAAAAATCATCTTCACTCTTACCCACTCGCCACTAGGACACGTTGCCTGGTTGGCACCAATAACTCAGCACTTGTTCTCTTAAGCAAATCACATTTTCACATAAACCAGTTCTCACGAGCTCTATTTCCTCTTCGCATGCAATCATATCAAATCAAGAGCAAGGGTAATTGAAACTTAGGACTTTGGGCATATTTATATGCTCCTCCATTTCATTAACAACATTGACGCTCACCATGCTTCCTTCCATGACGTCAGCGGTAAAGGCTTCAAATACCTTTAATTTAAAACCAACCCAACTTTAGGTTTGGGTAAATCAAATTACCATAAAGCTTTGAAACGGTTGCCTTAAACCCAACCTTGGGTTTTATAAAGAATACTTAAATCCTTTTATTTAGAAAATATTATAATCAAAATTATAAATATTTTATTTGGGTTTTCTCAAAGTCACTTTAATAATATAATAATTATAATTATAATATTATACCTTTTCGCTGTCTCGGATAAATGCTTCCTTAGAAGAAGTAAAACCACTTTATGACCCATTATCTTGGGTGTTCAGTGAAGATATTTTGACCGATTATGACTTCCATTAAACTTTGCACTCGAACTAGAGAAGAGCTATCACCAACATCTTGAAATCAATGACAAAATTGACTTAGGGACTCAAAATGTCCAACAACATTGCATATTTGAACAAAAATGAACAATATTTTTGCATATCTGCTACTTTCTTCCATGTAGCATTTCTTTCTAAATAATGGTCTGACTAAACCTTAAACTAATCCAAAGTTCTTTTTCTCATTGATTTATATTAGAACTAAAGGATTCTTACTGGTTGAACCTTTATAGCCTCTGGGTTTGACATATACAAATTAGAAAATTCCACACACATTTAGGATTGGAAATGTACTTTTTAAGCAAATAAATATCAAAGGTTTTGTGAATCTTGGACATATTGGGTGGTAAGGCAAGTCGGTATGCCACATGATTAATCCTCTTTATGATTTCAAAGGGCCCAAAAAAGCAAGGATCTAGCTTTATGGATTTAATCATGCTCTTCTTAGGATTTACCCTTAGAAACACTTTGTCACCCACAACAAAATATTTTTGTGATCTCTTTGGATCAATATAACTTTTATGATATTTTGTTGCTTCCTTTAATATCTCTATTTTCATCCTCCATTGTTGCTCCATTTATTTGACCATGTTTGGACCAAATACAATTCAATCTTCTGGATTGTCCCATGTCAATGGTGTCTTGCACTTTCTACAATACAAATCTTTAAACGAAGCCATGTCTATGGTTGAATGGTGTCCCTTATTGTAGGTAAATTTTACCAAATGCAAGTAATCCTCACAACATGTTTTCTGATCCATATAGTACATGTAAAGCATATCTTCTAGCACTTGATTTACTCTTTCAGTTTGCCCATCAGTCTCTAGATGGTAAGCAAATCTGATATTAAATCTAGTATTATTGGCATGATGAAAATATTTCCAAAACTCAGAAGTAAATTTTGGATCCCTATCTAAAATAATTACCTCTAGAAAACGATGAAGCCAAAATATTTCCTTGGAAAATATATTAACCACAATTACGATGTTATCCTTGGTGTTCTTGGGTATAAAGTGCACAACCTTACCCAGTTTTTCAACCACTACTAAGATTACATCTTGCTAGAACCTGTTCTTATGCAACCTTGCTATGAAATCCATCAAAATCACTTACCAATTTTGCATAGGTATATCATGCAGATACAATAAACCAGTAGGATGTCTATGTCCAAATTTTACCTTTTGGTACTCAAGGCATTGAGTGATAAATTCAATTAAGTCTCTCTTCATTATCGACCAAAAGAATGTTTTTTTCATATTCTCCCTCATGTTTGCTCCTCCTAGATGAGAAAAATATGGATATCTCTATGCTTCATTCATAATCATATTTATTAAATTTCGAGTCTTAGGAATTACTACCTTATTCTTAAAAATTAAGAAAACATCCTTGATGTGAAGTCCTTATTTTCATCAGGTTTCTTTTCCATCCTTTCCCAAATTTGGTTGTAGTATGCATCCTGATTTTACATTTTCTTGACTTGTTCCATCAAGTTGACATGGATGTGAGACAAAACTACTATATGTCTTCTCCTAGTCAACACATCGATAACTTTATTCTTTTTTCCCTAAATATACTCAATACCAAAATCATATTCTATGAAGAATTCCATCCACCTTATTTGCATAGCATTGATTAAATGTTGAGTTAATATATATTGCATACTCTAATGGTTTATCCTTTGCTCAAAGGGTCTCTTGACCAGATAATATTGCCAACTCTTGAGAGAAAAAGCTACAACTACCAACTCCAAGTCATGGGTTACATAATTAAATTCATGTCTTTTTAGTTTTATAGATACATAGGCTACCACTACTTTTTCCTATGAGATCACTCCTCCCAATCCTTCTAATGATGCATCAGTAAAAACTGAGAAACTTCCTTGAATATTAGGTACTTTTAGTATAGGAGGCATGGTAAGCTTTTAATTTAGCAAACCAAAGGCTTCCTCACATTTCTCTGTCCACTTGAATTATTTTCCTTTTATCTAAATATTAATTATTTCCGATGTGATCTTGGCATAGTCCTTCACATAATGCCTTTAGTATCCAGTTAAGCCCATGAAAATTCAAACTTCTATCACATTTGTACGTGGAGTCTAGTTCAAACTAGCTTCTATTTTCTTAGGATCCACTGTGATCCCTTCAATTGAAACAATGTGTCCTAAGTATTGCACTTATAACACATAAAATTCACACTTGGATAGGTTTCCATACAACTAACTTTTCCTTAATAGTTCTAGCATAATACAGAGATGTTCATCATGCTCTGTATTATTTTTGGAATATATCAAGATATCATCTAGAAATACCAGTACAAATATATCCAAGTAATTCCTAAAGATACTATTCATAAAATTTATAAATTTTTCTAGAGCATTTGTTAAACCAAAAGGTAATACAACAAAATCATAATGTCCATAACAAGTTTTAAAGGTTGTCTTATGTGTATCCTCCTCAACAATCCTCAACTGGTGGTATCCTGACATCAAATCAATATTTATAAATATTGTGGTATTTTTGAGTTGATCAAAGATATATTCGATTCTAGATAGAGGATATTTGTTCTTTATGGTTGCCTTATTTCATATTCTATAATCTATGTATAATCTCAAGGAACCATCCTTTTTATTTGTAAATAGTATTGCTGCTCCCTAGGGTGATACACTTGGTTTGATCAATCCTTTCTCTAGTAGCCCTTGCAATTGTACCTTCAACTCTTGCATTTCTATGGGATTAATTCTATAAGGAGATCTATGGATGGGTTTCATTCCATGTTTAATATCAATAATGAAGTCAAATTTCCATTTAGGGGGTAATCCAAGTAAATCCTCTAGAAAGACATCCCTTAATTCCTAAATAATTATATGCTTCTCAAACATATATTCCTTATTTACTTCATCCATTTCATTTATATTAACTACATATACTATTTCTCCTTTCATTATGGTTTTATTAAGTTGCATTGCTAATAAGATTTGAGGCTAAAAAGTACACACAACACCCCTATCATATGTGTACTCAATCCAACTATCCTGAAAGTTGGTTACTAATTTATGTACTTACATCTAATCCATTCTTAGGATTATTTCAATAGCATGCATAGGATCTATATACAATCATCCTACATATGTTCCACTAGGTAAATCAATTTCTACCATAGGATAAAATTGATTAACAGAGTAAGTTTGTCTTGAACCAAACTCGACCTTACACCCATGAGCCATGATTCCTAGCCTTTCTGAAATATATTTAGCTAAACGAGTGGAAATAAAACTATCCGTAGCACCACTATCAATCAATATTTTAACATTCCTACCAAAAATATTACCTTTAATCACTAGTGGCATGGCTTAACCATCAAGATTTTGATTTCTTGTAGTTGTATAAATCTTGTGTGCGGGCTCTGTAGGTGTAGTTTCTTTGTACATTTGTTTCTTTCCTTTGGAATTCATTTAAATTCTCCATGAACAAATAGAAGCATAATGCCATCCTATATAAATATAACATCCCGATTTTAGCCCTAGATGTACTTTTCACTTCTATCCCTCTTCTACTTTTCCATAGATGGAGAATTATATTATCCATATAACTATCTATTGTTACCCTTGATGGTGTTTTGGTTCTTCCCCTGGAACATTTCCTAAACTTCCTTTTCTTTCTATCATTTACTCAGTCCTATTGAGAGAAGTTATTACTTTCTTGTTTCTCTTCCCATTTTACAAAACCTGCACTATTTCTATTCCTTAGTGCCTCTCTACCTTCTTCATCTAATATTTCATAATCAAAGTAGAGTTTGAGATATATTTCTACTTTCTTATCCAGATCATAGGCCTTCTACAAAGTAACATGTTCTTGCATATCCACTTCTTGTCCTATTCTAGGATATGCTCCTAGTATAAACTTATGGACCTTCATTTTCTCATTATAAGAAGGTACATATTTCATTAGTTTGACAAATCTTTGATAATACTTTTCCACTGTCCTAGTTCCTTGGTGAAGTCTAGTGAATTCCTCAAATATTTGGGAATAAAAGTGTTTTGTAAGAAATCTATCTTTGAAAGCTTTTACAAACTCTTTCCATTTTAGGTTGAATATTGCCTCAAAATTCAGTTCATCACTAAATGCTTCCCACCAAGCTAGACCATCACCTTGTAGATGCAATGTGGCATAAGATGTTTGAGTGCTTGAGGAAAAATTCTTCATAGTGCAATAGGTTTCTATTTCCTTCAACCATACCTCAACCTTATCACCATATTCCTCTTCTTTAAACTTGGAAGATTTAAAATATTTCATTTCCTTGCCTAACTCAAACTCTAATCAAAACCTAGCCTGTTTTACCTTGGTAAGAGGTTCATTTGGATGACTAACTCTAGGGTTACCCACCTATGTCTCTTTACTTAAAACAACATCCAATTTTTTTTTTGGGTTTCTATCTATTCTTGGATTCAATCCACTATCTTAATGAGACTCTCATTAATAAGATTTTTCCTTTCATCACTAGGGTTCCATGAACCCACTTCTATATTCCTATCCTCCACATTAGTCTATCATGTCTCCCTTATCAATGTGGTAGCACTTCCTCTTCTTCTCTTTGGTGGCATTGTCCATAGCAATACACATAAGAGGTAGTAAAAATTCATTGGCAATTAGTCTTTCAAATTGCTCTTCTTACTAATAATAATTTACCCTATCATCTCAAGAAATTCAACAGATTTACTTCTAATAGGTTTTCTATTGGCAAGGGTCATTTCCTTCATAGGTATGCTTCCTATCACATATCAAAACTATTTTCTACATAGTGAACCTTTCCCACTATGAACCATGCTCTGATACCAAAATATCATCACCCAACTTTCAACCACTATATTTATATATATATATTTTCAAGGCTCTACAATCTCTATTCTAGAGTATCTATTAATGTCATGCTCGACTACTCCACTAGATTCTTCCTTGAGGCACACCCATCCTTATGTCTTACATAATTCTATCTATAAAAAATCATTGAGTGTAGCACCTAATAGGTTAAACTATCCATCGCAGGATTCGTTGAGCTAGTATTGACCACCCCTTCATTCCTTTGAAAGGCACACCAAGTACATAATATACATAGGTATTTTTATGCAAAAGGTACCTTATGCATGTGGGGATGACTATCCATCTCATCTCTATTTGAGCTAGACATCCCAAAAAGCCTCATTCTTGATTCCATAATTTGAATCATAGTCTTACACATCCATACATTTCATTTTATTACATTACGTAATACTATTCTATTTTTAAAGTCTATCCAATGGCACAAGGAACAATCCCTTACTCATTCATTAGAGTTTTCTATATTTATTTCCATCAAGGTAATTAGGTGTACTTGAAATAGTAAAAAACTAGTCTTTATATTTATCTATAAAATAATATGACACATTCATAACTAAGGAGTATTGGTTATCATTACTTGAAATATTCCTTTTAATTAAAGTACCACTCCACAACCCAATTCATTATTAATACACAAGTCCATAATAAGTAAAAATACCACAAAACCATAACAGAAGTTTTTACACTAGGAGAAACCCCTCATGGTAAAACCCAGGCTCAATCCAAATTTCTCTTTAATTCATTAATAAATTGAAACCATACATTATTAAAGGCTTTCCTCTTAGCCTACTAAAAATAATGTCTTTACGTTCATTCCATCTACATAAGCATGTAGACTGAACTTATCAATCATTGCAAAGTAATACTTGGATTCAAAAATAAGATCTTCCTCTAATATCTTGACATAGTAGAGGTCTTTGTTCTCTCCACTAGACTCCCACGTTTTCCTCTGTGGTTAAAGGTATTTAAACTCAGAACTACCAATCCCTCTTCATTTGGGTGATAGGTAGTCCTTGCATTAGTAACACTGAGTGAATATACCAAGATATATTCATCTAATTGACTAAGAGACATCTCAGTCCATATCCTATAGTTTATTGTTTGTTCCAAATAAAACCTACTAAAATAAAAAATGAGCACAATTTATAAAGAAAACCAAACTAGTTTAACCATCAAGCATTGAATTCATTTCTAGGTAAGTGAATAGCTGATGACTCAAAAGTTTTAACAATTTTCCAAATCATTGACATCAAGGATTCAATAATAATAAACATAGTCGGTGAATATAGATCATCCAGACGTCGCTTGGCCAACTACACATTTCATACCTATGATCTCTATTTATGGAATTCACATCACTTTGGTCAGCCATATATTAAATTAACCATAAAACTATTACAATAGTATATTTTTCTTTTCATTCTCTGATATGATGGGAAAACATCCGAATCCAACCCAAAAATATCCTTAGAAAAATATTAAAAATATTATACAAATGGGTTCTATAGAGTACCACTATTACCCTAGCAACATTCGGATATAACAACCCCAAAATACCAGGGATGTTAGCTTAATATAATAGTTCCATTCCAAGCTATTCATAACCATCGGTGACACCACTAATCATAGATAATAAATGTTTCTCAAAACTAGAGCATTTCAACTAGATACACTATTAATTACCCATTCCAGAATAAGCAATATGAGTCATACATTTCTCATGTCTCTTTCACTACACAATGATTCACATAGCATATCCTTAAACTCATTCCCCTACTAAAAATAGTAGACTCTCATCATGGCTAACTTCTCATGAAAAAGAAAGGATATGAAGCATAATCCAAGGCTTCTTCCATTGTACCAATGAAACACAAATTGCAATGATTAAACATACCTTATCCAACATATAATAGGCTCTATCCATGTTAATCATTCAATTTTTCAAAGGTTATAAAATAATCAACACAATAACTTCTTTCACTGCACCAAAGACTCATAATATCACACATATTCTATCATTATTTTAACTAAAAAAAAAAAAAATTAGTTTCTAATAACATATAATTTGTATATGAATATGAAATTTGAATGTAATGCTTCCTCCAATCACTGTAGTTTACCATTTCTAATATAAAATCTAGCACATCTTATCATAGTTTTGACTTTTCCCAAATAGATATATAAAACATATTTTCATTTCTCTTCTCGCTATGCCAACGAAATTCCAACTAGAGCATCATACCATAATTTTACAAATTCAAGGAAAATAAATTGACAACAACATCTCTATAACACAATCTATACTAATTTCCATTAATAACCAATAGGTGTCCAATTAGAAACAATATAAGTAAATATTTTATCAAAACATTATGTTCTTTCATGCAAGCCTCCTATTTTTGTTGTTCTCTCTCTACCCTTCCAGCTCTTTGCCCTTCGCAACTAAAAATCAAAAAAGTTTTTTTTTTCTTTTTTCCAACCCCCATATATTTTCTCCAGGCCATCAATACTCATCCCTCCATGTCTACCAAACACCACTTACCTCTTACTCTCATTATGCCACTTCCTATCATTTTATGGTATCCTACGTCTTCGATGCCAACAATAAACCCTTTCATTAATTTAAAATAATGCACGAATTAATAGAACTATACTTGGATTTATTGCTTATTTTAAATGGATACTCCCATCATGGGACAACCAAGATTATTTTTATTTTAAATATTACTCATCCATTACATGAAGATTATTCAATTGACAATTATCCATCCTCAAGGTCTTCTCTACCTGTTAATATTATAAGACAAGACATTAGTACATAGTCCTAAACTAGGATATATATATAACAAATTGGTGAGATTTCTTATATATGTGCAAAGTTCTTTTCAACTTGTAACTCAATTAAGATCAATTATCAGTTCTATGAGAAACATTTCCAATAACTCATACATAAAATAATATGTCATTTCATTAATGGAATATAACATATTTTCCACATTATGTATGATTGGACAATAATTATGAAATATAAATCATCCCTTAAAAGAATAAATCATCAAAACATAAATCCATACACATAAATAAGTCTACAAAGGGAGGGTCATGATATTTTGGAAGAGGTTGGCTATGAGTAGCCAAAGTTAATCACAACTGGATAAAGGATATGATCACATTCAAGAAATCATAGTATAAATTTATGATTAACCTAAATAATCAAGAATCAGTGAGGATATTGCCATGATAAATGAGTTGTGTAGTTATTCAGGTGAAGAAGAGTATGAACCTAAAAAAGAGGGTATTTTATACTTGGAAAACTATAGCGAACATGAAACTCAATATGATAGTGTACTTATCCATTGTTACATGGATAGGTATGAGATGTTTCAATGTATATTCATCATGATGCATAAAATCAAATGAATATAGGAATAGAGAGTTGATTCTAATGAACCTTGGGAAGTACTATTATGCAATCAATATCCACAATAGGATGATGATGATATGGGGACCACACGTATATTTGCAAAAGAGGAGGAGGTGAGACCCATTATAGAAAGGCAAGAATTGGTACCTCACCTTGGTTAAAGAAGATGAATTCTGGTAAGGTTTATAGAGAAGATGAACCAAATGATAGAAGAGGAGGAAGAAAGGATTTATGCAAGTGAAACAAGAAATCATGAACTAGTACTACTAGCAATTAATTGAGAATAGCATGAAGAAGCCAACCCATTAGAAGCAGTGTATCCACAATTGGAACAAATAGAGTTACCTCAAATAGTAGAATATCAATGTAGAAAATGACTGATCGTACAATATGAGGATAGAATAGACACCTTTGATATGGAAATCCTAGATTCAAATTAAGGTGGATCTATAGAAGAAGAGTTAGCAGGACTCACTCTGTTAGCTCAGATAGGTATGATGCAATAGAGAATGCTACATAAAGCACAATAGTTGTAGGAGGAGTACAAGTTATTGCAAGAACATAATGTGAGACTTCATGGAGAGATCATTCAAGAGATGGATGACACTATGCAATGACTTGAGGAGCAATAAGTTGTGTGGCAAAGGAAATAGGGTATAAGATTTGAGAGTAGGGATGAAGTACCTCAAGAAAGGGAAAGTCCACAAGAATGTACAAGTTCTCAAGGAGAGGAAATATACCAAGTTGAAATAAGATATCCCATGCACGATCCACTAGTCACTAGAGAAGTGGCTAAGGTAGTATGGTAAGATATTGAGCAAGACCTCACATATCCTAAGCCAAAATGAATCTTAAATGATGAATCAAGTGATTCTAGTGAGGAAGGAATACCCTATTTAGAAAGGGATAGTGACCATGAAAGTGCCAGTGATGACCTCTTAGCACAACCAAAAGCACTCCATGCTTAACCAGATCTGGATACCTATGAGATAACCTATCAGTAATTAAGAAGGAAAATAAGATAAGTAAGAAGACTTCAATGAATAACGAAATTGCCAATGGAGTGGTTAGCATAAATAATGGATAGTCATAATAATATTTTAGATCAACATTAACAAATATATTAATATGCTAAGGTATATATACAAATTCTATAGGCTAAAGATAGCCTAACCAATTATTATCATTAAGATAGCTAACCACAACAAATGATGCTAACCACTAACGATGCCAATAATAAAAAAGCACATTAAACATAACAACCATAAGATATTCTAACAACAAATATCTTCATGGTAATAAAATGATGTAATAACCTATATCTACCATGTAGTAAATAAAATCTACCCTAACATCCCCCATTTATTACATTATTTTGATATACAAATAGTGTTACGAAACAACTCAAATTTGACACGTGCAAGTGCCTTTGTGAAGATATCTACAACTTGTTCATCGGTGGGAATATATTGGAGTTGTATATTGTATTTTGGAAATTCATAATGAATGAAATGACACTAAGTGTCAATGTGTTTGGTATGTTCATGATGTACTGGATTCTTGACCAAGTTCAAAACACCTTGGTTGTTACAAAATAAGTAAATTGGAAGTTTCTTGGGAAGACCCATACTTGCCAAAATATGACTCAACCATATCATCTCGCACACTGCTCCTCATGTTGTGTGATATTCTACCTCAGTTGAAGATAAAGCAACCACATGTTGCTTCTTGTTGTGCCAAGAGACAGCTCCAGATCCTAGATGGAAAATATGTCCCGAAGTTGATTTTCTATCATCTATAGATCTAGTATAGTCAGAATATATGTAACCTTGCAATAAGAATTTATCATTCCTCTTGTATTCTAGGCCATACTCAATAGTACCACAGATATAGTGGAGAACCTATTTTCCTACTTTCTAGTGACTAAATTTAGGTTCTTGCATGAACCTTGAAAGATAATTTACAACAAAACAAATATCTAGCCTAGTGTTGGTCATATATATAAGACTCCAAATCAATTATTGATAGAGAGTACCATATACCGATGGAAAATCATCATATCATGAAAATTGTAACCCTATTTCCATAGGATTTGCTTTAGGTTTGCTATCAGTAATACGATATTTGTCGATCAATATCTTGGTGTACTTCATTTGTGTCACCCTAAGGTGATTCTTTTTCTATTCCACTTCTAAACCAAGACAATAGTGGAGAAGTCCTATATATATCATTTCAAATCACCCTTCATTGCAGTAATCAACTTATATGAATTTCCAGTGATGATCATATCATCTACATAGAGTACAAGGATCACTATTTCTGAACCAATATTCATAGAATAGAGATTTGCATCAGAAGGACTTCTCATAAATCCTTGTTGTAGGAGGTGATTGTCTATATTTATATATCATGCTCATGGGGATTGTTTCAGTCCATACAAGGATTTAACCAATTTATAAACTTTTTTTTCTTGGCCTTCTTCAACAAAATCCTTGTGGTTGAGTCATGTATACTTCCTCTTTCAAATCAACATTCAAGAAGATACTTTTGACATCTATTTGATGAAGTTTCCATATGTACTGTGCTGCCATAGCATAAATAACATGAATGGTAGTTGAAAGAAATACAGAAGAATGGCATACCGATATGATGCAAACAAAAATGGATACAAATGCTAAGTCCTACGAATGCAAAGAGCAATGCATGAAGGAAATGACGCAGAAACGAGATGTGAGAAAACAAAAGTGGGGCCTAATTTATTGATATTGCTTTTAATACAATTACAATACATCCCCCATCTAGGTCTTAGAACATTTGATATAATTTTTTACACTAATGGATGCCCAAAGGAAGTCACACTTCCAAGATCGGATGGTATGCTTCCAGCGTCTTCTGCGTGCCCACATTCGAAGTGGGCAGGATAAAATTTGTCGCCACTTGTGTCAATATGTTTGTCATTCCTTGCTACCCCTCTAGTATTCTTGGTAGTGATATCCTACACACATAAAGACAACAACTCGTTAATAGCATATGTGTATCTAGAAAAACATGCAATCCCCAAGGCCTCCAGTGGGTGCTTGTGGGATATCAGTGATGAGATTGATTAATCGATTACAGAATGATATATGAATGTAAAGAACAAATTCTAGAATTTGCATTACCTAATTTTGTGTCGAAGCGAATTCAGACGGCCCCGTTATGCTCTTTTGCCTGTCGGGGGCCTCTCCAAAGTGAGCACTTCAATGTCCCACCTATGCTTATCCAAATCACCTTAAAATAATTTCTTAGGTATGTGATTCTAAGACTACCCAAATGCTCAGAATTTACATATCCTTCCCATATTCTCCTATACATGACAGGGGCACCCTACGAGCTAGTTAACACATAAAATAATAAAACTATAGTCAAATCGTGTCAGAATGAGTTAAAAATTTAATAGATGCATTAGGTTATCATCTAGGAAATATTTCAAAAATAACATTAAGGAAATCATGCACATATTTCTAATAAATTTGGGGTGGGACGCTGGGGACTATCGTAAAACTTCCAAAAAGTGACCTTGCAAATGTCCTACCTAGAGGCCTCCAAAACTCTTGAAAACTTGTGGTTAGACTAAAAACAACATTTTGAGATGACCCAGAAGGTCATATTTGGTAGATTCTACATAGGTCATCCTGTATCTAAAGGCACTCCCTGCAGGTTCATAGACGCATAAAATGACAGAAACCAGGTCAAATCATGTCAGAAAGCAATGAAATTTGGATAGCAGCATAAGTACATCAGATATAAAAAAATGCAAAAAGAACAGTAAATAAATCATGCACATATTTCTAATCATTCTGGGGTGGGTTGATTAGGACTGCAACAGTTCGAGGGGCACCTGGGGGTGGAATGCCCACCATTTAGGGCCTAATTTTGACACCAATCCAAGTGGGATGGGTCCAAAACCTCCTAGGGGGTTGTGTCGACGAGTTTGGGATGGGATTGTAGCTGATTGTTTAGGTTTTGGATCTATATTGCGTTCCTAGTGTTCACTCGATAACCTCTATTCCAAAAGAGAAATTGGGGATGTAGGAAGCAAAAATAGGAATGGGGGTATAGTTCAACAACACTTCATTGCTCCAAATGCTCTAGCTCTATCCTCCTTTTGGGGTGAGGAGGCTCACCTTTTTATAGACCTAAGGGTCTCCTTTGAATGCACATGCGAGGGCACCACTTGGCTCACTATGCATTTTTTGAGGAAGAGAATATTCCTCCCTGATTTAGGGCCTCCTTGAATGAGTCCTCCATGATCAGGGTAGGATTGACTGAAGTCTCTCTGATTTAAAACCGTCCCTTGCATTTGCATTCCTTGAAGGCGGAGTTATGTGGCAGATTTGGGCTGCCATTTGTTAAGGTTTGAATTTTTTCCAGTCAAACCTACTAATCGTCCCACCCTAGAGTGATTGCTACTAATCGTCCCACCCTGGAGCAATTGTTGCTAATCATCCCAAGGTGGAACGAATAGGATTCTAATATTCCCAAGGTGGGACGAATAGGGAGAAAAGTTCTTAAAAGGTGCAAAACTGACCTATGACCTTCCAAAACTGATTTGGGAGTGGTTAGGACCACTTTTTAACCTCTATAGGCTGCCCTAGTGGGTATGTATGCCAATTCTGTCAGTGCTCATAGTCACATAATTGGATTGGTGATGTTTTGGTGTCTATAGATGCCCCTTTTTGGGATGCACTGTGTGTGGCACAGTGCTGAGCAAAAATAGATGAACAAAGAACTTAATTATTAGGGTTTCTTAGTAACCTAACCAAATTTTTATGCCCTAAGTATGGAAAGGGGCACACATTCTTGAATCATTGCATATGACGAGCTAAGAATCTTAAATCAAGTGTAACCTTTTTCAGTGAGGTGTACTTGATCTTGGATACTGTTCAGACATGAATAGGCAAAGGGCACAACCTTTTGTTCAAGTAACCTTTTCTTCATGCTTCCATAATACCAAGTGTTTGTTTAGCTTGTGATTATTGCTTATTTGCTGCCCCAAGCAGGAGCGTGATTGTCTTTGTCAATGATTCTTTGAATGCATGCCATTTCCTTGATTGGGTGTGTATTTGTTGATTGGTGACTAAGTGTGACTACCCCCTCAAGAGACGAATCAATGAGGGAATGACCAAAAATGAGAAAAGCGACGAGTCACTTGACCCAAGATGACATTTTTAAGGGTGCCTTTAGTTGTTTTTGTTGAACGCTTATTGCAGTTTTCCAACCATCGGACCTATTTTTGGTGGGTTTTGACCCTTTTTTTGACACCTATTGGGATAGAAATTATCGAAAATCCTCCTTACCGTGGAGTGGTCCAGCTATGCTAGCCTTATTATGGAGTAGGATAGTGATTATTTGTGACCCCGATGATGATTTTTCATGCCATGAATGCCAGGTGCAAAGGCACATTTGTTTCTACAGATTTATTATTGTTTTTGGTGCATTTTTTGGATGCAGTTTTTGTTGCTTTATTTCTTGCTCTGTAATCATCCCGGGGTGGGATGAATGCCAATTTTGTAATATTCCTAGGTTGGTACAAGTGATAACTAGAGTGCTCATCCTAGGGTGGAATGATTACAGGCCTAACAGCCTATATAAGGACCAAAACTAGGTTTTGGGCTCATTTGCAATATTTTTTTCTTGGCGATTTGGAGCAATGAGGAGGAGTGCGAGTGTGCATAGCGGAGTGCTACTAAAATTTTGTGGACATCATGAGTGAGAGAATCAGATATTCAAGTGGAGGATCCGAGGTGAGACCGGTATGATGTTCCTTCTCTCTGCCTATTATTCGTGCATGCTTTATATGAAGTTAAAAACTCACATATAAATGTTTGTTCACTTTATTTTGTTTTTAATGTTTTAAAAACCTAATTTTTTTGTGTGTCTTGGTTTGATTTTATTCGTATATCAAGTTGAAAACCTAATATAGGAACCAACATGTTTTTGTGCTCTGTTATTTTGTTGTTAATTTTCATATATTAAGGTCCAAACCCTAGTACACAACGACTATCTGTAATTTGTTTGTGTTTGTTATTAGGTTTAAAACCCAAAACATTTTCATTTTATTTTGTTGTTTTTGTTCATATTAAGTTGAAATCCTAATATATTTTGTTTTGTGTTTGGTTTATTTTCACATTAAGGTAGAAACCCTAATATGATTTTTATTTTGTTTTGTTTTGTTTTCTTTTTTTGTTGATTGTACAATTATTTTCATGTATGCTATTGTTGTTGTACAGTTTTATTTTAATGATTATGTACTTTTATTGTACATTTGTTTTACTGTAATTCTTATGCTGTACAATTGTAAATTGTAGTTTGTACTTATGTTGTACAGTTTTATTTTAATGTTTTTATTTATATTAAGTATGTACTTACTATATTTTTTTGTTTTATGGTGTTGTTTCAGGTTGTGAAGAGTCGGTACAGCCAACTGACTATTTTCTTTGATGCCTGGGATACCCTGACAGTTGTGGATTGGGAGTGGCTTGATGCCCTTGGGCTCAAGCACGTGATGTGTCTAGAGCCTATGGTGGGGGATCAGGTATATTTAACTACCCTGATAAATCTGTGGGATCCTCGCACGAACACTTTTCATCTCTCGATAGGGGAGATGACTATTACTTTGGAGGATGTGTTTCAGATTCTATGGATTCTAATAGATGGACTGCCTATTTGGATGACCCACCATGACTAGCGGATAGCGGTACTGACACGGTGTTTTGGTTCGATGATGGAGAGGGGGGTGGAGAGGGATGTGGAGAGGGCTGAAGTTGACTACCAGATAGGTGGTATTCTAGTGCGGTGGTGGCTGGAGAAGGGTGTATTAGGGGTGAGGCATGCTTTGATCATGACCATCATATCTAATATGCTACTTCCTGAGTTGGTTTTCACATTGGTGGGGTGTCCTAAATTAGCTCCACTCATTATGATATGGGGTCAGACATTATTGGCGTAGTTGTACGATGAGATGTACAAGGTCCACTACCAAAAGTGGAAGGGGATCAGGTGTAACTATATCTTGCAATGCTAGGGGTGGTAGCACATAGCTATGGAGCAGCCATAGGGTTTGCCTTGGACTACCCGAGGTGAGATGGTGGATCAAGAAATTAGCTATGTCAATTTATGGCGAAGGTCGAAGGAGCATGGATAGAGTTGACAGTGGGCAGGTGACGTAGGTCACTATATTGATGCCTTCTCTCGTCTAGTGCTAGGGCAAGTGTTATGGTGGTCATACTAGGACTGTCCAACCTGGCCCAAGGCTAGAGAGTGGCTCTGACAAGTGTGCAGGGGTAGATGGTTGATTGGGTAGCATGGTACAGAGTAGGAGTACTTCCCATATGTTTGGGTGATGTGGTAGTTTGGGGTGTGCCAGGGATTGCTTGGTGATCCCTTGATCTATTGGCATCACAATGACAAGATGACTCTAGTCTAGCCTACCATTGAGCTATTGGGTGAGGGGTCCAATGTAGTTATTGATGTACCTGACATGGATGATGTCGAGGTGACTGTAGAGTATGACCGATGGTGGATTATGCAATGATGGCAAAGTGATGGGCCTCTAGGAGGTATGGATACTACAATAGCAAGAGGTACAGGTGCAAAGGCATCGATGGAGGGTTGGGGGGTTCTGCTTGATGATGCTGACATGGTGGAGGTTGATTACTTCAGTGGTGATGGAGATGATTTAGGGGTTCTAGAGCAATGAAATGTACAAGATGTCTCATAGTAGTGGGTGCCAGAGCAGTAGGTCATCCTGGAGGTGCCCATGTCTTAGGCTATCTTAGGGGATGTGGAGGCTGGGCTTCATGCTGAGATAGCTCGATTGGAGGGTCTCCTATGGATATGGTGGGAGGAGCATAGATATGATTTGGTGGAGGTAACACAAGAGAGGTGTCTCCTATGAACTCAGTTGGCATAGTGGGATAGTGCATTGGCTGTGTATCACCAATGACATATAGAGTGGGGTCGGTACTAGATAGAGTTAGAGATAGAGTTTTTTCACCTTGGTGGATAGTTTCCTATGCTTTATGTAGGTGGTTCATCACACCGTATGAGAGATAGCGAGACTGAGAAGTCTGCATCATCTCATCACAGGTAGATAGGTGAGGGTAGTGTTGGTGGATAGGGTGCGAGGGCTGGCAACAACCACCCTGAGAGGTCCCATAGGACCCATACTACTAGGGGTAGTACCAGTCACATCGATCATGCATGATCATGGTGGCCCACTCCCTAGGAATTTGGGATTTTGAGTTTTTGATTTTTTTGTGAGGTCATAGGACCTTCTTATTGTAGCTTGAGGGCATTTTGGCTTGATATATATACATGACTCTTTTTGTTGTGATTATATACTTGTCATGGTTTATTGTTCTTTATGCACATTTATTTATGTTGATGTATGCATATGCTATTATGACTACGGATGATTTTAATTATATGATATAGATGTATGCATATGGAATGGATGGAATGATTTGTTGGTATACAGGTGATGGCACCATAGATTGTACAAGATTTATTGGCTTTCTATACTATGTGATTGATTTATGGAATAACTTTGCATTTGTAATTTTTGTTTTGTATTTTATGATGGTTATGTAAGTAATGAAATGTACACCAATTGTTTTAGAATGCAGTTAAGGTTTTTCTGAGACTCAGATGCTTTAACTAACTAGTCAATACTATACATTGTCTTACAAGACTTTCGAACAAGGTACGAATCAGACTTGAGTTTGACCAAGTTATTTCACATCCCCGTGTGTGTGATTGGGTTAATTGATGTGGTATTCATAAGGATATCGCCAATGCTAGGTAGGCTGTCTACCAAACCTGTACTGAGGATCACCTAATTAGCTCCACTAACTCCTTTGTTGCATTTAGTAAGATTAATCTATGACGCAATCTAGGATACCATAAGCTAGCTCATCCACATAACAGTGATCTATACATATGCCCAACAACTAATGTGACAGATATATCATCATGCGGGAGGTTTGCCACTAGTGACCAACAGGCTATCCACCAAACCGGGACTGAGGATCACCTCATGACATTTTGAATGTTGAGAGTTCCAGGGATTCAAGTTCGACTCCCTTCTTTTCTTCAATTTTATTGGGATACTTGCTCTCATATATAGTGATAAAAATCACTATTTATTTTTCTTTTTTTTTGAGCAAGGGATTTGAATTTTGAGTGATGGGGATCACTATTTCTTGTGCTTTTTGATGTGTGCACTTTGAAGGTTTTGATGTCAAACTTTGGAGTTTGTACTTTGACTTTTATAGTTTTTTGATGTTTGCAACTTTTTGAGAATTTGGGATTTCTGATAGTGGTAAAAACCACTGTTTATTTTGGGGGAATTGGGTAGGGAATATGCTTGTCCTTTTGCCAAATCTCAACATTATTGGGGTCATTCACATAGGGGGATGAGCGAGATAACATTTTCATTGTATGGTATCCTGGACCACTTTGTAGGTTTCATATTTCGTTCACACAACTTGGAAATTTTTATGTGTTTTAAGCTTGTGTTGGGATGCTATGTAACAAGGCATAATCCAAGTAAAACTCGACCTTGTAAAAATCAGTCTGACTTTGTACAATATTTGACTAGAAATCTAAAGATAGTTGAATGACGAAAACCCTAATGACATTAATATACAACTGACTATGATATGGTGAAAATGTGAATGGCGTTATTCTTGTTGGATCATTTACAAGATGGAAAAATGTGGAAAATGATGGAATTGTCGAGTAATTACATTATATGGTGCATTTGACATGTATGACCAACAAATATGCAATGTATGTATGTGATGCCTAATGCAACTCTCTCTTTTTTTTTTTTTTAATATTATGCATGAAAGTGAGATGCAAATTTTTTGTTATTTTTTATTATCTGTTGTTTTTGAATATTCGTTATGGACGGTTTAACCCGAATGGGTGCGGACCAATTGATTCTTACGGATCCTTGGAGGTTTTAACCAAATGGATTATAGATACCTTTGGGGAATTTTGGGTGACCAAGCGGTTGTGGGAACCCTTGGAGATTTTGGTTTGACCAAAGAGATTATAGATGCCTTTGGGACATTTTTGGTTGACCTAGTGTTTGTGGGAACCCTTGGGGATTTTGGTTTGACTAAAGGGATTATAGATACCTTTGAGACATTTTAGGTTGACCAAGCGATTGCGGGAACCCTTGGGGCTTTTGGTTTGACCCAAGGGATTATGGATACCTTTGGGGCATTTTAGGTTGACCAAGTGATTACGAGAATCCTTAGGGCTTTTGGTTTGACAAAAGGGATTATAGATACCTTTGGGGCGTTTTGGTTGACCAAGCGATTGTGGGAACCCTTAGAGCTTTTGGTTTGACCAAAGGGATTATAGATACCTTTGGGGCATTTGGTTGACCAAGAGATTGTGAGAACCCTTGGAGCTTTTGGTTTGACCAAAGGGATTATGGATACCTTTGGGGCATTTTAGGTTGACCAAGTGAGTATGGGAATCATTGGGGCTTTTGGTTTGACCAAAGGGATTATAGATACCTTTGGGGTATTTTAGGTTGACCAAGAGATTACGGGAATCCTTGGAGCTTTTGGTGTGGGCCATGGCTCTTTAAATATTGAATGGCCTCAAATGACTGATGTTCAAGGGTTCTAGTTCCTTGATTCATTCAAGAGAGGCGAGTCGGTATGTACTAGGTCCTATTTTACTATCGATTACATACGGACCTAACCAATTTGCCATGAAATTGTCCATTAAATGGGGTGGCAAGTTAGAATTTTTTTGGTTCTCTTTTAAGACCAGGTCACCAACCTGAAAGTCCCTCAGGTGAAATTTCATGTTATATGCTTTCTTAAGTCACTCTTGATAGATACGTAAATGCTCGAGAGCATTAACACATCATTCATTGAGTAACATAAGCTGGTCTAACCGGGCCTGTCGTGCAGTGTCATAATCAATGAAATATTACATTGATATGCGTAGGGAGGGTATTTCCAACTCGAGAGGCATGATTGCCTCGAAGCCATACACTAGCAAAAATGGAGTTACCCCAGTGGGTGTCCGAATGCTAGTGCGATAAGCCCATAGGGCAAGTGGTATTTGGATGTGCCAATCCTTATGACTATATGTGACCATCATATTAAGGATGGCAACTAGCATTTTGTTTGATGCCTCTGCTTGCACATTTGCCTATGGATAATAAGGTGTCAAAAAATTGTGCTGAATTTTGTACTTTGTTGTCAAAGCACGCACATCTTTATTCTTAAATGGCATCCCATTATTCGAGATGATCGTGGATGTAATACCAAAATGACATATTATTTTATGTAAAATGAACTCCACAACATGTGGCCCAGTCGTAGAGGTAAGCGAAATTGCTTCCACCCACTTGTTGAAGTACTCTGTGGCCATTATGATAAACATGTGATGACTTGACGATGCAGGGGAGATATTTTTGATGAGATATAAGCCCCACTACAAAAATGACCAAGCTGATTGGATCGGCTGCAAGGCTTGAGAAGGTACGTGTGTCAAGTTAGCATGGTGTTGACACTTCACGCACTTTCACACATATGTGCAAGAATATTGCTCTAAGGATGGCCAATAATAGACCATGTGAAGAATGCGCTTTGCGATGGCCATATCACTGAAGTGGCCACTGCATGTACCATATTGCACTTGGGTGATCACCCAAGTGGACTCCTACTAGTCCAAGCAATGGAGGAGGATTCCTTCATAGCTTCGAGGGTATAAAATGTCTCCTAGCAAGACATGTTTTACCGCTTTTTGTTTGAATGATATTTTCATGACATGCGACAATCCAAGTGGGAGGCTACCTAACTTGAGGTAGTCTCTTATGGGTGTGTACCAATCCTACTGATCAAAAACCTTGATGGTATGAACGATCGATCCCTCTTGAAGTTTGTCCCTAGCAAAATTTGAGCGGGAAAGAACTTGTAGAAATAGCATTGTGTTGCTATTAAGAGGGGTTGGGGAGAACAAAGACCCCTAGTTGGCATTATTTAGACTATCATGGATTCGAGAGAACCTATCCTGAGATGGTTCAATATGGATCAGGTGGATTCTTGGTGTTATGTTAGAGCTTATACGCTCCATCGTTGATTGCGATAATATTTTGACTTGAATGGTTGTCATATCACCATAAATATCTTGTGGGATTAGTGACCCCAAGGAGGCCATAGTATTTGCAAAACAATTCGATGATAGAGGGAGTGTCTCAATATTGTACCATTCAAGATTTTCCAGGAATTTATCCACAAGGGCTTTGTAGGCCTACAGAACTGGGCATTTGCATTGGAATACCCCTTTCACTTGGTTGACAATTAACATTGAATCACCAAAGATATTCAAGCATTTGATGTTCATGGCGATGGTTTTCTAAAGACCTATGAGCAAGGCTTCGTATTTAGCATTGTTATTGGTGCATGAGAAATCAAGTTTAAATGATAAAGGCATTGGAGCCCCTTGCGGTGTGAAAAACATGATTCTTGTGCCACCCCCTTGCTCACATTTAGAACCATCAAAAAATAAGGTTATGTCAGCCTGTGAATCAAGCTCATTAGAATCTGGTGGTTCTGAGACATGGAAGACCACATCATCAAGTAGCTCTATGGTCAGAGGCTGATCATCTTCGAGAGGAGCCTCTGCTAGTTGATTGGTGATGACTTGACCTTTGATGGACTTTTGTCCAATGAATTAGATGTCAAACTTCATCAACAACATGATCCATTTTGCCATGCAACTACTATGATAAGTATGACTCATCATGTACCGCAATGTATTCTCTTTAGACACCACATACATAGTATTGCTTAACATGTAATGGCATAGCTTTTTGGTGGCGAATACCATCGCCAAGTATAGCTTCTCAATGTATGCATAGTTAATTTCATAACTGACCAGGGTGCGGATAAGATAATAATTAGCCTATTATTTATGTAATTCATTTTTCTGGGCTAGCATGGCACCTAGTGCCACCTCTGTAGCTAAGATGTATAAATAGAATGGCACTCCTGGTCTAGGTGGTGCCAATACTTGCGATGAAGCATTGTTTGATGTTGTTGAAGGCTGACTGGCACTCGTCATCCCAATGAAATGCTGCCCCCTTATGTAATAATTTATTCATGGATCGGAACTTGTTAGATAACTATGCTATGAAGCACTTGATTGACGTGACCTTACCCTGCAAACTTTTGATCTGCCTGATGGTGGTTGGGGGAAGCATTTCAAGGATTACCTTGACTTTATTTGGATCTACCTCGATGCCTCATTTTGAGACTATGAAACCCAAGATTTTTCTAGATGTGACTCCAAATATGCACTTCTTGGGGTTTAGCCTAACCTTGTGTTCAATGATGCGATCAAGGATCTTGCGTAATTCATCAAGATGATTTTGGCAAAAAAGAGATTTGGCCAACAAATCATCCATATAATATTCTAAAGTTTTATGCATGTAATCGTGAAAGATGTATGTCATAGTGCGTTGGTAGGTGGCGCTAGCGTTTTTAAGGCCAAAGGGCATGACCTTATAACAAAATGTCCCCCAAGGCATTGTGAATGCCATTTTTAGTTGATCATTGAGATTGATATGAATTTGGTTGTATCCCGAGAAACCATCCATGAGGAAAAGCATTTCGTGGCCTATTGTAGCGTCTACCAATACGTTGATGCTAGGTAAGGGGAAATCGTCCTTGGGAATCGCTTTGTTTAAATCTTAAAAATATGTGCATATGTGAATCCTCCCATCTGGATTTTTGATGGGTACCATGTTGGACAGCCATGGTGGGTAATCTACGCAAATGAAAATCTATGCATCCAATAGCTTTTGTAGCTCGTATTTGACCATTAAGACCACTGTTGGGTGCATCTTACGTAGCTTTTTCTTGACTAGATTGACTATCAAATCAAGTGTCATATTATGCATGACTAGTTGTGGGTCTAGCCCTGGCATGTCTTTGTAGGACCATGCAAAAACCTCCTTCTTCTCTTTGAGAAGGGTAATGTAATTGGATTGCTCTTCAAGGGATAAACTTACCCCCAGCTTGATGATTTATGGATTCATTGGATCAAAACCAATGTCTATGTCAATCATATCTTAGATTGACATGTGGGATCCATCCTCAAACTAGTGTGGATTTGAGATCAAGTGGATATCATTTGATTAATTTAGATCTATGTTGGGTTCCTCTTCGGAATGGAAGATATCCTGAGTTTGTCCTAGGGTGAAATGAAACATCTCACCGCAAGGCCAGTACTCTGATGGGGATGGTGGTGAGTCAGCGTGATCCCAGTCTATGGCATCTAGGTCTAGATACAATGGTCATGTTGGATCATATTGATTGTGGATGGGGGTGATTAAATCAATGGAGATCATGTTGATGGAATGAATTTTGTCTCTATTGCCGCATGGGTGTTGATTCAGACATCCTTGGTGATATTTGTACTCTGACTTTGGCAATATGGGTACTGGCACAAAAGGATCGGCCCTATGTGTGGATAGAAGGATAGGGTTTTCCCTTGGCACTGATGGTCCTATAGGGTATCTAGGTGGGAGGTGCTCCCTATATACCCGAAATGGTGGATGAAGCACTTGGTTTAACTGTACTTGATTTAAATGCCAACTATGTCTTGGTCCCATATTTAGATGTTCAAACATATCATCGATGTCTATGTGGTATTCCTATTGCCTCATATGGTTGAGATATGCCATCTCAGTCTCATCCTCATAGTCGCTATCGAAGATCCATTGGCCTTCATTGGCTCTAACAACTATGTACCCCTCTGGATGGTATAGCGTCCCACTAGGCATTTCTTGATCACTATCCTCACTCTCTATGAAAATTGGAAATCTAGCACGTAGGTGGTCGATGTTGAAGAAGTTGTTAGGATCTTCTTCCTACGATGGATCACTTGGCCTTATGGCTAGTATGGGAGCCTCGTTTTGTTCGAGCATTTTGATTTGGTCCCTTCTTGGTAGTTTCGCTCTCTATGGGAGGGCTAAATTCTTTGGAGGTAGAAATTGCCCGATTGGAACATTAAAGGGGAATATTACCACAAAGTTCTCCTGATAGTCATCAATGGGTGTCACCTGCGAGTGATTGCTATCAAACATAAAAGGGTCCAAAGGTGCTACCTCATAATCTAACTCATATTCAAAATACCCCTCTTGATCTTGTTCATATCCCCTTTGGAGGTTACTTCTTGACCTTTCTCCTTCCTCGGTCAAAGGGGAGGGGTTGTTGAGGTCAACAAGGTTTGTTGTTAATAGTGGGAGATAATCCCCCAATGTGTATGTTTTTTTGGGATTGGAATATGGATCTTGTGCTAACCCATCCCTGTTGCCTAGACCTAGACCTTGCATGGTTTCTACCAATATGTCGAGGGGCAAAGGGTGGTTAAAAACTACTCCTAATTTATCATATTGCATCTGGTATCTTAGTTGACAAAGAGTGTGCATTCCTTGTTCATATCTGCCCAATCCATATCCATGCCAATTATATTGGTCTAGGTATTTCAAGGCAAAGTTCGAGTTGGATAGATAGTCAAAATTCTCAGCAAATGGCTCTTCGTCCTCTTCCTCTTGTAGGTAGGGTTCGATACCGTTCTCGAGGCCCCCATATACAAAATTGGTCTAATTTGGTGGGTAGCCTAAAGGGACAATAGTGCCGATGGGGAGGTGAGGTCTCCCCATATCTTGCATGGATTTGAGCATAGGTGTTGCCACAATGTTCTACACTAGGTACTCTCCCTGGCCTGTTTTGGCCATATCAACGGTAATCTTCGATGATTAAGGGGGAGGGAATGGGAGTTCTCCCTGAGTCCACTCCATGTTGGGTGAACTAGGTGTCTCGACTTCCCTTCGACTGGGCACCTCTTTGATAGAGATGGTTGAGACTAATGGTGGTACCTCCTATAGGGGCTTCTTATCATTGTCCTTCGGTGTGGCCACCATAGGTGGCATCGTTGGTGAAGGAACAAATGACGAAGATGGGCCAGGTTGGTGAGTTGAGGGACTCAATAGCGGGGATGTAGGCAAAATCAAACCCTATGTGGATGGATTCAATTGAAAGTCCAAATGTGTTGATGGAAGGGTCGATTGTGGCATCAGCTGCACCGCATTACAAAACTTAAAGGGCTCTAAGTCTGCTGGGACTACATGTACTTGCCATTTGTATGTGTATTTGAGGCATTGATGGGCTATCGAAGGGACACACTTCATGTCCCTAATCCAAGGCTGGTCTAGAAAGATATTGTAGGCCATATCACCCTCAAGGATGTGACACAACATAGGAATGGTAATTTTTCCTACTTGTATGGGTAGGACAATTGTGCCAACCATCGAGCATAACGCATCATTGAATGCTCGAAGAGTGTAAGTGGATGCCACAATGTGGGATGCTGGTAGCTTAAGATGTTTTAATACCTCTGTCATGATTATGTTGTTGGACGATCTAGTGTCCAACAACACCCTCTTGAATGGAATCCCGTTGACCCATGCAATGACATGCAGGGGTGGATCCACCATATCACCAATCACCGATTTTAGTTCGTCTTCCCTGAAGGTTATGATTGGTTCTGTGCATTATCTCACATCTCACAAAATTGTTGAAAGAATTGGGTTCATGGGGTTGTAGCTCAATGGCTTTGAGTATCTCCATCAGAGCCTCCCGATGGGGCGATGATTGTTGGATGAGCTCATAAATGGAGAGCCTAACCAACATGGTCCTTAAACTTTGAGTAAGTTTAGTCTGAATCGTGGCCACTGGTCTAGGTGGGTGAGGTCACGTAGGGTGTTGTGGAGGTTGTGAGACTGACAAAACATCTCCTATAGGTGCAGCGGGTGCGGATGTGTTTGGGTATCTTTTGTTCCATGTCACGATGCTTATCATCCCTACATATCCTTGCATGGGGTAGTTTTGTGTTACCTCGTTCACTTGTAAAGTCTTTACCTGTGTATCATGGGTAGGAAGGGGGTCTTTGAAGACCTCCATCTATTGGTTGCTCAGCACTACGGGACTATCTATCGTGAGTATTTTGTTGTCTATCAAGTCCTGCACTAAGTGTTTGAATTTCCAACAAGTGGAGATTTCGTGTCCTTTTTGTCAATGAAATCTACAATATAAGTCTTCCCTATAGCCCTTGGGTTTTGGTGTGTTGAGGTCTATGGGTCGAATTTTTGGCAAGTTTATCAGGTTTACCACGAACAAGTGGTCAAACAAGGAGTCTCTAGACTCTGTGAATTATGTGAATTGTTGCCTATGTCGACGGTGTTGATTTTGCTCTTATTTATGATTTTCCTTTTCATAGTTATCAAGAGGAACTGCCTGATAATTAGCCTTTGGGGGTTGTGTCATTTGTGCATGCTTTGGTATGGTTATGGCAACCTGATTGACCATGGTAGGTTTTGGTTGTGTGGGCCTAGTTCTAGTATTTTTGGGCCACTCTTTCTGGCATGGCTTGGCAATATTCCCATATTGTATTTTGATCTCCTCAATTATCCTGGATTGCACTAGGGCTTCTTCGAGGGTGGCATATTGTTGCAGCTGTAATATCACAGAGATCGACCTTAAGCAACTCTTTGAAAACATTTGAGTCATGTCGGCCATGGGAGGGAGGTAAGGTATCTTTGAAAGCAATTTCCTCCATAAATTCCCATAAGCAGCTATGATCTCATCATCATACTGCTTAAGTCTAGCTAGGTCACTTAAGGATGCCTTATTCTTGGTTTTGAAGGTAAAACATTCAAGGAACGCATCCACTAGCTAGTCTAGGTTATTGATGCTATGCTTCGGCAACTGGGTAAACCAATCTAAGGCAGGTCTTGTAAAAATGGTTATAAACATTCTCAGAAGCAATGCATCATTGTATTGAATGCCAAAGCATTGACTTAGTAACCTTGTTATGTGCTCTTGGGCATCCTTATTCCCTCTAAAAATTGCCAATTGAGGCACTTTGAAGTGGTCGGGGTATGGGGGTGCCGAAATTGAAGGATGCATAGGGTGACTATGGAGCTGGCATAAGGTGGGATTTTGGGGCCCCAAAGTCTTAGTCTCCATAGACTCTAAGTGCTCTAGTAGTGCTTTATATGCATCAGAGGATTCAATTTACTCTTATTTGGTTTGTTACCATTGTGAATTGCGAGGAACTTGAGGCCTATGGAGGGGTAGTCAAATAGCACCCCCCCTACCTTGGTAGGGCATTTCAAGCCGCTCTTCTTCTCACTAAAATTCCTCATAGTCCTCTTGAGTATTTCCTGGGCATGACCTATAAACATGGATGGGTGCACGAGGAAGGCACCCATCATTGGTTCTAGGAGTGGCCTCCCGCTCAGGTCTAGGAGGTCTTGGAGGCAATGCTTGATAAGGTCATGGAGACCTGTCTCATACTAAGGGATTGTACCTCTCATAAATTTCTATCTTATGCATGCGAGGGGTTGGAATCCTCTCATGCATAGTTTTCTAGAGCAAATCATCTGTCTGGTGCTGAATGCACTCTTTGTTAAGATGATACATTTGTTCTAACTACTGCTGATATTGCCTAAGCTGCATGATTTACGCTTGGCGGGTGGCATGTTTGGCAAATTCCAAGTCGATTTGTTCTATCGTCCTAGGTCTAGGAGGCCTAGATGCCTCCCCTACATATCTATCTTGGTCATGGTGATCCGATATCTCTATGGGTCACTTTCCTCTATTGATATTAGCAGCATTCACCCGAGGCTTTGGCCTCAATAGGTGGTCTTTATAATCAGTAGGTGCGAAGGTGCATTGTTCCTATACGATGGATTGCTCTTGAGGAATATACTGGTTTTCCTCGTGCCCCCTTTTATACATGTGAAAGGTATGGGAAGAGTTGGCTCACCCTATCTGAAGAGCCTTGTGCTCTAGATTTGGTCTATTAGTTCTAACAGTAATGAGGGGTGGAGGAGGAATGATATAATCATGTGGCCCCTCCTTATGAACCCTATGCTACTCTAACACTTCATCACATAGTGGCCACTTATAATGAGTGTCTAAGGGGGCCTTCCCATGTATGTAATCCTCCTGAGAGGATCCATGTTGAATGGGAGTGCCTCTCAAAGGAGTGCCTCTATGGCTGTAGTGGTATAGTGTGGACTATGTTGTGGGTCAGGCTGCCAAGGTGGTATAACCAAGTCCTTGGGGCTATAACGGAGGTGACTTGTGCCTCCTTGTATACTTTCCACAACTTCTACCCGTGATTGGGCTTGGCTACGGGTATACACCATGGTGGTGGTTTTTCTAAAAAGATACATATATTTTTATCTCCTTTACAATTTTTATGCTATACCAAAAAAAAGGGGACCACACAAACAAATAAATGATTATCTCATTTATAGATTAAATGTGTGCCCTATATCTAGTTCAATGTGTTTGATTTTTGTTGTTTAAATATTGTAAAGAAAACTTTGTTATATATGCATAATGAGGGCTCTTGTATCTCCAAAATGGTTGCCCCTTCAATATACCATTGCTAGGACGTTATACCAAACCTCTCAATATACCCGCCCTTACGTGAGGCAAACTATTGGTACGTGAGAGCATAACAGTAAGTGGAACATAGGCGGTATGGAAGGGGGATCACTCTATTTTTGACACCTACCATAGAAGAATTATCCTCATGCACGGGGAATCACCCCCGCTACACTTGGTCAACTTTCATCAGGATTTACATCTAGCAACAATCGCGATCAGGGTATATGTATGCAAAATCCAAACCAAGGTGGTGATGAAACCCACCATTGGTCTTGATCAAGTGTTGGGGTAGTAAGACCAACTCCTTAATGTTAATTTTATTAGGTGGTGTGTGTGGTTCCTTTTAATTGTGTAAAGAAAGAAAACATACAACAAAAGATGATTTTCACTAATGCAATGCTTTAAAGTACGTTTTATCTTTCAGATACAATTAGTAGCAAAAAGAAAATAACAAAATCTAACTAGAACTAAAATATATAATGATGACTTGCCATTTGTGCAAGTATAATGCATGCAAACCAGAGAAAAATGCATTCCTAATCAAGTTCCTTCCATTTAATTTACTCTATGTTTTTATTATTTTTTTATTTTATTGCAAGAAAGGAAAACAAACTACTTAACATTTCTATGCAAGTGTCTGAAAATAAAGCAAAGAAAACAGAAAATTACAGAAACAGAAAGCAGAGAAACATAAAGGATGTTCAGAAGGCCTACCTCTTCTTTGTCTAAACCAGATGCCCCTGAGTTTCTACTCAGAAAATGCACAAAGCTCTAATCATCCTGAGGTGGAACGAATAGTAGGTGTGCATTCATCACAAGGTGGGACAAATACGTATTCATCCTAGGGTGGCATGAGTAGCAGTCCAATGCTCGAATGAGTAACACCTGCAAAGAAAAACCATAAAATTTGGATCAAAAACTTGATCTTAATAGTAGGGGACAGGGTCCCACCATGATCACCACTAAAATAAATTCAAAATAATGGTTTACTGATATGATGCAAACAAAAATGGATACAAATGCTAAGTCCTACAAATTCAAAGAGCAATGCATGAAGGAAATGACGTAGAAACGAGATGTGAGCAAATAAAAGTGGGGCCTCCTTTATTGATATTGCTTTTAATCCAATTACAATACATCCCCCCTCTAGGGCTCAAAACATTTGATACAATTTGTTACACTAATGGATGCTTGAAGGAAGCCGCACTTCCAAGATCGTACGGTACGCTTCCAGCGTCTTTCGTGTGCCCACATTTGAAGTGGGTGGGCTAAAAGTTGTCACCACTTGTGTCTATGTGTTTGTCATTCCTTTTTTCCCCTCTAGTATTCCTAGCAGTGATATCCTATGCATATAAAGATAACAACTCGTTAATAGCATATGTGTATCTAGAAAAACATGCAATCCCCAAGGCCTCCAGCGGGCACTTGTGGGATATCAGTGATGAGTTTGATTAATAAATTATAGAATTATATATGAATGTAAATAACAACTTCTAGAATTGGTATCACCTAATTTTGTGTCGAAGCGACGTCGGACGGCCCTATTATTCTTGTTTTCTCGTCGGGGGAATCTTCAAAGTGAGTGCTCCAATGTCCCACCTATGCTTATATGAATCACCTAAAAATCATAGGTTAGGCATTATATGTGATTCTAAGACTACCCAAATGCTCAAAATTTGCATATCCTACTCATATTCTCTTGTACGTGACAGGGACGCCCTACAAGCTAGTTAACACATAAAATAATAAAACTACAGTCAAATCGTGTCATAATGAGTTCAAAATTTAACAGAGGCATTAGGATATCATATGGGACATATTGTAAAAATAATAGTAAGGAAATCATGCACATATTTCTAATCACTCCGGGGTGGGATGCTAGGGACTATCGTAAAACTTGCAAAAAGTGACCTTGCAAATGTCCTGCCCAAAGGCCTCTAAAACTCTTGCAAACTTATGGTTTGACTAAAAACAGCATTTTGAGATGACACAAAAGGTCATATTTGGCATATTCTACCTAGGTCATCCTGTATCTGAAGGCGTTCCCTCCAGGTTAGTAGACGCATAAAATGACAGAAATCAGGTCAAATCATGTCAGAAAGCAATGAAATTTGGATAGCAGCATAAGTACATCAGATATAAAAAATGCAAAAAGAATAGTAAATAAATCATGCACATATTTATAATCACTCCGGGGTGGGGCGATTAGGACTGTAGCAGTTCGGGGGGCACCCGGGGGTGGGACGCCCACCGTTTAAGGCCTAATTTTGACACCAATCCAAGTGGGATGGGTCCAAAACCTCCTAGGGGGTTGTGTTAATGAGTTTGGTGTGGGATTGTAGCATATTTCTTGGGTTTTGGATATGTATTGCGTTCCTAGTGTTCACCCGATAACCTCTCTTCAAAAAGAGAAATTGGGGATGTAGGAAGCACAAAGAGGAATGGGGGTATAGTTTGGTAGCACTTCGTTGGTCCAAATACTCTATATCTGTCATCATTTTGGGGTGAGGAGGATCACATTTTTATAGACCTAAGGGTCTGCTTTTAATGCACATGCGAGGGCACCACTTGGCTCACTATACATTTTTTGGGGGAGAGAAGATTCCTCCTTGATTTAGGGCCTCCTTGAATGAGGCCTCCATGATCAGGGTAGGCTTGACTGAAGTATCTCTGATTTGAAACCATCCCTCGCATTTGCATGCCTTGAAGGTGGAGTTATGTGGTAGATTTGGGCTGTCATTTGTCAAGGTTTGACTTTTTGCTAGTAAAACCTGCTAATCATCCCACCCTAGAGCGATTACTGCTAATCATCCCGGGGGGGACGAATAGGATTCTAATCATCCCAGGGTGGGACGAATAGGGAGCAAAGTGCTTAAAATGTGCAAAACTGACCTCTGACCTTCCAAAACTAATTTGGGAGTGTTTAGGACCACTGTTTAACCTCTGGAGGCTGCCCTAGGGGGTATGTATGCCAATTTGATCAGTGCTCGTAGTCACATAATTGTATTGGTGTTGTTTTGGTGTCTACAGTAGTCATTATTATAGTAGGTGTAAAATTCTCTTCATAGTCGATGTCTTCTTATTGTGCATAGTCCTTTACCACAAGGTGGTATTTATTCTTATCAATAGTTCCATTTGCCTTGTATTTCACTTTGTAAACCCATTTGTAGCCAATGGGCTTCTTTCATGAAGGTAATTCAACTAGCTTCCATGTTTTTTTAATGAGAGATGCATATTCAAAATCCATAGCCGCCTTCCACTCTGTCTCACTAAGTGCTTCCTTAACTATGGTGGGTTCTTGTTCATCATATGAAGACATGTAAACCCTTTCATCATCCACTTCCATATCTTCTCTACTATCTTCCTCTAGATCTATAGAAAGCTCATCAAAGTGTTGTCATAGCTTGTCAACCTCTAAATTTTATGCTTATGCCCTCTTCTATTGAGTCATGCTACAATTTTGAGGATGATCTAAGGTAATATCTAGAGGTATGGTCAACTTTGAATCTCTCATCATACTTGTATACCATTTTGGAGTCTTTTTATGTGGGAAAGGAGTTACTTGCTTTGCTCCTATTCATCCAAGTATACAGTAGATGTGTTATTTGGTGTGAAATCCTCATAAAACACCACATATCTACTTATGTGTATCTTCTTGGTTATAGGGTCTATCAACTAATAGCCTTTAGAATATTCATCATATCCAAGAAAAATACATTGTAAGTTTTTCTCATCTAATTTATTTCTCTTTTATTTTGGTATATGCATAAATGCCTTACACTCAAAAATTCTTAGATGAGATATGGAGGGTTTCCTACCACTCCAATATTCCTATGGAGTCATACCTTTAAGAGTTTTTTTGTGAGCTCTAGTCAAAAGGTATGATGTTGTTGTGACATCTTCAACCCAATACTGTTGCTCTAGATTTGCTCCCTTAAGCATACAATGAACCATTTCCATAATGGAATGATTCCTCCTCTTAGAAACTCCATTTTGCTATAAAGTATAGGTTGTGTTCAGTTGCATTCTAATTCCATATTCAATTATAAATGAAGAAAATTCAGTTGAGATATATTCCTCCCTTGATATGAGCAGAGGGTCTTGATATAGCATTCCTATTATTTCTCAACAAGTTTCTTAAAATTTTGAATATATATATGCCTCTGACTTCAATTGTAAGAAGAAAATCCATATTTTTTGTGAGTGATCATCAACAAACAATTGGAAATACCTCTTTCTTCCAAAACTATGTGGCATAGGACAACACATATCAGTATGAATCAACTCCAATGGTTTCTTAGATTGTGAAGAGCTAGCTTCAAATGGTACTCTATGTTGCTTCCTTGATAAGAAATATGAGCACATATGCAATGTAAGTAAAATGTTAGTAAGTCCTTTTACCATTTCATATTTAGTTAGCTCAAGTAAATATCCAGAACATAGATGCCCAAATCTATTATGTTAAAGAGAAGTGGCCTCCTTCATGTTGACCACCATGGCAACATGAGGTGTATAAATTACATCTAAGTTGAACAAGAAATGCTTGTAAGAACCTATTGCTATGTGTTTTCCTTGGTGATATAGCAATGTTTCTTCCCCCCCTTAATTTTTCAGTTAACAACCATGTTTTTATCTAGGATTTGGAGAACTGACAATAAGTTATTTACCAATACTAGTACATAAAGGAAATTTTGAATATGACACTTTCTATATGGAAAGGTAACTAAAAAATTCCCTTCTCCTTGGACTTGGTAGGTCTTATCATAAGTAATAGTGACTGGTTTGCCTTCCTTCGCATCAAATGTGTCAAACCACTACTTATCACCAGTCATGTATTTGTTAGTGCCTGAATCAATGTACTAGATAGAATATTTTTGAGTAGAAGTTGTATGGGTCATGAAAACCTTGTGTGCTCTTTATGAATCAAAATAAGAACTTTCAATAGCAACATGTCCTTTTTGTTGTCTATTATTCCTCTATGGTTTGCATTTACCCTTTTTATCTTGCTTATTTTTAAAACAACATTGATAGGTGTCATGGTTGTCCTTTTTACAATTTGTGCAAAACATCTTTTGTGATTGAGGTTGCTTACCCTTATATTTAGAATATGACCCCCCCTTCTTATTTGGACCCTATTTATTTATGTAAAGTAACCTGTTTGACAATTCATATCTTTGTAGCTGATTGATTCCTCAGTTTGAAGTAAATTTACCAACTCAATAAACATCAATTTTCTTTGAGTCAATTGAAGGGATGTTATTAAAATTTTGTAGGAGTTTAGAAGAGCCCTTAAAATGACCGAATTCAAGACCTTATATTCAACTTTTTCTCCCAAAACATTTAGTTTTGATTTTATTTTTGCCACTCTACAGAGAAATAACTCTATTGTTTCACCAATTCATATGGAGAGTGTGAATTTGTGATTGGAGGTAAATAATTGTTGCTTCATTCTTCCCTTCAAATATTTTAGATAAATCATCCCATGCTTCTTTACTAGTTTGAGAATCACAAATGTGAGGCTTAATTTCATCAGTAGTAGCTAGCAAAATCAGCATGAGAAGTCTGTTGTCCTTTTTATCCCATACATTATGATCTACTCCTTGTGTAGCGGGTCTTTTTACAGTTTATATCACTATATCTCACAATTCCTCTATAGTAAGTATGGCCTTCATTTTGGTTTTCCATGTAGAATAATTGGAACCTTTAAGCAACTGGGTATCATTGAGATACTTGTTTATTGTATCCATTGTCAAGGTTCCTTATTACACCAAAGTGGTCTCTCTTTCACTTTAATTGATATTTAATGACACCTTCCTAAAAACCCTTCTGAAGAAGGATGATTAGTTTGAGTTATTTTCAGCGAAACAATAAGTAATGAAAGATAATTCACTCTAATTGATATTTAATGGCACCTACCTGAAAACCCTCCTAAAGAAGGATGATCAGTTTGAGGAAATTTAAGCCAAACAAGAAGAGTGAATTAGGGTTTTTATGGAGTGAATATCAAAAAGTAAAATTGGCTCTACCTATGCAATAAATTACACAAATGAGTGTAAAATTTGGGGTCTTAAGTGCTTTTTGATTTTTAAATTAAGATGTAATTGCAGAAAATAGGAATTTAAGTGCAATAAAACATTTAAAAATACCTAAAAATTTTAACTTACGATGTCGAATTCCACAAAAAATGTATCTAAGTTTTATCAATGCAAATTTTAGCAAAAGGTGTCGAATGCTATCGAAAATGCACCTTATTATAGTATTTTTTGTAATAAAATTTTGATGTTTGGTTTGCAAAAAAATTGATATTCAATTTCTCCCACCCTTGTGTTACAATTTTGCAAAAAAGAAATACAATTGCTTTACCCCTTTTGGTTTTTGCAAAATTAATAAGGTAGCACACCTTTTAAGATAAGTCAACACACAACAAGCGTTTGAAAGGTAATCCAAAACCAGTCGACACATGACTTGGTTTTATTAGACCCATAATTCTTCAATATTAAAAAATTGGAGGTGCATCAGGATTAAAGGGCTCTCTAATCCTCATGGGACCATAGTTGTGATCCAAACCCTTCCAAAGATCTGTATAAGAATTAAAATGGGGTAAAATTATTTTATACTCTCTGAGCATACAATGGAAATGAGATCTTGTGGTCTATCATCAAAGTTCATTCCTCTTTTGAATAGTCCTTAGACGTGGAAGAGTTTTAGTGATCCAAGGTCTCTACTTCATTTGAAAAACTCTTGCTCTCAAAACTAATTTGTTAGAAAAATTTTGAGAAATTTTGGAAGAACTCCTAATTTGCAAAAAAAATAGTGTTATTCTTGGTCTTACATCCCCCTCTAGGAGAAAATAAAATCACTCTTTTGTTGGAATTTGCAAAAAAATAAAAATAGGTCTTTTTTTCTCTTTAATTTGATTGCAAAAATAAAATTTTAATCAAAGTTTGAATTAATAATGAAATAATTTTGTCTAAAAATAATTAATCTTATTTAAAACTAAATTAAATTAATTTTTAATCAATTATTTTTGAACAAAAAATAATATTAAATTATTTAAACAAAACAAATGAATTTTTTAAAAATAATCGCAAAAAAATAATTTTACCTTATAAAAATAATGCCCCTTTAACAAAAGAAGGGGATGGGGGACCTTGATAGGAGTTAAACTCCCGACCTCCTATCAGGAATCTTAACTCTGATCCCCTTCATTGGTCGGGCTAGCTAGCCCGACAGGTAACAAGAAGGGCTACCTTTGCTTTGAATGTGAAATCCATGATCAAGCAAAAAAAAAAAGCCTTAAAATGCTTTTTAGATATTAAATCCCACATGCGTCACCAAGGCACATTCCAAGTGGTATAAAACATCAAATACCACATTTGTTTTATGATTGCCTTTGGGTAATCAAATGATGCTACCCTTTTATCATGTGTTGGACCAATCGAGAAGTGCCAACTCAATAGGATGTTGGGATCAACACGTATCTAAAGCTAGCCCACCCACCATGTCTACCAGAAAAACCAATCACATGCCACCATTTATCATGCACCAAATATATTCCACATAAAATCTTAGGGTTCATGCCAACCAACTCAACCTCCATCTCCATGCTATGTGTCTGCCAAGTGGCCTTCAGGATTCATATTCATATTGAAATTCATGCTAACAGATCAGGTTTCTATGCACACCTATAGCTATCAGCTTCTTGAAGTGATTCGTTGATATATGTGCATTAATTTTAGATATTGTGATGATGCATATTCTACGTGCAGGTCCACCTCATTGTTAGTGAGTGGTAGTGGCAGGTTAGATTCACAATTGTCAGGTATCAAGGATAGAACATTCAACATAGCGTGAAGTTCCATGCATGACGACACCATAGGGGGGACTAGACTTGTGTGGGTTTTTAGAATTGGTGGTCTCACTAACAGTCTCTATGGACTATAAACAATTGAAATTGTTTCATCCAATGGCACAAAATACAAATTTAGCCTCAAATCAGTGAAAAAAAATCAGATTCTATACCACAAAATTCCTTGCTAGCAAAAAATATTGTGCCATAAGAAATTTTGTGTGCCTCGGGATGCATGAAAAAAACCAAATATTTCTACACCTTGAGAAACATGTCTTATCCAAGAGGTCATGTCTCAAGATTTGAGCCCCACAGGTTTAGTGTAGGAGTGACAAAAATATCGCTTTCTCCTACTCCGAAGGTGCACCTCAAAACTCTTGCTAATGCCCAAGTCAAAACAAAAGCTTTAATACCAATAATATTTCAGATCAACATTAAAAACTATATTAATATGCTAAGGTATATATACAAATTCTATAGGCTAAAGATAGCCTAACCAATTGATATTGTTAAGATAGTTAACCACAACAAATGACACTAACCACTAACAATACCAATAATAACAAAGTGTTTTAAACATAACAACCATAAGATATTCTAACAAAGAATATCTTCATGGTGATAAAATAGTGTAATAACCTATATCTACCATGCAGTAAATAAAATCTACCCTAACACATAATAACTCCAATATAGAGTCTGGTTTTTTAGATGAGTATAGGAAGACTTTGGTAAGTTATTCCTAACAACATCACTTTGAAGAAAGATATTGGATGAAATGACTAATACGTACACATCACTAAATAAAATTACTAAAACAAATGGTGTTGCAAGCACCAAGAACTAATGGGTACCTAGCCAATGTAGAGTTGGCAGAGGTAACTCTAAGCACTTGGAAAATAAGGGAACCCATTCTATAATATGATCAACCAAAAATAATTCCAATTACCATAGGGTGGTAAAAATATTAGAGAGAAGGATTATGATAACCTAGAGGTACGAGGGAATGGATCCAACCTCCTACTCCAAGGTGGCATGGGGATACACCACTCGCATGTTTAAATTGGACTAGGAATACATATGATATTTATATGTGATGGGAAAAAGTACCAAATCTCATCAGAAGGTACCCACTCGTATGACTACCCATGCATCAACATGGGCCTAGAAAGATGAAACTAGGGAGAGGTTTACCTTAGGAAGATAGAGAGCAAGAGGACAAGGTCATGGAATAAAAGTGCAAGGAAGAGGACTTGTTGAAGAGTACGCTTTGCAGATGAGGAAAGTCAAGGAAGGTAAAGGACTCACTCACCAAGTTTAGAGGTAGACTTGATCCAAGGATATAAGAGTATAAGTTGACCAAATGGAAGTGGAGTGGCAAGGGTACCCCTACCTTGAGATAGGTAAATCGAGTGAGAAAATATAGATTTGCAATATGGACATGGTTGTTTGCAAATCATAAAATAAACAATTGCAAAAATCCAAATTGTACAAATGACAATGATACTTGTACAATTTTAAATCATACAATGGGACAACATGTGGGGATAAACTATATAATTGATACTTGTACAATTTTAAATAATATAGAGAATCCACAAAAATGAGTGAAGCATACGAATGATCGATCGAAGCCCGATCATATGATTTTGTGGCATCTAATTGAATGAAAGGAGGTGGAGGAAGATCCAAATGACACATCAGTAGAAGGTATTGTATGAGTGAATGTAACTGTACGATTTCCTAGAAGGTAAGTTAGCAATTTGAAAAAAAAAAGTCTAAAAATAGAAAAATATCTTAATTGTAAAAATCTCTCAGGACACAATTAACATGGAAGGTGGTTTCAAACCAAAAATGGTGGGACCTTATAAAAAAAAGAAAAGAAAGGAAAAGAAAATAAATAAATAAATAATAACAAAGGAAAAAAATAAAATATTCAAAAAGGTAAGAAAAGACAAAACAACAAGGAAAAGATAAAAAAGGCATGCAAAAATGGGTGAGTCGGTAATCATACGTACACAAAAGTTAAAAAATCATGCAATAAGGTATGAGGTGGTGAAATATAATGCTATAGTATTTTAGGGTTTAAAAAGCTAGCGCAATGAAGAATATTTTCACCAAATTTACAAATCATACAATGCAACAATGAATTTTAGAGTATTCGAGAGCGAGTGTGCAACCGATTTAATTTTCCACATGGGCATGCAAATATAAATATTTAAATAAATTTTTATTTGAACCATCATGCATTTTCACCATATAATCTTCTTGTTTAAACACAAGCCAGTCAGAATTGGAGAAATCGATAAATTAAGGTTTTTTACTCAAAATCTAGAAGTATATCAAAAAACATGTTGTAGGTGGAAAAATTTTCTAGAAAATATGAGGGTTTGAGGTAGAAGGGTGCCAAAGGAAAAACCTAGTGGAGAAAAATCTAACTACGATTTATATTTTTAGAAACAAGTAGAATGGAGGGAAAAATTATAAACCCTAGTGCATGAGAAATCGATTAAAGGAAAAAGCAAAAAAATTTTAGTACTTGCATGTGTTATAATATTATAAAAAGGTCATATAGTAGATTATTACATTACCACATAAATTTGTATTATTCAGAAATTGAACCATCGAGAGAGAAAATTGCACAAGTAAACCAGAATTGTATCGAAAATGAGGAATTGCACATCGATGATAGAAGGGTACCAAAGAAATCATGTAAATCTGATAAAAAAATGAATTTTTAGCCAAGTGAAGGTTTGAAGAGCAACTTGTATGATTTAAGGGTGACATTGTACACATTCGTGAGAGATTGTATAATTTTAGGACATGGGATATGATTTGTGCAATTTGGAGGTATTTGTATGGATTTTCATGCAAGAGTACAAATTTTGATGCAATTGTATGAAAGTAATTCATCCTTGTATGATTTCAAGCTGATTGTACAAATTTTGTGTGGAATTGTATGAATTAGAGATTATATTGTATGTTTTTATGAAGTTGTAAAAAATTGGGTATAGTTGTACAAATTTAGGCATAACTGTATGAATTGGAGAGAGTTGTGTTGAGTGACAATTTTACCTATTTGCAAAATTACACTCACATTTAGGATTTTATTAGAAATACTCTCTTGCAAAGAAACCAAAGTTTCTCTAAGGTTATTTAGTATTGCTTGTGTAACTCTGTAAAATATCAATATAAATGCCATAACAAATTAGTAATCAACAAGCAATTGTTAACAAGGGGTCTGGGCTAGTTTTACTTTGATAAAATGCAGATGGATACAATGTTTTAACAAAGGTTCTGGAATGAGTACCAGAACGTAAATAAATCAACAGAGAAAATTATTAAGCTGAATTTTTTTTGGAACAAGGACCAGAATAAAAATAAATGAAAATAAAATGTTTAACTAAAAACTCTGGAAAAAGTGGACCAGAATGTGAATGAAAGACCAAAGAAAACCACTAAAAACTAATCCAACTTATTTGCAGAGAAGGGTTAGATCTTGAACATGGAATGACAACTATATTAGATCTACATACACATAATATAGTGTCTTTTTATAGCAATAGTATGAAGAAAAAGCATGCATTAAATTTACCTAATGATGTTATTGAATTAACGCATAAACACCATTAAAACAACTTCAAATCATAGAGAAGGATATGCAAAGTATTTTATTGTAAATCATAAACCTCAGTATGTATACAAGTTGAATCTGAATAGTCAACAATAGGAAAAAGTCTTCCAATACTTCCTCATAGTTCTGATCTCCCAAAAATTCCAACCTTCAAACAACCTTTTCAATCTCCCTTAAAAGCTTTTGACCATGTCCTTTCATTTCATCTCTCGTTTAGCTTTACAACTCCTCTATTTTCATTTATTGGGCTTCCCTTTGTCCATATTCTCTTTTCTCTTAGAACGGTTATAGTCTCTTGTTCAAATTGTTGATAACATATTTTATTAAATTAGGGCTAAGGCGTTACACATTTTATGCTTTGTAACCCTTCTCCATAACTGACCTCCCAATACAACTAGTTTTTAGTCTGGTTAGATGATTAATGTTTGCCAATGCTCTCCTCAATTGAAACACCTTCATTGCATGGGTTAAAATACTTATGCATACATATTTTTTCTTTATACACTGCCAACCTGATATCTTGCTTTATTCTATTTTGACCTAGTTTATTTTACTCACATTCAATTGATGAAATTACTTTTAAATCCCTTACATATCATATATTAACATTAATTAATGCATGATACAAGGGATCATAAATTCATTTCAACTGTTGAGGCTATCTATTCTCAAACCATACGACACGTCCGAATTACTTAGCAGGGACTACCATCCTTCTCTGATAAATGTAAGTTGACCTTGACTTATTCAAAATTATCCAAAGTGAATCCTTGAAAATACATTTGGTGTTGTATCATTCCCTCTTCATCCAATGTATCTATGCCACATCAGCACCTTTGTTCACCTTAATTCCTAAAATATCCCACTAAAATACTTCGGAACCTTCTCTATGGAATACTCTCGATGTCCCTGCCTACCACCGTGTAGATACTTGAAAATTATCATGATAAGGATCATCACTAATTAACATGACCGCTCACTATTCTTCATGGCTTCTACATGCATCCATGCACAATCCATTTTTTTTATTCACAAAGACATCCAAGTTAGCATAATATAGATTCATCCACCACCTAAACAAACTGCATCACCCACCATGTATATCTTATTGAATTTGCATTGTCATGTTGATATGTGTTTTTTTGCAACTTGTTTATTTAGTTATGCTATTCGAAGCACTATCCCATGTAATATGTCATCGTCACATTGGTCTTTGAAAGTTTGTTGATCGGGTTATTCTTCACTAAAGCCAACAATATTACGAGCTTATGGAGTTACCACCTGATGCCTGTTGGGATACATACATGAAACCATTGTCATTCTATCATATGTGGTGTTCACCATGTCTATACTATCAAAAACCCTTGACAAATTGCCAAATGCACCGAAAACCTATGTCATTTGGGAGTGCGATGTCCACTACAACCATGTTAGGTTTATCATAAAATAGTTCAAGTCATAGTCTACATAGATGGGTACAAGCAATCAGTCATTACCAAATTATTCTTGGTTTACCAATATCCCATCATGTCGAGCTCATGTCTATCATTGCATTACGTTCATGATTTAGGTATTCGTAAATCATGCTATCCTAGAATTCGCACTTTGGGTGCTCACGTTTTCATTGTAATCTCATCATCTCTGCATTCGTCATTGTCCTAAATCTCAATAATTGACTTAATCTCACCGTCCCACTTCAGTGTAAAATTGGCTATCCATAGTGATACTTCTTTATTTAAACCAATACGTACACCATACTATATGCATCTATGCCTCCACATCATCAAGTGGTCTTACTGTGTATCACTAGGGAGGTTTTCTTCACCTTCTATTTATCCACTGTGCATCCTACATCAATTTCTAGCTCTTCACCATCCTAATTTCCACAATACCAACCATGTTAGCTTAATCCAAAACACACATGTCTACCTCTACAAAATCATATGTGCTCTCTGCATTATCCCTAACGGTCCACTTTCAAAAATTGGATTCGCTCTGTATGTAGCAGTTTCATAGAAAATCTACTGCTAGTGTCATATTTAAAACCCTCTCACCACATTCTCAAATTTGCATCCATGTCAGCTACACGCTATTCATAGAGGCATCTTTAATATTGCATCGAGTTTACCTAAAGAATTGGGTGTTTACTTCTATCAATTTTTTCCATAGGGGTCACCACATTAATAGAACCTCATCAACATAATATCGTCGAGTGATAGGGTCCATCTCAACATATACATTGAGGCTTCATCTCTTTGTGATCTAGAACACTCTCCTTAATGGCATCTGACTAGGCGTCATCTACTTACTTGATGCTAAACGTGTGCTTCATGTACCATGTGCCTCGACTACATCCTTCGAATATTTGAGACTTATCATCATAACTTGTGAATGGGACATAGAACCACATTATTAATAAACCCAACATAAGAATAATTTCACCATTTACATAAAATTAAAGTACATTACATGGTGAAGTATAATTTTGATAAAATTAATCTTTTTTGTATTTTATTTTATTGTTTATTATTATTATTTTGTTATTTTATTTATATATATTTATATATATATAAATATATATCATTTATTTATATTTATATATATATTTATATATATATCTTAATTAAAAATTTATGCTTAGATTGATTTAATTTAAAAGCACATTAAAGCTAATTAACACATTTTAAACCAAACCAAAAAGTAATTAAAATACATGATCAACAATAACCCACACCAAGGCTTCATTCAAAACAATCACATCAAATTTTACAAGACAAAGAAGACCCTCTAAAATGAGGAACCTCAAAGTCTACATGGCGAGCCCATGGCTAGTATCACATCAACATCGATCACTCAAAGACAAACCAAAACATCCCTCAAAACCCAAAATAAAAAATAGTGGGTCCCTAAGCTTTGGGGTAATGTGCAATAGTCACAACAAATGACGACTCTACTAGAAAATACTCTTGAGCATTTTGGGTGAAGAACTCAATCTAAAATGAAAACATGATAGATCCGAAGAATATAAATTATTTAGCGATGTCCCAAGAAGATGGGAGTAAACAAATTCAAATAAAATAACTAATGTGTATGCCTGTGCTTAGTGTGTGAAAAAGTGATTCATTTTACATCCTTGGAGACCATCTATACTCCATCACTTGGTTTACCTTTGGGCTATTAAATGCTACCCATAATATTTCATTTTTGAATAATATTTTGCATAATTTCTTTTGAGCATTATTTGTTTAGACAGAGCCCCATTGCAAACCAGGTGTCCATAGCCTCGATGGAGATTTTCTAAACTAGGTGACTGATTTGATCAAGTTTTTCAATGCTTATTTTTTTAATCAAGCTTTGTCTAGATAGAACCCCACTACTAGTCAGTTTTCCATAGCCCTGATGGAGTTTATCTAAACTTAGTGATAGATTTGATCAATCTTTGCATATCTTGTATTCTTATTTTATAGAGAACCTTTGTAATGTTTGACTTTAGAGCATAATTTAGATTATCTTCCCTAAATTATATAGGTTCTAAATATTTAAAATTCATTTAAATATAGTTCCACCAACTTTATTACTTGAAAGGAAATAAATTTTTTTATGAGAGCATATAGGGAATTGTTTAGAGTGTTTCTAAACATAGTAGGAGCAAGTAAGATCTCCATAATAGTAGAGATTTCAAATTGATTGGAGTGCTATAAAAGCATTGTAAGTTCTTATGATTATGAATATAATGAGCATATTTTCTCATTTTGGTATCAAAGAAGGTTTTCTCAAATGGATCAAAACTTATGGAGAGTGGTGTGAAGAGATATGAAACACACACTTTATCAGAGAAACTCAAGTGGCCAACACTCAACAGAGTTGCAAGGAAGAGCTTGATTAAATCATTAATATCTCATGTATCCTGTGGTATTTGCTTATGAAATTTTTAGGGTTGTTAGATAATTATATAAAGAGGATTCAATAAAACTTTTAGGTGATTTGGAGCTAATTTGATTATTTTATTAGCATTTTTAGGTTTTAAATAAAATGGTTGTATAAGGTGGAAAAAAGGGTATTTGATTCTCAAATTTTAGGAGAAATATTATTTAGATAAAATCATAATTCAAAAGAAATTTCAGGTCATTTGGACCTGTATTGATCGATTTGTGTGAATATTGATTGTTTCTTCAAAAATCGTAGATCCGGAATTGTGATAAAAAGGGAAAAAGTAAATCATCACATATTTTTTACATTTATGAATTTTACTCTAAAATTTAGAGGGTTTTCAGATTATTGTCTCAGGAATAAAGAGTTTAATTTTCAGAAATTTTGGAGTTGTACGGATTTATTTATGTGAAAAATATTGAGGTTGTATAAAAAACACTCTAAGATATAGAAAGGGCAAAAGTAAATTGATCACATATTTCCCATTTGTGTGAATTTTATTCTAAAATTTAATGGATTTTCAGATACATATATCAGAATTCTATAGGAAAATGTTTAGTTTATTTAAATCATTATTGGCTGATTTATGATAAATTTGGTGCTTGAGACTTTGGTAAATAAAAAGAAGCATGTATTTTTGCAATTAGAGGTTAATTCTGAGAGATTGACTTAACAGGTTGAGTCAATTGAGTAAAAGAAGATATGTTGCTATTATTTAGAGCAAAAAATATATATTAGAAGCTATATACATTATTCCAAAGTTTTTTTATTAGCATCAATGGCTGCCAATAACAATCTTCCCATTCTTGAATTTAATGGGTTAGATTACAAGTATTGGTCCATCAAGATGAGGACCTTACTCATAGGCAAGGGATTATGGGATATTGTAGAAGAAGGCTACAATGAACCTACATATTGGACCACCTTGAGTGCAACTGATAGAACCAATAAAAAGTATGCCCAAAAGAAAAAATCATTTTCTCTCTACCATCTCCAAGCAGCTTTGGAGAAGAGCATCTTTTCAAGGATTGCTTCCTGTTTATCAGCCCAAGAAGCATGAAAATCCTTGAAGGATAGTCATAAAGGTAGTGATCATGTGAAGCAAGTTAGGCTTAAACCCTTGAAGAGGTATTTTGAAAACTTAAAGATGCAAAATTATGAAAATGTTGGTGATTATTGTATTAGAGTAAAATCCATTGTAAAAAATGCAAACCCTTGGAGATGACATCAAAACTGAAGTAGTGGTGAAGAAAGTGTTGAGGAAACTTCTTCCTAAATGGAACCATATAGATATAATTATTGAAGAGTCTAAATATGTATCTACTTTATCTTTTGATTCTCTAATTGGTTCTTTGATGTCTCATGAAGAAATATTACAAGGTGCTACATCTACAAGCTATGGAGGTGATGAGAAAGTATTCTCATCCAAAGAAGGTGATAATGCACAAGGAAGAGAACAAAGATAAGTACAAGGAATAATACAAAGGAGAGGCAAAGGAAGAGGATGAGGTATATCAAGAGGAAGAGGAGGTGACAAATCAAAGAAATATTATTACAATTGTGACAAGGTTGGTCACTTTGCTAGATATTGTTGGTCCAAGACTTCTCAATATGGGAGAGGTCAATATGGAAACTATGGAGAAGAGGAAGGAGATTCTTCAAATATGTTCCTCACCTATGGAAAATCAGATCAAAATCTTAATGAAACTTGGATTTTGGATACTGGTTGTTCCAATCACATGAGTGGCAAAGAGGAGCTCTTTGCTACAATGGATTCCTCCTACAAATCAAAGATCAAATTGGGAGATGACAAGGCACTACAAGTTGAAGGTATTGGAGCCATGGAGGTTCCAAAAAAAGAAGGCACCAAGAAGGTAAATGACATCTATTACACCCCCAAACTCCAAAAAAAATTGCTTAGTGTTGGAAAAATGATGAGAAGAACTATAGGCTTATTTTTGATGAAGGAAAATGTGTCATTTTTGATAAAAACAATTGTAATAGAGTTATTACACAAGTACCTATGACAAAGAATAGATTGTTTCCTCTAAATTTTTTGGAACAAGGAGGTGCTCAACTTGCTAGTGTAGCTATTTATAATCCAAGTGTACTGTGGCACTTGAGATATGGTCATATCAATTTTGTAAGCTTGAAAATGTTGACTTCTCAAGCTATGGTGAGTGGACTTCCGAAAGTTGATGAACACAAGGAGGTGTGTGAAGGGTGTGCTTTGGGAAAGCACTCAAGATCCAAGTTTCCAAGAGGACAAGCGTGGAGAGCTAGCCATCCACTCAAATTGGTACATTCAGATATTTGTGGTCCAATGCAAACCAAAAGCATTCGTAACAATTCTTACTTTCTCACTTTCATTGATGATTTCTCTAAGATGTGTTGGATTCATTTTTTTAAAACTAAAGATGAAGCATTTGTCTATTTCATAGATTTCAAAAATAATGTGGAGAATCAAAGTGAGTTTTTTGTAAAGAGTCTAAGAACTTATAGAGGAGGAGAGTATTAATCTAATGTATTTCTAAAATTTTGCAAATATTGTGGGATCAAAAGGCAATTCACAACTGCCTATACCCCACAAAAAAATGGTGTGGCTAAAGGAAAGAACCACACTATAGTATAAATGGCTAGATAAATGCTACAAACTATTGGAAATTTGAGTTATTTTATGTTGTCATTGATGTCACATGGATCACATTGAGTTTTGGTGGCCAAATGATATTTTGGAAAGCATGGATAAATACAAGGTTTTTGTAAAAACCAAGCCGGAAAAAATAAAAGATTTTATTGAAAACCATGGATGGCATATTTGAACTGGGTTTTTCTTAAAACCCAATTTGGATTTTTGTTTCGTCAAAAAAAGTGCCCCGATGATGGAGATATTTAATTTTTAATATTTAGTTTAAATTTAAATTATTTAAAATTTAAAATTAAATATGCAAGATTTTTGCTGATGTCATCAAAAATAATAAGGAGGATATATAAAGGGGATGCCTAAGGTTCATAAATTGATTCTTGATCGTGGATAATAATCGTTGGCTAAGAATCTGAATTGAGCTCATGCGAAAATATTTTAGAAAGCAAAAGCAGTGAATAAACGAAGGTTGGTCAAAGTCCAAAGTCATCGTGGATAGAGTGGCACATCGGCAATTGGATTTTGTCTAAGGTGTGTGGTAGCACAAACCTCAAGGTTTTGAATCCTCTTGACTACATTCAAAAGGCATTGGAAGACAAGTGCTTGAAGCACTTTTGATTTGTAGAAAGGGAAGAAATATTTTAAGGCATGTTGTGCCTTTCCCTTTCGAATGAGCGACTAATTCATGTGGCAACCTTAGCTGTGGCTAAGGCACTCGTGGTGTGGGCAAGTCGGGGGTTCGAATCCCCTTTGAGGATGTAAATACATTTTTGCTCTAATTATTTTTTTAAGCCCTAAGTTGGAGTTATAAGGTGGTTAGGAATAATTAAAATTTTTAATTAAACTTTGTTTTTATAAGGGTTGTGATTATTATTTCAAATGTGGATGAGTTTTTTATTTAATTTGATGTTCATGAAATTGAGAATTAAGATTTAGGAGAAATAAGGAGTTGTTATAAAATAGTTTTTGAGAGGTTTATTGATTATTATTTTGATAAGGGTTTTTATTAAAAAAGGACTTTGGTGAATGTGTTTATTAAGTTGGAGTAAAAAGGTGTAAATTGAGTTATACTTTATCTTGTGATTATTATTTGAAGTTCACTAACCCTTATTGATATGGGAAGTGTGATAGATTTTATGGACAAATTATTGGCATCAAAAAGGTATGGGCACATTCTTTTATTGATTGTTTATGGTGGTTGATTTCTGAAATATGATTGGAGTGAAAAGGATTGATTGTGGTTTCCTTTTTGAAAGTGGTTTGTTGAATGCTTCAAGGTTTTCTGGTTTGAGAGTTGTGTATAATTATTTTTTTATAAGCATAGTTGTTGAATCCCATTGGTTATGTAAAGAACTTGAAAATAACATGAGTATCATTTTTATGTGATATTTTTGGTTGAGCATTGTTGGAAACATTTGAGTTGGTTGATACATGCTTGGACTAGGGGTTTGTTAGAAAGAGTTGTCCCTTGTGGTGATTGGTTGAGTTGAGTTGATTGAGCTTAGTCAAGTGATTGTGTGAGGTGATTGTTCAAGTCCCATGAAACAAACTATTCTATAATTCTGATTTGAGTTGAGATTGAGATTAGAACATATTGACTCTCTAACAATTCTCTTTATGCTTTTATGAGTTGACTTGAGATTTATTTGAGTTGAGTTGAGTTGAGATCATAGTGGATAATTGTTGTCATCCATTGTAGAGTGCATTGCCATTCATTTTTGAGTTCATATTTGAGCCTTGACTTCATATATTTTTGGATGATTTTGAGTACTACTTGAGTATGATTTATTGAGCCTTTGAGAAGGCCTTTGGGATAGATTACTGGACATATTTGTGGCAGTTTGTGTATGATTGATTGAGCCTTTGAGAAGGCTTTGTGGATATTTTTTGGGATAAATTTATGGATAATTTTTAGATTTTTTTATTGACATATTTGGGACAGATTTTTATGAGGTCCTGAGTGAGTCTCTTGAGCACTGTTGAGCAAGTTCTTGGTGAGATTGCTAGAGTAGTTTTGAGCAAGTTTTAGTAAGTTTGTTGAAGCAGATTTGGACAAGTTCTTAGTGAGCTTGTTGAAGAAAATTTGAGGAAGTTCTTGGTGAGCTTGCTAGAGAATATTTGGACAAGTTATTAGTGATCTTGTTGGAGCATATTTGAGCAAGTTATTGGTGATCTTGCTAGAGCATATTTGGACAAGTTATTAGTGAGCTTGTTGGAGTAGATTTGAGCAAGTTCTTGGTGAGCTTGCTAGAGCATATTTGGACAAGTTCTTAGTGAGCTTTTTGAGCATATTTGGACAAGTTTTGTGTGAGCTTGTTGAGAATATTTGGACAAGTTTTGTGTGAGCTTGTTAAGAAGTTTTGGACAAGTTCTGTGTGAGCTTGTTATGCATATTTGGACAAGTTCTGTGTGAGCTTGTTATTACCTAGATTTGAGCAGATCAAAGAAATCATTGTATTGGATAAGGATCCTTATTTCTGTGTGAAATATTATAAGGATATTATCTTGTGGAGTACCCCACATTGGGGGAAGCATGTTAAATATTATGTCTTAATTATGTATGGTGACTTGTGTTCTTGCTATCTAAGTTATTAATGCACACTACTATATTTGGTTATTGCAATTAAGGACATTAATTGATATTGGTTTGGAAATAAAGTAAAAAATGGTCTTATATTGTTCATCTCCCTCTCAGTATAAGCTTGTGTTCTTCAATTGGTATCAGAGCGAGTTCCTTCAAAAAAGCTAACAACTTGAGGGTAGATTCTACAAGAACATTGATGGCTTCATAGAATGGATCACCTACAAATAAGGCTTCACTATTTTATGATAAAAATTATGCTTTATGGAGCATGAGTATGAAGAACTACTTGATATCACAAGGATATGAGGTATGTAAAACGGTTTTAAAAGAGTATAGGGTTGAAGGTGATCCTAAGGCAGATAATACTATCAAGAAATTGGTTAAGATAAATGCAAAAGCAATGAATTATATTTTGAGTGGGCTAGGAGAGATAGATTTTGCAAAGGTTATGGTATGCAATTTAGCTAATGAGATGTGGACCAATTTTTGGAATACTTATTAAGGAGATTCCAAGGAAAGGTTGGAAAAACTACAAACTCATAGAAATAAATTTAAAGAATTGAAAATGGAAGATTATGAAGATATTGCAAAGTTTTTACTTTGAGTTGATGATATTACTAACACCATGAGAGGCCTAGATTTTGAGATGAAAGAATCAAAAGTTACTCAAAAGGTTCTAAGATCACTTCCAATGAAATATGATGCTAAGGTTTCATCAATAGAAGAAACAATGGATATCAACAAGCTAACAATGGAAGAATTGCAAGGAACTCTCATAGCTTATGAGATGAGGGTAAGTAAGCATTAGGTTCCAATAAAAGAGATTGCATTCAAGGCTTCAAAAAAAGATAAATTGAAAGTTTTAGAAACAAGTAGAGGTTTAGATAATGATGAGGAAGCTAACTTCATCAAAAGGAATAAGGGCTCATGGAGTTTTAGGGATATAAGGAAATCCAAATTCTACAAGTGTGGTGATCTTGGTCACTATGCATACAAGTGTCCACATGAAGAAAATAGTGATGATAAAAAATAGGGTCACAAAAAAAAATAATATGGAAAGCATAATCATGAAAAAAATTATAGATACAAGAAAAATATGTATGATAAGAAGAACATCTTTCGTAAGGCAAAGAAATATTACTACATTGTAGAAGCAAGTGATAGCTCAGATCATAGTTATAGATACAAATCAGATAATGAAAAAGAAGAACATCTATTCCTAGGAATAGAAGGTGAAAGAGAACAGTGCTTTTTGTGTGGTCTAAGAGATCATAGATCAGGATATTGCAATGGTTTCAGTGATAGTGAAGATGAGATAACACATCAAGGAAATAAGCATGGTCAAAGAAATATTGAGATTTTGTTTGCTATAGAAGATTTTAATAGTATCAAGGAAAATGAAGATAAAGAGGCCTCACTTTTGGTAATAGAAAAATAATAGGATGAGCCAAGAAAACAAAAATCAGAAGTCAAAAGGCTAAAAGAAGAATATAGGAATCTTGAAAAAAATATTCAAATAGATGTTAAAATCAGAGAAGAACTACTTCAGACAATCAGTGATCTAAGAGATGAGCTTCAAGATGCAGAAAGGTTAGAAGAAAGGATGAATGAAGAAATAAAGGTAATAATGGCAAGACATGACACATTAGATGAAAAAGTTCAAAAAGGAGTGGAAACTTATTTTAAAGTTGTATCCTATTTACAAGAAAAAGTCACACTCAAAAGTAAAGGAAGTTCTAAAAGATGAAAGCAAGGAAGCACCTAAGTGTTATGAAGAAAGTTCCAAAGTTCCTATGGCTCCAAATATTTAGTTTGGATCTTGCTTTGAGATAGGTGAATCAAGTTCAAAAGGAAAATAAATACTATGAAGAGAAAAACAAGGAAGAAACTAAGGAAGAGGATTTAGATACTACAAAGAAAGTTCAAGAATGCAATGCACACGTTGAAGATGATCATAGGAATAATGGTCAAGAAAGGTATGAGGAACAAAGGCATGAGAAAGGGGATTTTCAAGGACAATATTTTTATTGTAATGGATCTGGACATAGGGCTATACGTTGCAGGGTTTGTGGATCAAAGAAGTTTGATTTTTCCAGAAGGAACATCAAAGAAATAAGGTATGGTTTTCAGATACATTGATTCTCATGTAACAAGATTGGTCATAGAGCTTCTCAATGCAAAGGAAATGAGAAACATGGTTTTGGTTTTAGAGCTACACAATTCATAAGTCATGGTCATAATGGTCATGAAAACAAAACTTCACAATACTGGGTTTAGGAAAGGAATGAATATGAAAATTATTTCAAGAAATATTTCAGGATATGAGCACCATCCAAAGGCTATAATATCAAGTGTTTTAAATGCAATAACTTTGGACATATTGCAAAATGGTGTGGGACTCAATTCCAAACAAGTTCAAGGTAAGAAGATCAACAGGTTCAAAGCCATAAGGCCAAACAAGTTCAAGGCAAGAAGATCAAGAGAAGGATATCAGAAAAACATGGAAGGAAGTTGATAGAGGAAAGAAGCAATGTAATATGGGAGTACAAGTACTCACACTCCAAAATTAATCACCTCAATAGAGAAGGTGGTGAGGGGGCTATGCTTAAGAGTCATATATTTTAGCCCCATAGGTGTCCTTTTTGACATTGATATCAAAGGAGGAGATATTTGAGTAAAGGGGAGAGCATTGAGTTAGGGGAAGCAACCTCCAAAGAGAGTATTGAGTTAGGGGGAGCAGTATCCATAGAGAGTATTGAGTCAGGGGGATAAAATCTCATTATCAAAGATGGTTTTTGCATTAGAGGTGTTGCCATCAATGAAAAAGGGGGAGATTTTTGGCAATTTGAGTTATTTTATGTTGTCATTGATGTCACATGGATTATTGATGTCACATGGATCACATTGAGTTTTGGTGGCCAAATGATATTTTGGAAAGCATGGATAAATACAGGGTTTTTATGAAAACCAAGGCAAGAAAAATAAAAGGTTTTATTTAAAACCATGGATGACATATTTGAACTGGATTTTTCTTAAAACCCAAGTTGGCCTTTCATTTCATCGAAAAAGGTGTCCCGGAGATGGAGATATTTAATTTTTAATATTTAGTTTAAATTTTTAATTTAAAATTAAATATGCAATATTTCCACTAACATCATCAAAAATAATAAGGATGCTATATAAATGGGATACCTAAGGTTCCTAAACTGATTCTTGCTCGTGGTTAATAATTTTTGGCTAAGCATCCAAATTGAGCTCATGCAAAAATATTTTAGAAAGTAGAAACAACAAATAAATGAATGTTGGTCGAAGTCCAAAGTCATCATGGACAGAGTGGCACATTCGTAATTATCTTTTGGCTAAGGTGTGTGGCAGCACAAACATCAAGGTTTTGAATCCCCTTGACTATGTTTGGAAGGCATTGGAAGAAAAGCGCTCGAAGCACTTTTGATTTGTGGAAAGGGAGGAAAGGTTTTAAGGCACGTTGTGCCTTTCCATTTTGAACGAGCAGCTAGCTCGTGTGGCAACCTTAGCCATGGCTAAGGTGCTCACGGTGTGGGCAATTCAGGGGTTCGAATCCCCTTGAGGAGGTAAATATGTTTTTGCTCTAATTATTTTTGTTAAGCCCTAAGTTGAAGTTATAAGGTGGTTAGGAATAATTAAAGTTTTTAATTTAAAATTGTTTTTATAAAGGCTGTGATTATTATTTCAAAGGTGGATGAGTTGTTGATTTAATTTGATGTTAATGAAATTGAGAATTAAGATTTAGGATAAATAAGGAGTTGTTATAAAATAATTTATGAGGGGTTTATTGATTATTATTTTGATAAGGGTTTTATTAAAAAAGGACTTTGGTGGATGCGTTTATTAAGTTGGAGTAAAAAGGTGTAAATTGAGTTATGCTTTATCTTGTGATTATTATTTGAAGTCCACTAATCCTTATTGTGATTGGAAAGGAAAGTTGTGTTTAGTGTGATAGATTTTATGGACAACTTCTTGGCATCAAAAAGGTATGGGCACATTATCCTATTGATTATTTATGGTGGTTTAAATTCTGAAATATCATTGGAGTGAAAAGGATTGATTGTGGTTTCCTTTTTTAAAGTGGTTGGTTGAATGCTTCAAGGTTTTTTGGTTTGAGAGTTGTATTTAAACCTTGTTTTATAATCATAGTTATTGAAGCCCATTGGTTATGTAAAGAACTTGAAAAGAACATGAGTATTATTGTTATGTGAGATTTGTGGTTGAGCATTGTTGGAAAAATTTGAGTTGGTTGATACATGCTTGGACTAGGGTTTTGTGAGAAAGAGTTGTCCCTTGTGGTGATTGGTTGAGTTGAGTTGATTGAGCCTAGTCAAGTGATTGTTCAAGTCCCATGAAACAAACTATTCTATAATTTTTATTTGAGTTGAGATTGAGCTTAGAACATATTGACTCTCTAACAATTCTCTTTATGCTTCTATGAGTTGACTTGACTTGATATTGATTTGAGTTGAGTTGAGTTGAGATCATAGTGGATCATTGTTGTCATTCATTTTAGAGTGCATTGCCATTCATTGTTGAGTTCATCTTTGAGCCTTGCCTTCATATATTTGTGGATGATATTTGAGTACTACTTGATCATGATTGATTGAATCTTTGATAAGGCCTTTGGGATAGATTACTGGACAAATTTGTGGCAGTTTGTGTATGATTTATTGAGCCTTTGAGAAGGCTTTGTGGATAGTTTTTGGGACAGATTTATGGATAGTTTTTGGACAGATTTGTGGAAAGATTTGGGACAGATTTTTATGAGGTTCTAAGTGAGTCTATTGAGCAGAGTTGAGCAAGTTCTTGGTGAGCTTGCTAGAGCAGTTTTGAGCAAGTTCTTAGTGAGCTTGTTGGAGCAGATTTTGACAAGTTCTTAGTGAGCTTGTTGGAGAAGATTTGAATAAGTTCTTGGTGAGATTACTAGAGCAGATTTGGACAAGTTCTTAGTGAGATTGTTGGAGCAGATTTGAGAAAGTTCTTCGTGAGCTTGCTAGAGTAGATTTAGACAAGTTATTAGAGAGCTTATTGGAGCAAATTTGAGCAAGTTATTGGTGAGATTGCAAGAGCATATTTGGACAAGTCCTTAGAGAGCTTGTTGAGTATATTTGGACAAGTTCTATGTGAGCTTGTTGAGCATATTTGGACAAGTTCTATGTGAGCTTGTTAAGAATTTTTGGACAAGTTCTATGTGAGCTTGTTATGCATATTTAGACAAGTTCTATGTGAGCTTGTTATTGCCTAGATTTGAGCAGATCAAAGAAATCATTGTATTGGATAAGGATCCTTATTTCTATGTGAAATATTATAAGGATATTATCTTGTGGAGTAACCCACATTGGAGGAACCACGTTAAATCTTGTGTCTCAATTATGTGTGGTGACTTGTGCTTTTGCTTACTATTTCTATCTAAGTTATTAATGCACACTACTATATTTGGTTATTGCAATTAGCTATATTAATTGATATTGATTTGGAAAGAAAGTAAAAAGTGATTTTATACTGTTCACCCCTTTCCCTCTCAGTATAAGCTTATGTTCTTCACAAACTAAGAATATAAGTAACATGTATTGGGCTGATGCTATTAGAACTATTGTTTACATTTTGAATAGGAGTCTAAATTCTAGTTTATATGGGCTTACTCCTTATGAAGGATGGTATGACAAGAATCCAAATGTAAAACACTTTAAGGTTTTTGGTTGTCTTGCATATGCACATATTCCTGATGAGCAAAGAAAGAAACTTGACCCCAAAAGTTAAGAATGTATTTTTGTTGGATATTGTGAGTCTTCCAAAGCATATAGGATCTACAATACCAAAAAACATAAAATAGTACTTTCCAAGGATGTAATGTTTTATTAAGGGGGATAATAGGGTCATCAAAAATGTTTTTTTGATGATGGATCTCATGATGCAAGTTCCACTCAAGTGTAGCAAGTGCAGAAAGTGCAGCCCCAAAAAATCAAAGGAAGTCCTCCAAGCCCAAGTATGAGTACTACTTCAAGTACAATAGATGCTACTCCAAGTACTTATCCACAAATATCAATAATTTATTCACCTATGGATATTGATTCTCTGTATAGAGGTAAAAGAACACTTCAGCACCATCCATATTTTCAAATGTTGGATAAGAATTTCCAAAAAAGATACACTAGAAGTCAAGCTAGTGAAATGAATGCATTTTTGAAAAGACTTGAAAATTTGCATATGTATGGTGATGATGACTCCCAATATCCTAAGGGATATGTAGTCAATTATGCTTTAATGACTAGTGTAGAGCTAGATCCATCTAGCTATGAAAAAGCAAGTGCTCATGATGTATAGAAACAAGCCATGAAAGAGGAAATGCCCTCCATATAAAGGAATGATACTTGGGAGCTATTGGAGCTTCCTAAGGGCAAGAAATATGTTGGATGCAAATGGGTCTACAAGATCAAATTCAATGCTAATGGAAGCATTGAAAGACACAAGGCAAGACTTGTAGCAAAAGGGTTCACTTAGAAGTATGGGATTGACTATGAGGAGACCTTTTCTCCTATTTATAGATAGGAGACAATCAGATCAGTAAGGGTGGAAAATTCAGCACATGGATTTAAAAAGTGCTTTTCTCAATGGGTACTTGAATGAAGATGTTTTTATGCAACAACCTCAAGGATTTGAAGAACAAGGTAAGGAGCACCTTGTCTACAAAGTAAAGAAAGCATTGTATGGCCTCAAGAAAGCACCAAGGGTATGGTACTCATGCATTGATGGCTACTTTTAGAAGTATGGATTCACTAGGAGAAAAAGTGAACCTAATCTCTACTACATGAAATAAGGTAAATATATTCTCATTGTATGCTTATATGTGGATGATCTAATATTCATGGGTAGTAGTGCTAAGATGAATTAGGAGTTCAAACACTCCATGATGAAATAATTTGAAATGAAAGATCTAGGTTTAATGCATTACTTCCTAGGCATGGAGGTACATCAAATAGATAAAGGGATATTCATATGTCAACACAAATATGCTCAATATATGATCAAAAAAATTTCTATGGAGCAATGCAAGCCTGTTGCAACTCCAACAGGTCATGGGATCCAATTGAGAAAATATGATAAAGCACCAAAATTTGACATGACCACTTATAGGATCATGGTTAGGAGTCTAATGTTCCTCACCAACACAAGGACGGATATTCAGTATGTTTTTTATCTTGTTTCAAGGTATATGGCTGATCCATCTAAACTTCATTTTCAAGCAAATAAGAGAATTTTGAGATATGTAAAGGGTGCATTGGATTTTAGGATCCATTACCACAAATATAATTATGTAAAATTAGTTGGATTTAGTGATAGTGATTGGGGAAACAATATAGATGATATAAAATCTACTTCAAGGATTTATTTTAGTATTGGGTCAGGACTAATTACATGGAGTTCCAAAAAGTAGACTATTGTAGCATTGTCATCTACTTAGGCTGATTATATAGCAATCACAAATGCTAGTACCCAAGCTTTATGGTTGAGAAAAGTACTTGAAGAAATAGGAGAAAGACAAAGTGGTCCTACAAGATTGTACTATGACAATATGAGTGTCATCCAATTGGCACATAATCCTATCCACCACAATAGGTCAAAGCACTTTGACATGAAGTATCACTTCATTCGAGACATGGTGGATAAAAAGGTGATTGAGCTACAAAATTACAAAACTTTGGACAACATAGTAGACATCTTCACCAAAAGAGTTGTGAAAGCTTAGTATATAAAGCTGAAAGACTGTCTAGTCAGTCCTCTCAACTTTAAGGGGGAGAATGTTGGAATCTAGAGCATGCTTTAGAGTATCTTCCCTAAAGTATATAGGTTCTAAATATTTAAAATTCATTTAAATATAGTTTCACCAACTTTACTACTTGAGAGGAAATTGGTTTTGTTGTGAGATCATATAGGGAATTGTTTAGAGTGTTTCTAAACATAGTAGGAGCAAGTAAGATCTCCATAATAATAGAGATTTAAAACTGATTGAAGTGTTATAAAAGCATTGTATGTTATTATTATTATGACTCTAATGAGCATATTTTATCATGTAAACCTCTATTCAACACTTAAATTTGAGCCTAATATAATTTAGCCTTAATTAGTTTACCAAAATGATTTCATCCTTAAAAATTCCAAGAGGTGCCCTTTTAATTATTTGGGTTACATGTGGAGCTTTGGTAAAATGTTTCATTGTTCTACCTTCCACCACTTTGGTACCAAAATCTAAGCATGATTACAAAATAATTCATCTCCCTTTTCTTAGTTTCATCCGCATTCATATTAGGTATTCCTCTACTTAGCAAAGGAACAAAAAAAATGGGAAAAGGCCATTAGTTAGTAGGCATGCAACATTACCTCAAAATCAAGGGAGAACACCAAAATGAAAAGCAATATGCTACACAAAACAAACAAGCTGATAATAAAATAGAAGAAAACTTGCAACATCCTACATGAAAGCGGGAGAACAAGATGACTACAACACCAAAAGAAAAAACTCAAATTCACACACTACAATTATTGTACAAGTGACACATACATTCTCTTGCCCTACTGGTGAAAATGGTGCTTTAAAAATTACCTATTCACAGGCAGGTGAACATCCTCTGCATTCAATGTCTTCAACCTAAAAGTATTTTTGCCAATAATTTTAGAAATTTGGTATGGACCAAGCTACAAACAATCAAACTTCTTATGATCCTTTTTATTTTCATGCATTTTATCCCATAAAAAACTAAATAAAAAATATTGAATATTTTAATTTTAGATCTCCTATAAAACCATTGTTTTAAAATATCTTGATGTTTACTATAATTAATCAAGGTTTCTTCTCTATTTTCATCTAAATGCATTAAGTGAGTCAAACAAGCTTCAATTTGATTATCAGTTTCAAGATATTATTTCATAAATTGTAATGTTTTTAGTTTCAGATTCATGGAGAAAATCGGATCTTACCCATATACCAAGTGATAAGGAGATGTCCCAATGGACTCTTTGATTTTTATTTTTTCTACCCACAAAGAAAATTTTAATTTGTTATGCCAATCACGTGGGTTTCATTCCAATAACCTTTTAATAATAGACAAGTTTTTAATAGAGGATTCATCCAAACCACTATCTTGAGGATAATATTTGGGTGAGAATTTAATGCTCACATTATTTTCATAAGCCCAATTTACAAAACAAATTGAATAAAATGAAAGACCATTATCACAAACAATAGAATTAGGTATTCCAAATCTAGTTACAATATTGTCCTCTAGAAATTTAATAACGACTTCACTAGTGGAATTTTTGGTAGGGATTGCTTTAGTCCATATAGTAAAATAATTGGTTGTTGTGAGGATGTATTTATGAGAGGTAGAATAATTAGGATTGATAACTCCTAAAAAATCTAATCCCCACTAGGCAAATGCTCTCATTTATACTAGTGGCTATAAAAGCATACCTGCATTTCTTCCTCTATTGGCTACTGTTTGATATATGTGACAAGAACACACATGAGAATGGGCATATTTGAAGATATGGGACCAATAGTAACCATATATTAGAATCTTGTGCATTGTAGCACTCACAGATCCATGACCCATCCCATACTTATCATGGAATTCCTATAATATTTGGGTGGCTTCCTCTTTGTTCAAACAACGAAGGAATATTCCTTCATGATTTTTTCTATACAAGTTCCCTATGTTGATCATGAAATGAGAAAATTTTAGATGAAGGGATATTCTTTGTGTGGCATTCAAGTGTGAAGGACACTTAACATTAATTATAAAATAAACATCGGTATTCTATTCGTCTTGTGTGATGTCCTCCACATTGTACTATTGGCATGAAATTTGAGGATCTATCTCTGCTAGTGCTTTGGTCAAATCTTGGCCTAGAACTAGCTTCATAGGATGAATTTCAAGGTAAAATTTTTGTAGAGTAGCCATCCACTTCCCACGTCTTTCTCCTAGCTCATTCTGCATTAACATATATTTTTATAGTCGAGTCAGGCACAATAACAAATACTCGACTATGCAAAATATAATACCTTATTTTTTTAATAGTTTTAAATAATGCATAAGCTTGCTTATCTAAAGTAGTGTACCTTAATTGTGCATCCTTCAGTGGTGAGCTCATAAAAGCTATTGGATTTTCAATATTACCTTGGCTTTTCTGAGTTAAAACACTCACATAAGAATGTTTGGATGCAAAAGTGTAAACAAACAATGGCTTAGTATAATGATGACTCACCAAAATTGGTGCATTAGGAATAACATATTTTACTTATTGGAAATAAATCTTAGCATCAAGAATTCATTTAACATTAACATCCTTTCTCATCTTAGCATCAAGAATCCATTTACCATTTTTAAAATGTTGTCAATGGATGGAGGAGGGTATTTGTCCTTTTCTGAAGCTTTGTTGAGGTTTTTGAAATCAATACACAGTATGATCTCACCAGTTTTCTTCCTAAAAAGAATTAAGTTAGCAACCCAAGTATAATGACACACAGGAAATATGATCTTAGCAACCAATAGCTTATTTACTTTCTTTTCTATAAGCAGCTCCAACAATGGGTTGAGTACATGTTGTTTCTATATAAAAGGTTTGGCATCTCGATTTAGAGGTATGGTATGCACGATGAAATTTTGGTCATAAGTCTTCAAATAATAATATGTCCATGATACATAATCAATGTAGCCTCTAAATGCATGCATTATTCCTTCATTTTATTGAGGTGTACATTATTTCCCGATAAGAAAATTATGCACATCTTTACTTCCAATATTGACCATATCATATACCTCATTTTCCAATGAGACTTTGTCAGTTCTTTTACCTAGGTATTCAATATCAAAAATATTCTCAAGTGAAATAGTGCCATTTGGAATATCATTAGATTTCCTCTTCATTATATTTCCTTCATATTCATCATCCTATGATATTTGATTTTTGTCTATTACATGCTTTTCAAAGATACCTAAATTTGTAACAAAATCAAAAATATGTCTATCACTTTCGAATACCTGTAAATTCTTCACATTGTTAGCTATGGATAGACAAGGGACTAACTCTATTGAAAATATATTCACATTTATTTTATCCATGGGGTTTAATGTACTTGTAGCAACTGCCAAAGAATCAACGACCTACTTACTTCTTCTAGAGATTAGAGAGATATAAAATGCTTCAAACTCATCAATCATATCTCTAACCCTAATTTTATAATAAATTAACCTCTTATCCTTACAAGTGAATTCTCCTTTTACCTACTTAACAAATAGCATTGAATCTCCTAAGAATTTTAAGTATTTAATGTTCTTATTTAATGCTAATCGTAATCACAAAATCAAGGCTTCATACTCCACCACGTTACAAGTACATGGGAATTATAACCTGAATGAAGTGAGGGAAGGCTTCCCTATAGGACTAATGAGCTCTACCCCTACTCCACTATCTTGTTTAGATCTTATACCATCAAATTTTAACATCCAAACTAGATTATCATCGTAACATGGTCTACACAATAAAAAATTAGCATCTAATTCATCAAAAACACGTTTGATATCCAATGTGTAAGTACATATCTTTGTTTCACAATAAAGAGTCTCATTTGGCTTATAATACTCTGTTATCATCTCTTTAATCTTGGGTTCTATTTACACTAAAATTTTATTAGCTACCCCTTTCCATGGTAGCCACATGTGAGAACAATCTGTCGAAAAATAGTTATTCAAATTCTTAGCCCAATCCCTATACAGTAGGATTCCATAGTTGGATGGAATGTTAACAACATGGATATCAAAATTATTTTGGACTCTAGGTTCTGATGCTACTTCCACAAGGATATTATACAACATACCCACCACATTGACCTAAGATCTCTCAAGTTGAATCAGGTTTTTGTTCATATGGTGAGGATTCAAATACAATATTTTACATATATAATAAGGCATTACATTACCATATGCACCAGAATCTATCTTACAATTGTGCATATTATTTTTAGCTATCCTGATTGTTAGGACAAAAGGAGAAATTTCTCCTTTCTCCTTTTGCAAGACATATTGCAGAGTTGTAATTACCTTAGTATCGTTGCCACATGATCTCACTAACTCTTCAATCAAAGTATCTCTTTGGCTAGGCATCATAGCTACTTTCCAAAAACTAATATTTGCTTTTTGTTGAGCAAGGTGCAGCAAAAGCAATGCAAAAGGATTGTAATTGTTGTCAACACAGACAGAGTGATGCATATGAAGCAATTTAGAGGTCAGTCAGATCAAGTGCAGAAAATCTCAAGAAAAACAGAGGGGACCCAGATCCAGAAATTTGCAGGAAAAGACAAGGAAGAAAACTGTCGCGATATCGCGACATGTTTCCTGTCGCGATATCGCGACATGGTTCCTGTCGCGATTTCGCGACATACCGGAGGAGAGAGAAAGTCCATAAGAAAATGTCGCGATTTCGCGACATATCCGAGGAGAGAGAAAAAGCACGCCAAAATGTCGCGATTTCGCGACATGTCTGAGGAGAGAGAAGATGCAAGTAAGATTGTCGCGATTTCGCGACATGGCTGAGGAGAGAGAAGGCGCAAGAAAAATGTCACGATTTCGCGACATATCGGAGGAGAGAGAAAGTGCATTGAAAAATGTCACGATTTCGCGACATATCGGAGGAGAGAGAATGTGCAAGGAAAAATGTCACGATTTCGCGACATGCTGGAAGGAAAGAAGCCAAATCGAGAAACTGTCACGATTTCGCGACAAGTTTGAAGCAAAGGCACCAAGGATGAAAAATGTCACGATTTCGCGACACATCGGAGGAGAGAGAAAGTTGATGAAGAAGTTGTAGCGATTTCGCTACATGTCTGAGTTTCGCCAAAGATAAGCAAAGAAAAAGCACCAAGTAAGAAAAGCGTAGCGATTTCGCTACAAGCTTGAGACACTAAGGACAAAAGTGCAACGATTTTGATACAGCTTCGAGTTGCAAGGTGAAAAGTAGTAGCGATTTCGCTACATGGTCAAAGTGCAAGGTAGAAAGATGTAGCGATTTCCATGTTAAAAGTGAAGGTAAGAATGTAGCGATTTCGCTACAGTTAGGTGAAGGAAAGATGTAGGATTGTAAAAATGAGTGGAGGTGTAGCGATTTCGCTACAAGTTGAAAGTGCAAGGTAAAAAGGTGTAGCGATTTCGCTACAGGTTAAAAGTGCATAATGCGAAGGTGTAGCGATTTCGCTACAGGTTAGAAACACATGTTGGAAAGGTGTAGCGATATCGCTACACGTCGGAGTTTCACTAGCAAGCAGCAAAGAAAAATGCTAAGGCAACAATGGTGTAGCGATTTCGCTACATGTAAGGTTTTTCACGGCTGCATGGAGTAAAAATTGTACGGAGGCCAGAAGCGTCGCGATTTCGCGACGGCAATGAAGATGACGTCAGCGAAACCAAAATGTGTCACGATTTCGCGATAGGGTGAACGAAGAGCCATTGCAAGCCGAAAACGTCATGATTTCGCGACATCTTTGAAGATGACGTCAGCAAGTCTAAAAATGTCACGATATCGCGACAAGTTGCTGGAAAAGCCATTGCAAGCCGAAAGCGTCACGATTTCGTGACACCTTAGAGGATGACGTCAGAAGACAAAAATGTCACGATATCGCGACATGTTTCCAGAGAAGCCTCATGAAGCCAGAAACGTCACGATTTCGTGACAACTTAGCGGATGACGTCAGCAAGACAGAAAATGTCGCGATATCGCGACATGTTTCCAGAGAAGCCTCATGAAGCCGAAAGTGTCACGATTTCGTGACATCTTAGAGGATGACGTCGAAAAAAAAATGTCGCGATATCGTGACAAGTTGCCAGAGAAGCCTCAGGAAGCAAACAGTGTCGCGATATCGCGACAAAGTTGAGGATGACGTCAACAAAGCGGAAAACATCGCGATATCGCGACAGGTAATGTTTTGGCGGGAAAAATTCAAAGATACATGCATTGTGACAGGGTCAAAAAGGCGCCAGTTATGAAAAGTTAACTGGAGTCAGATCTGCAGTTCCAAGTGACAGGTGGTGAGATTGCATAGGAGAAATTCATGCTGCAGTTAACTGAAGTTAAAAGGAAAGTTACGAAGCATTGCAATTAAGAAAAGAACGGCTATTGCAGGGCCGTGTTGCAGCATGGCTGGCAAAGGTGGCAGTTACAAAGAGTTGCCACGAAACTATGCATTGAATGTAGAACGGCTGTTGCAGGGCCGTGATACAGTATTCTCGATGCTTGTGCTTGACTCACAAGAAAGTAACGGGTAGAATAGAAGGATTGACACCGTTTAGAATAAAGTGCAAAAGAATTTTAAAGAGCAGTTTGAAGAGATAATAGAGCATCGAAACGCGTAGAAGGGTTGTCAGTATCCAAGAGACGTAGAATGTGCAGATCGTGCAGAGAAAAAGGTCGTCGTAACGTCGAATGTCAGAAAGAAAGCGGCTAAAAGGCGGATCAGGTCAGAGAAGGATTTGACACGTCAATTACAGCCGAGAATGCATGAAAATGTTGGAGGGAAAGTTAAACCGTTTGAAATTGAGCCGTTCGAAGAAATCAAGAATAAAAGGATCGAATTGGCATAGTGAGAAGGTTACTGTGACTGTGTTTTCATTGTGCATTTTAAAAGGTCTCAGTAAGTAAGGGTGCTGTAAGAAAACAGCCTTGGATCAAAACCTGCAATTCTATTGAATATTCAAGAGAAAGGTTTTAGATTAGATCAGAAGATATTGAGTCTCTAACAATTCTCTCTATGCTTCTGTGAGATTTTTGTATGTGCTATAGACCAGTAAGGGTCTTGCAAAAGAGAAGGCATTTTTATGTCCATTTATCTTGCAAAATAGAAATCCAAGTTGGTGCTTGGATAAAGGGGTTGGTGCTCCTATCTGTTGCAGCAGATAAATCAGGGGTTGGTGCTCCTTCCAGTGGGTGCTGGTAAACAGATTGTAAATATTGAATCCTTGCAAAGACTGGATTTGGATTGAAGTCCAAAAAGTCATTCTTTGAGGAGTAGCCACATCGGTGAACCTCGTAAAATTCTGTGTTGTGTGATGCTCTTGTGTGATACTTGCATTATCTAGTTTCAAGCTTGCATCATTAGTTTTAAAAGTTGCAGATTTAAGTTTTTAAGTAGTTACACTGATTCACCCCCCCCCTCAGAGTGTCATTGTGAGAATATCAATTGGTATCATAGCTAGGCACCTGCACAAGCTTAATCACCTAAGGTGTTCTTGGGAGATATACAATGGCCGGTGGTGAAGGTTTTTCTTCTAACAAAGCTCCTCCGTTCGATGGAACAAACTATTCTTTCTGGAGGCTCGTAATGCGGACCTATCTCTGTGCATTGGGTTATGACATTTGGGAATCTGTTGAAAATGGATACACCACTCCCACTGTTCCTCCAACAGATGCGACTGAAAAGAAAAAGTTTGAGAACAACTCGAAAGCCAAGAATGCGATTATGTGTGGATTGGTCGAAAGTGAGTTGATACGCATCATGAACTGCAAATCTGCTAAAGATATATGGGACAAACCGCAAAGCATTCATGAAGGAGACAACGAAAATCAAGGAAGCTAAGCCGCAAACACATCGTGCCCAGCTCGAAGCATTAAAGATGACCGATGATGAAAACATAGAAGCTTACATGCCGAGAGTAAACGGAATCATCAATGCAATAAGAGGACTCGGGGAAGAAATGGAAGATGCAGCTTGTTGTGAAGAAGGTACCGAGAACTCTCAACAAAAGGTTTGATGCAAAGGTTTCTGCCATAGAAGAAGCAAAAGATTTAAATTTTTTCAGTATGGATGAAATGCATGGTTCTCTAACAGCTTATGAAATGAGGATTGGACAAACTAAGCCCTCTGACAGAGAAGCAGCCTTCCAAGCACAGAAAAATGTAAAATCTAAACAAGAGTCAGAGGAAGAAGAATCTGCAGATGAAAATGAAGCAAACTTTGTTAGGAAATTAGTAAAGGGAAAAGGAAAGTACAGAGGTAAGTTGTCGTTCAAATGTTTTAACTGTGGAGGCATCGGGCACTTTGCAGCAAAATGCCCAATGAAGGAGAAAAATAAAAATGATGAAGGAACACATCCATAAAGAAATGTCTGGAAAAAGAAACCGCAGTTTAGAAAAAGAAACTTCAAGAAGAAGAGTTTCATTTCCTAGAATATCGATTCTTCTGAAGACAGTTCCAGTGAGGAATCAGAAGAAGAAACCGGTGAAGCCCTATTCATGGCTTTTGAAGAACAAACAACTGAGGAAACACAGGAGTGTGAAGAAAAATTAGAAGATGAGGCTGAGATAGATCTGGAAGGTGAGTTAATTGCTGCTCTTGAAGAGTTAAGTGCATAAAGGAAAAGAAATAAAAAGATTACAAGAAAATTTGAGGAGGCCAAAGAATGTAATAATAAGTTTGAAAGTACAAACCGAAGAATACAAGAAAAGGTCTCAAGATGTTGAAGCTCACCTGACCGTGAAAATAAATGAGAGCAATAAACTGGAAGAGGAAATAGTTGGATTAAGGTCACAGACTAGAAGAAATGAATCGAAAACTGAGCTGTCATCAAAAATTTGAAGACAGTTCTGAGAAACTGAACAAAATGTTGAATAATCAAAGGCCCACAGGTATCAAATTTGGCTTGGGCTTTGATGAAGGAGAAACCTCAAAGGACTCAAAGGTCAGTAATAAAGAGATCCAAGAAATAATAAAGACAAGATTAGAGTTGATCAAGATAAACCGTATCATGCAAAAGAAAACAACAAATTCAAGCTCGAAAGGAGTGCGGCAAATGATGGATTCACCAAAGTCTCTCATCAAAGAAGAAGAAGACCCATGGCTCCTACCTCCACATGGCAACATCCATTTCCTATGTACACTCGTTCCTTTTCTGGTTATTGTTTTAAGTGCAATGCATATGGTCATAAAATTTCTAGTTGTAGATATAATATAGAACAAAGAAATTTCACTAGCAGAAATAATTTTTCACCTTTGATAGATTATGCTGTAGAATGTTATAACTGTCATAACTTCGGACATATTGCAAGAAATTGTCGTAGCTCTTTTGCAGGAAATACATACCAGGGAAGAAAATATCAATCGACTGGATCAAAACAGTACAAAAAATTTCCCAATAAACTGTCACAAGCAAATGAAAGGGAGAAGGTGAAGAAAGTAACCAGATCTGCTGTCAAAACTCAGTGGAAAGAAAAGGGACAACCGAAGAAAGACAAAGAATCCCCGATCGTTCAAACAGCTCTCAAAGCACGGAATAAATCTGCTCCCTGGATTCTAGACAATGGATGCTCCAGTCACATGACAGGAGACAAACATAAGTTTGATAAGCTGCAGACATACGAAGGTGGTTCTGTGAAATTCGAAAACAATGATGGAGCAAAGATAGTGGGTAAAGGATCAGTTAAGTTAAGTGACGGTAAAATCAACTCTAAGGAAGTTCTTTTTGTGGTAGGACTGAAACATAACCTACTAAGTGTAAGTCAGATTTGTGACAGAGGTCATGAAGTAATTTTCAAGAAGGAGGGTCGTGAAGTAAGAAAGACAACAAATGGAAAGTTAATAGCCACCGGACCGAGAACTTCTCGAAATTTGTATACTCTCTCGGAGACTTCGGAGGGAGCTTGCTTGGTTGGACAGAAGAAGAAAACCGGCCGTGGCATAAAAGACTCGGCCACATAAGCTTTGATAATCTGGTAAAAATCAGCTCGAAAAGAGCAAGAAGAGACATACCCACTATTGGCAAACCATCAAACAAGCATTTGTGAGTCATGCCAAAAGGGGAAGCAAACCAGATCTACCTTCAAAGCAAAAGAATACTTCACTAGCAAGCCACTAGAACCGATTCACACCGATTTGTGTGGACCCATGAGGACAGAAAGCATAAATGGATACAAATATTTTATGCCGTGTATTGATGATTTTTCCATAATGACATGGGTACTCTTTTCGAAACGAAGTCGAAGCCTTTGAGATGTTTAAAACCTTCAAAAATCTTGTTGAGAATCAATCTGGAAAAAGAATTAAATGTTTGAGATCTAATAGAGGAGGAGAGTTTATTTCAAATGAGTTTGCTGAATTCTGTGAAAAACATGGAATAAGAAGACAGTTCTCAGCAGCAAGAACACCTCAAAAGAATGGAGTAGTTGAAAGAAAGAACAGAACCATACAGGAAATGGCAAGGACCATGTTAACAGAGAGCAAAATTGTTGACAGGTTCTGGAAAGAGGCAGTCCATACTGCAGCCTATATTCATAATAGGTGTATGTTGAGGTCGCATGAAAGCAAAACACCATATGAACTATGGTTTGGCAAAAAGGCTACAGCAAAATACTTCAAAGTGTTTGGCAACAAGTGTTACATTAAGAGAACTAAAAGCAATATTGGCAAGTTTGAAGATAGAGCCGATGAAGGAATATTCCTTGGGTACTCAACTAAAAGCAAAGCCTATACATGCTACAACAAAAGACTTAAGAAAATAGTGGAGAGTGCGGATGTGAAGGTTGATGAAGGCAGGAAACAAGAAATCAGCAATAATGAAAACTACCCAACCTATGAAGAATTTATTGAAGAAGATGAAGATCAAGAAAAAGAAGAGAGACAGAAATCAGATTCAGAGGACTTAGAAAGAGATGAAAATAGAAAATACAGAATAGGCAGTTGGCAGAAAAATCATCCCAAAGAGCAGATTATTGGGGACCCTACAGTTGGCATTCAGACAAGAAGAAGAGTAGTAAATAACTATTCTCTGTTATCCAAGATTGAGCCCAAGAATATTATTGAAGCAAGCACGGATGAAAGCCGGATGGAAGCAAGAAATGAAGAACTAGATCAAATTGAGAAAAACAAAACCTGGGAATTAGTACCAAGGCCTGAAAATAAAAACATAATTGGTACTAAATGGATATTTAGAAACAAACTGAATGAAGATGGACAGGTGGTAAGGAATAAAGCAAGATTAGTCTGTAAGGGATATGCCCAAGTTGAGGGGATTGATTTTGAAGAGACTTTTGCACCCGTGGCCAGACTTGAAGCAATAAGACTATTTTTGGCTTTAGCTGTTCATAAGAACTTCAAGGTTTATCAGATGGATGTAAAATCAGCATTTCTGAATGGAAATCTTGAAGAAGAAGTATATATTGAACAGCCTGATGGTTTTCAACTTTGTGATAATCCCGACTTTGTTTGCAAGTCGAAGAAAGCATTGTATGGCTTGAAACAAGCACCTAGAGCTTGGTATGCAAGGTCTGGACAACTATCTCACTAAGCAAGGATTCAAGAAAGGTATGGTGGATAGCAATTTATATGTGAAAACTGAAAATGGCAATTTCATTGTTCTAGTTGTTTATGTAGATGATATAATTTTTGGGAGTAGCAATGATGAATCATGCAAAGACATAGCAAACAAAATGCATAAAGAGTTTGAAATGTCTATGATAGGTGAACTTTCATATTTCCTTGGATTACAAGTTAATCAAACTGAAAAGGGGATCTTTATCTCTCAAATTAAATATGTGAAAGAAATGCTGAAAAAGTTCACTATGGAAGATAGTAAACAAGTGAGCACCCCCATGACAACAAGCCGCAAGTTGAGCAAGGATGATAAATCTCCGGATGTTGATCAAACAATGTACAGATCAATGATTGGGAGCTCGCTGTATTTGATGTACCACTAGACCGGATATCTTACAAGCCGTTTGCATGGTTGCAAGATTTCATGCTAGCCCAAAAGAGACTCATGTGACAAAGAGTGAAAAGGATTTTTAGGTATCTCAAAGGTACTATGGAGTATGGGCTGTGGTATCCAAAAGGAAAAGACTTCATTCTCTTTGCATACTCTGATGCAGATTGGGCAGGATGCATTGATGACAGAAAAAGTACAAGTGGAGGAGCATTCTTTCTTGGAAACAAATTGGTTGCATGGCACAAGAAGAAGCAAGAATCAGTCTCTTTATCCACAACCGAGGCCGAATACATTGCAGCTACTACATGCTGTACACAAATACTATGGATGAGACAAACATTGAAAGATCTAGGTATTCACTTCAATGAGCCCATTTCAGTCAAATGTGACAACACTAGTGCAATCAACATTTCAAAGAATCCGGTAATGCATTCCTGCACCAAACATATTGCAATCCGGTATCACTTCTTGAAGGATAAGGTTGCATAAGGAGAGGTCAGATTGGAGTTTGTTCCCACTACAGAGCAAGTAGCAGACATATTCACCAAACCTTTACCAAAGGAAGTATTTGAATACCTTCGGAAGAAGTTGGGAGTAGTCACACTTCCCAAGCACTGACTAGCTATGGGAAATACATTCTCGTGGGGAGCATTCAAGTTATTTATGCTTGAGAATGTTGTGCATAGACTCATGGGGAGTTTGCAGCAGCCCTTTGGCATTATTGGCAAAGGGGGAGAAGAATTTGAGCAAGGCTACAAAGTGTTGCCAACAATTCCAAAGGGGGAGATTGTTGAGCAAGGTGCAGCAAAAGCAGTGCAAAAGGATTGTAATTGTTGTCAACACAGATAGAGTGATGCAGTTGAAGCAGTTCAAAGGTCAGTCAAATCAAGTGCATAAAATCTCAAGAAAAACAGAGGGGACCCAGATCCAGAATTTTGTAGAAAAAGACAAGGAAGAAAACTGTCGCGATATCGCGACATGTTTTCTGTCGCGATTTCGCGACATACCGGAGGAGAGAGAAAGTCCATAAGAAAATGTCACGATTTCGTGACATATCCGAGGAGAGAGAAAATGCATGCAAAAATGTCACGATTTCGCGACATGTCCGAGGAGAGAGAAGATGCAAGTAAGATTGTCGCGATTTCGCGACATGGAGGAGAGAGAACGTGCATTGAAAAATGTCGCGATTTCGCGACATATCGGAGGAGAGAGAAAGTGCATTGAAAAATGTCACGATTTCGCGACATATCGGAGGAGAGAGAATGTGCAAGGAAAATGTCACGATTTCGCGACATGCTGGAAGGAAAGAAGCCAAATCGAGAAACTGTCATGATTTCACGACAAGTTTGAAGCAAAGGCACCAAGGATGAAAAATGTCACGATTTCGCGACACATCGGAGGAGAGAGAAAGTTGATGAAGAAGTTGTAGCGATTTCGCTACATGTCTGAGTTTCGCCAACATAAGCAAAGAAAAAGCACCAAGTGAGAAAAGCGTAGCGATTTCGCTACAAGCTTGAGACACTAAGAACAAAAGTGCAGCGATTTTGATACAGCTTCGAGTTGCAAGGTGAAAAGTAGTAGCGATTTCGCTACATGGTCAAAGTGCAAGGCAGAAAGATGTAGCGATATCGCTACAAGTTGAAAGTGCAAAGTGTAAGAATGTAGCGATTTCGCTACAGTTGTGAAGGTGAAGAATGTAGGATTGTAGTAAAATGAGGGAGGTGTAGCGATTTCGCTACAGAGTTGAAAGTGCAAGGTAAAAAGGTGTAGCGATTTCGCTACAAGGTTAAAAGTGAATAATGCGAAGGTGTAGCGATTTCGCTACAGGTTAGAAACACATGTTGGAAAGGTGTAGCGATATCGCTACACGTCGGAGTTTCACTAGCAAGCAAGAAAGAAAAATGCTAAGGCAACAATGGTGTAGCGATTTCGCTACATGTAAGGTTTTTCGCGGTTGCATGGAGTAAAAATTGTACGGAGGCCAGAAGCGTCGCGATTTCATGACGGCAATGAAGATGACGTCAAAAATGTGTCGCGATTTCGTGATAGGGTGAACGAAGAGCCATTGCAAGCCGAAAACGTCACGATTTCGTGACATCTTTGAAGATGACGTCAGCAAGTCTAAAAATGTCGCGATATCGCGACAAGTTGCTGGAAAAGCCGTTGTAAGCCGTAAACGTGCGATTTCGTGACACCTTAGCAGGATGACGTCAAGACAAAAATGTCGCGATATCGCGACATGTTTCCAGAGAAGCCTCATGAAGCTAGAAACGTCGCGATTTCGACGAATCTTAGAGGATGACGAACAAAATGCGATTCGTTTGAAATGCTTGAGGATGAAATGTGGTATCGCGAAGTTTGAGAAGCCTCAGCAGTGTCGCGATATCACGACAAAGTTGAGGATGACGTCAGAAGCGGAAAATCGCGATATCGCGACGGTAATGTTTTGGCAGAAAATTCAAAGATACATGCATTGTGACAGATGTCAAAAAGGCGCCGATTACGAAAAGTTAATTGGAGTCGATCTCTAGCTCCAAGTGACAGTGGTGAGAATGCATAGGAGAAATTCATGCTCGTAGTTAATCGAAGTTAAAAGGAAAGTTACGAAGCATTGCATTTAAGAAAAGAATGGTTATTGTAGTGCCGTGTTGCAAGATGGTCGGCAAAGGTGGCGCTTACAAAGAGTTGCTACGGAACTATGCATTGAATGTAGAACGGTCACTGTGGTGGCCGTGATACAAGATTTCGATGGTTGTGCTTGACTCACAAGAAAGTAATGGTAGAATAGAAGGATTGACACCGTTTAGAATAAAGTGCAAAAGAATTTGAAAGAGCAGTTACATAGAGATAATAGAGCATCGAAACGCGTAGTAAGGGTTGTCGGTCATGCAGAGTAGAATGTCGATATGTGCAGAGAAAAAGGTCGTCGTAACGTCGAATGTCGTAAAGAAAGCGGCTAAAAGGCGGATCAGGTCATAGAAAGATTTGACACGTCAATTACAACCGAGAATGCATGAAAAGTTGGAGGGAAAGTTAAACCGTTTGAAATTGAGCCGTTCGAAGAAATCAAGAATAAAAGGATCGAATTGGCATAGTGAGAAGGTTACTGCGACTGTGTTTTCATTGTGCATTTTAAAAGGTCTCAGTAAGTAAGGGTGCTATAAGAAAATAGCCTTAGATCAAAACCTGCAATTCTATTGAATATTCAAGAGAAAGGTTTTAGATTAGATCAGAAGATATTGAGTCTCTAACAATTCTCTCTATGCTTCTGTGAGATTTTTGCATGTGCTGTAGACCAAGTAAGGGTCTTGCAAAAGAGAAGGCATTTTTATGTCCATTTATCTTGCAAATTAGAAATCCAAGTTGGTGCTTGGATAAAGGGGTTGGTGCTCCTATCTGTTGCAGCAGATAAATCAGGGGTTGGTGCTCCTTCCAGTGGGTGCTGGTAAACAGATTGTAAATATTGAATCCTTGCAAAGACTGGATTTGGATTGAAGTCCAAACAGTCATTCTTTGAGGAGTAGCCACATCGGTGAACCTCGTAAAATTCTGTGTTGTGTGATGCTCTTGTGTGATACTTGCATTATCTAGTTTCAAGCTTGCATCATTAGTTTTAAAAGTTGCAGATTTAAGTTTTTAAGTAGTTACACTGATTCACCCCCCCCTCTCAGTGTCATTGTGAGAATATCACTTTTGTTATCTTCAAATACTCCATAATGTTATAAGCAACTTTATACACATTCCATTCCTTTTTTATATGTTTAGATTGATCTACTTGAGGTGGGAGTGGAGGATTATTATTTACCTTGGTATCGGGTGGAATGCTCAAATTATTGTGAGGGGTGGAAGAAGTATTAGGAGGTTTAATTTTATTCCTCAAGTGATATTTGTGATTCCTATTTTGTAAATGCCTAATACCCTAAAATTCTTCTATGGGCCCATATTCCTCCTCTTATTCATATTCAAAACCATAAGTTTCAATGCACATCGCATGACCTTTACCTTTACTTGAATTGGCTTGATGAGAGTACTCATCAAGTGGTACTCTTTCATGCTCATCAATGTCTTATTGGAGAATGTATTTACATGTCTGAAACATGGAGCATTCATTTTAATTATGCTCATAAGTAGAATGGAACCTACACCAATAATTTTTGGTAAAGTCATAAAGATTTGTTGTGGTGTGGGATTGGCTAGGACCAGCATTACTCTGATTGGTAGTCATATTGGGCACGCCCCATTATTCGATCACGTATTCCATGATTTATTGAAACTTCTATTTTGTTGTGGTCTTTGAGGTGCTTGTTTTTTAGAGTGAACCATATCTATTCTTAGCTTTTGGACCACCTTTTCCAAGTCTTTTACCTTCAACTCTAAATCATGAGGTTGGGTAGCGATAGTGCTAGTAATAGGCGAGTTCAAAAAACTTGGGATGTTTTGATTTGGCACAATAATCCCATTTTGAAGATTAGTATTTGAGAGTGGATTCACACTCTGTAGGGGCATTGGCATGGAAAATTAGGTGAAATCTTAATTATTGGTTTTTACAAATTCTTGAGTCACCAATTTATTTTTGAGAAGCAAAGGTGTGGTTGCGAGTATGGTTGTGTTTGGATAGGTGAGCAATGGAGGGTGAATGGACATGGATGTGAAAATATGACCATAAGGTAAGGTATTCAACATCAACATCTATGGTGTTGTAACCTAATTCATCATGGGAATCTAATTGTAAGGACCATACTGCCCTACCATGGGGAATTGAGTGACCCCAATACCCTATGGTGTCATCTATTGTTCAATGGTCATGGCCTCTGAATAAGTTAGGACAATAGTAGTAACCTAAGGGTTCCATATAGCAAACATAGTCATCATGGGGTCTAACACCCCAAAGTATAATTGGAGAGCCACATCAGGATCTATAGTGAAATGACAAGTTAACCTTGTGTACAACTTTTAAAATATGAAATTGAACATCCTTATTGGCTTGTTAGGTCATCTCTTACAGGTCATTAATTAGTTGTATATAATAGTAGGATCTAAAGGTGACCTAAATTGGTTGAAAAAAGTAGTCTCTAATTGGGCCCAAGAGGTAATGGAACCATAGGCAGGTTGAGGTACCAATCATACACTATTTCATCTAGAGTCATAGGAAATAGCTTGCAGGCCACATTATCATGTTCTACATGCTTTTATATCAAGGTATCCTTGTAGCCCTGGATATGTTCTTCTGCTGATCTAAGACTATTATGCTTTTACTTGGGTAAGAGTCTCTCAATGTTCTTGTATGACTTATGTACATCCTAGCTATGTTTAATGAAGAAATGTGTATTCCATACCAAGAAACATTTGGAGCCATTGTGATTTGCGGTGGCTTCCATAAAGAAGTACAAGGGGCAACTAAGGCAAAATATGAGGACACACCAGGTGCACTGGAAAAATAAGGTAAACCAACTTTGAGCACACTAGGTGGGATGACCATAGTTTAAATTTTAGTATTTTGGTTTATATGGGTTGGGGATAGACTTTGAAAAATAGTATCTCCTATGGATTTGGATCTAGTGATGATAAATTGAGGATCCAACTTAACAATACCAACCACAAATATCTGTTAACAATGCATCAACATAAACCATCACATTAGAAATATTCTCATAAAATAGTTAGCATCAATGCATTATCAATAACATAATCCCAAAATGATGAATTGAATGCCCTGTAAACAAGTCCATGTTAGTCTAAATCAAAGCCTTTTTCAATAATACAATAACAATGCTAGATTCACTATATCAAAGCAAAAACCAATCAAGCCCTCCTTTAGCGCCAAAAATGTTGATTGACAATTTTACCCATTTGCAAAATTACACTCACATTTAGGATTTTATCAAAAATCCTCTCTTGCAAAGAAACCAAAGTTTCTCCAAGGTTCTTTAGTATTGCTTGTGTACCTATGTAAAGGATCAATATGAATGCTAGAACAACTTAGTGATCAACAAGCAATTGTTAACAAGGTGTCTGAGCTAGTTTTACTTTTATTTGGTCATATTGTTATTGTGTATTGATTAAAGGGCTAGATTTCCCTTATGTACAGAAATAAAGTTAATATTAAAACCAAAAATTAAATCCACTTCTTTTTATTTTTGAGCTATTAGATTAATTTATCCCTAAAATTGAGTTAGCAAACTCCCCATTTTATCTTGGATTTTAATGTGAATTTGGAGTTAGAATTTGGTGCTAGCTGAGAATGTAGATGGATCAAATGCTTTAACAAAAGTTTTGGAATGAGGACAAGAACATAAATAAATCAGTAGAAAAAATGCTTAAGCTAATTTTTTTTTGGAGCAAGGACCAGAATAAAAATAAATGAAACTAAAATATTTAACTAAAAACTTTGGAAAAAGTGGACCATAATGTGAATGAAAAACCGAAGAAAACTATTGAAAACCAATCCAACTTATCTGCAGAGAAGGGTTAGATCTTGAACATAAAAACACAACTAGATTAGACTTGCAAACACACAATATAATGTCTAGTTATGGTAAGAGTATGAGGAAAAATCATACATTAAGGTTACCTAATGATGCTATCGACTTAATGCATAAACACCATTAAAACAACTTCAAAGCATAGATAAAGATATGCAAAATATTTTATTGTATTCAAAATCATAAACCTCAGTTTGCATACAAGATGAATCCAAACAATCAACAATAGCAAGAAGCCTTTCTATCCTTCCTCACAGTTCTGATTCCCCAAAATTCTAGTCTTCAAACAAACTTTTCAATCTCCCTTTAAATTTTTTGACCATGTCCTTTCATTTCATCTCTCGTTTAGCTTTACAACTGCTCTATATTCGTTCATTAGGCTTCCATTTGTCCATATTATCTTTTATCTTAGAATGGCTATGGGATTTTGTTCAAATCATTGAAAATATCTTTTATTCAATTAGAGCTAAGGCATTACACCTTTCATGCTTTGTAACCCTTCTCCATAACTACCCTCCCAATACGACTAGTTTTTAGTCTGGTCGGATTAATAATATTTCTCAATGCCCTCCTCAATTGAAACACCTTCATTGCATGGGTTAAAATTCTTATGCACACATACGTTTTCTTTATACAATGCCAACTTGACATATCGCTTTATTCTATTTTGACCTAGTTTGTTTTATTCACATTCAATTGATGAAATTACTTTTAAACCCCCTATGTATCATATATTAAAATTAATTAATGCTTAATACGAGGGATCATAAATGCATTTCAACTGTTGAGGCTATCTATTCTCAAACCATACAACACATCCAAACTGCTTAGCGGTGACTGCCATCCTTCTCTGATAAATGTAATATGAACTTGACTTATCTGAAGTGATCCACAATGACTCCTCAAAAATACCCCCAGTGTTGTCTCATTACCTCTTCATCCAATGTCTCTCTGCCACGCTGGCCCCTTAGTTTACCTTGCTTCCTAAAATATCTCACTAAAACACTTTAAAACCATCTCTGTGGAGCACTCTCGACATCCTTGCCTGTCATTATGTAGACACTTGATAATTATCATGATAAGGATTGTCACTACCTAACATGACCGCTCACTGTTCTGCTTGGCTTCTCCATACATCCATGCATGACCCATTTTGTTCAATTCACACAGACATCTAAGTCAATATAATATTGATTCATCTACAACCTAAACAAACTGCGTTACCCACCATGTATATCTTATTGAATTCGTATTACCACATTGACGTGTATTTTTCTACAATTTTTTTTATGTGCTATTCAAAGCACTATACCATGTACCATGTCATCATCATATTAGTCTTCAAAAATATATCAACTAGGTGATTCTTCATCAAAACCAATAGTATTACGAGCTTATGGAGTTGCCACCCAACGCCTATTCGGATCCATGCGTGCAACCATTATCATGCTACCACATGTGGTATTCACCATATCTGCACTACCTAAGACCCTCGCAAAATTGCCAAATGCACTGAACACCTACATCATTCAGGATTCCGATGTCCACTGCAACCCTATTAGGTTTGTTGCCAAATTGTTCAAGTTGTAGTCTACATAGATGGGTCTGAGAAATTAGTCATTTCCAAATTATTCTTGGTTTACCAATATTCTATCACATTCAGCTCACGTCGATCACTATATTATGTCCATGATTTTGAGATTTGCAAACCACGTTGTCTTGGACTCCATGATTCGGGTGCTCACATTCTCACTGTAATCTCATCATCTCTACATCCACTACTATCTTAAATTATCAATCATTGGCTTAATATGACCATTCCACTTCAACATAAAATTGTCTATCCACAGTGACACTCCTATATTTATACCAATATGTGCACCATGTCGTATGCGTCTACACCTCCGCGTCATCAAGTGGTCTTACTGGGTATCACTAGGGAGATTTGCTTCACCTTATGTTTATCCACTATGCATTATATGTCAATCGCCAACTCTTCACCATCCTAATTGCCACAACACCAACCATGTTGGCTCAATCCACAACATACATGTCTGCCTTTGCCAAATCATCTATGCTCTCAGCATTATCCCTAACGGTCCACTTTTGAAAATTTGATTCACTCTGTATGCAGTGGTGTCATATCAAATCTACTTCTAGTGTCGTATTTGGAACCCTCTCGCTGCATTCTCATATTTTCATCCATGTCAACTATGCGCTATTCATAGAGGCATATCGAAGGTTGCATCAGGTTCACCTAAATACTCGGGTGTTTACCTCCATTAATTTTTTACATTGGTGCTGCCAGGTCAACCAAGCCTCATCAACACCATATCGTTGAGTGACAGGGTCCAACTTGACATATGCATCGACGCTTCCTTTATTTGTGATCTGGAACACTCTCCTCGATCGCATCTAACTAGGTATCATCTGCTTCCTCGACACCAAACATGTGTGCCACATCCCATGTGCCTTCGCTACATCCTTCAAAGGTTCAAGACTTCTTGTCATAACCTGTGCGTAGGACATAGAACTATAATTTTGATCAAATTAATATTTTGGACATAACCTGGTATTGGAATATTCGAGACTTCTCACCGTTTACATAAAAGGAAAATACATTACATGATGAAGTATAGTTTCGATCAAATTAATATTTATTTATTTATTATTTATTATTTATTATTATTATTGTTGTTGTAGTTTTCATTATTTTATATATATATATATATATATATATATATCATTTATTTATATTTATATTTATATTTATATTTTTGTTTGTTTATATATATCTTAATTAAATATTTATGTTTAGATTGATTTAATTTAAAAGCACATTAGAGCTAATTAACCCATTTTAAACCAAACCAAAAAGCAATTAAAATATATGATCAACAATAACCCACACCAAGGCTTCATTCGAAACAATCATATCAACTTTTACAAGAAGACAAATAAGACCCTCTAAAATGACGATCCTCAAAGTCTACATGGTGAGCCCATGGCTAGTGTCATATCAACAATGATCACTCAAAGACAAACCAAAACATCCCTCAAAATACAAAATAAAAAATGGTGGGTCCCCAAGATTTGGGGTAAGTTGTGCACCAATCACAACAAGTTGTCTGATTCCTAAAATATGCATGAACAATTTTGAGGAGTAGTGTATAATTTTTGGAGGCATCTGTATGTTTTGGATGTAGTTATATGTATTTTGAAGTCATTTGTGCTAAATTTAACATAAATTTCCAAGTTGAATACAAGTTGTGCGAAAGTGGTTTCAAAATGACCATGGAAAAAGAATGAGCTTTGTCTAAGAATTATGATCTTGTTTAAAATATATTGTAGCAACTAGGGTGGAAGGCTCACCAGGATCATTACACCAAAGAGGTTCATAACCTAGGTGAACTAACAAGGCCCACCCAGTACAAGGTAAAGAATGAGAGTTTCAACCACATGAGAGATACAAATATTATCCTTGGAGAAGGAGAGTGTATGGCTATGAAGAGGTCATAGATACTGACATGGTGGTAGAGGAGGTGCACCATTGTAATTTTGGAGAGAGGATATGGAACCACTAAGGGCACACCAACAAAAACTTTATAGTGAGGTTCATGGGGAGACTACCCTAGAGGAGTAGGATGAACTACTCAATGAAGAGGAAGAAGAATAAGTTGATATCAAGGATATCACTTTTGGATAACCAACAACTTATTTTTTTATTAGTAGTAGAAAATATTTGACAAGAAGAATCCATTAAGAGCAACACTAACTAAATCTAGAGTCATTATATTGGCATATATTCCACCTTAAAATAAAGTATTTCATAGCAAATACTTGTTGTCGATTGTACAATTGTACGAGCCAATTAAGAATTACACCTATGTGTGGGTGAATAACCAACATATCAAGGTGGAATTATTAGTTGTGATATTTTTAAAGACATTTAGATTGCCTAAGGAAGTACTTCCTATTTATAAAAATATGGTGGACAAAATTAAGGCCCACAGGTTGATTACTACACTCACAACTATTAGGTCTTGAGCAACAACTAATATTTTTGGTCTTGGAAGTGATGAAATCAAGTAGAGCTAGTTGAAGATAGATGAACTTGCATGTGTGATAAACATAGTTATGGCTCACTTGTCAATAGAAGCATGATATTATGATATGTTGATTTGGATGGCACAATATTTGGAGAGCATCACCCAAGAAGTATAGTATTATTGGGAAACCTATTTGGAATAAAAAATTTATAAGCTATTTGCTAGAAGGAAAAAGATCTTTGCCATGAATTTTTATGCTATTGCTCTTATGTTGGATGTAGTTTCTCAAATAGGCATTCAATATTTGGTATTGACACTACCTTATGAATTGTTATCAAATTAACCCACTATATTGCAATGGGTGAAGATTGCACCTCTTCAGAAAGTGACTCCAGATAAATATTGATCAAAGAAGACAACAAGGAATCAAAACCTCATGTGAATGAATAGAAGGAGACTTAATCATATGAGGAATTTCATCCTTGGAGGAAGATATGAAGACAACTTGAACTTACCTTTGAGTAGTAGGCACTTGAACAATGGTCGTAGGAGTAGCCACCATCTCAAGATGAGGAGAAGGTTGTAGCATAGATATCTGATCTAGTGCAGATTAGGATGTGTAGGCAATGGGAGAAATAGATAAGTGAGAATACTCTTGTGCATATAAAGCAACCTAAGCCTATGCCAGACAATCCAAATGATGTATACTTGGATTTGGAGGATTTTTATTTTATGGATATTAGTGTGCCAAGTGGAATAAGATAGATAGGAGAAGTGATGGGATCTCCTGTATTGCTTTAAATATATTATTTTAATTTTTTAAACTCATCTAAATATTGGTAGGAAAGAATAATGATACCATTAGAAATGAAAGAAAAAATAGTGATGATAGCTCCACAAGATGAATCTAAGGAAGATAAGAAGCCTCAGATAAGGATAGTGATATGAGGAGGTAACAATCAACCATAGCATGAGAAGACACAAATATAACAATACTGGTCTAATCTAATTTTGATAGTCATAGCAAATATGGACATGCAATTGAATCCATAGGTCGAAGGGTTGGTAGAAACTCAATAGGAGGACTTACCTAAACCATAAGAGGAATTCCAAGCAATTGTGGTAGATCAACAACTTCTTAAGGAGATTATCAATGTGGAAGAGGTCAGACCATCTGAAGAAGAGATAAATAAGATTGTAGCTCACATTTTGATGTAGCAAGGGAATGCAATAAGTGCAATAAAAGATATTGGAGGAAGTTCAATTCTATAGGAGTAAGAGGAGGAAAAAACTCCACCACAGGAAATGGATGAGAGGCTTTGTACAAGATTTTTGCTTAAAGTGCCTAGGTTCAGTATTATGGGGAATGATTGTGAAAACACAGATGAACAAGTGGAGCACTTCTTCCAACAAGTTAGTGAGATGTTTGCTAGCACCAAGTTGAATTTTGTTATTGTTGTTGTTGGATAACTAAAGTAGTGGAGGTAGCAAACCTTCATTGAATTGGAGAAGGTTATGGAGTGGGTGTGTAGTGAAGAGCATACAAGAAAAATAGCCTAGATTCATGCACAATACCCATGACAATTATTGATGGGAGAGGTAAAAACAATGTTGGGAATTGTATAATTATCGTATGGAGTGAGGACCAATTACAAGGCATATCCATGAGTGTACTTGGATTGGGTAATGTTATAGATATGTCCATTGAATACATTAGATACACAATTTTGAAGGGCACATTCTGAGTTACTCTTAACCCTACAAAATTTGAATTTTTTGATGCATTGTATTGAGTGGCTAAGATTAGATCTTGAACAAATTTATGAAGCCAAGGAAGCACAAAAGGAAGAAGTGGATGCTATTCGAAGACAAATGGCTATGATTGAAGAACTAGAGAGTAGAAAAACTAAGGTCAAGGAATGGTTGAAAAATGTGAAAGCTGAATGGAATGACATTAATATTGCTTATGAGGATAAGCTATGCTTAAAATAATAGGAAAAGCAACTTCTAATCCAGGAAGTGGAAGAATGGATGAAGCAGTTGGAAGAACAATTGGTAGAACAACAAGAGCAATTGGTCAAATAAGAGGACCAATTGAAGGTGGTTGAAGAGCAACTATAATAGAAGGATTACAAAATTGAGGATATGCCAACATATGCCAAGCACTTCAATGATATGATCATGGATCATAAGGCTTACCTTCAGGCTAAGTATGAGAATATTTTAGCTTGTGAAGCTGACATACATTAGAATATTAAGGTCATCATGGAGAAGAACAAGGCGTTAGTTGTAGCAGCTCAAATGAAAGCGACATTAATAGAGAAAATATGCAAGGGAGCATTTGAGTGATAGTAGTTAGTTCAACTCTTGGATACTGTATAAGAGAAGACCAACAAATCTCTGGAACTCAGTAACTACGTGATCAGATCACAAAATGAGTGTGTTTCTCTTTGTATTTAGCTTTATGATTTTCTACATGATCCATTGGCCAAGATCAAGAATATTGAGTCAGTGAGGACATTGACTGATGTAAATGGGAGGACAAATGTAGGTAGTAAATCCACCTCCCGGAAGAAGTAAAAATTGTATTTGGATAATTTTGTCAATTTTATCAGTTTTTTAAAAATGTACTAATGTAGGGTTATAAATGTATAAATCAGTGAAATTGTACAAATGCCTAAAATGTACAATTCAAATATCATGAAATTAATGGAAATGTTAATTTAGGTGAATTTGATGAAAACCAAATCATGGCTTAGTAAATATTAGTACATTAATTGTTTTGATATTATGCAGGATGGTAGTTGTGAATAATGTGATGTATTAGAAACCACTTTGGAATATCCTAGGAATCCATTATATAGCCCCCCATTCAATTTTAATGGTTGTTTTTTATAGTTCATACAATGATATTATTTTTGTTCATATTTCATGGTATGTTCATTGCTTGTTCAAAAGAATTATTCATTGTATTGCATGGTAGTCCTTGATAATGATTATTGTTTAGCATCAATCTTGTACATTTTATAGAATGATATAAATAATAAAGCAATCATGGTGAATTATGTGTTATTGTGAATTCCATTGTAAAATTATTGGTAAATGTATGTTATGTATTCTACGCAAGTATGACTAGAATAATGTGCTAAACCTTTGGGATTGCAATGGAATTATTACACTACTAATCCTACAACTTGGTGTATTGATAAATGAATGATTTATGGATGAATATTACTATACTTATATGCTTCTAGGCTATTGTATGATTTATGTATGTAGGAAGTGAAGACATTAAATTAATATAGTGAATTGCAGTTTGCATGTATAAAGTTGGATTGGTAATTGCATTAGGAGAATGTTCTAAAACTTATCCTAAAGAGAATTGGTGTACAAATTGATAAATATAAATATGCAAAGTGTAGAAAGGGTTTGTGAAGATGTGTGTTTTTCCATGCCAAATTGTACAAATGATTGTTATACCAATTTGGCAAAAAAATTACATAACTAAACTTGCCAATTAAGGAAACTTAGGGCTTTGGAGAAATCAATTACAAAGTTGTTGAGTTTGTATTCCAAATTTTTTTTCATAAAAGTGACTAAGTGTAAAATTATACATGCTATAGTGTTGTATGATATGGATCGTACAACTATATGATTCGGTGATCGTAAAAGCAGTTTGAGTCTTTTGTAAAACATACAAGGTAAATCATACAACTTGTATGATTTGGGTTGATGCAGGAGCATCCGGTGGTAGTAGCGCAATCTTGCATCCACAAGAAAAAAAAAATTGTCGTGATTTCGTGACATGTCACGAAATTGTGACCGTTGTGAAATCACGACAAGGAGGCAGCCAGGATAAGACGCCATTGGGAATGTTGCAATTTCGTGACATGTCCCAAAATCGTGACTATCACAAAATCATGACAAGGAGCCACCAAGAGAAGACACCAACGAGAATGTCATGATTTCATGACATGTCACGAAATCATGACTATCACAAAAACGCAACAAGGAGCCACCAGGAGAAGACACCAACGAGAATGTCATGATTTCGTGACATGTCACGAAATCGTGACTGTCACAAAATTGTGACCAGTAGCAGGAGGAAGAAGATGCCAAAGAATTTGTCGTGATTTCATGACATGTCGTGAAATCACGACCAGAGCAAAAAAACGGAGGCATCCAAAGGCAAATGTTGCGATATCACGACTTGGAAATAAGAAAGGCAACGATTGAAGAAAATGTCATGATATCGCGACATGTCACGATATCACGACCCGGAGGCGAGGAAGGCAGCAAGGAAGGAAAATGTCACAATATCACGACCCAAAGGCGAGGAAGGTAGCGAGGAAGGAAAATGTCATGATATCGCGACATGTCACGATATCACGACCCGAAGGCGAGGAAGACAATGAGGAAGGAAAATGTCGTGATATCATGACCAAAAGGGAGAAGGAGCACAGGGAAGCCAAAATGTCACGATATCACATGTATTTTTGTGCCCGAAAGACAAGCCAAAGACGAAGAGTCAGAAAGGGAGACGTTTTGAATACCTAGATGATGAAGCGACACGGGAAGGCGAAGCGAAAGGTTCTGGAAGAGGAAGCGAAGGGCCACCAGCTGGAAATGGAGCGTCACCTTAGAACCTTTAAAAAGGATATCAAAGGCATGCATAAGGGGCAAGAAAATTTTTGAAATGATAATATTTTTTTCTGTATTTTTTGAGTTTCAAAATTTTGTAAAAGTGCAACTCTTCTGTGACTTCTGTAATATTTTGTGCAACTGTAAATCTTTGCTATACTTTGAATAAAATAAAGCTATTTTTCTTCTCTGTAGTTTTTTTTCCCTATCAAGTGGTATCAGAGCTAGAAGTTCTTGAGTGTGCAAACAGAGCGTCGAATGTGAGGCAGTTTGCACCAAGATATGTGGAAGGATTCTGAGAAGAGAGAATGGGAGTGCCTGGGTAGTGTAAACAGAGCGCTGAACATGAGGCAGTTTGCACCAAGACCAGTTTGATATTTGTGAGAGAAGTGAGCAGAATGCCTCCAAAAATAAATCATGGTCATGGGAGAAACATGGCGCAGGATGAAGATTTTAGAGCGTTGCAAAGGCAAGTGCAAGCCCTGTAGGAAGAGTTGCAAAAAAGGGTCGAACCAAAAGGAGAAGACCAGAGTGACGATGAAGCTTGGGAAATTAAGGGTCCATCAGATGATGAAGAAGCATTGGATCCTTCTGAAGCTATATTGTTGAAAGCTCTATCTCAGGCTGGGAAGAGACCAAAGTTTGATGTCTCTACATATTCTGGGAATCTTAAGCTAGAAGAGTTGATTGACTGGATCAACAATATAAAGGAATACTTTGAGTATGAGGAGGTTGCAGATCCAGACTGGATCAAATTTGCAAAAGCAAAATTGAAAGGCCATTCTAGTTTATGGTGGAAAGGAGTACAACTCGAAAGAAATAAAAATGGAAAGGAAAAGATAACCAGATGGGATCGAATGGTGGAGAAACTAAAGAGACAGGTTATTCCTACATATTATGAGTTGGATCTATTGAGGAGGATGCAAAGTTTGAGACAGTCAGGCAAGTCTATCCAAGAATACACAAAATAATTCTACAAGATCTCCATCAGAACTAGCCATTCAGGGGCTAATAAGGAGAAATTAGCTAGATACATCAACAGGTTGAGAATGAACATTCAAAAATAACTCAACTTGATCAGAATAGCCACCATAGAATATGCATACCAGTTGGCCTTGAAGGTAGAAGAGAAAATAAATAGAAGATTCGAAGGCAAATAGAGAGGAAGAGATCATGGTGGAAGAACTGGTGGAGGAAATTACTGAGACCAGAAGAAGACTGGTGAAACAAGCAAACCCTAGGAACAAAAAAAGGAGAATACCTATCGCCCACATGATCATAACAATGGCTACTAGAGAGGAAGAGGTAGACCTAGACGTGGGTATGGAGGATGGGTATTCCGTGGAACTTGTTTCTAGTGTGGAGAAAAGGGACATCGGTCATCCGAGTGTCCTCAACACCAAGAAGGGACGGAAAAGAGACCTGAGGGTCATGCCAGAGCTGCTATGGCAGATGAAGGTGTGGAGTCAGAACACTCTAAAGAAGCAGAAGGATGAGCAATGCTGATGATGAGAAGAGCACTGTTGAATGACGAGAAAGAACCAAAACAGAGGAAGAGTATGTTTTGCATGAGGTGCAAATGTGCAGGGAAGGTATGCAATTTTATCATTGATAATGGTAGCACAGAAAACTTAGTTTCAAAAGAGATGGTTACTAAGTTGAAATTGGGAAAGAGGAAGCACCCGCATCCATATTAGATTGTGTGGTTGTAGAAAGACCATAGAGCACTTGTCAGTGAACAGTGCTTGGTCAAATTTCACATTGGGAATTATCAAGATGAGGTCCTATGTGATGTTTTGTTGATGGATGCTTGCCATTTGTTGTTGGGAAGACCATGGCAATTTGATAGACATGCAGTGCATGATGGGAATGCAAATGCATACTCCCTGACAAAGGATGGAGTACATCACAAATTGAAGCCACTAAAAGAAGTGGATGAGAAAGTGTAAAGTAGTGCCAGAATCTACTTGGTGGATGGAAGATAGTTTTTGGATGGTCTGAAGAGGGATTCAATGTGTTATGCATTAATCCCTACTGTTAAGAAAGAACAATACACAAATGTTCCAGCAAAGGCCGAACACCTGTTAGAATAATTTAAAGACATCATATCAGATAATGTGCCTGAGGGTTTACCACCGATGAGGAAGATCAGTCACCATATTGATTTGGTACCTGGATCTAGTTTACCCAACAAGGCAGCCCACAAAATGACTCCTGTGGAAAGTGAGGAGCTGAGTAGGCAAGTCCATGAGTTGTTGAAAAAGGGACTGATTCGAGAAATCTTGAGTCCATGTGCGGTACCTGCAGTACTAGCACCAAAGAAGGATGGGGAGTGGAGGATGTGTACAGACTCCCGAGCTATAAACAAGATCACCATAAAATACAAATTTCCATTACCAAGGATGGATGATATTATGGACTGTTTGAGTGGAGCCAAGTACTTCACCAAGATTGACCTGAAGAGTGGCTACCATAAGATTCAGATCAGAGAAGGAGATGAGTGGAAAACTACTTTCAAAACCAGATAAGGTTTGTATGAGTGGTTGGTCATGCCATTTGGACTAACCAATGCACCAAGCACATTCATGTGGTTAATGAATGAAGTGTTGAAGGAGTTTTTAGACAAGTTTGTTATTATCTATTTGGATGACATTTTGATATTCAGCAGAACCCTGGAAGAGCACCTGATGCATATTAGGAGGGTTTTTGAGAAGATGAGGGAAGAACAGTTGTTGATCAACTTGAAGAAGTGCAATTTTGTGAAGAAGGAGTTGGTATACCTAGGATTTATCATCTTAGTTGAAGGTCTGAAAATGGACCCAGAAAAGGTGAAGGCTATCATTGAATGACCTACTCTAAGAAGCACTTTTGAAGTGAGATCATTTCATGGTATAGCCAATTTTTATAGGAAATTCATTAGCAATATTTGTGCACCCCTTACGAAAACAATGAGATGGGATAGGAAAGACTTTAAGTGGACCCTAATAGCATACAAGAGCTTTGAGATGTTGAAGAAGAAGGTCACTGAGCAAACTATTTTAACACTTCCAGATTTTAACAAGGTATTTCAGGTGGACTGTGATGGCAGTGGCAGTGCCATAGGAGCTGTGCTGAGTCAAGAAGGCAAGCCTGTTGCTTACTTCAGTGAGAAACTCAATGATGCCAGGAAAAGGTATTCAGTGTATGATCAAGAGTTCTATGCTATAGTTCAGGCCCTAAAGAAGTGGAGACATTATTTACTATCGAAAGAGTTTGTGCTATATACTGATCATCAGGCCTTAAAGTATATAAATAGCCAGGGAAAACTAAACCAGAGGCACTTGAAGTGGGTTGTGTTTCTACAAAGTTATTCCTTTGTGTTGAAGCACAGAAGTGGAAAGTCCAATAGAGTTGTAGATGCCTTGAGTAGAAGGCAAAGTTTGCTAATAGAAATGAAGGTGGAAGTGTTGGGATTTGATGAGTTGAAGGGTTTGTACCTTGAAGATCCTAATTTTGCAGAAGCCTGGAAGGCTTGCTTGGCACCAGTTACCTTGGACAAAACCAAGTGGTTGGATTTTTTGATCCAAGATGGAATGTTGTTCAGAGGAAACCAATTATGCATTCCAAGAAGTTCCATGAGGGAAAACCTAGTCATAGAAAAACACAGTGGAGGATTAGCTGGGCACTTTGGTCGAGATAAGACCATTGCCCTTGTGAGAGAGAATTATTATTTCTCGCAACTGCAGCAAGATGTTGGAAATTTGTGCAGATCTGTAGAGTCTGTCAGATGGCGAAAGGTGTGAGACAGAACATTGGATTATATCAACTGTTACCTATACCAGAGAGACCATGGGAAGATGTCAGCATGGATTTTGTTCTTGGTCTACCAAGGAAACAGAGGGGAAATGATTCCATATTTGTGGTAGTTGACAGGTTTTCAAAGATGGCACATTTTATCCCTCGTTAGAAAAATAATTATGCAGTTCATATTGCAGGTTTGTTTTTCAAAGAGGTAGTGTGACTGCATGGTCTACCGAAGAGTATCGTTTTCGACAGAGATACCAAGTTTGTTGGGTATTTTTGGAGAACCCTATGGAAGAAACTAAAGACAGATTTTAAATTCTGTTCAGCATACCACCCATAGATAGATGGGTAGACAAAGGTGGTAAATAGAAGTCTAGGTAACCTATTGAGGTGCTTGATAGGAGATAAGCCCAAAGGATGGGATCTGATCTTGCTATAGGCAGAGTTTGCATATAATAATTCTATCAATAGGAGTACCAAAAAATCTCCATTTTAGATAATATATGGAAGCAGTCCAATAAATGTTTCTAAGTTAAGGAAGCTTAATACAGGGGAAAAATGCAATGCCGAGGCTGAGGATTTTGTAGAGCATCTGAAGAACCTGCATGAAGAAGTGAAGAAGCATATTGCTAAAATGAATACGTAATATAAGACGAAGGCAAACCAGAAGCAACGGTTTGAGGAATTCAAAGTGGGAGATGAAGTGATGGTCCATCTGAGAAAGGAAAGGTTTCCTGCTAAAACCTATAACAAGCTAAAGATGAAGAAGTTTGGACCGTGCAAAATCATGGCAAAATGGGATTCAGGCAATGCCTATGAAGTAGAATTTCCAAGTGGGCTTAACATATCACCTGTCTTTAACATTTCAGATTTGGTGAAATACCATGAGGGGGATAGTAGTGAGACACCAAGTGCAGAGTTGTGGAATATTCCAGTGTCTAATCCAACCACGGATGAGATTGAGGAAATACTGGACACTCGAGAAGGCAAAAATACCAGAAATAGACAGTATTTTGAATATTTGGTCAAGTGGAAGGGCATACCGGTAGAAGATGCAACTTGGTTGTCTAAAATGGAGGTTGATCGCCTAGGTCTCCCTCTAACAATTTAGAAGTGAGGATCACTTCTCAATATACCCCGGATGTCTAATGCAGGAGCATTCGGTGGCAACAGTGCAATATTGCATCCACAAGAAGAAAAAAAAAAAATTTTGTCACGATTTCACGACATGTCGCAAAATTGTGACCGTCGTGAAATCGTGACAAGGAGGCAGCCAGGAGAAGATGCCATTGGGAATGTCACAATTTCGTGACATGTCATAAAATATCGACTGTTGTAAAATCATGACAAGGAGCCGCCAGGAGAAGACACCAACGAGAATGTCACGATTTCATGACATGTCGTGAAATCGTGACTGTCGCAAAATCATGACAAGGAGCCGCCAAGAGAAGAAACCAATGAGAATGTCATGATTTTGCAACATGTCATGAAATCGCAACCAGCACCAGGAGGGATAAGATGCCAAAGAATTTGTCATGATTTCACGACATGTCACAAAATCGTGACCAAAGCAAAAAATTGAAGGTGTCCAAAGGCAAATGTCACGATATCGCAACATGTCGCGATATTGCGACTTGGAAATAAGAAAGGCAGCGATGGAATAAAATGTTGCAATATCACGACATGTCACGATATCGTGACCTAAATGCGAAGAAGGTAGCGAGGAAGGAAAATGTCACGATATCGTGACATGTCGCGATATCGTGACATGTCGTGATATCGTGACTTGAAAGCGAGGAAGGCAACAAGGAAGGAAAATGTTGCGATATCGTGACATGTCGCGATATCACGACCCGAAGATGAGGAAGGCAATGAGGAAGGAAAATGTCATGATATCACATGTCGCGATATCATGACCAAAAGGGAGAAGGAGCGCAGGGAAGCCAAAATGTCGCGATATCACGACATGTATTTTTGTGCCTGAAAGACAAGCCAAAGATGAAGAGTAAAAAAGGGAGACGTTTCGAATACTTGGACGACGAAGCGACACGGGAAGGCAAAGCGAAAGGTTCTGGAAGAGGAAGCGAAGGGCCACCAGCTGGAAATGGAGCGTCACCTGAGAACCTTTAAAAAGGAGATCAAAGGCATGCACAAGGGGCTAGAAAATTTTTGAAACGATAATATTTTTTTGTATTTTCTAAGTTTCAAAATTTTGTAAAAGCGCAACTCTTCTACGACTTTTGTAATATTCTGTGCAACTGTAAATCTCTGCTATACTTTGAATAAAATAAAGCTATTTTTCTTCTCTGTAGTTTTGGTTCCCTATCATGGGTCAAAGCTATTTTGAATCATATAGTTCACCTTAGAGTCTTCCATATCACCTAACCCTTAGGGAATACTTCCCATTGTGCTACAAATATATAATAAAAGGGTCAAGAAGCCTATATTATGATAAATAGAAACTAAAGTATCATTCTACATTCTACAAGCATAAAGGAAAAGGGACCATAGTGAAGCTAAAGGTAGCTATCCCATAAATGTTATGAGATAAAGCAAAAGAAGAAAGGAAAAGTATAGAGTTGTTTTTTTATCACAATATATTATAATAGCAAAAGCACATATGTAGATGCACAAATTTGAACCATCACAGAAGCTCATTATTCAAAGCTTCTAGCCAAACATAGAAGTGTAACAAACATCAACATTACAGTAGTATTATCTAAGTGATCAATGTTATACAAAGAGAAAACTATAGCATTATCTAGGTACCATTGTAGTAGTATTTTCTAAGATATCAATAATATACAAAGAGGAAACTATAGCATTCTCTAAGCACCATTGCAATAGATAATAGTGTTATAAAAAGAGAAAATTATAGTGCCATTACAATGACGAAGCAAGGATATTATTGAAGGAATATAAAAAGAAGAAGTTTTGGAGGCTAGTACAATGAATTTAATATTAATAAAAGAGTCTAGCACAAAGAAACAATGTAACTAGCAAGGGAGTAAATACTAGTACCAAAAGAGATCAGCAAATACAAAAAAGACAATCGACAAAGCAATATAATGAAAGAGAATAGCAATAAAGAAGGATATTAGGAGTCTAGCAACACAAGAAAATAGTAAAGTGAACAAGTGATGCAGACTAGTGACTATGGTGGAGAAACTAGCAATGTAGAATCTAGCAATAAAGAATCCAATATTAAGATGAAGAATTCAACGATGAAGCACAGACACTAGCATAAGGAAGTGAAGAGGTCAATTAAAGAAACATTGAAGTCGGGTGTTAGGAGTGCACCTAATTACCTATAAATAGTAACCATGTATTATGGCCATGGTTAAGCTTAAGTAACGTACTAGATGTTATTATAAAGATGAAATATTTTCTAATATTTTAATTAAAGCATGCAGAGGTCCATGCAAATGTAATTCATCGATTGGCATATTTGAAATGAGATTAACTTAAACCGAGGTGCAATGATTATGCATTTAGAATAACATAAACAACATTAGTGTTAGTGATCAAGTGGAGAAAGGATTGGAGAAAAAGACACCTAAGGAGAAGAGTAGATTAGTTTGTTAATTACTTTAATTTGAGTTATTGGAGTTATAAGGTGATTACATTTTAAGGAGTTATAAGGGGATTATAATTTAATTAGTAGGAGTTATAAGGATTAGTTAGAAATTCTAGTATTTAAATTATTTTTAAAAAAATGATATGGAGTAATAAGGGTTTCTACTTTAATTAGTTAATTTTATTATTCAAATTTTTTTATGTTTGAAGATATTTGAAGTTTTTTGAGGTAGAATATTTATTTAAGAAAATTGATAATAAAATTATTAGAATGTTTTTGAAAGTTTTCAAATTCAATTAGGAAGCTAAAATTTTTTTCAACATCAAATGATTAGAAAATGAATAATTTGATTTCATATTTGAGTTATATATTTAATTTGGGAGTTATAAGATTTACTACTTTGAATGAAAAAAAACATTGAATTGATTTGTATTATGGAAGAAAATATTAAAAATGCATTTAATGAGGATAGTGAAGAAATAGTAAACAAGCTAAATTTTTATTCTCAGATCTTAACATATGATTTTGATGGAAATAAGCAAATGAAAAATGTTTTAAAAGAGAAGATATATTTATTTCTAAAGGATTCAAAAGTGATATAGTTTGCAACACTTATAAATTATCTTCATGCTTTTTTTTTAGAACATGGTGGAATTCACAAAAAACCATTATATTTTCCTTAGAATAATTTTTAATAATATGTTTGTCATTACTCATCTTTGAGATCTTTCAAGAAAAATTCAATAAAAGAAAGATGACACATACAATTTAAATTAATCTTACGTTAGCTTCAATGAGGAGTCATTGAAATCAAGAATATATTATTGTGATGGTTTACCAACTCAATATTTATAAGTCACATCACATCACAATTAGAGATGGAGAAGAAAAGAGGGAATAAGAAAAATAGAATAAATCACACAAGGAAGGCTAATAAAAACTCTAAATCCAAAGTCAAAGAAGAATCATATACTACATATTCATATATAGATCTAAAAGAGGCAGACTAAATATGAATCTCAATCAGAGGTTCATGAACAATGAAAGGTCACTTGAAGATTGAATAAAAAGATAAATACTAAGGATGAAGACTAAAGTATTCAATAATAAAATGATGTAATGCAAGGGAGTTTTGAGGTATATTGCATTATTTGGTACATGCTAACATACCCCCATGGTACCTCCATGGTACAATTTGTAAATATATAGTATATTAGGATTGAGTCTATAGTTTAGAGTATGATTTATATTTCCCTTTTATGTAATTGTCAATGTGTAGGAAATGTAGAAGTGTCATGTAAGTGAGAGTTCAAATGTAGAAGGAGAGAATGTGTATAAGTGTCATGTATGCAAGTGTGAAAATATTTAATGTGAGTATGTGCACAAGTATATTATATTAGGAGTGCATGTAAAAATGTAAGAGTCATGCGTACAAGTGTCTTAGAGTCAAGTGTCCATCTAGTATGCAACTGGCAATATTATAAGCCAAGATTCATGGGACTTGTCATATGGAGAGAAATAGACATGTACTTGAAGAGTCACATTACTATGGCTATGCTATGGAGACAGTGCTCCATGGGAGAGCAATATTATATATCTCATTACCTTTATTGATTTATTTATTTTTTTTTATTTGTGGAAAACATCCCAAAAGGGATGCCACTTTCGGGTAAGACCCAAGGAGGCAGGGGTATCCATTCCACCAAAAATGCCCAGGACTCGGACCTGGCCTACCACCTTTGACATACTCAAGGAGCAAACAAACACACAAAACCAATTTAAAAATAAGTAAATAACAACAAAAATAATAAAATAAAATAAAAAACATGCTCCTTGAGTGTGTCAAAAACAAAAGCACAACCAAACACGCACAATAAGATAAAAGAAACCACAACACAAACCACATAGAAAAACACAAGAACCACATAACAAAACACAAACAAGACAAAAACAACAGAACACTACAAAGACATAACCCAAAAAAACATGAAAAATAAACACAACCAAAACCTAAAAAAAAAATAAAAAAAATAAAAAACAACCAACAATAGACAATAAACAAAAACAAAAAACATAGAAAACACTCACACATAAAAACATGAATTAACACAAACAAAGAGAAACCCAAGAACAAGAACGAAAAAAACACAAGAACAATAACAAAAAAAAATAAAAAAAACACAAAACAACAAAAACACATGAACAACAAAAAACAACACAAAGAACACAAAAACAAAACAAAACAAAAGAACCCACCCACCTTAAAAAACTAAACAAAAAAAAAAAAAAAAAATTGAACATAACAATGACCTATCTAGACCAGAAGACTATTAAGGCAAGAATCAACAGAGGAAACAAAATAAAGAATAGAATGAGCTAGGGAACTAAAAAAATATTGAATGAACCAAAGAGAAGCAAAAAAAAAAAGCAAGAAGAAACTAGGTACCTTCAGAACTGGAGCCATCCAAAGAAATGATAGAAAGAAGAGCTTCCCTAATTTGAGAAGCCCACCATATAGGAGGGTGGCCATAACAAGTAAGATCACCTTTGTCCAAAGCCCAATTAGCTAAAGCATCAACACTCTTGTTTTGATCTCTGACCACATGATTGTAATCAACTTTCAAAAATCCCATCTGGATTAATTGAATCTTCTCAATAATTCTTTTTATTCTCCAATCCACCTTATGATTCTTAGAAGGAGTCTTCAAGAGATTAATCATAAGTTGAGAGTCGAACTCAACTAACACCTTTTCCCATCCAACCTTAGTAGCCTCCTGAAGGCCTCTGAGGATACCATACCCCTCAGCAAGGTTATTGGAAAGAATACCCAAATTCTCAGCAAAAGTAAAAACCAGGGAGCCATCTGAAAGTCTACCAATTCCTCCCACATCTGGCTTTTCCGGGGTTCCCTCTAGAGGCTCCATCGGTATTGACTTTTCCAAAATCCTTAGGAGGAGGTTGCCAATTTCTAGTCCTATCCATCTTACTAATACTCACATTCCCTTTAAGTTGGTTGCCCTTAGAAGATTTAATCTTCAATATTTGCATCACTTGATCCCATATTTGGTGGGAGTTTTGGGGGTGATTAAGGAGTTGATGGACTGATTCAACTAAGTTGGCTATGGTATTTTGCCAAATATAGTGAATATCCTTCCTATCTTGATTAAAAATTTGGTTGTTCCTTTCATTCCAAATATTCCAAAGAAGAATGGTAGAACCCATCCAAACTAACTGCCTAATAAAATGATCAACACCCTCTTGATTAGGCCAATCCCTCCAAAGCTGTTCAAAAGTAAAAAAATTGGACCACTTGTAAGCCAAGTAAAGTGGCCATTCTCCTCCATAGCTCAGAGGCTAAAGTACACTCAATAAAAATATGGTTGAGATTTTCTACATTCTCTTCACACATTTCACATCTAAAAGGGCCATGAAAACCATGCTTCATAAGTTGCTCACCAGTAAGCACCCTACGATGCAATAAAAGCCAATTAAAGAACCTCACCTTAGGCCAGATATTTTGAGCCCACAATCGAGAAAATATGTCAGAAGAATGGTTGGGATTATTATGGCATAAGGTCAAATAACCTTGAGCAACTGAATACTCACCCTTAGTAGTGTTGTTCCATCCAAAACAATCTTTTTCATGGGACCAAGAGAGGGATCTCATATGAAGGATGCCTTGGATATCTTGTCTTTGCCTTTCTAGGATTTGAATAGGCCAGTCCTCAATAGGGATCCAATATCTACCAACCTTTGAATTACCGAGTATGGTACCGACAATAATTAGCCACCTTTATCCAATTAGCTCGGTGAAGCTCCTCCATCCAAGGCCTCCAATCGGGAAACTGAGTTATCAAAGGCTTGTGACCATCCCAAGAATCTATCCAAAAATTTGCTTGTTGACCATTATGAATGATCCAAAATAATTTTTTCTTTATCAAATCCTCACCAGTCTTAAGAACTGCTAAAATGGGAGAACCTTTGGTAGGAAGTTGATAGTGAACAAGGTCTTCAGGACTTTTGTTCTCAGCATATTTAGCACGGATATTATTGGCCCAAAGAGCATTGGGGTTATGCAACATCCTCCAATATAATTTAGCAGCTAAAGCTTTGTTGTTATTAATAGAAGACCGGAATCCTAACCCCCTTCACTCTTAGGAAGACATAAAGTATCCCATTTCACCAAGGCCCATTTTATTTTCTCCTTAGTACCACTCCAAAGGAAACGATGACTGATTTGATCCAATTCTCGAAGAACAACCTTTGGGATATTCAAAATGGAAGAAACATAAATAGGAATAGCTTGAAGGACTGATTTTACCAAGGTGATTCTACCCCCATAAGAAAGCCACCTGTTGGTCCACTTTCCAATTTTCTTCTTGACTTTGTCCAACAACCAATTCCAATATTTATTTTTTTGCCTTTGAATATTTATGGGAATACCTAAATAAGTGATTGGAAGGGAGGTCTTCTTATATCTTAATTTATCCAAGACCATGGATTCCTGTCTAGCGGAGTAGTGAAAGAAAATAACTTTAGATTTGTCTTCATTGATCAACTCCCGAGTAGCCTTAGAAAAATAGCTAATGATTTGCTTAATATTAGAAGCTTCCTTAACTGTAGCTTTACCTAAAAGAGTAGAGTCATCCACAAATTGAAGATGAGAGATAGGTCTAGCTCCATGAGCAATGGTAACTCCCTCAAGGGTTTTGTTTTCCCTCTTTTTGGTTATAGTCCTACCCAAGCATTCAACAAGAATGATGAATAAATAAGGGGATAGCGGGTCACCTTGCCTAATACCTCTGGAAGTTGGGAATGACTGAGAAGGCCTACCATTGATAAGAACTAAGTAGGAAACTGAAGAGATACATCCCATAATCCAATCCATCCAATCCTTAGAGAAACCAAATTGCCTCAAAACTTTGATAAGGAAGTGCCAATCCACTCTGTCATAAGCTTTGGATAAGTCTAACCGAATGAACATGGAAGGAGATTTTTGCATATCCATGGAATGGATGGCTTCTTGAGCAAGAACTATCTCATCTACTATTTGACGTCCTTCCACATAACCCCCTTGCTCGGGGAAATAATCTTATGCAAAAGAGGCTTCAACCTTTCTGCCATGATTTTAGTAATGATTTTGAGAAGAACATTACATAAAGCAATAGGTCTAAAAGTTGAGATATGATCAACCTCTTGAGCTTTTGGAACAAGAGTAATATAAGTTTTATTGATAACCTTCAAAATTTCTTTGGCTTTCCTGGCTTCTTCCACCACCTCTAATAAATCAACATGAAGGATATCCCAGAACTCTTGGTAGAACTCAATGGGAAAACCATCAGGACCTAGGGTTTTCCCTTTTTGCATTTTAAAAACTACTTGTTGAAGCTCATTGATAGTAATAGGAGCAGTCAAAATAGAGTTCTCCTCGGAAGTGATAAGAGAAGGGATTGCTTGAAGAACATTTTGTTGTGAAGTTGAGTCAAGAGGAGTAGCAACAAAAATATTGGAAAAGTAATCAACAACAATAGAGTTCATGCCATCCCAAGTATAAACAACATCTCCAGAATCTGATTTTAAGGAAGAAATAAAGTTGTGAGATCTTCGAGCTAGAAGAGATTTGTGGAAGAAATTTGTGTTTCGATCTCCTTCTTTGAGCCATTGAATTCTAGATTTTTGCTTCCATAAGATTTCTTCTCTTTTTTTCCCATTCCTCTAACTGAGTTGTGAGTTTAATTTCATCTGCACTTCTCTTCTCTGTGAGGCCATCTAAACGGATTTTCTTATTCAAATTTTCAAGATGAGCAATAACTTCATGTTTTTTTTATGAACATCCCCAAACTCTTTCCAGTTCCAAGTCTTGATTTTGGATTTAATGTATTGCAGTCTTTTGGCAAAATAGAACATCTTAGTCCCATGCCTAGGTTTACCTTCCTTCCACCATTGTTGCACACGAGGTCTGAAGGAAATGTCTCTAAGCCACATTAATTGAAAATGAAAAGGAGAGAAACTCACATTGGTTTTCCACATTTCCACCATGATCGGCCAATGATCCGAACCAACATTATTAAGAGTCTTCACTTTAGGAATGTGACCATGGATTAAGAAATTTTTAGAGAGCAAAAACCTATCCAATCTCTCCATTATACAAGCTAAGCCTTGCCTTCTATTAGACCAAGTCATAAGGCCATTATCTGGTTGGATATCCACAAGATGGAGGTTTGCAATATATTCGCTCATGAGGTCAGTGCTTTTGTCCAAATTTCTATTTCCCCCCTTTTCTCATCCAGAGAGAGGATGGTATTGAAATCTCCTCCGATCAAGATCCAAGCTTTAGGAAAATGAGAGATAATATGAGTAATATCCTTCCACTATCTTCTTTTTTCCTCCAAAGAAGTCGAAGCATAAACAGTAATGCAGAGCATAATCTGGTTGGAATGTCTACTTTGAATAGCTATAGCCAACAAACCCCAACTGCCAACCATATGGTGAATAACTACCTCTTTTGGGTCCCAAAGACAAGCAATGCCACCGAAGTCCCTTGGGAACTGAGGGAAACCACTTTTCCAGCTGGCCAAATTTTATTGACAATTGAGTCCATATCCTCCATTGACATCTTTGTTTCTTGAAGGAAAACAAGATGTGGATGATTTATCTGAATCATTCTTCTAATTTCATTTTGTTTTGAAAGACTCCCTTTGAGTCCTCTAATATTCCAAGTGATGATCTTCATTAATACCATGGCTAAAAAAGTTGGGAAGGGCATTAATCTTACCTTCCTCTACAAGCTTTTCACCTTCTTTTACCATATGATATTGATTGGTCTTGCGACTTACTTTTTTATTAGAATCCATCTTCAATTTTTTTCCCCTGTTTCTTGACTTATTCCAATTGAATCTGAGATGGCTTCTAACCTTGAAGAATGCTCGTACACAACCAAAATTTTACTAGATGGTTCAATGGAGTCTATATTGGGACTTGCATTATTTGAAGTTTTGACATTTGAAAGATTGTTTTTCTTGTGTAAATTTTCTCCCTTTTTTTCTATTGAAAACCTTTGATTTGTTGGTTTGTCTCTGAGTTCTTCCCTTCATATTTAAATTGTGTTTCTAAGATTTTAGTTTCCATTATTTCCTCTTCCTCACTTGGGACATCATTTGTGGAAAGGATTTCAAACATATTAGCATATGACTTTGATTGATCCTTCATAACTGGTTTTTTCTGAGTGTTCTTCTTCTTAGGTATTTGGAAACCTGTTGAGTTTATATCTTCTTTCTTTTGATCAGGAATTTTATTTGGGCAAGCACTAGCCAAATGACCATATTCATGGCAAATTCTACAATGAAAAGGAATGTTCTCATAGTCCACTACTTGCTCCCAAGTGTCTTCCCCAAATTGTAATGTGATCTTTTTAGGTAGGGGTTTGTCAAAATCCATTAAAACACAAATCCGAGCATAAATAATATGTTCAAAATTTTGAGTACAATCAACAATCATCATAAAAGTTCCTAAAGAGTTTCCAATTGAAGAAAAAATAGTAGGATTCCAAAATTCAATAGGGAGGCCAAAGAGTCTAACCCACACGGGAGCTATAGAAGGCATCTCTTCTTCGACTTTAAATTTAGTATGCCAGGGCTTCATGAAAAGCCCCGCCCTTCCAAAAAACCAAGGACCCCCTTGAAAATTTTTCTCTCTATCTTCATTATTAGCAAATAAAACAAGAAAATAACCATTTGGATAAATAGAGATTTGTAACTCACCTTTAGTTTTCTAGATTTTTGCAGCCCAGACTTTGAAAGCAGATAGACTCGGACGAAAACCCACGAACCGACAAATTAGTCCTCTTTTTTCCAAATCTTCAATGCCAGTCTGAATGTTACCCATATCAAGCTTAACAATAGGAGTTCCATCAGCTTCTTTAAGACATCCTGACTCCATTTTCCTGGGATCAATCTTAGGCATTCTTAGAGGTTTATGGGAAGCCCTAAGATTGATATTAGCATTGGGATGAGGCTATCCACCACGAAGGGCATCCCTAAAATTCATTTTTGGGATTGAGTCTTCAAAATTCTTACCCTTGATAGGGGTTTTCATAGTAGAATTATTTTGTGGGTGCACCTTAGCACCAGATTCACTTGAGATATGAGCCATTTTTTGATCAACTACTTGAAACTTGTTTCGTGATCTCTTTAATCCTTGCCCTAGACATCGTGGAAAGGTATGGTTTTCACTTTTCTTTTGTGCAGCAAATTGGAAGCCGTTGTCACTCAAGTTCATAGTATGATCTATTGAAAGATAAATTTCTAACCCATATTGGATCCCCTACAACATTTCCTACTAAAATATTGAGCATAAACCACAAAAATATTGGCCACTAGGGCCCGAAGGCCCTAAAAACCAACCTCTGGAGCTGCTTGCACTCAACCCAGATGAAACCCTCGCATAGCCACTTGCCAAATATCTCGTTCACACATAGGGATGCACTCATCTCATTACCTTTATTACAACATGAAGGGATGTAATAAAGCTTGCATATAGATATTTGTGCAATTAATATTGTAAGTTTTCTTCATTCATAGTTCATGAATAATTTAGACTATTTACATTCATATTTGATTACTTAAGTGAATGTTTATTTTAGTATTATATAGGACTTGATATACATATTAAATTTCTCATACATTATTCTACTCTTATTATTATTATTTTGACATTTATTATTGTGGCTATTTTATATTGGGACCCATGATATTTTGTGGTAGTGAGGCTTAAAAATCCAACAGTATCTATACCTAATAGATAAGAATTTTTTCTTTTTGATTTTATTTTTTATCTTCTTCAAGATGAAGATCCCATGTGAGTCATCAGAACTATAGTGAATTCTCACTACACTAAAGAATGTTACCTTTGAAAATATTAAAATATGGCCTAAGTTGATCTAAAGAAGTTAGTTTGTAAAAATGTCATACAAGCATGGGAAAAGTTCAAGAGCAACAATTCTAAAATTCATAAAGAAGGCAAAGTTTCAAAGATAAAAAGTTTTGAAAGGTTTTAAGACACCTCTTATAACCTAAAGAGCATCTAAAGTTCTAAAATTTAAGCTCTTTGAGGTAAAAATTTTGACAATATACAAAGCACATAAGGTCCAAAGGTCAAAAGTTTTAAAATTTTAACAAAAGGAAAAGTAGAAAATTTTGAAGAGCAAAAGCAAGAAAGTTTCAATAGTGAAGGATAAAAATATTCAACTTATCGATCAAAAGGGGTGAATATCATAGCATCCCAAGTATATGAATATAATGGGTTTGCACTAATCATTCTTTGATACTAAAGGAGACCAAAATTGGCTTTGAGGTCTCTCACCCTTGAAAAATTGCATTGAGGAACACTGGTTCCCATACCCCCATCTAGTGTTATGATCCCAGACCCTAAACATTTTATTGAGGTGTATAGTGTTTTGAGATAAATGGTCATCTTCCTCCTAGGAATATGTGGAAATCAAGGGAAGCAATTGGTGTATTAAAGGAAGAAGTGATGATGATTGTAATAAGAGAAAGGCTCAAGCCAAGTGACATTAATTTTACAACACTTATATGCTAGGAATCCCCAAAAAATATAGATGGAAATAACTAAAGTAGTTGAGAATCTAAAAACTCAAAAAACCCAACAGTAAATATTCTATATCTAGAGAACTTAGAAGGACACAACAACTTCAATGAAGGCATGGTCCTACACACATAACAATAGTTATATTCAAAATATCTACAATATTTTAGAGGGAAAATATCCCTAATTGTATTCAATAATTAGTAGTATTTTAGGCTTTGTAAAGGATCAACAAATTTTTTAAAATTTTCCTTTTATTTATCTCTACATAGTAGTTTATGAAATTCTAAGCAGCATTTTGGAAAATCAAATTCCTGCATCAAGCATAATCCTTTGTAATACATATGTATGACACATACACACACATATTAGAGGCCATGCATCTATCTTGAAGTCCATTTCTGGATCTCATGCCTACACTCTTTTCTCTTATGTGCAGTTTGCATCTTGTTTAGACCTATTGTGTAGGGAGATATTATTTGATTTTTAGCACATCACCACTTTTATAGCTTAGATTTTTACTTTTAGTTGCTTTTTATTTATTCCTCTTACCCTTTCCACACAAGATATTATATTATAAAGTATGCCAAATATCACATGTTATAAAGGAGTCAACATTTGTTAAAATTGTGGAGGTCTTCGACTGAGACAAATCCTATGCTCTTAGTATTGGACCTATTATATCACCCCATGCGAGGCACAATTTGCCATGTTTGCCTAGTCTACACCATGCTTAGCAATTGAGACAGTCATATAGGATAATAAATACAATTAGTGTTTGAGAAGTGTGAAAAATTGGGCATCTACAAGCACATAGAAGATTGTTCAAGTTGCAACATGGATCTATAAAATATGTTCACCTACAATATCAAAATAATGCATCATCAAAGAAACCACATATAAACTATAGTTGAAAATATTAAAAAATGAATTGCATAATTTATATTTCTTGTATACACCAAACCCTAACCATTTTAAATATGGCAATAATAATCCTAAGGTTTACACTTAAGGTTATTTAGTGAGCACATTATTCTATTTTTCCATATTTAATTAAATATACAAAAATTATCCTAGGATGCTCTAATTTTGCCACATGTCCTAACTCCCACTACCTGCCACATATCCTAGCCCTCATAAGTACACTACTTTCCAACTCTCCCCTTAAGTGAGACACCTCAAGTGTCTCACTCTAACTACCCTTGCCAATTGGCAGCCCTAGCCTACCACCTATTCTTAAACCCCTCACCTTCCATAATACTATAACTACCCTCACCATAGTATTCGCTAGAAGGGATAATATTTAATAAACTATTATGCTATTGGATGTTTTACATGAAGCTCACATCCCATACAAATTACAAGATACAATATTTGAGGAAGGATCCTATGAACTCTAATCGAGTATTTCTAATAGTGAGCCCCAAACACAACCCCCTACGTTTACACAATGCCAAATGAAATCCCCTGTATTTGACCAATCCCAAGAATAGTCCTCTATATTTTCCTAGTTTTCCAAATGCATATCCCTACATTTGCACATCCCCAAATGCAACACTCTATGTTTGCATAGTCTCAAATTTAGCCTACATTTCCCAAAAACTAGCCCACATGTTTTTGCTATATCTCCCACATCCAGACTCTATTTGACATGAAATTTTGAGGGTATTTTTCTAAACATTCCTAGAACATCTCCACCAAGTTGCACATCACTTGGATCAATAGATATCCAAACACAACCTATGTTTTCCATGACACAAACATAACCTATGTTTGAACAATCACATGTGATGAGCACCCTTATGACATCAAATCAACATAGGTAAACATTCAGTAAGGCATATTTTGTTTATGTTCAAGATTGATTTCATGCTTCGTTTGATTTTTGTGTTCAATAGCATTAGGGTTTTTACATACATTTCATGATTTTAGGCCTCATATAAAGAGGCTCTACCCATGATACTAACTCTATTTTCATTGAGCTTTGATGTAGGTTGTGGGTTGCAGGTTTTAGGTTGAAGGCTATTGAAGCTAGGGTGGCCCACAAGGATACATATTTTTTATTGTAGCATGAAGACATTGACACTGAGAAATCCATTGTTTAATAAAAGGTGTTTCTCTCCCTTTTCCTCTATTGTATCAAAGCAAGCTCTATTGTAATCATACCCCTATACACCAGGGCATGTTGTTGTAAAATAATAACATAAATCCCATATATCAATACAAATACAAATTCTTTTATTACACATTACCTACTTTGTACTTTCATTGCTAGGGTATCATTTTTGTTGCTACAAGTCTAGCAATCATGGTGGGACCCCTAAAGGATTCTATTTTGTTTACCATATTGTGTCTTGCATTTATGATCTATGTCTATTTTTCATAGTAATATTTTGTTGCTTTGTATTGTAGAATATCACAAAGGATGTTTTTGGGATTTCAAAGGCTAATAAAGTCATTTTCTACCCTATGCAAATGCAATCTACATTTGGTAAAGACAACCTACTTTTGGAAAATGTAGCACACTGCATTCAGAGAACCTCAAACACATTGTACTAGATTTTCATAGTCAAATATCAAGTGTGAGTATTTTGGATAAGGGTTTCTGATTCATTTAGCTTCAAAACTTGCTTTAAAAGGAAAATTGTTGTTTATGTTCTTGATTAAAAGGATTTCAAACCTCCTTCTTGATAAGCGAATCAATCATATTGCATTGAACATAACCTGTATAAATAATACAATGCAACCCTAAATTAACCCATAGTTATCGGGTCTAAGAAACAACTTAGGACCCAAAATAACGTAGGTTAAGTTAGGTCTAACAACCTAACAATATACTAACTAAATAATGGAATAACGTATATTAATAATATATGCTAACATCCCACCTTATTACATTATTTGGGTAATAATATAACTACTAGCTATACTAATATCCCCCCATACAACATCCTAGAATGCATTCTAGGATAGGGTGCATTGATTAGCCCTATTCATAAAAATGTTTTCTTAGTATAGACATTTGCCATTATTATATGCATATAGGCTAATTTAGTACAAGGTTCATCATTATTTAGTATGATAAGATTCTTCTCTACCTCAAATTGCTTTTGAGGCATAGATACAAACACAACCCATGTTTTCCAAATGCAGCCCATGTTTTCCAAACATAGCTTATGTTTTCCCCTATGGCTCAAACTCCTTTTTAGGCCTTTTGAAGTATTCCCTTTTGCATTTTAACATAGGATTTTACCCTTTCTATTGTTTTTGTGTGCTTCTCTATGTCTAGTGTGTTGTTGATCTACAAAAATAGGCATTAAATTGAAAGTGCATCATAATTTGCATTTTGATATTAGATTGCACTTGCTTTACAAAATTCTACGAAATTGAAAAAATAAGAAAAAACCAAAATCACCACACACATGCACATCATAATTCTACACCTCTATATTACACAAGTATGAGGACAACCAATTGAAAAGTTGGATTTTATCACCAACCGCTAATTGCACTTAGTCAAAGCCATACTTAGTTTGATAGTCTCTTTGACTTCATCACCAAGGGGTTGATCACTCTTGATATTAGATTGGGATTGTTATTAAGTTAAATAATTTTTAACCATGAAGCTAAATAATTAGTGGAGTGCAATTATCATTATTTTTTGAGCGTGCCCAAGTGTGAAGCAAAAGCTCGACTGGGCAAGCAACATGACTCAAACAACACAACCTCTTTTGGAAGGTAATTTTGGTTCCCTTATGATACATCCATTACCAATCCTTCATCTAGGAAGATTTTCTCATTCATTTATCACTCACTCTTTGATATAAGGATGGGTATGAACACACATTTTATATTCTACTTTTCCATATACCATTCATAGTTATTAGGTCTAGGGAACATCAAACACACCAAAAATAAAACTTCTAAACTTCAAAAAGAGAAAAAAAAACACAAACAAAATTGTAAAATTAAGAAAAAAACAATGCTTACTTTTTTGTATAATTGTGTGTTTGTTTATAGCATACGATTTACATTAACCACACTCACCAAACACATAACCTGCACATCTATCATCTCATCACAAGCCCCTAGCTTATGCTATTGACTCGATGTCAAGCCAAAGCTTTGGCTAACACTTGAATCCAAGCACCTTCATCCATGAAGCATCACACCCATATTTCCCATGCTTTTTGTGCTCCTGTAATTGTGTAAGGGGGTACATCACAAGCCATTTATGTGGACCTATTCATTGGGCCTTCCCATCATGCATACCCTTCATATGAAGAAAAAAGAGCTAGACATATAGACATGATGTAGAGGGCCACCATACCATGATTCTAGGGACCCTCTTTACCGAGGCATCAACAACCTCTAACCCATGCATCACACACTTGGATACTGATGCTATCAGTGTATTTGAACTTATTTTTTCCATATCTACCCCCTCTCAATATTCCTAGACTCCATCAAGAAATTGCATATTCTCAACCTCAACACACCAACAACACCATCATTAACCTCCTATTTGAATCCACATCCATGACCATGGACCAAAACCATCCACCATCATCCAATCAACATCCTTCCATGTCATATACCCATACCATTATTTTCTTCAACTCGCTTTATGAAGCACATATCAATGTTGCTTCTCAATTTATAACATCGATTTTTCCTACATCTTTACCTTCCATTGAACACATGCATCATATCATCCATTGCTCGATCATGATATCATTTTACACATATCCTTTATAAACATCCATAAATATTGCCACCACATATAATACCTAATCTTCTACACCTCATTCAACCATTTTTTCCTACATACTTAATCACCATACAACAAGCCTTACAAAATTTGCAATAGATGCTTTTTGGTAGAATTAAACAATATGTCCATCCCATATCACAACCTCAATCACAAGTGATAAATTTTAATCACCCTTGACATCAAACCAAAACACCTTCTTCATACAGGATCCATCATGGGTATCACATCGATCCACCATCACCATACCTGCACCACCACTTCACAATGTGTATGTTGTTACATCAACACAATATACCACCATTCATCCATATCCTCATCAACAACCCCTACCTTACCAACAATCATCATTTCACAATTAATACCAACATAATATCATGCATAAAAAAATCCTAACTAGCATTAACCTGCTTACCAATCAGAATCTAATTTCATCCACATAATTCATCACACAACAGGTACAACTAGTATACATGCAAAACATAAATTTGAAATTCTAACAATTGTTGGATGGCCCAAAATTCTAATTTTTTAAAAATTATATTGATATCTTGGCTATACAAACATCCAGAGTCACCTACCAAAAGCCTACATTTTAAAAACTAGTCACCCCATTCATCCTTTGGTACCCTCATTACCATATCCCATCAATTTTGAGGTGTCAAAGCTAGACAAATTCAAAGGGGATGAGGACCATCATCTCAAACTACTCCATATTTCTACTCTCCAAATATACCATCCCATCACTCTACACCACCATCATCTTCTTCCACTCTACTTGATATATTATCATCTGCTATGGTGCTCTCCATTTCTTTTAAACCATATTGCATGGAGTCTCACCTCCACTCATCCAATCAAGAGTCCCATCATGTATTTGATCAAATTTCTAGTCTTGAATCGATGGAACATCGTGTTTAGTAAATTATTGTCTCTCCCTTTCAATCACATCAGTTAAATATTTTTGTCACCCTTTTGACATCCCCTTAATTGTTGGCATGATCATCCCCATTGGTTCTTCCACCAATTTTACCAAATTTTTCTATGTGATTCTCATGAACCACATATTTCTATCTCAACTACACTGCCATATTATGATAACAATTATATATTCAATTCAGCCTTTGTGATGAAATATCTCAAACATTTCAATTGGTAAGTATTTGGTCTTGGTCTATATGAGCAAGGTTTGTCCTCTATTGTTGATCCTTCCTACTAGCAACTAGGAAATAAATCAGGTTTAAGGTACTATTAAAACTCATTGGTAATCCTCCTTGGGAATGGCCTACAATACCTTAATATTGTTCTCAAATATGATAATTATAATAAGCACATTGATCCCAAATGCCTCAGTTGCTCCACCCACTTATCTCCAAATTCCCACCATACATACCTCTTCCCCTAACACCTCAAATAATAAGGAAATACCTCATCTACTTGTGGTCAAGCCACATGGTCTAAAGGAGAATCCCCCTACCTCCCCATGCATCTCATTTGTGCCTCACCAACCTATATCCTCTCAAGTGATGGATTTTTCATGCCACTCACATTCAAGCCTATCACATCAGGCTACTCCAACCAATTCATCCACATGTCATCACAAAAATACCATGAACACATCCTCACATATATTCTCACCATTTATACCATCTCTTCTATCAAATCCATCTATACCACCTATCCTTCCAATACCATATCCTCTATGCCATCCCCCTCAATTGGCCAAACACCCACAATAATTGCACTCATCCTCTCTTCTTCATCCATATACCCAATATTTAGGTCCTCATCCATATCACCATGGTCCTAATAAAATTTCTAACCAATTCAATCACATTAATTCCACTCTAACTCCAACTCCACCTTATCTACAACAAATATTGGAGAAACTCAAAAACATTGAGCTATAGATATATAACCAAGGCATCTAACCCATCGCGTGTCCACCTCCATAGAACTTACAATAAATCTCGGATTGAATAACAAACATTGAGTTGTAGTTGAATTATAGATATGCATATCCAACACGCCCTCAATACATTACTACACATTCCTCCACTTCACTTTCATATAAACTTTCCACTCATCCTCGCACTCGTCTACTTCATTCAGCTCATATTTACACACCCCTATCAGAGCCATTGTCTATAATTTTCCACAATTTGCATGATTCAAACAAAATCTATTTACCTGCCATACACCACATAGACCCAAATAAAGCCAAGGGGTATAAGGAAGATCAATATTGTCTCTATCATCATCAAAAGGGTCATAATATTAAATGTTATCAAAAATTTCAAATTCTAATATAATATCTCTTCACTCACAAAGAAGTAACCACCTCACTCATATGATCCCTTCATCAATCATATCATTCCTTATTCACCCCTTGACATTCATAATCCATCACTATCAATGTTCAATCACTATCCTAGGGAACTTGTCCACAATTCAAAACAAACTCTAACATGGGGGTCCATCCTCCTTTATAATTGATGCAAAATATGTATACATATACATGGAAAAGATAATTAATCATTCATATCACATTCCATACATTCATTCGTTCAAGCCATTTTCATCCATAATTCATATATATTTCACTTTTATCTTCCTTCACATTGCATTTCATATATTTTTGCCATCTGCATTCATACACTTCATCAGTCATACTATTTATCATTCGATTAGTTTGGATAATTGTCAATTCATTAAGTTTTTTACCTTAATCAGAGACACCTTATTTTAGTACTGGTCTCATTCCATCATTCATAACCATGCAATATATATATATATATACATATACCATCATTATTATTTTCCCATTTCCACTTACATGAAACCTTATTGCTTTGGTAGTATTTGGTGTGAAGAATCTCTAGGTGCTTTTAGTCACTTAGCCACTCCTATTTTAGACAACCTCCATTGAACATCAAATAGTCATTAGATGTTTCAAGTTGTTCCTAGTTAAATAAGGTTTCCTTTCGGACCATGAACATGTATCACACATTAATAACATTGTGATGCCTCAAAATGATAAAATCATGTATTTCTATTTCCATAAAGCAAATGGTTTCCCCTGCTCATCTTACCATGTGCATAATTTGATCTTACGGATCCAAAAAAAATATAAATATAGATAAGAAATAAAAATCCAAATCATTGATACTAATTCATAATAGATCCATATGATTTTAGACATCTCCACTAGGGCTATAAATGCTTGGGTGGTAGTGAAGCAATGTTGAAGTATTGTGGTCCTAACTCCACCAAGGCTATATATGCTCATTGGCAGTGGAGTATACCCTTTGCATGGTGATATATATATCATATTAGCAACCTTATTTTGTATAGACCTATGTACGCTTGCAAATGAGCTAGCTTATTGGTATTGTTTACAATTTATTAGTCTACCATTTCTCATGATTGGAAATTAACAGTGACTGCACACATAGTTGGTCCTTGAGAGACTTGAATCCACTTGGATACCCTTAGTATCTTAGGGATTCATGAGATTATTACATGGGTTTTTTTTAAGGTCACTAGGATGTTTGAGTCTTTGGAAAACAACTCTAGATTTTTTATCTCTATGATGAAAAAACCAATAAAGGATCCCAAATTTCCATACCTCCATTGCATTGCATCACACATATCTTACATTTCATTTCATTATCCATCATATAGTCAAACCAGTATTATTGTGTTGGTGCCCCTGATTAAGCAATTTAGGCTAAGTTTACTAATGAATATTCCACAACTTTCTTGAATGACAATCAATTAAGCATCAAAATTCATTCACCCAACATATGCTAATCTATATCAATAATTATCATCTAATATTCATTTCATCTACATTCTACTCATTCTACTCATTCTATCACATGTTCAACCATGAGGTTTTAAGGTCACACCCTTTGCCTCACTATATCAAAATTCAAAAGGATCCAAAGGAGACACCCCTTTGGTCAATTCAAATTCAAAAGTCTCTAAAGGAACCGAATTCCTTTGGTCACTTTCAATATAAAAAGGTCCAAAGGAATTAAACCCCTTTGGTGACTTTCAATTTAAAAGGCTCTAGAGGCACCAAACCCCTTTGGTAAACATCCAAAATTACTTTTTTTTTTTCCTGCCTTAGCTTAGGATTTACTATTTCATTGTAGATTAGCTAGCCTAAATTATCAATTGAACCTTGAATCTAGTGATTTACTATAATAACTTGGGGATTGCAACAATTGGTTTGAAGAACACAAGCTTATACTAAGAGGGGAGGGGTGAACAGTATAAGATCACTTTTTACTTTTCTTTTCTCAAGAAATATTATCCAATATATTAATGGTAATATCAACAATAGTAATCAAAGCAATGCAAAAATAACCAAACACAATAGAGATGCCAATTTAATGTGGTTCACCCAATGTGGGCTACTCCATGGAGAAAATATTTCACAAAAATTTTGTCAACAAATCTCTTGGGAATCCTTACCTACTACAACATTTATGGACCTCTGTCTAAAGGAGACACCAATACCCTAATCAAGTTTATGGATCTCTATCCATAGGAGAACTCCATGGATCTCTATCCATAGGAGAACTTCTTCTCCTCTACTCTGGCTAGTGATCTCTTAGAAGACTACTGCCTCCAATGATATGGCTTATGAATATCTCTCAACAGAAGACTCTTTCCTCACTCAAAATACCTCTATCCTCACTGCCCTAGCTAATGGATATCTATCCACTAGAGACTACTATCCTCTACTCTATCACCTCCAAAGCCTGCTCTCAACTATGCTCAATATCTATCTCAAATATGTACTAAACATATTCCTTTGGTATAGCACAAATCTACTCAATATCTGTCTCAAATATGCACTAAACACAGTCCTTCAATATAGCACAAATTTGCTCAATCTCTCTCTCAAACCTATACTAAACATAGTCCTTTGATCTAGCATAAATATGATAAATCTCTATCTTTGGTTTGGTACAAATCTATCCTCAATTTTACACCAAACTCTGTCCTCAAATCTATCCACAAATCCTCAATAAATTGCTCAATATACTCTCAAGTCTTCGTTAAGACTTATCTCAAATCTACTCAACAATTCCTCCCTATAACTTATCCAATATGTTCTCAAGTATTCTCTAAGACTTGTCTCGAATCTACTCAACAAGTCCTCTCTAGAACTTGTCCAATATGCTCTCAAGTATTCTCTAAGATTTGTCTCAAATCTACTCAACAAGTCCTCTCTAGAACTTGTCTAGTCTGCTCAATAAGTCTTCACCAAAACGTGTCTCAAATATGCTTGTAGGCTTCCACAAAGGCTTACATAAATCTGTCCTTAAGCTTTCACAAAAGCTTAGTCAAATCAATTGCAAAACTTTCATACCTAACTCAACTAGATATCTTTTAGAAAACTTCTTCAATTACTTCAAACAAGTTTAACTCATAATCTTGTTTAACCTCAAAAACATATAAATAATGGTTAGAGACTCAATATTTTTCACACTCACAAAACTCAAATTAATATATTTTAGAAAACCTCTTTAATCACAAAAATAAATTTCACTCAGAATTATGTTTAACCATAAAAACATATAGAGAATGGTAAGAGACTCAATATGTTTCACTCTCACAAATCAATCTATCACTTTCAAACTCTTTTTCAAATCAATTTAGAATAGAGAACAATTTGTTTCACAAAAATTGAACTACCACTCCAATGATTTCAATCAATAATGCTCATCCAATTTCACTCAACCATTCAATCAATGAAATACAACTTGCTTACAAACCCTAACCAAGTGTTTCACAACACTTCCAACAAATCTTACTATGAAACTCAACCTTGACTCAAGATAATTTCAAATTCGCATAACAATGATAATCATGATCTTTTACAAACCCTAATCAAGCACATGCAAGCTTACTCAAATGTTTCCAACAATGCTTATCAAAAAATCTTCCATAAAAATAATACTTATGTTCTTTCACAAACCGTAGTTCAAGATAGTTTTCAATTTAACACTCAATTGCTTTCACAACCATTCATAAATCATGTATATGAAAACTCACTCAATAATGTTTATCAAACAAACCTTTTCACTCCAAATTTACTCAATCCAATAATATTTCACTCACAAGGAAGATGTTTCCATACCTTTTGTTTTATGGAGTTTTGACCTCAAAACCTGTCTCAACCACAATCAACCTCTTTGCCAATCTCAAAGGTTAGATAACAAAAACCTTCTCAGAATTTTCATTCAAATATTTCCCTCAAAATATTTCACCATAAAAAACATTAAATCTCAATTACACCTTATTTCTCCTCATTTATAAATTCTAACCATAAAAATTAAAATAAAATATTTTAACTTTATTTTCCCTTTTATCTCCCTCAATAATTCATAAAAACATTTTAATTTTTCCACTATGCAATTTCTAATTTAACAAAAACCTTGGGTAAATTATTATTTTTTTTAAATTTCCACACCATGCAATTTTTGGATTAACACAACCTTGGCAAATAATACTGTGAGTACATACCTTTTATTAAACCAACCAAAAACCTTGGTGAGTTTCAAACACCTGATATCACCTTTCCAAGCGCCTCCACACAAAGTGTGCCTACCAAATGGGCTACGTGCCCTCACGTAATAGAAAGGGTGCACAACTTCCTTTTCTCCCTTCTTCGATGATGCAAACCAAAACAACTTATCCCTTTGAAAAATTATTATTGCATGGATCGAAACCATGACCTCGCGCATACAAATGACTTAATGCAGCCATTGGCTGCCAACTGTGCTACTCAATTCTTTGAACCTTCGTTGGCACTCCCCTAGCCTTTATTCCTGTGTCTACCCACTTAAGCATTTTAAACACATGCAAATCCTTTATTTACCAATACAATGCACAATTTCCTTTGGGCAATAATCATTCACATGGATGATTTAATAAATCAAACTTACCCCCTTTTTATACTATGTACCATATTATTCAAAATGTCGGCAAACCTTGAACATTCAAATTTAATTTAAACTTTGGTGCCTTAATTGATTTAAATTTAAATTTTAACCTTATGGTTAGAATATTTAAATTTAAATAATTTAAACCTTAGTCTTTAAAATCTGACACATGGGTCTTTTGGAGGAATTAAAATTTTATAACTCTTTGGCATTCATTTTTCTTCAAACCAACCTGTAAACCAAAATATTATAATATTGGATATTATAATATTATTATTTCCATTTAAACCTACTTCTTTACCTTTTGGAAAAACCACTGGAAGACATTAATGACACGAAATCTTGGACATAAAACTTTTGACATGAATGCATGGATGACAATGAAACTTGGTCATCATCCTCTTAACATCAATGGCAACAAAACTTGCTCATATTTCCAACATGGTTATCCACACAATCCAATAGGATGGGTAAATCACCATAAGGACACTTGTTCTAAAAAAAAAAAAAACAAAATACCACAATTTCTCCATCCATTCATGTCATGTTCCACTTTTTGCTCATCTCATCTCCAACCTATCATGGCCCATTCCAAGAAAATTTTCAATTGTGTCTCAAATCAAAGTTCAATATTCAATCACCCAATTTTGGAGTTGCATGTGTCTAAGAAAATTTGTCAAAGGCTATCATCAAAATTCTTTTTCATGGGTTGCAAAAGCATAACATATTATAAGATTCACAATTGGTATGCACCATACCACTTCCAATACGATTTTACATGCGATGACTATAATCGAGGTGGTAAAACCAGATCTCCATATTCAAATGATTCTAGTATAATACACATTCAAATATGGGGTAATTAACATTGATCTGATTTAAAATATTTACAAAAATAAAAACCATTTCTCCATCATACACATTGTTCAATAAACTTGTGGGTCTCATCTATTTCATCTTCCATCCATTCACTGCTTGAGGGGGTAAGCCAAAACTAAATTATTTTTTGATCATTCAATCCTCATGCTGGGAAAATAAAATTAATTTATCCACCCAATAAACCAAATGTCTCTTATTTTTGCACTGCATTCTGTCTTATGCAATGTGATGCAAAAATGGGCATTTGTAGAAACCAAACCCTAAAAATTTAAAAGGGGATAATAATAATACTAAGGTTTACACTTAAGGTTATTTAGTGAGCACATTATTCTATTTTATAGATTTAATTAAATCTAGAAAAGTATCCTAGGATGCTCTCCCCTTTGCCACATGTCCTAACTACCACTACCCCTCCCCTTGCCACATCTCCTAGACCTCATCAATATACTTCTTTCCACATTTTCCCCTAAGTGATACACCTCAAGTGTCTCACTCTAACTACCCCTACCACTTGGCTGCCCCAGCCTACCACCTATGATCACATGCCTCACCTCCCATAATCCTACAACTACCCCCACCATGGCATCCACTAGAGGGAAGAAGAGTTCATATATTTTTATGCTATCATATTCATGCCCCAAAGCTCACATCCCATACAAAGATGAAGCTACATGAGTTAAGGAAGGATCCTATAAACTAAAATTAAGTTTTTCTATCAATGAGCCCTAAATGTATCCCTCCACATTTACACAATATAAATTTAGTCCCATGCATTTGACATATCCCAAAAATAGTCCACTATATTTTTCCACTCTCCCAAATGTAGATCCTTATATTTGCACATCCCCGAATGCAACACTCTACATTTACATAGTCCCAAACATAGTGTGTGTTTGTCCCAAAACTTCCCAATATGTTTTGAGCATATCTCCCTTTTCTAGACTCCATTTGACCTATAATTTTAAGGGTAGGTTCCTTACACATCCTATATGTTGGAAAGTTAAGTACTCTAGTTGTCATTGATGTCAAAATTACATAGTCATTAATGTCAAATATTAATGTGCTATGAAAGCAAGGCAAGATTCTCTCCAAAGCATTTGGGACCATGAGTTCTAAGTAAATGTATAAAAGGTTTGAAGGCCCAAGTTTAAGTCTATGTGCAAAGAAAGCAAGTATCTAAGGCTCAAAGGGGACAATATTATAATATTTTAATATTATAATATCTTGGCCAAAAAGGGCTGCTTAAAAAGAAGTTTTGAAAGTGACATGGAAAAAGGTTTCAAAAGGGAGTTAATTTGGCAAATGACTAAATTAATATATTATTTAACACTAAGGTTAAATAATATAAATAATTAATATTTAAAACTAAGGTTAAATATTAAATAAAAAATAAAGTAAAATTCGAATTATTATAAGACACAAAAATTTGAATGTGCATGGAGGCATGTTTCAAAGTTGAGCCAACATCATAAGTCAAAGGGAAAAACATGTATAAAAGGGCAAACATTTTGCAATGCCAAAGTTAATTTTTATCCCTGAAATATATCTCCTTGTTCGCTTCGTTTGGCATGCGGTGGAGGTAGATAAAGCATTTATAGATTTCAAGGGCAATGTGGAGTTAAGACAGAGGGTTTTCGATTTCATCTAATGTGGGTGGATAGCTTAGTTGGTAAGCTTGGCTTGTAGAGTGTGTGGCAGACGGTAGGTTCGATGTTCGAATCATGCCGAGTCCTTTTTTCTTGGTTGAGGGTTTTGTGCTTGGTGTTAGTGGAGAAGTAGGAGCACGTGCTCCTTTGGACTTGTGTGGGTGGCTAGCCCACATGGTGTTCGCCCTTGTGGTAGGGCATGGGGCTAGCGAGGTCATGAGTTCAAGTAGCGGCAGCAGCACTTGGGTTTTTTTTTTATAAGGTATGCATATGATGTTTGACTTTGGGAGTCATAAGGATTAAGGTTATAAAGTTTGAATTTACACTTAGGGAGTTATAAGGGTGTAATTCAATAAAGTTTGAGAGTGTTTTATATAGTTTAATTTTTGCAAAGTGAATAAATGAAAAATGTGTTTTGCATGAAAGAATAGGAGTAATAAGGTGTTACAATGGTTTGATATTTTATTGTAATGCTTGCATGGTGAAAGTGAGTTTGAATATTTTTGATAATTATTAATGCCCTATATTTTGAGAAGGAAATTCATGTGGATGGATTTGAGAAAGTATTTTTCTATCTAACTCTTGTAGTGGCACTAGAAAAATCAGTTGTTTGTGAAGATAGGATTTTGAAGACATATCTCCATAAGAGCAAATTAAGAGGTATGTGAACATCATTCTTTGTTTAAAATGTTTGGTTGAGTAAGTGTTTCTAGAACATAAGGTGGAGATATAAGGGTTATTTGCTAAGCATTGTTGAAAATATTTGAGTTAGGGTTTGAGACCTACATTGTGCATATTTTTTGAAAGAAATTAGAAACACTTGTGTTAGGATTTGTGAGCAAATTGTGCTTCATTGTTGAATGAATGTGTGAATATTTTGGATATTTTTTTTGAGTGATATTGAAAGTGAATGTGCAAGCATTAGAAATAAGATTTTTGAAGCAAGTGTGTGCATCATAAGATCAGGTATCATGTGCAAGACTAGACCTACCTTTAAAGAGTAATAAATGTGAGACATGTGAAAGTGACAAACTTAATGATTGAGAAGAACATATTGAGCTATTTGCAAGTGCATATCATTCTCTATATGTTCCAGAGGTTAAGTAAATTCTAAGTAGAATTTGTCTATGTGAAGAATTTTTTTTTGAAAGAGATTTAAGTTGTATTTTGTATGCAATATTTGGAGTTATTTGAGAAGGTTTTATGAGCAATATTAAAGGTATATTTGAACAAGTCTTTTAAGAATACTTGAAGGTAGATATTTCGTAAGTCTTTTGACAATGCTTGAAGGTATATTTGAGCAAGTCTTTTGAGAAGGCTTGAAGGTATATTTGAGCAAGTATTTTAAGAAGGCTTAAAGGTAGATTTGAGAAAGTCTATTGAGAAGTATTTGAGGTAGATTTGACCAAGTCTTTTGAGAAGGCTTGAAGGTATATTTGAGCAAGTCTTGTGAAGACTTGAAATATAATTGAGAACATGTATGATTTATGATTTGTTCAAGATTTGTGTTAAGGCTTAGGATATATTTTAGACAAAATTGAGAGCATGTTTGATTGTTAATTTGTTCAAGCTTTGTGTTAAGGTTTGGGGAAAATTTGAGATAGAATTTAGAGCATATTTATGAGTAGAGTTAGAGCATATTTGTGCTAGACTTGTCATATATTTTAGAGTAGATTTATGAGTAGAGTTAGAGTAGATTTATGCTAAAATTATGATAGAGTTTGATGCATATTTGTAAGTAAAGTTAGAACAATTTTTTTGCTAGAATTGGGATAGGGTTTGGTGCATATTTAAGACAAATTTAAGAGTAGGCTTTGGAGGTAATAGAGCAGAGAGGATAGAGGTCTCCAGTGGATAGAGATCCATCATCCAATGCAGTGGGGATAGGGGTATCCTGTGGAGAGATTTCTACAAGCCAAAGTAGTGGGGGTAGAAGTCTTCTAGAAATTCACCAACCAGACCAAAGGGGATAGATTTTTTTTGTGAAGAGAGATCCACAAGCCAGAATAGTGGGGAAAAAATCTTTTATAAGTTCACCAGCCAGAGCAAAGGAGATAGAGTTCTCCTGTAGATAGATATCCATGAACCATAGGAAGGGGATAGAGTTATCCGATGGATAAATATCCACAAACTAGATAAAGGAAAAATATTTCTCCTGTGGATATATATCTATAAACCAGAGCAAGGGAAGAGTTTTCTCTTGTAGAGTAAGATCTGTGAACCAGTTGGGGAGAAAAAGTTATTTTTATAGAGAGATCCATGAACTAGTTGAGGAGATAGAGTTCTCATGGATCAAGTTCCACAAACTAGAGCTAGGGGATAGATTTATCCTATGGAGAGAGATCCATGAACCAGAGCAAGGGGATGGAGTTCTCCTGTGGAGAGAAGATCCACATGTTAGATCATAGGGGATTGGTGTCTCCTTTGGATAGAGGTCCATAAACATTATAATAGGTAATTGATTCCCAAGATATTTGTTAATAAAATTTAGAAGAAATATTTTTTATATGGAGTATCCCACATTGAGTGAACCTTGTTAAATTTGTGTCTCTCTTTTGTGTGATGAGGCATTGCTTTTATTACTACTATTGATATTATCATTGATAATATTGGATAATATTTTTTGGGAAAGAAAAGTAAAATTTGATCTTATACTGTTCACCCCTCATTCTTAGTATAATTCAGTGTTATTCACTATAACATTACCAAATTTTACATCATTTAGAGCAACAGATATCAAATATAGTTTACATTTTCCGTAGTGCAAACACAACTTGTATTTGCACAGTCACATGTAACCAATTGTCTGATGACATTAGATAAACATAGGTAAACATTCTACAAGGCATATTTTATTTATGTTAAAAGGTCTACAAGTGATTTCATGCTTCCTATGATTTTTATGTTCAATAGCATTAGGAATTTTGGATACCTTTTATGATTTTGGGTCTCATATGAAGAGGCTCTACCCATGCTAATAACTCTATTTTCACTAAGATTTGATGTAGGTTGTAGGTAGCAATTTGAAGGCTATTGAAGCTAGGGTGGCCTGCAAGGATACACAAGCCCACCCATATTTTTATTATACCACAAAGACATTGCCACTCAGACATCCATTATTTAGTAAAAGAGTTTCTCCTCCTTTTCATCTATTATATTAAAGCAAGCTCTATTTTAATCATACCCCTAAACATTAGGGCATATTACTGGAAAAGGAGAACATGGCTCCCATGTATCAATACAAAAAAAAATTATTTTATTGCACATTTCTTGCTTTATACTTTCGTTGCTAGGGTATCATTTTGGTTGGTACATTTCTATTCTAAATTAAATAATTATTACGATTATATTTTAATTTTAAAGTAAGTATAATGTATAACTTGAAAAATAATGTCACCAAACAAAAAGGTTATTATATATGTTTAGAGAAAACTTGTTATATTTTGTATGGAAAATATAATTTAACAACTTTATCTTGGAGAATGCTTTATGGTTTAAAATAATTTCCATGTTTATCTAATGTCAAAACCTATATTTGCATATCATTTTAGATAAAATATTTTAGACATAATTAATAAATTATAAAAACTCTATATTTTAAATAATATCTCCTACATGTTACTATTTTATCTCACAAATAATCTCTTTTATATTACTAACATTAATTTGATTACAATTAACTAAGTGTTAGCCTAGTGGGTTATTGTATCTACAATTGTAACCCTTTTAGATAATACAACTATGATAAATGATAATATGGTTGAAATTCTCATAAAAATTGTCCAAGGTGTAAAACACAATGGCTACACTTGTATATCATATAATATCTATTATTCATGTGTGTTGTTCCATAAGTCATTTATGTACTTATATATAGTCATCTCTTAATTCTTGGAGAATCAAGCTAGTGTCTCATTCTTTTCACTTCTAGAAACATAACGAAGATTTAAGTGACATAATGGTTCTCAAAATATGAGACAATAAGTTAGATAAAAGTGATTCTTTTCAAAATTATACCCCCCTTTCTTACTATAAATCATTACATATCAAATGCAATGCACAAAAAATACCCACCATCCACAAACTAAATAAATTAACCTTATAAAATTAACTGTTTCAATTCAAGGCTTTTGTTTCTTCGCCACTTGGGTAGCCGAATTTCATTCAAAGATACACTCTATTTTTTAATCCACTAAATTCCCACCGTCGTCGTCATAAGGATGTATTCATATGTTAGTTGTCAACTATCTCCATCACATGATATATTTAAAGGCCATGAATATGTCTTTGAAGAGCATGAATGTGTGAAGGTCAACATTACAACAAACATAAGTTTCCGTTTGCACATATATATATTAGTGTTTGTTTTTTTTTGGGCATACAGATACAATAGCTTATTTTGACAATATTTTATGCCATATTTTATGATCAATGAGGAGCTCAAAAAGTGACAACAGCTCTGAGTTAGGTAAGCTTATCGGACACCGTAAGTTCGTTGAATCAGTAAGTTAAAATCCTTCGTTATGAGAATTTAAGTGTCTGCAGTGCATGACGGTGCATACCGGCAGTCTTGAAGATAAGCAACGAAAGGTCATACTACCATTAGCGGTGTGGCTACCTTTGTATAAGTATTTAATTTTTAGGTCATAGTTGCACTACATCGATTGTTTGTAAGTCAAAATCGTGATGAAATATAACTAGCGGCTTTTGGTTTTCACTTGTCATTTGCATATATTTAATGATTTTATATTTTATTTTATTTTAATTATATATTATTATTATTTTTTTGATTTTGGATAGTGAGAGTATATTTAATGGTTATGATTTTTTATTTTTTTAATAATATATTTTTTAGTTATGGAGGGTTGGTTGGGTTGGTAAGTGTATGTTTAGCTAGGCACTTACTAATAAGATATTGAGGTTCAAACTTTATGGGCAGCCTGTTTGCAAGGGTAGTAGTTTAATTTAAATTTTTTGAGCACACGTCATATTGAAATGATAATACGAATCATAAGCGACCAATGATCTTCTTCATGCTAAATCAACAATAACAAAAAAACTATACAAGATTTTTAACCATTCTCATGATCGTGGTTTTCCATTAGTTAACAAGCTAGCAAGAAGTATCACTGAGGAAACTAGACAAGATTTATTTAAACACTGTATTACATGCCTATGGATGAACCCTTGTTAACTGGTAGAGGGTGGTCCATTATGGAACCGGTTATCTTGAACTTAGTCTTGAACAATTGATTATAGAACTATCGGGAATGATTTATTGTAGTAGTGATAAGAAATAAAACATTATTTGTTTTCCATTACAATCAATTTGGCATGCATGTATATGGACTGCTAGAATACTGATTGTATAGGCAAACAGTGTACACCCATTGTGGACTTATCCTCAAAAGAAAGTATAATTTTATACAATTAATGTCGTATATATGAAAATTTAATCTATGTTTATTCTGCACCTTTGAGGTCGCCTTTAGTGCGGCCATCTATATTCTTTTTAATCACTGCAAAGACTTATAGAATATCATTTATCACTGTTGATAAAAAATTCAGCATGCAACTTGCAAAAGGAAATGTTTTTATTCAATTAAAAATATTTTAGATCGTTTTACTTGAAGTTTGTCCTGACTGAAGGATATTTGAATCTGGTATAAAATAATATAAGTGATTTAGGATCTTCTGGAAGTGAACATTCGACTTTGGGGCGTCATACTTTCATAAATTATGTTATGTGAACAATGATTAAATATAGGATTTAAAGTCTTTCCAACAAATGCTTATATTGCCATGTTCTCATAAAAATTTTAAACATTCATGTGAAAGTTAACCGACTAATTTCCAACAAATGCTATAGGAAATTTTATAAGATAAATATGGTACTTCAAGAGATAGTATTACTTTGAGTTTGTTGTTGGTAAGTTCTATTTAATTGAATGTTAGAATAAAATCATTGGAAGAGCAACAACAAACACTAAAGATATCTATGTTTCAACAAAATGATATGGTAGGAGCAATCATAGTGAATGACAAGATCAAAATCTATCAACAGATATCATTATGAGAGTTGCAAAGAAAAACAGAGAGAAGCCAACACTAAAAATCAGCCAGATAGAGAAGCGACCAAAGAATGCAAGTTCACAAAGGGTGGGAAGAAAAAAAAATAAGGACAAAATACAACAACAAGGAGAACAAAAAAGAGAATTTGGATTGGTGAAGTCCATTGTCAACTTCTAAAAAATAGACCCTCAATTATTATAAACACATGGAATGTAAGAGATTTTAACAACCACCCTAGACAATTGGCTATTAAGAAAATAATTTTAGATAAAACCCAGATGTGGTTTTGCTATAGGAAACTAGAACTTTGTTAGAAGTTGTGGAAAATATTGCTAAGAAATGTTGGGGGCAGGCAGATTTTATGGCCCAAGCCTCTCAAGGATTTTTAGGAGGAATTACCACTTTATGGAATACAAATTTCTTTCAATTGATGGACTCAGATTCAGCCAAAGGAATCCTCATGACTAGACTTAGCGAGAAGGACTTTGGCATGGTTTGGATGATAATTAATTTTTATGGCATGATAGAGGTACAAGCTCAAAAAATCCAATGGAAGGTAGTACAATAGTTGAGAGAAACCCATTTGAAAGACTTTTAGATAGTGGGAGGGGATCTCAATGCTAAAATGTGAGTGCAAGATCAAGAAGGAGGTTTGACCCAACTCAATGAGAAGGATAGGTTGTTGTTGGCTCAATCAAAGTACCTAGATTTGATTGGCATACCCCCACTAGGATGCATCAACACATGGACTAATAAGAGAAAAGGAGCATTCACAATCAAATATAGATTAGATAGGTTTCTTATGAGGGAGAAATTCTCCACCCTTTGGCACTGTAAATCACAAATTTTGAACCGGTTAGCATCTGACCATTTTCTAGTATCTATCTACATAGAAAAAATGCCTGAGGTCAAGAATTGTCCTTTTAGATTTGAGGCTTTTTGGCTCCAAAATAATGACTTACCAGAGCTAATAAAATAGTGGTGGGAATAAGAAAAACCAGAACATGGGAAAACACAATTTCAGCTTCACTCTAGATTAAATTTTATCAAAGGTAAATTTAAAAAATTGAGTAAATATCACCGGAACAATTTCCAGCAACAAAGAGCAAATATTTCAGTTCGAGTGTGAGAAATAACAAAAAGGATCCACTCAGAACCTATCTTTGAATATTTTCTCCACAAAGAAAGTCTTTTTATGCAAGAATAAGAGTTATACAAGAAAGAGGAAGCCTAATGGAGACAACGAGCAAGCATAATCTTGCTACAAGAGGGATACAGGAATACAAAGTTTTTCCATCACTCAACCATAACACATAATCACTATAATCAGATTGATGCCTTATCCATAGGGGATGGAAAAAGGAAACTACTACCCTAGGTATGCAAGAAACTACAAATAAATACTTTTCGACTTTATTTACTGCAAATTCACACCTTTCCAATTAGCACCAAGAAGAAATTTTAGAAAGCATACCAATGTTAATTTAATAGAAACAAAATGAGGTGCTCTTAAGAGAGATTAGATAGGAAGAAGTTAAAGAAATAGTTTTTGATATGCATACAGGGAAGGCCCAAGGTCCAGATGGATTTCTAGTAGAGTTCTATAGAGCCTAGTGGGATATAGTTGTAAAGGATGTAACCCAAGCAATAGAAGAATTCAGGACTAGTGGAAGTATCCTTAAAGCCTTGAATCACACCTTTTTGGCTCTCATCTCAAAATATGGAGATATGGAAAATATCACTAACTATAGACCAATTGATCTATATAATGTGGTTTATAATATCATAAGCAAATTGATGGAAAATAGGTTGAAACAAATATTACCAGGGTTAATCTCTCCAGAACAAGGGGGATTTGTGCAGGGTAGACAAATATTGGATAGAGTTGTGATAGCACAAGAAACTATTTACAAGATTTACCAAAAGGAAAACAAAGGTATTAGGTATATTCCTTAAGCTAGATTTATCCAAGGCATATGATAGAGTAAGTTGGGAATTTTTAGCCCAAATACTGTAGAATTTTGGTTTGAGTGAAGAATGGATAAAACGAATTATGGAATGCATCAGTTTCTTTCTCAGTGCTCATCAATGGTAATGCATCCCAACTATTCAAAGATTCCTAAGGAATCAAGCCAGGATATCCACTTTCACCATTTTTTTTCTTAATTTTTGTGGAGGGATTGGGAAGACTCATACAGAAGAGAAAATTAGAGAATACCATTTTAGGAGTAAGGATAAGCAAGAACATAAAAATTACTCACCTCCAATTTGGATGACACAAGAATGTGGGGGGAAGCAACAATGAGAGAAGCAACCAATATCAGAAAAATGCTAGAGTGCTACATAGTGACTACTGGACAACTACTAAATGAAGAAAAATCAATAGTGTTTTTTTTAATGTGATAAAAACAATTAAGAGAATGGATAACCACATCCTCATATTATTAGAGGCATCATTACCCTTAGAATATTTTGGTATCCCATTAACAAAGAAGAGCCTCAAAAATAAATATTGGAAATCAATAAGAGACATATTCCACTCAAAAATTTTACATTGGACCTATAGGTAGTTAAGTTTTGGAGAAATATTAACATTGCTTAAATTAGTTTAACAAGCAATTTCAGTGTATAAATTCTCCATTTTGGTTTCCCCAAAGAGCATCCTAAAATACTTGGACAAGATGATGAGACAATTTCTTTTGTCTGGATTGTAGGGTAACCACATGAGTGCACTAGTCAGTTGGGACAAGGTTTGCAAGCCTAAGGAAGTTGGAGGTTTAGGAATTAAAACAAAAATGACAAACAACCAAGTTGTATTGGAGATGGCTAACTCATCCTAACCGACTCTGGAGAAAAGTATTGAATGTTAAATACTATCCCTCAAAAAATATAAAATATCTTCCTCGTCTTCCAATTTTAGGAGAGGGATTAGAGACCTAGAAAGCTCTAAATAAAGGAGCATCACTTATCAAAGAAGGCTTATACTAGAAAGTGGGAGATGGTAAAACTGCTAGACTATTGGAAGATTATTGGGAATATTTCCCTCCTATAATTGATTAGTACCCCCACTTAATAGGACTCAAGGGAACATTTCATAGGAATGGGTGGAATATCATAAGCCACTATTTTAAAATGCCAGATCAATTGCAGGAAAATCTTAGTCAGTGGCAAGTCCCAGAGTAATTGAGGGAAGAATGGGCTAAGGAGAAAATAAAATTGAAAGAAATATTGGATAGACAAAAGTGGCCAAGGAGTAATGGACCTGATCAACTTGGTTGGGGCATACCCAATTAGGAATTTATACTGTCAAAGAAGGTTATAGAAAGCCCCCTTGGTTGTAATTATGGCAACCCAAAGGATGGCTAAATATAAATTGCTTTATGTGGTTGTTTGCACATAATAATATTATGAATCATGATAATATGAGGAGACATGGATTTATTCGATCCAACTAGAGTGTAATGTGTCACCAAGAGGAGGAAACAATGGGCCACCTCCTTTTTTGGTGTCCCTATACCCAAGAAATCTGGATTTTGTGGTACAATATTTTTTTTCAATCATAAATATCCATTCTCACTGAGAATAACTTTTGGGAGTATTGGAAGATCAATAGATTTAAATAAAATACCTTGAATATATATTTGGATTTGGGGTTGGGTTTCATCTACTGGAAACTTTGGTTGGAATATACTAACAGGATTTTCAATGAGGAATTTAGACTAGAGGAAATAATATGAGCCACTCTAATTAGGAAATTTTTAGAGATAGTGCAAGCTAAAACCCAAAAGGACTCTCATATGGTAGAGGATGAAGAAGATATATGGAAACAACTCCAGAAATAAAAATAATATGGAAACTAAGAAATGAAGTATATGAATAGAAAGAGGTCTTTATAGAATTAAGATGAAGTCTATTCTTTCAAAAGGAAAGGGTAAATGAAACAACTTCAGGGGTTCATCCAATAGGGATAAAAACTTCTAAAAGTTGGATAGTCAAATGAACAAAGTTGTGCCACATTTTGAGCCTGCCAAGAATGGCAGGTTATCAATAGTAAATATATAATTTGATTTTTTTTAATAATATTTTTACATTTTATTAAAAATAATAATAAAAACATTGGAAAAATAATTATTATAATCCTTTCCAAAATTGAATATAGGGATTTGAAAAGGTGTTATATTACATATGACTCCTTTCTTGCATTCAATTTCATATTTATGATAACATTCTCTTGTTAGCACCTCTCTCAATTATTGTTGAGAAAGAAAGTCTTTCAATGTATTAATTTAGTTTATGAAGTGTAAGGCCATTTAAATGTGTAAAAAGTTCAACTTCAATATAATTTGATAATGAAGCATACACACTGAACATGCATAAGTATGTTTTGTAAATTGTGGTGATTAATAATAATTATTTTTTATCAAGAAAAACTTGGCTTAGTAGTATTATTTGGATAGACTTATTTGTTTAACCTTCAATAGACAAGGGTTATAAGAATGTGAATGCAAAAATTGAAACATATAATTAGAATGTTAGTAGAGTGCTATATTAATATTATTTCATTAAAAAATGGGAGACTTTGATGTCATGAATTATATTATATTAAAACAAATTATTTTGTTGATTATAGTTGAGAAAACCCTTTTGGTGGGCTGAAAAATACATATTTGAGGTTTAGGTTAGAGAAGGTTATAATGAAGGAAAAACCTAAAATTGCTAACATGCAAACCTTTTCATTAAATGTGCATTTAACTTTTAACTACCCTATGGTTGTATATCCATATTGGAATATTACTTATTTAAGGTAGAATATTAATTAGGGTATATAAATGGTTTAATAGTTTTTTTGTTAGGAATAAAACTAGTTGCTTTAAAACACAAATGGCAAACTAATTGTAAGGAAGATTAAATACAAGATTTTATTCCAAATCACACTCATGATAAGGATTGAGTGGATTCATTCATTAAGAAGGGTGAACAAACATATATAAATACCCAATGTTATTGAGGTGCAGGTATGCACACAATGAGTCTTGAGAGTAACTATTTTTCTAATGAAAAAGGTTAGAAAAAGTGACCCAGTCATAATAGTAATGCGCGGTATGGGACGTTACCTTTAGATTGTTGTTCAAGTAGTACTGTGTTAAGTCCTATGTTTATTTGACTTAGCTAGTTCAACCATGATGTTTGGTATGATATAAATGATCATCACTCAAAATGGTCATGAGTGATCAAGTCCAAGATCAGGGTATTGACATGGCTATAACTAATTCCAAGTAGTAGGATAATCATCTAGACACTATGGAATATGTACACCAACCCCATTACATACAGTTATTGGAACAAGTTGACCAATAGTTGAAGGTTTATAATAAGGGATGGGAAATTATGCCACCCTCTAGGTGTTATGGGCCCTAGAGGATAACCCTAGCCATGGTTCGACTCTAATGCCAAAACAAGAGGACGATAAATGAAACAAGTTGTTTAATGGTACCTATTATAGTATTTTACTAATATTGTCCACTTAGGTGGTTGTTTACAGTAGTATTAAACCTAAAAGTGGTTATTTTTGCCTACACTGATTAAAAATTTATGCTAAAGATTCATTGGGTGACACATAATTGCTATGAACATGAAAGCACTTTTTAGGTTGAAAACAATTAACTTAGGAATAATTACCTTAAGAAATTTCTTGGCTTGTTTTTGTGGTACAACTAGGAAAGTAGACTTAGGTTGTTACATGTGGTATTAGAGCAGAAGGGATCTTAAAGTTGTAGGACTTTGATTAAATATTTTTTCAAGATAAATATTTTCCTATATATATTAATTTACTTTATTTATCTATACGTCAAATGACGCAAATGTTGCAAGGTGGACCTTCAAGAAATCCTATGGGAGGTAGGTGGGAAGAAGCCACCAAAATACTTATAAAGGGTCCAAGAACAGGAATAAGGAAAGAAGGTCCTCAAAGAGAAATAAGAATGAAAGGTTGATTGAACCCCCACCAAATGAGCCTAGTGGGAGGGAATTTTTTTTGGTAAAAATAACTCAACTATTGCAAACTCATTTGGATCAACAACAAGATTTAATAGATCAACAACAAAAATTGATTGAGGACTTGACTAAGGAAAGGAAACCTGTAGGTAGATCTATGGAAGCACCCAATGAGCCTACAAGAGCAGGTGGAACCAGAGTGTGTGCTGAGCTAGACAAGGACCTAATGAAGGCCATGAATACCAATTTTAATGACATAAGTCAAGGTAATGCAGTGACTAAAATTTAGAAATTCACTAATTTATAACAAGGATTAATGACAGTCCAAGCTCATATCATAAATTTATCCAACTATTAAAATATGTACCTAATTATGAGGGTATGGAGGTCATGAAGGTGCAAAATTTTATACTAGGACTATATCCTAAGATTAGGACTGAGGTGAATATGCTTAATATTGAAAATATTTCTAAAGCATTTGATTTAGCTCGACAAGAAGAAGCCTATCAAGAAGCTAAAAAGGCTTATTTTAATTACCAAAAACTAACTGAAAAATAAAAATATGATCTTAAGAAGCATAAAAGTGCAAGATTTATGAAGTGGGTTAGGGAGAAAAGTAAAAAAATTGAAAGGATGAAATCAAAATAGATATCGATTTAAAACAAGAAATATTGTTCAAGGCAACAAGCTCAAGAAAGATGAAAAAGAATACTTTAGAAGAAATGATCCAAGGCCATCAGAATAGGGGAAGACTAAATATGTTGCATCCCAAAGCAACAATGAAAGTAACAATAGGGGTAGCATAGCTCTTGCAAATGGTTGTTATATTTTCAAAGACTCCCACTTTCCCAATAAGTGTTCGCACAAAGCTAATCTCCTCTAGAAAGCTCTAGAAGAGACCACCAATAGAATATTTGCAGTTATACGTAGTTCCGTACTTGATGGTCAAGTTACTCCTTTCTTGTTAAATGGTAAAATTTATGATAATAATGTACATATATTGATATATAGTGGATTCATTGATAGCTTTATTTCCACTAGATTAGTGAGGGACATGCCTGAAAGATCTAGATTTGTGGCCAACAGTTGGAAGGTGGAGTGTGGATTAGGGTAAACTTATCAAATAAACCAACATCTATTTGACCCTCACATCATTTTGTCTCAAGGAAAAACCAATTGGTATTTTTATGTAGCACCTTTACATGCATTTGACAACATTCTTGGTGTTGACTGGATAAAATCGTATAAGGCTCTTTTAAACTTTGAAGAAATATGGATGGATTTTATGGATGAACCTAATCAAAGTATTAGAATTCATTATGATCGTGGTGCAATTAAGCCACATATATTATATACAATGCAGATAAAGAAATCCATTATAAAGTTAGGAGTTATTTTTATAGTTAAAATGAATAAGGAGGAGACTAAAGTAGAATCTGACCTCTTCCAAAAGCATCTTATTTTGGGAGAATTCAAAGATGTTTTTTTGGAGTACCTTTCAGTGTTACCTCCTCAAAGAGAATTTTATTTTTCTATAGAATTATTTCCTAGATCTATGCCCATTGCTAGGGCACCATACAAGATGACTCCTATTCATTTACAAGAGTTCAAAATGCAACCTCAGGATTTTATGGAGAAAGAGCTAATCAAGCCTAGTGTGTTGCCATGGGGAGCTCCAATATTGTTTGTTAAGAAGAAATATGGTACCTTGAGGATGTGCATAGATTATTGGATTTTGAATAAGGTTACTATCAAAAATAGGTACTCATTACCTAGAATTTATGATCTCTTCGATTAGCTAAAAGGAGTAATCATCTTCTCAAAGATTGACCTAAGGTCTAGTTATCATCAGTTAAGGATTAGAGAAGAAGACACTTCTAAAAAAAAAATTAGAACAAGGTATGGAAATTTTTTATAGTCCTACCCTTTTGGGCTAACAAATACCCCAACCACATTCATGAATATTATGAATAACATTTTTAGAGAGTCATTGGATCAGTTTTTTCTCATGTTTCTTGATGATATATTGATCTATTTCAAGAACAAGGAGGAACATGATCAAAATATGAGAACTATACTTGATATTTAAAAAGAATCAGTTCTTTGGAAAGTTATAAAAGTTTGAATTATATACTCCACAAGTATAGTATTTGGAACATATTATCTTTGCTAAGGGGATTGCATTTGATCCCAAGAAAATAGAAGTAATTTTTGATTGGCCTGCACCTACTAACATTATTGATGTGTGAAGTTTTATGGGGATTGCAGGCTATTACAGGTGATTTGTTAGAGTTTTATCAAGAATTTTCTAATCTATTACAAACCTTTGAAGGAAAGGTAAAGCCTTTAAATGGGAAGGGTAGTTTGAAGAGGCCTTTTGAATTTTTAAAGAAAGGTTCACAACCATACCAATTTTAGAATTGCCTAATCCTAATAAGTTTACAGTATGTACTGATGCATGAATTGAAATATTAGAGGGTTTGACCCAAGATGATGTTGTTATTGCCTTCAAATCAAGGAAACGTAATAGACATGAGGTGAATTATGAAACTTATGACTTGTAATTAGTAGGTTTTGTACATGCCCTTAATATTTAGAGGCACAATTTATTGTGAGAACTATTTGATCTAAAGATAGATAACCATAGTTTAAGATACATATTTATTCAACCCTTATTGAATGCTAGGCAACAATGTTGGATGGAGTTTCTAGCTGAGTATGATTTTGGTATTAAGTATATTAAGAGTAAAAAGAACAAGGTCATTGATGTTGTAAGTAGGAGAGGGTGTATTGGTGCAATAAAAAAATATCATTATGATTTGTTACATCGGATTAAATATCTACAACAAAAAGATGAATTTTGGCAGTCATGTAATGCTTAAATTGATCAATCTTGGAAAATATACATGTTTTGTATATAGTTATGACCTGATGTATTATAAGAATATATTGGTGGTTCCAAATATGGGTGGATTGAGAGAAACAAGCCTTTAAGGGGTACACAATACTCCTTATTTGATGCATCCTGGAGGGGTAAAGATGCATGAGAGTTTGAGAAAGACCTACTATTGGCCAAGTATATAAATGGATACATCCCTAATTATGTGGACAGGTGCTTGGAGTGCCATAAATTGAAAGTTAAAAATTTACATATAGCAAGTAGGTTATAACCACATGATATACCTGCGTAGAAATAGCAAGTGGTTTCAATGGACTTTATAGTGGGCTTTCCTAAAACAAGGTTTAGACATGATGCAATCCTGGTAGTTTTGGATAAGTTAACCAAGGTTGCACATTTTATACCTAGTAATGTACAAGATGATGCACCTGCAATAATAAGAAATTTTTCTAAAGAAGTTACAAGATTTCATGGATTTCCAAAAGTTTTAATATTTGATAGACACTCTCACTTTACCTCTAAATTTTGGTAGGCTTTGCATGAAGCATTGAGAACCAAACTGAATATTAGTTCATCCTATCACCCTGAGACAAATAGATATATTGGGAGGGTGAATTAGGTTTTAGAATATATACTAAGAATGTATTGCATTAATCAACATACTAAATTAGAATATTAATTTTACCTAGTTGAGTTTGTATACAATAACAACTACCATGCATTACTAGTTGTGGAACCTTTTGAAGCCCTATATGAAAAAATATGTAGGACTCCCCTATAATGGGATAATCCAATATATTGAGTAGTGATCAGACTAAAAACTATAAAAGAAATGGAATATCAACTGAAAATAATTCAGAAAAAGTTGGAGGAGGTTGCAGATCGCTAGAAGAGCTATGTGAACCTCAAAATAACACCAAGAGAGTATTCTATAGGAGACAAAGTATTATTAAGTGTGAAACCAACCAAAAGTTCTATAAAAATTCCAAACTTGACCCAAGATATGTGGGTCCATTTGAATTTATGGGTAAGATAAGCCTTGTTGCATACAAACTTACACTACCACCAATGTTATCCAAAATCCATAATGTCTTAAATGTGTCCATCTTTAGGAAATATTTTTGTGATCCCACTCATGTTTGAGATGTTTCAAATTTGTAGATGATCAATCCATTAAAAATTGAAGTTTAGCCTATTCGTATACTTTGTTATAGGACTAAGAACCAAAGAAAGAGAAACATAGAACAATATCGGGTCCAATGGGACCTCTACTTAGATAGAAACGCCATATGGAAGAATTTGGTAGATATGCAACAGTAGTTTCCTTATCTATTTGAGTAAACATAAACATTTTAAAATATTTTATATGGTTTGATGATATATATATATATATATATATATGTGTGTGTGTGTGTGTGTGTGTGTGTGTGTGTGTGTGTGTGTGTGTGTGTGTGTGTGTGTGTGGATATTAGACTCGATACTAAGTACAATAGCTTTGCTTATGTGATGATGTATATTTTGGTTTATACATGGAATTTTGATTGAGTGCAATATGAAGCATTATGTGGATAAATTAAAATTTTTAATGCTTAAATGATGTATGATTCAATGTTCAATTGTGGCATATTGGATGGTGTGAGAACAATGAATTGGTATGATTATTTTTGCAATTGTAAAAAAGCTATATGTAAATGTATTTTCTATTTAACCATTTTTTAAACATAGCGACTGCGTTTATTTCTAGTGGGAGAGGATGTAACGACCCTCCTCATATGACTATTGGTTATAATAAAATTGATGTTAAACTTACCTTTTCTTATGGAATGTGGTACTGTTGATAGCCATTGTGAATGCAAGACCAAGTACATGTCTTCGATGAATGAAAGTGAGTCGACAAAAAAATTAAGAGGGGAAGTTATGATTTAGCTCATGAGTACATCAATGCTCACGCTGAGGTGTTTCATGTAGTTGCATAGGAAATAAAATACATTATGCATGTGTCTTATTTTAAATATCTACATATTATTTGTGAATAAATGGCTTATTGATATATATTTTTTAGTGGCAATGAATATGCTATGTCATGGGATCCACCCATTATAAATTTTGTGGTGAATTGTAAGTTTTAATGTGAATGTGGTACTATTGATAGCCACTGTGAATGCAGGACCAGGTACATATCTTCAATGAATGAAAGCGAGTCGACAAAAAAGGTAAGAGGGAAAGTGATGATTCACATTGTGAGTACATGAAATCTCACACTGATGTTTTTCATGTAGTTTCATAGAAAATAAACTACATTATCCATGTGTCTTGTTTTAAATGTCTACATATTATTTGTGAATAAATGGTTTATTAATATGTTTTGTTTTGAGTGGCAATGAAGATGTTATGTCATGGGAGCCACCCTTTATAAAGTTTGTGGTGAATTTAAATTATTTATGTTTGCATTACTTTGGAAAAATGGCAAATATAAAGGTAGAGAGATATGTTATAAAAACAATAAAAAAAAATAGAAATGCGACTTCATTAGAATTATTAGAGTATAAATTATAACCATTGATTATGCACCTATAATTTTGTGATAAAATATTCGATAAAATAAAATAAAAATTATGTGGAATTTGATTCCTCAATGCTTTATCATGATGAATTAGAATGTGAGCTTATATGTGGTATTCTTTTTGGTTTAGCGTTATGCGTGCTTCTATTTTGGATAAGGGGCTTTCGGTTTCTGGAGTTATGGGAAGAAGGAAATAACTTGCTTGCTTGAAAATTTTTTGGGGGTGTGATGGTCTAGGAAAACAAAATATGGGGAAAGTAGTTATTAGAAGAGAAATTTTCATTATTTTTATCATTGTTATGTAAGCTCAAAAAAGAGGATAGTGGCCGAAGGGTACTAGATAGTGTGTGTTTTCTATTTTTTACTACATCTAGAGTTTATATGAATTTTGGTATAAGTTTTAGGAAAGTAAGATCTATTGCATACATCCTTTAAAGGTGAATATTTTAATTCCTTTCATTAAAATAGAAATGGGTATTATTTGTTGTAAATTAATTGCTTGGTACTGGATTAGAGTGCAAAACTGGATTTTGAATCTTGTTGAAAGAAAAATATTTTCTTATTGTTCGTGTTGAACTATAGATAGCTAGAAATAATAAAATGATTTCCTTTTATTTATACAAATCAAAGTTTGTGCTATCACTATGTTGAGTGTGAGTGTGCAATGTGAAAACTTTTATGTTGAAAGTAATAAATTGGGAATGCTTCAATTTGTGGAAAAAATTTATATGCTTGTATTTCTAGAAAATGAATGCATTCTGAATGGATAGAAAGGTTGCATGGCAAGTTAGATTCATACATAAAAGTATGTGAGCCATATCTGACCACTTACAAGAAACATATAAAGTTTATGAAGATAGACCAACTATGTCATCTCTTATAATTCCTTATGTGAAGGTTGCACAATATCGAACCGTGTCAATTTGAGCAACCGAGTAATATTGGGGATAAGCAACATTGCAGTAAAAATATATGCTTGAAAATGTGTATGGTTGTACTCAAATTTGCTTTCTTAGATATAACTTTAGGAGAAAGCCAACCTTTAGTCAATGCATAAGAGTGAGCATTCCATTGTGGTTTTTTATAAGTTAACAAGGTAGCAAGAAGTATCACTAAGGAAAATAGGTAAGCTTTATGTAAACATTGTATTACATGGATGTGGATGAAGCCTTGTTAACTGGTAGACGATGGTCCATTATGTAACAAATTATGTTGAACTTAGTCTTCAACAATTGATTATAGCACTATTAGAAAATATTTATTGTAGCGGTGATAAGAAATAAAACATTACTTGTTTTCCATTATAGTCAATTTGGCATGCATGCATATGGACTACTAGAATACTGATTGTATAGGTGAACAATATAAACCCATTGCAGACTTATCCTCAAAATAAAGTATAATTTTATAGATTTTATGTTTTATATATGAAAATTTGATCCCTGTTTATTTTGCACTTATGAGGCCACCTTTAGTATGGTCATATAGATTGTTTTTAATCACTACAAATACTTCTGGAATATCATTTATCACTACTGATAAAGAGTTTAGTGTGCAACTTACAAAAGGAAATTTTTATATTCAATTAAAAATATTTTAGATCGTTTTACTTGAATTTCATCCTGATTGAAGGATATTTAAATTTGGTATTAAACAATATAAGTAACTTAGGATCTTTTGGAAGTGAACATTCAACTTTGGGGTGTCATACTTTCAGAAATGATGTTATGTGAATAGTGATTAAATAGAGGCTTTAATGTTTTTCCATAAAACGCTTATATAGCCATGTTCTCATAAAATTTTAAACTTTGATGTGAAAGTTACCTGAGTAATCTTGAAATATATGCTATATGAAATTTTATAAGATTTATTTAGTACTTCAAGAGATAATATTACATTTATTTTGTTGCTAGAAAGTTCTATTTCATTGGCTATTAGAATAAAATCATTGGGAAAATCATGATTATAATGCTTTCAAGAATTGAATATAGGGATTTGAAAAGTTGTTATATTATAGATGACACATTTATTGTATTTGATTTATGTGTACATGATAACATTATCTTGTTATCACCTTCTCTCAATTAGTTTTGAGAAAGAAATCATTTCAACATATTGATTTAGGTTATGAAGTGTAATATAATTTAAATGTTTAAATAGTTCAACTTGAATATAATTTGATAATTAGTCAAACACATTGAGCATGTATAAGTATGTTTTGTAAATTGTGATGATTAATAATAATTATTTATTACCAAGTGAAACTTAGCTTAATTATATTATTTGGATAGACTCATTCGCTTAGCCTTAAATAACCAAGGGTTATAATAATATGAATCTATAAATTCAAACATAAAATTAGAATGTTAGTAGAGTGCTATATTAATATTATTTGATTCAAAAAATGTTATGACATATATTAGTAGAGTGCTATATTAGAATGCTATATATGAATCTATAAATTCAAACATAAAATTAGAATGTTAGTAGAGTGCTATATTAATATTATTTGGGAGACTGATGTTATGACATATATTATATTAAAAAAAATGTTTTGTTGATTAGAGTCAAGAAAACCCTTTGGTGGGCTGAAAAAGACTTATTTGAGGTTTAGGTTAGACAAGGTTATCATGAAGGAAAAACCTAAACTTGCTAACTCGTAAACCTTTTCATTCTATGTGAACTTTTAAATGTGCATTTAATGTTTTATTACCCTATGGTTGTATATCCATATTGGAATGTTACTTATTAAAGGTAGAATATTAATTAGGGTCTATGAATGGTTGAATAATGTTTTTATTAGGAATAAAACTAGTTTTAAAATGCAAATGTTAAACTCATTGTAAGGAAGTTTAGATACAAGATTTAAATTCAAATCAAACTTGTGATAAGGAGTGAGTGGATTCATTCATTGAGAAGGGTGAATGAACATATATAAATTAGCAATGTTTTTGAGGTGTGGGTATGCACACAATGAGTCTTGAGACTAACCATTTTTCTGATGGCAAAGGTTAGAAAAAGTGACCTAGTTATAAATAGTAATGAGGGGTGGTATTGGACATAATATTTAGGTTGCTATCCATGTAAAACTATGATAAGTCCTATGTTCATTTGACTTAGCTAGTTCAGCCATGATGTTTGGTATGGGACAAATGATCATGAGTCATAATGGGTATGATTGATTAAGTCCAATATTAGGGTATGTATATTTCCCTAGCTGACTTTGAGTAGTAGGAAAATCAACTAGACACTAGGCATATGTATGCTAACCCTCTTACATAGGGTTATAGGAACAAGTTGATTGGTTATTCGAAGGGTCAATATAATAATGGATGGGAAAGTATGCATCCACCATCTAGGTGTTATGGGCCCTAGAGAATAACCCTAGTCATGGTTTGACCCTCATGCCAAAACAAGAGAACGATGAATAAGACAAGTTATTTCCACATAATGGGACTTGTTATGGGATTTGGCCAATATCATCCACTTGCATGGTTGTTTGTAGCAATATTGAAATTCAAAATTGGTTCTATATGTATGTACTGATTAAAAACTTATGCTAAATATTCATTGGGTGAGACATAATTTCTATGAACATGAAAGCACTTTTTATGTTGAAAACAATAAACATAGAAAAAAATTACCCTAAGCAATTGCTTGTCTTATTTTTGTGGTACAACCAGGTGAGTAGACTTGGGTTGTTACATTATTTAAGTGTATAATATTTGCATAGCAATAGTTCTATAAGCACATATTGAAATTACATAGTGCATTCCCCAATGGTCAAAAGAGTCTTGAGATACACCACATCCATAGCTACTTTGTTTGCATGGAATTTTGAAACAATACATCAAAAATAAATACTACTTTATCAAAGAAATTTAAAAAATAGCAATGACAATTTGAATAAATACAACTTCATCTCTAGATTTCCTAATTATGAATAAAATTTTAATCCTAAACATGTACCTAAGTAACATATACTACAAAGTGAATCAACTAGAAAATGAGGGCTCAAATAAGGAGTGAATCAATCTCCAAGCATATTGACTATTAGCTTTCTGAATAGGTTAACAATGAAACTCAATAAATGAAATCACAATAATATATCATAAACTATAACTCATATGTGCACAATATACAAAGATTACATGTATTATTCAAATTGATTATATTGCATGGAGATTTACCTCCAATATATCATTTTTCTTGACTTTTTAGTTATTTAATTATTTCTCTCATTTTCCATTTGGAAAATGCAACCTTTTATATTGCTCTTATAAAGACAAAGTTCCTAATTTGCTACATATCATGTGACTCTTCATTATCTCTTGAAACTTTGCTCTTTTTCTCATATTGACACATACATTATATAAAGATAAATCATCTACCAAAATAATATTACAAATGGGTCAAATAATGTAATATATTCAACAACCCCCTATTACATTATTTGGTAGGGAGACCTTGTGCCTTCATTCTTTGATTCTTCTTCAATATTCTTTCTTCAACTTTGACTCTATCATGGCTAGATCTAAGCAATCTTCATTAGGTCTTCATTTAAAAAGTATCTATGTTTAATTCTGGATCAATATATATATGATTCACCTTAGGATATCTATCTCAAGATCACTGTCAATGAATCTACCTATGAGCCACTGCCTTTAGGTCACTTCCACTAGATGATTGCCTCTAGGTCACTACCTCTGGAACACTACCTCTAGGTTGTCCATTCTTCCTTAATGTTGTCCTCTTTTCTTTAATGTTTCCCTTGTGGTATTTAAATTTATCATTTATTTTTTATGTCGCCTTTATGAGATTCAAACACTTTAAGTACTACCCTTGTGGAATTCACTCACTTTTAATACTGCCCTTGTGGCATTCAATCTTTCTTTCCAAATATTACCTTACTCTTTTGTTGTCCTAAATTTTCTAATTTTTCTATCCAATGTGGGCTTCTAATTGTTACCTAATTTTGAATTGCTTTGTTTTTTCTTTAGTTAGGATAGTGCACTTTAAGGGGGAATGTTAGAGTTAAATTAAAGTGCACTATGCCTTTCTTGACACTTGTCAGTTTCTCTTGACAAGTGTCATGTGTTTCATATAGGCTTATGCCTATATATGTAACCATTTTATATCAATAAAATTATCCCCTTTAGATTTCCCTCCTAACATTTGGTATCAAAGCAGGCTTTCCCTGCCCTGTGAAAACCCTTGAGGGGGGATTTCCCTCATGGAAATCCTCCCTCCCCCCGAATTTATTTTTTTATTTTTTTTATTTTTTATTTTTTATTTTTTGGAGGGAAAACTTATGGGATTGATTTTATTGATAAAACTGTGTTACATATATAGGCATAAGGCCTATATTATAAACTGACAAGTGTCAGTATAAACTGACAAGTGTCAAACTGGCATAGTGCACTTTACTTTAACTCTAACATTCCCATAGCTCACATCTACGATGTCCACGTGCCCATGATTTGTCCTAGTGCCCATGATTTGTGGGTCCCTTTAATTAATCCATTGTAAGGGGTCGTTTTGGGTATTTTATAAGGGGGGCATCTTTTGTTTTTAGTAGAGGGATCTATGTAATTTCTCTTGGAGGAAATTTGTTAATCATGATGAAGACAACCGCAAGTCAAACATTATTACCTTGTGGAACTGGAAGAAGGCCCACATGGCCTACTTTATTATAATTTCAAAATGAGAAGTCCACATGAGAGTGGAAATGTAATTCCCCTACGAGGGAAAATTGAGTCTATCTTTTTCCGCCACAGTGCGATGCCAGGAATATGATATTCCTGAGGTTTATTTTGCTGCCTTAGAGAGGCATGATGTTATTTTTCCACATGATGAAGGCCCCTTTGATGGTGGAATATAGGGGTATTTATAGTCGTTGGAAACGTTTTTCTGCGACGGACACAATGGTGGTGTCAAATTGTAATTTTGAGGCTGTTTCAGTTCAGTTTTTTTAGCCTCAAAATTTTTCTCCCTTGGAGTGCACTTTCGGTTGTACCCGACACTCCCAAGGTAATTTTTATATGTGATCCTTGTACCTAGTGACCTTTTCTATACACTCGGCGAATGCAATGGCTGGTTACCCATGCATTTCGGTGGGATGACATGGTCACCATAAGGACACTTATACTAGGGACTACAGACAAAGACACCCTAGACTCTATCTGAGGTTGTTTTTGGATCTACTTCTAAAGACTACAAACGAAGACACTTCAGAAGATTCTCTTCTTTTTCTTCTTCTCTCCTCCTATTTTGATCTATGGCTCATTTTATTGTATTGAGTGCATTTTCGACAGAGACCGACACTCTTATATGGCTCGTTTTTCCTTTCATTAGGTGCATTTTCGGTAGAGACCGACACCTTCTAGATTGAGTTCACCACATGGTGAATCTAGTTAGTGACCTACGAGTGGCAACATCCTCTGAGGATGACCTGCAGAGGCAACAGACCCAGATGTGGCTGACCCTGAGGCACCCATGATGACCCTGAGGCACTTAGACGGCTGACCTAGTGGCAACAAACCCGTGGAAGTGACTGACCTTGAGGCAACAGACAAAGATGTATACATAGTGGATCTAGCATTATTCACAGTTGGAGAGCCAAGAGCACAAAGCACGAGCCTAAGACCAAATCAACAATAAGGAGGATGATAGCTTGTTTTCGAGAAGTCAACATTAAGGGGGAATGTTACCTAATGTTGACTTGCTTTGTTTTTTCTTTAGTTAGGATAGTGCACTTTAAGGGGGAATGTTAGAGTTAAAGTAAAGTGCACTATGCCTTTCTTGACACTTGTCAGTTTCTCTTGACAAGTGTCATGTGTTTCATATAGGCTTATGCCTATATATGTAACCATTTTATATCAATAAAATTATCCCCTTTAGATTTCCCTCCTAACACTAATATGTTTCCTTAAGTGTGCTATATGTTTTCCTTTAACTAGGATTGTCCTCATGACTTTTTTTTTTTGTTTTGAAGTCTTCTTGCTACCTTCAAGTTTTCCTACTAGATCAATATTTCAATGGGACCTCTCTCTTGGGTCTCCTATTTCTACAATGTCAAGATCTATCTTCAAGACCTAAATATATACTATAGATTGCCTTCTATTTTGAATAGATTTCTTGGAATAGGTAAACTCAATCTATCTTATATAGCTTTCTCTATCATTATTTAAGAATCCAATATGAAATTTCTAACAACTTTTAGATTTGATGCAAGCGAACTTTGATTATACTTTCTTTGTTTATATATAAATCATACAATATTTATTTCATATTATCTCATTCATTCACATTTATCCATCATTATTTCATTTTCACTTTGTAGTCTTTCTTTTCTTTTTGTAGATAAAATATTTTTGAATGATTATGTCCACAAAATTTACAATTATGGAGATTGTAGCATCTCTCTATCTTATGTCCATATCTACCACAATGACTACATATCTTTTATGTGATATAATTTAACATTCTATATTTCATTATTACTAATTCTATCAGTCCTTGTTATTGATTTGATGTCATTATTTCTTGTCACAAATTTAGTTCATGATTCCTTGTTGCTCATCTATCCTGTATATCCAAGACCTTCATATTTTGGTCTTACTCTTTATACAACTAGTTATTTTATTCCTTGTTCATGTTTACCAAGCCTATATATTTATATCCCATTTTATTGAACAATTTTGAACCAATTCCTTTTGTATACTTTTAAAAATAACCAAAAATATCACTAGACTAATCCTTATCAATATCAATATAACTTTGACCATCACTATATCTATCATAATTTGAATTTATGTAAATATCAATTATGATAGCATTAGATTTGTTTGAATAATCACAAACTATATTTAAATAACTTGTATCAGATATAACATCTATTTTTGTAACATGTTTTTCTATCTTTGTCATGAATTCTAAATCACTAGTATCATTGCTTGCATCACAATATTCCATTTCTTTTTTATGGATATCACTGATATAATAACAATAATATATTATTAATGGTTTTAATTATGTAGTATCACAACATGAATCTATCATTATGGGTCTTAAATCATTTGTATCACAAGAGACATCTTTCATAATTGTTTTATTCTCTAATTATTTATCCTTTCCTTGCTTTCTCATCTTAGAAACATTTAGGGTAATTATTTCCTTGTATATTTTTCTCCATATACTAATAGGTACAGTAGCACTATATTCAAAATAATCATTAGCTTCATTAAGAACATATTGCATACATTTTTGAAGAATTCAAAATTCTCTTTGTTCTTCTTCATTAATAACATCAACAAGTTCATTTTCCAAATCTATAGTCATTTTCTCTTGTTTTTAATTTTTCCTTTTTAGAGATTCATTAGAAAGTAAATCCATATACATTATATTTTCTATATCATAAGGTAATGTAAAAATATATTTAGATATTATTTATTCTTCATCAGGTTTTGAAGTTAGATAATTTTATAGCATTAAAAAACTTTCATCTTTGGCTTCTCTCATTATAGATTGCAAGACCCTATTTTCTTTCATTGATGTATTCTCTTTATTCTCATTTTTTCTATCATATTTTTAGTATAACATTTTAATTTTTCAAGCAATTTCTTAGTATTTTCTAATGAGTCATCTTCAATGTATATTGGTTCTTCTTGAAAACATAAGGTTTCTACTTCAATTGTTTTAGATAACTCATGCTTTTTTACTTCTACTTCTTGATCATTTATTTTCTTTTTCGTTTGCTTTTTCTTTAGCATGTTCCTTTGAAGTTGACCACCTTATGACTTCTTAGGTTTTGAATAATAATTTCAAGTTTCTAAAATTTTACAAAATCCTTTGAAGTAGGATTCTTTATGTGTCCCTAATTATTTTGAAGCTAAGAATTTTTTGTGAATCTTAAATTCCTAAGTTTGAAGTGGAATCCATTATCCCTCCAAAATTAAATTATTTGTAAAACTTCTACAACTTTGAATTTCAAAGAATGAATAAAATAATAAAGTTTTTAAATATTTCAAAAAACTTCAAATTTAACTTTTACTATATCTACTTATTACTCCAAAAACTAATTAAAAACTTTATCACACTTATCTCTCCAAAATATTTATAGAAATAATTAATAAGATATTAATTACTCCTATCTCTCCATTAATTTTATAAACCTTTAGAAATTTTCAAAAATCAAACCATAATCAAGTTATCTATCCAAAATTAAAGAACCTTTAAAACTTTATATATATATATATAAAAAAAAACTTTATAAAAAATCAAACAAAATTTTTACCATCAATGGGCTTTGTTTCAATGTGACCTATAACTATTTCCTTATTATGTCCTCCTACAACTCTTCTCCTACCTGGAAACAATGGCACTCTCCAAAATTCCAATTGCCTTTTTCATTGTGCGCAACCTCAAACAATGCTACCTTTCAATTGGGACATCCTCCATGTTGTTGTCTACGATGTAACAACTACCACATCCACCATGTGTTTAGAAATAATTACCTCTTTGATGTAATTTCCATGACTAAACCCTAGATGTTTTCCACTTTCTCATATAGAATTGGATGTAACATCTCCCACCTCAAACATGTAGTCAAAAAATAGTGGTCAAAGATGAACATAACCAATTAGGATAGGTTTGACCTATGCATTCAAATTTTGGGATCTTTTTTAGTGATATGTAAACACAGTAAAGTGCTTAGATCTTTGGGTAGTTACTACTACTTAAAAAATTATATGTTATCATTGAACTTATACATACTATGAAATAACCAATAGAATACACATACCCAAAATATTTTCTCCCTTTCGATAAAACCTCAAAAATTGTAAAACAAAATCAAGGCTTCAAATGGTCGAATGTATAGTCATAGGGTAGTTAGTTCAAAATTACATGTGCTCAATTTTGGTGCTATTTATTTGGAAATAGCCTATAGACAACTAAAACTTGGTATTTGGCTTAAAAATTAATAAAGATATGGTTTGTGGAGTGGTTATGGGAGTTATATGCTAAAGGTAGACTCTTTGATGTTGTAGACATTAGTTTGAAGAGGGATTTCAATAGGGTAGAAAATGGAGCAGTTGATGAGCATAAAATTATGGTTCTCCCATGCAGACCCATTCATGCAGATCCTTTGAACTTTAAATACAACATTCCTCAACTTACATGGATGATGCCCGCAACATTATACTCTCCTATTTTGAAAGGTTTGACCTCTCAAATAGTATCTATATCAAATTATGGTCCATGTTCTATGAATTCGTAGGAGATGGTAGTGTTCTCAAGTTTAGTATCTTCATATACACCAAGCACAAGAAGGCATACTGGTATAATCCAAGCACATGATCACCAAGTTGAACATCATTTGACTCTCCATATCAAGCTAAGTAACGCCCAAAATAATATTCTACAACCAAGTTACTGAATAAAATTCAACATTATATTTCTTCTCTACAAAGCTCAATAATTATTCATGACAACCTTCTTCAACAACTTCAAACTTCAAATGGGCATATCGTTGAATATAAACGATTATCCCAAAACCTTATGCAAGTAAACTTGTAGCTTTGATACCATTATTAGATTTCTAAATAGGTTAACTTATAGAAAGCTCTATCTAGGATCTAAAATAAATCAAATCAATGCTACTAAAAATGAAACTCAATAAATGACATTACATCAATATCTCATAAACTATAACTTAGATATGAACAATATAAAAATATTACACGTATTATTCAAATTGATTACATTTCCTAGAGTTTTACCTCCAATATATTATTTTTCATGACTTTTCAATTCTCTGACTATTGCTTTCCTCTTTCATCCAGGAAATGCAACCTTTTATATCCCTGTCATAAAGACAAAACTCTCACCTTGTCATATATCATTCAACTCTTCATTCTCTCTTAAAACTTTGCACTTTCTCTCATAATGACACATACATTATACAAATATAAATCATCTACCAAACTAATATTACAAAGGGATCAAATAATGTAATATCTTTAACATTGATCTTAAGAATAAAACCAAAAATGATGCTTGATGTCTTTGAAATTCATATAAATGATCACTTAGAATTGGTTATCATAACACACCTAATCCTGGTTTCCATGGGAAGCCCTTGGAAAAGAATGCACTAGAAAAAAGTTGTGAAGCTGCCAAAAGATGTCATTTGATCAAACAACATATACAAAACATAAATTGCTTAGAATGCTGATTTTTATTCATGAAAGAATGCTTTTAGGTTACAAAATGGATCTCCCTATTTTCTTCATGAACATGCAACATCCTGATGATATCTTTTAGAACTCCTTAGTGAAGGTGGGCTTCTATGTGCATGGGCCACTAGTAGTTTGTTGGTGTGTGTTCTTTTGCACCTATTTTGGAGCCTACAAAATATCATTAGTTCATTTGGGAGCCTTCCTTGGTCAAGCCTATGATTATGAAGACAAATTGAATCAAATTTAAAGAAAAGCATAATGAAAATTTCTAGAAATTGAAGGAAATGCTATAGAAACTATAAATAAAGGATACCTACTAAATTTACAGCTGTGGACTTGTTGTATGGAAAATTCATAGGGTAACCTATGAATCTGAACTTGGATTCATAGGGTGGGAGACAAATTGGTCTCTAAGTGGCTTCTGTTGGAGATCCTCTATCCGGATGGGCTATAGGAGTGATATTCAGTTGTTTGCACAGTGCAACATCATCAAATGTAGTTTTGGTACCATTTATACAGAGTTTTGGTAAGTTGACAAGAAGGGGAGAGAGAGCTAAAATGAGGGGAGGAACCCTCTATTTATAGGAAAGTCTAAGGTCAGGGGGTTTTTAAATGAACCAGACCTTAGATTTAGTACCTACTGAGGTTACTTTAGGGTTTTGTGGAGGTGTCAAGCCCACATGCCCTAAAAGAATATCTCATCCTCACACATGTGTGAGGAAGGGTTTGGGTTAACCAAATTTAGCTAAGTCCTAGGTTAGATTGGTTTTTATTTAGGGTTTATAGAAATATCCTAACTAATTCATGGTGCATAGATGTGTGAGTGTGTGCTTAAGGATAATTAGATTATTAATCCTATTTAACCTTTTATTAATTATAAAATGCATTTTTAGTGAAATTCACTTGTAAATTAGAATATTGATTAGCCTAATTAGGATTTTTAGTTGGAATGGTCCCATAGGGTTTTAATTAGGTGTAGGTAAGGGCTTAAGTAGCCTTAGGGACCTATTATATGGCCTCCTAGTGGATAGAAGGTGTTTTGGGTGTGTTTTACCTAGTTTTTTTAAGTGTGGAGTCTACAAGTGACTAAGGTAGCATATAGATGACAACAACGGCCTACAATGGCCTATCCAAACCTACTATTAGCAATACAATGGCACAAAGAGGGGGGTGAATATGTGTAGTTTTAAATTTTAATCATTTTTTTTTCAACTCCAATTTAAAGAAATAATAAAATGAAATATAAAAACAATGAGATGAATAAAAAATTCAATCCACAACATAAGAATTTACAGGGAAAACCATGATGGTGAAAAACCCCAGTGAGAAATGTTTGATGTGTCTACTGCACATCATAAAGCCTCACAAAATAAAATAGTAGAATTTGGTTTTTCTACCACAACAGAAGGAGGGATGCAACCCACCTATATCTCAGCCACAACTGATCAACTCAAAAATATTATGAAGAAAAATATATAAAAATGATGCATTCACTGATAGAAAGCTCTAACAAGCCTGCAAGCACAAACCCACAATCTTGCAATGAATATATTATGCAACCAAAGTATGCAAGATGAAAATACAATAAAATATTATCAAATCCCTATAATATTCACATCAATCCAAAGCTATCATCATCCAAAATATGCTCCACAATTACATAAAATGTTATCAAACTTCAAACACCTATAGAAAATTTGACAGCATAACCTTGCATTCCTGAAAACCTCTCACTCCAAAACTTAAAAATACCTTCAATTTTTAATACAAAAATATGGATGGAAACTATAAATTGTTTCCAAAACCATGTGCAAAACCACCTCCCAAAAATCAAACACTTTTCATTCTATATCAATCAATCAATTATCCTGTAGTGAAATCCACTCTGTCAATCTTATCAATTTTTTAATACTTGCACAAAAATAATAAAAGAAACATAAAATATGTTTCCAAATCAGTGTAGTACACCTCTTTAAATTTTTACCAACCTATTCGAATCTACAACACCAAAAAATATTGACATGCACAATCACTTCCATTGAAAAAGCATGAAAAAGCAACTTCATGTTTTTGTCTTCTTCCTAGGTGCCTATCCTTCATAAAATTCAAATTTGAACTTATTTTTCAAATATAAATACAAACATAGGCATCCATATTTATATATTTCTTTATTTTTCTTTATTTCTTGCTTTCATATTTCATGTTATAAAACACATTGGGTTTTTTAACAGAATGACAATGTTATAAAACACACCATATTTTATAACAATGACAAATTTACCAACAAGATTCCAAATGAAATGTGTTTACAACAATTACAACACCTCTAAGGCTAAAAAATATCCCCCTCTGGAATTTTTGGCAACACATGCAACACTGCAACAACCTGCTTCATTGAAACAATTGAACAACATACCTCAAATATGTTTGTAAAAGCATCAACTTGTATGTGAAGCACTTTGAATATTATGTAACACCTCTACTGCACCCTTACTAAGTCATCTCTCTCCCTATTTGAGATGATAGTTGCAGTCTCTTCTCTCCCTATTTGACATCAATGACAAAGGGTAAACAGTGCATCATAAACCATGAAGATAATCACAACTCCCCCTGAACCAATGCACCAACACACTTGAAAATTATATGATCATGATATAACAATATTTTAGAGACTAAAACACCAAGATAAATCTGTAAAAGACATCCCCAAACATTTCTACACAAGAAACAATACCACTAGCCCATAGAACTCCACAAACGAGTACCATAGAATGCACCAAATAACATCGTAAATTATTGTTGTGAAAATAACTGATACACAACTGATATGAACAAAAAATGACTGATAACCAACATGAAAAATAAGTAGCAAAAACAGCAAAATGATACCCAACCAAAGCTCACCAAACTGCAAGAAATTGGCAAGTAACTAGGCAATAAACCAGCAACCTGAACACCTTCAATTCTGCACACACCATACTCAAGAATACATCAGAAAATAGAAACATGAAATATCATAAATAGGAGCATAAAATAATGTCATAATAAAATACTCCTGAGGATGTGCACCAAAAAAATGATCTAATAAAATGGAGAAGAAACAACTCCCAATAGTTGTTTCAAATGCTCAAAAGTCTCCATAGGCAAAGGCTTAGTGAAAATATCAGCAACTTATTCCTTCGTAGGCAAAAAATCTGATACAACCTGATCATTATCAACCTTCTCCTTCAATAAATTATATCTTATATCTATGTTCTTTGTTATTGAGTGTAAAAAACGATTCTTAGAAATGTTAATAGCACTAGTATTGTCACAAATAAGAGAGATAGGCTCACCAATCTGAATACCCAAGTCCGCAAGAATTTTCTTCATCCAAAGAACTTGAGTACAAAAATAACTAGTAGCAATTTACTCATCTTCAGTAGTAGAGAGTGATACAGAATCTTGTTTCTTACTATACCAAGAAACAAGCATGTCACCAAGATAGAAAGCTCCACCACTAGTGATTTTACGATCATAAACACATCCTACCCAATATTCATAAGTGTAAGATCTAAGTGTGAAATAATTACATTTTGGATACAACAATACAAATTCCAAAGTCGCCTTAAAATATCTTAAAATCCTCTTAACAACTTTCACATGTGTTTCCTTAGGTACACTCTGAAATATAGTAACCATAGAAAAACTTATAAAATATTAGGCATAGAAGCAGTTAGATACAATAAACTTCCAATCATAGACCTGTAGAGTGTTTGGTCAACAAGAGGAGACTCATAATCCTTACTTAGCTTACACCCAATCACCATAGGTGTACTCATAGGTTTACAATCCTCCATGTTAAACTTTTTCATCATTTCCTTGACATATTTTATTTGTGAAAAGAAGATGCTTCTATCAAGTTGAGAAATTTGAAGACAAATAAAATAATACAACTCTCAAATTATATACATCTCAAAATAACTTTGCATAAAAACAGAAAAATCATGACACATACCATATTTTCTTCCACCAAAAATAATATCATCGACATAAACAACAATCACTAGTTGATGATAATCAATAAATTTGAAGTACAAGTTGCTATCAACCTTACCCTTTTAGAAGCCTTGCTACAAAATATAATTATCCAACCTTGCATACCATGCCCTTGGGGATTGCTTGATCCCATACAAAGCCTTATTTAACCTAAAAACATAGTTCTCATCCCAAATATGAAATTCTTCAGGTTTCTCCATATAAACTTCCTCTTCCAAATTGCCATTAATAAAAGCATATTTCACATCCATTTAATAAACCTTAAAGTTATTATGAATAGAAAAAGCAAGAAATATTTTGGTTGCTTCTAATCTAGCAACAAGAGCAAAAGTTTCATCAAAATCAATACCTTCAACTTAAGCATAACCTTTGCAAAATAACCTTACCTTATTCTGAACAACTTTGCCATATTCATTGAGCTTGTTTCTAAACACCCACTTAGCATATGTTACATTTTTGTTCATTGGTATAGGTACCAATTACCAAGTGTTGTTATTTTATATTTTATTAATCTCTTCTTACATAGCATGAATCCAACCTTCATCCTTAGAAGTTTTAATAAAATATTTAGGCTCAACTTGAGATAACAAAGAAAAATGACTTTTCTCATTTGATCTTACCAGTCTTCTCCTTGTTTTCACACCTTGAGTTGGATCACCTATGATTTTATCCTTGGTATTATTCTTCTTTATGTAGTTTGGAGGTGACTTTGAAGCATAAATTTGTTCTTCTTCTTCTGAAACTTGATTGTCTTCATTTTGCCCATCTTCTACAAATGGCCCAAACTGTGATGGTGGAGGTTCCTCAAGATCAAATTTAGGTACATGTCCTTCATCAAACTTCACATTGGTGCTTTCTACCACCTTTTCAATATTTTATTGAAGCATCTATAAGCCTTGATTTTGGTGGAATAACAAAGGAAAATCCCCTCATATGCTCTAGCATCGAACTTGCCAAGACCATACTCATATCTCCTAATGTAAGATTTACACCCAAATACTTTGAAATGTTTAACTGAAGCTTTCCTTCCTGTCCATAGTTCATATGGAGTCATGTGGATATGAACTGTAAGCATGCACCTATTATAAATATAGACTGATGTATGCACTGCTTCCTTCCAAAATATATATGCAACCTGTGAGTCATTAAGCATTGTTCTAGCCATCTCCTGTACTATTCTATTCTTCATATCTAACACCCCATTCTGTTGAGGTATCCTTGCTGCTGAAATATGTCTTCTAATACCGTGATCATTGCAATAGCTATCAAACTCACTATAATTAAACTCACACGTCTATTCGATCTCAAGCATTTGATCCTCTTTCCTGAGTCATTTTATACCATAGCCTTAAACACTTTGAAGCATTTAAAAGCCTCTAATTTCTTCTTCATGAATAAAAACCATGTTAGTATATAATAATCATCTATAAAAAAAATGAAATACCTCTCACCATTAGTTCATTTTTTTCTCATAGGTCTTTTGTATAATACTCCTTAGTTTTGAACTGTGATCTAGTTTGATTTCCCTGTTGACATGGTGCACATATGCTATTTTTTGGCTTTGTCAAATTAGGAAGGTGCCTAACAACATTATTGGAGCTAATTTTAACAATATTATCAAAGTTAATATGCCTAAGCCTCTTATAACATAACCAACTATCATCAACCTATCCAAACAAGCATGTTTTCTCATTTGTACTACAAATATTATATAAGTTACCAGGTGTTATTGTTCCCTTTGCAAAAAGTTTTCACTCAAAGCACATCTAATATCACAACCATCTAACTTAAATATCACATTTTTACAAGTATAACACATTTGACTAGCACTTAAAATATTGTGCTTGAGGCCATGAACAAATAGAAAATCTTGTGAAGAGATCTTACCATTATTAAGTTTGATCATACCTTTACCCACAATGTTTTCACTACCATTGTTGCTAAACTTGACTAAACCACCATAATATTTTTGCAATTTTGTAGATTTCTTTCTATCTCCAGTAATGTGACTAGAGCACCCACTATCAAGAATCCAATATGTGGACTTGCTTTGAGCCTTAAATTATGTTTGAACAATCAATGATTCTTGTTTTGCCTTTCCTTTCTCAACCCATATCTTTTTGTGCTTATTTTCATATTTCTTCTATTTCTCTTGAATTTGTACCTTCTTGAGAGGATGAGCATTATCCTTCATGGGCTACATATTATTTACTTTAGAAGGCTTATAATGACTTCTTTCCTACATTGAATTTTTCACAAAATTTTTCCTGCAATTTCTAGCAATGTGACCAAAATGATTACACTTGTAGCACTCCACATGAAAATTAAGAAGAGGAGCAAATTAGTTGTGACTTACAAAGCTCTTAGGCCTAATATTAATCCTACAATTCACCATATTGTGTCCATAATAATTATACTTATAACAATAACTAGAAAATGAAGGAGTAAACCCATTTTGAACTTGATGCCAAGCATTGAAATATCTTCTAGGTGCTCTACCTTTTTGATGTTCAACCTTCACAAACCAATAAATATTGGTCTTATTGGGTTAATTCAGCCTATTGTTGTTGTTGGACTGATTTTGCACCTTCATTTCTTCTTTTTCATGATTTTGGGGCAGCACTACAATAGGCTTCTCATTCTTTATGCTCTCAATAACTGGTTTTGCATCTTTTGAAGTATGTGAACATTCACCCTCTTCAAAACCCAAGCCAAACTTGATGTAGGGAGGCCTTTGACGTCAAATAATATCATCAAGCTGATTAGAATTTTTTTGGAACTTAATATTGGCATTCAATTTCAAATATGCCTTGCAAAGTTATTTTCTCAAAGTCACAATTTCCTCTTCTAGCTTGCAACAAAAACCAGATTTTTCACATACCTTATTTTTAAGATCTTCATTTATTTTCTTAAAATATTCAAGACTCGCCTTTGCATCACCTAATTACTGTTTCAAAAAAGAAATTTCATATTGAGCATATTTATTTACCTTTTCTATTTTCTCCTTCAAGTCTTCATTGAGTTTGTTTAGCTCCTTTATCTTCTCATTCATCCTCTTGTTTCTTTTTCTCTCTTTTTCATACTCTTCCAAAGCTGCTGCAAGCTCATATTCAATATCTATTTCAGATTCATTATCTTATTTGTTTGCATCTATATTACCTTTGTCCTCAATGGACATAAGAGGACTTTAGAAGCCTCTTCATCAAAATCATCCACACTCTCAAATTAAGAATAACCATCTTCATGTGACAACAAGATCTTCTTTGAGAACCTCTTTCTAAACCTTGATGCTTTATTTTTTGTCTTTGTTTTTGCCTTTTTGATACTCACCATCACCTTAAAAATGCTCCTTGTAAGGACATTTCAATGTAAAATTCCCAATGCGCCCACACTCAAAACACTTCAATGGTAATTTTCCCTTGTATTTTACTTTTCTTCTCTTTAACTTTCGAACAAAGTTCGCTTGCTCTTAATCAAAAAACTTTTCTTCATCGTATTTAGAATTTACTTTCAAGTTCTTGAAGGCTTTAAATTCACTCTCCTTTTTTAGAAGGCTTGCTACAACCAACTCTCATCTCATATACAATAAGTGACCCATGTAATTCATCTAATGTTAGAGTGTTCAAATCCTTTGCTTCTTCAATTGCAGAAACATTTGAATCAAATTTTGAAGTTAAATAATGAAGAACATTTTTCACAACAATAGTATCTATCATAGATTCTCCTAAACCTCTAATGGAAGCAATTACCTCATTCACATGAAGCATGTAGGCTGAAATATCTTCATTCTCATCCATTCGAAGACTTTAAAATTATGCTCTATATATTTGCACTTTAGCTTCCTTGACTTTGTCATTGCCTACACGAATTGCCTTCAACTTATCCCAAACTTCTTTAGCTTTTTGCAAACCCATAACCTTCACTAATTCACTTGGTGCAAGGGCATTGGTAATGGTTGATTTTACCTTCATATTGTTCTCATAATATTTTATTGCAACATGATCAATTGGTATTGTTGTAGAAAAATTATAACCATTCTTAATAGATAGAAAAACACCAAGGCTAAGTGAACCCAAAAAATTCATCATTATGTAACTCCAAAGTGCATAATCACTACCATAAAAGTATGGTACCTTACCAGTATTGACTACTCTACCAAAAAATTATGAACTAGGAATCAATCTGAGCTTATTAAACTGCAAAAAGGACAACCTTTCTCTAATACCAATTGTTAGCAACACAATGGCACAGAGAGGGGGGTGAATCTATGCAGTTTTTAATTTTAATCTTATTTAAAGAAAAAATAAATGAAATATAACAAAAATTATATGCACAAGAAATTCAACCCACAACACAAGAATTTACGGGGAAAACCATGATGGTGAAAAACCCTGGTGAGAAATGCTTGTTGTGTTTACTGCACAGTATCAAGCCTCACAAAATAAAAGAGTAGAATATGGATTTTCTGTGATAGCAGAAGGAGGGCTGCAATCCACCTATATCTCAGCCACAACTGATCAACTCAACAATATTATGAATAAAAGTGTAGCAAAATGATGCATTCACTGATAGCAAGCTCTAACTAGCCTACAAGCACAAACCCACAATCCTGCAATGAAGAGATTTTGCAACAAAAGTATGCAAGATGAAAATACCATAAAATCTGATCAAACTCTTGAAATATTCACATCAATACAAATCTCTCATCATCCAAAATAGGCATCCATAATTGCATAAAATATTATCAAACTTCAAACACCTGCAAAAAATTCGGTAGCATTCCGACAACATAACCTTACTTTCCTGAAAACCTCTCACTCCACAACTTAAAAATACCTTCAATTTTTAATAAAAAAACATGGAGGGAAACCAAAAATGATTTCCAAAACCATGTACAATACCACCTCAAAAAAATCAAGCCCTTTTCATTCTATCTCAACCAATGAATTACTCTATAGTCAAATCCACACTACCAATCTTCCCATTTTTTTAATAATTGCACAAAAATAATAAAATAAACATAAAATATGTTTCCAAATCAGTGTAGCACAGCTCTTAAAATATTTTCCAATATCTTCGAATCCACAACACAAAAAAATATTGACATGCACAATCACTTCCACTGAAAAATCAGGAAAAAACAACTTCATGTTTTTGTCTTCTTGCTAGGTGCCTTTCCTTCACAAATTCAAATTTAAACTTATTTTTCAAATCCAAATACAAACAAAGGAATCCATATTTATATATTTCTTTATTATGCTTTATTGCTTTCATATTTCATATTATAAAACACATCATGTTTTATAATAGAATGACAATGTTATAAAACACACAATATTTTATAACAATGACAAATTTACCAAAAAGATGCCAAATGAAATGTTTTGACAACAATGACAACACCCCTAAGGCTCAAAAACTACAAGTATCTATGTATATCTATAAATATAAAGGGATGAGCATGTGCAAATTTTGCATGTCTACATTTACCCCTTTTTGTACTATGTTGTTTGGAATATAGTTTAGTGCAAAAATAATATGATGGGAGAAGGAGATGAGGCGTTTGTGAAACGACAAAGAAAGGGAATGAGAAGAATATAATAAAATAAAAGGTATGTAGTTGCTCGAAGCATGACCATACAAAATTATTGATAGCTAAAAGAAGAAGTGATAAGATGAAGAGGGGAAGAATGGAATATAATCAAAGGTATGTAGCCGCTCGAAGCGTGACCATACAACATTGATTGATAGCCAAGAGAAGAAGGGATAATATGAAGAGGAGAAGCATGAAATCCAATCAAAGGTATGTAATGCTTGAAGCGTGACCATACAACATTGATTGATAGCCAAGGGAAGAAGTAAGAAGATGAATATGGGAAGAATGTATTCCAATAAAAGGTATGTAGCCTCTCGAAGCATGACCATATAATATTGATTGATAGCCAAGAGAAGAAGGGAGAATATCAAGAGGAGAATAATGGAATCCAATCAAAGGTATTTAGTTGCTCAAAGCATGATCATACATAATTTATTGATAGTAAATGGAGATAGAGAGAAAGTAAAAGAAGAAGAGAAGAATGGATGAATACAAATGATGAGATGCGTATGGATGGATGCAGGTGGAACATGATGGTGAAACTGATGATTTTACCAATTTAGTATAGTATTTGCAATATCGTACTTAGATGTTTGTGAGGGCAACTTATGATTGTTTTGATTTTTTTTTTGTGACCAATGCAATATGGTACAAACACAAATAGAACAAATGCCTATTCAAATATTTACTTTTGATTGATTGATGAGTGCATGGTGACACATGTCAAACCATTTGAGCTGAGTGGCATGGATGAATCAAGCATAACATTTAGTATGTGGTCAGGGCCAATATATAGAATGAAAGCAAGACATCTCTGATATTGTACATGGCTTTCATGACTTCAAAAATGTTTGATTTGGGATGGGTTTTATCTTGAGATAATATTTAGCAAAAACTTTTATAGAAATATGCGATATCTGTGATTGGTAGTTTGATTGTTTAGTTGCATGCAAAGCATATTTGTACAAGAATACCCCCTCAAACGAGGAATAAACAATGAGATAAATGAAATGAGGTGATGATTGTGATGAATCGATTGATAGAAAAACTTAATGATAAAATGGAAGGAAAATTGGGCAGACAGGAAGGGGGGATAATAATGAAGGTGGCAGAGTGGGAAAAATCTGAATGTGGTGGCTATAGTTGTGATTCGCATGGTGATCTATGAATTGAACCTGAATTTGCATGGTGACCTATGAATTGGACTTTAATTCATAGGGTGACCTATGAATAGGACTTTGATTTATAGGGTAACCTGTGAATCATACTTTGATTCATAGGGTGTCCTATGAATTGGGGATTTATGGTATATAAATTCATTTTGGCATGCATGTGAAGTCATTTTGCATGGTGTGTGAGTTAGAGAGTGAGGAGTGAGTGATGTTTGGTGATGCAGAGCACTTGCAGATTGGAGTAGTGGATGTGGAGATGGTGAGGGGATATAATGGTACTGGCGGTCAACAAGGGGATCCACCGGTAAGTACTCATTACTTAACTTTAGTAAATTTTGATTTTTAGAAATGCATGAAATGATGTAGAGGATATTTTTGCATGTTTTTGTGAGTGCATGTAAAATTTTGATGAAAATTTAAATACAAAGTGTTAAACAAGCCAAATGGGTATCTAAATGTGTGATTAGATATTAGGTTTGACCAAGTTTTATGCTAGTTTGACTGTATGGTAGGAATTATGGGTGATTGATTTGACTTTGCTTGTTGGGGGTAAATGAGGTGTTGTTTGTGAGATGTGATTGAATTTTGTCTAGAAAAGTTGGAAATGGGTATTCAAAAATATGACTATTTTTATGATTTCTGTTTGTTTGGCATGTTGTATGGATGTGTGTTGTTTTGATGTAATTTGGTTGAATTTGACTGTGAGTTTTGTGGGTATTTGTGCACTATTTTTGAAAACTATTGAAACTTTCACCATAAAAAGGTGAAATGGGTATCCAAAAATATATTTTGTTTTTGTGTGTTGTTGTGTTTGGTGTGTTTTTTAATTTCGTACCATGTTTTTTATGTGGATGAGTGTGAAGTTGGTTGTTGGGAGCCAAATATGTACTATTTTTTGAATTTTTTGGACTTTTACCATGAAATGGAAAAATGGGTATCCAAAAATGTGACTATGTTTACGTTTTGCTATGTTGTGTGAATTGTGTATGTTTTTATGTCTCGAAATGCATGATGAATGAAATGGATGATTTTGTTGATGTTGAATGTGCTTGGTTGGATTTGTTTTTGCGTGTTGTTGACATGTTTGTCATGAAAGAGGGGTGAATGGTCACCCATAATATTTTTTTGTGGTATGTGATATACTGTAATGATGCTAAGTGTAATGGGTATGTAATTGAAATTATAATAACTAAAATGAATGGAATTTTAGTTTGTGCATGTAACTAACATGAATTTTGTTGTGATATTTATGGATGAAACAGATGAATATGATTGATCTATGGCATCATGTGCAGATGATGAGAGCTGATTTGGGTGATGTCTTGGGTGAGGAAGATCTAGAGTGGTTGAAGGTGTGGTTGAAAGGAGTCTGGTATTGTGTGATCATCCACACTAAGAGAGCATACATGTCAACACTATGTGAGAGGTGGTACCCACATAGGAATACCTTTCACTTTTTATCGGATGAGATGACTATCACCGTAGAGGATGTGTATAGGATTTATATGTTACTTATTGAGGGTGTTCCAGTGAGGGTAATAGTGGATTATAAGTAGGATTAGGTGCTAGAGCATGCATTTGGTGCACGATGGAGGGAAGTAGATACTAAAAATATGGATTATGAGTATCTTTGGTATCAAGACATGTTGTCTAATCGCTAGTGTGTGGTGATGCTCATGATTTTGATATATGCACTACCAAATACTTTTGAGGTGTTGCTTATCTAGAACATGTTTGATGTGGTGTATGATATGGTAGAGCACGATGTTGTGTTTACATGGGCACCTATGCTTTTGGTGTAGTTCTATAGGAAGTTACATGATGTGGTGCACGTGGGGTGAAAATCATTGAGTTAGACTCCTTTGTTACATGTGTGGGCATGGGAGCATATAGTGATAGAGTGATCGATGTTATTGACATATCATGTTCATGTGGAGGAAAATACTCACTTGCCATATGCATTAAGGTGGTAGACATATGAGGAGAAGGAGATGAAGATGCCACATGAGGGTGATAGTCTCTTTTGGAGAGTAAAATTTGGATCATTGGAGTCAAAGGATATCTAGTGGAGGCCTTGGAGGGATGGTAATGTATGGGAGAAGGATGAGGAGTAGCTAGATTCTATTCACCGATGGTGGTAGTTAGTCAGGCGGTATACCTACCAGACGAAGTTCTTCCAATTTAGTAGGATGATGCAAAATTTTGGGTTACGATAGGGTATTCTAGATGTGCCTATCATTTTTTATAGGTGATGGGGTGATAGAGGGAGTCACCCTATAGTACTTCCTTGGAATGGTGAGAGGGATATACTAATTATTATTTTGGATGTGGATGATGTAGGTACGACACCACATTATGATTCTTGATGGATTACTCAGAGTTGGAAGGCAGGTAGTGGAGTGATTGATCGATGTGTGTAGCCAAGGAGTGGGGTGTATGTGCTAGAGGGGCAGGCATCAAGAGGCACTAGGTCTAGGCCACAAGGAGGAGTGAGAAATGATGTGGATGTGTATCTTCATTGATCAAGGTGATGGCTATGGGGTGAGTCTAGTGCATCTATATAGAGGTTGATAGAGGCACTGATGAATGATAGGGTTCTGCTTGTGGAGGATACAGTAACCATGGAGGAGGTGAGTGAGGATGTTGAGGTTGGCATGGGTGTTGATGATATGATTGATATAGGATATTTGGGTGACATGGGAGATATGGGAGACATACCCTTTGAGGAATAAGAGAGGAGGGATGTTGATGAGGAGTTGTTGATGTTACAAGAGAGGGTACAAAAACTAGTGGGGTAGCATTGAGAGAGTGAGAGAGGTTGTACAACTGACTTGGGGACATGGAGAGGAGAGCATTGTAATTTGGAGGAGAGATTGATAGCTATGGAGATGATGAGTGATGCTAAGCTAAGAGATTTTGTGGAGAGGTTAGGGGTAGTAGATCAAGCTCATGTGATAGAGTAGAGGGTATTAGAGCTATAGTACACAGACCTCTATGGGTAGCTCAAAGTTGTGGAGATGAGGCACACATAGTCGATAAAGATTATGCACCATCTGATAAGAGAGACTATAGAGTTAGGGAAGAAATTAAAGGTAGAGGTGCATAGGATGCAACATGTGATAATAAATACCCCTATGATTTTATGTTAAACCTAAGGATAAAAGACGATGAAGCATAACAATTGTGTTTCTTAGAGGCTTTTCCTTTTTTTCTACCGCTTATTTATTGCTTATATTTTTTGGTGCTCTTTGTTTTTTAATGGGCATTTGCTTTTGTTTTCTATCCATTTTTCTAATTTTTGGTTATGCTTATCCCTTTTTTTATCCCTAGGTTGTATGTTGACCATGCAAATGATAATATGAGCAGGGGAAACCATTTTATATATGGTAATATATACTAAAGGTGTTATCTTCGCTAGACCCAAAATTTATTTAAAATGTGACCTGTGTGAGTGGTCCTTTAAAGAAGTTGAACCTAACATTTGATTGACTCAACTAGTGAATGGTCAAGAAAATACAATATATTGTCTACTCTGTAATCCTATGAAAGAGAATGGACATCCAAGTAGTAATGCTAACAAGTGTGTATGTTATTCTTGTTAAGGGCACATTTCTATAGAAGGAATATAAAAACATGAATGAAATCATAGAGGAAATATGGATATATGCAATGAATGTAGTGTGGGATATAGTATGAAAGAATAATATCTACAAGAGGAAATATGTGAGATATAACTAGGTGAAATTAGAAACCATGTCTGAAGGTGGATGTATGGGGTGATGATGATAAGAATAAGAGTTATGATAATAGTTGTCACAACATGTGGGGAGATGTAGTAAATAGGAGAAAATCATATAACCAGGAGAATACATGTTAGAATGATGAACGAAGAGATTCGGGAGTGAGAATATATGTAGAAGAACATGAAGGTTAAGAAGTGCAAAAAATAAGAGGGAGTGAAACAATGGCGTAAGGAAAAAAATAAAAAGGAGAAGAAGAGATGAGAATCAGCATAGGAATGTAGTCACTCAACACGTGACTATCCAACAATGCTAAAGAGGAAGTACGAGAGGTGATTAAATAAAATAAAACATGAGAAAAGAAAACAAACTAAGACTATGTGAAGTGACGTGACTCAGGGCATGAGCGACTGGGTGAAGTGATGAGGCAACTAGGATTTTTGTAGTTGGTGTAATTGGATAACTATTGGAAGTAACGAGGTCCGAAGGTGAATAAATCATGTGATGGGGTGGATAAAGGTACTAGCTAGCATGGAGGGCTCTAGAGTTTAGTAGGTGAGGGAGCTTGTTCAGGATGTGAAAGAGGTTCATCAAAAAGCATGTCTTGAATAATGTCTCAAATGCATGACACACATTGATGTCATGCCCTGGTTGATGATGATAGACACAAAATTAGTTTTATTTGTAATCTTGTGGCTTAGGGCACAAAGGGTCAATAGGGTGGATCTCGATAGTACAAGGAGACCCTAGTGGAGTAACTGGTGAAAAGTTTGAGATAGTGATCTAGACCAGACTGGCATAGGATATATGTATGGGTTAATTGGTGATGATGATGAAGGAGGTGGTGTAGGAATGAATGGTCAAATCAGGATGCAAGAATCTAGTGTGGGTCTTATTCGAGATTAAGGAATAAACTTGGAATAATGTGAAAGGATGTGGGTTATGATAGAATGGTGAGGAGAGGAATGACAATGATAATGACTTAAGTGTGACTTAAGGTTTTTGAGGTGAGCAAGGATGTGTTGGATATCAGTGGGAGGAGGTGACGTAACTGAATATGGTGGTGAGTGGGAATATAATGTGTAAATAGGGTTTGGGTATTGGTGTGAATAATATAATTATCAAGATAAAAAGAGAGGTGAGTGGAAATATTGTGCTAGTGCTAGGACAGGCTAGAATGGGAGACCGTATAGTAGATAAGGGGATGTCTAAAGGATAGGTGGCATAGGTAACAGGTGCAAATAATAGTATGGACAGGATGGGGGAGTATGAACAATAACAGCCTTTGCAGCATGGTGGTGTAAATATATATTGTAATGGGACACCCCACTCGGTAGGGATGGGGGTAGTCCTAAGGAGTGTGCATTAAGGGGCATGGTACCTATGTTAGTAGGTTAGTATGTTGGTGAAGGTCTACAAGCTAGGGTAGGTGGTAGATAAGGATCTCTTGAGTCACCTACATGAAGTGAGGATGATATGTGTGCATGAGGATCAATGAGATGGGAATATTCCTCCTTATCTACAAAGGAGGATAAGGATATTTGGCTATCTCTAGAGCTGGGTGAACAGGATAAATCCCTATGGTAGGGTGATCAAATTTGGGGTGAAGTGTGGTGGTTTAAATGTGATTATGTGGAGGTTTGACATTCATGGATTGTGTTAAGTGGCATGGAAATATCAACTGGTTTGACTGGTACTGGCGATAGTATTTGGAGGTCCTGCATGATGAAGGTGAGTGCTATTCCAAATATGTGTGTTTTGGAAAAGGTATTACCACTAAATATGTGGTTTTTTATGATGAAATACCTACAAAAACCAAAATACCCATAGTATATAAATGACATAAAAAGTACAGGTAGTTCTATTGTGTAATAGAAAGTGAAAAAAAATGTATGTGTAGTGTAGTGTGGTGTGTGGGTGATGTATATTTGGATCGTGTTGTAGTGATACTATGTACAATCCATGGTGATGCATACCTAGGTGGTCTAGGCATTAAATATGTGAAGGTGAATAATGTTGATAGGTTCATTTTTTATGAATCCTTTGGGGTTTGACAATTGATAGGTGCCAAAACCAATTTTTTGTGTGATGATGTATGGACCTAATCATTTAGGAGTGAACTTGTCTCACTACTAATGGTGTTAGCTTGTGATCTATTGGTTCTCTTTGAGAACTAGGTCACCAATTTGAAACTTGCACTGATGTACTTTGTTGTTGTAGGCATGATGAAGGTGGTCTTGGTAGACACGTGTGTGCTCGATGGCATGTAGGCATCGCTCATCCAAGAGTGTCAATTGGTCGAGGCTGGCTTGATGAGCCATGTTGTCATTGATAAAGTCTTTCATAGAAAATTGCAAGGAAGGTATCTTGAGTTTAAGAGGCATAATGGCTTCAGCACCATAGAATAATGATAAAGGGGTTACCCCAAGGGGACTATGCTTGCTCGTACGATATACGTATAAGGCTAGGGGTATATCATTGTGTCAATCGGGATGAGATTATACAATTATATTATGAAGGATGTAGCAAATGGTTTTATTATTAGCCTCAGCCTAACTATTATCCTATGGGTAGTATGGGATAAAGAACCTATGGTGAATATTGAATTTTGTGTAGAGGGCACAAACACTTTTGTTATTGAACGGTGTACCATTATCAAAAATATTTGGAAAGGGATAGAAAAGTGACATATAATATGGTCAGTGATAAATACCACAATTTTTGCTCCTATGGTTTGGACAAGTGGGATATCTTTGACCCACTTTGTAGAGTATTTTATGGTAGTGATGATGAGCTTGTGGTTGCTTCATGAAGTAAATGTAATCTATCCAATAAGATCTAAGCCCCACTAGGAGAATGGCCACATGGATTGAATAGGTTGGAGTGCTTATGATGGTAGATGTGTGAGGCTAGCATGCTGTTGTCATTTGATACATCATTTCACATGCTCACAAAATTTATGCTCAATTTTGGGCCAATAGAAACCCATGTGTAGAATGCATGTCATGATGGCCATGCCATTGAAGTGGCCATTGTAAGTACCATCTTACGTTTATTGTACCACTCGATGAGATTCATGCAGTTCTAGGAAACACAAAAGAATACCATCATGACTATAATTATACAAAATATCCCCCAATAGTGTATAATGAATGGCTTATTGTTTAAATGCTCGACGATGAGCATGTGGTAAATTGCAAGGTAGGAAGCCTAATTTAATATAATCCTTAATTTGTGAAAACCAAGGATCATGTGGTTCAGTGTGGATGACATGAATACCCTCATCATCTATGGAGGGTGAGAATGAAATGGTAGATTACGTTAGCGTATGAATGGACACATGTGTAGTGTCATATAAGGGGTTTTGTGGTATTAATGATCCTAGAGAGACCATTGCGTCGATGAAACAATTGGATGAGCACGGAGCAGGTTCAGTATTGTACCATACAATTTGGGTGAGAAGTTATTGGGTGATTTGTTTGTATTGTTGGAGGATAGGGCATCGATATTGCCATATCTCCTAGACTTGATTCATGATAAGAAGAGAATATCCAATTATGTGAAGGCATCTAATATGCATAGAATGCACCTTTTTTAAGTTGAGAATGACAGCTTCATATTTCACATTATTGTTTGTGTAGGGAAACTCTAATTTGAATTAAAATAGAAGAGGCTCCCCATCTAGTATGAAAAATACAATACCTACACCCCTAGCATGTGTGTAGTGGTAACCATCAAAGAAAAGTGTTAGGTTAGCAACTATCTCTGGTTCAACATACTCTTTAGGTATTGTAATATTGAATATGGAATCATCAGGGAGTTGGATAAGGAGAGGTTGATTATCAAGTAATGGGGCATCAACGAGCTATTCTGTGATTACCTACCCTTTGATGGATTTTTGAAAAATAAAATCTAGATCAATTTTAGTAAGGAGCAATATCCATTTAGCATTATGAGAGTTATGATAACTCTTGTTCATCATGTATCGAAGTGGATTGTCACGAGTAATGACAAATGTAGTGTGACTAAGAATGTAATGACATAGTTTTTGGGTGCCAAATACTACATATAGGAATAGCTTTTTCATATATACATAACAGATTTTGTAGCTAACTAGTGTATGACTAATGCAGTATATAACCCACTCATGATTGAGCATGTCCTTTTGGGATGAGTGGACCAAGTGCAAAATATGTAGTGAAAATATACAGGATAAACAACTATGGGTGTGGGGAATATAAAATTGGTGAGGAGGTGAGGTAAGACTTGATAAAGTCAAAGGCTTGTTGATAGTTTTTGTCCCATCTAAAGGTGACCCCCTTTGTAAGAGGTGAATGAATGGTTTACAATTATCTGAAATTTGGGCGATAAAGCGATGTATGGACTAAATTTTGCCCTGCAAGCTATGCAGTTGTTTGAGATTAGTATGAAGGAGAATATTGATGATGAATTTCACTTTGTTATGATCTATTTCAATGTGTTTTTGAGAGATAATGAACCCTAGGATTTTTTTTGAGGTGACACAAAAGACACGCTTCTTTGGGTTAAGGTAAATATTGTGTTCTAGAAGACAATCAAAATTTTTGCATAAATCAACAAGATGGTGCAAATGCTCTTTTTATTTTTGTGATGAGATCATCGATGTAGTCTTGCATGATTTTGTGCATATAATTATGGAAAACATAGGTCATTGCACACTCGTAGGTTGTCCCAACATTTTTAAGGCCCAAATTCATGAACTTATAGGAAAAGGTCCCCTAAGGGGTTGTGAAATAAGTCTTGTGTTGGTTAGCTAGATTACTTTTGATTTTATTATAGCCTAGAAAATCCATCCATGAGAGATATCATTTCATGGCCCACAATAGAATTGATAAACGAGTCAATTTTTGGTAGGGGAATTTGTCCTTGGGACAATATTTTTTCAAGTTTCAAAAGTCTATGCATAGGCGAACCTCACCTGAGGGCTAAGGTACTAGTACCATATTAGATACCATTCAAGATTATCAATAGGTTAAATGAAATCTACGTTGAGGAGCCTTTGGAGCTAACATTTTTCTAGTAATGTAATTTTAGGATGCATGCATCATCATTTTGCCTGATGGGTTTGGCATCTTTGTCAAGAGTGAGGTTATGTACTACTAGGGAAGGATCTATTCTAGGCATGTCCTTATAGGACCAAGTGAAGAATTTGATATACTCCTTGAGGAAGGTGGCAAACAAGGTGTACTCTTCTAGTGAGAGTCTAACAGTAAGCTTCACAATATGTGGATTGGTGGGGTCATCACCAATATCGAAACTAATTGTTTTTTCCACAAGCATGTGGGAACCATGGCGGAGATTATCTGATATGGGAATAATATGGAGGTCATTGATAGCCTCAGGTAACTCAAATTCATAATATAAGTAAATTTTAGGGTTCTTAACCAACGAGATGTGAGGTGGGGTAGACGAATATGAAGTGTTCACAATGTAAAATATGGAAGGTGATAGCAAAAAGTCTTGTGGTGAAGGTTTTGGTGAAATGTGGGTGAAATCAATGAAATTAGGGTTGGGTGTGTTGTCACGATGTGTGGGAGATGAGTATTGAAGTTGGGAGAATAAATCCATGTTGACCATATTTATGGAAGCCATAGAGGTCATGGAAGATGATGAGTCTGATGATAAGGTTTCAGGAATATTTGAACATCGTGTAAGGTTTAAAGGTGGTCATAAAACCATGGGTGGAGAGTGAGGTCATGTTGTGAATCAATGAAGTTGCCAGGAAGTGGGTGTTGGTATGGTTGAATATGTAGGTGATGGAGATATAGGTGAAATAGGCTACTCTAGATGAGGAGGTGTGAGAGATAGGGCAACAAATTTATCAACTAGTGCATTGATACAATAAGTAGAATTTGTGTCATTAAGATACATGTCTTGGAAGAAAATCCAAGGCATGGTAATGGTAGATTGGGAAGATAGTGTCTCATTCAGGATGTTGATGTCAATGTAGTATTCTAGTGTGTGTGTGTGTGTGTGTAGGTATTAGCAAGGGATTCAAAGAAAGGTCTTGAAGCTCATCCTCAAGTGTGTGTATGACGAAGGGGTGATAGCATAGACCAAATTTATCTATAGGAAATTTAACATGGGGGATGATAGTTGTTCATAACCCTTATTCATAGCATCCTAGCCCAAATAGATGCTAGTGGAAATATCAAAGGTAACATAGGGTGAATTAGGGGTTCGACATGTGGTCTAGAGTACCATAGAAACTAGATTGTGGTGGTGGAGGTATATCGTCCAGTGGAAAGGATTCAAGGCCAACATAAACAAAGTTGGTATAATTTCCAGAAGGACCTAGGTGCACAATGGTATTTATGGTTAATATAAAGGCTAAATAATAGCTGAAATCCTACGTGGATTAGATTATCAGGAGTCGCACATAAGCATCCCAAATATTGTAGTTATCGAGTCCAAATTTTGTTATGAATATTAACAACTAAGGTGTGGCATGTATTGAGGAACGAGGTAGCACATCAGAATACAAAGAGGATTATGTCATCTAGGAATAACAAATGATGGGAGGATAAGAATGGAGTAATTCAAGATATAAGCAAGAAGCTTGCTACTCCCAATCGTGGCATCCAGCGATGATATATGGAATAGGGTGGTTTGTGTGTGGGAACTATGTGGTTGTTGGATGATGTGTAGGTGCCAAGCTACAAGAAGATGTGAAAGATCATAGTCATGGGCAAAAAGGGAGTGGGGTATTTGAGGAGTGGGAAGGAAAGGAGGTTTTATAGAGGAATATGGGTGAAATGGGATACGAGGTGATGATTATGGTGGTGAAAAATGTGGAGGTACAGTAAGAGGATTTGTGGAGAAGGTTGATAAGGAGGGTGAGGCCATGAGGAAGGTAGTGAGAAAGGGATGGTAGTAGAGGGAAGTGTAATGCTAGGTGGTGATTGTTGTGGTGATGAGATCAGTACTGAGGGAGCTATAGGTTCTCTAGATGATTGAAAAAAAGGAATGAGAAGGATGTGAGTGGAGGATGATGAGGTCCTTGGTAGAAGGTCTATGATATTGTAGAATTTAAAGGGATCCCAATAATTTGAAATACAATGGGCAACACCATCATATATATATTTAAGATAATGGTGTAAGGTAGAAGGACACACTAAATGTCTCTGATCTAGGGTCTTATGTGTAAGATATTGTAATACATCTCACCCTAAATAACATGAAATAAGATGTATATGGTTTGGACACTGATGTGAATAAGTAAGACAATAGAGCCTACCATCAGTTGCATGGAACCATCGAATGCTCTAAGGTAGAGTGATGGTGTGGTAAAGTGAGTGGGTGAAATGTGGAAATGATGTAGGGAAGACATAGAAATAATGTTGATGGATGAGCCAGTATCAACAAGCACCCACTTTTAGGTGTTGTTGTTGATAGTTGATTGTATGTGAAGAGGTGGATCGATTCCTTTCCTTACGAGCTCTATGATATCATTGTCATGAAATATGATGGAGGGTTGGAGGCAACAAGGTATGTTTCCCACAAAGTTAAAAAATGCATTTGTGTTGTGCATTTCGAGGTCTATGGATTAGAGTATGTCATTCAACATCATGCAGTGGGATTGATATTATTGTAAGAGATTGAATTTAGACAACTTGGCTAGGGTATTGCATATTTGGTGTGTAAGGCTACCATGGATAGTGATGATATTCTATGGTAAACATGGTGAGGTCTACACTGTGGTAGAGGGCTGCAAAGAAGTGAAAAGTGCTAGAGGGGAAACTACTCATGCATCCTATTGAGATAGATAGTGTTGGGCCCAAGTGGTAAGTTTTGATCATGCAAACGTTACATGAGGATGGATCTTGTTGAACATTAATAATATATATGGGTTGTCCTTGGGGATTGGATTGGGTTCCTTGGGAATTAGTCCCCTAGTGTTCAGGTAGTGGGTTCTGGTATATTTCCAAGTTTTGTTTTTGGGGTGCGAAGGCGTTTGAGACATGAATAGTACCTTGGTCAATCAGGTCCTAAAAAAAACCATAAAAGTAACAACAAGACTCTATATTGTGGTCACATTGTTGATGGTATGTGCAAAATTATGCTTGATATATCGCCATAGTTTGGGTTGATTGGGATCAAGAGGAAATTTTTTTGGTAAGTTAATGTGACCTACATCATTTACTAACTAAAAGTGAGTTGGAAAGGGCTTAGATAGTGGGGTCAAATTACGTTATGATAGCTACGGGTGAATACCATAAGGCTATGTCAGTTGGGATGCAAGAGAGGTACTAGTTTGGAACAACTATTGTTGTGGAGGTGGATGTCATGATATGGATGAAGAGGAAGGATAATCTGCTACCACCTAGTTGGTTTGTGGGGGTCTATTATAGGGTTGATTTGGCATATTTTTGTTGAAGTTAACGTTGGAATTGTTGGTAAGTTTCTATCTGAGTTTTATCTTACCCAATTAGTTTTTTTCTTTGATCTTGCCTAACCGATAGCTTCCTTAAAGGTATGACTTTGATGAAGCTGTAGGGAGGTAGAAATATTCTTGTGAAAACTCTTTGAGAAAAGTGTAACTAACTCAATGGATGGGAGGCTATGAGAAATGTCATGTATAACCGATATCCATAGGAAAAAAAATCTGTAATTGGCTCGTCGTCTACTTGGCATAGGGTGTAGACATATAAGAAGGTTTTTTTCTTCATGTTAATGGAAAAGTGTTCCAAGAATGAGTTGGCCAACTACTTGAAGGCGTACAGGCTAGGTGTGGGAGCATGTTGTACCAATTTATGTATTATCCCCAAAGCAAGAGATAGAAGGTACATAACATGAGGGTGTTTTTACTATGAATTTGATAGCAAGTTGAGTGATAATTGCTGACACATTCATGAGGATCCTCTTTACCTTTGTATTTATCAAACTTTAGGATCTCAAAGTGATAAGGGTATGGATAAATAGGAAATGTAACACAGCGGTGGAGTATTCCTAGTGGGGAGGTGTTTTCCATAGGTAAGAATGATTCCTAGGTCAAGCCTATCTTGATTACAAAATCAAAAAATATTCTAATCACCCGAACTACCCTTGTATGAACTGTCAATTATTTGTATGGACATTAATTACATACAATGTATCATCTCAAATCATACAATTTCCAAGATGGTATGATCTTGCACTCATAAATACTGATAGATGCTATTTTGTAGGCTGTCGTACACAGTTTTGTAATCGTTCAAGCCAATTCACCAAAACTACTAAATTGGGTAAGTTCTTGCCAATCACCTATTTGACCAAATCGGGTAACAATCTCTTGTACGATTTGTATGGTATACAATGTACGATGTATGATATATGTTAACTAAAGGTACAACAAAGTGTTACTTGCTATGCTCTTCTACTCCAATATCTCTCTGGGATTTTTTGTAAAGGGTTAACAACCTAAACAAGACAATCTCTTCCACAAGCAAAACATCCAAACTGGGCTGGTGAGAGATTCCATACAAGTAATTCCATACAGAAATCATACAGTACACTTCACCACATCCTTTCCAATGTCATAATTCTCCTAAATCATTCCCCATGATTCACTAGTGATAATATTTTCAACAAGCTGCAACAATGCCTAAAAATAACATATAACAGTAAGATAGAAACTCAATTACACAATGTTAATCCACAATCCATTATCTATTCACAAAAATACCATACACTGTCATCCAAAATGTATGTTATTATTATTAATGGCTATTAATTTGATTACAATGTGGAAAAATCTCTTAAGGTAATTACAATAACTCAGAAATATGTCTATCTCTCTATTCTAGCAACTAATAACTAGTAAACTAGTAGCCAGGCCTACAAATTTGAAAATGGGGCCTTATATAACATTGCCCAAGCCATTCCAAAGTGGTTCCTTAGAGAATCCATTATTCACAACTGCCCATATACAACTAAATACATTATTTTCGTATTTTCCTAAGTTTACACCTTAGCTTAGCAAATCCATGTGACATTTCATCTTGAAATTACATCTCCTTTGCATCTGAGTTAATTTTGATGTGCCCTATATGATTTGCTATGACTCTCTATGGTTTTCCAATCCAGTTGTATGATTTTGGCTTCCACTATATGTTTTTCTCCAACTATATGATTTTACAAAACTTGAGAAAATCATTCTCAAAACTATCAAAATCTAGCAAATCACTTTTTCTTCTTCTTGGATGTGGATTTTCTACCTACATCTGCCCTCCCATTTACTTTAGTTGGCATCCTCAACAAATCATTCTGCTTCTTCTATTGGGCTTCCAGTCTAGCCAATTCAACCTCCAAGTCCTTGACTTGTGTCTTGTGCATTTCTCGTTCATTTCTTAGCTTGGCTGTATAGCTCCCCATTTCAACGACTTTGGCTCTATGAAGGTTAGTGTTATCCTCGATAGCTTTCATGAATTCCATCATTTTTTTTTACCATTTAGAGGTACTCTTCATAAATTTCTCCTTCCAATGAGATTCTTCTCAGCCAACCTCTTAGAGTTCCTCATTCTTCTCTACCATGGTCTCCATGTGGTGTTTGATATCAGCTTCTAGAGCTCAAACCTGGTCTTCTTTGATCCTTACTTGAGCTTGCTTCTCCAAGACCATCTCATTCAGCTTCTTGATGTCCCTTGTCATATCTTCTATCTACTTGGATTGTGTAGCCATTTGCTCAATCTTTTCAACAAACTGAGTTGTCATCTGCTCATCCTTCACTTTGAGTTGTGCCTCTAGCTCCTTAATCTTGTCCTCTACCATCTAAAAAATCTATCACTTTTCCTCTTCAAGTATGGTAACCTTGGTTTCAGACTCTACTATGAGGCCTGAAATATCCTCCTCCAGCTTATTTATATTATCTTCTGTTGTAGTTCTACTTTTCTATAGTTCATCTTCCATTACGACCAATTGCTTTTGAGTGGCTATGGTATCTTCCCCCTATGTATCCTTGAGCCGATGGATTTCTTCCAACCCAATTCTTAGCTACTCTATCCAGTGTGTTAGGAAGTTCAAATTTCATAGAGTAATGGATACTCCTATGGTGACCCTCCTATATTCAACTTCTATCGTATTGACAGGGAAGGTTGGATAACTCACTCAATCCAAATATATCCTTGGGTCCTTCCTATAATTCATGACCATCCCTTCTAGAAAGTCTTCTCTTCCTAACATTGTTATTACCTCTTCCTTGGGTAACATCCATGGATACTGTGCATGGATATCTGCTATATTCCTTATGTGCTCTATACTATTCACCCATTTTGTTATCCTTTCTAACTCGAGAGATACTTATTGCTCCCACAACTTTAGTTCTCCCATGTGGCCAATGTAAAATTCCATTTTGGCACTATTCATCACATGGCCTAACTGATAAAAGAAGTGTTCCACCTTATCCTCTATTCCACATGCCTCCTATTTCATTGTGATTCTTTGAAACCATGGTATTTCCAGGAGATAGTTGGATTGCATTCCTTGCCATTATTCTTCTGTAGGATTTCTTAAGTCTTCTTCTTCCCTAAGGTGGCTAGAGCTTCCTCCAAGCTCACTAAGTACTCTTGGTATCTATTTTTTCCTAAGTTAGGGATTGTTTCACTATTTTCTCCTCCCCTTCACTATCCATAATGTTTATGATCTCTTCCTGAGATCACTGCTCAACTTGTTCCTGAGCCTTTTCTGCTTTGGTTGAGCCCCCCTATGGCTCCTCTATATTTTCTCAAGCTACTTCTTGTTCCCTGTCATCCACTTGTTGTTCCTCCATCACCCTTTCTTCTTGAATTTGTTGTGCATCCCCAAATGTGACTTATTGAGAAACAAGTGCTTCTTTTCTTTTGGCACTTCGATATTATTCGGGATCTCTTGCTTACTGGAGCCTCCTATTATAATTCTTTAATGAATCTTCTTCTTGGGATCTTCTACCACGGTACTTGGTCCAACTCCCACTTCATCCTAGATAGTGGCTACTCCATCATGCCCTACCTCAATTAATCTAAAGAAATCAGAGGAATCCATATTATAAAAATGATCAAAGAAGTCTGAAGATCACACTTTTCTCTCTACCTCTGTCCAATATAACTCATTGAGTTTCGTCGCTTTTGAGTTTGACTATTACTTCCTCTATACTTCCAGAACTGGTTTATCTACAATTATTTCTCATTGCTTTCTCATACTTATTTGTACTAGACTAATCTCCCATTCTTGATCGAGAGGTTACTCCTACTACCTTTGTGTAAGTACTTGTTGTTCTAGTTTCGGCTCCAACTGTCTAGAATGCTTTCTCCAATGATGTATATTAGCATCCTCCTCTAGAGAGGTATCTCCATAAGCTTCACTCCTGTGCCACACACTCCTTGTGCATGGTTTCTCTGGAGTACTCTTATCTATAGGTACAAATTTTACCCATCTCAATATCGTCGATTGGTCTAGCTTGATTTCTCTAGGCAACGTCAACCTTGGGAATTGCATTCCCACTTTTGTGACTGCATTCAGTAGCAATCCAATTGCTTGAAAGGCCATCCCAAAGTTCTTCGGTCTTTTGGTCAATGCCTCATGCATCCTTCTCTCCAAAAATGTACCCCAATCATATGGATTTTCTTGGGTGATATCATCTATGTACTTTGCCATCCACATTGGCATCTCTATCCCCCTTGTATAGCCTAAAAATCGAGCCATGACTATGTTCATCACACATGCCCAATTGTCTCCTCACAACTGGATCTGCTTTATTCCACGTATTCCTACATCAAAAATATTTACATTTGTCATCAATTTGACAGTGGTCATGGTGGTAACCAAGCAGTGTGCTTCTATTGGTTCTACCAATTTCTTGACTATCTCCATGCATTTCGTAGATAACCCAAATTTTCTTCGAAAGGCCTCTACTAAAACTTCCACCTTCATTGACATCTTGCCCACATTGATGTAGGATGTCCGATTTGTTGCATTATATGCCTGAACTATCTATAAAAGATAGTTATGGAAGAATATTCAATGAAATGGTGGGATCTGTGCAATGATCGACACTTGCACATTTTTGAATGTCTTCCTCCAGGGACAAGTCTTTTTCTTCTCGTCACTCAACCATTTCCTACATGCTTCCGATCTGTGTTTTAAAAATGTGATGTTCGACAATTCCACCTGGCATTCCTACTATCCACTACTCAGGTGTTCTTCAAGTTCTTGCACATGTACTTCACTCCTCAACTCTCTTTGTGAGGTAGCTTCTTGCACTATCCTTCCCCCTCTATGTCTCAGTGGTGTTCTATCCAGGTGTGGCTACCAATGGCTCTGTCTCCTCCATAGTTTATATCCTCCTCTCCTCCACTAAAGATTACCACACTTTTCATGGGACTAAAACTGATGCTCGAGGTGCTACCATGAGTATGCCTCTCTCTCATGTAGTGGACCTGGTGATCTCTCCACCTGATTCGTTGTAATCCACCTTAATCGATGTCCAAATTATTTCATTGAGATAATTCCTTCAACATCTCACCGATTAACTCAACCTCCTCCTCTACAATTAGAAATGTACCAAAAATTGTACACACTCTTGTAAAAGTGTACAATGTATGGTTCTAAGTCCCTTGTACGGTCTTCCTCTGTCGTTTTTATATCCTACACTATTTGGTAGTTCTTCCCTTCACCCCATCAATCTTCAAATGGTCAAATATACTTCAAATAATACAACTGCAACCTAAAATTATACAGTCTGCTAGTACTCCATACTTTGCTACTTGTTGGCTGCCCTCCCCTTTAAAATTTGTACAATTTCATACAATTTCGTATGATCTCTTAAAAGTACCAAAAATGGAAAAAAAACCCACTTAGACGACACTTTTCTTTCTGGAAATCGTACAATTGGCCCCCAGATCATACAATACGACTTCTCTAACCTTAACTAATGCAAAATATTAGGATTTTTTTCTCCTTTGCCAAATGTTCCACCGACCCAGTTTCTAGATTTTCTTGATCTACTCCTAAGTGCTTTATCTTAACCAATCTTTCACTCCTTCCCTCCTAGCACAATTTTCTTCAATTTGATAAAATTATGGCTACAATTTATGGCTGTACGGACTATAATTTTCTCTCCTCACATTTCCATGCTCACTTTTTGCTATATTTTTAGTTCTTACAATTTCAATCTTCCATACTCTTGCAATTTCCCCAATCCAACCACCAATTTCTGCTTCATCCAGCTCCAATAGCAATTTCACAGTCCTAAATCTATACAATGACATATTTTGACATCTTTTGTTGTAATATTTCTTAAAAAAATTGAATTCCCCCTTTTTGTGGAGAAAAATCCCAATTCCTTTTTCTCAGGTTAATTCCTTGAAGCTGAAAAGAACTCCCTCGTACAAATTTAACAATGGGTCTGCAAATTCAAAGTACTGGTGAATATTTATTACCCATGTATTCTACCTTTATCAAATGTACGCTTTTCTCCTTCAATCTCCTAAAAAAATTGAATTTTGCATGGTGATTTAAAAAATGGTCAATTAACTTTCCTTTTAAAGCAAGTTTTCAAAAACCCTAAAAAAACCCTAACTATCAAAAGAATTTAAAAAATGCCATGTTGCATGCTTTTTCCATCTCCCCTACTAGATGACTGCCAACTCAGCAGTTGGTTTAAAAATTTTCTCTTTTCCCACTTATTTTCCTCCAACCGCTGCTTTTTCGCATGCCGTATTAATTGGTTAGTTGGAAAATCATACACTGTATGATCTAAATCGTACAGTGCAACATTATGTACAATTTGCATGTCAATCTTTCTTTGTACGACTCTTTTGTGCGATTTCCATATTTTACTTTTTATCTGTTTTATCTCATTACTTAGAAAAAAAATTGTTTTTTTTTTTCTCTAGAGAGGCCATCATTTTCAGTTTTCAACCTCGCCGTTCCTAATTGCATCTCGAGGGATTTTCACAACTAAGGCAAAAAAAGAAATCATTTTTTTTTCATTTTTCATTTTTTTTTTTCAATTTTCATTTTTTCATCCTAGTCTAATTATACTTACCTCCTTGGTAATCGCACAGTGACATTCACCTGTACGACCCCATACCAATATTGACCTTGAGGTTTGATCATAACATTTCGATTAGTGGTATCCTATTGTACCTCTGCTTTGCTGGGCTCTTCTTGTGATGTTGTTACCCATTCATTTCCCCTCCTACAATGTGTACTATTCAGAATTGTACATCAGCAAGTTGGAATCTCATCCCATAGTAGGCCTTGTTCTTACTGTGCAGGTGATTTATCCCGTGGTAGTGGTGTCCTCACCACTCTACTATTATTTGAGCAACTTCTTCGCCTATCTTCATGGATAATTTGTGGCTCCAAACTTGGTGATCGGGTCCATTGTTGGCCTAGGTTTCTATCATCTACAAAGTGTACCCTTCCTCTACCAGCAAGGTTTTGACCACATGGGTATCTCCCCCTTCCATTTATTCTAGGCATGAAACTTCCCCGTACTATTGATGAATCTTCTCTTATTCAAGGTAATTACCAATTACCCCCTTCTTGTTGGGGTCCCTATCGGTTTAGGGGTGTTTGCCCCCCTCTACGTCTTAGTCTAGGTATATCTTGATGGTTACTCATCCAATTTATACATGCTAATGGGTTATCTCCTAGCCATCTAGGAGTAGGGTGTCATAATATTCCTTGTCCTATATCTCCTCTAATTGCAACATCACTAAGGTCTCCATCATTTCCTAGTCGTCTACCTCTTCCTATTCCTCATTGAAGTATTATATGTCCTTGTCAAATTCTTCCTCTTATTCTTCTGTCATTAGGAGTAATATCTACCAACTCGATATTAGCCAGTGGAATCTAGTTTGGTGACAACTGTCACAAGGTTTTGACTCTTCTATCAACCCGTATCAAGCGATACCTCCATATTATTTCCTCAAAGGATCTCTAGGGGATGAAGATGCCAATACTTCTCTATAATTGTTAGAAAAGTCTATTTCAAAGCTAGATTTAGTCTGACCTTCTTCTCTTTTTTCTACCTAGTTGTGTGGCAAATTCATCACTTTCTCCAATCATTGAACTTCCCTCCTTTGTTTTCTCAACTACTGGTGAGCTATTGCATATGCCTGTGTATCATTCTTGGGTCTGTCCTCTTGATCTCTCCCGACTTGCCTTGGTCTCAATGATCTAATTGAAATACTTCAATCCCTCTGAATATTATGAGGATTCTCTTGTTCATCATCATTTGTACTAGGCTCTCTCACCAACCATGACATCCTTTTCACCACTAGAATCTATCATACCTACTACATTATGGTGCAATTTAGGTGATATGGTGGTCTCCTCTATATCTCGCCAAAGTACTTTTGCACCCTCATTTATCATAGGCTTCTTACTTGGTGGGGGTGGTGAACTTGTACTTGCACCTTTGTTTCCTCCACCATTTCTTGGATTTAAGTCTTCAACCTCCTTAGGTTCACTTCCAATCTCTTGTAATCTAACTACCCTCTATTCATCCAATATTTGTATGGTACCATCCAATTCTTGGATTACTTGCACTCTCAATCTTGCATTGTGATCTCGTTGTGTTTGATACTCTACCTGCAATTGTTGAGTTTGCATTTGCATCCTCTACTGTAATAGCCCTATCTGAGCCAATGGGAAAAGTTTCGTTAGTTCTTCTTATATCCTTCCTTCCCTAGCCTCTTTTAGAATTTCCATATCCAATGTGTTCACTCTATCCTCGTTGCACACTGTCAGCCTTACCCTTCTTCATTATTTTGACTGTCAAGGTTCCCTATGTTCTATCTATGGGTACCTCATGTTCGAAGCTATTGGTAATAGTGCCCTCTCTTGATAGACCTTTGTTTTTGGAGAAATCAACTCTTATCCCTCTCTTATGGTCCTATCCATCCGTCTGATATGTACTCGCACCCTTCTTCTTTCACTAGGTCTAGGTGCCAACTCTTGTTGTTCAATTATTGGCTACGTCTCCTCCCATTTGGCAAATAGCCTTGCGAGTCCCAAATCTAGCTCCTCTTGCAGTGGACCTGGCTCACAATGAGCCTCATCTTGAGCGTTAGTTCATCTTCTCCATTCAATCTCTTATGGAGCAATGAATAGACACTGTACTTTGTAAGGCTTCAAATTTGAGCCATTTATAGTGTTGGGTACCTCCATCCCATTTAGGTTCAATATCCTGACTGCTCCATTATTCAATACTTCAATAAATTTATAATGGCCAAGCCATAGCATTTTTAGTTTACTTGGTTTGATCTCCCTCTTACCGTTGAACTTTAGAACCAAGTTCCCTGGACTAAGTTCCAACTTCCTAAAATGCTTGTCATGCCATGTCTTTCATCTTTTCTAGGATTTTTCAATCACCCACTATGCCATGACTCTAATTTCATATAGTTTTGTTAGTATCATCAATAATTCCTTCAAAAATTCTTAATCCCCCAAGCGATGCTCTACTACAACTCTCAAAATTGGTATCAATAAATCGACTGGCACCACCGCTTCTTGACCATACATTAATTGGAAAGGGGTATGTTTCGTTGGTGGTCTAAAAGTTGTTCTATATGTCCATAAAACAGACGGTAACCTTTCCTCTCAGTCTACTCCTTCTATCCCATAGGTTTTATATAGAGTTGATACTAAGACTTTATTAGTCACTTCTGCCTGCCTATTCACTCTTGGGTAGTACAGACTAGACAATGAGTGTAAAATCTTAAATTTTTTCGTTAGTGTATTTATAATATCATTCACGAAGTGTCCTCCCCGGTCACTCATTATTCATAGTGGAATACTTAATCTTATGATTACCTGCTTGTACAAAAATTGTGTTGTACTTTTGGAAAAATTATCATGTAATTTTCTTGCTTATACCTATTTTTTGAGGTATTCCATTGCCATTATGATATATCTATATTTTCATCTTTGAGATATCTTCAATGGTCCCATGAAGTCTAAGCCCCAACGTTTGAACAATTCTTGTGGCTATGATGGGTGTAAGGGCATAAAGTCCCTCTTGACTAGTTTACCTAATCTTTGGTAAGTATCACAAGCATTCATGTGTTCTTTTACATCATTGTACAATGTGGGCCACCATAGACCTGCTAACAATATTTTTCGTGCAGTCGCATGTGGTCCCATGTGTCCCCCTGCTAAGCCTGCATGGGCTTCTTTCAATGTCGTCTTAACTTCTTCCTCCATTACACATCTTTGCAAGATACCATCACTTCCTATATTGTATAGCAATCCTGCTATTATCTGGAAAGGTGCTAACTTCATAATTATCCTCTTATTTTTGGTTATCGTCATATCTTGTGGCAACTCCCCTATGAATAGGTACTGGCCAATAAACTTGTACCATGATGACAAAACATTGATGGAAAATAATTGCGCATTTGGAAATTCATCATGAAATATTGTTCCTACTAGCTCCCCTTATATTATTTGAGACAACTGGTCTGCAATCACGTGCTTCTTGCCAGGTCTCACCACAACTCAAAATACAAACTCTTGGAGTGTAACAAACCATTGACTAACTCGTCCTTGTATTACTGGTTTTTTATTAAGTACAACAATGCCTGATGATCAACGTAGAATGCAAAGGGGTTTGCCACTAGGTAATACCTAAAATTTTGGATTGCATATACCATACCCAAGGCTTCCCTTTTAGTTGCACTATAATTTATTTATGGCCTTGACAAAAGGCAACTAGCAAAGAAAATCGGTTGATCCAACTTAAACTATTCTTCTTGTGCCAATGCACATCTAATTGCAAAGTTTGAGGCATCAACTTGGACATGGAATTACTTATCCCAACTAGGAAACACCAAAATTAGACTACTTACCAACTTAGCATTTAACTCCTCAAAGGCTCTCTGGTGCTCCTGTGTCCATCTGAAAGGAATATTCTTTTTCATCAAAGAATCTAACGGATAGGATACATGTGCATAATTTTTGATAAACCTTTGGTAATATCCTATTAACCCAAGGAATGTTTTGAGTGAAATCACATCAAAGGGTTCTTCCATGAATAATATAACCCAAATTTTATCCAGGTCTGTCTTCAATCCTTTGCTACACACAATGTGTCCTAACAATTTTCCATATGGTACCATCGTAAAACACTTTGCTAGATTTAATGATATCTATGCATTTATGCACCTACTCATACATTCACTAAGATATGGAAGATGCTCCTTGATATTCCCATAAATGGACCAATCATCTAAAAATACTTTTAAATTCCCCGTCATCAATTGGTCAAATATATACAGTATGATGTGCTGAAACGTAGCGAGGGCATTACAGAGCCCAAATGGCATTCGATAATATGCGTAGATACCATTCTCCACAACAAATGTGGTTTTTAGCTTATCCTTCTCAATGATGCTGATCTGATTGTATCCCGAGAATCCATCCATAAATGAATAGATCTCATGTCCTGCAACTTACTCCAAGATAAAATTTTTGAATGGAATAGGAAAGGGATCCTTAATGATCACTGTGTTTAGACTCCTGAAGTCTACGCATATCCTTATATTATCAAATTCCTTCTTCAATTTGATTACTATAGGTGAAACCCATTCACTGTTCATCACCCTGAATATAATTCATGCTTCCAACATCTTTTCTATCTTCATATTTATCAATACCGTGTACTTTGGATTCATTCTATATGGCCTCCTCCTGACAGGTTGAGTGCTAAGAATTACTGTAATATTATGGACACATAATTAGGGTGGGATTATTTTCAAATCCTTATATGTCCATGCAAATACATCCTTGTACTTCAAGAATATCTTGAAAGCTACTACCTTCAATATGGGATTCCAATCATTGTCATAGTGGACCATCCTAGGTCCCTCCTCCATTCCTATATTGATGTCCACTATCTTGGGTCCTTAGTATTTGATATTTTTTGGCTCACTCGTAGCTTTCATTACATTATTAGGGTGTGTTGGTCTTGTATCAATCTCTGCATATCCTACTGTATACTCCACAAAGCTTTTTGGAAATGTCCACTTCTCTTATGTTTCTTTCTTAGTTTCTTTACTATCTTTCGGTTTGTCTTGTTTTTCCTTTATCTCTTCTGACTAAATACAAATGTAGTTGGGTTGAAACATCTTGTAATCCTCCATTTTACAATGAAGGAGTCCGCTATAATATCGTTCTTCATCCTCACTACATTCATCCATGTACAAAATTCCCTCTCCATCAGGTTTGTGTCCATCCCTTGATGAGTTTTTTGATTCATGAGTTTTAGCTATATCCTCACTAACTCTCTAATTAGCTAAATTGATCATGTATTTATGCTATCCCTTCTTGAAGGTGATATGATTCTTTCACCAATTATGATTAACTTTGGCTACTTGTACCCATCCTCTCCCTAAGAGGGCATCGTATGCAGGGTTTTGCATTGTAATCACAACAAAGTCCAAGACAAACTCTTGCTCAGCTATCATTACTTGTTGTGTAGTCAAAAATCCTTTTATGTTAATATCATTCTAGTCAGCCCCATACAGTCAAAAGCTTAGTGCCCATAGGGATGGAGCGCCTAGTTCTAGCCAAGTTATTTTTGGTAGCACATTAACACTAGATCTTCCGTCCATGATCACTTGTATCAATTTGTGCCCCAAAAATATCCATATGAATTATTGCAGGCTTCTTTCCCACATCAATAATTAGTATAGTAGGATCCATAAATTTCTCTTTATGTTCATCCTCTAAGATTGGTTGGATCTCTACTTTCATCATCTTTTGTGGTTGCATTTCTTTCATAATTGCTTTCTGCAATTTTGGGATAGCTTCTAGTAAGTCAGATACTTTAAGTTCCACTGTGATATCCAACACCTGTGCTACTAGATTCTGCATAGCTATATCCTATTCTTATGGTTTTTGTAATAGCTTTTGAGTTCTCGACTCTCCCTGCTTAGTTTTCTCAATTTCTTCTTGCACTATTTTCTTTGCTGCTTGCTAGCATTTCTTTTCTTTTGCTGGATCTGGATACTTATACTTTTTAGCCTTATTACTCATCACGGCTAACACTTCCTGAGTTTCCTCTTTAACTTGAGGAACTTCAATGTCCAAATAGCTCACATTTTGTGGGTTGCTCAAACTCGCCTGCTTTGGACAATTCTCCTCCTTGTGGTTTCCTGGACCACACCATCTACACATGTGTGTAGTGCTTGTTTGCGATGCTCCTTGAATCAGAGGTGCATGAAAATTCTTTGCAAAATGCCCTCAATCATGGCAATTGCAACATTGTATGATCGATCTACCTTCCAAGTCATACTGTAAGTGAATTTATCCTCCTTGTCGATTACATTGATTCTATCTACCACCTCTTCTGTTATTTCTATAACCGCCACTTTTTTCTTGTTGGCCACTCCCTTAGGCCTGTGGTTTTTCTTCCTACTCCTGGATTGATAGTACCTATGGATGGATTCTTGCATTATAGGGATAGAGCATTACTTCATGCCCCATCACATTACAAATATGGCAATAGTCATTCTTTGGACACTTCATATTTGTATGTCCTTCTGTCTTGCATTCTATGCACCATAGTTCCTTCCTGTCTAGTTTGATCTTCTATTCTTTAACTATCTTATCAAACTCCTTGCGAAATGATGCTACCATTCTATGGATAGTGTCTTCTTCTACACTATCTAAATATTTTAACCTGAGATGAGACAAGATTCCTGTGTATGCCTATTTTGATTCACTCTCATCACTATCAAAGGTCTTTGCATGTTTCAATGCTTCCTCATATGTGTTAGATGGTACTCCATTCATATTTTTCTTATATTTCAGTAGTAACCCATATACAAACCACTATTTTATCAACACATTTACCAATGACATTTACATCTTATCGACTAACTTCTTTAGTCAACGGTTGAAGGATTTCACATCCTCGTCTGCTTTCTGTGTTTTCATGCAAAGCTTGGTAACTATGTCTTCGTCATCTTTTAAAGGTTGGAATTCTTCAATGAACTTCTCCTTTATCTAATTCCAAGTTTGAAAATCAATGTTATTTTCTCTCTTTAGGTATCAGTCTATTGCTAATCCTCTCAAGGTGGCAAGAAAGAGGACTACCCAGTTCTCTGGTCTATCTATACCATTTGCTCTCCAAATAGTTATGCAAGTTCCTATGTGCCATGTGGGGTCTTCCTTACCCTCACCTGAAAATTGTGGACATATTTTTTTGGTTGCTTTGTTAGCCATATTAGGGGAGTCATCGCTCTCACTTTAGGTGTCCCACAGATTCTCTTACAGATTCCTCCTAGGGGGTGTCTTGCTCCTGTTATCATCATAAGTGTCAATTCAAGGTTTCTTTTTTTTGTCCCACCACTCAATGACCAAATTCTCATGCATCCTCACTCTACGACCTTCTTCACTGATGTGATGGATATGATCTTGGTCTATCCTCCTGAGTCCCCACGTCCTATTGCCTTGGTGCCTAACTCCCATTCTCTATACCTCTTGCAACCCTGTTACCACTTCCTCAGGTATTACCATCTAATATCAATCATCGCACACTTTCCATTTGTCACCTGTCTCCTCTACATTTAGTGGTTCTTCCTCCTCATATTCTGTCTCAATCAACGTCTCAAAGTCTCCATATTTGGATGTTCAAACTTGCTCTATCTCTAGTTTGTGCATACTCTGATCTGAGTTACTCGTGTTTTCTCTTTGATAAATCCTTATGCTCCTTCTTATTGGAATGTTATCTCATGGTTCCCTTCTCCCATGCCTTTGTGTACTGGTGTCCATCATAAAAAAATCACCTCTAGTTTTTAGTCAAATTCAACCTATTTTGACAAGAATATCAGATTCGATAAGGTAATGGTGCTAAATGTAACATAGAGGTGGAGTATTCCCAATGGGGAGGTGTTTTATAGAGGTAATAATAATTCCTAGGTCGAGCCTATCTCAATTACCAAATCGAACAGTATTCTAATCACCCGAACTACCCTTGTATGAACTATCAATTATTTGTACGAACCTTAATTACATACACTATACAAAATCAAATCATACAATGTCCAAGATGGTATGGTATTGCACTCATAAAAACTGATAGATGTTATTTTTTAGTTTTCCATACACAATTTTTCAATCGTTCAATCCAATTCACCAAAAATGCCACATCAGGTAAGTTCTTGCCAATCGCCTGTTTTATCAAATCGTGTAACAATCTCTTGTATGATTTGTATGATGTACAATGTACGATCTATATGAACTAAAGGTTAAAAAATGTATTAATTTCTATGCTCTTCTACTCAAATCTCTCTTTGGGATTTTTTGTAAAGGTTTAACAGCCTAAACAAGACAATCTCTTCCATAAGCAAAACATCCAAACTGAGTTGGTGAGAGATTCCATACAAGTAATTCCTTCTAGAAATCATACAATACGCTTCACAACGTCCTTGCCAACATCATAATTCTCCTAAATAATTCCCCATGATTCACCAATGACAATATTCTCAACAAGATGCAACAATACCTAAAACTAACATATAACAATAATATAGAAACTCAATTATACAATGTTAATCCATAATGCATTATCCATTCACAACAAGACCGTACACTGTCATCCACAATATATTTTTTTCTCATTAATGGCTATCAATTCGATTACAATGTGGAAAACTCTCTTAAGGTAATTGCAATAACTCAGAATTATGTCTATCTCTCTATTCTAGAAACTAATAACCAGTAAACTAGTAGCCAAGCCTACAAATTTGAAAATGGGGCCTTATATAACATTGCCCAGGCCATTCCAAAGTGGTTTGTGAGACAATACATTATTCACAACTACCAATATACCACTGAATACGTTATTTTAGAAATTTTCTAAGTTTCAATCTTAGTTTAACAAATCCATGCGATATTTCATCAGGAAATTACATTTCCTTTGCATCCGAGTGAATTTTGATGTACCCTGTATGATTTTCTACTTATCTATAAAGTTTTCCAATCCAGTTGTATGATTTTTCCTTCCACTGTATGATTTTATCCAACAGTAAAAACTTGAGAAAATCATTCCCAAAAATATAAAGATCTTGCAAATCATTTTTTCTTCTTCTGAGAGGTGGATTTGCTGCCTATAGGAACTAACAGGTGAACTGGCTTATTGTAAAGCTTATCGTGTGTGGGATTTTATATCCCATAACCATTTGTACAAAGGTTGAGCATTTTAACTTCATCATGTAGAAGTTGAATCTTGGGTGCTAAAGGTGTAGAGGATTGTGTAGGGGCATATGGAGCTTGAGAATATGGGCAATATTGAATTTTTTGTTTTTACCAATGTGGGAGGGACATATTGCAATGGTACCCATAGGTGAATCTACTGGGTATCATAGGAGGTCAAAGCTGAGGGGATATCCTAAAGTAGAGTAGACATATGTTAAGGATAGTAATATTGTTGTTGTAGAGTTTGTGGTTGCTAAATCAGGCTTTGTTGGAGTGGGATATACTGTAGTGGTTGGATCATAGGATACGGTGACCATGAAGGGGATATTGTGAAGAATGTAGGTGCAATAGGATATGGTGGAGGCAATGACATATCGATGAGTGGTGTTGATTGTGGGCAAGATGAGGTATCAAAATATGGTACTTGCAACTGGCTAGGAGTACGATAGGGGGAGAATCTAGGAAGCATAGGATAGCCTAGAGGATTGGTAATATAAGGCATGGATCATTATTCATAGGTGGAAAGAAAATAGGAGCTAGAGCTAGAAATAGAGGTGGTGGAGGTATGCAAAAAATGGGAGTAGATGAATATGGAAGTGGAATAGAGGGTGGTGCACCATATATTCCAGGTGGGTGGAATGTAGGTGGAGGTAATGAGGAAGAAGGATTATGGACTTACACAATGGGATGTTTAGGAGGTGGTGTGGTGAAAATGGTCTCACCAAATGAGTGATATGAGGTTTGTTTATGTAGTTGGTATGAAAATTATTATGGGTGAGAAGGTGATTGTGATGTAGCATTGAAGGATACAAAGGATGGTTGTCGAAAGGATGATAGTTGTAGCACTTGAAAAGAATCCTAATATGATGATGTAAAGGGCTCATACTATGGCTCTAAAGGAATTTATAGTAGAGAGGTCTATGATGAGGGTTCCTACATGCTTGGGATGGAAGATAAGGGGTTTGAAATCATCCCTATGATAGGAACAAATGGGATGACATTAGGATGAGTGTGATTGAGCAAGGAAGAGTCATTCTCAAAAAATCATTGAGATGGACTCTAGAAGAAATGATGCATGAAGGTAGGTGAGGTAGGAGTGGCCTCCTTGTCTACAGTGAATAGAGGAGGTGGATGTCTTGGAGCGGTGTAGATAATGTGATCACAAAATGTAGACGGTAGATTTTGTGAATATGAGTGGGGAAGAAGTGGGTGATCCTCATAGAATAAAGTGGGAGTCTCATAATGAGACATAGTGTATGTGTATGGTAAAAATGAATCTATGGGGATGTCTACTGTGAGTGTGTCAACTTCTCCTTTAGAGAGAGGAGAAGAAGTAGACTGGCTAGAAGTGGTGAAAAAGACCTCCTCCTAAAGATGCACTTGCTCATGCACTTGACTACATGTGATGATAGGCATGATTTTGTGTGTGGTGAATTTATTCTAAAAATATTCAAAAATGGAAATCTAAGTTCCAGGTGTGATCTATGTGGGGTTTTTGAGTAACCTTGTGAAATTTGAGCAGTTTCTGTGCCTAGAAATATAATTCATAAATCACTATGCAAATTGAGACCTGATTCGTAGGTTGACCTACAAATTGGACTCAGATTATGAATCTTATAGACAAAAAAGAAGTGACAAGATGTATATAGACAATAGATGTGCTACTAATTAGTGAATGTATTGAAACTAGTTCTATGAGCATGCAAACAACGTTTAACTAGAGTCAATTCTAAATGCAAAAAATAAAATGTTTGTTTGTTTTGTGTGTTTCAATGTTGAAAATTAATTCTATAAAATAATATGTAAAGTGGTGTGAACTTATAAATAAAATAGGAATGTCATACACACTGAACCTCCTACAACACCGAAGGGTGCACAAAAGAGAACGATGTCTCAAAAATAAACTTGTGACCTATATGGAAGGTGCAGTAAAATGATATCTAAATAAGGGGGACTCAAGATGTGCTAATGAGTCCAATATCCTCTCACAAGAAGAGGTGGTACTGTCTATGACCTACTACTTGCCCAACTAGGCATTTTCTTCACTCTTGGGTGATATTAATCAAGAATGATACTTACCATGTTCACTAATTATGTGAGCTTTGTGAAAAAGACATCTAATCCTATCCTAATTCGAAGGTCCCTTCTAGTGATGAATTATGGAAAACCAATATTAATATTAGGGTATTTTCTAGTGATGAAATCCATAAAACCACTCCTAGGGGCTACTAAGGTGTCTAAGGAGTGAGCTTGTGGAAGGAGATGAATTCCAACATCACTAGTCTTGAGTGATGGATTGGGGATGAAGTCTAATATCACCACTATGTATACCATGTGGGTGTGTGAAGGTGTGTTTGTTACCACTGATGTGAAAGCAAATCAACTAACTAAATGCTTTTTCAAAATGAGACTACCCTTAATTGTGCTTTTGAAAATGAAATTTGATTCTAAGTGCATTTTGAAAATAAAACTAGGTCTGTATGCCTTTTTGGAAAAAGAAAAGTATTCTAGAAAGCATGGAAACAAGCAAGCCAAAGTGTGTGTGAAGAAATAAATTTGACAATTTAACTAAGTGCATTGGAAAGAGATTGAAACTCTAGTTTAAGTGCTTGAAAGATATTGAAATTGATTGTACAAAATAAATTGAATGCTATGCTAAAATATGTGGAAAGGAATTAAAAACTTAGTCTATAAGCATGAAAGAAATGGAAATTTGATTTGTGCAAAAAGAGATGTAAATGAAATGGAAATTTTATTTGTGCGAAAATATATGTAAATGAAATTCTTAAAGATGTAAAAAGGAAATAAAAACCTAATCTAAAAGCATGAAAGGAATGGAAATTGATTTGTGCAAAAAGAGATGTAAATGAAATGCTTAAAGATGCAAAAAGGAAATAAAAACCTAATCTAAAAGCATGAAAGGAATGGAAATTGATTTGGATGAAAAGAGATGTAAATCCTAGTGTAAATGATACAAAAATAAATTGAAATGATTAACCTAAATGCAAATTTGGAAAAGAAATTGAAATGAATTTTGAAAGAGATTTGAAAATGACATGAAAGAAACAAGGAAATCTAATCCTAAATGTAAATTTGGAAAATAAATTGAAATGAATTTGAAAGAGAATGGAAATATAATATGAAAAATACAAAGAATTTTAATCCTACATGCAAATTGGTAAGGAAATTTTAAGATCCTAATCTAAGCACATTCAAAAAGGAGACTTGAAAAGGAATTTGATATGGAAATGAAAGTGATTACAAACATATTATTCTAAGTGCATTTGCAGAAGGAATTTGGGGGAGAATAACTCTAAAATATTTTAGAGTAACTTGAAACCCTAACCTAATTTTTTTGAAAGGATATGTCACCACATAAGGTAATGTATTTTCTAGTGAACTACGTTTGCAAATAAACAACAAAACAAGAAGTTCTGAGGAGAATACCTAGTTGCTGAAGTGTTGTCTAAGCTTCTTGATGTCTCTACTATGCTACCCTACTATTTTAGGATTTTTTTAGATAGTCTATCTGTATTCATAGGGTGACCTATGAATTGGATCCTGATTCACAGGCTGAAGGGCGAATTGGGTATAGGAGCTTGAAACTCCTATTCTACTGACCTAAGATGTTCATCAAGGTTTTTGGGATTTTGTTCTACTCTTAGGGTACTTGCAACAACAAGAAAAAACTAAAAATTGAATTATATTTTTAATAAAACTAGTCTAACACAACTTTTGTGGGGATCCAATAGGGTGTTCTAGAATTAAGCTACCAAAATATGTCATATACAAAACATAAATTTCTCATAATGCTAATTTTTATTCATGAAAGAATACTTTTAGGTTACAAAATGGATCTCCCTATTTTATTCATGAACATGCAACATCCTGATGATATATTTTAGAACTCCTCAGTGAAGGTGGGCTTCTATGTGTGTGGGCCACCAGTAGTCTGCTGGTGTGTGTTATTTTACACCTATTTTAGGGCCTAAAAAAGATCGTTAGTTCCTTTGGGGGTCTGCCTTGGTCAAACCCTATGATATGGAAGGTGTAGTAAAATGATATCCAAATAGGATGGGACTCAAGTTGCGCTAATGAGTCCAATATCCTCTCATGAGAAGAGGTGGTACTGTATAAGATCTACTACTAGGCTATCTAGGCATTTGCTTCACTCTTGGATAAGCTTAATCAATAACGACAATTACTGTGTGCACTAATTATGTGAGCTTTGTGAACAAATGCATCTAATTCTATCCTACTTCAAAGGTCCCTTTCGATGATGAATTCTAAAAAACTAGTCTCAAAAGTAGGAGATTTTCTAGTAATGAAATCCAAAAAACCACTCCTGGGGGCTACTAAGGCGTCTAAGGATGAGATGGAGGAAGGAGATGAATTCCAACATCACTAGTCTTGAGCGATGTATTGGGGATGAAGTCCAATATCACCACTATATATACCATGTGGGTGTGTGAATGTGTGTATGTTACCATTGATGTGAAAGAAAAGAAACTACCTAAATGGTTTTTCAAAATGAAACTAGCCCTAAGTGCGCTTTTGAAAATAAAATTTGATTCTAAATGACTTTTAAAAATAAAACTAGGTCTGGATGCATTTTTTGAAAAATAAAAGTATTCTATAAAGCGTGGAAACAAGAAAGCCGAAGTGTGCATGAAGAAAGAAATTTTACAATTTAACTAAGTGCATTGGAAAGAGATTGAAATTCTAGTTTAAGTTCTTGAAAGAGACTACAATTGATTGTACAAAAAAATTGAATGCTATGCTAAAATATTCGGAAAGGAATTAAAAACTTAGTCTATAAGCATGAAATAAATGGAAATTTTATTTGTGCAAAAAGAGATGTAAATAAAATGCTTTGAAAAGAGATGTAAATGAAATGGAAATTTTATTTGTGTGAAAAGATATGTAAATAAAATGCTTAAAGAGGTGAAAAGGAAATAAAAACCTAATATAAAAGCATTAAAGGAATGAAAATTTGATTTGGATGAAAAGAGATGTAAATGAAATGCTTAAATATGTGAAAAGGAAATAAAAACCTAATCTAAAAGCATGAAAGGAATGGAAATTGATTTGGACGAAAAGAGATGTAAATCCTAGTGTAAATGATACAAAAAGGAATTGAAATGATTAACCTAAATGCAAATTGGGAAAAGAAATTGAAATGAATTTTTTAAAGAGATTTGAAAATGACATGAAAGAAACAAGTAAATCTAATCCTAAATGAAAATTTGGAAAATAAATTGAAATGAATTTGAAAGAGAATGGGAATATAATATGAAAAAGATAAAGAATTTCAATCCTACATGCAAATTGGTAAGGAAATTTTAAGATCCTAATCTAAGCGCATTCGAAAAGAAGACTTGAAAAGGAATTTGATATGGAAATGAAAGTGATTACAAACATATTATTCTAAGTGCATTTGTAGAAGAAATTTGGGGAAGAATCACTCTAAAATATTTTAGAGTAATCTGAAACCCTAACCTAATTTTTTTGAAAGGATATGTCACCATATAAGGTATGTATTTTCTAGTGAATTTATTTTGCAAAGAAACAAAAAAATAGGAATTTCTAAGGAGAATACCTAGTTACTAAAGTGTTTTCTGAGCTTCTTTATGTCTCTGTTGTGCTACCCTACTATTTTAGGATTTTTGAGATAGTTTGTTAGGATTCACAGGGTGACCTACAAATTGGATCCTGATTCATAGGTTGAAGGGCAAATTGGATGTAGGACATTGAAACTCTTATTTTACTAACCTAATATTTTTGTCAAGGTTTTTTGGATTTTGTTTTACTCTTAGGATATCTACAACAAAAATAGAAAACCAAAGATTATGTTAGATTTTGTAATAAAAATAGTCTAACACAACTTTTGTGGGGGTCCCACCGAGTGTTCCAGAATGAAGTTGCCAAAAGACATCATATACAAAACATAAATTGCTCATAATGCTGATTTTTATTCATGAAATAATGCTTTTAGGTTACAAAATGGATCTCCCTATTTTCTTCATGAACATGCAACATCTTGATGATATCTTTTAGAACTCCTCAGTGAAGGTGGGCTTCTATGTGCACGGGCCATCGATAGTCTATTGGTGTGTGTTATTTTACACCTATTTTGGGGTCTACAAAAGATTGTTAGTTTATTTGGGGGCCTACCTTGGTCAAGCCCCATGATTATGAAGATAAATTGACTCAAATATAAATAAAAATATAATGAAAGTTGTTGGAAATTGAAGGAAATGTTGTAGAAACTATAAATAAAGGATACCTACTAAATTTATTGATGTGGACCTGTTGTATGGTCAATTCACAGGGTAGCCTATGAATATAAACTTGGATTCATAGGGTGGGGGGTGAATTGGTGTCTAAGTGGCTTCTATTGGATATCCTCTATCTGGATGGGCTCCAGGAGTGATATTGAGTTGATTTCATGGTGCAAAGTCATCAAATGTAGTTTTGGTACCATTTTTGTAAAGTTTTGGTAAGTTGACAAGAAGGGGAGAGAGAGCTAAAATGAGGGGGAAAAACCTTTATTTATAGGAAAGGCTAAGGTCAGGGGGTGGTTAGATGAACCATACCTTAGAGTTAGCATCTATTGAGGTTAGGTTAGGCTTTTGGGGAGGTTTCAAGCCCACATGCCCTAAAATAATATCCCATCCTTATATATGATTGAGGAATGGTTAGAGTTAGCTAGGGTTAGCTAAGTTCTAGGTTAGGTTTGGGTTTAGTTAGGGTTTCTATAAATATCCTAACTAATTCATGGTGCACACATGTGTGAGGATGTGTTTAGGGATAATTATATCATGAACCCTAATTAACTTTTTAGTAATGATAAAGTGCATGTTTAGTGAAAGTCACTTGTAAATTAGAATCCTAATTAGCTTAATTAGGATTTTTAGTTGGGAATGGTTCCATGGGGTCATAATTAGGTGTAGGGAAGGGCTTAAGTAGCATTAGGGAGCTAGTATATGGCCTCCTAGTGTGTAGAAGGTGTTTTGGGCATGTTTTACATAGTTTTTAAAGGTTTGGAGTCTACGAGTGACTAAGGTAGCCTATAGATGACTACAATGACCTACGATGGCCTATGTGAGCCTAAAAGTGTATATGTAGCTCAATATATAGGTATGAGCATGTGTGACTTTTGAGTGTCTACAAGTTGTTTACTTGTGGTCCAAGAAACTAGCTTAAATAGTAGATATCCTTTGAGCCTAGATGAAGAGAAAAGAAGTTACCTTTCATATTTCATTAAACTTACTAACCATAGTTTAATTATGTGAGACCTAATATTAATCAAGAACGTTAGTAATGAATTTTTTTTTTTAGTATTTCCACCAAGGCATTTTAATACCACACCACTATTTTGTATAGCATGTCAAAGAACATGTTCTTCTAGTTTTTATGGTAGTTTTTCTATATTTTTAAAATCCTGTCATATTATCAAACCATGGCTTCAACATAATTAATGATATTCTTAATTAGAAATGTACTAATATATTGTGATTTTATAGAAGAAATATATATATATATATATATATATATATATATATATATATATATATATATAAAAGAGAGAGAGAGCATATGTTAGCAAATGGATAATATTTGATAATTACACTCTTAATATATAAATCAATAAAGTATTCTCAAATAATATACCATGGCTCAAATAACAAAGATACACAATGTATTCAAATGGATGAAAAATGTATTATAGTAATAATATTCAAACACAATTTATTTCTTACAATCTCCCTTATAATACCCACATAAAATTATTACAAAGAGTCTCTCTACATATCATATTTAATTATATCTTCTTCTCCTCAAATTCATACTAGATATAGCTCTTCATATTTCTCTTATAAAAATGCTTTATTAACCTTCTAATAAAGACAAAACCTAATGATTACATGAAAATTCCAAGTAATGTATTTACCAAGTAATTGAAAGATCCCAAACATTATAATAATTTCCAACATGTCCTTGTATTGCATTATTTGGTGTGGGGTCAATCTCTTACTCTAGTTTTGACTATTCAAATTTGACTTCAGTACTAACTTTGGCTCTTACTTTCTTGTTTTAGCTATTTTCAAACATTACTATTTCATATGTGCATATATGTTACAATAGTTGTAACTGGTATGTATCATAATTTTGACTTTAGTATTTCTTTTTTCACATTTAATATCACATATCACAACATTCCTATTACAAAATTAATATTAGTGTTGCCTATCATAAATTCTCTTTTATCAAATTATCTCATAAACCTAAGATATTTACATTTATTGTTTATATCCGATATAATAAGTTCTTTAATTTCTAACTCTCTTTCACTACATCCCATTTTAGTACCAACTACTTATGCGTGCCTTTGAAATTCATCTTTATCCTCATGTCTATTTTCATTTGAATGCAATAATTCATCACAAAAATATTTATCATAACTTGGACCATTATTGATAAATTCTAAATGACTTATACCATCATTATCCTTATCACAATTTGAAGTATTCAAGTCACTAACAACACATTGTCTATAAATTCTGATAATTTGGCATACATTTTTACCAACACATTCTACACAATTAAAGAAAAAAATTTATGTGCAAGCATTATCATGAGAACATATGAAATTTTCACTCTCAAACTCTCAAAGAATCAAATCATATATATATTTTTAAGAAACCTATCTAGTGCTATCCTTGTTATGATCAACAATATTTGAATATTTTTTAACAAAAAATGAACTATCATTGTTATCAACTCTAGCATTTTGGCTTTCATCACAAATATTAATTGTTTCACAAATATTTTTTGCATCATGAAAATTCTCTATGTAGACACTAACATCACGTCAATCTAATTAGACTACAATGATGTATTCTTATCAACACCATATGGCCACCTTGGGCAACCCTTAGTGGTTAAATAGTGGTCCTAACAACTTTTGGGAAGGTTTACCCCACTTTTGAGAAGTTTTGGTCCATGTATCCATGGTTGTACCACCTTAGGATGACCACAGTTTATGGTCATCCTACCCAGGGATGACCACCAAAAAACATCCCTGGGTGGGACAACCATGGCCTAGTCCCATAAAAAAGTCATTGGTGGGATAAATGACAATAAAATTCTACCATTTATCCCACCCAATGATTTGTGATATATTGAGGGCCTATCAAATCCATCACAACCTGTAAATTGGAGGCCCAAATTGGAGGCTTCTCCCACCCAATGCATGGCAAGGGTTTTGACAAATGGTGGCACATGCATTGCATGACCTAACTTTCCCATTTGACCTTGTGGCTCTCTTGGGCTATAAATTGAATTCATTCCACCCAATTTAAAAAAGAAGAGGTCTTTGCAATATTTTACAATGAAGTGCTACCGAGATTCACTCTCCCTTTCACCTGCATATTTACCATTGAAATATCCATCCATAAAATGAGGTTTGCAAGAGATCCCAAATATGTGCATCCATTCCAAAAACCATCCATTTATATGAATTATATCACCAAATATAATGACAATACTCCTAGGAATAGTTTGAAATATATCCCAGAGGAATTGGTCATAGAAACCACCAAGTTTGGTGGTCGTCCCCACATGGGATGGTTAACAATACCAATTGGAACACCCAGGGATCGCCATGAATCTACATACAATTTTGGATAAATTTTAGCATAGGTCATTTCTAGAGTAGTTTATATACATCATACTAAAATTTAGTGCCATTTTGAGGATTTTTGCACCTTCAATTAGGTTTTTCATTCTAACAATCCCAATTGAAACGCCCAGGGATGACCATGTATTTTGCATATAATTCCCTTTATGTTTATGCATAGATCATATCTAAAGTAGATAATAAGCATTATACTAAGTTTTGGTATAATTTGGAATAGTTCTGCATAACCTACTTCACCTTTTATATTCATTGTTGCATGTATATTTTTGATTTCATGTTAATATACACGTGTAGATCCAAGTATTTCAGCATGTAAGGAAGGAACTAAAAGTTTGAATATGGATAGATCATCGTAGCGGTACCAAAAACCTACTCTTAAATTCATGAGTGCGAGGAAGACAGTGAAGTGCACCTTGAGTTTATGAAAGGATTAGATCCTTTGAACTTCTATAATGAATTATATCAATTCGTCAAGGGGATGTTTTATAATCGTGTATTTGGAAAATGTATTAATAAGAGAACCCTCATTTATTTCACATATTTGTCATCATATTTACATCAATGCCACTTTTATATGCTTAAATAAATAGGTGCATTTCATTTCCCTTTGCTAGGTGCACCATTTTTTTACTCTACAATGGAGATCACGGTGGGACCCCTATCCCATTTTATTTTTGCAAGTTTTAACTCTGATTTTGTTTTTTTAATATTGTAGGTTTTGGCTATTCTGGGCTAAAACGACCCCTAATTTCCTAATTGGAACACCTAAGGATGGCCACAACAACTGTCCCACCCAGGGACAACCCCCAAATTTGTAACTATACCACCCTGGGACAACCACAAAAAAGGGAGCTTGTAGCTCAAATTGACATAAACAACATCTTAGGCTTTTAATACGAGTATCTAGACCTTTAATTTGCATTATTACTATTTAGATAAGGTTAGATTTAATTTTTTTTTTTTTATGTTTTTTCCTTGGTTTTTGAAAAGTAGATTTCAATTTTTATTAAAAATAACAAAAAGAAAATAAAAATAGGAAAAGAATAGCTTAAGCATGCATTTACGGGGTTTGATTATTTGCAACCTACCTAAAAATTAGGTTGCCATATAGGGTATGCATTTTATAGGTTCCATCATTTATTCAAATACTTCTAAAAGTGAAACATTATTTTGCATTTAGTCAAGGTTCATTGAGTGTTTTTTTTTACTTTCTTTAATTATAAAAGGAACCACACACCACGTCACATTTTAACATTAGTGAGTTGGAACTTCATTCCCAACCACTAATAGAGACCAATGATAGTGGCATTCATATCCACCCATTGGATCGCATGATACGAACCCTATTTTTTAGCCAAAGATAACTCCAAGAACCGTCTTAGCCATGGAAAATAGCATACATTCCTCTTGAGACAATGTATCACTACCAACGGTCAATATGGGTGAGGACTGGTAGGACCTGTGCTCTCTGACTAGGTATGGGATTCATCTCCATACTTTGGTTGGTTTATGTAACCAGAATTCATTACTGATTGTTGAGTTGCAAGTATACATGTGAAATACTTTAAACAAATTGAGAATTACATCAAGCATCTTCAAACACATGAAAAGAGATTTCTTTGAAAACAATAAAAAAAATACACCAAACAGTTTTTAGGGAACACATAAATATTTAAAAGATATAAACACTTGTATTATTATGTTTTTTCATTCCTGTATGTTACATAATTAAAATTTATAAAAGAGATAATCATGTAGGGTTTGGAATAAAGTAGCTATGGTATGTACCCACAACAAAGTCCACTCAAGGGCTGAATCTATAGAGAGTAGGCAAGGAGACATAGATCATCTCCAATTTGACCCTAAGGATATGATTATACCTCCTTGGTGGTATCCTACTCACCCAAGTCCTAGAATATCAAATCAAGAACCTAACCTACAAGGGACCCCTACGTGGGACACCCCTATAGGTATTGGTCCTAATAAGGGAACATACTTTCCAGATATAGACACTTCACACGCCTTCTTTCAAGAATAGAAAATGCACATTGAGGCATAAACAAATAGAGCAATACCATGCATTCATGTACCTTCTTGGTCTACTTCACACACATATGTGCAAGATCAAGAGTATACACCATGGGCAGGGCCAAATGATCAAAATATGCCCTTAAATTGCCCTACTAGATCTTAGTAATATAAGTACCAAGATGAGTATGATACTCATTGCTTTGGGTGAGAAAATTTAGCCCTTACCTTCTTCATTTATAAAGGAAGACTTGAGGATAACCCTGATTATCCTCGGTCTCACTATTCCATGCAAGCATGATGTGCTTCTACACTAGCTGAGTATAAATAACATCTATTTAAGACTAAACCTCAAGTGAACACACCCTCTCTCGATTGAGGGAAGCTCATAGTTGACCTTTTAGATCCTCTTAAGCAAGATAGGCATCATGGAAGTAGTTCTAGGGCTAATAGACCTTGCATGACTAATTAGATAAACCAAGTTGTTAAAATATATGCTAACCACCAAAATCAATTCAATCAGTTTCAGCTGGATAAACAATGCTTGGACCACCAACATTAGTTAGAGAAACAAAGGATTGAACAACAAATCCATGAGTTGTTCCAAGAGACCTTATGCAATGGGGTCCTTACCCCAAGTACTCATAGATAGGGGGTTAATCAGAAGTAACCTAATTTTAATAAAAATAAGCTTCCTAGGACTAACCAAATGTTGCCTCCTTGACCTCCTAGGCCTAATAAGGACACTCATCCTAGGAAAAACATAGATCGCCTTTTGTGGGCATTTTTTCCTCCTTGTAGGCCAATTTAAGAAACACCTTACAGAGCCTATGATGATATGGAACTAGAAGAGGAATACCTAGAAGTAACTTATGGAGGTATGGTTGATGACCATCAACCACCATGCCATATGCTTGATATTACTTGCCCTCCCTCATAGGTCCAAATAAAAGAATAGGATATAAATTCTTTTAATGCATATAAAGCATTACTTGAGCACATGGAAATAATAGAAAAAACAACCATTGGGTTTGGTCTTCAAAATCCTACTTTGCACTAGATTCGTAGTCAATCGCTTCACCCATAAATACCTTCCCCTCCATAACCAGAGCATTTAAAAATACCCAATATAGATAGATTGAAATGAGAGGAATATGCACAGGAGCATGTTACTAGGTTTATAAATGCTTCAGTATATAGGATAATGATGTCTTACTTCTATGAAATTTTTTGATTAACCTCTCTAACCCAGCCATAGAGTGGTACATTAAACTCCTAAGGCACAACATCCATAGCTTTGAATAATTTGTGAATGCATTCCTAGAATATTACCTTTAGCACTAAGTGAAAGATGACTTTCATAGACCTCACGCGGTTGAAGCAGTATGATGATGAGTTAATCATGAATTATGGTAATAGGTGGTGAACACTTCTTGCTAAGCTACCATACCTACTACCAATTTTTGAGTTGAATCACATGTTTTCCAAGAGTTGTTTAAAGACAATTTTATTATTGCTACAACTCCAACAATACCAAACTCTTAAATATGCTCTAGAATAGGCTAGAAAATTTGAATAAATCAGAATTTTTGAAGGGGAGATCACAAAACCCCGTAAAAAAGAGTGGAATAAGAACACAAAGGTCAATTTGACACAACCAAAGTTGGTAGTAGTTAATCAAGTTTCCATTAGCATTCCATGACCTATGTAACCAATGTTGCATTAGAAGGTAAACTATCAGGCTCAACCTCCTCTTGCAAGTTACAATAACAACACTCAGGTGAATCAAGGTTAAAAAAACAACATTTCCCTAAGTGACAATTTATGCCCTTCACTGAGTCTATGGATTTCCTATTCGATTGTCTATGTGCAGCTAAAGTAATTACTCTACCTGATATCCAACCTATAGATCTGAGTATGGGTAAACCAAAGTCCATGGGACATTGTGAATACCTATATTTTAAGTAACATACGTAGAATGGGTATGACATGCAAACATGGTACGATTTCAAAAACCTAGTACAAGACACGATTGAGAGGAATTATATTCAAGTTTATAAACCTCTTGAAACAAGTAATCAACAAATGGGTGTCTTTAAAGACCCATTTTCCAATCACGAGGTGCAGGAAAATCAATCAAAATAGGTAAACGAGGTCCATATGAGACCCCATCAATAAGGGTTCATTGGGATGGTTGGCATTGTGACAAGGAATAAGCATTATCTAAATCAAGTTGCACCACCTACATCTTCAAATAATATTACCTCCACATCACAACCTCCACCACCTCTAGTGTAAAGCCTTCCACTTTGTTCAGTGGTCATTATAAAATGTAAGCTTACTCAAAACTTGCAAACAACATTGGATTAAATCTCTATCTATGAACTTATTCAACAGTCTCCACCTCATCGAGAAGATCTTATGGATATCCTTAAGTTTATTGTACTGCATCCCCAAGAGTCTAACTCATTTATCAATTTCATGGGGTACATTCAACGGTGTAAAGAGCTAGTAATCCTATTTTTGAACATGAACTCAAACCAATATCAAGTGACACAGTTGATCCTCCCTTACACATCATTGCATGTGTGAATGGAAAACCTTACAAAAGAGTTCTAATTGACACTGGTTCTTCAAGCAATATCATCACTACAAATACTCTCCAATATCTAGGTCTTCTAGCGTCCCACATTGTTGCATCTACATATACCCTTAGAGCATTCAATGATACTCTATGATCAATAGTCGACACTATAGTCTTACCTATTTAGGTGGGATATAAAACCATACCAGCATTGTGTCACATATTAGAGGGTGCAATGGCATATAATATATTGCTAAGAAAACCCTATAATAGGGACATGAAGTGCATGCCATCCATAACTCACCAATGTTTGAAGTACACTCACGAAGGGCAACTACATGTTGTCTTCACAAACCTTGAGATATTCAAATAATGCAACTTGGTACAACTCATCCCTGAGTCGAACTTTCCATAAAATCATTTGGACTTCCAATCAAATACGTCCATTCAAGGTTCGACTCCTTTATCATCACCTTCCATTGATCCATTACCATATTCTTCTATACCACCTTAATTTTTGGCACCTTAATATATACCTTCATCATTGTTGAATCCTCCACAAAGGAACATGTTGAAGAGGGTTGTTGATGATATCCCTCCAACCATCTCTACCATTTCCACGAAAGATATTCCTAGTCTAGCATATGAGGAACCACCTCATGAGGTAAGCATTGAGTCATCTCAAGCCTCACTTTCATCTCCTCCATTCTCACCATCCTAGGTCGTAGTCCATTTAGCTACTACAGGTTTAGGAGAGTACCTAGTAAGGAATATTACAATAGTTCCATCCATAAAGATAATATTGAATATGGGATGACCACATCTTCCCATAGGTACCATTGTACCTCTAGGCATACCTCCCAATCAAATGAAATTCATATATGAGGGCATTGAATATGGTACAGAACCATCTACTTAGTAAGAAGAGGATGAAGAACCCTTTTATGAGGACATTAATTATATGTCCAATCCTAACTATGCCATGTGATATCTCCATCATTGCCATTGGTATGGCTATGGTTTAGGGTTGTACGAATAAGGTACTCACATTCCTTGCTAGCTGTAATATCAATTGCCATATGATAAATTTATCTTAGAACACAACAAGCCTATGCCTCTCAACATACTCATAGAAAGTTTAGAGTGCCTAGGTTTGAACATAGGGATGATCTTGCATGTAATCCTTACACTAATTCTAATCATTTCCACTATTTGGGGGATTATTTTTCTACAAATATGATAGATCAAGGGATATCTCATGATTTCACATGATCCTATGAAGAAGGTGAAGGTTCGCATACTCTTCCATATGACAATGAGGAAGAGGATCAAGGTTCCCCTTATGAATGGACAACCGATGATGAATTAAATTATGACATAACACCCATTAACTCCCCTAGTTTATATGAAGAGTATGAGAGTATCATCCCAGTGGATGATGAAGAAGAAATCTATTTTCATGTTTTCCCATTACAACATCCCATTTGGTGACATCTTTTACCACTCGAAGAGCAATATTGCACTCTTACACATCGAACACCTTAGATCGTTCCACCTCCAACGTAACCATCCCCATAAGTCTTGTGAGAACCTCTTATCAATAGACCCAACCTCCCATCCAACGAAGATCATCCATCCATCCATAGATAAAAATGCCCAAAGGTATCTTTAAACCCTTTGGTCACCCAAAAAGCCCCAAAGGTACCCATACATCCTTTGGTCACCCAAAAGCCCCAAAGGTACCCATAAATCCTTTGGTCATCCAAAATGTCTCAAAGGTATCTATAAAAAATTTGGTCATCCAAAAACCCCCAAAGGTATCCATAAATCCTTTGGTCACCCAAACATTCCAAAAGGTACCCATAAACTCTTTGGTCACCCAAAAATACCCAAAGGTACCCATAAATCCTTTGGTCACCCAAAAAAACCCAAAGGTACCCATAAACCCTTTGGTCACCCAAAAATCCCCAAAGGTACCCATAAACCCTTTGGTCACCCAAAAAGCCCCAAAGGTACCCATAAATCCTTTGGTCACCCAAAATACCCAAAGGTATCCATAAATCCTTTGGTCATACAAAACACCCCAAAGGTATCTATAAACCTTTGGTCACCCAAAAAGCCCCAAAGGTACCCATAAATCCTTTGGTCACCCAAAAAGCCCCAAAGGTACCCATAAACCCTTTGGTCACCCAAAAAGCCCCAAAGGTACCCATAAACCCTTTGGTCACCCAAAAATATCCAAAGGTACTCATAAACCCTTTGGTCACCCAAAAATCCCCAAAAGGAATCTATAAACCCTTTGGTCACCCAAAAATCCCCAAAGGTACTCATAAACCCTTTGGTCACCCAAAAATCCCCAAAGGTATCATAAATCCTTTGGTCACCCAAAATTTCCCAAAGGTACCTATAAACCCTTTGGTCATCCAAAAAGCCCCAATGGCATCCACTAAGCCCATTGGTCAAATGTGTATATATATTAATCAAAATATAAAAACATCATTAAAATAATAAAAATATAAAAATATTGCATTACATTTCATATCGTTGCATTATACAATCACTTGCATTCAACATACCCATCATTGCATTTTGCATTTTAGAGTTTCTCATACATGTCCAACACTAGGTCTGTACACTAGCCATCCTTCAAAATCAACTTTGTCAAATATCATTAATAACACCCATCTACATTACAATTATCATTTCAATTTACATTTCCCACATTTCGTATGTGTGTCTATTTCTATTCACCTAGTCATTTGTTATAAGGTGTCATTAGGGTTTTTGGTCACTCAACTGTCTCTAGATTTCTTTTCAGATTTTGTAGAAAGCTATCATGATTTTTAGAATATAGAGTCTTACTTTTATTACACCTCGTATACATAAAAATCTCAACACATTTTCACATTAATAAATCCAAGTTTCGCACAAGTAAATATGAAACCTACAAAGTGGTCCTTGTTACCTTAAGTGAAAAGTTTACCTTGTTCACCCCCCTATGCGTATGGTTCAAAATGTTAAGAATTGACAAAAGGAAAAGCTACTCCCTACCCAAAGCAATAAAAGTTCCTTAGCCCATGCCAAATCTGGGCAAGTATCCAAAGAAGCAAAAAATACAAAAGCAAAATGTACAATAAATAGTGGTTCTAACCACTATAAAAATCCCTTGCTCACAAAATAAAAATAAGCAAATCCTTGGAGAAATTAAAAAAGAAAAGAAAATAAGGGAGTACTAAACTTGAATCCCTAGAATTGTTAGTCTTACAATGACACTGAGAGGGGGGGGGTGAATCAGTGTAGCTTTTTAAACTTGAATTTATAGCTCTTAATACCGCAACAATTAAAACTTATTACTAGATACAACAAGTATAACAAAAGAGCATCACACAACACAAGATTTAACGAGGTTCATCAAAGTGGCTACTCCTCAAAAATTGACTGCTTGGACTACCATCCAAATCCAGCCTTTGCAAAGCACCAAATTTACAATCAAATTACCAGCACCCATTGTAAGGAGCACCAACCCCTTATTTATCTGCACCAAAAGAAAGGAGCACCAACCCCTTATTTATTTGCACCAATAGAAAGGAGCACCAAACCCTTATTTATCTACACCAATAGAAAGGAGCACCAACCCCTGATGCCAAGCTGCAACCTGGACTTCAATTTGAATTTATAAGTTTGACAGTAAGATACCTTTGCTTTTGTAAGACCCTGACTGGTCTTCTTCACCTTTGCGTTCTCTGCGCACTCTGCTTTCTCTACGCAATCATAGCAGCACCTGGTCAAAATTCAACCTTTTCACTCTCTGTGCACTCTGCTCTCTCTACGCAATCACTTCACACACTTTGCTTTGTTACAGTCGAACTTCACGATCGTCTTCTCCCTTTTGCGCACTCTACTCTCTTTACAAATTTTGCACTTAGCACGATTCAACACGACTTGCTCTCTACACACAACGAACGTATTTCACACACATTCGACTCCACTTCAATTCTCCAAATAGCCCTCCTTTTATAACAATATTTTTTATGATGAAAACCCTAATCTTAGTCGACTGTAAACCCTAATATTAGTAAGATTTCATAACAACTATAAATCCTAATTTTAGTCGGCTGTCATCGGTCTTCACGGCTTCAACTCAAGAAGATGTTTGGTTTATCGATCGCTTGATGATTTCATTTTGAACAGACCCTATAACCACGATACTGACTTTTGATCACTCTTCATATTTTAGCAGTATGAAATCACTCTATAACTGCCCTTGTAAATGTCGTAGTGATGTCGTTCCACTGTCATACTTCTCATTTTAGTCGAGTTCTCCTTCTTGACTTGTGCATTTATGACCTGTCATGAAATTGTGACATTTTTGCCTCTGTAGCTTCTTTTGTTGCTGTTGTCATGCAAATACAACATGTCACGATATCGCTACACTTTGACCTTCGTACGCTTTCTCTATTCTTTTGTCGCAATATCATGACATTTTTGCCTTTGCAGACTTCGTCTTTTCTTTCTTCACGATATCGTGACATTTTCGCCTTCGTATACTTCATCTTTGCTTTTGTCATGATATCCCGACACTTCTGCTTCCATAGACTTCGACTTTGCTTTTGTCATGATATCACGACACTTCTGCATCCGTAGTCTTCAACTTAGCTTTTATCACAAAATCGTGACACTTCTACTTCCATACTTAGCTTCTTTGCTTTTGTCATGAAATCGTGACACTTCTGCCTTCGAAGTCTTCTTCTCTGCTTTTGTCGTGAAATTGTGACACTTCTACTTTCGTACTTTTACTTCTTTGATTTTGTCATGAAATCGTGAAACTTCTGCTTTCGAAGTCTTGGTTTCTGCTTTTGTCGTGAAATCGTGACAGTTCTACTTCCATATGCTTCCTCTCTTTCTTTGGTCACAAAAATACATGTCACGATATCACGACACTTTTCAAACTTACTTTCTCTCTCCTATTTTAGTCGCGAAAATGTGATATGTCGCGAAATCGTGACACTTTTCCAACCTACTTTCTCTCTCCTATTTTAGTCATGAAAATGCGACATGTCATGAAATCGTGAAACTTTTCTTACTTGTTCTCTTTCTTCAAACTTGTCGCAAAATTGTGACACTTTTTCTTGCTTTCTCTCTCTTCCAACATGTCGTGAAATCGCAATAGTTTTTCCACTTGTCTTTTTCTCTTCCAACATGTCGCGAAATCGTGATAGTTTTTCCTACTTTTTCTCTCTTCCAACATGTCATGAAATCATGACATTTTTTCCTACTTTTTCTCTCTTCCAACATGTCATGAATTCACGACAGTTTTTCCTATTTTTTCTCTCTTTCAACATGTCACGAAATCACGACAGTTTTTCCTGCTTTTTCTCTCTCTTTCAACATGTGAAATCGTGACAATTTTTTTTGCCTGCTATATATGTCGCGATATCACGACACTTTTCTTGTCTTTTTTTTTATCTTTTGCATATGGGCCACTTCGGTCTTCTTGGAAAATCACTGTACATACTCTGAATAACCTTTGAACTCCTATCTTCTGCATCTGAATAGCTTTTGAACTTCCCGTCCACTCGCATCACCGGATCTATGTGACTATGTTGACAACAATGACAATACTGTTTCTGCACCTTGCTCAACAATCTCCCCCTTTGGAATTTTTGGCAACACGTGCAATTTCCTGTAACTCTTCTCCCCCTTTCAAAATAATACCAAATGGCTACTGCAAACTCCCCTTGAGTCCATGCACAACATTCTCAGGCAAAATTTATTACACTTAGCAAAAATCATGAACATGAGCAAAAATATAATCAAATACTTAAATGCTCCCCCTGAGAATGTGCTCCCTGTAGCTAGTCAATTCTTGGGAAGTGTGACCACTCCTAATTTATTGCGAAGGTACTAAAAAATTTCCTTGGGCAATGGTTTTGTGAAGATATCTACTACTTGCTCTGTACTTGGAACAAAATCCAAATTAACCTCACCTTCCGCAACTTTCTCCTTCAAAAAGTGATACCTGATGCCAATGTGTTTTGTGCGTGAATGCATAACCGGATTCTTGGAGATGTTAATGGCACTGGTGTTATCACACTTAACTAATATTAGCTCACTAAAGCTAATACCAAGACTTTTCAGGGTTTGTTTCATCCATAATACCTACATACAACATGTTGTCGCTGCAATATATTCTGCCTTTACTATCAATAAAGAAATTGACTCTTGTTTCTTACTATGCCACATGACCAATTTGTCTCCAAGATAGAATGCACCTCCATTGGTACTCTTTCTATCATCGAAACCTCTTGCCCAATCTTAATTTGAATACGAAATAAGGGTGAAGTATTTACCTTTCAAATACCATAACCCATACTCCATAGTACCCTTGAGGTACTGAAGAATCCTCTTCACTGCTGTCACATGAGTCTCCTTGGGATTAGCCTGAAATCATGCTACTATGCATACTGCCTACAAAATATCTGGTCTGGTAGCTGTCAGGTACAAGTAAGCTCCCAATCATAGATCTATACATGGTTTGATCAATAGGTGGATATTTTTCATCCTTGCTCAACTTGCAACCTGTCTTCATGGGAGTGCTAACTTGCTTACAATCGTCCATTGTGAACTTTTTTAACATATCTTTCACATATTTAACTTGAGAAATAAATATGCCCTTCTTATTTTGATTAACTTGCAACCCGAGGAAATATGAAAGTTCACCAATCATTGACATTTCAAATTCTTTCTACATCTTATTTGCTAAATATTTACACGACTCATATTTGTTGCTGCCAAATATGATATCATCTATGTATACAACAAGAACAATAAGATGCCCATTTTCTATTTTGACATACAAATTACTATCCACCATACCTTTCTTAAACCCTTGTTGAGTGAGATAGTTTTCTAGCCTTGCATACCATGCTCGGGGTGCCTGTTTTAAGCCATATAATGCTTTCTTCAACTTGCAAACCAAGTTGGGATAATCACCAAGTTGGAAACCATCTGGTTGCTCAATATAAACCTCTTCTTCAAGTTTCCCATTCAAAAACGCTGATTTCACATCCATTTGATAAACTTTGAAATTCTTGTAGACTGCTAAAGCCAGAAACATTCTAATTGCCTCTAGTCTAGCTACTGGTGCAAAATTTTCCTTAAATTCAATGCCTTCAACTTGTGCATAACCCTTACATACCAATATTGCTTTATTTATGACTACCTGTCTGTCTTCATTCAATTTGTTTCGAAAAATCCATTTAGTCTCGATTATATTTTTATTTGCAGGTCTAGGTACTAACTCCCAAGTTTCATTTTTCTCGATATGATCTAATTCTTCATTTATTGCCTTCATCCAAATTTCATCTTTGCTTGCGTTAGCAACATTTTTGGGATCAATGCTGGATAATAGAGAGTAGTTACTTACTACTCTTCTTCTTTTCTGAAAACCAACTTTGGGGTCTCCAATTATTTGCTCTCTAGGATGATTTTTCTGCCAGCTGTCTATTTTGAATTTCTTATTTTCTTCCACTCCTAAATCACAACTTAAATCATTTGATTCAATTTTTTGTATCTTTTCCGTTTCGTTTTCCTCATATCCTTTAATAACCTCTTCATAAACTGGGTAGTTCTTTTCATAGCTAATTACTTGTTCTCTACCTTCATCAAATTTAACATCGACACTATCCACAATTTTCTTTAGCATCTTGTTGTAGCATTTGTAAGCTTTTATTTTTGACGAATAACCAACAAAAATACCTTCATCCGCTCTATCTTCAAACTTACCAAGATTATCTTTAGTTCTTTTGATGTAGCACTTGCTGCCAAAAACTTTGAGGTATTTTTCTGTTGCCCTTTTACCGAACCACAAATCATAAGGAGTTTTGCTTTCATGCGTTCTCAAAATGTACCTATTTTGGATATACACCACAATATGGACTGCTTCTTTCCAAAATCTGTCTACTACTCTACTTTCAGCCAACATAGTTCGTGCCATTTCTTGCACTGTCTTGTTCTTTCTTTCTACCACTCCATTCTGCTGAGGTGTCCTGGCTGCTGAAAACTGTCTCCTAATACCGTATTTTTCATAGTACTCTGTAAAATCCCTTGAAATGAATTCTCCTCCTCTATCTAATATTAAACATTTGATCCTCTTTCCTTTTTCTTTCCTAACTTGGTTTTTGAAAGTCTTGAACATTTCAAAAGCTTCTAATTTATGCTTCAAGAAAAATATCCATGTTATTCTGGAATAGTCATCAATGCACAACATAAAATATTTGTCACCATTTATGCTATGTGTTCTCATGGGTCCACATAAATCAGTGTGTATTAGTTCCAAAGGTTTGCTTATGTAGTACTTTTTTGTTTTGAATGTGACTCTAGTTTGCTTCCCATTTTGACATGAAGCACAAATGTTGTTTGCAGGTTTGCTGATGGTGGGAATATCTCTCACTGCCCTTTTTGAGTTGATTTTTACTAGATTATCAAAATTGATATGACCAAGTCTCTTGTGCCACAACCAAATTTCTTCTTCCTGTCCAATAAAACAAGCTCCTTCTGAAGTCTCTAAGAGCATGTACAGGTTGCCAGATGTCCTTGATCCAATTGCTATCAATTTTAAACTGTTTGTTTTTCTGACTTCACAACCCTCGCTTCTTAAAAACTACTTCATGACCTTTATCACAAATCTGACTTACGCTCAACAAGTTATGTTTCAGACCATCCACAAATAAGACTTCTTCTGACTTAATTTTTCCATCACTAATTTTTACTGAACCTTTGCCAACTATCTTAGCTCCATCATTATTTCCAAACTTTACTAAACCTCCTTCATATTTCTCTAACTTCTCAAATTTCTGTTTGTCACCTATCATATGACTGGAGCATCCACTATCAAGTATCCATGGTACATATTTATTTTGTTCTTTGAATGCTGTTTGCATGATTAAGGATTCCTTTTCTTCCTTCAGTTGCTCTTTTCCTTTCCACTTCGTTTTGATAGTAGTTTTGGGCTCTTGTTTTGTCTTTCCCTTATCAATAGTTTGTGCATGTTTTTCGGGAAGATTTCTATTTTGTCTCATCCTATATGGTTGAAATTTTCTTCCCTAAAACTGATTTGCTGTAAATGTATTTCTACAATTTCTTGCAATGTGCCCAAAATTATGACATTTATAACATTCTACTGTATAATTCATCAGAGGAGAAAAAACATTTCTATCGGTGAAATTCCTTGGTCTTACATTAAATTTGCAGTCTGATATTTTATGTCCATAACCATTGCATTTAAAATAGAAACCAAAAAAATGATAATTGAACCTGGGTGATGTTCTTTGCCATGATGTCGTAGGAGCCATAGGTCTTCTTCTTCTTTGATGTGTGACATTGGTGAATCCATCATTGTCAATTCTCCTTTCATGCCTGGCATGAGACATTTTTCCTTGATCAACCTGTTTCTTATCTTCATTCTTTATGGATTCTACATTTCTGGCCTTTGATCCACTTGATGATTCTCCTTCGATGAAACCTAGACCAAATTTGATACTTGCAGGCCTTTGGTCATTTAAGATCTTATCCAGCTTCATAGAACTTTCTTTACGTTTGTGATAACAACTAATTTTCTTATTCATCTCTTCTAGATGTTCTTCTTAAAACATCCACAAACAAGACTTATTTTGACTTAATTTTTTTGTCACTAATTTTAACTGAACCTTTGCCAACTATCTTAGCTCCATCATTATTTCCGAACTTTACTGAACCACCTTCATATTTTTGTAACTTCTCAATTTATGTTTGTCACGTGTCATATGACTGGAGCATCCACTATCAAGTATCCATGGTAAATATTTATTCTGTGCTTTAAATGTTGTTTGTATGATTAAGGATTCATTTTCTTCCTTAAGTCACTCTTTTTCTTTCCACTTCGTTTTGATAGTAGTTTTGGGCTCTTGTTTTGCCTTTCCCTTATCAATAGCTTGTGCATGTTTTTTGGGAAGTTTTTTATTTTGTCTCATCCTATTTGGTTGAAATTTTCTTCCCTAAAACTGATTTGATGCAAATGTACTTCTACAGTTTCTTGCAATGTGCCTAAAATTATGATAGTTATAACATTCTACTATATAATTCATCAAAGGAGAAAAAGTATTTCTATTGGTGAAATTATTTGGTCTTACATTATATTTGTAGTCTGAGATTTTATGTCCATAGCCTTCACATTTAAAACAAAAACCAAAAAAGAAATAATTGAACCTGAGTGATGGTCTTTGCCATGTTTTCATAGGAGCCATAGGTCTTCTTCTTCTTTGATGTGTGACATTGGTGAATCCATAATTGTCAATTCTCCTTTCATGCCTGGCATTATTGCTTTCTTTTGCATGAGACGTTTTTCCTTGATCAACCTATTTCTTATCTTCATTCTTTGTGGATTCTACATTTATGGCCTTTGATCCATTTTATGATTCTCCTTCGACGAAACCCAGACCAAATTTGATGCCTGTAGGCCTTTGGTCATTTATAATATTATCCAGCTTCATAGAAATTTCTTCGCATTTGTGATAACAACTAATTTTGTGATTCATCTCTTCTATCTGCATCCGTAAACCAACATTCTCTTCTTCTAGTTTGCAGCAATAATCTATTTTCACGGTAATTTGTACTTCGAGATATTCAAATATTTTTTTGTATTCTTTTGTCTATAATTTCAGGCTGGTTATGATTTTGTTTGCATCCTCAAGCTTTTTTGAAATTTTCTTATTCTTTTTCCTCTCTATTTTCCACTCTTCAAGTGCAGATATCAACTCACCTTCTAGATCTACTTCAGCCTCAGGGTTTTCACCACATACTTCAAAGTTCACTCCTTCTTCCTTTTTTGATTTTACTTCTTCAAATGCCATGAAAAGATCTTCACCTGTTTCCTCTTCAGAATCCTCACCGGAGCTGTCTTCTGATGAACTGGCATTCCTGGAGATGAAACTTTTCTTCTTGAAGTTGCATTTTCTAAAATTTGTTTTCTTCTTCCAGTCACTTCTTTCTTGGTGTGATCCTTCATCATTTTTGTTCTTCTCATTAAGTGGACATTTAGTCGCAAAATACCCAACACCTCCATAGTTGAAACATTTAAACGGTAGCTTTCCTCTATATTTTTCTTTTCCCATTTTTATTTTTCTAACAAAGTTTGCTTCCATTTCATCTGATGTCTCTTCTTACTCGGACTCTTGTTTTGCATTTTTATTTTTAAGGGCTTTAAAATCTGCTTCTCTATCTATGGGTTTATATCTTTTTATCCTCATCTCATATGCAGTCAAAGAACCATACATATCATCTATACTAAAATAATTTAGATTTTTAGCTTCTTCTATTGCTGAGACTTTAGAATCAAACCTTTGAGGAAGAGATCTTAATACCTTTTTCATGACGATAGAGTCTTCGATATCCTCACCAAGTCCTCTAATCGCATTAATGATTCCATTAACTCTCAGCATATATGCCTCAATGTTTTCATCGTCATTCATATTTAATGCTTCGAACTGAGTTCGATGTGTCTGTAACTTGGCCTCCTTGATATTATCATCTCCTTCATGAATACTCCTCAGTTTTTCCCATATTTATTTTGCTATTTTATAGCTCATGATATTTACTAGTTCACTATCTGCTAATCCGCACATGATAGCATTCTTTGCTTTTGAGTTATTTTCAAACTATTTTCTTTTTGTTAGCCTCTTTTGGAGGAGTGATGGGTATTGTGTATCCACTAACTACTGAATCCCAGATGTCATATCCCAAAGCATAAAGATATGTCTGCATCCTGATTCTCTAGAATGTGTAATTAGATCCATCAAACAATGGTGCTTTGTTTGATGAGAAGCCTTCATCACTTGCCATTGTGTTACTTCCAAGATCACCCTAGCCGGTTAAGCTTGTACAGGAACTTAGCTCTGATACCAATTGTTAGTATTATAATGACATTAAGAGGGAGGGGGGTGAATCAGTGTAGCTCTTTAAACTTGAATTTATAGCTCTTAATACCGCAACAATTAAAAATTATTACTAGATACAGTAAGTATAAAAAAATAGCATCACACAACATAAGATTTAATGAGGTTCACCAAAGTGGCTACTCCTCAAAAATTGACTTCTTGGACTACCATCAAAATCGAGCCTTTACAAAGCACCAACTTTACAATCAAATTACCAGCACCCACTGTAAGGAGCACCAACCCCTTATTTATCTGCACCCACTGTAAGGAGCACCAACCCCTTATTTCTCTGCACCAACAGAAAGGAGCACCGACCCCTTATTTATCTACACCAATAGAAAGGAACACCAACCCCAAATGCCAAGCTACAACCTGGACTTCAATTTGAATCTATAAGTTTGATAGTAAGATACCTTTTCTTTTGTAAGACCCTGACTGGTATTCTTCACCTTTGCTTTCTCTATGCACTTTACTTTCTCTATGCAATCATAGTAGCACCTGGTCGAACTTCAACCTTTTTGCTCTCTATGCACTCTACTCTCTCTATGCAATCATGTCATACACTCTGCTTCATTACAATCAAACTTCATGATCATATTCTCCCTTTTGTGTAGTCTGCTCTCTTTGCAAATTTTGCACATAGCATGATTCGACGTGACTTGCTCTCTGCGCACAACGACCGTATTTCACACACATTCGACTCTCCTTCAATTCTCCAAATAGCCCTCATTTTATAACAATATTTTTTATGATGAAAACCCTAATCTTAGTCGATTGTAAATCCTAATCTTAGTCGACTTTCATAAAAATTGTAAACCCTAATTTTAGTCGGTTGTCATCGGTATTCGTTGGCTTCAACTCAAGAAGATGTTCGGTTTATCCATTTCTTGATGATTTCATTCTGGATAGACCGTGTAACCACCATACTGACTTTTGATCACTCTTCGTATTTTAGCAGTATGAAATCACTTTGTAACTACCCCTGTAAATGTTGTACTAATGTCGATCCACTGTCATACTTCTCATTTCAGTCGGGTTCTCCTTCTTGAATTGTGCATTTATGACCTATCATGAAATTATGACATTTTTGCCTTTGTAGCTTCTTTTGTTACTGTTGCCATGCAAATACAACATGTCGTGATATCGCTACACTTTAGGCTCTGTACACTTTCTCTATTCTTTTGTCATGATATCGCAACATTTTTACCTCCATAGACTTCGTATTTTCTTTTGTCATGATATCATGACATTTCTACCTCCGTATACTTCGTCTTTGCTTTTGTCATGATATCATGACACTTCTGCTTCCATAGACTTCGACTTTGCTTTTGTCATGATATCGTGACACTTCTACCTCCATAGTATTCAACTTAGATTTTGTCATGAAATCGTGACACTTCTACTTCTGTACTTAGCTTCTTTGCTTTTGTCACAAAATCATGACACTTCTACCTTCAAAGTCTTCTTCTCTACTTTTATTGTGAAATCGTGACACTTATGCTTTCGTACTTTTACTTCTTTGCTTTTGTCATGAAATTGTGACACTTCTGCTTTCGAAGTCTTGCTTTCTACTTTTGTCGTGAAATCGTGATAGTTATGCTTCCGTACACTTCCTCTCTTTCTTTTCTCATGAAAATGCAACATGTTGCGATATCGTGACACTTTTCAAACTTACTTTCTCTCTCCTATTGTAGTTGTAAAAATGCGACATGTAACGAAATCGTGACACTTTTCCAACTTACTTTCTCTCTCCTATTTTAGTCGAGAAAATGGGACATGTCGCAAAATCGCAACACTTTTATTACTTGTTCTCTTTATTCGAACTTGTCACGAAATCGCGACACTTTTTCCTGCTTTCTCTTTCTCTTTCAACATGTCACGAAATTGTGATAGTTTTTCCACTTGCCTTTTTCTCTTCCAACATGTCACAAAATCGCGATAGTTTTTCCAGCTTTTTCTCTCTCTTCCAACATGTCATGAAATCGCTATAGTTTTTCCTATTTTTTCTCTCTCTACCAACATGTCACGAAATCGCAACAATTTTTCTTGCTTTTTCTCTCTCTTCTAACATGTCGTGAAATTGCAATAGTTTTTCCTGATTTTTCTCTCTCTTCCAACATGTCACGAAATCATGACAGTTTTTCTTGTCTGTTGTATATGTCACAATATCGCGACACTTTTCTTAATTGTCTTTTTTTTTATCTTTTGCATATGGGCCACTTCGAACTTCTTGGAAAATCACTGTACATACTCTGAATAACCTTTGAACTCTTGTCTTCTACATCTGAATAGCTTTTGAACTTCCTGTCCACTGCATCAACAAATCTATCTGACTGTGTTGACAACAATGATAATACTTGTTGCTGCACCTTGCTCAACAAGAATTGTCAGCATTTGACAACCATAAGGTGATCCTCATTATAGGTTGAGTGGCATCAAGATTTTCTGGCAATGGTGGTATCCTTATGCATGATGATATATCTATTACATTAGATACCTTTTGTAGAGACCAAAATTTGATTGCGGATGAGCGAGATTTTGGTAGCTTGTATTACCTATGGTCTAATCCAACTACGTACAAAAATCAGGATCATGATACTCGTAGGGTGATATTTAGTACATATGGACTGCATAAATCCTGTTTGGCATTGGGGTAACTTTATGCGTTATTATAACAATGAAATCACATGCACACACAAGGATATTGAATATCTTGGTCATCCTAGCAGATTTATACCTTGACAAAAAGTATTGCATGGTTAATATACAACTTTTTACTAGGTCACTAGAGTTTTTGAGTCTCATGAAAACCTCAAGGACATTCTATAATATCTTACTATTCATTCCATTCCATACCATTTTATCACAGGTTTGTCAATTTATATTTTTACAATCCATCACATAGTCTTATGATAACGTCAAAATGAATCGATGAATTTTATACAAACTATGGTGTTAGCATCTAGTGTGTCAAATAGAATTCATAATTCATCATACAGATTAATAAATCATCCATTTCATTATGCATACACATATGTACATATCATCAACTAACATCATATTACCATACATGCATCCGTGATAAGCATCCATAAATGCATCAACAAACAAAGAAGTAAACATAAATGCATATATTTGATCAACATCAAAAATCATAAAATAAAAAAATAAAATAATCATCAAAAATTTCAAGTGGGCCTTGTATTCAGTTATTTACCCTATAAACATGGTGGTTGTAGCAACTTGCACTCCATGCAATCTGGAAATATGAATAATAAGGCCATTTGAACCAAATTATTCATTGATGAATTAAAAATTCTACACTTCAATTCCCAAGAAGGCCATTGCGTTCAGACTGCTCCACAACAATGAGGTATTCATTTCCTTTCATCCATAAAATATCTCCAAAAAACACACAAGAAAAGAAGAAAAGGCAAATAAAATGGCCTAAAAACCACAAAAAATATGTCAAAACTGATAACATTCACAAAGGGTAAAGAGTGAACCAAATTGTTCATTTATGAATTGAAAAGTCTCTACTTCAATCCCAAACAAGGCCATTGCAGTCATACCGCTCCACAGGAACAAGGTATTCATTTCCTTTCTTCCATGAAATATCAACAAAACCATCAAAATCCTAACAAAATTGATAAATTTTACAATGGGTAAAGTTGAAGGAACCCTAATAAAGTCATATTGGTCAAACAAATTATCAATTTCATCACTGGTCATGCCCTCATAAACTCGTTGCTTTAGGGGTAGTCATAATTACGAATTCATAATCAAAATCAACACTCAAACACTCAAAAGTGCAACTTGCATACATTCAAAATAATTATTACCAAAGACAATTTCAATCCCATGCTGGGGCATATAATTCGACACCAATTCAAAAAAATAAAGTCTTGATGTTATTGAAGCCTTGGGATACGTATCATAAAATAGGGTTATAATCCAAATAAGGAACCAAGACCAAGTATACCCTAAGTGCCAAAACCTATCATTATAGTGCATTTGAAAGGTATACAAAAATAAAATCTTTCAAATATGTCAAAAGCAAGGATTCCAAGAATTTATGCTCCTTCCATGATATATGCATATAAATTTGGTTAGATTACTAAATAACATTAATAATTTGATAGTTTAGTCATCTATTTTTGCTCTACGTTCTATTTCACACAACACATCTGTAGACACTAAAATCATGTTAATCCAGTTATAATGCAATGATGAATTCTTATCAACACCAAATGGCCTCCTTGGAAAACCCTCAGGGGTTATTAGTGGTCCTAACCACTTTTGGGAAGTTTTGGGCCATGTAGCCATGGTCCTCCCACCCCAAGACGACCACTGTTCATGGCCATCCCATATAGGGATGGCCACCAACAACCATATCTAGGTGGGACGACCATGGCCTATCACCTTAAAAATTCAAGGGTGGGACAAATGGCAATCAAATTCTACCATTTATCTTACCCAATTATTTGTGACAGATTGAGGGCGTGTCAAATCCATCACAACCTATAAATTGGATGCTCAAATTAGAGGCTTCTCCCACCCAATGAATGGCAAGGGTTTTGAAAAATGGTGACACCTACCTTGCATGCCCTAAAATACCCATTTGAACCTATGGTCCTCTTGGGCTATAAAGTGCTATCGACATTCACTCTCCCTTTCACCTGCATATTTGCCCTTGAAATATCCATCCATCGAATGATGTTTTCAAGTGATGCCAAATATGTGAATCCATTGTAAAACCCACCCATTTATGTGAATTAGATCACCAAATCTGATGACAACACTCCTAGGAGTAGTTTATTAGATCCCAGGGACTGTTAGCAATCCCAATTAGAATACCCAGGGATGACCATGAATCTGCATACAATTTTGGTTCAATTTAACTATATGTCATTTCTAGAGTAGTTTATATACATCATACAAATATTTGGTGCCATTTTGAGGAGTTTTGCACCTTCAATTAGGTTTTTCATTCTAATAGCCCCAATTGAAACACCTAGGGATGACCATAGATTCTGCAGACAATTTTCTTTCTATTTCTCCATAGATCATATCTAAAGTAGATAATAATAATTATACTATGGTTTGGTAAAATTTGGAATAGTTTTGCATCGCCTATTTCACCTTTTATATTCAATATTACATGCACATTTCTAATTTCATGTTAATCCACACATGCTATTAACAAATATGATTTTTTTTTGTGTAGATCCAGGTTTTTCAACGCTCAAGGAAGGAGCTACAAGTTTTAATATGGATAGATCATCGTAGTGGTACCAAAAATGGCTCTTCAATTCGTGAGTGCGAGGAAGACACTGAAGCGCACCTTGAGTTTCTAAAAGGATTAGATCCTTTGAATTTCTATAATGAATTGTATCAATTAAGAGCTCTCAAGGGGACATTTTGTAACCGTGTATTTGGAAAATGGATTAATATAAAGAGAACCCCCATTTATTTCACTTATTTATCATCATATTTACATTAATGTCACTTTTGAATGCTTAAATAAATAGGTGCATTTCATTTACCTTTGCTAGGTGTGCCATTTTTTCTGCTCTACACTCTAACTCACAATCACTTTTGTATTAATATTTTTAAGTAGGTCACATGTGTCATGATTTCCATTCATCACCTTAAGCTTATTACTCAGTATTTCATCTTGTTCTTGTTTAGAATATTCTTTGTAAGATTTTGATGTCCTACTTATTTTAAACATTTCTTTTGATATAAGTACCTTGTAGGATGATTCATAGTCCTCATTTTAAACATTTTAAACATTTTTTATATTGTTCTATTTGGTATCATATTTTTTGATTCCTTTGATAAGGTTTATGCACTTGATTCCATTGATTGAGTAAATTAAATCTACAAAATCTGGTGATGTGTCCTTCTTTGTTACATATATGACAATATCTTCTTTTCCATTCTAGATAATTTTGTGATGACGTAGAAATATTTATTGTGTTTATCGTTGATATTTTTGCTAAAATGAGAGCAGTATTTTTTTGATTGATAGTAGAAGATATTTTTAAAGGATCCTCAAACCTATTACAAGTAGGATTTTGAAAGGCACCCCCAAACCTTAGATCTAGAAATAATATATCAAGAAAGAATAAGTTGGATTCCATGAATCCAACCCCAAAATACAATGAATAAACCTCCTTAAAAATAATTTGTAGATTTTTTTCAAGAAAATACAAGATATTGTCATGGTCAAACAACCAACTAACAACAAGGGACAACATAGGAGAAACCGACACCCAAAACAACATTCAAATTTAAGATTTAAAATTAGAATTTAAAAATCTTGCCGCATTCAAATTCAAAGTTCAAAACTTGAAGATCTCACCTACCACTAGGGCCTTGAATCTGGGAACCAAGCATCACCACTGGAACACATGGGTGCTCAAAGAACCAGAGAACCAATAATATCACCTAAAACTGGAGTAGACCTACAACAACAACATCCATCTTGAAAAAAAACTGAATCTAAGACAACCAAAAATTACTTGTTGGAAGCTCTTCTTAGTGAGGTCTTGGGAGGCCTACCAACCTTTTTACACCCCCAAAGAAAGAAATTTTTTTCAGGTCATAGTATTGAACACATTTGTTCCAAGTCTCCATGATTGGAACAACGTCATTCTTTCCAGGATGAAACTTTTGCTTGATTTTCTATTTCATATTATTAAAGGATATTAGCTAATACATCAAATGATACTTTTTTATTAATACTTGGAGAGATGTAACCAAAGTATTATATGATTGTGGATCTTCTATAAGTGTAACTAAGACAAGAAACTTATCTTCTACTTCTCTCCCATAGTTTATAATTATAATTTTAAATTTACTATCCTTCTAATAAATTTTTCTATATTTTCACCATCCTTAATTTGTATTAATATAGTTATGATTGTAAATGTATTATATATACTTCATTATTTCCATCAAATATGGTGTATATTTTATCCCAAGCTTCTTGTGAGGTTTTAAACTCACTTATATGTTTGTGTACTTCAACTAATATACCTAATGTTATAAACATTAGAGCTTTTGTATCTCCTCCTTATTTTGTATCTCTAGATAGTTTTTATCTATAGTTACTATATCCTAAATGTTTTCAATAATAAGTATTAACTTTATCTATTTTTCCAAGCCAAGGAATTTGGTCCTTTTGTAACTAAGACTTAGAGAGAAATACTTTTGTAATTTTCATAGTATCTTTAAAAATATTTCTCAAAGTAGGATCACTAATAATGTTAACTTCAATATAATCAACTTTTCTAATTCCCTTTCTCTTTTAATTTATTTTGCTTGGATGACATGATATAGAAAATTATTAGATTCTTTTGTAATTTGAAAACCTTTTGACTCCATAATAATTTTTTCATAGTTTCTTTTCAAAGTGAATTATTTTATGTTCTTCTTTCTTTAAAATATTATTTTCTTTTTAATCTTTGCTTCTTAAAAATTTCCTTCAATAGTCTCTCAATATTTTCTCTTTCCTTATATCAAAGTTCTTTAATAATTTATCCCTATATTTAAACTTGCCTTAAATGTCTTTGTTTGAAAAATTTTCTTCACCATAGTCCCTTTCAAATATTTCTTCAAAAAATATCATTTGCAAATTCAAATGCACATATGGATGTTAATATTTGGAAAAAAATATTTGAATTAATATTCCTTCTCATTATATCCTCTTAACTCCCTTCAATATGAAGCACTTTTAGGAAAACAATTATTTATATAATTTATCCTTTTTCTTCCTACCTTTTTATTATAATTCCTTCTATTTTTTTTTTTGAATAATCACATCTCTTTCAATTTACTAAGGCAACAACTTACTTTTGCTTATCCCTTTTTCAATAAAAAAATATCATTTTTTTTTTTTTAATTCTTAATTTTTTTCCTATATTTATTATAAATTTGTTAATATAATTACATTTACAAATTCCTTTATTTATTTAAATTTTGTATTGAATAATATTTTGTCTTTCTTTTAAGAGAACTCTTTTTTTCTTTTATCTCCCTTTCTCTTTATTTCCTTTACTAATTATTTTTTCTTGAAGGGATTGAACTATATTTATTTTAAAACCTTTGACTAAATCAAGCTCCTTTAATTTAGTGACCTAAATATGTAAATTAAAATTTTCTTTCTTAATTTCAACTTTAATATAAACCTTCCCTCTTATATTTTAATTTTTATCAAGTATCAATCTACCTAACCTTAATTTTATCATAAACTAAAATTGCCTTTCAAATATCAATTTTCCTTCCAAGCACCAAAGTTATTGACCACTAAACATTGTAATATCATACCTAATATTATATAATTTTGGTATTAAATTTTTATCATCGTTTGGTACCCAATTCTACATCCAAAATTCAACATTTTTTCCATTACTTCTTAGGTCTATGTTATCTTTTCATTGCATATATATGCATTCATATGGTTAAAATAATTTTAAAAATTTGATGTTACACTTTGTTAAATATTTTTTACAAGCTCACAAAAAAAAATGTATTACAATTACCCAAGTATGCAAAAACTAGTAGAGAAATATATTCAACTCAAGTTTACACTTACAAATTCATTGATAAACTAAAACATACACTTTAATATGAAGACTAGACCAAAATAGACTTAAAACTCAATGACATCATGATTATAAATACAATAACAACATCAAGTATGAAACTATAATTCAACAAAGAATAAGATAACAATATGTTGGTTTGAAAATATAATATTTTTATGGATATTTGGATATCTTCAATATGCTTGCAAGCCATTTTAAAGTGGAGACATAAAGTAATACATATCATAGAATGATCATTGTCTCATAAAGCATGGATATTGATACAAATATGTCAAGCTTATTAGATGCTAATGAGTGCAAAATTTAGCTTCAACTTTGGCAACTTGGTCCTTTTTTCAACCGATTTATGTCTAGCATCAACCATATCAACCCATACAATGCTTTATCTTCTTCCATTGTGTTTATCTTTTTTGGTTGGAATTTTTATCATATGACAACAATTGTTCCAATATTCTTACTCATAATTTACTAAGATGTAATATTAATATTAGAAAATATACAAAATTTGATAATCACACTCTTAATATATCAATAAATAAATTATTCTCAAATAATATACCAGGATAAAACTCACACATAGATTCATACCATGGATCAAATAATAAAGACACACAATGTATGTAAATTGGTAAAATTTTTACTATAGTATAAGAATATTGTAGAACAATTCATTGCTTAGAGTATCCCTTGTAATCCCTACATATAGCTTTTACAAAGAGTATCCTGATATTTCATCTTCAAGTATCTTTTCTTCACATGGAACTCAAGAGATAACTCTTCATGTTTCTCATGGAAAAATACTTTATTAACCTTCTAATAAATACAAAACCTAATGACTATATGAAACCACATATTTAGAAAGTAATAATGTAATAATATCCAATAGAATAGGTTTTCCTAGTCATATTTCTAAAATAATAAACAAATATATTTGTTAAAAATATGGGATTTAATTATCTATATTGGCTTTTGATATACAATTTATGGGTCATCACTAGATCATTTGACAAGAGAATGACAACAATAGCTATGGGGACATTATCCTCTAGATTTGATTATTTAACCTATAACTCGTAGATTATCATTAGGTCATTTGAGGAAATAGAGACAAAAAGAATAATAATAGGTATATGCTATGTCTCTACAATAAAACCACAATGTACAAGTTATTATAGGCTTATCATATATTATTACAACTAATTATGCTTTTAGAGTTCATAGTATCCATGTCAATTCCATCATATTATGTAGTGTTTTTATTGTAAACATCCTATTATTTTACTTTTTTTAAAGCAAGCATTAGGATTCTCAATTTGACCATTAATAACAAACTTAATATTATACACCAATTTACAACCAATAGTATCATATCCCCTATAAAAGGAAATAAATAATAAATGTTTAGATTTAAAAACAATATTTCATAATCTCATTTCCTCTATTTGTTTTGATAGGATTCCTCTATTTTTTTTTTCTATTGAAAACCTTTGATTTGTGGGTTTGTCTTTGATTTCTTCCCTTCATATTTAAATTGTGATTCTAAGATTTATGTTTCCATTATTTCCTCTTCCTCACTTGGGACATCATTTGTGGAAAGGATTTCAAACATATTAGTAGATGATTTTGATTGATCCTTCATAACTGGTTTTTTCTAAGTGTTCTTATTCTCAGGCATTTGGAAACTTGTTGAGTTTATATCTTATTTCTTTTTATCAAGAATTTCATTTGGTAAAGCACTGGCCAAATGACCATATTCTTTGATAATTCTACAACAAAAAGGAATGTTCTCATAGTCTATTACTTGCTCCCCAGTGTCTTCCCCAAATTTTAATGTGATATTTTTATGTAGGGGTTTGTCAAAATCCATTAAAACACAAATCCAAGCATAAATAATATGTTCAAAATTTTGAGTACAATCAACAGTCATCATAAAAGTTCCTAAAGAGTTTCCAATTAAAGAAAAAATAGTAAGGTTCCAAAATTCAATAGGGAGGCCAAAGAGTCTAACCGACACATGAGCTATATAAGGCATATCTTCTTTGGATTTAAATTTAGTATGTCAGGGCTTCATGAAAATCCCCACCCTTCCAAAAAACCAAGGACCCCTTGAAAAGTTTTCTCTCTATATTCATTATTAGCAAATAAAATAAGAAAATAACCATTTGGATAAATAGAGATTTGTAACTCACCTTTAGTTTTCCAACTTTTTGCAGCCCAGACTTTGAAAGCAGATAGGCTTGGATGAAAACCCACGAACTGAAAAATTAGTCTTCTTTTTTCCAAATCTTCAATGCCAGTCTGAATGTTACCCATATCAAGCTTAACAATAGGAGTTCCATCAGTTGCTTTAAGACATCCTGAATCCATTTTCCTTGGATCAATATTAGGAATTATTATAGGTTTATGGGAAGCCCTAATATTGATATTAGCATTGGGGCTGAGGTTGTCCACCATGGAGGGCATCCCTAAAAGTTATTTTTGGGGTTGAGTTTTCAAAATTCTTACCTTTGACATGGGTTTTCATAGTATAATTATTTTTTGGGTGCATCTTAGCACCAGATTCACTTGAGATATGAGCCATTTTTTTATCAACTGCTTGAAACTTGTTTTGTGATCTCTTTAATCCTTGCCCTAGACGTCATGGAAAGGTATGGTTTTCACATTTCTTTTGTGTAGAAAATTAGAAGTCATTGTCACTCAAGTTCATAGTATGATCTTTTGAAAGACAAATTTATAACCCATACTGGATCTCCTACAATATTTTTTGCTAAAACATTGAGCATAAACCACAAAAATATTGGCCACTAGGGCCCGAAGGCCCTAAAAACCAACCTTTGGAGCTTCTTGCACTCAACCCAGATGAAACCCTCGCACAGCCAATTGCCAAAAATCTTGTTCACACATAGGTATGTGCTAGGATCTGTGTTGCTAAAAATGATATGAAAATTGGTGGAGACATTTTAAGGTTTTCAGGCATCTACCCTAAAAATTTTAGCTCAATCCGAGTCCGGATGAGTGAGATATGGATGAAACAAGTTTGATAGTTTGGGAAGTCCTGCAAAAAACGTCCCTTCTCTAAAGTGATTTTTTTTCATCTAAAAATGTCTGACTCCTCCATGATGTGCTAGTTTAGAATTTATAAAAAATAGTCAATAAACTCATTCAAATTACTATATAATTCTTCAAATAAATCAAAATTCTCTACTTCTGTGTATACCTCATTGAAGTACATTTGGTCACTCATGTTCCTACCTAATGCCTTAATATTATTTTGACTAACAATCCAAACCAAAATTCTTATAGGCAATTATACACAAAGAGGATGATATGATGTACCTTTTTGGTTCTTATTATGGGAGGAACTTAAAAAATCATATCATTTACGTCCTTACTTCCACCATTTGGAATACATTTTTAAAGATATAACAATTTGTTGTCCTACTTCACCAAAATTTGAATATTTGGTGAAATAACAAATACATTATTTTAAATATAAGGTATCAAGTGCATTTTACGAACAATTGGCCTTGCTATTGCTTGCTGGAATCTATGGTATCAAAGGAATATATATTTAAAAAAAAAAAAATCTTACAATCAAACCTAGATTTCAAATTATATTGTTTTCTAAGGTGTAGAATGTTTATAGCAATGGTGTCCATCAAGGGGATTCTTACATATGGATAAATATGTGCTAGCCTCTTTGATATGTGATTTGAACATGTCGCGGTGATCTAAAATATCAGTGTTAATGAAAATGATGCACCAATAAAAGTTAAAATATATAAAATTTAGACTCTTTGAAATTGGATATTAATGGTTTTTGTAAAGAAAACCATTGAAAATCCAATAAAGTTTCATTTTCCATTATAATTAAGGAAAAATATTTCTTCTTTACTTAGAATCATTATGCAGTTTTAACATAGAATCATACATAGGATATATCACTTCTTATAGGGATTAAAATAGACAAGAAAAAGGATGGAAATATATTTACATTAAAAGGAAAATCATATATTATTAATAATTTTATTCATAAAAATTAATTTGAGGATTGATCTAACAATAGCACCAATTTTTATATCCAACAACTACTAAGAAAACCAAATTTTAAAAAATAAAATATATAGACAAAGAAGTAAGTAGGTAGGATGGAAAATGAATTAATTAACTTTGGTGTTTGCTCGAGACTTTGAAAAGCCAATTTTTTTTTTTTTTTGGAAAACATTCCAAAAGGGATGCCACTTTTAGGTAAGACCCAAGGAGGCAGGGGTATTCATTCCGCCAAAAATGCTCAAGACTCGGACCTGGCCTACCACCTTTGACATACTCAAGGAGCAAACAAACACACAAAACCAAATTAAAAAAACAACAAAAATAATAAAATAAAATAAAAAACATGCTCCTTGAGTGTGTCAAAACCAAAAGCACAACCAAACACGCACAATAAGATAAAAGAAACCACAACACAAATCACATAGAAAAACACAAGAAGCCAAAATTTTAGAAGGCAACTTAAAGAGAATTATATATCATAATGAAAATGATAACAATGATTTGATATGATAAAGATTTTTTTTTAATTTTTAATAATTAAACTTAAAAAATAAGGTATATTAGACATAGACCTGATATCAAATGAAATATTTAAATATTTTTATTGAAATAACCTAGGTAGAAGCCACATATATAACTTATCAAAAATAGTTTAAGAGAAATCTTAAGAATTGAAAGGTTGTGTAAAGGTTTAGGGACTAATAATATTAGGTGTATATCAAATTTGTTAAAATAGTTATTTATATATAAACAAATAGCCTTAGGATATATGAATAATAAAGACATAAAACATATTTTATGTATAAAAGCACAATTTCTCTTAAATAATATGTTACATATTTTTTTAAACTATTTTAAATTTAATATATAATGAAAATTTATTGTTTCTTTTATATTATATTTAATTTGATTATTTCATACATTTTATATTTATAAATATTTATAATATATACCAAATCTATATCTAATTTATTATGTTCAAAATAAAATATTTTAAAATTAAATAAAAATAATTAAATTTAAACTTATAAAAATCCTCATAGAATAAATAGATGAATAAACTAGTTATCGAAAAAATAATTATAGATTTAGGTTTCTCCATAGTTGTTTTCTTTCAATCTATTTTGTTTTTGGTACTATTAAAAATGGAGAGGGTTTTAAAGGAATCCCACAACCTTTACAATCAAGACGTTGAACAGATGATAAAAATAGAATAGAACCCCACAAACACCTAGGGGTAGAACAAAAAATAATTGCACCAAACCAACCCAAGAAAGCAAAAGGAGAGGAGAACTAACATAGTTCTATCCCTACCTGCTCATATCTTGAGAAATTGAAGCAGCTAGATGAACAATGTCTTCAAATTAATTCAACATTGATTTCAACGAGCTCCTAATGGTGTTCTCTAGAACGAAAAAAAAAAACAAGGTATGACCATCACAAAAAAAACTAGATGTCAACCACCCACATGTGTACACACAGAAAATAGGTAGTGCACCAGAAAAAAGCCACGATGACACACACTCAACAATGATAAAATAAACACTCTCGGGACAATAAGAGACATAACACTACCAGACCTTGAGAGGACGAATAGACAACATCCCAAGGGAACATAGAGATAAAATACAAAGGTGAGGGTAAACTAACATAAGTGTACCAAGAGAATGTTTGAGAAATAGACACCCTGCCAGAGAGGCCCACCAAATGGGCACATGAGAGAAATTCAAAAATTGAAAATAAGAAAAATAGACTTCCTCACACCACCAAGATAAAACATTGAACCACGGATGCCCAAGAGGATAATGTGAAGGCCGAGAGTAAATTCTCACCATCATCATGCCCAAAAGGACAATGCAAAGGCCGCGAGTAAATTCTCACCATCATCATGAAAACCAAAATTAAACTCCACCACCAATCAAAGGCAAGAAGATGCGACCGTTGGCAAAGCACCACCTAGCAAGTATTAAACAATATCTTCACAAACCAGGCATATTATATTAGGCAGAAAATCGATATGCCAAATCATAAAGTTATGGTGAGATACACCTTGATTTGTAAGGGAGTCTGCAACCATATTCCCTTCCCTATACTCATGCTTGATCTACATCTCTTCCAATGATAATTAATGAGCCCTAGATTCTTCGATAAGATTTGAAATACACCAGCTAGGATGAAATTCTCCCTTAAGCATTTTAATAACTTTTAGTGAATCCCCCTCAATGACTGGTTTACGGATACCAAGGTCCTTTAGCATTTGAATTCCAAAGAATGAGGCATGAGCTTCAAAAAAGTGCGATGATTGGATGCCAAGATATTCTATAAAATATAGAATAACATTGCCATGACAATCACGAATGATACCCCCTACATCGACTGGGCCTGGATTTCCCTTTGACGCACCATAAAAATTATGTTTGAACCAACCATAAGGGGATAGGATCCAATGAATGGTCACACATATATTCGGATCTGGTGGGGACTTAACTTCGTGCAAAAACCAAGTAACTATTCCACAATAAAATTGGGGTGGCCCTAGTGCATAGAAGGGAGGGATTCTTTGTAAGCCGCCTAAATATTTTCAACCACCTTCCAAATAAAAATTAAAGAAGTCACACTCAAAGTTTTTAACACCCTTGCATTTCGCTCCTTCCACACCCCCCAAAGAATATGGAGAAGCAAAAAATTCCAAAAATATTTTAAACATGGAGAAGATAAGGGTGACGACCACTAATTGACCAACTCATATATAGAATCTGAAAAAATCTAGGTAACCCCAATTGGAGGGAATAATAAAAATTTCTTGAAAGATATTACACTTAAGAAACAAATGAGAGGAATATTCTCAATCATGTTTGCAAAGGAAGCAACAATTGATCAAATTAAACCCCCTCTTCTAAAATTATCAATAGTAAAAAAATGTTAATATTTGGAGTCAAATTTCTAGAAAAATTCTTGGAGCAAAGGAAATCACCAACTCCCCGAGGGAAAAGAAGATAATAGTCTGCCTTTAACGTGAAGGAGCCCTCACTATCACCGTCCCAAACCGGTTGGTCCACCACCTCGTCCTCGCGCACCACATACCACTGCATCTCAAAAAAAAAAAACTCCCACTTCAAACAATTTTGATCATTTCTGAGGAGATGAGGGGAAGGAGACCAGATTTTACGTCCATCATGAAGAGAAACAAAATCCACCATTATTATTATTATTATTATTTAAATTACTACATTTATGTTAACATTATTACATATTTACTTGACTATGGTGTTTGTATGAGTCTTGAAAAAACATAAATGTGATAAGGTAACTAGATAAGGGAAACTCTATATCATATTAAAAATGATATAAATAATTTGATAGACGAAGTGCTGTAATTTTTTTATAGTTATATTTTAAAAAAATATACATTGTTTAATAAATAAGATATAAAATAGAATATTAAGTGGAGTGAACCAAGTAGAGCCAGATATAGCTTACTAAAAATGGTTTAACAAAATATTGAAGACCTAGAAGGTTGTCTAAGGGGCTAGGGATTAAGTAGTTATTTATGTATAAACAAGTTGTAATAGAATATAATAACAATGAAGACATAGGATAGATTTAATAATTTATATAAAAAAGTTGACAAATTAATATATATATATTTTAATTTTTTTATATATATTTTAATTTTATAATCTCATATATTTAAAATGTAAATACATTAATTAAACCACATGGTAGTGAATATGTGAAAAGATGGGTGTGAATTATTGTACATAATAAAAAAACATGTATATTAAAAAGTAAATATATTGTACATAACAAAATATATATATATATATATATATATATATATATATATATATCAATCTATCTTTAATTTATTAATTATAAAAATAAAAAATAAATAAATGATCAAATCTTAACATAAAAAACAAAAAAACAATTAACTTCACAGTAAATATATAAACAAAGGAGCTGTCTAAAAAACCGCTATAGGTTTAAGTTTTCCTCTAGGTGTTTGTTTTCAATCTTCAACAGCTTATGCTTTTAAATAATAATCGAAAAAGTTATTGACTGAATTACTATTACATATTTAATATAAAGTTTGTGTTAACAAAAACCATATATCCATTGAATTAGAATTAAGTGAGCAAAGATATTGTAAAACACTACTAAAAATGCATACTAATATGTAAGGGTTGATGGATTAGTTGCATGATAGGTTTGTTTTAGTAATATTTCATTTTTTTTTAATGCATACTTGGAGCACTTGAAGTGATCGGTAAGCCCACAAGCCCACATTTATTGAGGAGAATGTTGCCTAGAAGGTCAGGGTAACTCATTGGAGTCAAGTAGTTATATTTCAATTTTTTTAAATGCAAACGTCCTCCAAAAGGACTCGAAGTGATCCGTAAACTCGCATTTATTGAAGAGAATGTTGCCCAGAAGGTTAGGGTAACGCAGAGGAGTCAAGTAAAGATGTTAAAAATACTTACGTTGAGAAACTGCGTATGAATAACCATAGACTCCCATTATGCTACTAAGGCGGATAATGACTGCACCATTCTTCAAATAAAAATCGATGTTCTTACTATGTGTGTGAGGGAATGCACTAATAAAGTATTGCCTAAAATAAAGTGGTAGTAATAAAAGTTATTTCAGAACAATGTGAATATTGAAATCATTAAAAGAACAACAAAAAGAGCATGGAACGGTCTAGGGACGCGACAAGCAAGCATGAGGTTGTGGATAGCGGGGCAAAGGTTTTTGACGCCGTTGGTAAAATACAGTTGGTCTTACAGCGATTCGACCTACTTGTTGGAGATTAATTCAGATTTTATCCTTTTTCTATATAACTTTTCACCGTACTTGTTATAACCCTTCACCATGCTTCTTATGTTTGGTAACTGTAGTTGTTCTTAGATAGACATTGTATTTTTAATTAAATGTTTGTTATATACTTAGCTGAATTCCGCTCTCCTTCCTTGTTTGAACTGTATGTGTTGGGCATGTTCCCGTTTTGATGGAGTAGAAAGGGAGAAAAAGGAGCCTCCTATAAATCTTCTGCGCGTGAGTGCGCAAGGTCCGTATGCATCTTGATAGTGGAGAAGACACTTCCGGACAAGAGGAAAAGCTTCTGATCAATTCTTTAGTTGCTGCAAGAATAGAAGAATAGAAGAATGCTGCAAGAATAGACGAAGAAGACATATCCAGTTAGTTCAGAGACAAATCCGATCACTTGAATTGAAGAAGAAAACATTTTTCGAGACTGACCCGTTTCTGTTTGAAAAAGTAAAGCAAAGAATCCGACGGATCGGATTGTCTATCCTGTTGCTCCTGTAGTAGCCACTTGATATAGTCTTTTGTGTTGCAATTCATCTTGTAAGTCTTTCCCGTGTGATGATAATTTGGGCTTTTCTGTTTGTCTATTTGGTTGCTTTGTTGTTGTGTTCTTTATTGTTTTTTATTCTCTTTCACCGCTATAGGTTCTTTATTGTTTTTTTCTAAAAATTTATATGAAGCAATTTTTTTTTTGGTATGAAACAGACTGCTTTAAAAAAGTAACAAATAATAGAATATAATTTTTCTCTTTAGCTGCAGCTTTGTTCTTGCCCTATTTTGCGTTTATTTTCTTTGCTTCCACTTTATTTCTCATTGTGTTTGAAAGGTGCAGCAGCACTTCAGGAGACATCAAACTGGTATCAGAGCAAGGTCGTGGAAGTCTTTAGCGCAAGGGAAAGGTGAATTGATTGTTGTGGCTACAACTGTTGTTTAGAGTCAATGCTTGTGAGGAGGAGAAGTTCATTTGATCTGAAGCTTGCGTGAGGAGTTTGCTGCCCGTAGAAAGGCCTGTATAGTCACGTGATCTCTCGTGGATAGACTACTCTCATTTCATCCATCCAGGAAAAAAAAAAAAAGTCTGCAGTAAATTGTGTGGAGTCTTTGAAGGAGCCAAAGGTATTTGCAAGTGTGTAACAATCAGCAATGGCAGTTTCAGTGGGAGTTCCAAACACAAGCTTGAAAAATCCCCAAATTCCTCAATTCAATGGTAAGAACTATGAATATTGGTCAATTACAATGAAGGCTTTGTTTTATTCTCAAGATATATGGGATCTTGTGGAGAATGGGTTCCCTGAACCTGCAGATGCAACAACCTACAATGCATTAACACAAGCAGAGAAAGACACATTGAGGGATAATAGGAAGGACTCCAAAGCTCTCTTCTACATATTTCAAGCAGTTCATGAGAGCATTTTTCCAAGGATTGCATCAACAACAAAGTCTAAACAAGCTTGGGATATTCTGTAGACAACATATCAAGGTATGGAGAAGGTAAAGACAACTAAATTGCAAATGCTAAGAAGGGATTTTGAAACAATATACATGAAAGAGTCTGAATCAGTAGATTCATTCTTTACTCAAATCATTGGGCTGGTAAATCAAATCAGATCTCATGGGGAGAATATTGAAGATAGGAGAGTGGTTGAAAAGATATTGAGAAGTCTGCCTACAAAGTTTGATTCTCTAGTGGTAGCCATAGAGGAAACAAAGAATTTGGCACAATATTATGTTGATGAGCTCCATGCATCTTTAATTTCTCATGAGCATCGGTTAAACAAGTCTGCAAATTCTTCATTGGAGCATGCTTTCAAAACACAAGCTACAATTGGTCCTGGAAGAGGAAGAGGCAGAGGAAGATCAAATTTTAGAGGTAGAGGAAGGAATTCATTTAGAGGAGGAAGAGGCAGCCCATCAAGCTCAAGTGGAAGAGGCAGCAACCAAAATCCAAGTCAAAATTCAAGCCAGAATCAAGCACAAGGACAAAGGTATGATAAATCTCAAGTTCAATGTCATTATTGTAAAAAGTATGGGCATTATGCAAATGAATGCAGAAAGAAACAATATGATCTTAGCAAACAAAATGCAAATTTCACAAGCAAAAACCAAAACCAGGATAGTATGTTGTTAGCATGTAATGTAGTGCAAGAGAATCAAAAGGATGTATGGTTTTTAGACTCAGATTGCAACAATCATATGTCAGGAAACAAAGAATTATTTTCAAATCTAGATGAGAATGTAAAATCAGATGTTACATTAGGAAATGACAACAAAGTTTCAGTCATTGGGAAAAGAAACATCAATATTCTAACCAAGAAGGGGGAGAAGAAGCATATATCAGATGTGTATTTTGCTCCAGGCTTAAAACATAATTTAATGAGTATTGGTCAGCTTCTTGAAAAGGGCTATAGAGTGTTTTTCAAAAATAAGGAATGCATAATTCTAGATAAATACCCAAGTAACCGACTTATCACAAGAGTGCAAATGACAAGTAATAGAATGTTTCCCCTAAGGATAACACATGATTTGATGAACCCACAAGTGGAAGAAAAAATTGCAGCAGTCACTCAAACAATTCTTCAAGCTGAAATAAAGGATGAAACTTGGTTATGGCATCTAAGATTTGGGCATCTCAGCTTTGGAGGTTTAAACCTATTGCATAGGAAAGGAATGGTAAAGGGTTTGCCACCCATAAAAAAATCAGGAAGAGTGTGTGAAGGATGCATCTTGGGTAAGCAACATAGGGAATCATTTCCAGCAGGAAAGTCAATTTGAGCAAAAGCACCTTTGGAGATCATTCACTCAGATTTGTGTGGGAAAATGCAAACACCCTCATTTAGTGGAATGAATTACTTCTTGACATTCATAGATGATTACACAAGAAAAACATGGGTTTACTTTTTAAGACATAAGGATGAAGTATTTGAGTATTTCCATCAATTCAAGGCTCTTGTTGAGAAGCAAAGTGGATACTATATCAAGGCATTGAGAACGGATAGAGGTGGTGAATATATTTCAAATGAATTTCTAAATTTTTGCAAGCAACATGGAATTCACAAACAATTTACAACTAGGTACACCCCTCAACAAAATGGTGTAGCAGAAAGAAAAAATAGAACAATCATGGAAATGGCTAGGAGCATGTTGAAAGCAAAGCATTTACCAAATGAATATTGGGCAGCATCTATACAATGTGTAGTCTATATTATGAATAGATGTCCAACAAAAAGTGTAAGAAATATGATTTCGGAAGAAGCATGGAGTGGAAGAAAGCATAGTGTTTCTCACATGAGAGTATTTGGATGTGTGGCCTATGCACATGTCCCGGATGAGTTGAGAAAGAAATTGGACAACAAAGGAGAAAGATGCATATTTGTGGGATATAGTGAAGAGTCCAAGGCATATAAATTATTCAATCCAATAACCAAGAAAATCATAATCAGTAGAGATGTGCAGTTTATAGAAGAGGAAGCATGGGATGGAAGTTTGGAGAAAATAGTGAATGTTATTGCAAGATCACCACAAGAAGATGAAGAAGATATAGTAACAATAAATACTCCTCAAATTGTTACTCCTCCCACACCCATTCAAGCTCAACAAAGTGGTCCACAAGTGACACCTTCACCAAGCACAAGGACAACCTCACGAATTCAAGCAAGAACTCCTCCCAATGCACATCAAACACCAACAACAGGCCCATCTACAAGTCCAACTTCAAGTGACACATCAAATCCAACTTTGGCAAGTTTAAGGAGACAAAAATTCAGAAGTTTAAATGATAGTTATCAGCAAGAAGAAGATGAAAACAATGCAGGTCAGAATTCTCTCTTTGCTTTATATGCACCTGTAGATGATCCAATTCACTTTGAAGATGCAATTAAAGAAGAAAAGTGGATAGCAGCCATGGATGAAGAAATAGAAGCCATAGAAAATAATGATACATGGGAATTAGTGAGTCTTCCACAAGGAAAATATGTCATTGGTGTAAAGTGGGTCTATAAGACAAAATGCAATGCTGAAGGAAATATTGAAAGATACAAAGCAAGACTAGTTGTTAAGGGATACAAACAACAACAAGGAATCGATTATGATGAAACATTTGCTCCAGTTGCAAGGATGGAAACAGTGAGGATAGTTTTAGCAATAGCAACACAATATAAATGGAAAGTATATCAAATGGATGTAAAGTCAACATTTTTAAATGGATTGTTGAAAGAGGAAGTGTATGTGGAGCAACCACCTGGTTATGAAGTTCCCGGACAAGAAGACAAAGTATACAGGCTGAAAAAGGTACTTTATGGACTCAAGCAAGCCCCAAGAGCTTGGTACAACAGAATAGACTCTTATTTGTTGAGCAATGGCTTTTGCAAAAGTGATGGTGAGCCCACTCTTTATATTAAAGCAATTGATGGTAAACTTTTGATTGTTGTTTTGTATGTAGATGATCTAATTTTTACTAGAAATGATGAAGCTCTCATAGTTGAGTTTAAAGAAGCTATGAAAAATGAATTTGAGATGACAGACTTAGGGCTGTTAAGATATTTTATTGGCATAGAAGTTCAACAATTGGATCATGGCATCTTTATTTCTCAATCAAAGTATGCAGCGAATATCTTGAAGAGATTCAAAATGGAAAATTGCAAGCCTACTCCAACTCCAATAGCTATGGGATTAAAACTAAAAAAGGAATATTGGAGCAAGAATGTAAATCCAACTTTATACAAAAGCATGGTAGGAAGTTTGATGTACTTAATAGCCACAAGGCCTGATATAATGTATGTTGTAAGTCTAATTTCAAGGTTTATGGAGACTCCAAAAGCAACACATTTGCAAGCAACCAAAAGGATCTTAAGATACATTAATGGAACAAAAGAATATGGTATTTTTTACACCAAGGCCAATGAATTCAAGCTGATTGGATACACAGACAGTGACTGGGCAGGAAGTGTAGATGATAGAAAGAGCACATCAGGTTATGTTTTTCATCTTGGATCAGGAGTTATTTCATGGGCCTCAAAAAAACAACCAATTGTCTCTCTTTCTACAGTTGAAGCTGAGTATGTGGCAGCTACAGGAGCAACTTGTCAAGCAATGTGGATGAGAAGGATGTTAAAATATTTGGGACATAAGCAAGAAGAACCAACAAGAATTTTTTGTGACAATAAATCAGCAATAGCACTTTCCAAAAATTCATTTTTTCACAAGAGAAGCAAACATATAGATACTAGATATCATTTTATTAGAGAACTTATAAATGTTGGAGAAATCATTTTGGAACATTGCAGGTCTGAAGAACAATATGCAAATATTTTTACCAAGCCACTAGGAAAGAAGAATTTTGTTCATCAATGAGACAACTTGGGCATCATAGATGGCAGCAGTAGCAGTTGTGATTAAGGGGGAGTGTTGGATATTAATCCCAACTACCATCATAAATATAGACATACAAATATATATTAGAAAATATGATGTCGTATACGGGCTTAGTCATAGCATTAAATGTATTTACTATTTCCTATTTTCTCTAGAAGTCTCCTTCACCGCCATAGGCTCTTTATTGTTGTTTTCTAGAAATTTCCTTGTGGGGGGTCCCGAATGTCTGAAGTAGATTTTTATTTTGTATAGTAACAAATAATAGAATATCATTTTTTCTCTTTAGCTGCAGCTCTATTCTTGCCCTGTTTTCCATTTATTTTCTCTGCTTCCACTCTGTTTCTCTTTGTGTTTGAAAGGTGCAGCAACACTTCAGGAGACATCAAATTTCTTGTAATAATCATTTCTTTTATTTTCATTCAAAGTGGTATTATAATCATAACTATTGTAGCTTAACTCAGTAAAAATGGTTTCTAGCAATAGTCTATTGTAACTAAAATGTCAACATTTTTAATGTCAGAAGTTATGATTATTAGAGCATACAAATGAAAATTTTAATTAGGTCAAAGATATTTCGGATCTAGTGAAAAATAGGTATGTAAAATTCACAAATGTAACAACATATACTAAATTTTCTCAAGCTAAGAAAGACATATTTAAGGAAAATCAGAAGAGGGACCAAAAGGTTCTATTCATTAAAATGCAAGTAATTGATGAGCTCATTTTTTCACGAATTATAGCAACAACCAACTTAAAGCATGCAAGCAAGGTAAGGATGCATTTCCTATAGGAAAATTCATGGAGAGATTAACAATCATTGTAGATCATGCATTTAGATTTTTATGGGCCTACACAAATCAACTCATTAGGGAAAAACAAATATTTTCTAACATTTATAAATGATTTTAGTTGAAGGACATGGGTATTCTTATTTTAAAAAAAATAGAAGCTTTTGACACATTTCAACATTTTAAGGGTTTAGTTGAAAAGAAGAATTTAAGAACAAATGGAAGAGGTGAACACATATCATATGAATTTCATAATTTTTGCAAAGCAAATTGGATCAAAAGATAATTTACAAGTAGATATACACCACATGAAAATAGTGTTGCAAAAATGAATAAAATGACAATAATGGATATGGAAAGGATTTATTTTAAGGCAAAATCATTACCAAATGTATTTTGAGCAAAAGTTGTAGCATGTGAAGTTTACTTGGTAAAATGATTTCCTTCAAAGAGTGTCAAGGATGTAATCCCACAATAAGCATAAAGCAACAAAAATCTAGTGTTTCACAATTAGGAGTCTTTGGATGCATGTCCTAGGTACACACTGTAGAAGAGGAGAAGAAAATTGGATGATAGGGGAGAAAAATGTATTTTTATTGGGTATAGTGTACAATCAAAGGTTTATGGATTGTATAACCCTATAACAAAGAAAGTAATAATAAATAGAGATGTGAAATTCATTGAGGATGAAGCTTGGATTTGTAATTCCAAAGCTATTTAATAAGAGATAATAGGCATTGAGATAGAAAATTTGAATGGAGAAAGCATAAATCAGCCATCAGTTTCAAGCAACAATACCAATGTGATTAGTAGCCCTTCATCATCAAACTTAGTACCAAGTGCAAGAACATGTTCCATTTCTTATATCATGAGAATATCATCAAAGACAAGAAGTTTACAATAAATATATGAGGTAACACAAAAAGAAATTGAAAATAAAGAGTATGTTAATTTTACTTTATTTTGTAAATGTGATCCTATTTTCTTGAAGAAGCAATTAAAAATAGCAAATGGGTGAAATCTATGGATGAATAAATTGAAGCCATTAAAAAAAAGTAGACTTGGGATCTAATGGATCTTCTAATAGGAAAGAAAACCATAGGTGTGAAATGGGTAAATAAAATAAAATTTAATGCCAAAGGTGATATAGAAAGACATAAATGAAGGCTAGTTGCAAAGGGTATTCACAAAAATCAAGAACTGATTATCATGAAGTATATGCACTTGTAGCAGGACTTAACACAATTAGAATGATTCTAGAATTAGGAACTATAAAAAGGTGGAAATTCTACCAAATGGATCTCAGGTATACCTTTCTAAATGGGTGTTCGAAGAAGAGGTCTAGGGATACCAGCCACCATATTATGAGCTAGAAGGACAGGAAGGGAAGGTGTACAAGTTGAAGAAAACCTTGTATGGACTAAAACCATCACCTATGGCTTCGTATAGTCACATTGAATCATATTTTTAAGAAAAATGACTTCATTAAATTTCCATATGAGCACCATAATTACAATAAGAATAGTAAAAAAGGATAAATTTTAATTCTTTGCTTGTATGTTAATGATTTTATTTATAATAGCAGTAACTGTATGATGTTTAATCAATTTAGAAGTGTTATAAAGAGTGTATTTGAAATGATAAATTTAGGCTTAATGAAGTGTTTCCTTGGAATAAAATTTTCTCAATGGTATATTAATTTCACAAGGTATATATACCAAAGATATCTTGAAAAAATTTAGAATGGATAATCAACACACTAATTGCAATAGGTCTAAAATTAAGCAAGTATGATTGTAGTAGCAATGTAGACTCAACCTTTTTCAATAGGTTTTTTGGAAGCCTTATGTAATTTGAAAGACACAGTGCACATGGAATTAATCTGACACCACTAAGGAGTTTTAAATGATTTTATATTTGATAAAATTTGAGATTCAAATTTTTGGACACATCTTTCGAAGCCAATAATCGATGGATTTTATAACTAGCTTGGAGCAGAATGAAAACTAACAAGATATTTTGCATGTAAAAAATTCAATAAAGGTTTTTCCAATAGAATTTAACACACCATTGCTCGAGGAGATTTTTACAAATGATCCACGAGTAGAATATAAAAAACCACTTAAAATATATCTTATATTAAACTCAAGATAAATGCTTACTACTATTACAATTCACAATGGAAGGAAAAATCAAATACACATATAAAACTCTTGAATCCATTGTTGTAGGTTAGATCTAACCTAAAAGTTTTTTTTTATATTGGTTAAAAGGATTTTGAAAGGATCCCTAAAACTTTTGTTAAGAAAACTAGGGGAGAAACTAGACAGTTTGACCACCAAACCAACAACTATGCAAGTACGAAAAGATTGAAATCAAAACAAAGAAACTGGAGAGGAAGAAAAAAAAAGACCACATGGTCGAAATAACAAAAAGTGTAAAACAAAAATGGTTTTAATGATTTTCACTTCAAGTATGGAGGATGAAGAATCCAAAATGGTGTCATCTACAAATTGTTGATGAGTGATGGCATTTGACATTGATTCCATTTTGATGCCTAAAAGAAACCCTCTTGAGCATGTTGTTGTAAGGGATATGCCTAGGACCTTGACCATTATAATAAATAGAAAAGGTGATAAGGGGTCACATTGCCTAATGACTTTGGAACTATTGAAATAGCTAGTGGGGGAGCCATTAATGATGATTGAGAACCATGCAGACGTGATGCATTATTTTACTAGAGTGATCCACTCCTTATGGAATCTAAAATTTCTCAATATTTCAAACAGGAGTTGCCATGATATTCTATTGAAATTTGTTCATGTCGAGATTTAAGAATATGCTAGGTTTTTTTCTTTTGAAAACTGACTAAAGAAGCTCATGAATAGTTGATTCCATCAGTTATAAATTTTCCCTTCACTGAACTACCTTGACACTAGTCAATTATGGATGGGAGAATATCTTTAAGTCTATTTGCCATGACTTTGTTAATGAGCTTTTAAACCACACTTCAAAGGCTAAAGGGATTGTAGTTAGAAATGGAATTATAGTTTTGAGACTTCAGAATGAGGACTAAAAATGTTGAATTGGCCTCCTTAGGTATCTGATTTAATTTTTGGAAATATTGGATCGCTTCTAAGACCTATTGACCCATAATTTACAAAAAATGTTGGAAAAATGGGTGAAAATTCATTAGGTCTTGGTGCTTTTTTTGGTTCCATTGAGAACAATGCTTATTTCATTTCCTCGAGCATGAAATTTTTGAGGATGCTTGAATTAAGGTTTTGTGACACTAGGCATGGAATATTCTATAGAAGAGAGTTTGAAGCAAGGGAGGTATAGAGGACTAGGTCATAACATATTCTCAAAATGGAAAACAACTTCATCCATTATTTCCTGTAACATATTCATCTTAGACCCATATTATTTGGTTAGCTCCTTAATTCTATTTGTGCTTCTATGTTTGAGTGTTGATGCATGAAATTATTTTGTATTTGTTTCTCCTTCCTTCATCCATAAAGCTTTAGATTTTTGCCTCCAAAATGTCTCTTCTTTAGAAAGATAGTTATCAAAGTCCATGAGAGGGGATTTTTATTCTTGCATAATATCTGGATCATTATTCCTTTCTTGCATGAGTTTTTCTATGTAGCTTAATATTTCAACAATACACCTCTTATTTAGTAACAAGTTCCCAAAAAAAAATTTATTCCAAGATTTAAGCTTGATCTTAACAAAATGGAGTTTTCTAAAAAAACATGATTAAAGAGGTTCCCAGGAAATCCATATGCCACCACTCTTCCATGCATTTTGAAAATTTTGGGTGAAAGAATAGTTTTTTGAAGGTAATTGGCTATGGCATGCTTAATCTCTTTTCGTATTTTTTCCTAATTTGTTGGTCTGCCTCTTTTTTTATCACTACTGGTATTAGAATTAGTAGTAATATTGCTCAAGCTAGAGATATGTTCAATGACTAGAGATGAAGGCATAAGCTAATGGATGGAACCATGACCATATTGATAGCATCTAGGTAGGATCAATGGCACAACACTACAAGATTTGGATGGTTTGGGAGAAAGATAGTTGGGTTCTGATGAATAGTGGGAATAGAAATGGTTAGGGTGGGACTACTAGGGGGTTGCCTATTGGGGAGAGGGCAAGAGGGTCTGAATTTTGAGGGATAAATGGATAGAGCTTCAATAGATACCAAAATTTTGGTCATAGAGGGGTAGGGGTTAAAAACCTTAGATGGAACATTTTTATTAGTAGGTAAATTAGACTCATTATCCTGATGACTAGCAAGAGGCATTAAAGGGATAACTTCAAAAAAGAGATAATGAACCATATTAGGGTTAGCATATCTTTGAGTCACCATTTGTGGATGGGACATGGCTTGTTTGCCCTTGTTTTTTTGCACTATTTTCTAAAAACCCTGAAACTAGTAGTTAGGGTGTTTTTTTTCTACGCAGATATTCTTTCTATAAAAATTTCTTGAGAGATGGGCATTGAGATCTAATGTATCCTTGAGTCTTATATTAAATGTAGAATTCTAGTTTATTTTCATATTCAATACCTTGGTGACTTCGGTTAGATCCTGTGACGAGATCAACATAAGTAGATAGTTTCTAATGATGCAAATGCAAGCATAAGTCATTTTGGATCTATATTTGGTATCTATATCAATGGCTACTAGCTATCATATGGTTTGGACTATTCATTTGAGAGCATCAGAATAATAGAACTACAGTGGGATACCATGGAGTTTGACCAAAATTGTATTATAGTTGATTCTTTGGATTTCAGGGTTGAAATCCTTTGCCCACCTACAGATGAACAAGGTGTGTCTACCATTTGAATCTTGGGGATTATTCAGTATAATCATGAAAAAGGTGTGACAATAATCAACCAGTTCCATGTTTCCAAAAAGACACCATTTCGACAGAGTGCACTCACAAATGGATTCGATGTTAGGACGAGAAACCACAAATTTCTTGATTAAATATAGAAATTCATAGAAAATTAGAGGATCCATAGCATCACGAGGGTAGGAAACTTATCTTCCATAAACCAAAAATGAGATTGGTGTTTGAAAGGGAGAAACCCTTATAGATGCACAAACTTTATCTACAAAGGATATTGAAGATGCATTCCAACGAGGAGCTTTTGGAGATTTTCCTAGCAAAAAACTAACTATATTGATACTGCCACCTCCATCTTCATTGTTAGGAGAATCCCCGTGATCGCTCTCTAAATCATAGATATTCTCACCTTCGGAGGATTCAAATTTCTAGGTTTTCCCACATGAATTCATTATTGTTTTCGTTGTCACCACTACTACCATTGTCACCTACATCGGTATTGGATCTTGAGTCATAAAAAAACTCAATCTAAAATTTTTTGAAGGTTGTAGCTTAAAATTTTAGCCCTTTTCAATTTCCATTTTGGAATTCATATTCTTTTCTCTTCCTTATCAAAATGATAGTAGAAACTCATACATATACTTAGGATAAGAGGGAAAGGCTTACTAGCTTTCTAATATGAATTAGATTAAAATGTATGGTGTTTATCCAATCACCAAACAATTGCAACTACCAGTAATAAATTCAGGTACACTAAAATATAGCAATTAGATCTAAAGATAAAATTTATCAAAGATCTATCAAATGGTATCTGGTTTAATTTCTAGCATCCTCCCTTAAATAAAATTTCACAAAAAATTTAACACCAAGTATTTACCTCAAATTTTTAAATTCTTACTCTTTCAAAGGTTTTGTGAAAATATCTATAACCTACTCTTTGGACCTATAAAAAAATAAATCAATTTCATTATATTTCACCAGTTATCTGATGAAATGATATCGAATTTCAATATGCTTGGTCCTACCATTAAACACTAGATCCTTTGATAGTGCTATGGAAAAATTATTGTCACAAAATATCATTGCTACCCCTTACTATTTATTATTTAGTTCATCTAAGATTCTTCTAATCCAAACTAATTGGAATGTGGTTGAGGTGGTGGTATCATACTTTGCCTCAACAATTGATAATGTAATAATTAGTTTCTTCTATGATGGCCATGAAATTTCTCCCCATCCAGTATGGAAAGAATAACCAAAAGTTCTTTTCCTATCATCTATATTTCTAGACCAATCATAATCTATGTAGCCAACAAGCTCAAGTTGGATTTTTCTTGTATAATAAATTCCATGGTGTTTGCTCCCATTGACATATTGTAGAATCCCTTTCAGTGCTTGGAAGTTAGTTTTATTTAGTACCTCCATAAATCTACTAATAAAACTCACTAGAAACATTAAGTTTGGTCTAGTTGTTGTCAAATACACGAAACATCCAACTAAATTTTTGTAGAAATTTGGATCCACATTGTTGTTGTAATCATTCTTGCTCAATTTTAGGACTATTGCAACTAGAGTGATCACTAGTTTGTTATCCTCCATTCTAAACCTCTTCAAGAAATATTTTACATACTTGTATTGAGATATGAAGATAGTATCCACATATTGGATAACTTCAATGCCAAGAAAATATTTCATCAGGCCTAGTCCATCATATTAAACTCCTACTTCATAGCATTTATAAACTACTAAAATAGCATATTTCTATTGCTAGTATAAATTAGATCATCTACATACAAGCAAACTATTATCATTTTCCTTTATTCATTTGCCTTCATGTAGAGAGTGTGATAATATGAGAATTTGATGAACCCATTTTCTTGGAAATATGCATCAATGTAGCTATACCAAGCCCTAGGTGCTTGCTTCAATACATACAAAGCTTTATTCAAATTTATGATATTTCTTTCTTGCACTTCCACCTCATAGTCGGGTGGATGATCTATGTAGACTTCTTCTAACACTCCATTTAAGAAGGTAGAATTGACATCTATCTAGTAAACATTCCACTCCTTTTGGGCTGCTAATCCTAAAATTAATCTAATTGTGTCAAATCTCACTACTGGTGCATATACCTCATGATAGTCAATCCCTTACTTCTGCTTGTATCCATTTGCAACCAATTTGGCTTTATGTCATTCAACATCACCTTGGACATTGAACTTAGTTTTATATACCCATTTTATTCCAATGGTCTTCTTACCTGCCAAAAGATCTATTAATTCCCAAGTTTGATTTTTCTCTATGGTTTCTATCGTATCATCTATAGATTTCACGCAAGTTCTATTCTTAATTTCTTCTTCAAATGATATTGGATCACACTCAAAAAATCAAGCAAAATTAGAATGTTCTTTAATTTCATTTCTAGTTACCTCATATATATCTTGCAAGCTCCTTATCTTTGTTGGTGTTCTCATGTTGGAGATCATTGTTGCAAGTGGAGATGACCTTTATGATGAGATAGTGTTGCTTCTAGAATCTATACTAATATATGAAGCTACCGAATAATACACACATTCTCCATTTAATTCTTTAGACTCAATATTTACTAGCTCTTGTTGACTAGTCTTGGATTCCTAGTTCCAAGCTTCATCTTCCATGAACTTCACATCTCAACTTATGATCAACTTTAGGTTTGTAAAACCTCTAAGCCTTTAATTCTTCACTATAGCTAATGAAGATGCATTTTCTACCTTATCATCCAACTTTCTTCTCTTTTCATCTGGAATATGTGCATATGTTATGCACCTAAAAACACTTAAACGAGAAACACTTCGCTACTGGTTACTCCAAGATTCTTGTGGGATCTTGTCCTTCACACTCTTTGTGGGACACTTATTCAGAAAATAAACTACACAAGCTATAACTTCTACCTAAAAATCATCTGGTAATCCATTTACCTTCAACATGCTTCATTCCATATCCATTATAGTTTTGTTCTTCCTCTCTGCAACACCATTCTACTATGGTGTGGATATGTCTATGAATTTTCTTCTAATTCCATTTACCTTTCAAAAATTATGGAATTGATTAGATATGTACTCACCTCCTCCATATTTTTTGAGAGTCTTCACACAATATCCACAATACTTTTCAATGATTACCAAAGCTTTGAACTCATTAAATTTACTAGAAGCTTCTGACTTCTATTTGATGGGATATACCCATGTCCTCTGAATGTAATCATCTATAAAAGTTGAAAAGTATATTTTTTTTGGAAATGTGTTGGTTTGCATAGGGCCACATATATATGAATGCACCAACACCAATTGTTGTGAATCTCTCCATGAATATCGCGTAGGGAATGCATACCTATGTTGCTTGTTGACTAAGTAAAATTTACATACTTGATTGGGTTGCTCTATGAGAAGTAATACCCTTACCATTTATTTCTCGTGTAGCAAGTTTAGGCCACTGAAACTTAGGTGACTATATTTGAGATGCCACAACCATGTAGTATTTTTCACAACTAACACTAAATGAAAGTAGTAGTTCATTTTAAATTTGCAAGGGAAATATCTTACTCTTTGTCATGGCTAAATTTAATATAAGCCCACTATATTTATCTCTAATGATGCATGATCCATTTTTAAATTACATAGTGTGTCAATTTTACACAAGTTATCCAATGCTTGGAAAATTATGTTTCAACCTAGGTACATAATACACATTAGGATGTGCCTTCTTTAACCTTTATTGGTGTGGATTATGATCCTCCCTTCACCCATGACAAATACCTCCCTATTATTTCCCATATTTACCTCATATTTGATGGTTTCATCTAACTATGAGAAGATTTATTTATTTCTAGACATGTGGTTACTACATCCACTATCAAGATATCAAATATTCTTCTAGCTCTCTTCATCAGTGCTACAAGTTAGCATTATAGACCCACATACATCTCTATTTTCTACATTTTTATTTTCATTTTTATAGTGGGCTTATTTTTTATTTTCCTTGGCCAACTTATTTCTACCCTCATTACTATAATGGCCAAATTTTGTGCTATAATAACATTGGATCTTTGATTTATCATACCTCTAATTTAATCCTCATTTTTAATTCATGCAATTACCTCTTCCTACTACTTTATGGAAGGTGTAGGTACTCTCTCCTTCATTGGAATTTGTGTAGAAACCAAAACAGCACCAATCCGATTATGTGACGACAAGCATTGATCGAATTGACATACATAGCCCCTAAGGCAGCCCCCAGAGGTTAAATAGTGGTCCTAACCACTCCCATAGCAGTTTTGAAAGGTCAAAGGTCAATTTGGCACCTTTTAGCACTTTTCTCCATACTCATCCCACCCTAGGATGATTACAAACTGGTATTCGTCCCACCCTGGGATGATTAGAAGGGTGGTATGATTAGCAGGTTTGACTAGCAAAAAGTCAAACCTCGACAGGTCTGCAACTTAATTGCACCTTCAGTGCATGCAATTGCGAGGAAAAAATTCAAATCAGAGAGAGAGACTTCAGTCAAGCATGCCTTGATCATGGAGACCTCATGAAAGGAGACTCTAAATTAGAGAAGAATCTTTTCTCCCAAAATAGGGCAAGCAAACCAAGTGGCGCCCTCGCATGCGCATTCAAGAAAAGAGACCCTAGGTCTATAAAATGATGAGTCTTCTCAACCAAAAAAAAAGAGGAGAGCAGGAGCATTTGCAGTAATGGAGTGCTGTAGAATTATACCCTCACCCTCACTATGCTTCTTACATCCTTGATCTCTCTTTTAGAAGGGAGGTTATTGGGTGAACATTGGAAGCATAATTTGGACCCAAAACCCAAAAATTTGGCCACGATATCCCACCCAATTTGCTGACACAACCCCCTAGGAGTTTTTGGACCCATCCCAAGTGGATTTGTGCTGAAACCAAGCCCCAAACGGTAGGCGTCCTGCCCTTGGGAGCACCCCGCACTCTCGCAATCCTAATCGCCCCACCCCGGAGTGATTAGAAATCTATAGTATATTTCCCTACTATTTATTTTGCATTTAATTTTAGGTCTTTCACATATGTTTTCATTAAATTTCATGTCATTCTGATGATTTTTTACTGTGTTTTCATTGCTTTTCGCTTTCACTAACACATAGGGAGCGCTTTCATATATAGGGTGACCAAGATAGAATCAGCTAAATATGACCTTTTGGGTCATCCCAAAATGCCCTATTTTTCCTAACCCCAACTTTGCAGGTGTTTTGGAGGCCTTTGCATGGGACATTTGGGAGGTGGTTTTCTGATAGTCTATGATAGTCCTAATCGTCCCACCCCGGAACGATTAGAAATATACAGTAGATTTCTTGACTGTTCCTTTTTCAGTCTATCCATGATGATATTTATATGCTTCTATTCAATTTTCATCTTATTCTAATAAGTTTTGATTACTATTTTTATTATTTCATGCATGCATTGAACGGAGGCCTTTGGGATTACATATTTCCCTCCATCCGCAGGTGCTACTAATCATTTGTTGTTTCACTGAACATAGGATATCAACATCGAAGGGGAAGTAAGGAACTACATATGCATTCATGCAAGTGGAAATGACGTTTGGCCTGTCCATTTCAAATGTGGGCACGTGGAAGACCCCGAAGGGAAGCATACCATCCGTGGTGTAACAAAGTTATATCTAATGCTCCTAGCTCCTAAAAATGAAGGAGACATATTGTAACCTAGTCTCAATTCAAATTAATAAAAATAAGGGCTACACTTTACACTTGCTTTATATCTCATTTTAGTTTGTTTGTTTTCTCCCTTTTTATGCACTTTGGACTTAGCGTTTCGCATGCTTTTGTTTTGTTTGCACCGAACCCGGTATGCCTATCGAGATTTACATATCCTCGTGATTTTAGTGGCGATCACGATGGGACCTTGTCCCTTGATTTTGGGATCAAATTTTTGATCAAAATTGTGTGTTTTTGCTTTCAGGTGTTAATCCTTCAAACACTGGACTGTTGCTCGTACCATGCTGTGATGAATACAGACTGGAATTCATGCCACCCTGGGACGAATAGGCATTCATCCCAGCCTATTATGAATATATATCTACTATTCATTCCACCCTAGTATGATTAGCTCTCTATATAATTTTCGAGAAGAGGTAGGTTGTCTGAACACTCTGTAATTTTCTATCTCTATTTCTATGATTTTTCTATTTATTTGCTTGCATAGGAAAATCTACTGCATGATTTATTTATTTTCACAAGTAAAAAGAACCCCACACACCATGAGATAATCTAAACATCAAGTCATTGGTTTGTAAAACCCCAAAACTTGATCAAGACCAACGGTGGATTTCATCACCACCTTGGCTTTAATTCTTGCATACATAACCTTAATCGCTATTGTTGCTAGATGTAAATCATGATGAAAGCTAACAAAGTTTATCTAGGGTGATTCCTAGCGCATGAGGATAAGTATTCTATGGTAGGTTTCAAAACATAGTGATTCCCCTTTCGTACCGCTTATATTCCATGTAATGTTCTACTCTCACATACCAATAGTCTCCCTCACATAAGGGTAGGTATATAGAGAGGTTCGTTATAACATCCTGGCAGTGGTATATTGAAGGGGTGACCATTTTGGAAGATATAAGAGCCCTCATATTTCATATACAACAAAAATTTCTTTACAAGGTTTTCAAAACAAAAATCAAAACACACTGAACCAAATTTAGGGCACACTTTTAATCCATAAACAATATAATCATTGCTTTGATTGTATGGTCCCCTTGTGTGTAGTGTAGCATAAAAAATTGTAAAAAAGATAAAAATGTACACATATTTAGAGAAAAACCACCATGGTGTACACCCATATCCGAGCCCAATCATGGGCATAAGCTTTGGAAAGTGTACAAAGGGGCACAAGTCACCTCCGATATAGCCCCAAGGACTTGGTCATACCACCTTGGCAGCCTGACCCACAAGATAGTCCACATCATGCCATTATAGAATGGGACTATAGAGGCACCCCTTTGAGGGGCACTCCCACTCAACATAGACCCTTTTAGGAGGAGGCCATACACATGGCACTCAACATAGATGGGAGGGCTCCCTTAGACACTTGTTATGAGTGGCCACCACATGATGAAGAGCTAGAAAAACATAGGGTACATAAGGAGGGGCCACATGATTACATCATCCCTCCTCTACCCCTTATTACTATAAAAAACAATAGGCCAAATCCAAAGCACAAGGCTCTTCAGACAGGGCGAGCCAACTCTGCCTGCCCCTTTCACATATATGAAAGGGAGCATGAAGAAGACCACTACATTCCTCAAGAGCAATATAAAACATGGGAGAAATATGCCTTCGCACCTACTAGGTATCAGGATTACCCACTGAGGCCAGAGCCTCGGGTGAATGCCGCTAACCTCGATAGAGGAAAGTGAATCATAGAGATCTCAGATCACTACGATTGAGATAGACATGTAGGAGAGGCATCTAGGCTTCCTAAACACAATATGGTAGAACAAATTGACTTGGCATTTTCCAAACATGTCGCCCGCCAAGCACAAATCATGGAGCTCGAGCAAGACCAAAAATAGTTAGAGCAGTTGTATCACCTTAGAAAAGAGCACATTCGACGTCAGACAGACAAATTTCTCCAAAACAATGTGCCTGAGAAGATCCCAACCCCTCACATGCATAATATAGAGTTGTATGAGAGGCACAAACCCTTGGTGTGAGATAGGTCTTCGTGACCTTATCAAATATTTCTTCCAAGACCTCCTATACCTGAGCGAGAGACCACCCCTAGAGCCAATGATGGGCACCTTCCATAGGCACCCACCCATGTTTATAGGTCACGCCCAAGAACTCCTCAAGAAGCCTATGAGGAATTCAAGCAAGAAGAAGAGTGGATTGAAATGCTCTACCAAGGTAGGGGGGATGCTATTCAGCTACCCCTCCATAGGCCTCAAGTTCCCTGCAACCCACAATAGGAACAAACCAAGGAGGAAGAAATAAAATATTTCAATGCATAGAAAGCATTGCTAGAGTGCTTAGATTCTGTGGAGACCAAGAATTTTGGGCCCCAAAAGCCCACTTTATGCCATATTCACAGTCATCCTGTGCATCCTTGAGTGCTTTCACCCCCATACCCTGAACACTTTAAAATACTTCAATTGAAAATCTTTAAAGGGTAGGAGGATGCCCAAGAGCACATGACGAGATTCCTAAGCCAATGTTTTGGCATTCAGGACAACGATGCTTTGCTCCTAAGAACATTTATAACCACATTCATAGGCCATACCTCATATTGGTTTACCTAGTTACCAAAGCATAGCATCAGCAACCTGGACCAGCTAGTGGACACATTCCTCGAACGTTTCTCCTTTAATACCAAGAAGAAGGCATCATTAAGTGACCTAGCTAGTCTTAGGTAGTATGAGGAAGAGACCATGGTGATTTACGCAAATCGATGGAGGACATTGCTTTCAAAGCTTCCTTACCTCCCTCCTATGGCCGACATGACCCAAATTTTCTTGAAAAGTTGTTTGAGATTGATCTCCATGCTATTGCAGCTGCAACAATATGCCACTATCGAGAAAGCCCTAGCACAAGCCAGAATCATTGAGGAGATCAAGATACAATATGGTGAGGTTGCCAAGCCACGCAAGAAAGAGTGGCCCAAAAATGCCAAAATTGGGTCAACACAACCAAAACCCACTGTGGTCAATCAGGTTGCCATAAACATACAAAACCTTGCACAGACGACACAACCCTCATAGGCTAACTATCAGGTAGTTCCTCTTAACAACTATGAGAAGGAAAATCTTAGGCAAGAGAAAAATTAGCAGCGTCACCCGAGGCAACAATTCACACCCTTCACATAGTCTAAATACTCTTTTTTTGATCGTTTGTCCATGGTAAACTTGATAAACCTGCCAGAAAGTCGACCCATAGACCCCAATGCACCAAAACCTAAGGGCTATAGGGAAGACTTGTACTATAGATTTCATTGATAGAAAGGACATGACCTTTATGCATATTGGAAGTTCAAGAGCTTCGTACAGGACCTAATAGAAAACAAGACACTGGCAATGGATAACCCCATGGTGCCAAACAACCAATAGATGGGGGTCTTCAAAGACCCCCTGCCTGCCCATGATACGTAGGAAAAAACCCTTCAAGTCAATGAGGTGACATAGAACTACCCCATGCAGGGGTTTGTAGGGATGATAAGCATAGTGACTCAGAATAAGAGGTAGCTAGGAGCTACCCCAACGATGGCCATAGGAGAGGTTTCATCAATTTCGCAACCTCAACAACACTCTACGCAACCTCCCCAGCCTAGACCAGTGGCCAAAATTTGGAATAGACTTACCCAAAGTTTAAGGACCACATCGGCTAGGCTCTCCATCTATGAGCTCATTCAATAATCATCACCCCATCGGGAGGCTCTAATGGAGATATTAAAATCCATCGAGCTGCAGCCCCATGAAGCAAACTCTTTCAACAACTTTGTGGGACATGTAAAATGATGTACGAAACCAGTCATCACCTTTAGAGAAGACGAACTGAAATCGATGACTGGTGATATGGCAGATCCACCCCTGCACATCATTGCACAGGTCAATGAGATTCTATTTAAAAGGGTTTTGGTGGACACTGGCTCATCTAGCAATATAATCATGATAGTGGATTTGAAACACCTCAAGTTTCCAACATCTCACATCGTAGCCTCCACCTATACTCTGCGAGCATTCAATGATGCGATATGCTCAATAGTTGGCACAATTGTCTTGCCCATCCAAGTGGGACAAAAGACTATTCCTATGTTGTGCCACATCTTGGAAGGTGATATGGCCTATAATATATTGCTAGGCCGGCCTTGGATCAGGGACATGAAGTGTGTCCCTTTGATAGCTCATCAGTACCTAAAGTACACATTCAAAGGATAGGTGCATGTAGTCCTGGCAGACTTAGAGTCCTTCAAGTATTGCAATACGGTGCAACTGATGCCACAATCGACCCTTCCATAGAAACATTTAGACTTCTAGTTGAATCCATCCAAATAGGGTCTAATTCCACATACATCCCCGCTGTTAAGTACCTTAAATCCCTAGTTGGGTCCATCTTCGTCATCTGGTCCTTCACCAACGATGCCACCTACGGTGGCCACACCAAAGGACAATGGGAAGAAACCCCTGGAAGAGGCATCGCCATTAATATCAACCATATCTACCGAAGATATGCCTAGTTGAATGGAAGTTGAGACGCCTAGTTCACCCTACATGGAGTGGACCTAGGAAGAACTCCCATTCCCTCCCCCTCCACCGCCAATGATCACCGTTGAGATGGCCAATACGGGCCTAGGGGAATACCAAGTGTAGAACATTGTAGCAACACCCGCACTTGAGTCCATGCAGGATATGGGGAGACCTCACCTCCCCATCGACACTATTGTCCCTTTGGTCTACCCACAAAACCAGATAAAATTTGTATATGGGGGCCTTGACAATGGCATTGAACCTTATCTGTAGGAAGAAGAAGATGAAGAGCCATTTTTTGAGGATGTCAACTATTTTTCCAACCCATACTTCGCTTTGAGATATCTTGGCCAATGTAATTGGCATGGATATGGGTTAGGTAGATATGAACAAGGAATGCATGTCCTTTGTCAACCAAGATATCAGATGCCATACGACAAGTCAGGAGTAGGGTTCAACCATCCTCTACCCCTTGACATCTTGGTAGAAAACATGCAATGTCTAGGGCTAGGCAACAAGGATGGGTTGGCACAAGATCCATATGCCAATCCTAACAGAACATACACATTGGGGGATTATCTACCATTACTAACAACCAACCTTGTTGACCTTAACAACTCTTTCCCTTCGATCGAGAAAGGAGAAAGTTCAAGGACTCACCTACAAGAGGGATATAAACAAGGCCAAGAAGGGTCTTTAGAAGACGAGTCAGAGTATGAGGTAGCACCTTGGGACCCTTTTGAGTCTAATAGAAATCACTCGCAAGTGATGCCCATAGATGATTATCAGGAGAGCTTCATGACAATGTTCCCCTTGAATGCTCCAATAAAGTAAATGCCACCTCAAGAGAATCAGGTCCTCCCATAGAGAGCGAAACAACCCCGATGGGACCAGATCAATTTGCTCGAGCAAGACGAGCCTCACATGTCACAAACAGCTATTGGAGCCAACGAAGGCCTATGGATCTCTAATAGAAATTATGAATATGAGACTAAGATGGCATATCTCAATCATATGTGATAGTATCAATACCCCATGTACATTTACGACATGTTTGAATAGCTACACATGGGGCCAAGGCAAAGGTGGCACCTAAACCAGGCACAGTTGGACCAACTACTACACCCACCACTTCAAGCATACAGAGAGAGCCTTCCACCCAGCGACCCTATAGGGCCATCACTACCAAGGGTAGATCCTATCCTTTTATCCACACATAGGGCATATCCATTTGTACCAGTACCCACATAGCCAGATTCGAAGCACAAATATCACCAAGGATGTCTGAGTAATCACAACCGTGGTAATGGAGACAAAAATCATTTCATCAACGTGATATCCATTGAATTAACTACCCTCATCCATAACCCAGCCGACCTAACATGACCATTGTATCTATACTTAGATGCTATAGACTAGAATCGTGCTGACACATCACCATCCCCATAAGAGTACTGGGCTTGCGGTGGGATGTTTCATTTCACCCTAGGACAGACTCAGGATGTCTTCCATATGCTAAAGAGGAACTCAACGTTCCCAACTTAGATCTAAATTTGGCAAATGATATCCACCTGATCCCAAATCCACACCAATTGGAGGATGGGTCCCACATGTCAGTTGAAGAGATGACTTATGCAGACATTGGCTTTAATCTAATGAATTCACAAATCATCAAGCTAGGGGTAAGTTTATCCCCCAAAGAGCAATCCTATTACATTGCCCTTCTCAAATATAAGAAGGAAGTTTTTGCATGGTCCTACAAAGACATGTCAGGGCTAGACTCACAGCTAGTCACGCATAATCTAACGCTTGATTCGACAGTCAAGCCAATCAAGCAAAAACTACGTAAGATGCACCCAGCAGTGGCATTAATGGTCAAATATGAGCTACAAAATCTATTGGATGCACAGTTTGTCATCTACGTGGATTACCCACCATGGTTGTCCAACATGGTACCCATCAAGAAGTCTGACGAGAGGATCGCATATGCACCAATTTTTGAGATCTAAACAAAGTGAGTCCAAAGGATGATTTCCCCTTGCCTAGCATTGATGCATTGGTAGATGCTACAGTAGGCCACAAAATTATTTCCCTCATGGATGGTTTCTTGGGATACAATCAGATTCATATCAATCCCGACGATCAACTCAAAATGGTGTTCACAATGCCTTGGGGGACATTTTGTTGTAAGGTCATGCCCTTTGGCCTTAAAAATGCTCGCGCCACCTACCAACGTGCTATGACATACATATTCCATGATCACATGCATAAAAATTTGGAATATTATATGGATGATTTGTTGGCCAAATCTCTTTTGCATCTAGATCATCTCGATGACCTAAGCAAGATCCTCGATCGCCTCATTGAACATAAAGTTAGACTAAACCCCAAGAAGTGTGTATTTGGTGTCACATCTAGAAAAATATTGGGTTTCATAGTCTCAAAATGAGGAATTGAGTAGATCCAAACAAAGTGTAGGCAATCCTTGAAATGCTTCCCCCAACCACCATCAAGCAGCTCAGAAGCCTACAGGGAAAGGTCACATCAATCAAGCACTTCATAGTGTAGCTATCTGACAAGTTTCGACCCATGAATAAATTATTACACAAGGGGGTAGCATTTCACTGGGATGACGAGTGCCAGTCAACCTTTGACAACATTAAATAATACTTGGCTTCACCGCTAGTATTGGCACCACCTAGACTAGGAGTGTTGTTCTATTTATACATATTAGCTACTGAGGTGGCATTGGGCACCATGCTAGCCTAGAAAAATGAACTACATAAATAACAGGCTACTTACTATCTTAGCCACACCCTGGTCAGTTATGAACTTAACTGTGCATACATTGAGAAGATATGTTTGGTGATGGTATTTGCTACCAAAAAGCTATGCCATTACATGCTAAGTAATACAATGTATGTTGTTTCTAAGGAGAATCCATTATAGTACATGATGAGTCGTACTTATCACAGTATCACACGGTGAAATGTATCATGTTGTTGAAGAAGTTTGACATCAAATTCATTGGATAGAAGTCCATCAAAGGTCAAGTCATCATCGATCAACTAGGAGAGGCTCCTCTCAAAGATGATCAACCTCTGACCATAGAGCTACCCGATGATGGGGTCTTCCATGTTTCAAAATCGCCATATTCTGATGAGCCTGAGTCACAAGCCAACATGACCTTATTCTTCGATGGTTCTAAATGTGAGTAAAGCAGTGGCACAAAAATTGTATTCTTCACACCACAAGGGGCTCCAATACCTCTATAATTTAAACTTAATTTCTCGTGCACCAATAATAATGCTGAATATGAAGCCTTGCTCATAGATATTTAGACAACCATCACCATGAACATCAAATGCTTGAACATCTTTAGTGATTCACTATTAATTTTCAACCAAGTAAAATGGGTATTCCAATGTAAATGCCCATTTTTGTAGGCCTACAAAGCCCTTGTGGACAAATTCCTAGCAAAGCTTGAATGGTACGACATTGAGGCACTCCCTTGATCATCGAATAATTTTGCAGATACTATGGCCTGCTTAGGGTCACTAATCCCGCAAGACCATTTTGGTGAGATGACAACCATTCAAGTCAAAACATTATCGCAATCCATGATGGAGCATGTAAGCTCTGATCTATCATTGGGAATCCACCTAATCCAAATTGAACCATCTTAGGATAAGTTCTCTCGAATCCGTGATAGTTTTAATCACACCAATTTGGGTCCTTGTTCTCCCCGATACCTCTTAATAGCAACACAACACTATTCTTACAAGTTCTTTCCCGCTCATCTTTTTCTATGGATGAACTCCAATATGGATTGGTATTTCATACCATCGAGGTTTCTGATCAGTAGGATTGGTACACACCCATAAGATACTACCTCAAGCTAGGTAACCTCCCACTTGGATTGATGCACATCGCAAAAAGATCATTTAAACAAAAACCAGAAAAACATGTCTTGCTAGGAGACATTTTGTACCATCAGAGCTATGAAGGAATCCTCCTCCATTGCTTGGACCAGTAGGAGTCCACTTGGGTGATCACCCAAGAACATGATGGTACATGTGGTGGCTACTTCAACGGTATGGCCATCACAAAGCGCATTCTCTGCATGGGCTATTATTGGCCATATTTACAGCAAGATTGTTGCACGTATGTAAGGAAATGCGTAAAATGTCAACACCATTCTAATTTGACACACGTACCTTCTCAGGCCTTACAGTCGATCCAATCAGCTTGGCCATTTTCATAGTGGGGCTTAGATCTAATAAAAAAAATCTCCCCTACGTCGTCAGGTCATCACATGTTAATCATAATGGCCACATAGTACTTCAGCAAGTGGGTGGAAGCAGTTCTGCTTACCTCTATGACTGGACCCCGCATTGCAGAGTTTATTTTACATAACATCATATGTCATTTTGGTATTCCATCCAAGATTCATACCCCTATGTGAATGGTTCGAGAATGCTAAGAATTGACAAAAGTACAAGATTTTCCCCATAAAATTCCCCATAATAAACAGTGGTTTTCACCACTAGCAAAAATCCCAAAACACCTTTGATCTTCAAAGTTGTAAGGATTCATACTATATGCCCCTGAAAAGTATGGGTAGTCATCCCCAAGGCATAAGAGATCAATGCCATTCAAACGCAAAATCCCAACAATCCATCATCACAAACTCCCAAAACACCTTTGATTCCCAAAGTTGTAAGGATTTGTACTACATGCCCCTGAAAATGATGGGTAGTCATCCCCAAGGCCTAAAAGATCAATTCCATTACATAATAACATCCCCAATCACATTTGGTTCCCAAAGTCGTAAGTATTCGTACTACACATCCCTGAATAGGATGGGTAGTCATCCCCAAGACCAAAAGGATCAATGCCATTCACAAGCCAAAAACCTACAAGCTCAACTTTGAAACTTAAAATGCAAAAACAAATCACAGTGGTTATCACCACTATTCAAACTCCTTGCTCAAAAATAAAAGCAAAAGAGAAAAATAAACAGTGATTTTCATCACTATGTATGCGAGCAAGTATCCCAGCAAGTTGAGCAACTGAAAGACACCTGAGCTTGAATCCCTGGAATTCTCAGCATTCAAAAAACCATCTAGGTGATCCTCATTACGGGTTTGGTGGAAAACCTACCTGCCACTGGTGGTATCCTAAACATATGACGATTTGTCTATCACATTAGCTTTGCATGTGAGTAGACCAATGTTTGCATGTGGATGAGCTCTCTTATGGTACCTTGGATTGTCCTGTGGATTAATCTTACTGAATACAACAACAAAGTTAGTGGAGATAATTAGGTGATCCTCAGTATAGGTTTGGTTGACAGCCTATCTGGAACTGGCGGTATCCTAATACATACCACATAAATGAACTCAATTACACACACAAGGATGTGAAATAACTTGGTCAAACTCAAGTTTGATTCGTATCTGGGTGTGTTTTTATTGATTGGTGAATAAGTGTGACTACCCCCTCAAGCGACGAATTGATGAGTGAATGAACGAAATGAGAAAAGTGACGAGTCGCTTGACCAAAGATGACTTTTTTAAGGGTGCCTTTAGTTGTTTTCCATTGAATGCTTATGCAGTTTCCAAAAATTTTGACCTTTTTTTTTTTGGTGGGTTTGAACCCTTTTTGTGATGCATTTTGGAGCTAAAATTATCAAAAATTTGTCCTCTCGTAGAGTGTTATAACTATAGTAGCATTCTTATGGAGTAGGATAGTGATAATTTGTGACCTCAATGTCTATTTTGTATGCCAAGAATGACAGGAACAAAGGCGCTTTTGTTTGGCAGTTTTATTGCTATTTTTTGTTGGATTTTGACCCTTTTTGCGATGTCGTTTGGGGATGAAATTCTCGAAAATACGTCCTCCCGTGGAGCGGTCCAGCTATGGTAGAATTATTAGGGAGTAGGATAGTGAGTATTTGTGACCCCAATGTTGGTTTTGCATGCCAATAATCATAGGCGCAAAGGTGCCTTTGTTTGGCAGTTTTATTGCTATTTTTTGGTGGGTTTTGACCCTTTTTGTGACGCCATTTGGGGATGAAATTCTTGAAAATAGGTCTTCTTTTGGAGCAGTCCAACTATGGTAGCCTTCTTAGGGAGTAGGATAGTGAGGATTTGTGACCCCAATGTCGGTTTTGCATGCCAATAATCACAAGAGGAAAGGTGTCTTTGGCAATTTTATTGCTATTTTTTGGTGGGTTTTGACCCTTTTTGTGACGTCATTTGGGGATGAAATTCTCGAAAATCCGTCCTCCTGTGAAGTAGTCCGGCTATGGTAGACTTCTTATGGAGTATGATAGTGAGGATTTGTGACCCCAATGTCAGGTTTTCATGCCAAGAAATACAGGCACAAAGGTGCATTTGTTTGGCAGTTTTATTGCTATTTTTTGGTGGGTTTTGACCCTTTTTGTGACGCTATTTGGGGATACAATTCTTGAAAATATGTCCTATCGTGGAGTGGTCCAGCTATGGTAGAATTATTAAGGAGTAGGATAGTGAGGATTTGTGACCCCAACATCAGTTTTGCAATCCAAGAATCATAGGCGCAAAGGTTCCTGTGTTTGGCAGTTTTATTGCTATTTTTTGTGCATTATGGTGCAGTTTTTGCTGGTTTTGATTTTCTTGCTCTGTAATCATCCCTAGGTGGGATGAATACCAGTTTAGTAATCATCCCAGGGTGGCACAAGTTCTAACTAAAGTGCTCATCCAGGGTGGAACAATTACAGGCCTAAAAGCCTATTTAAGGGCCAAAACTAGGTTTTAGGCTCATTTGCATTTGTTTTTCTTGGAGTTGTGAGAAGGAGGAGGTCGAGTTCGCATAGTGGAGCTCTATCAAATTTTCTCAGACACCATGAGTTCACGGACTGGGTAATCAAGTTCCGAAGCCGAAGCGAGACCGATGAGTGTTCTTCTTTATTTTACCTATTTTTATTTTCAAAATTGTAATTTATTTTATATGTCGTTTCTCCATTTAGACTAGAATGAAAACCTTAGGTTAAACTGTTTTACTTTGTTTTTGTATTTTTTTTTATTATGCACTTTAAAATAAAAGTAAACCTTAGTTTAAAGTTTTATTTTTGTTTAACTAGAGTTAAAAACCCTAGAGTTGTTATTTTGTTTTATTTTTTTGTAGTTTAAACTAGAGTTATAAACCCTAGGTTAAATTTTGATTTTTTGTAAACTAAGGTTAAAAACCCTAGGTTTGTTTGTTTTATTTTTTATTTTTTTGAAACTAGAGTTAAAAACCCTAGGTTTTTTTACTTTGTTTTATTATTTTTGTATTTTAAACTAGAGTTATAAACCCTAGGTTAAATTTTATTTTTTTGTAAACTAAGGTTAAAAACCCTATCTGTGTTTGTTTTTTTTTTTTTGTTTTAAACTAGAGTTAAAAACCCTAGGTTTTTTTATTTTGTTTTATTTTTTTTTGTAGTTTAAACTAGAGTTATAAACCCTAGGTTAAATTTTGATTTTTGTAAACTAAGGTTAAAAACCCTAGGTTTGTTTGTTTTGTTTTTTTAGTTTAAACTAGAGTTAAAAACCCTAGGTTTTTTTTTTTTTTGTTTTTTTTTTGTAGTTTAAACTAGAGTTAAAAACTCTAGGTTTTTTTATTTTGTTGTATTTTTTTTGTAGGTTAAACTAGAGTTATAAACCCTAGGTGAAATTTTGATTTTTGTAAACTAAGGTTAAAAACCCTAGGTTTGTTTGTTTTGTTTTTTTAGTTTAAACTAGAGTTAAAAAAAAACCCTAGGTTAAAATTTTTGTGATTTGTTTTGTTTTTTCTTCAAAATAAGCTTAAAAACCCTAGTTTGCAATTTTGTAATTTGTTTGTTTGTACAATGTTGTTACTGTTGCTACACAGTTTATTAAATGTTTTTTGTGTATAATTTGTAGACAGTGTGTATGTTTGTTTTAGTGTTGTACAATTTTTTTTTTGTTATTTTTGTCATGTTTTAATGTTTTTGTGTTGTTTTGTTTTGCAGGTGGTGAAGAGCCGGTACCGTGTGCCGACGGTGTTATTTGAAGCATGGGATGCACTTACTATGGTAGACTATGATTGGCTTGATGCCATTGGGATCAAGCAGGTGACTCAGTTAGAGCCTGTGGTGGGGAATCATGTGTATTTGACTGCCCTGATCAACGTGTGGGATCCCCACACCAACACCTTTCATCTCCCAATAGGGGAGATGATAGTGACTCTTGAAGATGTCTATCGAATTCTATGGATTTTGATAGACGGGCTTCCAATTTGGACTACTCCACGTGATCAATGTATGGTGGTGCTGGCATGGTGCTTCGGGCATGGGGTGGAGATAGGGGTGGATAGTCCGATGGAGAGGGCAAATGGGGATTTCCTAATTGGTAGTATTTTGGTGCGATGGAGGCTAGATAAGGTTGTGTTGGGGGTGAGGGATGCATTACCGATGATCCTCATCTCCAACATGCTGTTGCTCGACTCATCAGGTGTGAGGTTCCCTTGGAACCTGCTGGAGGTAGTTTTTAGACTGGTTGAGTGTTCGACAAAGGTACCATTAATTATGAGGTGGGGTCAGACGCTACTGGCACAACTTTATGATGATATGTACGAGGTCTACTGTCGAAGGTAGAAGGGGATTGGGTTTAGCTACCTATTGCAATGTTGGGGGTGGTATCACATAGTTATGGAGCGATTACAGGGATTTCCTTAGACCCAGAAAGATATGGTGGATAGGGATATAGGCTACGTGAATCTATGGTGGAGGTCAGAGGAGCAGGGGTAGATTTGATATTGGCTAGGTGTCATAGGGCACTATGTTGATGCCTTCGTGCGACTTGCTCCAGGAGAGATGTTTTGACATCCATACCAAGACTTTCCAGCTTGGCCTAAGGCTAGAGAGTGGCTATGGTGGGTGCACAGGGGGATATGGCTGATCGGGCAACACAGGACCGAGTAGGAGTACTTCCCGTACATCCGGGTGACACGATAGTTTGGGGTGCACCAGGGGTTTCCTGGTGAGCCCTTGATCTATCGACATTGGGGCGATGAGAGGACTCTGGCCAAGCCGATCATCGAGTCATTGGGAGAGGTTGTGGATACAATGATTGACATCCCTAATGTGGACAACATCAGGGTGACTTTCAAGTACGACCACTAGTGGATGATGCAACGATGGCAGGGAGAGGGGCCTCTAGGAGGTCTAGATGTAGCAGTAGTAGGTGGGGAGGATACAGAGGCATCAACGGAGGGTTGGGGGCATCCACTAGAGGATGAGGACATGGTGCATACATCATATAAATATAAACATCACATTCATAATAATACATGCATACATCAACGTAAATAAATGTACATAAAAATAAATAAAAAATCATGACAAGTGTATAACCAAAAAGAACATCATGTATATATCATCAAAATGCTCGTAGGCTATAATAAATCAGTCATCTGACCTTGCAAAAATATCAAAAACTCAAAAACCCCCAAGCCTAGGGCATCGGCCACCATGATCACATAGGATCGGTGTGACAGGATCTACCCCCAATGGTGTGGGTCCTATGGGACCTCTCAAGGTGGTTGTTGCTCACCCCTGCATCACGTCCACTAGCACCCCCCTCATCTAGTCACCTAAGAGAAAGTAAACTACTCAGTCTCACTGTATCTCATTTAGTGTGAAGATCAACCTCCAGGGAGCTCAGGTTACCACCCACTGAGGCATATAATATCTGCCTCCAACTCCATCCGGTGCCAAACCAACCCATCTCCCATCGATGGTATGTAGCCAATGCATCATCACACTTTGCCAACTACATTCGTAGGATATCCCTCTCCCATGATGCATTGGTGTCCCCATCCCACTGGTGGTATGTAGCCAATGCGTTCTCCCGCTCTACCAATTGAGTCTGTAGGAGATCCCTCTCCTACAGAGCATCCCCGAGCTCCTCATCCCATATTTGAAGTAGATCCTCTAATCATGCTATCTCAGCATGATCCCTAGCCTCCATATCCCCTAGGACTGCCTGAGGCATGGGCACCTTCAAGATGAGGGCCTGCTCTGACACCCACTGCTCTATGATGTCCTGCATGTCCGGCTGCTCAAGAACTCCAAAATTATCCCCCATAAAATCATCAACCTCCACCATGTCCTCATCCTCCAGTGGATCCCCCCAACCCTCCCTTGATGCCTCTATATCCTCCCCACCTACTGCTGCTATGTCCAAACCTCCTAGAGGTCCCTCTCCCTACCATCGTAACATCGTCCACCACTGGTCGTACTCGGTAGTCACCTCGACATTTTCCATGTTAGGGATGTCAATCATTGTATCCACCTCCTCACCCAATGGCTCGATGATCGACCTCTCGTCACCTCGATGCCTAGAGTCCTATCGTCACCTCAATGCCGATAGATCAAGGTCTCACCAGGCAACCCCTAGCACACCCAAAAATATCATGTCACCTGGATGTATGGGAAATACTCCTGCTCGGTCTCGTGCTTCCCAATCAGCCATATCCCCCTATGAACCCACCAGAGCCACTCTCCAACCTTAGGCCAGGATGAACAATCTCAGTATGGATTCTAGAACACCTCTCCTAGAGCAAGCTATGTGAAGGCATCAACATAGTACCCTATGACACCTTCCCATCACCAAATCTACCCATGCTCCTCTGACCTCCACCATAGAGTCGTGTACCCTATCTCTCTGTCCACCATCTCTACCTGGGTGGTCCAAGGCAATTTGTACAGCTGCTCCAGAGTTATGTGCTGCCACCCCCATCACTGTAACAGGTAGCTGCACCCAATCCCTTTTTGCCTCTGGTATTGAACCTCGTACAACTCATCATAAAGTTGTGCCAGTAGCATTTGACCCCACCTCATAATCAAGGGTACCTCCGTAGGACACTCAACCAGTCTAAAAACTACCTCTAGCAGGTTCCAAGGGAACCTCACACCTGATGAGTCGGGCAATAGCATGTTGGATATGAGGGTCATTAGTAATGCATGCCTCACCCCCAACATGCCCTTCTCTAGCCACCACCACACCAAAATACTGCCAATCATGCAATCCCCCTCTGCCCTCTCCATCGGACTATCCACCCTTATCTCCACCCCATGCCCGAAGCACTGTGTTAGAACCGTCATACGCTGATCACATGAAGTAGTCCAAATCGGAAGCCCGTCTATAAGAATCTATATAATATGATAGACATCTTCAAGAGTCACTATCATCTCCCCTATTGGGAGATGAAATGTGTTAGTGCGAGGATCCTACATGTTGATCAGGGCAGTCAGATACGCTCGATCCCCCACCACAGGCTCTAACCGAGTCACTTTCTTGATCCCAAGGGCATCAATCCACTCCCAGTATGCCATAGTCAGTGCCTCCCACTCTTTATAGAACATCGTCGTCACACGGTACTGGCTCTTCACCACCTGCAAAATAAAAACAACACAAAAACATTAAAACATGACAAAAAAAAAATATTGTACAACAATAAAACAAACATACACACTGTCTAAAAATTATACACAAAAAACATTTAATAAATTGTAAAACAACAGTAACAACATTGTACAGACAAAAAAATTACAAAATTGCAAACTAGGGTTTTTAACCTTATTTTGAACAAAAAAAACAAACTAAAAACAAATCACAAACATTTTAACCTAGGTTTTTTTTTAAATCTAGTTTAAACTAAAAAAACCAAAACAAACAAACCTAGGGTTTTTAACCTTAGTTTAAAAAAAACAAAATTTCACCTAGGGTTTATAACTCTAGTTTAAACTACAAAAAAAATACAACAAAATAAAAAACCTAGGGTTTTTAACTCTGGTTTAAACTAAAAAAACAAAACAAACAAACCTAGGGTTTTTAACCTTAGTTTACAAAAATCAAAATTTCACCTAGGGTTTATAACTCTAGTTTAAACTACAAAAAAAATACAACAAAATAAAAAAACCTAGGGTTTTTAACTCTAGTTTAGAACAAAAAAAACAAAACAAACACACCTAGGGTTTTTAACCTTAGTTTACAAAAAATCAAAATTTAACCTAGGGTTTATAACTCTAGTTTAAACTACAAAAATAATAAAACAAAATTAAAAAACATAGGGTTTTTAACTCTATTAAAAAAAAAACAAAACAAAACAAACAAACCTAGGGTTTTTAACCTTAGTTTACAAAAAATCAAAATTTAACCTAAGGTTTATAACTCTAGTTTAAACTACAAAAAAATAAAACAAAATAACAACTCTAGGGTTTTTAACTCTAGTTAAACAAAAATAAAACTTTAAACTAAGGTTTACTTTTAGTTTAAAGTGCATAATACAAAAAAATACAAAAATAATTTAAAACAGTTTAACCTAGGGTTTTCGTTCTAGTCTAAACGAAAAAAACCACATATAAAATAAATTACAATTTTGAAAATAAAAATAGGCAAAACAAAGAGAAGGAGCACTCATCGATCTCGCTTCGGCTCCGCAACTTGATGATACATTCTATGAACTCATGGTTTTTGAGAAAATTCAATAGCGCTCCGCTACGTGAACTCAACCTCCTCCTCCTCACAACTCCAAAATGCTAGGAAAAATAAATGCAAATGAGTCCAAAACCTAGTTTTGGCCCTTAAATAGGCTTTTAGGCCTGTAATCGTTCCACCCTAGGATGAGCATTCTAGTTAGCACTCGTACCACCCTGGGATTATTACTAAACTGGTATTCATCCCACCTAGGGATAATTATAGAGCAAGAAAATCAAAACCAGCAAAAATTGCACCATAATGTACAAAAAATAGAAATAAAACTATCAAACACAGGCACCTTTGCGTCTACGATTCTTGGCATGTATAACCAACATTGGGGTCACAAATCCTCACTATCCTACTCCTTAATAAGGCTACCATATCCAGAACGCTCCACTGGAGGATGAATTTTCAAGAATTTCATCCCCAAACAACATCACAAAAAGGGTCAAAACCCACCAAAAAATAGCAATAAAATTGCCAAACAAAGGCACCTTTGCGTCTGTGATTCTTGGCATGCAAACCCAATGTTGGGGTCACAAATCCTAACTATACTACTCCCTATGAAGGCTACCATAGCTGGACTGCTTCACGGGAGGACGAATTTTTGAGAATCCAAACTGCGTCACAAAAAGGGTCAAAACCCACCAAAAAATAGCAATAAAACTTCCAAACAAAGGCACCTTTGCGCCTACGATTATTGGCATGCAAAACTAATGTTGGAGTCACATATCCTCACTATCCTACTCCCTAATAAGGATACCATAGCCAGAAATCTTCACAGGAGGACGAATTTTTGAGAATTTCATCCCCAAACGATGTCACAAAAAGGGTCAAAACCCACCAAAAAATAGCAATAAAACTGCCAAACAAAGGCACCTTTGTGTCTATGATTATTGGCATGCAAAATTGACATTGGGATCACAAATACTCACTATCCTACTCCCTAAGAAGGCTACCATAGCCGGACCACTCCATGGGAGGATGGATTTTCGAGAATTTCATCCCCAAATGACATCACAAAAAGGGTCAAAACCCACCAAAAAATAGCAATAAAACTGCCAAACAAAGGCACCTTTGCGCCTACGATTATTGGCATGAAAAACCAATTTTGGGGTCACAAATCCTCACTATCCTACTCCCTAATAACTCTACCATAGCCTAACCGCTCCATGGGAGGACGGATTTTCAAGAATTTCATCCCCAAATGACGTCACAAAAAGGGTCAAAACCCACCAAAAAATAGCAATAAAACTGCAAAACAAAGGCACATGTGTGCCTGCCATTCTTAGCATACAAAATAGATGTTGGGGTCACAAATTGTCACTATCATAATCCCTAATAAGGCTACCCTAGCCGGACCACTCCACGAGAGGACAAATTTTTGACAATTTTAGCTCCAAAATACATCACAAAAAGGTTTCAAATCCACCAAAAAAAGGTCAAAATTTTCAAAAACTGCATAAGCATTCAATGGAAAACAACTGAAGGCACCCTTAAAAAAGTCATCTTGGGTAAAGCGACTCGTCGCTTTTCTCATGTCGGTCATTCCCTCATCTATTTATCGCTTGAGGGGGTAGTCACACTTATTCACCAATCAACAAAAACACACCCAATCAAGGAAATGGCATGCATTCAAAGGATCATTGACAAAGACAATTATGCCCCTACTTGGGGTAATAAACAAGTAATAATCATAAGCTGATCAAACACTTGGCATTCTAGAATCATGAACTCAAGGTTCCCATAGACAAAATATTGCGCCCTTTGCCTATTCATGACTGAAAAATATCCAAGATCAAGTAACACCTCACCAAAAATATTTAACACTTGAATTAAGCTCCTTAGCTCATCAGAAGTAAGGATTCAAGAATGTGTGCCCTTTCCATACTTGGGGCATCAAAATTTTGTTAGGTTACTAAGAAACCCTAATCATTAGTTCTTTGGTTATCTATTTTTTCTCAGCACTGTGCCATGCATAGTCCATCCCAAAAAGGGGCATCTATAAACATAAAAACAACACCAATCTGATTATATGGTGACAAGCACTGATCGAATTGACATACATAGCCCCTAGGGCAGTCCCCAAAGGTTAAACAGTGGTCCTAACTACTCCCACAATAGTTTTGGAAGGTCAAAGGCCAATTTGGCACCTTTTAGCACTTTGATCCATGCTCATCCCACCCTAGGACAATTACAAACTGGTATTCATCCCACCCTAGGATGATTAGAAGCAATCATCTCAGGGTGGGACGATTAGCAAGTTTGACTGGCAAAAAGTCAAACCTTGATAGGTTCGCCACTTAACTGTGCCTTCAGGGCATGCAATTACGAGGAACAACTTCAAACTAGAGAGAGGGACTTCATTCAATCATGCCTTGATCATCGAGGCCTCATGCAAGGAGACTCTAAATCAGGGAAGAATATTTTCTCCCAAAATAGGGCAAGCAAGCCAAGTGGCACCCTCGTAAGCGCATTCAAAAAAAGATACCCTAGGTCTATAAAATGGTGAGTCTTCTCACCCCAAAAGAAAGAGGAGAGCAGGAGCATTTGTATCATCGGAGTGCTATCGAATTATACCCTCACCCTCATTGTGCTTTGTACATCCTTGATCTCTCTTTTGGAAGGGAGGTTATCGGGTGAACATTGGAAGCGTAATTTAGATCCAAAACCCAAAAATTTGGCCACAATATCCCACCCAATTTTCTAATACAACCCCCTAGGAGGTTTTGCACCCATCCCAAGTGGATTGGTTCTAAAACCAAGCCCCAAACGGCAAACGTCCTGCCCCTAGGTGCCCCCCGCATTGTCGCAGTCTTAATCGCCCCACCCCAGAGTGATTAGAAATTTTTAATATATTTCCATAATATTTATTTTGCATTTAATTTTAGTTCTTTCACATATGTTGTCATTCAAATTTCATGTCATTCTGATGAGTTTTGATTGTGTTTTCATTGCTTTTCGCTTTCACTAACATACAGGGAGTGCTTTCATATACAGCGTGATCGGGGTAGAATCAGCCAAATCTGACCTTCTAGGTCATCCCAAAATGCCCTATTTTGCCTAACCCCAACTTTTCAAGTTTTTTTGAGGCCTCTAGAGAGGACATTTGGGATGTGGTATTCTGACAGTCTATGACAGTCCTAATCGTCCCACCCTGGAGTGATTAGAAATCTATAGCAGATTTATTGAATGTTCCTTTTGTAGTGTGTCCATGATGATATTTATATGCTTATTTTCAAGTTTCATCTTATTCTGATAAGTTTTGATTACCATTTTTATTATTTCATGCATGCATTGAATGAAGGCCTTGGGGATTGCATATTTCCCTCCATCCGTAGGTGCTACTAATCATTTGTTGTTTCACTGAATGTAGGATATCAACACCGAAGGGGCAGCAAGGAACTAAAAATGCATTCATGCAAGCGACGGTGATGTTTGGCCCGCTCATTTCAAATGTGGGCACGCGGAAGACCCCAAAGGGAAGTGTACCATCTGTGGTGTAACAAATCTATATATAACGCTCCCAGATTCTAAAAAGGAAGGAGACATGTTGTAACTTGGTCTCAAATCAAATTAATAAAAATAAGGGCTGCACTTTACACTTGCTTTATATCTCGTTTCAGTTTGTTTGTTTTCTCCCTTTTTATGCACTTTGGACTTAGCATTTCTCATGCTTTTGTTTCGTTTGCACCGCACCCGGTATGCCTATCGGGATTTCTGTATCCTCGTGCTTTCAATTTGATCTTCCTCCTCTATTGTGGCCTCTCCCATGTAACCCTCTATTATTTTACCCTCTTCTTCCTTGATAACTTTAGGTATTTTGGTGGGATTATTCTCTTTTGCTATTATCTCAAAATAAGACTTACATTTTAAATGCTTTAACTAATGAGGACTAAGATGACCAATTCAGCCTCTACTCATATGTTTGTAGAGAATCCATGAGCTCATCTTCTGAAAGGGTTGTTAAATTCCTTCATTCTTCAATCGCTATCACCACTGAGTCAAACCTTGCTGGTAGATTTCTCAATATTTTTTCCACTATTCTCTAGTTCTCAACATTCTCACCATTCATCCTCATCTGGTTGATGATATTCATTGTATGGGTAAGGAAGTCACTCAGGAAATATGATTCTCTCATCTAAAAAATTTTGAACTTCCTTCTCAACTTATACAAACTCACCAACTTCACTTTATTGGTGCCTTGGAAGGAGCTAGATAAAATTTCTTATACCTCCTTTGATTTGGTTTTTGTTACACTTTTTGAGAAAATTGTCTCCTCAATTTCCTACATTATGTAAAATAATAAATTTTGTTCCTTCTCCAATTCTCCTTCAATAGATCTTATTTTGCTTGGGAGAGAGCACTAAATGCTACTACATCTATGGGTTTTGGGTAACCATTCTCCACTAGGTACCATAGGATGCTCCAATAATCATAATTCTTATCATTGAATTGTGGGATTTACAAATGTAATGAATTACCATTGGAAACCATTGCTTCTTCAACCTTTAACTAATAGCGCTAGCTCTAATACCAATTAGAAAGATGTGGTGCATGCAGAATGAATCTAACATGACTAGAGAGCTTTAAATACTTTTCTCTTTGATAAAATCTATGATTCAAAATTTTAGGCATACCTTTCAAAGTCAAAAATGAGCAAATTTTATGACTAGATTAGAGTGTAGTGGAAATTAACAAGGCATTTTGCATACATGGAATTTAATAAAAGTTTTGACAATATAATTTAACAAACTATAGCTTCAGTAGATTGTTACAAAACATAAACAAGTGGAATATAACAAAGCACTTAAAATATATCTTATATTTAACTAAAGATAAAATTTTACTTCTCCTGCAGGTTTACAATGGAAGGCAAAAGTAAATACACATCTATAACTATTAAATATGCTATTGAAGGTTAGATCCAACTAAAAAGTTTCTAAAGGCTGCAACTTCAACTTTTGGCTCTTCTTAATTGCCCTTCCGACATTTCTCTTCTTCTCTCTTTCTTATCAAAATGATAGCAGCAACTCATACATATAGTTGGGAGTGGAGGGAAAGGCTCACCAGCTTTCTGACATGCATTAAATTAAAAATTATGGTGTCTATCCAATCGCCGAACAACTGCAACTACCGATAATAACTTCGGGTACATTAAAATGCAGTGATCAGATCTAAAGATAAAATATGTCATAAACCTATCAAGTGTGATATGATTTAATTTCTAACATATTTGATAACCATCAAATCAGACATAATGTATGTGGTTTGTTTAATCTCAAGATTCATAGAGACACCAAAGAATACTCATTTGCAACCAGGAAAAATAATTCTAAGGTATGCCAATGGAACCAAAGACCAAGGGATCGTTTATGCAACATCAAACCAATTTAAATTTGTTGGATACACAGATAATGATTAAGCTGAAAATATTAATGATAGGAAAAGCACTTCGGGATATACATTCCATCTTGGATTAGGTGCAATCTCATGATCATCTAAGAAACAACTCATTTTTGCATTTTAAACTTCTGAAATAGAGTATGTTGTTACCACATCAGTTGCATGTGAAGCAATATGACTTAAAAGAAATCTAGTGAAGTTGAATCATGAACAAGAAATGACAATTAAAATATTTTGTGATAATAACTCATCCATAACACTCTCCAAAGGATCTTTGTTCCATGGAAAAAACAAACACAATAACATCCTGAAAAAAAATTGAATTGATATTCTGTAGGTTAAAAGATAAAGTTGCACACATATTCATAAAAACCTACGAAGAAAGGAGATTTTCAAAGGTTGAAAGAACTATCAAAAGTTTTTGAGAAATATGACCTTGTAATACTTGCGAGAATCCTTCACCATGCTTTGTAGTACTTGTATTTATGGCTGGTGGCTGTAGTTGAACAGAGATGAAGCAAACATTGTATTTTTAATTAACGATTCTCAGGTAGTTAGCTGAATTCTATTCTCTTTCCTTTTTTTTGAATATAAGTGTTGGGCATGTTCTCGTTTCGATGGAGTAGAAAGGAAGAAAAAATAGCATCTGATTAATCTTCTGTTTGTGAGTGTGCAATGTCAACGCAGCCTTTGCAAAGGAGAAAAGATATGTCGGGTCAGTAACTTATGCATCTGAATAGTGAAGAAGACACGTCTGGTCAGGAGGAAAATCTTCCGGTTAGTGCTGCACTTGCTACCAGCCAATAAAGAGAGCTTCCAGTTGCTGCAGGAATAGAAGAAGAAGACGTATCCGGTTAATGCAGAGAACGTTCCGATCACTTGAAATTAAGAAGAAAACGTTTCCGGAACTGACCTGTTTCTTTTTGAATAAGTAAAGAAAAGGATATCGTAGGTCCGATTGTTTGTCCTATAAAACTGCTGCACCAACCACTTGTTGATATAATATAATATAATATAATATAATATGCTGCTTTAACAACCACATGCTGACATAATATTATATTTGTGTTGGAATTTATCTTGTAAGTCTTTGCCGTGTCTTGGTAATAACCACTTACTGATATAATATTATATATTGCAAATTTATCTTGCCGTGTATTGACAATTTGGACTTCTCTATCTGTCTATTCGGTTGTAAGAGTCGTCTCCTTTGTTTTCCTTCACAACTTCCACAGGAGACTAATATACTAGTAGCCATCTACATATTCTCCGCGTGAAACCCAAAGTCATAATCCATTTGCAGTCAGTCGCAAGCAGATCCAAAAGAAGGAGTTTCTAGAATTTCAATTTTGCTCTAGCGAATGTAGCTTACACGGTATTTGTTAGGGTATCGTCAGCGTCAGCGGTCAATGTAAGAAGATTCAATTTAGAGTATACCTCTTTAAACCTATAGAAAATTTGTGTGCGATCCAGCCCATGCGATCTAAGGCAGTCAGATCACGGCACATTGGATTCCACTTCCGTGTATGAAGTTTATAAATAGCTGAAAACAATATTGATTGATCAATTCAAATTGTGATTCGTGATTACAATACACAATAATGGTTTCTCGGTTGCTCCTTGTGTCTATGCTAATATTCGCCTCATCTTTTTCAAATTCAGTGCAGCACTACACAAAACAACATCCAATCTGCCTGAGACTTAGCCCAAGATACTAAATTCTTTCAGTAGAGTTTGATTCAAGTTGCAGAATCCTTACATTCAGGTCCTAAGGATCTCAGTAAAATTGCTCTCAAGGTGAGGAATTTTATTTTATTTGATGGTCTACTTTGCAATTCCCTCAAGTGTATGTAAATTGTGGTTTATATTTGAAGTTAGAAAAGGAAAAAAATAGTTTGAATGAATTAATAAATTCTGTTTAAAACAACAGCATCCTGTATACCGCTTAAAAACTTTAAAAAAGAAAAATAGAAACGATTCCCACACTCCATTAAATATTAAAAACATTACATCCAAACATACGACTGAGTGCAATTTATTCCCAAACATGTGACCGACATTCTTATAATAAGTTTTAGTTCTATTTTAATACTGATTTTAGAGAATGCCAGGTACGGAGTAGATGCATCGTTTACGTGTAGCATTTGATTTGAACGTCTTACACCCCATTTTCTGTATTTTGAATCTTCACGTCAGATCGCCGTGCACTCTCAGTATAGTCCACATTTAAGATTCACCATATCACATTCTGCTAATATCTGTCCTCTCTTGCAGTCACATGCTAAGAGCAAGTGAGAGTTGTTGAAATTATTAAACCTGACCTCATCTCGCTATCGCTTGAAACAAGCATAAAGCCATGAAAAACGCATTAGTGACAACGATCTAGGGATCACTCTGTCAGAAGTGACTTGACGTCTAACAACACGGACAGCCGTAAATCTGATCGCCGTATTTATTTCAGTTGTTGCAATTCGGCAACTTGTCAATAACCCTACTTCGACTGTCAGAAACCCTAATCCTGTCAGAAGTTAAGTATGTCAGAAGGCAATCCTTATCCTCCCTTCTGCAGGCTATAAAAGACAGTTCGTGTTTCAAAAATGTATGAGGGGGAGCAGAGCAGAGTGCAGCAGAGTAGAGGAGATTGGAGCACCGAACCGCAGTTTCAGAGTGCTCTTCATTTTGAGTTTACCCTGCAAGTTTCTTGCAGATGATTGTAATCCCTCTTCGGAGGTTAGACTATGTTTTGATTGTTAACATATAATGATAAATCTGTATTTTTCAGTGTTCCTCTATCTCTCATTTGCATGGTCGACCCTCGCACTCTCTTTCTCAAGCATATCCGTAGTTATTCCTTTGTTATCCCGACATCGCTCATTTTGGTGAGCGATATTGGGCAACGCTCACGATTCGAGCGATCTTGGGCACTCTCACTCTTTACCATTAGAAGGAACCCTGTTTCGTCTTATTTGTCTTTGTCCTCTAGTGGCTTGTCCCATTAGAATTTGTCTCACTCCACATTTCCTAAATCACTCGAATCTCCTCAAAAATCCCTTTAGCGCTCATGAGACGAGTGATTTGCGTCATTTGCATGTTTGACTAGAGATTTAGGGCACAAGGTTCTAGTTTGTCCTTTATCTATTTTGTCTTTTAGCCAAACACCCGATATCGCTAAAACTCAAGTTCGCTATATGCCTTTTTCATGTTTGTTTAGCGATTTGGAGATTCAATTTAATCCGAAGGTTTTTGGCTTTATTTTTCTCCATTCCCTCCATCGCTCGCTAGTGAGGGTTTTCCTCTCTTTCACTGAGGTACGACAACACTTTCAGGAGTGGTAAAATTTTTTTTCCCTCCGTCGCTTATAAACCCAAATATTCCCTCTGTCGTTACATTGTTTTGGCGATTTGAAGCTCAAACCTCCTATACTTCATATCGTCGATGCTATTAGTTTTTCCTGTCCATTTGGGTCTAGCATGAGTGATTTTGAGACCTAACATACTTAAGTTCTACAAATTGGTATCAGACCAGGCTTATCATCCCGCGAAATTTTGAAGCATGGCTTTCGACAGCAACAACTTGCAGTTACAAATCTTGCGGTTCAATGGTAAGAACTATGACTACTAGAGCATCCAGATGAAGATCCTATTTAGATATTAGGAGCTATGGGACATGGTCGATAATGACTACCCAGAACCAGTAGATACAACAGCACTGACCGCTCTTTCCCAAGCAGACAGGGACATGTTGAAGGAGAACACCAAGAAGGACTAGAAGACCCTATTTTATATCATGCAAGTGGTCAAAGAGACCATATTCCTATGGATCGCATAGGCCACCAAGGCAAAGTAGCACTAGGATATTTTGGCCAGCTCGTATCAAGGCACCAACAAAGTTAAGCTCATGAAACTATAGATGCTAAGGAGGGAGTTTGAGAACTTGCAAATGAGTGAGATGGAGTCCATGGGCGACTTGTTCACCTAGATGACAGATGTAATCAACCAGATGTTGTTGAATGGAGAAATCATGTAGAGCCAGAGAATCATGGAGAAGATTCTTAAAAGCTTGCTTATAAAATTTGACTCTGTTGTGATAGCAATCAAGGAGTCGAGGGATCTAACGACCCTCTCGGTGGACGAGCTCATGGGTTCCCTGCAAACACATGAGCAAATGTTGATCCGCTCATATCAGTCATCTCTAGAGTAGGCTATTAAGGTGTAAGTATCATTCTGAGACAGTGGCAGGCAAGATTCCTACCATAGCACCTCTAGTTCTCAAGGAGGAAGAGGTAGATTCAGGCATGGGAAAGAAAAAGGAGGAAGTTCAAACCCTAGCGAGGGAGAGACCAATTGCAATTTCCATCAACAAGGTGGAATAGGCGGACCGAAGAACCAACAAGGTGTGTCTATCCAGAAAAAAGATAAGTCAAAGGTCCAATGCTACTATTGCAAGAAATTTTGCCATTACATCTCCAACTGCAGAAATAAGATAGCCAATGAGAACCAGCAGCAAGCCCATTACATAGACAAAACTGGAAATGCAGTAGGAGGCAATGTGTTGCTGACTTGCAACATTGAGGAGTGCCAAAAGAATGTTTGGTATTTGGACAGTGGGTGCAACAATCACATGATGGGAAACAAGGAGATATTCTACCAAATGGATGAAACAGTCCAGTCCGAGGTGAATATGGAGAACAACAACAAGGTTCCCGTGATGGGAAAAGAAAAAATCCTCATTCTTACCATGCACGATGAAAGGAAGTAAATTTGTGATGTGTACTATGCACCTGGGTTGAAGCACAACTTTCTAAGTGTGGGACAGCTCGTGCAGAACAGACACACTATCTAGTTCAAATATGAAACCTACACCATCAGAGATAAATCACATGGACAGATTGCAATGATATCGATGACAAAGAATAAGATGTTTTCACTGCAGATTCAGAATGAGTCTCTGATATCCCTAAGTGTAGTCATAAAGGATGCTACCTAGTTATGGCATCTCAGGTTCGGTCACCTAAGTTTCACTGGCCTGAATCTGCTGCACAAGAAGTATATGGTGAAGGGTTTACCCTTTATTGAGCAGTCGAATCAAGTTTGTGAAGGCTTCTTAGTCGGCAAGCAACATAGGGATTCGTTCCATTTTGGTCAGTCTTGGAGATCATAATAATGATTGGAGATAGTGCATTCAGATATTTGTGGTCCGATGTAGACCACCACATTTATCGATAACAAGTACTTCTTGACCTTCATTAACATTTCAGTTGGAAGACCTGGATCTATGTCATTAAGCAGAAGTCAAAAGCTTTTGGAAAGTTCAAGGAGTTCAAGGCTCTAGTGGATAAACAGAGTGGCTACAAAGTCATAACCCTAAGAACATATGGTGGAGGAGAGTACATCTCCAATGAATTCCAAAATTTTTGTAAAGCGAATGGAATTTGAAGGCAGCTCTATACCAGATACACACCGCAGTAGAATGACATAGCTGAGAGGAAGAACCAAAACATAATGGAGATGGCACACAACATGATGAAGGTGAAAGGATTACCACATGAATTCTAGGTAGAGGTTGTGACCTGTGCAGTTTATCTGCTAAATAGGTGTCCCACCAAAAGCGTGAAGGACAAGATTTCTCAAGAGGCATGAAATGGTCAAAATCCATGTGTGGCTCATTTGCATGTGTTTGGGTGCATTGCATATACACATGTTCCAGAAGAAAAGTAGAAGAAGCTAGATGATAGAGCAGAGAAGTGTATATTCACAGGATATAGTGAGGAAGTAAAGACATATCGGTTGTATAACCCTATGATGAATAAATTCATCATCAGCCATGATGTGAAGTTCTTAGAGGATGAAAAATGGATCTAGAAGTCCAACACTGGCCAACCTGAGCTAGTAGTTGTTGAGGTTGTTGACTTGGAGAAGAACAATGAGTAGTCACCTGCAGTATTCAAAAATAGTAGCGGTGCCATCAGTACCACAACCTCACCATCTTGGTCACCTCCAATTGTTAGCAGGATTCAAAATTTGAGGACTCCAGTGAAGATGAGGAGCTTGCAAGACATCTACGAGGCAACCCATCATCATGAAGATGAAGAATACTTTGAATTCACCTTCTTTACTGAGTGTGATCGAGTTGAGTTTGAAGAGGTAAGTCAGAATCAAAAATGGATAAAGGTAATGGATGATGAGATTGAAGCCATTGATAAGAATGATACATGGCAGATTGTAGACCTTCTAGCAGGGAAGAAGACCATTGGGGTCAAATGGGTGTACAAGACCAAGTTTAACACCCAAGGTGAAGTGGACAGGCACAAGGCCAGATTGGTGGTGAAGGGCTACAAGCAGAAGTCAGGGATCAACTACCATGAAGTATATGCCCCTGTAGCCCAACTTGACATAATCAGGACAATCCTAGCATTGGCAGTCCAGTAGGGTTGGAAGGTGTTCCAGATGGACGTCAATTCAGTATTCCTCAATGGTGTTTTGGAGGAAGAGGTCTACATAGACCATCCACCCAGTTACGAGATTAAATGATAGAAGGACAAGATCCTCAAGTTGAAGAAGGCCCTATATGGGTTGAAGCAGGCTCCTAGGGCATGGTACAGTTGGATTTATGACTATTTTCAAGAAAATGGGTTTGTAAAATACCCATATGAGCGTACCCTATACATGAAGATAAATGAAGTAGGGGATATCATAATCAGATGTATCTATGTGGATGATTTGATTTACACCGACAACAACAATGTCCTGTTTGACCAGTTTAGAACAACCATGAAGAAGGAGTTCGATATGACGAACTTAGGACTGATGAAGTATTTCCTCGACATTGAAGTTGACCAATCAAAAGATGACATCTTCATTTCTTAGGACAAGTATGCGAAGGATGTCCTGAAGCAGTTCAATATGAATGACATTAAACCTACCATCACACCTGTAATCATAGGATTGAAGTTGAGCAAGTTGGACTCTAGGAGAAGCATCGATCCAACTTTGTTTAAGTAGCTAGTTGGTAGTTTGATGTACTTGACTACAACTCGGCCAGATTTGATGTTTGGATTCAGTCTCATTAGTCGGTTTATGGAGACTCCAAAGGATTCCCATTGGCAAGCAGGGAAGCACATCTTGTGCTATGTCAATGGGATGAGGAACCATGGCATATTCTATACTAGAAAAGATTAGTTGGAACTGGTGGGCTACATAGACAGTGACTGGGCTGGCAGCACTGATAATCAAAAGAGCACTTCTGGTTATGCATTTCATCTTGGTTCAGAGGTAGTGTCATGGATGTCCAAAAAGCAACCGATCATTGCATTATCGACTATTGAAGTAGAATATGTCACCGCCACTTCAGTCGCATGCCAGGAAGTCTAGTTGTGAAGGGTTCTAGGAGAACTGAACCACCCTCCACAAGGCACAACAATGATGTTCTATGACAATAATTTTGCCATTGCATTATTGAAGGATCCAGTGTTCGATGGGCAAATAAAGCATATTGACATTTGGTTTCACTTCATCAAAGAGCTGGTGAAGTTAGGCAAGGTTTAGCTGTAGTTTTGTAGATCGAAGGAGTAGATAGCTAATATTTTTACCAAGCCTTTGAAGGAGGAGGATTTTAGCAGACTGCATGAGCAGTTAGGAGTCAAAGGGCTTGTAGGATCAGGTTTAAAGGAGGGTGTTGAAATTATTAAACCTAACCCCCATCTCGCTATCACTCAAAAAAATCATCAAAGCCATGAAAAACACATCAGCAACAACAATATAGGGATCACTCTATTAGGAGTGACTTGATGTTTGACAACACGAACAACCGTAAATCCGATCACCACATTTATTTTAGTTGTTGCAATTTGGCGATTGGTTAGTAACCTACTTTGGCTGTCAGAAACCCTAAGTGTGTTAGAAGATAAGCCTATCAGAAGGTAATCCTTATCCTCCCTTTGATAGGCTATAAATATAGTTCGTGTTTAAAAAATATATGATGGGGAGCGGAGTACAGTGCAGTAGAGTAGAGGATATTGGAGCTTCAAACCATAGTTTTGGAGTGCTCTTCATTTTGAGTTTACCCTACAAGTTTCTTGCAGATGATTGTAATCCCTCTTCGGAGGTTAGACTATGTTTTGATTGCTGACATATAATGATAAATCTATATTTTTTAGTGTTCCTCTATCTCTCATTTGCATGGTTAATCCTCGCATCATTTGCATGTTTTAACTAGAGATTTAGGGCATAAAGTTATAGTTTATCCTTGATCTATTTTGTCTTTTAGACAAATATCAGAAATCGGTAAAACTCAAGTTCGTTATATGCCTTTTTCATGTTTGTTTAGCGATTTGGAGATTTTAATTTTTATTTTTTTTTGTATTTACATGTTGGAATCAGTAGATGCCACGAATCTAGGTAGGCTCTCCAAATTTTATGGCTACCACACAGATCTTTGCATAGTCCACCCCTATAACCACCATGCCACAATCATTTTAAACCTTTTACGCTGCTAAAAGCACCAGGAAAGGGACAAGCGTTCAGTCCGACGAGGCTAGATATTTGAACCTTGGACCTCTTCCCCCCTTATGGGGTCAAATATTTAAATTAATTCAAAGGTTTTTGGCTTTATTTTTCTCCATTCCCTCCATCACTCGCTAGTGAGGGTTTTCCTCTCTTTCACTGAGGTACGATAGCGCTTTTGAGAGTGGTGAAAATCTTGTTCCCTTCGTCGCTTATAAAACCCAAATATTCCCTCCGTCGCTACATTGTTTTGGCGATTTGAAGCTCAAACCTCCTATACTCCATATCGTCAATGCTATTAGTTTTTCCTCTCCATTTAGGTCTAGCATGAGTGATTTCGAGACCTGGCATACTTAATTTCTACAAGAGTAAGAAAGTTAATATTGTCTACCTTCTTTTACACCAGATATGATAGGGTCCAAATAGACTCCTTTTTAATAAAGTTCAATTTCTATGAACTTGACAAAAACCAATTAAATCAAATCCTACTGCAATTTGGAGTATCAGACGTAGTTGATAAGAATTAAGAAGCAAGTTGTTAAATGTGTTTTAAAAAGAAATGGAAAATTGCATCTCTTAGGTTCAAGTTTTATTCTTATCGTTAAAATTTTTTAGGGACCACACTCTTTGAGATTATAATGGGGTTTCTTCTTTGTAAATTGAAATTAGATAATTTGATAAAAATCCAACAACATACCACTAAATATTTTGAAACACTCAACTACCCATTTTATTGGTATGAAGTGGTTCAAATTATAGTTGTAAGTTGACTAACACTAATGTTTTTACTAACCTTTTCCTTGAAAGAATCATGTAAAGCAGACCATCAAATAAAATAAAATCCTTTGATATCATTGAACTAAAGAATCATAATAGGCTTAGCTCTTGTATTCTTGCATCTTGTACTTTGCATTGTTCTTTCATTTTCTTACCTTAGTATAGAAAGGCCAAACATAGGTGTATGATTAATTGAACACCTTCAAACACATTCCAACCTTGGACTTGGAGTGAGTCCTTAAACCATTCCTTATGAACCCATTCCTCCCCATATTGAGTATAGAGTTATAACTACCACTGCGGTCACCTCATGGCTTCCATATGGATCCAAAATTGAGAATCATACACCATGCATGGATTTCCCCTTCTATAGTTTCTTTATAGTAGTCATATACTTAACTAACATTTCATCTTATTGGTCAAACATAGGTTGGGATTGACAAAAATATTATCTTACATTCAATATATATGTTTAGCAATGATCATCACATTTAAGTGTTGATTACAACAAAGCATTATGCTCTTATCTAGTAACAAATAAAAAATATCTTGGAGCACCTTAGGACCTTATGGTAGATTGATCTAGGCTTGTCATAATCCCTAGTTAGGTCCCTATTTCATCATCAAAATCCTCCTTTATTTTTTAAATCTTCAATATCCATTTCTTCATGAAAAAAAAGAGAATACAAATGGAGAATATAGTTGTTTATAGGAATGAAATAACTCATATCCTCCTCAATTTCTTGAACTTATTTCTTCTTATATTTGGTAACTATACCCAAAGAAGTAGTAGAAGACATAAGGGTAGATATAAAACAATTGAGAAGCAACTAGGGTTTAGACAAAATACCAAGCCTCAAACAAAGCTACCAAGAAATAAACCTATTAGAACACTCATGTAAAATAAGATTAGTTTTTTAGAATAATCCACAAGAGAAAGAGGAAAGCTATATAAAATGCTATAGAAACCTATGATAAAAGTAGTAACATCTATGAGCACTAACTTACTAAGCTCTATTCATTAGAAAATCAAAGGTAAATTCCTTGAAAGTGTGGATTCATATCAAGTTCACCAAAATAATATGGGGAAAATTGACATAACTCATACAATCACTACAACTCGTATAAGCAATGTTAAATAATCTAATTAAAACAACACAATAAAAGCAAGATAAAAAATATATACAATAAATGAGCTAATGTTATTTTAATCAAAGCGAATACAATATTATAGAAATAACTTTATTCTCTATATTAAAATCATTAACAAATAATGTATCAAAATTATAGTGCATGAAATAGTACTCAACATTGTAAGGCGTCAAGGATCAAATCATCAAAGATAATATTGAAAGTAGTATCTACTCAAATATTAATCTATCTTACTTATGCACTACAATATTAAGGAAGGGTCACATCTAGGATCAATGTAGAGGATTCAATATGCCTTGCAATCAATATTAGTATGACAACTTTGATCTTGGACTATGAATTCTAGTGCAGTACCCCATCCTTCTTTGTGGAAGACAACAAACTAATGTTCAATGGCTTTGGGTATAGTTATAAGAACAAGAGAGATGGATTGAGGAAAAACATCATATGTTACAATAACAATAAATGCACATGCACACACACATACATACACATAGGAAAAAAGAGTATGTTGAAGAGTCAATGCAATGGTGAAAGATTTGATGAAGAAATAATAAAATAAAATAAATATTTAATAAAAGAGAGACTTTTATGAAACTAATGGCCAAATTATACCCTGTGAAAGCTATGAAATTATAATCATCAATCATAACAACAATCCTAGAAACAAAAACACGTTAGATTTTGAACTACAAATCAAAAAATCAAAAATATGATCAATGGTTATAATTACCACTTAAAATGATGGTTGCCACACTATCCATCATAAAGACACACTTGGAAAAACAAGTATAAACACCTCACTTAACCACACCTACATACTTGTTTTAGTATTTAGAAGAGTCGATGAACAAAAGATTAAGGAAAATACAAGAAAAGGAAAACAAACTCAGTGTTAAAAGAAAACGAAAATCATTGACCAACATAAGACATCACTATTCTATCCAAAAACTAATAAAGTTAGTCTAAGAAAATAGAACTCACTACCACCTGCAAAACAATAATTAATACTCTTTTTAAATATATATTATTATTTAATTTTTTATTTTCCCATCAGAAATTAAAAGATGATTAAAAAAATTAAACAAAGAGATGTATCCATTATATAGACTTATGCCGTCAATCTCTCACAGACAAAGGTGTGGGTGGGTCTTGTATACACACTCTTCGTCATTATGGAAAAGACTTCATGTGAATCTTAAAAAATGTAAGTGTGAGATAGTTATATCTTCTTGCAACCTGTGGGTCTTATACGTAGTCTTCGTCATTGTAGAAAAGTCTCTTCATATTTATCTTATCAAAATAAGTGTGAGGTAGTTGTATTTTCTTGCAATTCCCTCAAGTGTACGTAAATTGTGGTTTATATTTGAAGTTACAAAAGAAAAAAAATAGTTTGAATGAACTTTGAAGTTAGAAAAGAAAAACATAGTTTGAATGAACTAATAAATTCTGTTTAAAACAACAGCATAAAGTAGAAACGATTCCCACACTCCATTAAATATTAAAAGCAATACATCCAAACATATGACTTAGTGCAATTTATTCCCAAACATGTGACCAACATTCTTATAATAAGTGTAAGTTCTACTTTAATACTGATTTTAGAGAATGTCAGGTACGGAGTAGATGCATCATTTACGTGTAACATTTGATTTCGTCTTACACCCCATTTTCTGTGATCTGAATCTTCACGTCAGATCTCCGCCGTGCACTCTCAGTATAGTCCATATTTAAGATTCACCATATCACATTATGCTAATATCTGACCTCTCTTGCACACATGCTAAGAGTAAGTGAGAGTTAGCAAGTTAATATCGTCTACCTTCTTCTTCTTTTACACCAGACATGACAGGGTCCAAATAGACTCCTTTGGAATAAAACTCAGTTTCTATCAACTTGACAAAGCCAATTAAATCAAATCCTACTGCAATTTGGAATATCAGGCATAGTTGATAAGAATTAAGAAGCAAGTTGTTAAATATGTTTTAAAAAGAAATGGAGAATTACATCTCTCACGTTCAAATTTTATTCTTATCGTTGAACTTTTTGAGGGACCACACTCTTTGAGATTATAATGGGTGCTTCTGTGTAAATTAAACTTAAATAATTTGATAACAATTTAACAATATATCACTAAAATATTATAAAACACTAAACTACTCAATTTACTCAATTTATTGGTATGAAGTGGGTCAAATTATAGTTGAAAGTTGACTAATACTGATGTTATTACTAACCCTTTCCTCGAAAGAATCGTGTAAAGTAAACCATCAAATTAAATAAAATCCTTGCTTGATCTTTGAAAGGAATGCCCTATCTGAACACCTTGAATTGGAAATAAATGAATTGGGATTATAAAAGGAAAATGAGTTTGATTATATGCTTGTGCTTATGTTTATTATTTTATAAGTAAGATTACTATTTTTTTCAAAGTCTTAGGGTTACATGTAGGTTTATTTTGTAAAAACAATATTTCAATGATAACCTAAACTTGTAAGGTTGAATAGGAAACCTTAGTAAAATCTTAGAGGAGTGTGAATGTAAAACAATTAATAAGGGTGTGAGACCCTAAACAAAACTTATAATAGAAAATTGAGAGAAATACACGAAAATAATTTAAAAAATTGTTGGGGTATGGGTAGACACACAACAATACCTAGAGCAACTGCAATTTGACAAGTATGGTCGATTTGAACAACTAGGTCAAAACTGGTATGAGAGGCGATATGAGATGCCTTCTTCAGGTTGCATATAGGATAACACTATGATAGATTCTATGTATATTTGACTAAGCAAGTGAGGCCTCATTGTATGGTATGGGGCATACTAACGAGAGTTTTAAAGAGTATAAGGAATTAAGTCAAAGGCTAGTGTATTGACATGGCTCTAGATGACCCTGTGCAGAGGATAATCAATTAGAATTTGGGTATAAGTACACTATTCTCCTTTTATTCGATATAGGAACAAGTATGATAATTAGTCGAATATTCATAATGATAATGAATAGGGAAGCAAGCATCCCCCTTCTAGGTGTATGAGCCCTAGAGGATCATTGTTGTCATGGTTTGACCCTCATGCCAGAAAATAAGGATGTTAAATGAGATAATTCAATTCCACTGATGGCACCTTTAAGAGATATGGTGGATCTCATCCACTTGGGTGATTGCCTACAATAGTCTTGAACGCAAAAGTGGTGTGTTATGTCTATGCTAAAATTAATTTGTGATAAAATAAAATTGGGTGAAAATACAATTGCTATGAAAAAGTTGGCAAAATTATATGTTACATGATGTTTAAAAATTAAAAAAAATGCTATGTTTGATATTAGAGTGGCACAAAGAGGTGAGTAGATGTGGGTTGTTACATATGGTATCAGAGCAAAAGTAGACCTAAGTTTTGTACTCTAATTATGAATTTGAAATAAACTAATAAATTATCCCTTTCACCTTCAGGTAATACAACAAGAATGCTACGAGGTGGATCTTCAAGAAATCCTATAGGAGGTAGGGAGAAAGAAACCACCGAAATATCTCCTAGAGGACCAAAATTAATATTGAGATGAGAAGCCCCTAAGCATAAAATAAGGATGAAACAATTGAATGAATCTCCACCTAATGAGCCTATTAGAGAAGAGGAGAACCTTGTAAAAGTGGTTCAAATATTGTAAACTCACATGGAGCAACAAAAGAAAGAAATGGTCCAACAAAAAAACCATATGGCCAAACAAAGAAAAAATTATTATCCAAAAACAAAGGATGATAGAGTAGTTAGCTAGAGAAAGGGATATTGGTTTAGGTAATACTGAAGAAGTATCAAGAGAACCTAATGGAACTAGTGTCATAAGGGTCATAGTAAGTAAGGAATTGGACAGGAACCTGAGAAAGGTCATTATATCAAAGTTTACTAGAAAGGGTGATAGAGATTCAGTGGAGAATTGGTAAAATGAACTAGAGTAATATTTCTCTTTAGTAGTTTTATCCTATGAATCTAAGATTGCTTTGGCAATTATGAATGTGATTGAGGTAGCCCTTGATTTATGGAATCATATAAGAAAGGGTATAAAGTTGAAGCTTCAGACCTCAAGTGGGAAATTTTTGTCAAGGAATTCAGAGATAGGTTCCTGACAAAGCAGTATTATGTAGAGAAATTTGGAGAATTTTCTAATTTGCGTTAGGAATATATGTCAGTGTGATAATATCGCTCAAATTTCATTCAATTATTGAAGTATGTAACTCAATATGAAAGAAATGAGGAAATGAAGACACAAAAATGTATTCAGGGATTACATCCTAGAATCATGATGATGGTAAATATGCATAATCCTGACAATTTTCCAAGATCTTTTGAATTAACAAGAAAAGAGGAAGCCAATTAAAAAACCAAAAATAAATGGTCTAATTATCAAAATATGTTTGAAAAGGAAAAAGATGAACTTAGGAAGTGAAAAAGTGTTGGGTTTATGAAATGTGAGAAAGATCAAAATAAGAAACCCAAATGTGGAGAGAAAGGTAGGTAAGGTGGTAAAAATAAATCTAATTACTAGAATGGTAAGTTCAAGTAGGATGGTAAATAATTTACCAAAATTTAGGATTAGAAACTAGTAGGTCAAGATAGGACCAAAGAAAAAATAGTTCTTGATATAAATGATAATAGTAATAGATTAAATAGAGTTCCTCCAACTAGATGCTATGTGTGAAAAGGAGCTCACTATGCTAGTAAATTTCCCCATAGAGCTAATTTACATCAAAATGATCCAAATGAAACAACTCACAAGATATTTGCAACCATATGTAATTCTAAACATGATTGAAAAATTACCCCTTTCTTGTTAAAAGGGATTTTTTTTGGAAAAAGTATAAATATTGATAGATAGTATTTCAACTAACAGTTTTGTATCTACTAAAATAGTGAGAGACATGTTTATTAGACCTAGAATTTTGGCAAAGGTCTGGAAGGTAGAGTACATATGTGGGTAGACATATCAAGTCAACCAATGTTTAAATTACCCCCATATTTATTTACCACAAGGAACAACTAATTAACATCTGTATGTGGCACCTCTACATGCCTTTGATATCATTTTAGGATTTGATTGGTTGAAGGTGCATAAGGCTATTTTGAATTTTGAGGAAATATGGGTAGAATTTTTGGATGAATCTAACCAAAGGGCTAAAATTTACTATGGATGAAATGATGTTAAACCACGTTTACTATCCACAATGCGGATAAGGAAAGTTATTAATAAGAATGAGATGGTATTTGTAGTTAGTACGGATAAGAAAGGTGAATAAAAAATGGAAACTGACCTTTTCCACAAACATCCAATATTGAGAGAATTTAGGGATGTGTTTCCTGAGGATTTACTAGGGTTACCTCCTTAGAGGGAATTTGATTTTTCCATAGAGTTTCTACTAGGGGTGGCACCTATTGCAAGGGAACCATATAGAATGACTTCTATTGAACTACAAGAGCTCAAAATATAATAAAATCAAACATAGGTATTCAAAAATATATTAATAATCAAGGGGTTTAAATACAAAACCTTAGGCTAAAGATAGCCTAATGAAATGCGTGAATAATATCCCTAGTTTTTAGCCAACCAAATATAATATGGCGCTAACAACTAACAACCTAGTAAATCATACTAAAAACTAATATTCATTAATAAAAAATAATTAACATATATCTAACCTTAGGTAGTAAACATAGGATAATTTACAAATTACCAAATGAGGTAATAATTATAGTTATTGTAGCATAGTAACTCTAGCATCCCCCCTTATTATCATATTTTGATAATGTATATAACTGACCCAATACAGTGATTAAGATAAAATTAAATATGTTGGTTTACTGACTCTAGGTATTGTCCACTAAATGGTGGAACTTGTATCGTAGATATTGTCCACTTATAGTGGAACCTACATAGCTCAGTAGGTGGAGCAGGGCAAGGCCATAATGTTGGTTCTTGCTCTGGCTTATGGATCTAAGTGTACCTCTATATGAGTACCTCTAGGATTATCTCTGGACCTACCTCTGAATTTACCACTTGAACTGTCACTAGATCTACTATTGGGTCTACCATAGGATTTATATTTCTTATAGAAGCCACACAATATTTCTTTCATCTTGGTTGAGCTTCTCTTGCTCGTGGCTGTAGCTGCTCTTGCTGAGGTCCACATTTAGGTGTAAAAAATTAAGTACTTCTAAAATACTTAAGCAAAATTAGGTTATCCCTCACTTTGCTTTAATAACAATGAATGTCCTTATTGTAATATTTTCATCCTACCAGATTGCATGGGTAACCAGCCATTACAAACGCTAGGTGTACTAGAGTAGATCACTACATATGAGGATCATTCTGTTACAATATGATTTTGCAAAAGTTTTGATAAGGTAGCTAAGGTGTTGGATTGCTATTGAAAATGCACCATTATAAGTTTCTCCGTTTTTGCAAAACATGTTGTAATGGAACATTTACAAGATGTTTGACTAATGTGTCGGTATCTGCCAAAAATGCACCCTTATAAGTCATCCTCCATTTTTAGAAAAATATTATTTTGATGAAATTTTACAAGTTTGATTAAGGTGTCGATATCTGCCGAAAGAGCACCCTTATAAGTATTCTTTCCTTTTTTAGAAAAATATTGTTTTGATGAAATTTTACAAGAAGTTTGACTAAGGTGTCGATCGCTGCCAAAAATGCACCCTTTTTAAGTCTTCCTCCCTTTTTAGAAAAATATTTTGTGAGGTAAGAAATTTTTATTCCCCCTCTAAGTGCAAAATATTTGCAACTTATGAAGCTTTTTAAGTCTTTTACAAAAATTACCTCGTAGGAAAATTTCAAAAAATTTAGCAGAAAAATCCCCCTCTTTATTAAAAGTACTTCAAACAAAAGAGTTTGCTATTTATGAAGCCTAAAAAGAGTTACAATCTCTGCTTTATTTCAAGTACTTAAAACAAAAACATTTGTTATTTATGAATCCTAAAAAGAGGTTTGCAATGGTGATGCCTAGGTTTACAAATATGTCTCTCTTAGGTAATTTTTGAAGTCTTCACCTTGAGTGCAAAATATTTTTGTAAAAAAAATTGCTTCTTAGATAATTTATCAAAAAATTTATCAAATAATCCCTTCCTTATTACAATTACTTTAAGCAAAAAGTTGCTATTATGAAGCCTAAAAGAAAAAGATATAATTTTGATGAATTTTACTTTTTTTATTGCCTTTACAAGTTTTATCTCCCTCTTGTCAAAATATTTTTTTAAGGAAGAAAGGAATTATCCCCCTTAGTGGAAACAATTACTACTTTGAAGGTTCCTTTATTTCATAAAAACTTATTTCTTTTGATATACCCTAAAAGAGTACTGAAAGAGAATTCATTGTAATTGATATTTAATGGCAACTTGTTTGAGGAGTTTAATACAAACAAGAAGAATGAATTAGGGTTGCATATGGAGTGAATTATCAAAAAAATGGCTTCTACTTGTGCAATGAATTACACAAATGAGTGTGAAATTTGGGGTTTTTGGTGCTCTTGATTTTGATGACTTATAATTGCAAAAAACAAGAAATTAAATGCAATAATCAATCAAAGCGAACCCACAAATTTTTACCTCTTAGGGGTCAGATTCAACCGAAAATACACCTAATTTATCAAATTCTAATTTTTTTAAGGTGTCAAATGTTATAAAAAATGCACCTTGTTTACTATGATTTTTGCAATAAAATATTGATTTATGTTGTGCAAAAATTTTGATATTCAGTTTCTCCCCTTGTATTACAATTTTGCAAAGAATGTGGTAAAAATAATTACCTTTCCTTTTTGTGTTGCAAAATAAACAAATTTCAATCTTTCAACCCTTTGATTTTCACAATTTATCCTTGTGTTACAATTTTCAAAAGAAGAATCCAAATCTTGGTTTGTCCCCCCTCTAGTTTGCAAAATAAAAAAGGTTGTGAAAATTGAGATCTTCAATTTGATGAGATCCTTCCCCAATTTACAAAAATTTGAATGTGCAATATTTTGTGTTATATCCCAAATTTTGAGAAAACAAAACGCACAAATGGATTATGATTTTTCAAAAAATTTTGATTTTCAAGTGCCTTACCACCTTGTGTTACAAATTTACAATTTATGGTCTCCCCTTTGATCTGCAAATTTAACAAGGTAGCACTCCTTCCAAGCCAAATCGACACACAACAAGCTTTTGAAATGCAATCCAAAACTAGTCGACACATGACTTGGTGTTAGTGGACCCAATGTCTATTCGTTAGGAGAAAAAAACCTTACTCTCAAATTTTGAGAAAGTTTTTAAAGAAATCCTAATTTGAAAAAAATGTGGTATTTATTTGTCTTACATTCCCCTCTTGGAGAAAAACAAAAACACTCTTTTGTTAGAAAATTTCAAAAAATAGGATCTCATTCTTTTAATTTTAATTTGCAAAAGTTTAATTAAAGTTTTAATCAAGATACTTGAATGTAATAATAAAATATAAGGTTGTTTAAAAATCAATTTAATTTGTAAAAAAATATGTTTAAAACAAGTTATATTAATTATGAAAAATATATTTAAAAAAATTTAAATAAAAAACAAATGCAAAAAAAATAAAAAATTTAAATTACCTTAGCACCACATTTTGTAGAAAATTTATATATTGCTTATGCGCATGGGGGGAGGGGGGATTTGATCCCGTGTCTGGCATGAGGCAACGCCCTAGTAATGGGACTCCATCCACCCCAACTACTGCATTGGACATTAACAAATGTTTGTGACATATAATTTCTTTCCATCCACTAAAGCTAGATGGAAAAAAAGAAACCTAGAACTATTAGTCCCACATGCACCCCGATGGGTGCACTTCACTTCCTTAAAACCTCAAACACACATCTTAGTTGATTACCTTCAAGTAATTAGAAGCCCACATTTTTTTTGCATCGATCAGTGAATGACCTCTTGACACATCAGATCCTATTGACCATCAACTATACCATGATTCATTGCCATTAGTACATGCGCTAATGAACCCAAAACTGCCACACCAACTTCAATGCAACCTCTAAATGCTTGATGCCACATCAGCATCCAGCTCAACATCATATTACAGGTTGCCACATTAACTAGGGATCGCCAGGTGTCCCTAGTAGTTTCATGCCCACCATGTCATAACCGTGAAGCTTGTGAAGGTCTCGAGATTCATACCAATATCAGAGATTGATAGTTTCAACGGGATGCATGCAGTCAAAAAACTATAAGGTTGAGAGTCTACCAATGAATGAAATTCATCATGCTCCATTATCAATGTTGGATCTATATGGTCTTTGTTGTCATCTACTCTAGCATATTCATATTCAAGGAGAGGCACCCAATGCACAGACTTAGTATCAGCTAGTTAAATACGCACCAATGATTTCCATGCACGTATGTTGGAAGGTTTATAGGTTCAGGATGCATGATGGTCAAAGGACTTTGTAATCCATGTGTGTCAAAGATCTTGACAGTCTACACTACATATTCCTGGAGGATCATAGATCCAAGTTGAGATCATCAGATCACATACCAAGTTCTACCAATAGCTAGGCTACCACCTAGTTTGAGGTGGACGTCGATCGATCTACCCACCTAATATGGCAAAATTATCCTCATTCGACAAATGGAATCCAAATGGAGAAAAAAACTCAAATGAAAAATAAAATAAATGAATTTGCAATCATCAAATGAGCTGATACCGAAGGATCATTATTGCTTTAATACCATATAAGAAAATCAAACATAGGTATTCATAAATATATTAATAATCAATGGGTTTAAATACAAAACCGTAGGCTAAAGATAGACTAATGAAATGTGTAAATAATATTTTCATCTATTCCAAGAGCAAGGAGGAACATAATCAATATATGAGAACTATACTTGGGATTCTGAGAAATTAGTAGCTTTATGGAAAGTTATCAAAAAGAGAGTTCTATACTCTACAAGTATAGTATTTGGGACATATTATCTATGTTTAAGGAATTGTAGTAGATCCCAAGAATATTGAAACTATAATTGAGTGGATAGAACCTACTAGTGTGACAGAGGTACGAAGTTTTATGGGTATATTAAGGTTTTATAGGTGATTTATCAATGTTTTTATGAGAATAACGCAACCAATTACTAATCTACAATTTAAAGGTAAAGAATTTAAGTGGATAGACCAATGTGAAGAAGCTTTTGAAGTTTAAAAAAATTGCTTGATATGTGCACTGATCTTGCAACCACTAAATTTTGATAAGTAGTATATAGTGTGCACGAATGTATCAATTGAAGGGTTAGGAGGATTTTTGGTGGTCATGTAGTTATCACCTACAAGTCTAAGAAACTTAAAAGGCACAAGGTTAATTAAACCACTCATGATTTGGAATTAGCAGTAGTGGTTCATTTGATCTTACTTACTGGGAAAACCATTTGATCTTAAAATATATCATTATATTCTTAGTTGCATATTCACCCAACCCTTATTGAATGCTAGGCAAATATGTTGGACAAGAATTAGGGAAAGTTACAAATTTTATGCTCAAACATGGTCTACTAATTTATAATAATAGATTGGTAGTTCCAAACTCAAGAGAGTTGAAAGAAACAATTCTTAAAGAAGCGCATAATACGCCTTATTTGACACATATGGGAGGAACAAAAATGCATGAAAATTTGAAGAAAACGTATTTTTGGCTAGGTATGAAAAAATATATTACCAACTATGTGGATAAATGTTTAGAGTTCCAAAAGGTGAAGGTGGAACATTTGCATCCAGTTGGAAATTTATACCTGCATGAGACACCTATGCGAAAATAGCAAGTGGTATCAATGGATTTTATTGTGGAATTGCTTAAAACAAGGTTTAAGGATGATCCAATCCTGGTAATAGTTGATAAGCTAACCAAGGTAGTGTATTTTATACCAGACAATGTTCAAGATGATGCTCTAGCAACAACAAGATAGTTTGTCAAAGAGGTAGGAAGATTGCATGGTTTTCCAAAAGTCATAATCTATGATAGAGATTCATGTTTTACTTCTAAATTTTGGCAAGCAATGCATGAGGTATTAGGAACCAAATTGAATATAAAAACTGCTTATCATCCTAATACTGATGGATAGACTGAAAGAGTAAACTAGATTTTAGAAAATATGTTAAAAATGTATTGCATGGATCAACATGCAAAATGGGAATATTATTTATACCTAATAGAATTTTCCTATAATAACAGTTTTCATGAATCACTAAGAATGAAACCTTTTAAAGATATATATGGAAGAAGGTGTTGAATTCCTTTTTCATGAGATAATCTGAAGGATCGAGTAGTGATCATATCAAAAATGATAAAATAAATGGAAGAACAATCGAAAGGAATTCAACAAAAGCTGAAAGGAGTTGTAGATCATCAGAAAAGTTGTGTACCTAAAATGGTCATCGAGGGAATATTTTGTGGGAGATAGGGTATTCATAAGGGTGAAACCAACAAAAAATTCTATAAAATATTCTAAATTGGACTCTAGATATGTAGGTCCATTTGAAATTATGGCTAGGATAAGTCATATTTCCTATATACTTGCTTTACCACCAAGCCTGTCCAAAATTCACAACGTCTTCCATGTGTCCATCTTTAGAAAATATATCTTTGATCCCAGTCATGTCTTGGATGTGTCTATATTATAGATTACTGACCCCCTCAAAATTGAAATTTAGCAAGTTTGCATACTTGGTTTTAGAACCAAGAACCTGATAAAGAGGAGCATTGATCGATGTCGAGTCCAGTGGGATCACTTTTCTGATAAAAATAAAACATGGAAATATGTGGCAGATATGCAGCAACAGTTTCCATACTTGTTTGAGTAGATTTAAAATTTCAAAAACTTTTATGAGATTTTATGATATATGTTTATTTGCATTGAATATGAAAATTGAATACTAGGTAGAGTAGTTGGATTCAGTTACAAAGTAGAGTAACTTAATTTTGGTTTGTGTTAATTACGCAAAGAAATTTTTTTCTTATGCTAGTATATATATCCTATATAAATACAATAAGGCATGATATATGATTGATTTATATGTCATGTTAAAATAATCATGATTTTATGGTGAATTGGATAGTATATACGAAATGGAAATCTCGATTTTATTTGAATTACTTTCACATTTACTAAATCCTTATGCAAAAAAATTTACTTTATTTAAGATTTACATAAAATACAAAGACTATGTTTGTCCTAAGTGGGAGAGGATGTAACAACCATCCTCACATGGATAATTTAGATGAGAAAATTTGTAATAACTTTACCTTTTCTTATGAATTGTGGTACTATTGATTGCTATTGTGTATGCAGGACCAGGTCCGAAATCGATGAGAAAAAAGTAGTTGATCGATAAAAAAGATAATAAGAGAAGTTATGAATCGACTTATGAGTACATGGATGCTCGCATGCTTGCATATCATGTAGATTTTATGTTTGTTTGAGTGTTGCATTTGGTTGAGTGGTGATGATGATGGGAGCCACTAATTATTTTATTTATTGCAAATAGTTTTAACTAAAGGAAAAATAAATATTAAAAAGGATATGCATAAATGCATGGTTAAATAGGTCCGAGAGTAAAAGCATTCATGTGGATGTAAAATTGTTTACAAATAATAGGTAAACATTTTACTTCAAATGACACAATATTAGTAAATTGAACTATGGAGAATGATGGTGAATATTTTAAATAGAAAGGTTTATTTTTCTCATCATGGGATGGTTATCATGGACGTTTAGTGGCCAACCCAACTATAAGGGTGTGATATGTTGGTTGCAGTAATTATGATGTAAAACTCTCTCTCAAATGCAAACTAAGAATGGGGGAAAGGGGGTTAAAAATTAAATTAAATTAATTAGTGGAAGAGAAACGACAAGGAAGGAGACAATGAGGAAGAGCAGAACAATGGAAAAACTTGAAAAAAACTGGGAGTGCCATGGAAAAATATTTGAGGATAGAATAATAAGAAGGAGCTACGTGAATGATTCCAAGTAGTTTTGTTCCAAAATATTTCCTCTTGCTTGACCATATTTATTCAAAATAAAATATGAGAACTTTGTTGAATTTATATGTTTTGTATTTTTTGCTTGATTGAACAACGCAAAGCTTGGTTGGTTGTGTGCCTGTATATTTTTATTTCTCTTGTGTGAAATAAATGGAAAACAATATTGTAGAGTGTTTCCTTGTGATTGCTCTATGCACATGTATTTGTTGTTTCTATCGTGTGAAAGAAATAAAGAACAATATTGTAGAGTGTTTCCTTGTGATTGCTCTATGTGCATATATAATTTTGTTTCTCTTGCATGAAAGAAATGGAGAATAATATTATAGAGTGTTTTCTCATGATTTCTCTATGTTGCTCATAAACAAACACAAATTTTTTAATTTATGAGTTTTGCTATCATCCGGTAGGGAGATGGTGTTTAATAGAAAACACATGAATTATAACTGAATAATGTGGTGTGAATTCTGGTGAATGTATATGCTTCGCATGTTGTTTGAAAAGTAGGAATGCATTCATATGGTAGAGCCAAAATTTGATCCCACTAAACTTAAGTCTTAAGATATCTCAGTCATAGTAAATCTTCAGTTGTAGCATGGAATGGCCAGCCAGGGCAGTAGTAGATGAAGGTTGTTTCAAAGGCCATCGAAATGCTTTGAGGAAATGTGATGGTATTAAACCATTTGCATATTTTACCAATAAAAAGTATTGTGAAATCCATACTCTTGTTGGGTATGCTTGGTGAGTGGATTGGTGTTAAGTATAACTCCCAATATGGGATTAAAATATTTGCCTTGTAAATGATAAAATCTTGAGGACAAAAATATTACCAGAGTATGATTTTTTTCTGTTGGTAACAGTTAGTTTTTGATAGGTTTTCAACTCAACATCTTTGTGTGGTGATTTACCTTACCAGATGTGACAACAATGATTGATTTTTGTAACGAGTTTTGCATTTTTAATTTTAAGTTTAATATATGATATCTATGTTGTATATTCAAGAAAATAATATTATTGGTGTTTATATAATTGGTTCAGTTCCCAAGCATAATGATATAAGTAAAATATATTTTTTTATTTGTGTATTTGGTTTCATTTATTGCTTAGAAAAGAGTGTAAACCATACTTGAATATTTATGGTATTTCCTTGTTAAACATCCAAAAGTTTAACAGTCATACTCTACTTGTGTTATTAAGAGGTTGATCACCACATTAGAGATGCGAGAAAAGCAATGCATATCAAGCAATCTCTTGTAAACTTTTGAGTATACTTTAAATGAGGAAATTTAATTGATGTGATGATTGCATGGAAGAATTATTCCATCATGTATGCATATGTATTTAGAACTTGCCAAATTTACCTTAAAAGAGTATCAAGATGTTTTGAGTGAAGAAATTAAACGTGGGATTTCTATTTGGTTGAAGAGCTTAGTTTTCCTTCTATTGCATCTTTAGCCATGTTGGGCTAGTGCACTTCCTCTATGGAAAGTTATGAAACCTAAGTGTGTTTTATATTATGTTTAAGTATAACATTTGCATTGGAAATGGACTATCTTGACTTGGAAAACTTCGTGTTCGCATAACTCTTTTAAAACATTTTGATTAGATAATTTGTTCGTTGCCAAGCTAGGGATGAAAAATAAATTAGTATTTTTATTCTAGCAAACCGTAATAAAATCATTTCTTGAAATTTGAAAGGAATACCCAATATGAACATCTTAAATTAGAAATAAATAAATTGGGATTTGAATAAGTACAAAAAATGGCTCACCTAAATGTATTGAAACTGAAATGTGATCTAGTGTTTCTAAGAAAGCATGCAATAGAAAGATGCAAAATATGTAAACAAAGCAAGCTATTGAAATGACGAATGATTTAAAGTAAAATTGTGGGGTTTCTCCTTGTATTAATAAATTCATCAATTCCAAAGGTTACAATACATTCTCCTTTGAGGGCTTCTTATTTTGATACATTTTAGATTACAAATTACAAGGGATCAAATCCCTCCATGAGCTTAATGGTGAGCTTCCAGTGTTCTTGCAACCCACACTTGAGAGCTATTCTTGAGCTTCATTTATACTGCTCCTTAGCTCCTCCCTCATGCCTATAATACCTACACCTACACACAAGAGATTGAATGATGTTAATAGCATATGTTTTTAGTGATGAAAACTAGGAAAACCACAGAAAGTATGCATCTATGAATATAAAATTTATTTGCAACTATTCTAAACAACTCCAAATGACTTGAAATTCTAGTATGATGTTTAATAGATTATTTTGGAAGGATCTGAGTAGAAATAACAATGAAATTTTTAGAAGAATTGGTGGTCATTCCTATAAGGAACAAGTAAGACTCTAATCATGAAAATATTAGTCGACCCATCAAATATACTCAAAAAATTACCAAAATTGGATATGATGCTAATATAATGCTATATAAATGATCTACACAAAAATTAGATCACAATTATGGGCTATTTCATGGTCATCCCTAGGAGTTCCAATAAGACTTTCTAACCATCCCTAGGGGGACGACCACAAAATGGGGTGGTTTTTGCCACCAATTCCACTTAGATTTGGTCAATAAACCTCCTAGGGATATTTTCAACAAATTTAGAAAACTAACTCTCAAAATTTATTAGTTTTGAAACCATTTTAGTGTATTTTGGGATGCCCCTAAAAGTGTCCTCAAATGAAGAGGTTTTCAAGGAAAATACTTAGGCAAATGTTGAGGACAAACATGAGCAGCACTTTGTGAGCAATGCTTGTTATTTTCTCTTCTTAAATTGGGTAGGAGCACCTCAATTTATAGCCAAAATAGGGTAAATGTGTAAAGGGGCATGTTTTGGCATGCAGGGCAAGTGTTACCACTTGTTAATGTCCTTGCCATGTAGAGGGTGGGAAAGTTTACCCATTTGGGACCTCTAATTTATAGTTCTTGATGTTTATGATAGCCTCCTAATCAATTTTGGGTGAATAAATGGTAGGAATTGATTGTCATTTGTCCCACCCTTAGATTTTTTGGGGTTTTGGTTCATGGTCGTCCCACATAGGGATGGTTGTTGATGGCCATCCCTGGGTGGGATGACCATGAACTGTGTTCATCCTTGGGTGGGATGGCCATGGCTACATGGCCGAAAACCTCCTAAAAGTGGGGTAAACCCATCTAAAAGTGGTTGGTATCCCTAATTAACCCTTGAGGGTTGCCCAATGGGGCCATATGATATCGATAAGAGTGGTGTATAGCAGTCGTATCCGATTTACATGATTTTAGTGTCTACATGATTATAAAAGGAAAATGATTTTGATTATATGCTTGTGCTTTTGTTTATTATTTTAGAAGCAATATTACTATTTTTCCTCAAAGCTTTAAATTTACATGTGGTTTTATCTTATAAAAAAAAGGTTTCAATGATAACCTAAACATGTAAGGTTGAATAGGAAACCTTAGTAAAATCTTAGAGGAGTGTGAATGCAAAATAATTAATAAGGGTGTGAGACCCTAAAAAAAATTATGAGATATTTGAGAGAAATGCTCAGAAATCACCCAAAAAAAATTGGGGGTATGGGTAGACACACAATAGTACCTAGATCAACTATAATTTGACAAGTATGGTAGATTTGAACAACTAGGTTATAACTAGTATAAGAGGTTGTATGGAACACCTTGTCCAGGTTGCATCTAGGATAATACTGTGATAGATTCCATGTATATTTGACTAAGCCAGTGAGGCCTCAATGTATGGTATGAGATATACTAACGAGAGTTTTAAAGAGCATGTGGAATTAAGTCCAAGGCCAGTGTATTGGCATGGCTCTAGTGAACCCCATGCAAAGGGTAATCGGTTAGAATCTAAGCATAAGTATGCGATTCTCCTTTCATTCGGTATAAGAACAATATGACAATTAGTCGAAGGTTCAAAATGATAAGGAATATGGAAGAAAGCATCCTCCTTTAGGTGTATAGGCCCTAGAGGATAACCCTTGCCATGGTTTGACCATCATGCTAGAAAATGAGGATGTTAAATGAGACAAGCCAATTCCATTTATGACACCATTATAGGATATGGCTGATCTCATCCACTTGAGTGACTGTCTACAATAGTCTTGAACCTGAAATTGGTGTGTTATTCTTTTGCTAAAATAAATTTGTGACAAAAGAAAATTGGGTGAAAATACAATTGCTATGAAAATAAAGGCAAAATTATATGTTTTATGATGTTTAAAAATAAAAAGAAAAATGCTATGTTTGATGTTAGAGTGGCACAACCAGGTGATAATACTTGGGTTACAATTTTTGCACTCTCAACTATTGAAGTAGAGTACATTGTTACCACATCAGTTGCCTGTCAAGTAGTATAGCTTAGAAGAGATCTAGGCGAGTTGAATCATGAACAAGAAATGATGATTAGAATACTTTATGATAATAACTCATCCATAACACTCTCCAAAGATCCTATATTTCATGAAAGAATAAAATACACTGACATTAGATTTCCTTTCACAAGAAAATTAGTTTTAAATAAAAATAAATTTCGTAAGTCAAATGATAAAGTTGTTGGCATTTTTGCCACATTTTTTGTTTTTTTTGTTGTTGTTGTTCATGCAAAATCTCTACAAGTTTTGTGCCAAAGCAAAGTAAGTGAAAAATGTCATGAAATCACGACATGTCACGTTTTCACGACTTGTCACGTTTTCACGGCGTCCGATGAAGAAAAAGGCTAAGTATTGAAAATGTTGCGACATCGCAACATGTCGCATTTTCACGACCTGTTGCGGTGAGGGAGCAATAAAGGCAAAGTTGTTGTGAAATCATGACATGTTGCATTTTCGTGACCTGACAATGGAAAGAAAGCAAAGTGATAGGCAAATTTCATGATTTCGTGCAATGCAGCAGCACAAGGGAGCGCCAAGGACAGAATGTCACGATTTCGTGACTTGTCATGTTTTCATGGGGAGAAAGCAGCAAAGTAAAATCGCCAAAAAATTGTCACGATTTCGTGACATGTCACATTTTCGAGAGAGGCGAAAAAATGAAGGAGAAGATAGAAAAATGTCATGATTTCACAACTTTTCGCATTTTCACGGGGCGAAAGCAGGAAGGACAACGCCAAGTATGAAATGTCATGATTTCGCGACATGTCGCATTTTTGCAACTTGGAGCAGCAAAGGAACGAAATAGAGAAAGATGTCATTATTTCACAACATGTCGTGGAAACGAAGCCAAAGGGAGAAAGATGTCATGATTTTGTGATATTTTTGGAAACAAATCTAGGCAGGAGAAAAATGTCACGATTTCGCGACATGTCACGATTTCGCGACATGTCACGATTTCACGACGTGTCTTTTTTTTGTGGTAGGCAAGCGACCAAGGAGCAAGATGGTGCGGAATGTCATGATTTCGTGACATGTCATGATTTTGTGACTTGTCACATTTTTGTGGGAAGAAAGCAAACACGAAGGAGAAGATAGAACATTGTCGCGATATCATGACATGTCGCATTTTTGCATTAAGAAAGCGAAAAGGACAGCGCCAAGAGGAAGATGTATCGATTTCATGACTTGTCACATTTTCGTTACAATGAGTAGCGAAGAAGCCAAAAAGAGGAGAATGTCACGATTTCATGACATGTTATGAAGACAAAACAAAATGAAGCCAGATTGTCACGATTTCACGACACGTCGCGTTTTCATGAAAGTAAAGAAGAGAAGAGTCAAGTGAGAGGAAGATGTCGCAATTTCGCAACATGTCATGTTTTCGCGACTACAGGAGACAAAAGAGCTAAGCAAAATGATTTTATGACACATTGTGTTTTCTTAACTAAAGGTGACGAAAGTGCAAAGCTAAAGAAGATTGTTGTGATTTTGTAATATATCACATTTTTGTGACTGGTGGCAAAAGGAGAAAGCAATAAGTTAAAAATGTCACGATATCACGACATGTCACATTTTCGTGACAGAAGTGACAAAAAAGGTCCAATAAAGTTCTATCCGCATTTTTCTTCAAATTGCATAGGAGATCGTAAGGAGAAAATGAGGATCAAATGAAGTAATGTTTTAAAAGCTCTCCAACTGATTTTGAGATCGAGGTCAGAGAGGCTTCAAGATTAAATGTTTTGTTGTTTACCTATGTGCGCAAGATGAGAGAACATATTAAATGAGTTTGTTCTCGAAGCCACCAGAATTAAAGATGGCTCTGGTATTAAAAGCTCTTGGTTTTGATCTCCTAAAAACTTCAAGCATGCCCCGAGAACAGTTATTTAATGAAGAATTATGGTCCCTTGTTTTCGTTCGATTTTTAGTTTTGATCCATAAAAATAGGGAATGTAATTTCTCCGAGGCAGATTTCATGAGATTGGTTCTCTTTTCAAGTGCATATTTTGTGGATCTCCTTTTCAAAATTTGTTATGTTTTAAATGATGCGGTTCGAAAGGAAGAGGGAAGACCTCTATAAATACTAATGTATATCTCAAGAAAATGAGGAGGACCTTTTTGCAAAAATTGAAGTAGAAATCCTAGACGCATTTTGCTCTGTTCTTAGAGTCTTTTGATTTGGTGATCCAAACTATTTTTCATGTGATGCTTTCTGTGTAATTCACTTATGTTTTGTCAAGTGCTAAAGTTTTAGTTGAATTCTGTTGTTTTGAATTTGGCTATGTTTTCATTTGAACATTTGAAGTATAATTGAAGGCAAATTTATGGTCAATGTTTGATCCAATTTTTTGTATGTGCATTCTAAGAATCAGTTGTTGCTTATCTTTAGGATTTAGTTTGAGATATTTTGCTATCTAAGGTTGTTATCCCTATCAATTGTCGGCTTTGGTCGTATTTCCATCTCTTTCTATTATTTCTAACTCTTACCTTAAAATCATTTTTAGATTAGTTTGGGAGCCAGCCCTCTCTGGAGATTGGTCCGGGAGACTTCTCTTTCTCTCGCCCTTTCAATGTTGGTTGGGTCTAGGGCGCATTTTATATGACTAGGCAGATTCATGACCAACATTTTTTGGCACACCCGGTGGGACTCACAAGTCCCATATTTTGACACCCAGAGGAATCAAGATTTTGATGAACTATCTTTGTTGAGCAAGGTTCAGTAACATTATTATCATTGTTGTCAACATAGATAGTTAGATCAGTTGATGCAGTGAACACTGTCATGATGCAGTGAACAAGAATTTCATAAGCTGTTCAGAATATGCAATAGTATTGTCATTATTGTCAACACAGTCAGATAGATTAGTTGATACAATGGACAGGAAGTTCATATGCTCAGAAGTTATTCAGATGCAGTAGATAAGAAATTCAGAAGCAATTCAAAGTATGTACAGTGCTTTTCCAAGAAGATTGAAGTTACCCACATGCAAAAATTCATGAAAAACGACAAGGAAAGTGTCGCGATATCATGACATATTCAGAAAATAGGAAAACTATCACAATTTGGTGACATAATAGAGGAGAGATAAATAGCAGAGAAAATTTTCACGATTTCACGACATGTTCGAAACAGAGGCGTAAACAGGGAAAACTATCGCGATTTCGTGACATGTTGGAAGAGAAGAAGGCAAGTTGAAAAACTGTCGTGATTTCATGACATGTTTGAAGCAGAGGCACAAGCAGGGAAAATTGTCGCGATTTTGTGACAGGTTGTAAGAGAAAAATGCAAGTTGAAAAACTATCGCAATTTTGTGACATGTTGAAAGAAAAAGTGCAAGGAAGAAAAACTATCGCAATTTCATGACATGTTCAAAGAGAAAGCTCAAGCAAAAGAAACTGTCATGATTTCACGACATGTTCAAAGAGAAAGCACAAGCAAAAATAATTGTCATGATTTTGTGACAAGTCAGAAGAGAAAGTGAAAGCAAGATAAAGTGTCATGATTTCATGACGTGCTGCAGAAGAGAGAGTCCAAAGTGTGAACTGTCACGATATCGCAACAAGTTCAAGGAGAGAGAAAGTAAAATGAGAACTATCATGATTTTGTGACATGCTGCAGAATTCAAAGTGAGAACTATCGTGATTTCATGATATGCTATAGAAATCGAAGTGATAACTATCACGATTTTGTGACATGCTATAGAAGAAAGAGTTTGAAGTGAGAACTATCACGATTTCGTGAAAGGTTGAAGAGAAAGTGTACAGATGTAGAAAGTGTCGCTATTTCATGATAGGTTGATGAGAAAGTGTACGGATATAGAAAGTGTCACGATTTCATGATAGGCAGAAAAGAAAGCATACGAATGTAGAAAGTGTCATGATTTCATGACAGATTGAGATGGCAGCATACGGTTGGAGAAAGTGTTGGGATTTCATGATAGAAACAGAAAGTAGGTCTTCAACAGGAGAAGTGTCATGATTTTGTGATAAAAGCTAAGATGTGAAGTACGAAAGCAAAAGTGTCGTGATTTCATGATAAAAGCATAATGGAGGTCGACGAAGGGAGAAGTGTCACAATTTCATGAAAAAATCAGAAAGCAAGACTTCAAAAGCAGAATTATCATGATTTCATGACGAAAGTAGAGAGAAAGACCTCAGAAGTGGAAGCATTGTGATTTCATGACAAATAAAAGTGTCGCGATATCATTACAGAAGCTAAGTTGAAGTCCTCAGAGGCAGAAGTGTCACGATATCATGATAGAAGTGAAGACGAAGTCTGCAGAGGCAGAAGTGTCATGATTTTATGACAAAAAGAAAAAAAGAAAAGTATAGAGGTGGAAGTGTCATGATATCGTGGCATGTTGTGTTTTCGCTGATACAAGCCAAGAAAAGAATCAAGGAGGCGAAAGTGTCACGATTTCATGACATGTTCTATTTTTGTGAGGTCAAGGCAAGAAAAGGCACAAGGCAGTGAAAGTGTCATGATATCACGACATGTCATGTTTTCGTGGGTGCAAGCTAAGAAGAGGACAAGAAGGCAGAAAGTGTCGCGATATCACATGTCATGTTTTCATAGAAACAGTAATAGAAGAACTACATAGGCAGTTGAATCCGATGAAGACCGATGTTAGCCAACAAATATTAGGGTTTGTAGCTGATGAATATTAGGGTTTGTAGCCGACTAATATTAGGGTTTGCAGTCGATTGAGAATAGGGTTTATAGCCGACTAAGATTAGGTTTTTGATCTTGAAAATATTATTATAAAATGAAGGTTGTTTGAAGTGTTGAGAAGTGTCAAACTGTGCGAGTATCGAAGAGTGTGATATGCGGCCGAAAGAGCGCAGATAGCACAGAAGAGGCGAGTTGATGGCAAAGTGCACAGAGTGAGCAAAGAGTCATGTCGAGTTGTTTGAAGTGCAATTGTGAATGTGTACAGAGAGCATAGTATGAAAAGGTCAAAGATGATAGTTCAGCTGGAACAACATAGAGTGTGTGAAGCATGTGCGTAGAGAAAGTAGAGGGTGCAGAAGAGTGTAAAGGCCAAAGACGATTGCTAATTTTGGCTGTAGCAATGCAGCAGATGCCTGTGTCTTGCAAACAGTGAGAGAGATCTGGTATGCTTTAGACCAATAAGGGTCTTGTGAAAAGGAAGGTATTTTTTGTTAAACATTTACATTCAAAATTGAAGTCCAAGTTATAGCTTGGCATCAGGGGTTGGTGCTCCTTCTAGTAGGTGCTGGTAAATCAGGGGTGCTCCTTTCTATTGATGTAGATAAATAAGGGGTTGTTGCTCCTTCCAGTGGGTGCTGGTAAATGATTGTAAATTTGGTGCTTTGCAAGAGGCTGGATTTGGATGGTAGTCCAAGCAACCATTCTTTTTTAGGAGTAGCCATTTTGGTGAACCTCGTTAAAATCTTGTGTTGTGTGATGCTCTCTTGTTATGCTTGTTATTTCTAGTTTTAAGTTTTTATTATTCAGCATTAAGAGTTGCAGATTTAAGTTTTTGAAATGCTACACTGATTCACCCCCCCTCTCAATGTCATACTAAGTACAACAATTGGTATCAGAGCAAGGTTCCCTTCAAAGGCTAAATCAGTCAGGGTTGATCTTGGATTAGTACTCTAATGGCAAAGAAAGGCAAGAATGGAACCATGAGACACAAGAAGAAAATAACACACAGGGTCATAAAAGAAAATAAATATGAACTCAATGTTGTTGTAGATTCAAGAGATGCATCAAACAATGGAAAAAAGGCCAAAAGACAACTCGATCATGATGTAGGTTCACAAGGTACATAATGTTTTGTTTGTGGTCAACTCGGTCACAATGAACGTCAGTGCCATGGGTTTAGTAGCAGTGAAGATGAAAATGATCCATTCAAAATTGGTGAAGAAACAGATTCAAAACAGGAATGTGATGAAGAAGAAAGTGATGTAGAAGCAAATTTGGAACAAAAACTAATTTTATCTCTAGATAAAAATTTTTAGGATGCAGAAGATATAATCACCAGTTTGAAAGTACAGATAGAAGAATACAAAATTTTTTTTGAAGATCTCGAAATGCAATTAACCAAGAAAATAGAGTATTACAGTAAGCTAGAAAAATAAATTGACGGTTTAAGAATGCAGATAGAATAAATGAGTAATAAAGTTGATATATGCAGCAAACATGAAGAGGAATCCAACAAAGTTTTTAGCAATATGAAGCTGCAAATAGAAGAGTCCAAAAGGATTGAAGAAACTCTCAGGTCTCAGATCAATGAGAAAGAGACTGTTTGCTGCAAACAAGAAGAAGATATTATTTCATTGAAGAAACAACTAGAAGAGGCCAATACAAATCTTAAATTTGAGAAGAGCTCAGAATTGCTAGATAAAATGGTAAGCCAACAAATAATCTCCATGGATAATCATGGTCTTGGATATGAAGCTGAACAACCTTCATCTTCCAACTCTGCAGAGAAGAAGTTCACTGTTGAAAGATCAAAGGAAGAAAAGTTTGAAGCTGAATCTTCAAAAGGAAGAAATCATCAAAGGAGATCTACAGCAAAGCAACCACAACAAAATAGATTCTATCACTCTCACTCTATTCATACTAATACTTTTAATGGCTATTATTTCAGATGCAACCAGTATGGTCACAAGGCAACTTATTGTGGATTGAATAATAAATCAAAGAGTTATGCTGGTAGAAATACATCTGCGTATCTGAGTGAACACTATGTACAATGTTTTCAATGCAATGGTCATGGGCACATAGCAAGGTTTTGTCCAAGTACTTATGTATCTAATCTAAGGCAAAACAGTAGAATTCATCAGACTCAAAGAATGCAATATAGACAGGGAATAAATCATGTGCATGAAAGAAAGGAAAATAATCATTCTTCAAAGATGCATAAGAGACAACCACATAGGAGAAGTGTTCGAGTTCACAAAAAAGTGCAAAACATGGAAGCAGTTGAAAAACCCAAGCCCATGGTCAAGAAAGTCTGGAGAAAGAAATAATAGAAGAAATCGTGTCTCCTTGAACTGAAGGAGACTGCTCCTCTACTGCACTAAGCAACTCCAGGTAACACATCCTCAGGGGGAGCAATCTAAAAAAGTTTTTATTTTAATGCTTCTATGTGTCTGTTGGATTATCTAAGGATGAAATGCAAGTAGTAAGGGGGATTTGCAATATAGGTTTCAAAAGTTTGTTTCAGTTCATGCAGTTTTTTGTGGAAGTGTCGTAAAGGATGGAGATTAAATGGAGAGTCGTCATCATTGGTAGTATTTCTGAATGTCATTGTTGTATTGGTGATGGTTCTTACTGCCATTGTCCAAAGTTAAGGATCATAACAGTTCAGATAAGTTGATGAGTAAAAGATTGTTTCTCTAGCCGTATATATGTGCTTTGATAAAAGAAGTGGGTATTTGAACTACACATTGATGTGAAGATTGTTAGATCTATTTTGACGTTGTAATGAAGAATATTGTTTTCTGATTCGAATAGTTGATAGTAAGGTGTGACCAGCGGTGACTGCAAGAAACTTAGACTAAGCTAAAAATGTAAAAATGGATATGGTTTGTGTTGTGGTACAGTATTTTATGCTTGCACAGAGTTGACAGTAAAATTACAGTGTTGGTACAGTGCTGAACAAAAGTTGGTACAAGTGTGAGTCACTTATCAATTTTATTGACAGATGTGAAATCAACGTTTTGAATGGGAAGCTTGAAGAAGATGTTTATATTAAGCAGCCAGATGGTTTCTAGCTTGGTGATATTCCCAACTTGGTTTGTAAGTTGAAGGTATATGGCTTGAAACAGGCACCCCGAGCATGGTATGCAAGGCTAGACAACTATCTCACTCAAATCATGGTATGCAAGGCTAGACAACTATCTCACTCAACAAAGGTTTGAGAAGGATCTATGATTGGAAGCTTACTATTCCTGACAGCTATCAGACCAGATATCTTGCAGGCAGTATGCATGGCAACACGATTCCAGGCTAATCCCAAGGAGACTCATATGACAGCATTATGGTGGTTGATTTCTGAAATATCATCGAAGGGAAAATAATTGTGTGTGACAGTGGTTGGTTGAATGCATCAAAGTTTTCTGAATTGAGAGTTGTGTTTAAGCCTTGTGTTATAAGCATAGTGGCTTAAGCCCATTTGTTGTGAAAGATCTTGAGTTAGAAAAGAACATGAGTATCTCTATTATGTCATATTTGTGGTTGAGCATTGTTGGAATTATTTGAGTTGGTTGATACATACTTGGACTAGGGTTGTGTGAGAAATGATTGGTTGAGAAAAGCTGATTGAGCCTAGTCAAGTTATTGGATGCATGTGTTTATTCAAGTTCCATAAAATAAACTTTCCTTGATTTGAGTTGAGATTGAGATTTGAGAATAGAAGATATTAAGTCTCTAACAATTTTCTTTATGCTTCTATGAAGTGGATATGATTTGAGAATGTCATTCATTGATGAGTTCTTTTTGAGTACTACTTGAGCATGATTGATTGAGCCCTTGAAGAAGGCCTTTGGGACATATTTGAGGACAGTATTGGGACAAATTGCTAGAGAATATTTGGGCAAGTTCTATGTGAGCTTGTTCAGCAGGTTCTTAGTGAGCCCATTAACAGAGCTTTGGAGTTGACAGGTACAGAGAGACAGATTCTTCTATAATATCAAGGGTACTATGGAATATGGGTTATGATATCCAAAAAGTAAAGACTTCACCCTTATATCATATTTAGATGTAGATTGGGTTGGATGTGTCGATGACAGAAAGAGTACCAGTGGTGGTGCACTCTATCTTGGAGACAGATTGGTCGAGTGGTTAAACTTCCCAAGAATTGGCTAGCCATAGGGATCACATTTTTAGGGGGAGCATTTAAATATTTGATTATATTTTTGCTCATGATCATGATTTTTGCTAAGTGTAATCAATTTTGCCTGAAAATGTTGTGCATGGACTCAGGGGGAGTCTGCAGTAGCCCTTTGGTATTATTGTCAAAGGGGGAGAAGAGTTACAGGTAATTGCATGTGTGTTGACAACAATTCCAAAGGGAGATATTGTTAAGCAAGGTGCAGTAACAGTATTGTCATTGTTGTCAACATAGACAGTTAGATCATTTGATGCAGTGAACACTGTCATGATGCAGTGAACAGAAAGTTTAGAAGATGTTCATAATATGCAACAGTATTGTCATTGTTGTCAACACAGTCAGATAGATCAGTTGATACAATGGACAGGAATTTCAGATGCTCAGAAGTTATTCTGATGCAGTGGACAAAAAATTCAGAAGCAATTCAAAGTATGTACAGTGCTTTTCCAAGAATATTGAAGTGATCCACATGCAAAAATTCATAGAAAAAGACAAGGAAAGTGTCGCGATATCACGACATATTCAGAAAACAGGAAAATTGTCACGATTTTGCGACATACTAGAGGAGAGAGAAATAGTAGAGAAAATTGTCACGATTTCGTGACATGTTCGAAATAGAGACGTAAGTAGGGAAAACTGTCATGATTTCATGACATGTTGGAAGAGAAGAAGGCAAGTTGAAAAACTGTCACAATTTTGTGACATGTTCGAAGAGAGAGGCACAAGCAGGGAAAACTATCGTGATTTCGCGACAGGTTGCAAGAGAAAAATGCAAGTTGAAAAACTGTCACGATTTCACGACATGTTGAAAGAAAAAGTGCAAGGAAGGAAAACTATCATGATTTCGTGACATGTTCGAAGAGAAAGCTCAAGCAAGAGAAACTGTCATGATTTCATGACATGTTTGAAGAGAAAGCACAAGCAGGAATAACTGTCATGATTTTGTTACAAGTCATAAGAGAAATTGAAAGCAAGATAAAGTGTTATGATTTCATGACGTGTTGCAAAAGAGAGAGTCCGAAGTGTGAACTGTCACAATTTCATGACAAGTTTGAGGAGAGAGAAAGTAAAATGAGAACTGTCACGATTTCGCGACATGCTATAGAATTTGAAGTGAGAACTATCATGATTTTGCGACATGCTACAGAACTCGAAGTGAGAACTATCGTGATTTCATGACATGCTATAGAAGAAAGAGTTCGAAGTGAGAACTATCATGATTTCATGACAGGTTGAAGAGAAAGTGTACGGATGCATAAAGTATCACAATTTTGTGACAGGTTGATGAGAAAGCGTACGGATATAGAAAGTGTCATGATTTCATGACAGGCAGAAAAGAAAGCATACGAATGTAGAAAGTGTCATGATTTCATGACAGATTGAGATGGCAACGTACGGTTGGAGAAAGTGTCATGATTTTGTGACAGAAATAGAAAGTAGGTCTTCAATAGGAGAAGTGTCGTGATTTCACGACAAAAGCTAAGATGTGAAGTACGAAAGCAAAAGTGTCACGATTTCACAACAAAAGCAGAATGGAGGTCGACGAAGGGATAAGTGTCAAAATTTCATGACAAAAGCAGAGAGCAAGAATTTGGAAGCAGAATTGTCATGATTTCATGATAAAAGCAGAGAGCAAGACCTCGAAAGCGAAAGCATCACGATTTCATGACAAATGCAGAATAGAAGACTTCAAAGATTAGAAGTGTCGTGATATCATGACAGAAGCTAAGTTGAAGTCCTCAGAGGCAGAAGTGTTGTGATATCATGACAGAAGTGAAGATGAAGTCTATAGAGGCAGAAGTGTCACGATTTCATGACAAAAGGAAAAAGGAAGACTATAGAGGTAGAAGTGTCACGATATCGTGACATGTTGTGTTTTCGTTGATACAAGCCAAAAAAAGAAGCAAGGAGGTGAAAGTGTCATGATTTCATGACATGTTTTGTTTTCACGAGGTCAAGGCAAGAAAAGGCACAAGGCAGTGAAAGTTTTGCAATATCGCGACATGTCATGTTTTCGCGGGTTCAAGCTGAGAAGAGGGCAAGAAGGCAGAAAGTGTCGCGATATCGCGACATGTCATGTTTTCGTGGCAACAGCAACAGAAGAACTACAGAGGCAATTGAAGCTGACGAAGATCGATGTTAGCCAATGAATATTAGGGTTTGCATCCGATGAATATTAGGGTTTGCAGCCAACTAAGATTAGGGTTTGCAGCTGACTGAGAACAGGTTTTACAGTCGACTAAGATTAGGTTTTTGATCTTGAAAATATTGTTATAAAAGGAATGTTGTTTGAAGTGTTGATAAGTTTCAAACTGTGCGAGTATAGAAGAGTGTGATATATGGTCGTAAGAGCATAGATAGCGCAGAAGAGGCGATTTTATGGCAAAGTGCATAGAGTGAGCGAAGAGTCGTGTTGAATTATTCAAAGTGTGATTGTGAATGCACACAGAGAGCAAAGTATGAAAAGGTCAAAGACGATAGTTCGACTGGAATGACATAGAGTGTGCGAAGCATGTGCACAGAGAAATCAGAGGGTGCAAAAGAGTGCAAAGGGCAAAGATGATTGCTAATTTTGGTTGTAGCAATGCAGTAGATGCCTATGTCTTACAAACAGTGAGAGAGATCTGGTATGCTTTAGACCAATCAGGGTCTTGTGAAAAGGAAGGTATTTTCCTATCAAACATTTACATTCAAAATTGAAGTCTAGGTTGCAGCTTGGCATCAGGGGTTGGTGCTCCTTTCTGTTGATGCATATAAATAAGGGGTTTTTGCTCCTTCCAGTGGGTGCTGGTAAATGATTGTAAAGTTGGTGCTTTACAAGAGGCTGGATTTGGATGGTAGTCCAAGCATCCGTTCTTTTTGAGGAGTAGCCATTTTGGTGAACCTAATTAAAATCCTGTGTTGTGTGATGCTCTCTTGTTATGCTTGCTATTTCTAGTTTTAAGTTTTTATTATTCAGCATTAAGAGTTGCAGATTTAAGTTTTTGAAATGCTACACTGATTCACCCCCCCTCTCAGTGTCATACTAAGTACAACAGTCTTGACCTCAAAGCGGAGATTGTAAGTTCATTTAGTGACTCTGTTGAGGGCGACTGTATAGTACCTATAAATCTCCAATTGTGAAGTTGGTGAAAATATTTGCTTCATGATCACGAGATCAACAGCCAAAGAATCGAAAGACCCAGTCAAATTCTTCGAGATCGATGTTCAAAATTGGAGGGAGCGCTCAATATTGGTAAGTCTTGTGAACCCATCATTTGCTATCTCTTTGTAGGAAACAGGTTAGTTTTTGTCATCTCTGACTCCTCCTAGTACTGCTACGAGCTTGCTAGAAAATCCAAATCCAGCAGCGCAAATGGCTGGTCAAAAACCTCCTCCATGTCAATTTCCTTCTTGGAACCATTCAGGAGTGTTGGACCTGCCTTTTCAAAATCTAGTTCCTACTGCAGCATTAAATGTTTTTCCTACATATGATGGGACTGGAAAGACCATGTATGAGCATGTGTTATATGTGGCATCCTTGGCTACAATTCATAACATCACAAATGAAGATGTCATGATCAAATTGCTCGCGCTGTCACTCCGAGGTAAGTTATTGTGCTGGTATAGATGCTTGTCTCCCACTTCCATAAATTCATGAGATCAATTAGCAGAGATGCTAATCCAAGGGTTCAATGAGCAAGCAAACCCATTTTCTTTATTGCATCAATTTACTAATATCAAGAGGCATCCTCAAGAGGAGATAGTGGATTTCAATGTCAGGTTTTCCCGATCTTGGCAGAGAGTTCCTGATGGTCTATGTCCTACTCATGACCAAGTGGCATTTTACTTTCTTAGGACTTTCCACTCAGATATTAGTATGAATATTAGGATTTCCAATGTTCAAACATTTCCTGCACTATATTCCTAGGCATAGAAGGCTGAGGCCGATCTGATTTCCATTGGGAAATTGCCTTTGAAAATGACTATGCCCATTTTTCTTGAGCTTCCACAACACAACCCTACAGGTGCACCCTCCACATCTTACACTGCTCCATCCATGTACCCTTCATCTTCATGGAATCCTCCCACAACTTCGGTACCTATGATTCACATTCCACAGTTAACCTCTCCACTTCCAACTCCTGCATTACCTCCTCCGCCAGTTCCATTACCTCTACTGGCACCGTCTGTGTCCTCAGGACCAGATCCTCAATTGGCTCTTTTACAAGAAATTCAGTCATCCATGAGAGCCCTCACTAACAAGATTACATCTATGAAGCAGATATAGGAAGAAAGGAACTATCAGCCACGAAGATTTATTTTGGTGATAACTAGAGAGCAAGTTGCTCCTAGCAAAGTTATAGAGAAAGTACCTGAGAGGAACTTAGTGATCTTGGTAAGTGAAGAGGCTGGCCCCTCCAAAGTTTCACATGAGCCATCTTACTGGTGTTATTCATGCAATGACCCACATGATGAGTCCACTTGCATTGTCCACAAAAATTATTTACAAGTTCTTACGGGGAGCCATGTAAACATGATTCGAGAGGTCGATCATAATTCTACAATTTCTCCAGAGGATTACATGGCAGTCTTGACATGCAACGACAAGAAAGTAATGATGGTAGATCTAGCTAAGATGGAGCCCTTGAAAGTACCTCCTACACAAGCAACAAAGAAACAAATACCTGCAAAGATCATGATCCTCCAGCACCGCAACAAGACCCACCTATTCTGTCGAAGAATTTGCTTCCACCATAAGCAAAAGAGAGGTTGCAAGCTAAGGCGTCTACTTCCCATCCGTAAGCAGAAACAAAGGAACTAGCTAGAGATACATTGCGGTATCCATCGTTGACTAAACGATAGTGAGTGGAGGCCACCCAGCAATATAGAAGTAGATTTGAATCTACTAATGGAGGGAGAGAGCCAATTTTGATGGAGTACAACATCATCGAAGAACTGAAAAGGATACCAGCCAAGGTAAGTCTATATGACACCTTACAGCTTCCTGGACAGGTGAATCTCTTACAAGAATCCCTGAAGACCACACAAAGTAAGGGGAAGGCTCTAGCCCAGGTAGTTATGGCTCAAAATTTGACCTCTTCAATCATCGAAAAAAATAGACCACCACATTTTTATCTTTCATTGAGAATGGAGGGACATGTGGTGCATAATTGCCTCATTGACTCAGGAGCGACTACTACTATCATGCCTAAGGCAGTATGTTATGTCATAGGCATGGAATATACAAGGACTAGCATGGGAGTTTTGTAGCTAGATGGTACCTCAGTAAAGACAGTGGGTGTAATTAAGGATGTTCCTATCTCCCTGCATGCCATGCCTCAGATTACTATGATCTAGGAGATCATAGCAGTAGACCTAGAGCCATGTTTTGGTATGTGTCTCTCCCAAGAGTTCACGGCTAAACTTGGGGGTTACCTTTCTTTGGATTTTACTCATTTGGAGGTGATCCATAAAGGTAAAAAGGTGAAATTTTTTAATGAGAAGCCTTCCACATTTCATGTGGAGAGAATAGATGAAATGGATAGGTTAGCAAATTTGGTGCACATGATGTCTGAAGAATTTGGTGAGCTTGACTTAATGGAAGAAGCTTTGGAAGAGCTACACCTAGAAAATGAATTTTCCATGGCCAATTTCAACGCCATGATGGAAACTGAATTGGGGTGTTACTCCATTTTAATCCTAAAAATGCTAAAGAAAAGAATGATGAAAGTCAATACCAGCTTTGGAAGCTCTATTTCGATGGAGCACGATGTAGAAATGGCGCTGGAGCTGAGATTGTTCTAGTATTACATTCTGGGATTCAATGATCATATTCATATCGTTTGACCTGGAGCTACATAAACAATGCAGCAGAATATGAGGCTTTATGCCTAGGCCTCAAGAAGGCTGAGAAGCTTGGAGTGCGATAGTTGAAAATCTTTGGTGACTCCGATCTGATTGTCAATCAGGTGACCAATAAGTGTGTGTCCAAGCACCACTATCTCAAGAACTATCGCAACAAGTTCTGGGACCTGTTCGAATCATTCTCTACTCTCAACATGCATTTCATTTCATAAGAACAAAATAGACATGCTGACCTACTAGCTTCCTTGGGAGTAAATTTTTCACCAATCAAGTAGGTAGTGAGAATGCCAAATATAGTGAGAATGGTGTATAGGCCCTTTGTCCCAAACAAGGATACCTTTTGGTAAGTCTTTGATAGTGATGAACAAATTATTAAATTTTTGGTTTAGGAAGCTGCCACCATCAAAGGAAGGACCTTGGAGCGTGAAGAAACTGAAGGCCTGATTCAGTTGTGGAATAACCACATTCCTAAAGGCCTCATTACTTTAGAAAGCTTGTTTTATTAGAATTATCAGTCTAAGAAGCATCGGATCGAGGTCAACAATAAAGAGTACATGGAACTGCAATTGGAGGCTGATAAGGTCATCAAAATTGGGATTGATTGTACTCTCGCTGAATTGCAAGAGATCAGACAATTATGTCAAGATTTTTTTGACATCGTGGCCTGGAGCTATGAGGATCTAAGGGGATATGATAAAGAGATCATTCGGCACACTATCGAGATAGAAGAAGGAGTCAAACCCTTCAAGCAGAAGTAGAGACCAGTGAACCCAAATATTGAAGCCCTCATGAAGGCCAAACTTGCGAAGATGTTGTAGGCTAAGATTATATATCTGATTAAGCACTCGAATTGGGTTGCTAATTTGGTTTCAGTTCGTAAGAAAAATGAAGATATATAGCTTTGTGTAGATTTTCGAAACTTGAACCGAGCATCCTTGAAGGATCACTACCCATTGCCTTGCATTGATCAGCTCCTTCACGTTGTTTCTAGAGCTCAGTGCTTTTCATTGCTAGATGGATTCTCTAGATAAAATCAAATTTGGTTCAGGGATGAGGATCAGCACAAAACCATGTTCACAACCATGTGGGGTACCTTTGCCTATCAGTGCATGCCCTTCGGTTTGTCCAATGTTGGGGCTACGTTTCAGAGGGCCATGGACATCACATTTGGGGAGCTTTTAAATAAGATCATTGTCATATATCTCGATGATATGACTTTCTTTTCACACAAACGAGACAAACACTATTCTCATTTGAGGCAGATATTTGAGAAATGTCGAGAGTTTGGCATCTCCATCAACCAAAAGAAGTCCATTTTCATAGTAAAGGAAGGTAAGCTATTGGGACACGTCATATCATATAACGGTTTGGCAATTGATCCATCGAGAGCTAAATATTTGAAGAAACTATTGCTCCCTGCCAATAAGAAAGAGTTGCAATATTTCTTCGGGTAAATCAATTTTGTCAAAAAATTTATTTTCGACATTGCCCAAGTTGTCAAGCCCATGACTAAGCTATTAAAGAAAGATGTAGATTTCAAGTGGAAAACTCAGAGGAAAGATGCATTTCAAGAGATTAAATATAGAATTGCACAAGCCCCTATGTTGATCAATCCTGATTATTCTAAGGACTTCATTTTGTATGTAGTTGGAGAGGATGAAAGCTATGCTGCAGTGCTTACACAGAAAGGAGACGATGGGGATGAAAGACCCATTTCTTTCCTTAGCCAGGTTATCTTACCCCATGAGGAGAGATATAATTTCATTGAGAAGCATGTCTATGCTATCATGAAGTCTCTCAAAAAGTTTAGGCACTTTGTATCTCAAAGCAATACAAACGTCTACGTCATCCACCTCGATGTAAGGAACTTCATCATTCAGGGTGAGATGGGTGATAAGCATGTTGGTTGGGTCACCAAAATTCAAGAGTTTGATGTTGAGATCCATCCAACCAAGTTGGTGCGGGGTAAGGCCTTATGCTAGCAATTCGCAAAAACTACGGCCTCTGATATAGTTGAACATCAAGTGAATGACCCTACTGAAGAAATGAATCTAGTGAACATCTTTGCACAAGGCCAAGATTGGGCAAATGACCTTGTTGAGTATTTTTAAACGGGTAGATGTCCCTCACAATTAAATGCTTCACAATGGAGAAGGTTTTGCATACAAGCTCTTAGGTATGTATTGTTTCTCGAGGGATTGTTCTTCAAAAACATTGATGGAGTTCTCCTAAGGTGCGTTAAGGAACCCAAGAAAGCTAGATTCCTGGAGGATTTCCATTCTGGAATGTCGGGAGGACATTACGCTGGTATGCCTATGGCATTAAAGATTATTCGGGATGGTTACTATTGGCCAACTTTGTTTGCGAATACTTTCAAGATTGCTCAAGCTTGCGATAAATGCCAAAGGTATACGAGACGGATCATAAATGCACCATTGCCCCTACATCCAATTCAAGTAGAAGCACATTTTCAGCAGTGGGGCTAGACTTTATTGGGATCATTGATCCAAACTATTTAGCAAACACAAGTACATCTTGACGGCTACTGATTATTTTACAATATGGTCTAAGGCCATTCCAACCAAGGCTACAAATTAGGATGTGGTAAACAATTTCATTGAAGGACTGATCACGCGTTTTGGCATTCCTGACGCCATTATCACAAACAAAAAAACTCCATTCATTGGAGCCAAGCTAGGATAATTTGCAAACAAGTACAGTATTTTTCTAGAGACATCCTCTAATTATTACCCTCAGGGGAATGGGCTGGTAGAGTCTACAAACAAGAACTTGCTACGGATTTTAAAGAGATCCTTGGGGAATAATAAGAGATCTTGGTACCTTTTGTTGAATCAGGCCTTATGGGAAGATAGAATTTTGATCAAGAAGTCTATCAAGACTTCACCATATGCCCTGGTATACGGGAAAGAGGTAAGATTACCTATTCACTTAAAACTGCCTACCTTGCAGCAATTGAAGGAATTCCTAGACGATGAAGAAAATATGGATCCTTGGGACATACGATTGGCTCAATTGTTGCAGTTGGAAGAGCAACGTTCTTTGGCCTATGATGAGTTTGCTAAGCATTCACAGGTGGTTTCAAAATGGTTTCACAAAGGTTCAACTAACCGCACATTCAAAGTGGGTGATTTAGTCTTAAAGTGGAATGAAAATAAGGCCAAGCCAAGGATGCATAAGAAATTTGATGCTCTGTGGGAGGGTCCATTCCATATTTCTAGTACAGGTGCAACAAATTCATTTTATCTTGAGGACTCGGAAGGTAATTCACTTCCTATCTCAGTGAACAGATTTCATTTGAAAGCCTACATTTTGTGATTTGAAAGCACAGTGTTACCTTGTACATACAAAAAAAAACAAAAACAAAACAAAACAAAAAAAAAGCACTACTTGTAGGAGTCCTCCTTTGTACAGAGTTCATCAACTTCGGCTCCTTTTGCAAACAAGCCCGCAGGTATGTTTATTTTTTTCTCTTTTTATTTTCCTTCCCAGCAGGTAGTGGCTTCCATCTACTTCTTTCTTCCACTTCCTTATTTTCATTCCCCTCCTCTCCCACTCCTTCTTCCACTATACATAATCAAGCCACTACTATTTTTTCTACTCCCCTCTCTAATATTTCCATTTCTTAACTTCCCCTTTCTTCCAATCCTTTGTATTTTGAGCACTTCTCCACAGTTCCTACAACTTTCTCCATCCCATCTACTTCCATTTCATTATCTATTTTCATAGAATCCTAGCAGCTGGTAGAACAATAACACCCTCTTCAGTTGTTGTATCTACCGCTTCTACTCCTCCATATTCCACCATTCCATCATTCACCATTCTCGTTCCATGGCCTGCACATCTGCAGGTCATCACCCCATTCATTCTTGTTTTTGCAACCCAGGTGCTTCTCACCACTACCATGGAGACCCTTTCATAGCACCTGGTGATTACCCAACTCAACCGAGCTAGGAAAAATGTAGTAGTTAAAATAATAAGGGAAGTTCTGCTATTCCACAAATTTTTGTTGAAAGTCCTGTTTTAAGTGTCGAGCGCCAGCAAGAGCTTGTTGCATCAACCCATAGAAACATCCAGCCTCAACCATCACTCACTTCTTTTGCTCCTCCAGCTTCTTGAATCTATTTCCTATTGATAAAGGCCTGAGGTTCGTGCATACAACAAAATTGTATACCCCGAGAGCCGCCAACAATGTTACATTTTTTGTTTTTTTTGTTGTTACTGTTCATGCAAAATCTCTACAAGTTTTGTGCCAAAGCAAATTAAGTGAAAAATGTCATGAAATCGCGACATGTCGCATTTTCATGACTTGTCACATTTTCACGACGTTCGATGAAGAAAAAGGCTAAGTACAGAAAATTTTGCGACATCGTGACATGTCGCATTTTTGTGACCTGTTGCGATGAGGGAGCAGTAAAGGCAAATTTGTCGCGAAATTGTGACATGTCGCATTTTCGTGATCTGAAAGTGGAAAGAAAGCAAAGTGATAGGCAAATATCATGATTTCGCACAATGCAGCAGCACAAGGGAACGCCAAGGATGGAATGTCACGATTTCATGATCTGTCACGTTTTTGCGGGGAGAAAGCAACAAAGTACAATTGCCATAAAATTGTCATGATTTTGCGACATGTCACATTTTCATGACACAAGCGACAAAACGAAGGAGAAGACAGAAAAATGTCATGATTTCGCAACTTGTCACATTTTTGCGGGGTGAAAGCGGGAAGGACAGTGCCAAGTACAGAATGTCATGATTTCGTGACATGTCGCATTTTCACGACTTGGAGCAGCAAAGGAACGAAACGGAGAAAGATGTCATGATTTCATGACATGTCGTGGAGACGAAGCCAAAGGGAGAAAGATGTCACAATTTTGTGACATTTTTGGAAACAAAGCCAGGTAGGAGAAAAATGTCGCGATTTTGTGACATGTTGCAATTTCACAACTTGTCTTGTTTTCACAACAGGAAAGCAACCAAGGAGCAAGATGGCACGAAATGTCGTGATTTCATGACATGTCGTGATTTTGTGACTTATCACGTTTTCATGGGAAGAAAGCGGACACGAAGGAGAAGATAGAACATTGTCGCGATATCGTGACATGTCACGTTTTCATGGTGAGAAAGCAGAAAGGATAGCGCCAAGAGGAAGATGTCATGATTTTGTGACTTGTCACATTTTTGCAACAAGGAGTAGTGAAGAAGATAAACAAAGGAGAATGTCACGATTTCGTGACATGTTATGGAGACAAAAAAATGAAGGCAGATTGTCGCAATTTCGTGACACATCGTGTTTTCACAAAAGTAAAGAAGAGAAGAGTCAAGCGAGAGGAAGATGTCACGATTTCACGACATGTCATGTTTTCACGACTACAGGCGATGGAAGAGCCAATAAAAAAGACAATGTTGTGTTTTTGTGACTAAAGGCGATGAAAGGGCAAAGCGAGAGAAGATTGTCATGATTTCGTGACATGTCGCATTTTCACGACTGGTGGCAACAGGAGAAAGCAGTAAATAAAAAATGTCACGATATCGCAACATGTCGCATTTTTGTGACAGAAACGACAACAAAGGTCCAATAAATTTATGTCCGCATTTTTCTTCAGATTGCATAGGAGATCATAAGGAGAAAATGAGGATCAAACAAAGTAATGTTTTAAAATATATCCAACTAATTTTGAGATCGACGTCGGAGAGGTTTCAAGATTAAATGTTTTGTTGTTTACCTATGTGCGCAAGATGGGAGAATGTGTTAAATCAGTTTGTTCTTGAAGCCACCATAATTGAATATGCCTTCGATATTAAAAGCTCTTGGCCATGGTCTCCTAACAACTTCTAGCATACCCCGAGAACAGTTATTTAATGAAAAAATATGGTCCCTTATTTTTGTTTGATTTTTAGTTTTGATCCATAAAAACAGGGAATGTGATTTCTCTGAGGCAGATTTCGTGGGATTGGTTCTCTTTTCAAGTGCATATTTTGTGGATCTCCTTCTCAAACTTTGTTATGTTTTAAATGCTACGGTTCGAAAGGAAGAGGGAAGACCTCTATAAAAACTAATGTATATCTCAAGAAAAGGAGGACCTTTTTGCAAAAATTGAAGCAAAAATCCTAGATGCATTTTGCTCTATTCTTAGAGTCTTTTGAGTTGGTGATCCAAACTATTGTTCATGTGATGCTTTCTGTGTAATTCACTTCTATTTTGTCAAGTGCTAAAGTTTTAGTTGAATTCTTTTGTTCTGAATTTGACTATGTTTTCATTTGAACATTTGAAATATAATTGAAGGCAGATTTATGGTCAATGTTTGATCCAATTTTTGTATGTGCATTCTGAGAATCAGTTGTTGCTTATCTTTAGGATTTAGTTTGAGGTTTTTTGCTATCTGAAGTTGTTTTCCCTATCAATTGTCAGCTTCAGCCATATTTCCATCTCTTTCTATTATTTCTAACTCTTACCTTAAAATCAGTTTTAGATTAGTTTGGGAGCCAGCCCTCTCTGGAGATTGGTCCGGGAGACTTCTCTTTCTCTTGGCCTTTCAATGTTGGTTGGGTCTAGGCCTCATTTTATATGACTATGCAGATTCGTGACCAACAGTTGCATAGACATTCATTAAAAAACCTTTGAACAAAGTAGATTTTAAAATTTTAAAGAAATTTTATTTATGGACGTTTTTGAGAAAGCTGACCTTGTAATACTTGCAAGAATCCTTCACCATGCTTTGTAGTACTTGTATTTATTCCTGGTTGTTGTAGTTGCTCGAATATTAGACAAACAATGTATTTTTAATTAATGCTAGTTAGTTAGCTAAATTCTCTTCTCCTTCCTTGTTTTGAATGTAAGTGTTGGACATGTTCTCATTTTGATGGAGTAGAAAGGAAGAAAAAAGATCCTCTGGTTAATATTCTACTTGTGAGTATGCAAATGTTAATGCAGCCTTTGCAAAGGAGAAAAGATATGTCGAGTAAGTATCCTATGCATATGAATAGTAAGGAAGACATTTTTGGACTTGTATCGTTCCAAATTTTTCACACCCTTACCTTCAGGCTATAGGATCCGTGCCCAAAAGGGGGATGTGAAAAGGATGGGACAATACCTCGGACTAAGAGGCCTTTGGAAGGTCCCACCTCTCGGGGGAGGTGTATTAAGGTGATTTTTTGACGGATGGTGGGTTCACCAGGAAACTTTTGAATGGCAGTTTCCATGCCTAGGTTGGGAATGTGTTTGATGTGTTCAATTTTATCTTTAATCATCCAAAGCCTAGGTTTGGCCAAATGAATCTAAGTTGTTCTATATGAAATGCAGATTTAAATGAATACAGAAAGCAGAATTAACAAAAAACATAGAGAATAAATTAAATAAATAAATCCATACCTAGTTCTGGATGTCTGATGGAGGTTATGATTTTTGAAGCAGTCAAGATCTTCTGTAATTTGACAGGATTGTCTCCTATCTGACAGGATCGTCTGAGATCTGACGAATTCATTAGACGAATTCGTCAGAGACCTGCAAACAGAAAAATAGATACAAAATACCAGAAATACAACTATTCTGATGAAGGAAAATGATGTACAATAATAATAAGGATGTTAATAAGATAGTCCCAAATAGAAATGCAAGTAAATGGTGACACTTTAATAGCTAATAATGATTTTATTATGTAATTAAACTACATGGGTGAACTCCAAAATGTAGGATAACAGGAAATAATGATAAAACTGACTAAATGCAGAATAAAATAGTAGCAAAGTATAGGAAAAGCGCAAAATCTAGGCACTGATTGCCCCCAATGCAGACTGCAGTCAAAATCGTCTCAAATTGGTACGAAATCATCTCAAATTGAACAGGATCGTCTGCGACGATCTGAGCTTGCTCCGACTGAAGAATAACAAAGTTCCTACAAGAAAACTTGCAAAGCATAAATGCAGATGGTAATCTAGGGTATTCTAATGCGTGTAAATGTCAATTTATAGTAAAATTCATCCAGGGGAAAGTCAAGGGGGGGTCCTAAGATTTAAATAGGCTTAGGAGGGAGGTTAGGAGGTTGGGGATCATCCTAATTTGGAAGATCTCCATCGGGGGAGGTCTCTAGCGGTGCATACATGCTTTTAATTAATGATTTATTAATGATTGTTATTGATGATTTTGTTGTTTATGTTGCAGAGAGGATTACAAAAGAGCCAGGAATGGAAATATGGCAGACTGAGGGATGAATTGGCCGCTATGTCTCAATAAAATCAAGATTAGCTGGCACAGGTCAGCTTGCAGCACGTGACAGATATGCCATAAGTTTCTACAGATATGGGGCTATTGACAGCCCTAGCAGAGAGGTGGTATCCAGGTTCTTCTTGTTTCCCGTTACCGACAGGGGAGATGACTCCCACACTGGAGGATGTATGGAGGATTTTGAGTATCCCCATACAAGGATGACTAATCACTCCTACGACCAATCAGGGCCACATGATGATGCGGCTATGTGGAGACCCGAGCTTCGCCCTGGAGAAAGGTGGAGTGAACATCGAGTCACTGCGCAAGATGCCTGGGGCATCTAAGCTGACACAAGTTTTGGCTAAGGTGGTAGGTGGTCTGCTACTATGCCATCAGAGTGGATGCAGGCTACCATGGTTTCTGACAGATGTGGTTTACGACATGAGAGACCATGGATACAGGTTTGCTTGGGGGAGCTTTGTTCTATGTCGATTGTATAGGATTCTGCATGGGGTCGTATACAAAGGCGACCAATGTCTAGTCATGATATCGCTATTGTAGGTTTGGTTCTGGGAGCACATCATGGTGCGGAGGCCGGTAGGGCTCCCATTGATAGGGATTGACGGGGAGAGGCCCTGAGTTTTCTACTGGTGGCTTTGGAGAGGGTCACAGCGGTGGATAGATCTACTAGTGTCCCGGAGACTACTTGATGACCTTGTCTTCGACCAGATCACTTAGAGGCCTTGGAGAGATCATCCAGGGTGGGCTGAGGACAGACAAGAGCTGGCTCATGTTAGGAGAACTTGCTGGCTAAGGATGGAGAGGGGAGAGGTGGAGCTCCATCGGTACGACCGAGTTTTGAGGTAGTTCGGTCTACAGCAGGGGATCCCATCTCTTAGAGACTACGAGTTTTCCCAGACTATCCGGGATAACACTACAGTTAGCGGGGCTCTAGATATGCAACGCTTCTAGAGTCAGGACATGGATGATGCCCCCATCCAACCAATGGATGGGGACGACATAGGGGTTGCCGACGGCTATGATGCCTAGTACGTAGGCATCCGCCCTCCTCGAATGACGAGGGCTCAGGGTCCGATTCATGCGGTTGTGCATCGGATGGGGAGGTGGCGCCAGGCGGCCATTGAGGCGGCACAAGGTCACGACGGGAGAGAGCGAGAGGAGACCACAGGCTCAGCAGAGGCCGTGACAGTGGGAGAGGAGGGAGGAGAGACCCCCTTCTCCACGGAGAGAGAGGCCACCATCGCTCGATAAGGGCAAGGGTGTGGACACAGGAGAGAGTAGTGAGATGGCTACTCTTTGGGCAGAGACTGTCTGTCTCTAGGCTCAGGTGAAGACTTTACAGGATGAGGCTACATGTCACCGAGAGGAGGCTACACAGCTTAGAGATGAGGTTGCATGCCTCAGAGCATGGAGCGGAGGGGCGAGCACTCAGGACCTAGCACGGTCAATTGCTCGGATCACGTTCTACTAGGGGCTATACTACTCGGATGGTGCCAGAGGGGTAGAGGGTACAACTATTGGCCCACATTGCGGATCCGATCGGGGTGGGGTCATCGAGGACTTCATCCTGATCGATGACGAGGACTCGTAGTACCACACATACTACGATGGGGCCACCTCATCCACCTCAGGGTGGGGGAGGAGATGAGGCTGAGAGCTCGAGGGGTTCTCGAGGCTAGGCTATAGACTACACTATAGAGATTGGATATATGATTGAGAGGATTGAGTATGCCAAGATGTAGATTGTGGCATACCAATCTAGTTTTGATATGATGTACATATATTGTTGAGATATATATATATATATATATATATATATATATTATTTTTTTTTATATGATATTTTTGATCATATGACTTGTCTTATGTGTTTGTATGATGCTTTAATGTTTTTGATGTGATTGATTTGAAGATTCATGTAATTATGCCGTTTGGAAATATTATGGTTTGGATGTCATGTTTTTAAGATTTAAATGAAATAATCTGATGTAAACAAATTGGTTGTTGTGATGTAATAATTTGATAAAAAATAAAAGGGGACTTTTAACAATAATTTCAAAGGACATTGTCGCTATTATAGACCATTTCATGGAGTCGTCGCTCACTCGGTCGTCAAGCTAATCCCGGTATAGAAATATTGTTAAAAAGTAAAAGAGTGCTTAAGAGACTGTCTTAAGACTTTGTTGTGATGATGCAAATGATGATGATGATGGTGATTTGTTTTCAGATTTTTCATAAAAATAGTATGCATGAAATATTTTAAAATGATTTTTGCTAGGCATAAATTCCTAAGTGTGATAAAAGTTTTGAACAATTCCTTAGGAATTATACCATGGTTGCAAAAACTGAATTTGAACATAATGACATGAAATAGAATAAGTGTTCGTTTGTTTGTAAAGCATAATTGTGTAACATAATGATGTAAGTCATATGTTTTTTATGATTTGGAATAAATGGGAAAATAAAATGAAAACAATGGTTTGCGCTAGGCATAGAATATTTAGGTATAGACTTATACCATCATCGCGAAATCCAAAGAAGAAAATAATAGTTTTATTGCATGGTTGATTTTTAATTTTTGAAAATAAACAGAAAATATGAAGATGAGGACTTGCGCTAGGCATAAAATTCCAATTGTGGTTTTGGAATTATACCATCGTCGCGAAAGTCAAAAGTTATATATAAATGTAACTTTATTGCATATTTTTGAAAATGATTTTGATTTTTTTTTTGGGTAATGCATGTGGTTGTCTTTATACTAAACAATTGTTCTCAGAGAAGAAAATGAAATTATTCCAGACAATTTGCAAAAATATTTCAAGGTATCTTAAAGACAAAAGTTAGATTTATAAGGAATCCCATGTGCGTATGTGAGTTCATTTCCGATCTTGATTTATCATAATGATACACAAAATCTCTCAAATACAAATGTGTGTGCGATTGTAGTATTCATTTACCAGTTTTGAGCAAGATACTATGATACAAGTGATTTGAATTAACCAAATAAGTGTTCATTAACCATGATTTAGATGCATATAACCATACCGGACTACTATGTAAGTCGGGTTATCAAGAGCTAGCTAATCCATAAGCGAGACATAGGTCTGTACAAAAGAAGGTCGCTAATGTGACGGACATATCACCATGCTAGGAGTTACCCAAGGCCAAGCGGGTTGGGCACAAACCACCTGTTATGGGGCTTACCTCACAGTTTTCGAATAATTGAGAATTCCAGGGATTCAAGCTCATCAACCCTTCTTTTCTTTTCAAGGGGTAGGGAAAGGATTTTATTGCATTTGCTTTTGCTCATTTTGCTTTCTTTCTTTTCTTTTTATTTTTTCTTTTTCGTATCTTTTGCTTTGATATTTGAGATAATGCTGAAATAACCTTTTTCTTTTTCTCTTTTTCTTGAACTTTTCTTTTCTTTCCTATTCTAGGGATACTTGCTCGGATTAGTTGTAGAGCAAGGGATTTTTATTCCGGGTAGGGGTGAGCTTGTCCTTTTGCCAATTCTCAAAGATTCTAGACCATGTGCATGATAGGATAGCAGGGGAAACTTTTCGCTCAAGAAACCACTTCTACTATGTAGCATAGCATGGACATTACAAATATAATCATTTTATTGTGAAAAGATATGCTTGGTTTAAGTAAATAACAAGATCAATTCTCTATGCTCAAACTTTATTTAATTGAATTTTGTGGACTTTGATATAAGAGAGATTAGTAATCATGCCAAATAAATCAAGATATTTATTCATGTGAATGTGAAAGTGCGGGATTCCAAATAAATGCTAATTTATCCAAAATAACTGAAAATATAACTGCAATATGTCACAATTTAAGAAGTACAAAAATAAAAGATGTTTTTGAAGATTTTGATGATTTTGAATGTTTTTGGTGTTTTTTTTTTAAGTTTATAAATTGAAAGAAATACAAGATAGTGGTTTTTGAAATATTTTAAACAAATATATACAATGATGAAATGACCAATTTTTATGCATAGTAACGTTTAAGATGCATAATATTCATAGGTTCTTTAAGTTCTTTACCATCTAAGGTAGATAATTTGTATGCTCCCGATTCAAATTTAGCAGTGATAATATATGGTCCAAGCCAGTTGGGCTCAAATTTACCTTTGAGGTCTTTAGTTGCATTAGTATTTTTTTTATTTTCTTTTAAAACAAGATCGTCGACCTCAAAGGATCGATGACGAACTTTCTTAGCATATGATCTTTTAAGCTTGTTTTGGTAGGCACGAAGATGCTCCAAAGCATTGATGCGCTTTTCATCTAGGAGTTCCAGTTGGTCGAGTCTGCCAGCTCGATATTCATCTCCTACTTCGGTATCTTGAAGTAGTAGAGCCAAAGAAGGAACTTCTAATTCAAAGGGAAAAATGGCTTCAGTGCCATAAACCAAAACAAAAGGTGAAGTACCTATGGGAGTACGAACGCTAGTGCGATATGCCCACAAAGCAGGATATAATTGAATGTGCCAGTCTCGACCAGATTTATTGACCAATATTTTGAGGATTTTGATTAAGGTTTTGTTAGAAGCTTCTGCTTGGCCATTACCCTGAGGATAATAGGGAGTGGACCAACGATGTTGAATCTTATATTTTTGGCATAATTTCTTAACATCTTTATTTTTAAAACAAGTTCCATTGTCTGAGATGAGATTTGCAGGAATTTTGAACCTACAAATGATTTGATTAAAAATAAATTTAGAGACTTGTGTTCCAGTGCAGGAAGCTAAAGGCATAGCTTCAACCCACTTCGTGAAATACTCGGTGGTGGTTATGATGAATTTGTGTCCATCAGATGACACAGGATTGATTTTTCCAATAATGTCTAAGCCCCATTTTGAAAAGGGCCAAGGAGATGAAATAGCCTGCAGGTCTTGTGCAGGGGCATGGACAAGGTCAGCATGTTTCTGGCACTTGTCGCAATGGCGCACATAATCATGTGCATCATTCTCCATGGTAGGCCAAAAGTATCCTATCCTAAGGAGCTTTTTAGCAATGGCACTACCACTGAAGTGTCCTCCACAAGATCCATCGTGGGCTTCACTCAAAGCTGATCTGGATTCTTCTAAATTCAAACATCTCAATAGGATACCTTCAAAAGATCTCCTATATAAAGTATTGCCAATTATTACAAATCGACTTGCTCGTCTACGTAATAACCGACGCTGGTTTCTATTGGAATTGGCAAGGAAAGTCCCATTGTGAAGAAAATCAAATATATCTGTATACCAAGGTTCAGGAGTAGTTTCATTGATTAGAAACACATCCAAAGGTTCTAAGCATGACTTATTTGAAGTGGGTTCCTGGAGTCGACGAATAATGATGGTGGCATATTCGTCATCTAACTCCAAGGGTAGAAGAGATGCAGTTGCGGCCATAGCGTCAGCCGCACGGTTGCTAGTTCGAGGAATAGCTTCCAAGGTAACTTGATCAAATAAAGATATTAATTGTAAAACATATGCTTTATATGGACGCAATTTATCATCTCTGGTCTGATAAACTTCATTAATTTGGTTTATAACAAGTTGAGAATCACCAAAAACTAGCAGATGTTTAATTTTTAGCGCCAAGGCAGCTCGTAATCCAAGGATTAGAGCTTCATATTCAACGAGTATTATTGGTGCAAGCAAATGTTAATTTAAAGGACAAAGGTATAATGTGTTTTTGTGGAGATATTAAAATAATACCTGCACCAGCCCCACTCATGCATCGGGCTCCATCAAAGTATAAGGACCATTGTTCAACATGGTATGCCTCTAATTGAAGGCATTCATCAGGAAACTCAATGATGAGGGGATGGGTAGACTCTAAGGGTGCAGCAGCTAATTGATCTGCTATGATTTGACCCTTAACAGACTTTTGTCCTATAAACATGAGTTCAAACTCGCTCAAAGCAAGAACCCACTTAGCTATGCGACCCGATAAATAAGGTCGACTCATGAGATACCGCAAGGGATCATATTTAGCAATGACATAAGTTTTCTTACTGAGCATATAATGGCATAATTTTTGCATAGAAAATATGACTGCTAGACATAGTTTTTCTAATGCTGTGTAGTGGGTTTCATAACTGATTAAAGTTTGGCTAATATAATAATTAGCACGTTCTCTTTTCTCATCATCAAGTTGAGCTAACATAGCTCCTAAAGCAAAATCTGAAGCTAAAATATACAGGATAAATGGGCGATCAGGTCTAGGCGGTGAAAGCACGGGTGGGTTAAGGAGGTATTGTTTGAGAAGTTCAAAAGCTTCCTTACATTCGTCGTCCCAATTAAAAGGGACATCCTTCTTAAGGAGCTTAAGAAAGGGACCGGTTTTGTCCGCCAACTTATCGATGAAGCGACGGATAGCTTGAAGCTTACCTTGTAAACTTCGTAACTCAGATATATTGGTAGGTGCGGGCATATATGTGATAGCCACAATCTTGAGAGGGTCGATTTTGATGCCACGTAAAGAAACTATAACCCCTAATAGTTTACCGGACTTAACTCCGAATATGCATTTAGCAGGATTTAGTCGGATAAGATATTCCCTTAACCGATCAAACACTATCCTTAAATATTTTAAGTGATCATCTTCTTTGATGGAACGAGCTATGATATCATCTACGTAATCATGTAGGATATCATGCATCATGTCATGAAAAATATAAGTCATAGCTCGTTGATAGGTTGCACCTGCGTTCTTTAGGCCGAATGGCATCACTTTCCAACAAAAGGTTCCCCAAGGGGTAATAAAGGTTGTTTTAGCTTGATCTTCAGGAGCTATCCTGATCTGATTATAACCAAAAAATCCATCCATTAGGGACATCATTCCGCTTCCAGCAGTAAAATCAATGATTTGATCCATGTTTGGAAGAGGAAAATCATCTTTAGGGCATGCAACGTTAATATCTCTAAAGTCTGTGCAAACCCTAACTTTGGTAGCTTCTTTCTTGGTGATTGGAACTACATTCGAAATCCATTCAGCATAATCAATAGCTTGTATAAAAACAACATTCAGGAGTTTTTCTAACTCCCCTTTGACTAGTAAGGCCACTTTGGGATGCATTTTTCTAAGTTTTTGTTTAACCGGTTTAGCATCCGGATGGACTACTAGGTGATGCATGACTACAGAAGGGTCTAAACCTGGCATATCTTCATATGTCCAAGCGAAGACATCTTCATATTCTTTAAGAAATGCAATGTATTGCTCTTGTTTTTCTTGACTTAATTCTGATCCAATATTGATTATGTGGTGATTATCCTCAGTTCCAATGTTAATTTTAATGACGTTTTCTACTTCCATGTGTAAATCTCTTTCAAAATTAGGTGGGGCGGGTGAAACGCCCAATTCTTGTAATTCTTTTAAGGTTAACTTGGATAATTCATCTTGAGGAGTCGTGGCCTCAAGTTGGGCTATAGTAGGTATAGAACCATCAAAATAAAAACCATTGTGTAACATCTCTTCAACGGAGACATCATGGAAAATATCTCCTTCCAACTCATCATCGGATTCAACAATCATTTCAGGATAAGCTATGGACAGCATATTGCATGTAAATGGCTGATTTTTTAGAGGCAAATCATCACGATCATCCAAATAATCTTGATAACATATAAGTTGATCATCATCTTCAAAAGGGAAGGGTTGACCCTTACTAGGAAATAGGCCCACACCACATCGGGCGGGCCATGGTTCTACCTCAAAAGGTTCTTTCATACCATTTTGGAAAGGTCCCAAGCCTTTCCCTTTATATCCCATTTTAAGCATTATAGGTTTAGCTTTAATATACTCATTAGTAAAATAACATCGAGCATATCCATCATGATGAGTTTTGATATTCCTAGGTATTCTTCCCCAGTCATATCCCTTATAAATGAAGGCACAACTCCCGACTTGGTAAGTACTTCCCATAGGTTGTGGGAGGCCCAAAGTACGAGGAGATGGCGGCAAATTACTTAAGATAATGGAATTTTGCATAGAAGCATTTGTTTTTTCTGATATAAGAATGTGAGATAAATCAGGTAAGAGTTCATCAGAAAGAGCATAAGATGTAGAAGGATCATTCCCTATATCTTTAGATGTGGAAGGTATGATAGATGTAGATAATGTGGAGGTGTTAATAGATGGGTCTATAGGTTTTGAAATGATAGGGACAGAACATGAAGGATTGGTTATGGATTTAAGATCTTTTTGAGGTTCTAGTGTGGTTTGTTTAGAAGATTGTTGATCTATATATGAGGGTGAAATTAATGGAGGAGAAACAGATGAAGTTATGGGTGTGTGTTTCACAGTTTTAGATGAAAAATAAGAATTAGGATGTGTGGATGACAAAGCAGGGCAAAATTGGACTCCAACGAGGTTCTGCCAAAGCACACATATCAAAGGGTCTAGGATCACCATGGATAGTGACCAACTGATTTTTAAATTTGAATTTAACACATTGATGTAAAGTTGATGGGACAGCCCGCATTGCGTTGATCCAAGGACGACCCAAGAGGATATTGTATGATGCGGGGCAATGTACAATAAACACGGTCGTATCTAAGGTTCTCGGACCAACTTGCAATGGGATGGTGATAACTCCACACGTTTCTTGTGTTTCGTCATTGAAAGCTTTTATGATCATGTCAGTTTTCTTCATTTCATCACTTCTAAACCCAAATCTTTGGTAGAAGTCAAAAGTGCAAATATTTAGAGATGAACCATTATCAATCAAAACCCTTTTGACTGCTACATCTCCTATTAGGGCAGTAATATATAAGGGGTTATCCTTATGTAAACTATGTTGCGGTATATCTTTATCTCGAAAGTCAATACAATCGACTTCTCTAGTGATGATAGTATTGGTCATGGCTTCAGGTTGAATGTTTTGTGGTACCATCATTTGGCTTAATGTAAGCATCAATTCATCTCTATGGGTAGGAGAAGATCTTAATAAGTCCAAAAGGGAAATTTTGGCTGTAGTATTGGATAATTGCTCATTAATATTATAAGGAGGTTTAGGTTGAACATTAGGAGCATGATTCCCTTTATTGGGATTTTTCAAAACAAATGGGGCTGATCCATCATTTTGAACTTGATCTTGTTGAGAATTTTGAGCTTGTTGTCTGGTAACGACTTCGATGGTACCTACAATGTTATATTGAGGACGTTGAATAGGTCTTGGTCTAGCATTTATAGCTTGTTCATTAGAAAGGAACTGATTAGAAGAGGGTCGAGTAGTAACTCTTCTAGGAAATGGTTCTTCTGGAACCATAGAATCTGTGATAGGTTGAATAGGATCTGATTCATCTTCAGAACTATTCGATTGATTTGAAGTGATTTCCATGTCACTTTCAGTATCCGATTCTACATCACTGAGATCCGGTGTTTGAATATTATGTAGGGGCCTAGTCGTGACCATGGATAAAGTTGTGTCAAATTTTTGTAAATCATGATTAGGTAAATGTCCGCTAATAGTTCCTACATATCGGGTAGGAGGAGGAACATTATGATGCTCAATTTGATTGGCCACCTCTTTACCATGTCTTGGTAAAGGATGTTGAAATATATCTAATGATTGATTAGCATTTTGATTTTGATTTTGGGGAATGTTCTTTTGAGCATTATTAGGAGCATTTTGTTTAGGTTGGAAGGCTTGCACCTCCATTTCATTATTATCAATCAGATCTTGTATTTTATGTTTTAACCTTTTACAAGCGTTGGTAGAGTGTCCAGGTCCTCTATGGAAATCACAGTGTAAATCGGCTCTGTATCCGGGTATGGTTGGATCAGGTTCTCGGATAGCCGGTAATTGAATCAAACCTCTTTCGAGTAATTGGGGTAGAATAGTTGATAATGGTTGATTTAATCTAGTAAACTCTCGAGGAGGTTTATCAGGAGGTTTTAATATAAATTTTTTTGTTGTCTTCGTTGTATTGATATTAGCAACATTTCTGTTGTCAGTGACTCCGTCACCTACAACTTGTTTGTTTTTATATTGATTTCTGGATGTTTTCTCATCATATTTCTTCCTAAGTTGGCCTCTCCTAATGAGAGCATCTTCTACTCTTCGAGCCAAGTCTATAGCCTGATCGAAGGTAGTTAAGGTAGCGATTGATAACTCATAAGATATTTGTTCTTGCAAATTATTAATAAAAATGTCCAACATTTCCCTATAAGGTAGCACAAAGTGCGGTTTTCCTATCAACTGCCTCCATCTAGCTAAGAAATCCGCAAAACATTCATCTTTGTCTTGTTTTAAGTTGTACAAATCTTTAATGGTTACATGCCTCTCGATATAGGCACTAAATTGATGGACAAAAGATTCAGCTGTCTCTTCAAAATTTCTCAAAGAATGAGTGGGCAATTGGTAGTACCACTCTAATGCCATTCCTCCTAAACTTTTTGGGAACATTTTGAGTAACAACAAGTCATCATGTGATATATCATGACATGCTATCCTAAACATGCGAAGATGCTCTATGGGATCTTCAGTTCCTTTATATATAGGCAGGACGGGCATGGGAAAGTGTTTAGGGTACGGTTGTGCTACAACTATAGGGTCTAGAGGTTGACTACACATCTCTCGATAATTGTACGAGGGATGGTAGGGATCCATCTGGTCCATGCGGGAAGCTAACTGTTTCACCATGGCTTCCAGATTACTGGTTTGCCCACCATATTGATTCGGTGGAGCATGAATATGGGATTGGTGAGCATATGATGGAGGGACATGCATATTAGATGCTATATTACTATTGTGTAAATTGTTGGTAGGAAGGGTGTTATGAAGAAGTTTTGAAGTTGTATTATGTTGTATCCCAGATTGTTGGAAATTGGTGTTTGGCTTCATTTTAGGTTTTTGTCGATTTGAAGCATATTGATCAATAGTTTGGCGAAATAAAGCGGTAAATGAAGGTCTCTTTTGTGTGGGCATGATTTTAGGCTCAATAACAGGTTCCTTAGGAGGTTGGGTAACCTGTTGTTTTTGCATATTCTGAATTATAGCGGCCATATCCATATTGGATGGCCCAGCTTTATCACTTTCTTGATCAATGAAAGACAAGGGATTAGTGTGTATGTCAAACATATGTTCCATGGCTGCTTGAGTGTCACTAATTTGTCCCCTATCAATATGAACTGCCATATTAAGAGCACCAATATTATTATTGAAGAATTTCCAAAAATGATCTATGTTATCAAAAGTAACAGTTCCATCTTGAGCCATTCTAGGGGATGAGGATCCTTCCTCCCTAACATTTTCTTGTTGTTCATTTTCTTCAACCAGGTCATCTTCTGGCTGTTCTAGAGTTTCTTCTTCTGGGATTGTATCCTCAGGAAGGGTATTTAATTTTTTGTTTTTCTTGCCTAACCAATCTTCTTCTTCTTCTTCTTCAGTTTGTTTACCATTCCTAAGTTTAGTCATTGTGCTTAAACTTAGATTTCAGCAAATATATATATATATATATATGCAACAAGCTTAAGAGGTATATATTTTAATTATATACCTACTATAATATTTAAAATGAAATGTTTTGGTTTTTGTTATGTTTTTTTGGTTTTTGGTTTTAATAACAATATTATAAAGATAACAAACAACACACAAAATGCAAGAAATAATAATAATGAAAGCAATGATCTAGTTTTCTATAAACAATTTATAAATATCATTAATGGGCTCAAGTTCTTCAGGATTCATGAAATGTTCTTCTTCAAATTGAAAATTTTCTTTCAAGAATTTGACAAAAAGTGCTATAGTGATATTATCTGTTTCAGATTCTGTTTTGTAAAAGTAAAGCTCGTGGCAATACTCTCGATATAACACAGCTCTAGGAACTCTCCTCCATATTTCCCTATTCGTAAGAATGACCTCTTGGTCTTCTACACGACCTAGGAATTGGTGTATAGTGGCTGCGTTCTCGAGGTATTCCTCGAAGGTGAACAATTTCGAAGACACAAGAGCTCTCCTATAAGCTAACCACCTATGGCAAGCTCTCTGAAGTTCATGATAAAAAATGAGTTGATGAGGATCCAAGATTCTATCTAGGGAAAGCCTCTTGATTTGTTTAAGTTCTGTTGACCTAGATGAAATGATACCTAGTCTCCTATTAAGTTCGTCCCACAAAAGTTGGTTTCTATCTGTTTCAGGCACACTAAGCACATAATTGATTTCTATGGCTGCTAATTGGTTTTCAACATTTATAGTAACTGCTAGTCTTTTCTTAGGAGCTACCATCTAAACATGATATGCAACTTAGTAGTTTTCTAATGATTTTAAATGCATCTATTTTTTTGTTTTTGTTTTTGTTTTCAAAAGGTTTTAGTTTCACGTCGGGTTCACCAAAATGTATCGTTCCAAATTTTTCACACCCTTACCTTCAGGCTATAGGATCCGTGCCCGAAAGGGGGATGTGAAAAGGATGGGACAATACCTCGGACTGAGAGGCCTTTGGAAGGTCCCGCCTCTCGGGGGAGGTGTATTAAGGTGATTTTTTGATGGATGGTGGGTTCACCAGGAAACTTTTGAATGGCAGTTTCCACGCCTAGGTTGGGAATGTGTTTGATGTGTTCAATTTTATCTTTAATCATCCAAAGCCTAGGTTTGGCCAAATGAATCTAAGTTGTTCTATATGAAATGCAGATTTAAATGAATACAGAAAGCAGAATTAATAGAAAACACAGAGAATAAATTAAGTGAAGAAATCCATACCTAGTTTCGGATGTCTGATGGAGGTTCTGATTTTTGAAGCAGTCAAGATCGTCTGTAATTTGACAGGATCGTCTCCTATCTGACAGGATCGTCTGAGATCTGACGAATTCGTCAGACGAATTCATCAGAGACCTACAAACAGAGAAATAGATACAAAATACCAGAAATACAACTATTCTGATGAAGGAAAATGATGTACAATAATAATAAGGATGTTAATAAGATAATCCCGAATAGAAATGCAAGTAAATGGCGACACTTTAATAGCTAATCATGATTTTATTATGCAATTAAACTACATGGGTGAACTCCAAGATGCAGGATAACAGGAAATAATAATAAAACTGACTAAATGCAGAATAAAATAGCAGCAAAGTATAGGAAAAGCGCAAACTCTGGGCACTGATTGCCCCCAATGCAGACTGCAGTCAAAATCATCTCGAATTGGTACGAAATCGTCTCGAATTGGACAGGATCGTCTACGATGATCTGAGCTTGCTCCGGTTGAAGAATAACAAAGTTCCTGCAAGAAAACTTGGAAAGCACAAATGCAGATGGTAATCCAGGGTATTCTAATGCGTGTAAAGGTCAAGTTACAGGAAAATTCAGCCAGGGGAATGTCAAGGGGGGTCCTAAGGTTTAAATAGGCTTAGGAGGGAGGTTAGGAGGTTGGGGATCATCCTAATTTGGAAGATCTCCAATGGGGGAGGTCTCTAGCGGCGCAGACACGCTTCTGCCCAACTTAGAGACGTCGTTGAAACAGAGGCTAATTATGAAAAATTAGTTTTGGGACGAAATCGTCTGGACGTCCTAGTCCAGACGAAATCGTCCGATCTGAGGCGATATCGTCTGATCGGCGACGATATCATCCAACGGTCACAACAACTCCTAAGAATGGCATGAAAAATGAGGAAACGGGTAGCAGGCGGTTTTGGAGCGGTTTTGGGGTTGAAAATTTAAATTTGAATTATTACTAAGGTAATTTTAATTATTGCTAAGTTTTATTGCGCCAATTTTAGGGTGCTACAGGACTATTAAAAATATTAAACCTGACCCCCATATCGCCAGTCAGGAGTGATTTAATGTTTGACAACATGGATCACTGCATTAATAATGGTAGGTACAGTTTGATGATCATTCAAAAACCCTACTTCGGCGGTCAAAAACCCTAGTTGTCAGAAGATAAGCTTGTTAGAAGGTAAGCCTTATCCTTCCTTTCATAGGCTATAAAATGCAGTTCGAACTTTCAAAAGATAATCGGGGGTGAAATTAAGTTAGGGCACATCAGTGTAATTTTGGGATAAAATACGAAGAAGCGAGAATTACAGAGGAGTAGAACTTTGACAAAGCCGAACAACAACTTTGAGATTTTCCTTGTCTTTCGTTTTTCCTGCATATATTTGCAAAAGTTTGTAAACCCTTCAATGGAGGAAGGTCTATAAAATTTTTCTTGCATAAATAAAACTTTGTTTTATTTCCCTCTATCGCTCGCCGGAATATCTCTTTCCCTCTATCGCTCACCAAGTTGAGCGATTACGGGATTAGCTCATTTTAATAGCGACTTACGACATCTTTTACTTCGTCAATCAAATTAAAAGGCAAGAGTTTGTTTGTTATTGCTTTGTCCTAAGTTTTTTGTCTTTTATGTTTTTTGTCCTATTCACCACTCTAAAAATGCCCTCCATCGCTTGTTTTTTCTAAAAACTCCCTATATCGCACAACTTATGAGCGATTTAGGGCAAAAGCACTTGTTTTTGTCTTATTCTATTTTGTTCTTTTCTTCGAAAGCTTTTCCCTAAATCTTCAAACATCCTCTCCAACTCCCTGTCACGCTCCTTACCTGCAACAAATCACGGCATATTGATTTTTTGCAAAATTGTGATTTCTCCCTGAAGCACGAGAGGTGTAAATTTCTCCCTGTAGTGCTCGAGACGAACAACGATTTGGGGAGAACTTTACTCAGTCAAAATTTGCATGCTTTATTTTACCTATGACATGTGACATATTTAATTAAAAACTTCAAGTCATCCTCCTCATCCGTGATGTGCTGTGTTAAATAAAATGTGCCCGCATTTGTTTTCTTCCTAGATCACCGTTGCACGAAAGTTTTTTCATGTTGTTGTTGCAAGTGACAGTGATCTGCGACTAAATTTTTTTTCTTCAAATTGGTATCAGAGCTAATTAGTGCCTTGGCATAGAGATCAAAGCATGGCTTCTAGGAGCAACAATTTGCAGTTGCAGATCCCGCGCTTCAATGGCAAGAACTATGACTACTAGAGCATCCAGATGAAGATCCTATTTGGATCTCAGAAGCTGTTGGACCTGGTCGAGAATGGCTACCCAAAACCAGCAGATGTAGCAACGCTGGTCACCCTCTCCCAAGAAGATAAGGACCTATTGAAGGAGAACACCAAGAAGAACCAAAAAAAAATGGTTGAGGAGACCATATTCCCATGGATTGCATCAGGCACCAAGGCAAAGTAGGCCTAGGATATTTTGGCTAGCTTGTATCAAGGCACCAACAAAGTGAAGCTCATGAAATTACAAATGCTAAGGAGAGAGTTCAAGAACCTACAAATGAATGAGATGGATCCATGGGTGAATTATTCACCCAAATGATAGATGCAATCAACCAGATGTCATTAAATGGAAAAATCATGCAGAGCCAGAGAATTGTGGAGAAGATTCTCAGAAGCCTTCCTGCTAAATTTGACTCATTTATGATAGTAATCAAGGAGTCAAGCGATTTGATAACCCTCTTAGTGGACGAGCTCATAGGTTCTTTGTAGACGTATGAGCAAATGTTGAGCCACTCATCTCAATCCTCTCTCGAGCAAGAATTCAAGGCACAAGTCTCATTTTGAGACAATGGTAGGAAAGATTCCCACCATGGCTCCTCTAGTTCTCAAGGAGGAAGAGGTAGAGGCAGACATGGGAAAGGAAACAAGCAGAGAGGACGATCAAACCCTAATGAAGGAGAGACCAATTACAACTTCCATCAGTAAGGCAAAAAATGCAATGCAAAGAAGCAACAAGGTGGATCCAATCAAAAAAAGGACAAATCCAAGGTCTAGTGTTACTATTGCAAGAAGTTTGGCCATTACATATCCAAGTGTAGAAAAAATATAGCCAAGGAGAACTTGTAGTAGATCCACTACACTGATGAAGTTGTAAATGTGGTAGGCGAGAACGTGTTGCTGACTTGCAGTAGTGAGGAGGAGATCCAAAAGAACATCTGGTATCTTGATAATGGGTGCAACAATCACATGATGGAGAAAAATGAGATGTTATCACAATTGGATGAAATAGTCCAGTTTGAGTTCAATATGGGGAACAACAAAAACATTCTTGTGATGGGGAAATGCAAAATCCTCATCCACACAAGGTACGATGAAAGGAAGAAAATATGTGATGTCTACTATGTGTCTGGTTTGAAGCACAACCTGTTGAGTGTAGGATAGCTCATGCAGAAGGAGCATACTATTTAGTTCAAATATAGAACCTGCACCATTAGATACAAAGCGCATGGGTAGATTGCAATGATATCCATGATGAAGAATAAAATGTTTTTGCTACATATTTAGAATGAATATTTGATGTCTCTGAGTGTAGTCGTGAAGGATGCTACTTGGTTGTGGCATCTAAGGTTCGATCACCTAAGCTTTAGTGTCCTAAATCTGCTACACAAGAAGCAGACGATGAAGGGTTTAGCCCTTACTGAATAGCAAAACCAATTTTGTGAAGGTTGCTTAGTCTTAAAACAACACAGAGATTCGTTCCCTTCTAGTCAGTCTTGGAGAGCATCAGAACCATTGGAGATGGTGCACTCAGACATTTGTTGTCTGATGCAGAATGGCATGTTTACCAGCAACAAGTACTTCCTGGCATTCATTGATGACTTCAACCGAAATACATGGGTATATCCCATCAAGCAAAAATTGGAGGCTTTCAACAAGTTCAAGGAGTTCAAGGCTCTAGTGGAGAAACAAAGTGGCTATCAAGTGAAAACCCTCAGGACAGATGGTGGAGGTGAATACATCTCCAATGAATTCTAGAATTCTTGCAAGGTGAATGGAATCCAGAGGCAACTCTCTACCAGATACACACCTCAGCAGAACAATGTAGCTGAGAGAAAGAATAGAACCATCATGGATATGGCACGTAGTATGGTGAATGCGAAGGGATTGCCACACAAATTTTGGGCAGAGGCTATAAATTGTGCAGTCTACCTTCTGAATAGATGTCACACCAAAAGCATGCAGGACAAAATTCCATATGTGGCTCATTTGCATGTTTTTGGATGTATTGCATATGCACATGTCCCAAAAGAGAAGAGGCATACGCTGGATGATACAACGGATAAGTGTATCTTCATGGGATACAATGAGAAAGAAAATGCATACAAGATGTATAATCCTGTGATGAAGAAGCTCATCATCAGCCATGATGTGAAGTTTCTAGAAGATGAAACCTAGAAATAGAATTCTAAGACTAGTCAGCCTGAGCCAGCGGTTGTTGAGTCTATTGACTTGGATAAGAATATTTTACAACCACCTGTAGCCTCAAGTAGCAGTAGCAGTGCCAGTAGCAGCACAGTCTCACCATCCCGATCACCTCCAATTGCAAGCAAAATTAAAACTCTAAGGACACCCGCGAAGACGAGAAGCTTGCAAGACATTTATGAGCCAACCCATAATCATGAAGATGAGGAATATTCTGACTTCACCTTCTTTACTCAGTGTGATTGAATTGAGTTTGAAGAGGTAAGTCATAATTAGAAATGGGTGAAGGTGATGAATGAGGAGATAGAAGCCATTGAGAAGAACTGAAGAAGGCCTTATATGAGTTGAAGCAGGCACCTAGGGCATGGTACAGTCGGATTGATGGCTACTTTCATGAGAATGGGTTTGTCAAATGCCCATATTAGCACACTCTATACCTAAAGAGAAATGAAGCAGGGGAGCTCATAATCATCTGCCTGTATGTGGATGATTTGATTTACACGAACAATAATATTGTCCTATTTTACCAGTTCTGAACAACCATGAAGGAGTTTGAGATGACGGAGTTTGATTTACACAGACAATAATAATCTCCTATTTTACCAGTTTCGAACAACCATGAAGTATGTTCTCGGCATTGAAGTTGACCAACCAGTATATGGCATCTTCATTTCTTAGGGCAAGTATGCAAAGGATGTCCTCAAGCGGTTCAATATGGAGGACAACAAACCCGCCATCATGCTTGTTGCCACAGGATTCAAGTTAAGCAAGTTGGACTCTAGGAGAAACATCAATCCAACTTTGTTCAAGTGACTGGTTGGTGGTCTAATGTACCTAAATACAACTCGACCAAATCTGATATTGGAGTCAGTCCGATCAATTAGTTTATGGAGACTCCAAAGGACACACACTAGCAGGAAGGCAAATGAATCCTGCGCTATGTAAATGGGACGCGCAACCATGGCATTTTCTATGCCAAAAAATACCATTTAGAACTGGTGAGCTACATAGACAGTGACTCGGCTAGCAACACTAATGATCGAAAGAGCACTTTCAATTATGCATTTTATCTCAGTTCGGGAGTAGTGTCAAGGGCGTCCAAGAAGCAATCGATTGTTGTGTTGTCCATTGTTGAAGTAGAGTATGTCGCCGCCACATAAGTCGCATGCCAAGAAGTCTAGCTACGAAGGGTTCTAGGTGAACTAAACCATCCTCTGAAAGGTACGACAACCGTGTTTTGTGACAACAATTTTGCCATTGCACTCTCGAAGGATCCAGTGTTCCATGGGTGGACGAAGCATATCGACATTCGATATCACTTCATTAGAGAGCTGGTGAAGGCAGACGATGTTCAGTTACAATTTTGCAAATCCAAGGAGCAGGTAGCTGATATTTTTACCAAGCCTTTGAAGGAGGAGGATTTCAGTAGATCGTGACTGCAGTTGGGGGTCAAAGGGCTTGTGAGCTCAGGTTTAAAGGAGGGTGTTAAAAATATTAAACCTGATCCCCATCTCCCCAGTCATGACTGATTTGACGTCTAACAACATGGATCACCGCAAATTTGATCGTCACATTAATAACGGTAGGTGCAGTTCGACGACCAATCAAAAACCCTATTCGGCGATCAAAAACCCTAGTTGTCAGAACATAAGCTTGTTAGAAGGCAAGCCTTATCCTTCCTTTCGCAGGCTATTAAAAGCAGTTGGGGCTTTCAAAAAGATTATCGGGGGTGAAATCATGTTAGGGCACAACAATACAAGTTTGGGAAAAATCCGAAGAAGCGAGAATTGCAAAGGATCAGAACTTTGATAGAGCCGAACAGCAGGTTCGATCTCTTTCTTGTCTTTTGTTTATCCTACATATATTTGCAGAAGTTTGTAAACCCCTCAATGGTGGAAGTTCTGTAAACTTTTTCTTGCATAAAGTTATTTCTCTTTATCGCTTGCCGAAATATTTCTTTCCCTCTATTGCTCACCAAGTTGAGCGATTACGGGATTAGCTCATTTTAATAGCGACTTACGAAATCTTTTACTTCGTCAATCAAATTAAAAGGCAAAAGTTCGTTTGTTATTACTTTGTCCTAAGTTTTTTGTCTTTTATGTTTTTCGTCAATTTCACCACTCTAAAAATGCCCTTCGTCCCTTGTTTTTCCTAAAAACTCCCTATATCTATATCGCATTAGCGATTTAGAGCAAAAACACTTGTTTTTGTCTTATTCTATTTTGTTTTTTTTCCGAAAGCTTTTCCCTAAATCGCCGAACATCCTCACCAACTCCCCGTCGTGTTCGTTAGCTGCAGCGAATCGCGACATATTGATTTTCTTGCAAAATTGCGATTTCTCCCTGAAGCGCTCGAGGTGTAAATTTCTTCCTGAAGCGCTCGATATGAACAACGATTTGGAGAGAACTTTACTTAGTCAAAATTTACATGCTTTTTTTTACCTGCGACGCGCGGCATATTTAATTAAAACCTTCAAAGTCATCCTCCTCATCCGCGATGCGCGGTGTTAATTAAAACGTGTCCTCATTTTTTTTCTCCCTAGATCTCCGGCGCACGAAAGTTTTTTCTCTCTTGTCGTTCCAAGCGACAGCGATCCGCGGCTAAAATTTTTTTCTTCATGGACAGAGGAAAAGCTTCCGGTTAGTGCTGCAGTTGCTACCACCCAATAAAAAAAGATTCTAGTTGCTGCAGGAATAGAAAAAGAAGACGTATCCGGTTAATGCAGAGAAAGTTCCGATCACTTGAAATTAAGAAAACGTTTCGGGAACTGACCTGTTTCTATTTGAAGTAAAGAAAAGGATACCGTAGGTCCGATTGTTTGTCCTATAAAACTGCTCCACCAACCCACTTCTTAATATAATAATAATATATATACATATAATGCTGCCTTAACAACCGCATGCTGATATAATATTATATTTGTGTTGCAATTTATCTTGTAAGACTTTGCCGTGTGTCGGTAATAACCACTTGCTGATATAATATTATATATATTTTTTTGAACCTTTGTCTTGCAAATTTATCTTGCCGTCTATTGATAATTTGGACTTAATTACCTGTCTATTCGGTTGAAAGAGTCATCTCCTTTGTTTTCCTTCATAACGTCCACAGGAGACTAATATACTAATAGCCATCTACTTATACTCAGCGTGAAACCCAAAGTCATAATCCATTTCCAGTCAGTGGCAGACGGATCCAAAGGAGGCTGTTTCTGGACTTTCAACTTCGCTCTAACGAATGTAGCTTACGCGGTATTTGTTAGGGTATCGTCAACGTCAGTGGTCAATTTAGGAATATTGAATTTAGAGTATACCTCCCAAAACCTATAGAAAATGTGTGTGCGATACAGCCCATGCGATCTGAGGCAATCAGATCACGGCACATTGGATTCCGTAGACTTCCGCATATGGAGTTTTATAAATAGCTGAAAACAATATTGATTTATCAATTCTGATTGTGATTCGTGATTACAATACACAATAATGGCTTCTCGGTTGCTTCTTGTGTCTCTGCTAATATTTGCCTCATTTTTTCAAATTGAAGGCAGCACTACACAAAACAACATTCAATCTGCCTGCGACTTTGCCCAAGATACTAAATTCTGTCAGTCGAGTTTGATTCATGTTGCAGAATCCTTACATTCAGGTCCTAAGGATCTCAGTAAAATTCCTCTCAAGATGAGCATAGCCGAAGCGAAAATAGTAGACGGTTTTATCCCTCTTCCCAGGAGGTCAGGGAGATCGTCATTGGACTCCAAGCAGAACCAAGCTATTGAGGATTGCAAGCTATTGTACGATCTTACTTTGGACTATTTGACGGAATGCCTGTCATAGCTGACAAACTCTGGTGGAGCCAAGCAGTCGATATTCAGAGTTTTCTGAGTGCAGCCCTCACCAATCAGGCCACCTGCCTTGATGGCCTGAAAGAAGCCAACGCAAACCTTCGCTCGTTCTCCTTCACCAACCATATCAACAACGCGTCGCGGTCAGTGAGCAACAGTTTGGCTTTGATAAAGAAGTTCTGGATCGCGAGCAAGGGTTCTCAAAAGCCTTCGATCCACAGCAGACGACTGTTAGCTAATGGAGATGACTTCCAAAGACAGTATGGATCTGTGGAAGACAGCTTTCCTTCGTGGCTATCTCGTTCAGACAGAAGGCTGCTCTTACAACCATCAGATGATGGCATTTTATCGGGCGACGTAGTGACAGTAGCCAAAGACGGCAGCGGCAATTACACGACGATTACCGAAGCAATAAGTGCCGCTCCAAACAAAAGCGCCGATAGATACGTGATCTATATCAAGGAGGGAGTCTACGAAGAGTACGTAGAGGTCCCCAAATACAAGACAAATATCATGTTGATCGGAGACGACATGGACGTCACTGTGGTTACGGGTAACAGAAGCGTAGTGGACGGGTGGACAACGTTTCATTCTGCGACTGTTGGTAAGCTTCGAAGTTAAATTGGCATCTGTATTTCATGTTGGCCTATGATTGTGATACTAAACTGTTTTAATTGAATAAACGCAGCTGCTGTTGGGCAAGGTTTTCTTGCACGGGACATTACGTTCGAGAATACGGCGGGCGCAGTGAAACACCAGGCAGTTGCCCTGAGAGTAAGATCAGATCTTTCAGCGTTTTACCGCTGCAGTTTCAAGGGCTATCAGGACACTCTATACGCTCATTCGCTCCGTCAATTCTACAGAGAATGTGACATCTACGGTACCGTAGATTTCATATTCGGCAACGCGGCAGTTGTTTTCCAGAACTGTAATCTTCTGGCCAGGAAACCTATGGATAACCAGCAGAATCTGTATACAGCCCAAGGCAGAACAGATCCAAATCAAAATACTGGAACGTCTATTCATAACTGTAACGTCAGTGCTGCGCCCGATCTCGTTCCGGTGATTAGTTCTTTTCCCACTTATCTGGGAAGGCCGTGGAAGGAGTACTCTCGCACAGTTTACATGCAGTCTTACTTGGATAGCGTAATCCAGCCAGCAGGGTGGCTAGAATGGTCCGGCGACTTTGCATTGAGCACATTATATTACGGAGAATATGAAAATGAAGGGCCTGGGGCAGGTACTGCAAATCGAGTCCAATGGTCTGGCTATCATTCAGTGATGAACGCCTCCGATGCTCAAAATTTCACGGTTTCTACATTCATCTCCGGTGACACCTGGTTATCGTCCGCAGTGGTGCCCTTCGATGCAGGCTTGTTTTAAAGATAAATAGCATGTATATCTCGTCATGCGATCAAGCAGAGCTATCTTCTTGCTTGCGCCACTTTCCTACTTCGATTTATGGATGATGATCAAATTGGCAACTCCGAAGGACGCCTCTATAGACCATCACACAGCTTTGTCAGCTCCGTAGTTCAATGTGTAGTTGCTCAAAAAATTAGTATTGTACAATTATATTTTTTAATTGGATTTAATCTATGTGTGATAAATGTGGGTAGGCTTACGATGACTTGTATGCTATAGGTTTTTAAGCTTTAACGTGCCCTTTCCAATATGTATTTTTTACAGCGAAATGTGAATTCAATTTAAGAAACATGTATTTACTTGCTTTCAAGCTTAAAAACTATACACTGGACAGTTGCTTAAAGAACAATCTTTGGGACGATCCATGTTTTTTCTGAACTCTGGCGTCATTTTTCCAAAATTTCTTTTGAGAAGCTATTAATTGATAATATAATCTCCATCGCCTGACAACTAAAGTAAAATGTTGAAGAGATGTTTTTGTGGAATACTCAAAATGGGCTGGCTTTTATTTTGAAAGGGCCCTTGTTGAAAAAGAGAGCCAGGCCGAGTCGAAGTTGTGTCAATGGGCTCCTTAAAAGCTGTTGGAATATCGAGAGTGAATCCAAGCTGTGTTCTGTGCTCCATGGGTCAACTCCTTTTAAGAGGTCGAGCTGAGCAGGGACAGCGAACCCCTCGACCTTACGATAGAGAGCGGTCGAGGGGAACTTTGAGTTTTTTTCTTAAAAACTTAGGTGAGAGAGTTAACTGAAAAAAAAAAAAACAACGTTGAAGAGATGCTTGGAATATTTATGTTTGGTCTGTCTAATTATTTTTTCTTATGTACAAAAGAATTAGTTGTCTCCACTTCTTTACCTTTTCTACTTTCCAATAGGATTTGAGAACATTTTATATTATGCAATTATAACTTGCTATATAGCCTTATTTCCATTTCGAAAATAAATTGCAATTTATTTCGGTGTGCTTTTGTTTGCTTTAATCAAGTAGGTCCTCCGTCGTTCAGTAGTACACATGTTTGAAAATTTTCAATAGAGGTGATGGAAACAGGACAATATTCAAAGAGACAGCAAAAGACAGAACAATGAACCCAAAAAAAATAGAATTGTAGATATTAATATAGGAAGTCTAAATTATATATATATATATATATATATATATATATATATAGCTGAGAAATGTCAAACATTTTATAACTTTAAAAAAATAAACTTAAAAAATTTTAAACACCAACAAAACAGTTCAAAAAATCACTTAATCTTTAAAAAAGGAATGAATTTTAATCTAAACAAGATCATTGAATGATATGTTACAAAATATATTTTCTATATTAAATATTCTCCCTAAAATCTGATTTGTGAAAAATAAATTCTTAATCCTCCCTCAAATATGATTTGTAAGAAAGGGCTCTTATCCTCAAAAGATTCTTCAATTTATTAAAGTCTTCTTTCTTCAATGGCTTTGTCAAAATATCAGTGACCTGATCTTTGGACCTACAATGAGAAATCTTAATTTATTTGTCTTTAACTAGTTGTTTGATAAAGTAAAATCTGATATGTATGTGCTTGCTTCTTCCATGAAAAACTAGATTTTTTAAAAGTTGAATGGCGGATTTATTATCACAGAAAATAGTGGTCTCTTCTATGTAGGGCTGCATCAATTTTTCAAATATCTTGCGTAACCAAACTGATTGGCAATCAGCTGAAGTGGCTACTATATGTTCTGCTTTTGCTGTGGACAATGCAACAATAGTTTATTTTTTGATGACCATGAAATTGCCCCAAAACCAAGATTAAAAGCATATCCTGAAGTACTTTTTCTATCATCTATGTCTCCTTTCCAATCATTGTCTATGTAACCAACTAACTTCTAGGCATCCTTCCTTTCATAAAAAATCCTATGATCTGTAGTCCCTTTCACATATCTTAGTATTCTTTTACCTTCCTGGAAATGTGTAGCATGAGGATCCTTCATAAACTTGCTTATCAAGTTCACTATATACATGATATCTGGCCTTGTTGTAGTTAAGTACATTAAACTACAAATCAAGCTTTTATACAAGGTAGAATCTACATTTCTTTTTTCATCTTATTTTCTCAACTTCACACCCATAGCAATAGGTGTAATTTCTTATTTACAATTATCCAACCTGAGCATTTTCAATATATCATTGGTATGCTTCTCTTGAGAAATAAAAATCCCACCACTATTTTGAGTGACTTCAATACCAAGAAAATAATGCATCAAGCCTCTATCAGTCATTAAAAATTCATTTTGCATTGCAACTGAGAATTTCCTAAGCATATTTTCATTATTCTTAGTATAAATCAAATAATCAACATAATGCAAACCATCATAACATATCCTTTCTGATTTTTTTTTGTGAATAAGGTGTGCTCATAAGGATATTTTTAAAAATCATTTTTCAAAAAATATGATTCAATCCTTTCATACTAGACTCAGACTTTAGTTTTAGCACTTTACCTTTATAACCTTATTTCTCAAATCCAGGTGGTTCCTCTATGTATATTTCAGCCTCCAATACACCATTCAATAATGTTGATTTGACATCCATCTGAAAGAGTCTCCAACACTTTTATGCTGAAAGAGCTAAAATCATTCGAATATTATCTATTCTAGCAATAGGTGCAAATACTTCAAGATAATAAATACCTGATTTTTGCTTGTAGCCTTTCAGTACCAACCTGACCTTGTATTTATTCACTTCTCCTTGCTCATTATACTTGGCTTTAAAGAATTTAACGAAGCAATTCATTCATTCTGATTGATATCAATATAAAGGTTACAATGTGGTTATAAGTTGGTTTATCAAACCAACTTGGTGGTTAATAAACCAACCTAGAGAGCGCTTATGAGCACTACCCTTTTGTAAATAATGTAATGACATATATGCTAACATCCCCCCTTATTACATTATTGGCAAATTCCAATAGTATCTCGAAAATTTTCATATTTGATACACCCAAGTGCTTTGGTAAATATATCTGCAACTTGCGCATCAGTAGGAATGTATTGAAGTTGTATATGGTGTTTTGGAACTTCATCTCAAATGAAATGACATCTGGTATCAACATGTTTGGTACGTTCATGAAAATTTAGATTTTTGACAAGATTCAAAACACCTTGATTGTCGCAAAAAAAATGAAGAGGAAGATTCTTTGGAAGACCTATGTTTGTAAGAATGCGACTTAACCACATTATCTCGTAGACTGCTTCACTGGCTGCACAATATTTTGCTTCTGTAGAAGATAAAGCAACCACATGCTGCTTCTTACTATGCCATGAGACAGGTCTATATCCTAGATGAAAAACATATCCAGAAGTGGATTTACGATCATCAATGGATCCAACATAATCCAAGTCCATGTATCCTAGAAAGAAAAACTTATTATTCTTTTTTTATTCCAGACCATAATTTGTACTACCACGAACATAATGAAGAACTTTTTTTGCTGCTTTCTAGTGACTCATATTAAGCTCTTGTATGAACCTTGAAATATATCCCACAACAAAACTAAGATATGGCCTGGTATTTGTCAGATATAGGAGACTCCCAATCAACTGGCGATAGAGAGTACCATCTACTTGAGGTGATTCATCATATCATGATAACTTAAGTCCTTGCTCCATTGGAGTTGTTTTTGACTTACAGTTAGTCATCCGATATTTTTCTACAAAAGTCTTGGCATATTTCTTTTGTGTTACTCTAATATGAAATATTTGCTGAGTAACTTCTAAACCAAGACAATAGTGCAGAAGTCCTAGATCTGTCATTTCAAATGATTTCTTCAAATCATTTTTCACTAAGTCAATCATTCTTTTCGAGCTTCCTGTTATGATCAAATTGTCTACATAAAGTACAAGGATCACTATATCAGAACCATTTTTCTTAATATTGATATTTGCATCTGAAGGACTTCTTTTGAATCCATTTTGCACAAGGTGACTATCTATCTTGATATACCAAGCTCGAGGAGCTTGTTTGAGCCCATACAAGGATTTGATCAACTTGCATACTTTTTGTTCTTGCCCCTCGACCACGAATCCTTCTAGTTGAGTCATGTATACTTCTTCCTGTAAGTCACCATTCAAGAAGGCACTCTTAACATCCATCTGATGCAACTTCCACCCAAACTGAGCTCCCATGGCACAAAGTACTCGAATGGTAGTAATTTTTGTAGTAGAGGAAAAAGTCTCTTCATAGTCTATGCCTTCTTTTTTAGCATATCCCTTTGCAACAAGTCAAGATTTATGCTTATCAATCGATAACCTTTTGAATACTCATCATAGCCAAGAAATATACACTGCAGGGTTTTCTCATCCAACTTCGTCCTTTTCTATTTTGGAATGTGCATGAATGCTTTACATCCAAACACCCTTAAATAAGAAATGGAAGGTTTCTTACTACTCCAAGCTCCTTGTGGTGTTTTCCCTTGTAGAGCTCTAGTGGGTGCTCTATTTAGGAGGTATAATGTTGTGTTTACTGCTTCTACCCAATATTGATCCTCAAGATGTGCTCCCTTTAGCATACATCGAACCATGTCCATAATGGAATGTTTTCTCATTTTTGCAACTTCATTCTGCTGAGGTGTATAGACTGTATTCAGTTGTCTTTTGATCCCATGTTTTTTAATAAAATCTGAAAACTCTTCAGAGGTGTATTCCCGCCCTCGATCTGAGTGGAGGGTTTTTATGAAACAACCCAACTCCTTCTCGAAAAGTTTTTTGAATTTTTGAAAGTAGAGAAATGCTTCTGATTTCAACTGAAGAAAGAAAACCCACATCTTTTGTGAGTAATCGTAAAAAAATAGTTGAAAATACTTCTTCCCACCATAGCTGGTTGGCATAGGACCACACAGATCGGTATGTACCAGCTCTAAAGGGTTTATAGCTCGAGAGGAGCTAGTTTCAAAAGGTACTCTGTGTTTCTTCCCTGCTAAGAAATCCAAGAAAATTGGTAAGATAGATGAGAGTGGTGGAAGATGTTTCACCATATCATATTTGTGTAATTCAAGTAAATATCCTAAACTGAGGTTCCCATAATGTCTATACCAAAGAGAGGTGGCCTCCCTTTTAGTTGCAGCCAGAGCAACATGAGGAGTTGAAAGTGCATCTAGAATGAACAAGCCATATTTGTAGGATCTGGTTGCAACATTTTTACCACTGTGGGTGATAAAACATCTCTTCTTGCCTTTGACAACTTGAAACACGACATCCATGTTTCTATCCAAAATTTTTGTGACTTAGATCAGATTATTGGCTAAGCCTAGAACATAGAGAACCTTCTCAATTTGACAATTACCATCAAAAAGGGACACAAAAATATCCCCTTCTCCATTTACTTGATAGACTTGATTGTCAGCAATTGTAACTAGCTTACCCTCTTTCTCCACAAAAGTATCAAACCATGATTTTTCCCTAGTCATGTTTTTGCTAGCTCCTGAATCAATATACCATACATCATCTATCTGGGAAGACGAAGCATGGGTCATGAGAACCTTGTGTACTCTTTCAGAGTCAGAATTTGAATCGAACCCAGGAGAATCTGAGTCTGAGTTGGAGTCGACATAAGCAACATGGCCTTTAGGTTGCTTATGTTTGTTGTATTTTTGTTTGTCTTTGCCCTTCTTCTGAGGACCTCTATCATTTTGTTGCTTGTTTTTGAACCAACACCTGTTGGTGTCATGGTTATTCATATCACAAATCTTACAATATTTTGTATCGTTCTACTAATTTTGCTTCCCTTTTCCTTTGGAAGAAGGACACCTTTTTTGAAACTGGCCTTATTTCTTACCACTTTGTTGTGTGGAAAGGGCATTATCTGGCACATCACCTTTCTAAACCTGAGTTACCTCCTTAGTCTGAAGCAAATTTACTAGCTCCACAAATGATACTTGTCTACCAAAAACATTGAGAGAAGTGATCAACATCTTGTAGGAATTTGGAAATGCTCTAAATATGACAGAGTTAAAGATATCATCATCCACTAGTTTTCCCATGGCATTCAATTTGGCTTTCAAGTCAGCCACTCTACAAAGGAATATATCAACTGTTTCCCTAGAATTCATACTGAGAGTATGTAGTTGAGTTTGAAGGTGTAGAATAGTGGATTGATTCTTTCCTTCATATACTATGATCAAGGCATCCCAAGTTATCTTACTAGTTTTTGTATCACAAATATGATGCTACACCTCATCTATAATAGTAAGCAATATAAAAACGAGACTCTTCTTGTCTTTCTTATCCCAAGCATCTTGATCTGTTCCTATTTTCTGAGGGTGCTTTGCAGTGCCAGTCACTACATCCCATAAATCTTCCAACTGAAGAATGGCTTTCATCTTTGTTTTCCATGGAACAAATTTAGGACCTTTCAACAATTGTGAATCTGAGAGATACTTATGAATTGTGGCCATTATGAATGTTACTTATATCACCAATTGGTATCCCTTTCTTTATACCTACCAGATATTTAGATCGTAACCATTCAATATATACCCACCCTTACGTGAGGGAGACTATAGGTATATAGGAATAGTATACTAGTCAATATGTACCCGCCCTTATGTGAGGGAGACTGTAAGTACATATGAGAAGCACAATATTTTGAACATAGGCGATACTGAAAGGGCATCGTGTTGTTAATGAAACCTACCATAGAAAGTTTTATTCCTCATGCGTGGGGTGTAACTTCCCCTAAACACTTTGGAATAAAAAACTTTCATCAGGATTTACGCCTAACAACAATCACGATGTGGGTATGAAATGGGAAAAAAAATTGGTTTACCTTATTTCTCCTCGATGATTAATAGAGAACAAGCTCAAACATCATTGTTGCAGCTATATTAGGTGATGAATACAGTAGTCCAAAGCACGACAACATTACCTATAAGTGTGGACCAGAGGTATCTCAAATACCGAACGTTGTTGTGCAATAAATTGCACAAATAGGGTATAAATTTGGGGTCTTATATATTTTTTTTTGTAATTTATGATTGTTAATGCAAGAAAAATAGAATATTTAAATGCAAAATAAACAATCACAAATGCCCACAAATTTAAGCACCTATTACAAATCTAGCAATTATTCTTCCAAATGGTTTTATTTCCCCCCTTTATCTTAAAATTTTACAAATGAATCATGTGAAGACTGAGATCTCCTCCCTTTGTATTGCAAAATAGACAAGGAGAGAAAAAAATTGTACCTAAAACCCCAAAAAAAAAATTTGGAGCCTTCAAGGCATCATTGGACTGCACAGGCATCAACTGACCACTTTCAAAAGTCAACTAGGCATGTTCGGGCGTCAACAAGGCACTGTGGAGCGTCAAAAATGCCATCCACCATCACAACATGCACGGGGCATCAAAAAACATGCTACCCATCGTCACAGCGCACATAGGGCGTCCAAAAAACAATTTATACCTCCTCGAAGGGACTTGAACCCACGACCTACCGCCTAACAATCACCACGCATACCACGTGAGCTAGAGGGCCCGATGAGAACAAGCAGGGAGCAAGCATATCTTAGCAACATCAGGGGTGGAGAAGGGGAGAAATTTTTTTTAATCCCACATGGCCTATGCTACCACTGTGGGGGTCTTTAAAACATCAAAATCTACTATAGCTTTCGGTTACCTTAGGGCAACCACCCCACCCTTTTGCCTCCACAACCATCGACACACATGCCTAATCTGCTCTGTCTATATCCGTTAGTGTTTTCTCTACCTATGTGCCTCACGTGCCTGATCTACTCTCCTCTGTGTACGTACCTTCAGTCTTGTTGGTGGGTAGTCTATCCTTTGTCTACATCCATCAGTGTTTCCTCTGTTCGCATTCGTAAGTGTCCTCCAATATTGTTGGATGGTAGTCTATCAGTGTCCTCCAGTCTCATTGGCTGGTAGTCTATCCTTTGTCTATGTTCATCAGTCTCATGCCCGTTAGTGTCCTCCAGTCTCGTTGGCTGGTAATCTTTTCTACGTCCATCAGTATCCAAGAACCACATTGTTTAGGTAATTTGGAGTAGTTAGAAATGATAACTACCTTGCCCAATTTCTACGATCATCCCTAGCTCTGATACCATAAATAATTTGATGAATCAATTCGTTCATTCTGATTGATATCAATATAAAGGTTACAATGTGGTTATAAGTTGGTTTATCAAACCAAATTGGTGGTTAATAAACCAACCTAGAGAGCGCCTACGAGCACTACCATTTTGCAAATAATGTAATGACATATATGCTAACAAGCTTTATAGATTCACTTTACTCCAATTTACTTTTTGTGCTCTAGGAGGTCTATTAGTTACCAAGTTTGATTCTTTTCTATGGCTATTATTTCTTCATTCATAGCTTTAATTCATTTATCATCTTATATTGTTTCTTCAAATGTAATGGGATTACAATCAACCCCTAAAAATGAAAACAACAAGCTCTTCATTTACCTCTATTGTTTCTTGATATATGTTAGACAAACTCCTTGTCTTTTGCCTTCTTTCTATATATTTTGATGTGGGTGATGAAAATATGCTTCTGGTATTTTGTGAAGAAAGGCTACTTCCTGGTGTTCATTTGTGAATGCTATTGTTGCTAGGTCCTTTGTAACCAACCAGATTTTGGTGTGGGCTTACTGCTTCATCTTTAATGCTAACTTGTTGATAGTTATCTTTCAATTTCCAACACCACTCCTAGTCTTCAAGAAACATAACATCTCTACTTATCACCAACTTTTGTGTTTCCGCATTGTATAGTCTGTATGCTTTTGATTCTTCACTATATCACACAAAGATACACCTTTATGCCTTATCATCTAATTTATTTCTAAACGCACCTAGAATGTGAGAATAAGTAATGCAACCAAAAATTTAAAATTATTTACATGAGGTTTGAATCCTTCCCATGCTTCTTCTGGTGTTATACCCTAAAATATCTTCATAGGTATCCTATTTAGAATATAACCTGCACAAAAAATTACCTCTACCCAAAAAAAATTAGATAAATTCTTAGATTTAAGCATACACCTCATCATGTCTAGAATTGTTCTCTTCTTCCTCTCAGCTATGCCATTTTTTTTATGAGTATACCTAGCTGTTAACTATACTTTTATGCCATTCTCAATACAAAATTTTAAAATTCATGTGATATGTATTCTCCACATCTATCAATCCTTAAAATTTTGAGAAAATAACCACTTTACTTTTTAACTAATGCTTTAAATTCTCTAAATTTCTTGAAAGTATCAGATTTTACTTTTAATAAATACACCCAGAGTTTATTTTAGTCATCAATAAATGTCAAGAAATATCTCATATCAGATAAATAGGTGACTTCAATTGGTCCACATAGATCTTAGTGTGCCAGCTTCAATGGATCTAAAGCTCTCCAAGATTTCCCTACTACAAAGGGTTCTTTGGGATGTTTTCCAATAATGCATCCTTCAAATTCTTCATTTGGCCTTTGGATGAGTAGTAAACCTATTACCATGTTCTTCTTATGCAAAATATTTAGTCCACCAAAATTCAAATAACCAAATCTAAGATGTCATATCCATTGTGAATCTTATACTATGGTATTAATAATCAAAGGCATATTTCTCTCAATGCTAAGAGAGAACATCTTATTAGCAGTCATGGGTATTTTGGTTATCTTATTTTTAGCATCAGTAATAAAGCATGTACCATTCTCAAATTTCACAGTGTGGCCTTTTCATAAAAGTTGACCTACAATTAACAAGTTATGCTTTAAACCTGATAGATAAAATACATCACCAGTAAATTTCTTCTCACTTTTCTTTATTCTGAGTAATGTCCTTCCTTTTCCCATGATCGGTGTAGTTGTATTATTACCCATATTTACTACCGATTTGATGGACTCATCCAAATATTGGAATATCTCTTTGCTTCTTGTCATATGATTACTACACTTATTATCAACATATCATTAATATTAATTTATTTCTTCTTTTGTGCTACGTGTTAGCAACACATATTCTTCCTATCATTCACCATCATTTATATATTGAGCTTCCTATTTGATTTCATCTATTATTTTTTTTCTACATTCAGATGTAATATGTCCATACTTTTGACAATAATAGCATTGAAGGTATGGTATCATACCTTTGAGAGTTTTTGCCTCTTTTCTAAGAATTTTATCTGCCTCTACCTCTTGCTTGAGTGTAGTTTCAAGTTTCTTCATAACTTATATTGTTTCTTGGACCTTTACCTCTTTGTTGAAAGTGACCTCCTCTTCCTCTTGGACTTCTTCCTCGTACTGTTTGCGGTAATGACGCTTCTTATGCTTCTACTATTTCTGACATTGAATATTTAATTTTGAAGGCTTGCTCTAGTGGTTCATTTGTGGATATATTTATTCTATGCTCATGTGTGTACAATGAACCCATAAGTTCATCTATAGATAAAGTTGTTAGATCTTTTGATTCTTCAATGGCTATAACTGTAGGATCATATTTTGAAGGTATACATCTTAAAATATTTTCTACAATTTTTTGATTGCTCATAGCTTCACCATTTTATTTCATCTGATTAATTAACCCTCTTGCACGATTAAAGAAATCCCCTAAAATTTATGAATCTGACATTTGTAAAACTTTAAAATCTCTTCTAAGTAATTGTAGGCGAACTGTTCTTACTCTATTTGTGCCTTGAAATTATTGTGCAAGGAGATCCAATGCTTATTTTTCCTTCATAGTGGTTGTGTCTCTTGGAAGGAGGTTTTAATCAAGATCCTACACTATAAACAACAAAGATTTCTGATCGTTTTTCCTATTGTCATGTAATATATATCTTTGATCTATGTGAGCGTAGCTAATACTGTTGCATCTGCTACTTCTAAGCATCCATTATCCACCAAATCATATAGATCCTGTGATCTAAATAAAAAAATCATCTAAAAACATAAAAAAATATTAAATTTTCCCCTTGAATTTTGGAAATTGGAGTTGCATATTTGAAGCGGACGAAAGACGACATTTGATCAGACATAAAATATAAAATAAATGTAATGTCCAAAATGTTGCTTTTTATTCATTCAAACTTTCATGGGTTAGAAGGGTAATTTTTTACAATCCATATTCATGGATATCAAACACTTTGATGGTTTCTTTCGAGACTCCTCAGTGAAGGTGGGCTTGCGAACCATCGTTTGTGATCTCTTACACCTATTTTTTAAGACCTGCAAAAGGTAGTTAGAGGTTTTGGGGGCTTGCCTTGGTCAAGCACTTTTTTGATAAAGGACAAAGATAACTGAAGGAAAATTATGCTAAAAGATGATGGAAACTAAATAAAACACTATAAAAACCTAAAATAAAGCTTACCTACTGAATTTGTTGAGGTATATGTGTTGCATAGTAAATTCGCATGGCAGGGGGTGAATTGGAGCTCGGTTTCATAGGTCAGGGGATGAATAAGAAATCTACTAGTTGTGGCACCAAACATTCTATTTGTATGGTTGACAAAAGTTGTCCTTTGCTATTGGTATGACGTAGAATTATCAAATGTGATCCTAGACAACTTTTGGTAGAGTTATCGTATGGTAGAAAAAAGGGAGATAGGGATAGAATAGGAGGGGGAACCCTCTATTTATAGAAAATATGAGCTTAGAAGAAAGGGTTAGATAGACCAACCCTTAGAGTTACTCCATGCTGGAGTTAGGTTAGCGTTTGTATAGGTGTCAAACCCTCATGCCATAGAGAAATATCTCTTCCTCATACATGTATGAGGAAGAGTTAGGATTAACTAAGGTTAGTTAGATCCTAGGTTAGGTTAGGGTTTAGTTAGGGCATTTGGAAATATCCTAACTAATCTCATGTGCACACATGTGTGGGAGTGTGCTTAGGGCTAATTTGGTTTAGAACCCTAATTAATCTCACTTAAGTGAAAAAGTGCATTTAATTAAATGTCAATGATGAATTAGATCACTAATCAACCTAATTAGGATTTTAGATAGGGATAAGGTCCCATGAAGGCTAATTAGATGTAGGGGAGGGTTTAAGTTACCTTGGGGGGCTAATAGATGGTCTCCGAATGGGTAGGAGGTTTTTTGGAGATGTTTTACCTTATTTTGCAAGTTTAGAAGCCTATGAATAACTAAGATAGCCTATGGATGACTATAGTGGTATACAATGGCCTAGATAGCCTATGTCAATATACAAGTGTGTATGTAGATGTGCAAGTGTCTATAAGTGACCATGTGCAACTTTTAGGTATCTACATTTGTCCCTTTTTGTACTATGTTGTGTGGAATAGAGTTTAATTCAAAAATATGATATGAGAAGGTGATGAGATGTTTTGAATTGGAGGGGAATAAGGAAAAAGAATAAAAAAGAAAATAATACGATCTAATAAAAGGTATGTAACCGATCAAAGAATAACCATAAATCATTGATCGATAGCTATGAAAAGAAGAGGAGAATAAGAGAAGAATATGGAAAAATAATGGGATATAGTCAAAGCTTTGTACCCGCTCGAAGCATTACCATACAACATTGATCGATATCCAAGAAAAGAAGAGAAGAAGAAGGGAAAATAATGGGATATAATCAAAGGTATATAAACACTTGAAGCATGACCATACGACATTGATTGATATACAAGAGGAGAAGGGTAAAGAAGAAGAAGAGAAGAAGAAGGGAAGAAGGAGAAGACGAGAGTGGGTGAATTCAAATGATGAGATGGAGGTGAATGAATTCATGTGGGTGACTATGAATATAGCACGCTAATTTGCTAATTTTGTACAACATTTTGCAATGTCGTACCAATTGCTTAGGAGGGAAACTTATGAATGCTTTTACTTTTGCGACCAATGCAAGATGGTCAAAATACAAATAGAACACATATCTATTCAAATTTTTACTTCTAATTGATTGATGATTACAAGGTGACACTTGTCAAACCATTTGAGTTGGGTGGCATGGATTATTCAAATGTACAATTCATTATGTGATCGTCGTCGACATACATGAATGCTTGAGTGACATTCAATATTTTGTTAGGGCAAACTAAATGATAGAGTGACATATCCAATATTGCACATGACTCTCATAATTTAACAAATGTTTGATTTGGGATGGAATTTTATCTTGAGATAATCTTCAACAATTTTTTTTGTAGAAAAATGCAATATGCGTGATTTGGATGTTTGATTGTTTGGTTTAATGTAAAACAAATTTTGGATATGAATACCCCCTCAAATGAGGAATCAACAATGAGGTGAATGAAATGTGATGAAGTGATGATGAGGTGATTAATAGAAGAAAATGGATGATAACAGGGATGAAAAATAAAATGGACAAGTAGAAGGAAAGGTAATCTAGGGGTTGGAGTGAAAAATTGATGATTTTGGAGGTAGAAGCTTCAATTTGTATGGCAGGGGAAAATTGAACATGGATTTACATATTGGGGGGTGAATTAAAGTTTTTAGGTGTTTTTATACCTTTTTGACATTTGTGGGGGGTGATTTGCAGTGTGTGAGTTGTAAAACGAGGAGTGAGAAAATTTTGGTGATATGGAGCACTGGCAATTTGAGCATTTACAGGTAGCGATGACAAGGAGATAGAATGGAGCTGGAAACCAATGTGGGGACCCACTGGTAAGTGGTCGTAACTTGTTTTTTTTATTTTTTTGTTTTCATAAAAGTGTGAAATGAGAGGGGGGAGGTTTTTGCATCATTTTTTGAAATTTATACTATATTTTATGAAAAGTGAAGTACAAAGTATTAAATAATCCAAATAGATATCTAGATGTGTGATCAGATTTTCATTTTGATTAGTTTTTATGTTAGTTTTACTGATTTATGGGTAGTGTAGTTGTGTGAGTGGGGTTTGTTGTTGGGAGTAAATAGTGTACTGTTTTTTAGATGTGATTGCATTTTGTCTATAAAAGTGGTAAATAGGTATCGAGATGTGCAATTGTATTTTTGTTTTGCCCTTGTTTGGTGTGTGATGTTGATATGTAGTTTTTGTATGTGAGTCAGTTGAATGTGACTATGATGTTGGTAATTTTTGGTGTTCTATTTTTAAAATTTGTTGAAACTTTCACTATAAAAGAGCAAAATGGGTGTTCAAAAATGTATTTTATTTTTGTGTGTTGTGGAATTTGATGTGTTTTTGAATTTCATGCCATGAGGTGTATTTGAGTAAACATGGAATTGGCTATTGGGAACCAGATATACACTGTTTATCCAAATATATGACTATGTTTTTGTTTTTATCATGTTTTGTGTACTGTACACGATTTTACATCTCAATATGCATGATAAATAAAGTGAATGATTTTATTATTGTGAAATGTGTTCTAGTGAATTTTTTTAAATTGAATTGACTAGAATGAATGGTTTATTTTTTCATTTTATTTGTGTTTTAAATTGACATGAATTTCATTATGAATGAAACATGTGAAGAATATTGAGCCGCGATATTATGTGCAGATGATGAAGGTTGAGTTGGAGGACATTGTGAATAAGAATGATGAGTATCATTCATGATTCAAGGTAGTGTGGTTGAAAGGCATTTGGGAATGTGTAAGCTTTTATGCTAATCGAGCTTATATATCAACGTTATTTGAGAGGTGGGATCCTGATAGGAATACCTTCCACTTTTTTATGGGTGAGATGATCACCTAGGAGGACATGTACAAGAATTATAAGTTGCTAATTGAGGATGTTCCAGTGAGGGTGGCTATGGATGAAAGTTAGGAGGTTGTGATGGAGTGTGCATTTGGTGCATGGTGGAGGGAGGTAGATATTAAGAAGATGGATTATGAGTACCTTTGGCATTAGGTCATGTTGTCACATCGTTAGTGTGCAAAAATGATGATGATATCAACCTATGTGCTACTAGATACTTCTAGGATATTGTTTACCTGGAATATGTTGGATGTGGTATATGACATGGTGGAGCACAAGGTTTTATTTGTGTGGGTACCTGCACTATTGGACTAGGTGTACATGTAATTGCATGATGTGGTGCACGTGGGATGGAAGGGATTGATTTGTACTCCTTTGATACAGGTGTGGGTATGGGAGCATATAGCCATAGAGCAATTTTCATTATTACCCTGTAATGCTCATGTGGAGGGGAAGACTCACTTGCCATATGTATTGAGATGGAGTAAATATGAGGAGAAGGGGATGAAGAGGCCACATGAGGGTGATCCTTTATTTTTAAGAGTGAATTTTGGGGATTTGGATGCTAAGGATATTTATTGAAGGCCCTAGAGAGGTGTAGTGTGGAAAAATGATGACGAGCAGCTAGAAGTTATTCCTTGAGGGCGATGGGTGGTGGGTCGGTATACTTAGTAGGCTGAGTTCTTCCAATTTAGTAGGTTGATACGGTATTTTGGTTTACGATAGGATGTTTTGGAGGTACCTGTCATGATGTATAGGTGGTGGGGTGATAAAGGTAGTCACCCTATAGTACTACCTTGGAATGGTGAGATGCATCCACCGATGATCATTCTAGATGTGGATAATGTAGGTATGATACCAGAGTATGATGCCTGGTGGTTGAATCAGAGTTGAGAGGTAGATAGGGGAGTGATCTATCAATGGGTGCATCCAGGCAGTGGGGTTCCTATGCGAGTAGCGAGAGGTACCCAATCTAGGTCACAATGGATATGAGGGATGAGGCTGAGGTTCCTCTTTGGTGATCAATGTGATAACTGGGTAGCACATCTAGTGTGATTTTAGATAGGGTAGTGTAGGTGTTGGTAGGTGATAATGTGGAACCTACAGAGAAGCCTATGATGATGGAGGATGTGATATAGGATGTTAGGTTTGATATGTATGTTTTTGACACGATTGATTTAAGATATTTTGGTGACATTGGGGATATGGGAGAGATACCCATTGAGGAGTGGGAGAGGTTGGAGGTTGATGAGTAGTTGTTGATGTTGCGTGATAGGGCACAATAACTAGAGAAGAATTTTCATACTAGTGAGGAGGGTTGGGTGGTAGATCAACAAAGATGGAGTGAGGAGCATAAGGATCTGGAGGATCGATTTGTGGCTATGGAGGTGGTAGGTGACACTATGGATAATGATTTGGATCTTCAAGTTATGAAAAAGCATGGGTTATTTGCTACGACAGAGGTGAGGTATGCAGAGATAGTATCAAATTTGTAGCATTTCACTAGGTTAAAATAATCTACATGAGGTTTGAATCCTTCCCATGCTTCTTCTAGTGTCATGCCCTAAAATATCTTCGTAGGGCTCCTTTTTAGAATATAACCTGCACCAAAAACTACCTCTACCCAAATAACTTTAGATAAATTCTTATATTTAATCATACTTCTCATAATATCTAGAATTGTTTTGTTCTTCCTCTAAGCTATGCCATTAATTTTAGGAGTATACCTAGCTATTAACTACATTTTTATGACATTCTCAATACAAAATTTTAAAACTCATGTGATATGTATTCTCCACCTCTATCAGTCCTTAAAATTTTAATAAAATAGCCACTTTTCTTTTTAACTAATGCTTTAAATTCTCTAAATTTCTTGAAAGTATCAAATTTTACTTTCAATAATATACCCAAAGTTTCCTATTGTAGTCATCAATAAATTTCAATAAATATCTCATACCAAATAATGAGGTGACTTCAAGTGGTCCTCAAAGATATGAGTGTGCTAGCTTCAATGGCTCTAAAGCTCTCCAATATTTGCCTACTACAAAGGGTTCCCTGGGATGTTTTCCAATAATGCATCCTTCACATTATTCATTTAGCCTTTGTATGAGCAGTAAACCTATTACCATGTTCTTCTTATGCAAAATATTTAGTCCACCAAAATTCAAATAACCAAATCTAAGATGTCATATGCATTGTGAATCTTATACTATGGTATTGAAACTCAAAGGCATATTTCTATCAATTCTAATAGGAAACATATTATTAGAAGTCATGGGTATTTTGGTTATCATGTTATTTTTACCATCAGTAATAAAGCATGTACCATTATCAAACTTCACATTGTGGCCTTTTCATAAAAGTTGACCTACACTTAACGAGTTATGCTTTAAACCTGATGGATAAAATACATCACCATAAATTTCTTCTCACCTTGCTTTGTTTTGAGTAGTATCCTCTCTTTTCCCATGACCGGTGCAGTTGACCTGTGTAGTTGTATTATTACCCATATTTACTACTGATTTGATGGACTCATCCAAATCTTGGAATATCTCTTTGCTTCTTGTCATATGATTACTACACTCACTATCAACATACCATTAATCTTAATTTATTTCTTATTTTGTGATACATGTTAAAAACAAATATTCTTCCTACCATTCACCATAATTTACATATTGAGCTTCTTATTTGCTTTCATATAGTATTTTTTTCTACATTCACATGCAATATGTCCATAATTTTGACAATAATAGCACTGAACAAATGACTTATCATACCTTTGAGAGTTGTTGCCTCTTTGCTAAAAATTTTCTCTGCCTCTACCTCTTTCTTGAGTGTAGTTTCTAGTTTCTTCATACCTTATATTACTTCTTGGACCTTTACCTCTTTGTTGAAGGTGACCACCTCTTCCTTTTGGACTTCTTCCTCGCTCTCTTTGCAAGAATGGAATTTCTTATGCTTCTTCCATATATGACATTGAAACCTTACTTGTGAAGGCTTGCTCCAGTGGTTCGTTTGTGTATCTATTTATTCTATGCTTATGTGTGTACAATGAACACATAAGTTCATCTACAGACAAAGTTGTTAGATATTTTGATTCTTCAATGACTATAACTGTAGGATCATATTTGGAAGGCATACATCTTAAAATATTTTCTACAATTTTTTGATTGATCATATCTTCACCATTTGATTTCATCTGATTAATTAAACCTCTTGCACGAGTAAATAAATCCCCTAAAATTTATGAATCTTATATTTGTAAAACTTTAAAATCTCTTCTAAGTAATAGTATCCGGATTGTTCTTACTCTATCTATACCTTGAAATGATTTTGAAAGGAGATCCCATGCTTCTTTTGTCTTCGTAGTGTTTGTATCTTTGGAAGGAGGGTTTCATCAAGATCCTACACTATAAGCAACAAAGATTTTTGGTACTTTTTCCTATTGTCCTGTGATATATATATTTAATCTGTGTGAGCGCAGCTAATACTACTACATCCGCTGGATCTAAACATCCATTCTCCACCAGATCATATAGCTCATATGATCTAAATAAAATATTCATCTGAAAACACCAAAAATCATAAATTTTTCCCTTGAATTTGGGAATTTGGAGTTCCATATTGGAAGCGGATGAAAGACAAAATTTTATCAGATGTAAAATATAAAACAAATGTAATTTCCAAAATGTTATTTTTTATTCATTCAAACTTTCATGGGTTACAAGGGTAATTTTTTCTAATATATCTTCATGGATATCAAAAACTCTGATGGTTTCTTTCGAGACTCATCAATGAAGGTAGGCTTGCAAACCACCATTGGTTTGTTGGTTGTTGTTGTTTGTGATCTCCTACACCTATTTTTTAAGACCTGCAAAATGTGGTTAGAGGGTTTGGGTCTTGCCTTGGTCAAGCCCCTTGTTGATAAAGGACAAAGATACCCGAAGGGAAATTATGCTAAAACATGATGGAAACTGAATAAAACACTATAAAAACCTAAATAAAGCTTACCTACCAAATTTTTTAAGGTAGATGTGTTGCATGGCCAATTTGCATGGCAGGGGGTGAATTGGAGCTCAGATTCATAGGTTAGGGGGTAAATCATACTTCTACTAGTTTTGGGACCAAAATTTCTCTTTGTATGGATGATAAAAGTTGTCCTTTGCTATTGGCATGGTGTAGAATTATCAAATGCAATCCTAGAATAATTTTGGTAGAGTTATTGTATGGTAGCAAAAAGGGAGAGAGAGGTAGACTAGGAGGGGGAGCCCTCTATTTATAGAAAATATGAGGTCAAGACAAAGGGTTAGATAGACAAACCCATAGAGTTACTCCATTCTAGAGTTAGGTTAGGGTTAGGATAGGTGTCAAACCCTAATGCCATAGAGAAATATCTATTCCTCATACATGTATGAGGAAGAGTTAGGATTAACTAAGGTTAGTTAAATCCTAGGTTAGGTTAGGGTTTAGTTAGAGCATTTGGAAATATCATAACTAATCTGATGTGCACACATTTGTAGGAGTGTGCTTAGGGCTAATCTGGTTTAGAACCTTGATTAAGTTCACTTAAGTGAAAAAGTACATTTATTTAAATGTCAATGATGAATTAGATCACTAATCAACCTAATTAGGCTTTTAGATAAGGATAAGGTCCCATGAAGGCTAATTAGATGTAGGGGAGGGCTTAAGTTTTCTTGGAGGACTAATAGATGGTCTCCTAATGGGTAGGAGGTGTTTTGAAGATGTTTTACCTTATTTTTTAGGTTTAGAAGCCTATGAATAACTAAGATAGCCTATGGATGACTACGATGGTCTACAATGGCCTAGATAGCCTATGTCAATATACAAGTGTGTATGTAGATCTGCAAGTCTCTAGAAATGACCATGTGTAACTTTTAGATATCTAAATTTGTCCGTTCTTATACTATGATGTGTGGAATAGAGTTGAGTTCAAAAATATGATATGAGAAGGTGATGAGATGTTTTGAATTGGAGGGGAAGAAGGAAAAATAATAAGAAAGGAAAATAATAGGATCTAATCAAAGGTATGTAGCCTCTTAAAGCATGGCCATAAAACATTGATCGATAGCTAGGAAAGAAGAGGAGAATAAGAGAATAAGAAGGGAAAATAATGGGATATAATCAAAGCTATGTAGCTTCTCAAAGCGTGAGCATACAAAACTGATCGATATCCAGGAAAAGAAGAGAAGAAGAAGAGAAGAAGAAGGGAAAATAATGGGATCTAATCAAATCTATATAAACCTCGAAGCATGACCATACAACATTGATTGATAGCCAAGAGGAGAAGGGAAAAGAAGAAGAGAATAAGGGAAGAAGGAGAAAAGGATAGTGGGTGAATGCAAATGATGAGATGGAGGTGAATGGATGCATGTGGGTGATTGTGAATATAGCACAGTGATTTGATAATTTTGTACAACATTTTGCAATGTCGTACTGATTTCTTAGGAGGGCAACTTATGACTGCTTTTGCTTTTGCAACCAATGGAAGATGGTCAAAATACAAATAGAACACATATCTATTCAAATTTTTACTTCTAATTGATTGATGAGTACAAGGTGACACTTGTCAAACCATTTGAGTTGGGTGGCATATACTATTCAGATGTAGCATTCATTACGTGATAGTCATCGACATACATGAATGCTAGAGTGACATCTCCGTTATTGGTTTACTCAAACGTACCATTAAATATTTTGTTAGGGCCAGCTGAATGATAAAGTGACATCTCCAATATTGTGCATGACTCTAATGATTTAACAAATGTCTAATTTGGGATGGATTTTTATCTTGAGATAATATTCGACAATTTTATTTGTAGACAACTGCAATATCCGTGATTTGGATGTTTGATTTTTTTGTTGAATTTAAAGAAGATTTTGGATATGAATACCCCCTAAAATGAGGAATAAACAATGAGATGAATGAAATGTGATGAAGTGATGATGAGGTGATTTATAGAATAAAATGGATGATAATAGGGATGAAAAATTAAATGGACAAGTAGAAGGAAAGGTAATCTAGGGGTTGGAGTGAAAATTTGATGATTTTGGAGGTAGGAGCTTCAATTCACATGGTAAGGGGAATATTGAACTTGGATTTGCAGATTGGGAGGCAAATTGGACCTAAATTGTAGGGTGGGGGGTGAATTAGGGGTTTTAGGTGTTTTTATACATTTTTGACATGTGTGGGGGGTCATTTGCAGTGTGCAAATTGGAGAACGAGGAGTGATCAATGTTTGGTGATGCGGAGCACTGGCAGTTTGAGGATTTGGAGGTAGCGATGGCGAGGAGACAAACTAGAGATGGAAATCGACGTGGGGACCCACTGATAAGTGGTCGCAACTTGATTTTTTGATTTTGTTGTTTTTAGAAAAGTGTGAAATGAGAGGGGAGAGGTTTTTACATCATTTTTTGAAATTTACACTATAATTTATGAAAAGTGAAGTACAAAGTGTTAAAAAATCAAATGGGTATCTAGATGTGTGATAAAATTTTCATTTTGATCAGTTTTTATGTTATTTTGACTGATTTATGGGTAGTGTAGTTGTGTGAGTGGGGTTTTCTATTGGGAGTAAATAGTGTACTATTTTTGAGATGTGATTGTATTTTATCTATAAAAATGGTAAATGGGTATCCAGATGTGAAATTGTGTTTTTGTTTTTCATGGTTTGGCATGTGATGTTGATATGTGATTTTTGTATGTGAGTCGGTTGAATGTGACTGTGATGTTGGCAATTATCGGTGTGCTATTTTTAAAATCTATTGAAACTTTCACCATAAAAGGGAAAAATGGATGTTCAAAAATGAACTCTATTTTTGTGTGTTGTGGCATTTTATGTCTTTTTAAATTTCATGCCATGAGGTGTATTTGAGTAAACATGCAATTCACTATTGGGAGCCAGATATGCACTATTTATCCAAATATATGAATATATTATTTTTTTTATCATGGTTTGTGCACTATACATGATTTTACATCTCAATATGCATGATAAATAAAGTGAATGATTTTATTATTGTGAAATGTGTTCTAGTGAATTGTTTGAAATTGAATTGACTAGAATGAGTGGTATTTTTTTCATTTTATTTGTGTGTGAAATTGACATGAATTTCATTATGAATGAAACAAGTGAAGAATCTTGAGCCACGACATTGTGTGTAGATGATGAAGGCTGAATTGGAGGAGATTAGGAAAAAGAATTATGAGTATCAGGCATGCTTCGAGGTAGTGTGGTTAAAAGACATTTGGGAATGTGTAAGCTTTCATGCTAATCGAGCTTATATATCAACGTTATTTGAGATGTGGGATTTAGATAGGAATACCTTCCACTTTTTTATGGGTGATATGATGATAACCTTGGAGGACATGTACAAGATTTATAAGTTGTTGATTGAGGGTGTTCCAGTGAGGGTAGTTGTGGATGACATTTAGGATACTATGATGGAGTGTGCATTTGGTACATGATTTATGGAGGTGGATATTAAGAAGATGGATTATGAGTACCTTTGGCATCAGGGCATGTTGTCAGATTGTTAGTGTGCAAAAATTATGATGATATCAACCTATGTGCTACTAGATACTTCAAGGATATTGTTTACCTGGAATATGTTGTATGTGGTATATGACATGGTGGAGCACAAGTTTTTATTTGTGTGGATACCTGCACTATTGTTCTAGGTGTACATGGAGTTGCATGATGTGGTGCATGTGGGATGGAAGGGATTGAGTTGGAATCCTTTACTATAGGTGTGGGTATGGGAGCATATAGCCATAGAGCAATTATCGTTGTTACCTTGTAATGCTCATGTGGAGGGAAAGACTCACTTGCCATATGTATTGATATGGATGAAATATGAGGAGAAGGGGATAAAGAGGCCATATGAGGGTGATCCTTTATTTTGGAAGGTAAATTTTGGGGAGTTGGAGGCTAAGGATATTTTTTGGAGGCCCTAGATAGGTGGAGTAGTGTGGAAAAATTATGAGGAGTAGCTAGGAGCTATTCCCTGAGGGCGATGGGTGCTAGGTTGGTATACTAGGTAGGCTATGTTCTTCCAATTCAGTAGGATGATGTGGTAGTTTGGTTTATGGTAGGATGTTTTGTAGGTACCTGTCATGATGTATAGGTGGTGGGGTGATAGAGGTAGGCATCCTATAGTACTACATTGTAATGGTGAGAAGGATCCACCGATGATCATTCTAGATGTGGATGATGTATGTACAAAACCAGAGTATGATGCCTAGTGGGTGACTCAAATTTGAGATTCAGGTAGGGGAGTTATTGATCAATGGGTGTAGCCAGGCAGTGGGGTTCCTAGGTGAGTAGTGATAGGTACCCGATCTAGGTCATAAGGGGAGATGAGGGATAAGGCTAAGGTTCCTCTTTGGTGATCAATGTGACAACTAGGTAGCACATCTAGTGCGGTTATAGAGAGGGTAGTGGAGGTGCTTGTAGGTGATAATGTGGAGCCTACGAAGAAGCCTATGATGATGGAGTATGTGAGAGAGTATGTTAGGGTTGATATGTATGTTGATGACATGATTGATATGAGATATTTTGTTGACATTTGGGATAAGGGAAAGATACCCATTGAGGAGTAGGAGAGGCTGGAGGTTTATGATTAGTTGTTGATGTTGCATGAGAGGGCACAATAACTAGAGAATAATCTTCATACTAGTGAGGAGGGCTGGGCAGTAGATCAAAAAATATGGAGTGAGGAGAATAGGGATCTGGAGGAGCTATTGGTGGCTATGGAGGTGGTAGGTGCCACTAGGGAGAAGGATTTGGAGCTTTATGTTGTAGAATAGCATGGGTGATTTGGTATGATATAGGTGAGGTATGCAGAGATAGTATCAAATTTGGAGTGTTTCACCAGACAGACTATGGTGATTAAAGAGAGGTTAAAGGGTGAGATAAATAAGATGCATTATATGATAGAGACGAGGTATGCTGAGCGAGAGGCTCACTTGGTAGATATTTCCAAGTTGTATTGCAAGGTTGAGTAGCAGTGGTAGGCACGAGAGGATTTGGAGTGGGTGAGAGTAGTGAAGTAGGTCCCTATAGATGTAGTTGCATTGAGGGAAGAGATAGAGAAACTACATAGGGGTAGCAAAGAGGTGGGGAATCATATGGGGGAGTATATGGTGATGCGATAATATTATGAGATCCTCCTGATTATGTGTGGGATTTCACTACCAGATTATGGTACGTCACAATCATGGTCGAGATCATGATCGTGGGTACAAACACATTCACAGTAGAGTCATTGAAGTACAATATTGATTGCACAGAGGCCCCCTATGGTGACTCAAAAATATAGGGCAAGGGTAGAGTATAGGAGGACAGTGGTGGTAAGCGAAACAATGTAGGGTATAGTGACTTGTGAGGGGAGTGGAGAGACTCTTGGTGATCATAACAGTTGATGCTTTTAGTTTGTAGTGATGTATTGTTAGTTTTTTGTAGCCTACAATCCAATGTTATTATGAATTATTGGCTTCTACCCATTTTGTATCCTAATGGATTTTTTGATCTAGATATATAGATACGTTTTATGTGGCGAATCTTATATATATGTGTTGTTGTTTGATTTGAATGTGTGTGATTTATTGTATTTTTGTTGTGCAAAATATCAGTAGGTAGATGTACCATGAATGAATATATGTGCATATGGTAGTTTATAAAAAAATTATAACAATGTAGTGTAGATATACTATGAAGTGATATAGTGGAGATGCATGTAGATATATGTGACGATGTATGATGTAATAAAAATAAATGCATGTAGGATAGATGCAAGGATGCATGTATGTGAGCGTTGAAATACATAAAGAAAGCACTTGTATCATAACATAGCCTTGGTAATGTTATATGTTTCGTAATCTCAGGGATGTAGGATAGTGTAGTGTGTATGCAAAAATTTTGACAATCATAGTTGTATCAATCAAACCTCATAACAAACTAAGAGAGATCTATTTACAACTCATAACTAACCTGGCCAGGTCAAAGTCTATCAAGAAATTGTGTGTTCAAATGAGTGATGCTAATTTATCCATTTTGAGGGAGGTAGGACTAACCCATTGCAAACATAGCCAAAGTAGCTAGCTCATCCACAAGTACACATTGATTTGTATAAAATATCTCTACTATGATAGATGTGTCACTACTTGTAAAACTATTCCATTGGCAGGCAGGCGCTTAGGACCTTTTACTAGCAATGGAAATCGTTCCATGATGTTATGTTAAACCTAAGGACCATAGACGATAAAGCATAAAAATTGTGATATCTAGAGGATTTTATTTTTTTTATCTACCCCTCATTTATTGCTTATTTTTTTGGTGCTCTTTTTTTTGGATCGGCATTGGCTTTTGTTTTCTACCTTTTTTTATATATTTTGTTTATGCTTATCCCTTTGTTTATCCCTAGGTTGTATGTTGATCATGAAAATGATAGGATGAGTAGGGGAAACCATTATCTAGATGGTGATATCTACACAAGGTGTTATCTTTCCTAGACTCAAAATTTGTTTAAGATGTGACCTGTGTGAATGGTCCTTGAAAGAAGTTGAACTACCCAAAGAAAATTATGAAAAATGTAATGACCTATTAGCTGGGGTGACATTTTAATAGCTAGGCTAGTGAATGATCAAGAAAATGCAAGACATCATAGACTCTGTAATACTAAGAAAGGGAGTGGACATCCAAGTGGTAATGCTAACAAGTGTGTGTGTTATTCATGTTTGGGGCGTATTTATGTATATAAAATATACAAACATGAAAAAAAGCATAAAAGGAGAATGGATATGTGCAATGAATGTAATGTGAGATGCATTATGAAATATACATATCTACAAGAGTAAATAGGCACAATGCAACTAGAGAAGATTGTAAATCATGTGGAACAATGGATGCGTAGGATGACGATGACAAAAATAGAGAGTCATGATGATTGTTACCCAAAGGTGTGGGGGGATGTAGAAACAAAGAGAAAATAAAACAAGTGAGAAATTATGTGTGGGATTGATGGATGTGGATAGAGAATCTAGATAAAAGATGTAAAATAACATGAAAGTGGTGAAGTGTGACAAGGATGAGAAGTTGAAACAAAAATGTAAAAGAAAAGGAAAAAAAAAAGAGAAAAGAGGAAGGGAGAATTAGCATAGAAATGTAGCCATTCAAAATAGGATCATTAAACAATACGAACAATGAAGGATGTAAGGATATGGAATGGAATAAAGTAGACAATGTGGAACAAAAATAACTATGCAAAATGATGTAGATCAAATTGTAAGTGACTTGGTGAAGTGACAAGGCAACTTAGAGTTTAGTAGTTGGTGTAGTTGGATGGCTTTTAGAAGTAGCACAGCATAGGAGTGAATGAATCTCACGATGGGGTGGAATGATATACGAGCAGACATGGGGAGATTTGGAGGAAAGTAGGTGAGGTGGTCTATTCAATATGTGAGTGAGCATTATCAAAAAGCATATCCTAAAAACAAATTCAAATGTACGACATGCATCGATTATGGTAGACACAAAAGTGGTTTTCATTATAATCACATGGCCTGGGGTGTGAAGGATCAATAGGGAAAATTTTGGGTAAGGCAAGGAGGGCCTAGTGAAATAGCTTGTGGAATGTTTGATACAATGGTGTTGACCGGATTGGCCTAGGATAGATATATTGATCAAGTAGCAATGAATATGGAGGTTGTGGTGTGGGAATGGGTGGGTGATTCAAGACACACAAATCAAATGTAGATCAGGTCCATGAATGGAGGGTAAGCCTAGAAGAAGGTGATGTATGTCATGTCATGATAGAATGACACCAAGAGGACTGGATCAAGTGTAACTCAATATTGTCGATGTGGGAAAGGATATGTTGAATGACAATGGGGGAAGGTGGGGATCAAGGTTCAAGTGGGTATATGGAATGGAGGTATGAATATAAAGTAGAGGATAAAAATATTAAGGAGGATAATGGAACTAATATTCTAGTGGTGTGATAGGCTGAAGTGGGAGCCCACGAAGTGGTGATGGTGGTATCTGAAGGATAGGTTGTGCAGAGGATGGTTGTAGAAGGTAGCACTGATAGGATGGGGTAATGTGAGTGGAGGTAACCTAGGTGGCATGGTAGCAAAGGTATAAGTTGTAGGATTACATCCTAGTTGGTATAGGTGGAGGTATTCTTGAAGAATATTCATGAATAGGTGTAGTGCCATTGTTATGAATATTCATGAAGGTCACTGAACTAAGGGAAGCTATAGATATGGATCCCTAGGATCGACCAGGTGATGTGGGGATAACTCTCATGTGTAGTAATTTGATGGGTGAGAGCACTCTTACTTATCCTTAGTGGAAGATAAATATACCTGGCTATCTCCTAAGAAAAGGGAATAAGAAGCAAGTCTACGATGGGGTGAGGTATGGTAGGGTGAGGTACGGTAATTAGAATATGATGATATGGAGTTTTGGTATACATGAACTACATCAGATGGCTAAGCTAGATCGACTGGGTTAAATGGTATGGAGGATAACAACTAGGGTCCCTGCATGGTGGAGGTGACTATGTTTTGGATGTGTGTATCCCAAATCATGTCCTATCACTGAAGATGTCACTATTGATACTGTAATACCTACAAGAACAAAAATACCCATAACATATAAATGATGTAAAAAGTAAAAGTGGTTATATTTTGTAGCAAAAAGTGAGATATTGTGTGTGGGGTATGGTGTTGTGTATGTGTGATATAAATCAAGACTGTGATGTGACAATCCTATATACACTGTATGTGGTTGTTGACCTAGATAGGCTAGACATTGAATGTACGTAGGTTAATGATGTTGATAGGCTTGGTTTTAGCAGAGTATTCAAGGTTTGGTAATCGATAGGCACTGAGGCCAAAATTTTGTGTAATGATGCATGGGCCTAACTAGTTAGGAGTAAATTTTTCTCGCTACTGATGGGGTTGTCTCATGATTTGTTGGTTTTCCTTGAGAACCAGGTCATCAATTTGGAATTTGCATTGATATACCTTACTATGGTAGGTATAGTGAAGATGATATTGCTAAATGCATGTGTGTTCAATGTCATGGATGCGATGCTCATCCAAGAGCATTAATTGATCAAGAGAGAATTGACGAGTTGTATCATAATCGATGAAGTATTTCATGGAGACTCACATGGAAGGTATTTCAAGCTCAAGGAGCATAATGGCTATGACACCATAAACCAAGGAGAATGGGGTTGTCCTAGTGGGCATACGAATGCTCGTACGATAAGCCCACAAGGTAATAGGCATCTAATTATGCCAATAACAATGGGATTCTACAAAAGTTTTCGAAAGGATGGAGCAAATTGTTTTATTGGTAGCTTTGGCATGGTCATTACCCTATGGGTAGTACGAGGTTGAGAAGCTATGATGGATATTAAATTTGGTGCAGAGGGTGCATATAGTTTTGTTTTTAAAGGATTTTTCATTATCATAGATGATTTAAGATGGAATATCAAAGCAACATATAATGTGATCTATAATAAATATCATGATCTTCGCTCTTGTTGTTTGGACAAGTGGGATAACTTTGACCCACTTTGTGAAGTACTCGATAGCAGTTATAATGAATTTATGGTTGTTTTATGAGGTAGGTGTGATATTCCTGATGAGATCAAGGCCCTATTGTGATAAATACTACGTGTATTGAATTGGTTGGAGAGATTGCAATGGAAGGTGCATGAGGTTGTCATGTTTCTAGTATTTTATGCATAAATTGATATATTCATAGCAATCATGTTACATTTTGGGCCAATAGTAGCCCATGCATAAGATACGCTTGGTTATAGCTATACCACTGAAATGGCCACCACAAGTAACATCATGGGTTTCTTGTACTACCCACTGGTATTCATACAACTCGAGGCAATGTAGGAGAATACCATTGTAATCGTGGTGGTACAAGATGTCCCTCAATAATGTATAATGAATGACATGTTTGAATTCTCTATATTGAGCATGTGGTAGCTCATAGGGTAGGAAGCCTAATTTGATGTAATCCTTAATTTGGGAAAACCAAGGATCATGTGGTTCGGTTTGGACAACATGAATGCCATCATCATCTATATGAGGTAAATATGAGAAAGATGATTTTGTAAGCATGTGAATAGACACATGCGTAGTATTTGAAAGAGTATTTTGTGGTATCAAATATCCTAAGGAGACCATTTTTTCACCAAAATGATTGTAGTAACATGGGGTGACTTCGATAGCATACCACTCAAACTAGGTAAGGAGTTGCTAGGTGATTTGCTTGTATTATTGGAGAATGAGACAGTGACATTGCCATATCTCCTAGAATTGGTTTACAATAAGGAGAGAGTCTCTAGTGATGTGAAGGCATTGAATGTGCATATAATGCAGCTATTTTAAACTAAAAATAAGGGCTTCATATTCTACATTGTTCTTTGTGCAAGGAAACCCTAGTTTGAATGAGAATAGAAGGGGCTCTCCATATGGGGTGAAAAATACTATGTCTACACCCCCAATGTGTGTGCAATGGGAACTATCAAAGAATAGTGTTAAGTCAATAGTTATCTCAAGTTCAAAATATTCTTAGGGTTCTATGATATTAAAAATAGAATCATCGGGGAGTTGAATGATGAGAGGGCAAGTATCTAGTGATGGGGCCTCCATGAGCTAGTATACAATGACTTGTCCCTTAATGGATTTTTACAAAATAAATTCTAGGTCAAATTCTTTAAGGAGCATAATCCATTTAGAAGTATGATATTTAAGATAACTCTTTTTCATCATGTAGCAGAGTGGGTTTTAGTGGGTGATGACAAATGTGGTGTGATTGAGCATGTAATGGCATAGTTTTTGGGTGGAAAAAACTATAGCCAAGGACATATTTTTCATGTATGCATAGTGGGTTTCATAAACTACCAGCATATGACTGATGTAGTATATGGATTTTTCATGATAGAGTTCATTCTTCTGGGCAAGGAGTGTACCAAGTGTGAAGTCCATAGTGGAAATGCTTAGAGTGAATGTCAACTGTGGATTTGGGGGAGATAAAACTGATGAAGAAGTAAGGTAGGATTTGATTGAAACGAAGGATTTTTGGCATTTCTAATCCCATTTGAAGGTGACCACCTTTTGTAAGAGGTGACTAAATGTTTTACATTTATCTAAGAGTTGGGAAATAAAGTGATGTATCGATTGTATTTTGCCTTGCAAGTTGCGCAATTGTTTAAGGTTTGTGGGTGGAGGCATCTCAAGGATGGTTTTGAATTTGTTAGGGTCAACTTCAATGCCCCACTGAGAGATGATGAACCCTAAGATCTTGCCTGAAGTGACACCAAAGATGCATTTCTTTGGGTTTAGGTAAACGTTGTGCTCTAAAATGTGATCAAGGATTTTGCGTAAGTCAGCGAGGTGTTGTGAAGACTCTTTGACTTCGTGATAATATCATCTTCATAATATTCCATAGTTTTATGCATGTAATCATGGAAGATATAATTCATCATGCATTGATAGGTTGCCATAGCGTTTTTGAGGTTGAAAGGCATGAAATTGTATAAGAAGGTCCCCTAAGGGGTTGTGAAGGAATTTTTATACCAATCGACAGGATTTATTTTGATTTGATTGTATTTAGAAAATCCATCCATAAGGGATATTATTTCATGGCCTATGATGGAATCTGATGAGGCCAGGAATTGCCTCATTCATGAACACTTTTTGATACATTATAACTATTTGAATTACCCTTTTTACTATGATTTTATGTTAATTATCAAAAAAATGCATTTGTAGCACCCTAAAATTGGCACGGTTAAAACATTAGTAAAAAGATAAAATATTAAAATTTGAATTTCAACCCCAAACTGCCCGTTAAACCGCCTTTTACCCGCTTTCCCCATTTTTCGTGCCATTTTTAGGATTTGTTTTGACCGTTGGATGATATCATCGCAGATTAGACGAAATCGTCCCCGATCTGATGAATTCATCTGGAACAGAACGTCCAGACGATTTCATCCCAAAACCAAATTTTCATAATTAGCTTCTATTTCAACAGCCTCTCCAACTCGGGCAGAAGCGTGTCTGTGCAGTTGGAGATTTCCTTGTTGGAGATCTCCCAGATTGGGATGATCCCCAACCTCCCAAACCTCTTCCTAATCCTATATAAACTAGGATTTTTCTAGTTTATCCCCCTGATTCCCCCTGGCTGATTCTCCCTGAACCCCCAACCCCTTTGTTGATAGGATTTCATTGCAGAGTTAGCTCCTTATTCCCTCGCATTATTGCTTGCATTTTGGTATTTTTGCATTTTTTATTGCAGGAATTCTACTATTTTTCAGTCGAAGCTAGCTTGGATCGTCACAGACGATCTCGGACGATTTCGGACGATCTCGTACGATTGGAGGCGATCCTGACTGTAGTCCAGATTGAGGGCAGCCCGAGTTTAGAGTTTGCATTTTCTTAGCTTTTCTGCATTTTTCATATCATATCTCTGCATTGTTTTAAGTTATTATGTTTTATGCATCTTGGAGTTCACCTCATTTAACATAATTGCATGATAAAGTTAAAATCAATCATTAAATCTATTGCATTTCCTTATTTATCATTAGAATCTATTATTTAGGCATGTTTGTTGTTATTTCTACCATTACCCCTTGCTTCTGCATTTGCATATTTGGTATTTTGCATCTATTTTTGTGATTGCAGGTTTTTGACAAATTCATCAAATTTTAGATGATTCTGTCTAATTTTAGATGACCTTCTATGATTTGGGATGATCCCGAGAAATATCAGATGATAATGTACAAACTGAGATGATCTAAACTGCTACAAGACTCAGAATCTCCATCAGACATCCGGGATCAGGTATGATACCTTCTGGTTAGCATATTCTCTATAATTTGCATCTATTTCTATTTTCTGTATTCATTGAAATTAGCATTGGCATATAGAATAGTTTAGATTCATATCGGCCAAACCTAGGAGTTGAATGATCAAGCATAAAAATGAACACATCAAACACACTCTCAACCTAGGCGTGGAAACTGCCATTCAAAATTTTCCTGGTGAACCCACCATCCGTCGAAAATTCACCCTTATACACCTCCCTCGAGAGGCGGGACCTTCAAAGGGCCTCTCAGTCCGAGGTATTGTCCCATCCTTTTCACATCCCCCTTCCGGGCATGGATCCTATAGCCTGAAGGTAAGGGTGCGAAAAATTTGGAGCGATACATTTTGGTGAACCCGACGTGAAACAGAAACCTTTTGAAAACAAAAATTTTCTAAAAAAATTAAATAAATAAATAATAAAAATCAAAACATAAATGCATTTAGACTTAAGAAAATTTGCATGTCATATTTAGATGGTAGACTATAATAAAAGACGAGTTGTCACCATTAATGTTGAAAATCAATTAGCAGCTATAGAGATTACTTATGTGCTTAGAGTACCTCAAACAAATAGGGTTCAACCTTTGTGGGACGAACTTGATAGGAGATTAGATCTCATTTCATCTAGAGCAACCGAACTTAGGCAAATCAAGAGGTTTGTCCTAGATAGAATCCTGGATCCCGATCAAGTGATTTTGTATCATGAACTTCAGAGAGCTTGCCATAGGTGGTTAGCAAGGATAAAAGAGCCATTGTGTCTTCTGAGTTGTATACCTTTGAGGAATACCTTGAGAATGCAGCTGTAGTGCATAAATTTCTGTCTCGTGTAGAGGACCAAGAGGTCGTTCTTACAGATAGAAAAATATGGAATAGAGTTCCCAGAGTTGTGTTATATCGAGAGTATTGCCATGAGATTTATTTTTACAAAACAGAATCTGAAACAGATAATATCACCATAGCACACTTTGTTGACTTCTTGAAAAACAATTTCCAATTTGAAGAGGAGCACTTTATGACTCTTGATGAACTTGATCCTATCAATGATATCTATAAACTATTTATAGAAAACTAAGTTATTATTTTATTATTGTTATTTCTTGTATTGAGTGTGTTGTTTATTGTCTTTATAAGCATAAAAAAAAACACAAAAACAAAAACAAAATAAAATCATAAAAAAAAAATCAAAACATTTTCTTTTAAGTATTATAGTAGGTATATAATTAAAATATATACCTCCCAAGATCTGTTGCAAATATATTAATATATATTTGCTAAAACCTAAATTTAGACACAATGACTAGACTCGGGAATGGAAAACAAATTGAAGTAGAAGAGGATTGGTTAGGAAAAACCAATAAACCTAGATGCCCTTCTTGAAGACCCAATTCAGGAAGAAGTAACCTTAAACCAACAAGAAGAAGAATTTGTGGATGCAAATGAACAAAAAGAAAATGATAGAGAGGAAGGATCCTCATCTCCTAAAATAACTCGAGAAGGAGCTGTTACTTTTGAGAACATGGACCATTTTTGGAAATTTCTCAATAATAATATTGGCACCCTTAATAGAGTAGTTCATATGGATAAAGATCAAATTAGTGACACTCAAGCAACCCTAGAAGATATATATCACACACGCACTAATCCTTTGTCCTTTGTTGATCAAGAGAGTGATCAAGGCTGGACCGTCCAATTTGGACATGGCTGCTATAATCCAAAACATGCAACAACAATAGGCTACCCAACCACCTAGAGTGCCTATTACCAAGCCAAGGGTTATTCCCACACAAAAGAAACCTTCATTCACTACTCTATTTTGCCAAGCTATTGATCAATATACCTCAAATCAACAAAAGCCTAAAACAAAACCAAATACCAATTTCCAACAATCTGGGATACAACATAATGCTACAACAAATCTTCTTCATAATACTCTTCCTACCAACCATTTGCATAACAACAATATAGCATCTAATCCTTATGTCCCGCCTTCCTATGGTCACAAAACCCATACTCATGTACCATCAAACCAATATGGTGGACAAACTGGTAATTTGGAAGCCATGGTGAAACAGTTAGTCTCTCGCATGGACCAGATAGATCCCTACCGTCCCTCGTACAATTATCGAGAGATGTGTAGTCAACCTCTAGATCCTATAGTTGTAGCACAACCATATCCCAAACACTTTCCTATGCCTGTCCTACCTATATATAAAGGAACCGAAGATCCCATAGAGCATCTTCGTATGTTTAGGATAGCATGTCATGACATATCACATGATGATTTGCTATTACTAAAAATGTTCCCGAAAATCTTAGGGGGGATGGCATTGGAATGGTATTATCAACTACCCACTCATTCCTTGAGAAATTTTGAAGAGACCGCTGAGTCTTTTGTGCATCAATTTAGTGCCTATATCGAAAGGCATGTAACCATTAAATATTTGTACAACCTAAAACAAGACAAAGATGAGTGTTTTGCTGACTTCTTAGCTCGATGGAGACAGTTGATAGGAAAATTACACTTTGTGTTACCTTATCGGGAGATGTTGGATATTTTTATCAATAATTTACAAGAACAACTATCCTATGAATTATCAATTGCTACCTTGACCACCTTCGATCAAGCTATAGACTTAGCTCGAAGGGTGGAAGATGCTCTCATTAGAAGAGGTCAGCTCAAAAAGAAAGATGATGAGAAAACATCCAGAAATCAATATAAAAATAAACAAGTTGTGGGTGACGGAGTCACTGATAGCCGAAACATTGCTAATGTTAATACTGCGAAAACAACAGAGAAGTTTATATTGAAACCTCTTGATAAACCACCCCGAGAATTTACTAGGTTAAATCAACCTTTATCAACCATTCTCCCGCAATTACTAGCACGAGGCTTGATCCAATTACCAGCTATCCGGGAACCTGATCCAACCATACCCGGATACAGAGCTGATTTACATTGTGATTTTCATAGAGGACCTGGACACGCTACCAACTCTTGTAAAATATTAAAACATAAAATACAAGATTTGATTGATAATAATGAGATGGAGGTGCAAGCCTTCCAACCTAAACAAAATGCTTCTAATAACGCTCAAAAGAACATTCCCCAAAATCAGAATCAGAATGCCAATCAATCATTGGACATATTTCAACATCCTTTACCAAAACATGGTAAAGAGGTGGCCAATCAAATTGAGCATCACAATGTTCCTCCTCCTACCCGATATGTAGGGACTATTAGTGGACAATTACCTGTTCATGATCCTCAAATATTTGACACAACTTTATCCATAGTTACGACCAGACCTCTACATAATATTCGGATACTTGATCTTAGTGACACCGAATATGAGACTGAAAGTGACATGGAAATCACCTCAAATCAATCGAATAGTTCTGAAGATGAATCAGATCCTATTCAACCTATCACCAGTTCTATGGTTCCAGAAGAACCATTTCCTAGAAGAGTCACTACTAGACCATCTTCTCACCAAATAGTTTCTAATGAACAAGCCATAAATGCTAGACCAAGACCTATTCATCATCCACAAAATAATATTGTAGGAACCATCGAAGCCGTTACCAGACAACAGGCTCAAACCTCTCAACAGGATCAAACTCAGAACGATGGATCAGCCCCATTTGTTTTGAAAAATCCCAATAAAGGGAATTATGCGTCTAATGTTCAACCAAAACCTCCTTACAATATTAATGAACAATTATCCAATACTACAGCTAGAATTTCCCTTTTGGACCTGTTAAGATCTTCTCCTACCCATAGGGATGAATTAATGCTTACATTAAGCCAAATGATGGTACCACAAAATATTCAACCTGAAGCCATGTCCAATACTATCATCACTCGAGAAGTCGATTGTATTGACTTTCGAGATAAAGATATCCCGCAACATAGTTTACATAAGGATAACCCCTTATATATTACTGCCTTAATTGGAGATGTAGTCGTTAAACGAGTCTTGATTGATAATGGTTCATCTTTAAACATCTGCACTTTTGACTTCTACCAACGATTTGGGTTTAGAAGTGACGAAATGAAAAGAACCGATATGATTATCAAAGCCTTCAATGACGAGACACAAGAAACATGTGGAGTCATTACTATACCCTTGCAAGTTGGTCCTAGAACCCTAGATACGACCGTGTTTATTGTACATTGCCCTGCATCGTACAATATACTTTTGGGTCACCCTTGGATCAATGCGATGCGAGCGGTTCCCTCCACTTTACATCAGTGTGTTAAATTCGAATTTAAAAACCAGTTGGTTACCATTCATGGTGATCCTAGACCCTTTGATATGTGTGCTTTGGCAGAACCTGTTGGAGTTCAATTTTGCCCCGCCTTGTCATCCACACATCCTAATTCTTATCATCCATCCAAACGTGTGAAACACACACCCATAACATCATCTACTCTTTCAACTACACCTATACATATAGCTCAACCATCTTCTGAACAAACCACATTAGGACCTCGAAAAGATCCTAAAACTACAACCAATGCTTCTTGTTTTACTCCTATATCTTCCATACCTATAGACTCACCCATCAATATCCCTATGACATCTACATCCACTACTGGCATCCTTTCTACACCCGACGATGTAGGAAATGTTCCTTCTACCTCTTATGCTCTTATTGATGAGCTCTTACCCGATTTATCTACAATTCTTATATCTGAGGAAGCCAACACTGCCATGCAAACTTCCCTCCTTTTAAATAAACTCCCACCCTCTCCTCGTACCTTGGGTCTCCCACAGCCTATGGGAAGTATCTACCAAGTCGGGAGTTGTGCTTTTATTTATAAAGGATATGATTGGGGAAGAATACCCAGAAACATTAAGACACATTGTGATGGATATGCTAGATGCTATTTTGCTAATGATTATCTTAAAGCTAAGCCCATAATGCTTAAATTGGGATATAAAGGGAAAGGTTTGGGACCTTTCCAAAATGGTATGAAAGAACCTTTTGAGGTAGAACCGTGGCCTGCCCGCTATGGTGTGGGCCTATTTTCTAGTAAAGGTCAGCCCTTTCCATTTGAGGATGATGACCATCTCGTATGTTATCAAGATTATCTAGATAAACAAGATTCTTTGTGTCTAAAGAATAATTCTTTTACCTGCAATATGCTATCCATAGCCTACCCTGAAATGATTGCCGAATCCGACGAAGAGTTGGAGGGAGATATCTTTCATGATATTTCCATTGAGGAATTGTTATATAATGAATTTTATTTTGATGGCTCTATCCCGAATATAGCCCAGCTTGAAGCTACGACTTCTCAAGACGAATTATCCAAGCTAACCTTGGAAGAATTACAAGAATTAGGTGTTTCATCCACCCCACCTAATTTTGAGAGAGATTTACATATGGAAGTTGAAAACGTTATAAAAATTAACATTGGAACCGAACATAACCCTCACATAATCAATATTGGATCAGAATTGAGTCAAGAAAAACAAGATAAATACATTTCATTTCTTAAAGACTATGAAGATGTCTTTGCTTGGACATATGAAGACATGCCAGGTTTGGACCCTTCCGTAGTTATGCATCATCTAGTAGTCCATCCAGATGCTAAACCCGTTAAACAGAAACTTCGAAAAATGCATCCTAAAGTGGCCTTACTAGTCAAAGGAGAACTAGAAAAACTGTTGAAAGTCATTTTTATACAAGCCATTGATTATGCCGAATGGATCTCAAATGTAGTTCCAGTAACTAAGAAAGAAGCCACTAAAGTTAGGGTTTGCACCGATTTCAGAGACATTAATGTTGCATGCCCTAAAGACGATTTTCCTCTTCCCAACATGGATCAGATCATTGACTTTACTGCTGGAAGTGGAATGATATCCTTAATGGATGGATTTTCCGGTTATAATCAGATCAGGATAGCTCCTGAAGATCAGGCCAAAACAACCTTTATTACCCCTTGGGGAACCTTTTGTTGGAAAGTGATGCCATTTGGCTTAAAGAATGCAGGTGCAACCTATCAACGAGCTATGACTTATATCTTTCATGATATGATGCATGATATCCTACATGATTATGTAGATGATATCATAGCTCGTTCCATCAAAGAAGATGATCATTTAAATGACTTAAGGAAAGTATTTGATCGGTTAAGGGAATATCTTATCCGACTAAATCCAGCTAAATGCATATTCGAAGTTAAGTCCGATAAATTATTAGGGGTTATAGTTTCTTTACGTGGCATTGAAATTGACCCTCTCAAGATCATGGCTATCACAGATATGCCCGCACCCACCAATATATCAGAATTACGAAGTTTACAAGGTAAGCTTCAAGCTATTCGCCGCTTCATCGACAAGTTGGCAGACAAAACTGGACCCTTTCTTAAGCTTCTTAAGAAAGATGTCTCTTTTCATTGGGACGACGAATGCCAAGAAGCATTTGAACTCCTTAAGCAATATCTCCTCAAACCTCCGAGTGCTTTCCCCACCTAGATCTGATCGTCCTTTTATCTTGTACATTTTTGCTTCTGATTCTGCCTTAGGAGCTATGTTAGCTCAGCTTGATGATGAGAAGAAAGAACGTGCTAATTATTACATCAGCAGAACCTTAATCAGTTATGAAACTCGTTATACCATATTAGAGAAATTATGCCTAGCAGTCGTATTTTCTACACAAAAACTATGACATTATATGCTTAGTCAGAAAACGTATGTTATTGCCAAATTCGACCCTTTGCGATATCTCATGAGTCGACCATATTTATCTGGTCGCACAACCAAGTGGGTTCTTGCGTTAAGCGAATTTGAACTCACCTTCATAGGACAGAAGTCTGTTAAGGGTCAAATCATAGCAGATCAATTAGCTGCTGCACCCTTAGAATCTACTCATCCCCTCATCATTGAGTTTCTTGATGAATGCCTTAAACTAGAGGCAGACCATTCGGAGCAATGGTCCCTATACTTTGACGGAGCCCGATGCATGAGTGGGGCTAGTGCGGGTATTATTTTAATATCTCCGCAAAAACATCTTATACCTCTGTCCTTCAAATTAACATTTGCTTGCACCAATAACACTACTGAATATGAAGCTCTTATCCTTGGATTACGAGCTACCTTGGCATTGAAAATTAAAATTTTATTGGTTTTCGGTGACTCCCAACTTGTCATAAATCAAATCAATGATGTTTATCAGACCCAGAGATGATAAATTACGCCCATATAAAGCATATGTTTTGCAGTTATTATCCTTGTTTGATCAAGTTACTTTGGAAGCTATTCCTCGAACTAGCAATCGTGCGGCTGACGCTATGGCTACAGCTGCATCTCTTTTACCCTTGGAGTTAGACGATGAATATGCTACCATCATTATTCGTCGACTCCAGGAACCTACTTCAAGCAAATCATGCTTAGAACCTTTGGATGTGTTTCTCATCAATGAAACAACTCTTGAACCATGGTATATTGATATATTTAATTTTTTGTAGAAAGGAACCTTCCCTGATGGTTGTACTAGCAACCAGCGTAGGTTATTACGTAGACAAGCAAGTCGCTTTGTGATTATTGGTAATACCTTGTAGAGAAGATCTTTTGAAGGCATCTTATTGAGATGTTTGAATCTAGAAGAATCTAGATCAGCTTTGAATGAAGCCCACAATGGATCTTGTGGGGGACATTTTAGTGGTAGCGCCATTGCTAAGAAACTCCTTCGGATAGGATATTTTTGGCCTACCATGGAAACTGATGCACATAATTATGTGCGACATTGCGACAAGTGCCAAAACACGCTGACCTTGTCCATGCGCCTGCACAAGAACTGCAGGCTATTTCATCTCCTTGGCCCTTTTCAAAATGGGGCCTAGACATCATTGGAAAAATCAACCCTGTGTCATCCGATGGACACAAATTCATCATAACCGCCACTTGAGTATTTCACGAAGTGGGTTGAAGCTATGCCATTAGCTTCTTGCACTGGAACACAAGTTTCCAAGTTTATTTTTAATCAAATTATTTGTAGGTTTGGAATTCTTGCCAATCTCATTTCCGATAATGGAACTTGTTTCAAAAATAAAGATGTCAAGAAATTATGTCAAAAATATAAAATTCAACATCGTTGGTCCACTCCCTATTATCCTCGGGGTAATGGTCAAGCGAGAGCATCTAATAAAACCTTAATCAAAATTCTCAAAAAATTGGTCAATAAATCCGGTCGAGATTGGCACATTCGGTTATATCCTGCTTTGTGGGCCTATCGAACTAGTGTTCGAACCCCCACCGAAACTTCACCTTTTGTCTTGGTTTATGGTGCTTGAAGCCATTTTTCCCTTTGAACTAGAAGTTCCTTCTTTAGCTCTACTACTTCAAGATACTGAAGTAGGGGATGAATATCATGCTGGCAGATTTAGTCAGCTAGAACTTCTCGATGAAAAGTGCATCAATGCTTTGGAGCATCTTCGCGCCTACCAAAACAAGCTTAAGAGAGCATATCTTAAGAAAGTTCATCCTCGATCCTTTGAGATCGGTGACCTTGTCTTAAAAGAAAATAAAAAAAATACTAATGCAACTAAAAACCTTAAAGGTAAATTTGAGCCCAACTGGCTTGGACCATATGTCATCACCTTGCTAAATTTGGATCAGGAGCATACAAATTATCTACCTTGGATGGTAAAGAACTTAAAGAACCTATGAACATTATGCATCTTAAACGTTACTATGCATAAAAATTGGTCATTTCATCATTGTATATATTTGTTTTGCCTATTATTTCCTTTTAGTCACTTATTTAAAACATTTCAAAAAACAATTATCTTGTATTTCTTTCAATTCATAACTTAAAATTAAAAACATCCAAATCATCAAAATCTTCAAAAACATCTTTTATTTTTGTACCTCTCAAATTGTGAAGTATTGCAGTTATATTTTCAGTTATTTTGGATAAATTAGCATTTATTTGGAATCCCGCACTTTCACATTCACATGTATAAATATCTTGATTTTATTTGGTATGATTATTCATCTCTCTTATATCAAAGTCCACAGTTGAATTAAATAAAGTTTTGAGCATAGAGAATTGATCTTGTTATTTACTTGAACTAAGTATATCTTTTCACATTAAAATGATTTCATTGCAAATTCGATATGATGCTACATAGTAGAAATGGTTTCCTGAGCGAAAAGTTTCCCCTGCTATCCTATCATGCACATGGTCTAGAATCTTTGAGAATTGACAAAAGGACAAGCTCACCCCTACCCAGAATAAAAATCCCTTGCTCTACAGCTAATCCGAGCAAGTATCCCTAGCATAGAAAGCAAAGAAAAGTTCAAGAAAAAGAGAAAAAGAAAAATGTTATTTTGTATCATCACGACAATATTTCAGCATTATCTCAAAAATCAAGCAAAAATACAAAAGTACAAAAAAAAAAAAGAGAAAAGAAAGAGAAACGCAAAAGCAAAATGCAATAAAATCCTTTCCCTACCCCTTGAAAAGAAAAGAAGGGTGAATGAGCTTGAATCCCTGGAATTCTCAATTATTCGAAAACTGTGAGGTAAGCCCCATAACAGGTGGTTTGTGCCCAACCCGCTTGGCCTTGGGTAATCCCTAGCGTGGCGATATGTCCGTCACATTAGCGACCTTCTTTTGTACAGACCTCTGTCAGCTTATGGATTAGCTAGCTCTTGATAAACCTAACTTACATAGTAGTCTAGTACGGTTACATGCATATAAATCATGGTCAACGAACATTCATTTGGTCAAGGCAAATTACTTGTATCAAATTATCTTGCTCAAAATTGGTGAATGAACAATACAATCGCACACACATTTGTATTTGAGAGATTTTGTATCATTATGATAAATCAAGATCGGTAATGAATTCACATTTGCACATGAGGATTCCTTATAAATCTACATTTCTCTTTGAGATAATTTAAAATATTTCTGTAACTCTTTTCGGAATAATTTTATCCTTTTATTTCAGAATTCTTGTTTTCTATAAGAGCAATTACATACATCTTCTCACAAAATCTTAAAAATAATTTCAAACAAAATTTTCATATTATTATTTTTCTATTTATCAAAGGTCAAAAAAAATTCATCTTGCAATAAAACCAACAATCTATTTTCTTCTTTGGATTTCGCGATGATGGTATAAGTCTATACCTATAATTCTATGCCTAGCGCAAACCATTGTTCTAATTTTCTTTTCCATTTATTTTAAAACAAATTCATCAAAACATATGACTTGCATCATTATGTTACACAATTATGCTTTACAAACAAACGAACACCTATTCTATTTCATGTCATTATGTTCAAAATTCAATATTGCAACCATGGTATAAATTCTAAGGAATTGTTCAAAATTTTATCACACTTAGGAATTTATGCCTAGCAAAATCATATTTTCATATCTCATGCATACTATTTTTATGAAAATCTGAAAACAAATCATCAAACCATCATTATCTCCATCATTACAACACAAAGTCTTAAGGCAGTCTCTTAAGCACTCTTTTACTTTTAACAATATTTCTATACTGGGATTAGCTTGACGACCGAGTGAGCGGCGACTCCATGAAATGGTCTATAATAGCGACAATGTCCTTTGAAATTATTGTTAGAAGTCCCTTTTATTTTTTATCAAATCACACCACCACCACCAATTGTTTACATCAGACTCTTTCATTTAAAATCTTACAGCATGACATCAAATTATAATATTTCAAACACGACATAATTACATGAATCCTCAATCAAATAAGCAAACAATTCAAACATTAAAGCATCATAAAAAAATATGAACAAGTCATATCATCAGAAACAAGATCATATATATCCAAAAATTATATACATCATATCAAAAATGGATTGGTATGCCACAATCTATACTCCGGCATACTCAATCCTCTCAACAATCTCTACAAAATCTATAGTCCATAGACACCTAGCCTCGAGAAGCCCTCGAGCTCTCAGCCTCATCTCCTCCCCCACCCTGACATGGAGGAGGTGGTCCCATAGAGGTCCGGGCTGTATCTCGGGTCCTCGTCGTCGATCGTGAGGATGTCCTCGATGATCCCATCATGATCGGCTCTGCAATAGGGGTTGGCAGTGGTACCCTCTGGTTCTCTGGAACCATGTGATAGTATAACCCCTGGTAGAATGCGGTCTGAGCAATAGACCATGATAGATCATCCCTGCTCACCCCTCCACCCCAAGCTCTGAGCCGTGTAGCCTCATCCTGCAATGTCTGCACCTGAGCCCGAAGGCGGGCAACCTCAGCCCGGAGAGCCGTTGTCTCATTGCTCTCCCCTGTGTCAACACCCTTGCCCTTATCAGGCGATGGTGGTCTCTCTCCCTACTATGAAGGGAGCCTCTCCTCCCTCCGTTCTATCTCTTGTAGCCTTTGTGGAGCCCGTGCCATCCTCTAGCATCTCTCTTGTGGGATCCATCGCTGCTCTCTTCCTTCGTGCCCCCACACTGCCTCAATAGCAGCCTGCCATCGTCTCCCCATCTGGTGCACCACAGCGTGTATTGGACCCTGCGCCCTCGTCATCCGAGGAGGGCGGATGCCTACGTACCAGGCATCGTAGCCATCCGCAACCCCGACATCATCACCATCCACTGGCTGGATGGGGGCATCGTCCACGTCCTGACTCCAGAATCGCTGCATATCTGGAGCCCCGCTCAGTGTAGTATTATCTCGAATAGTCTAGGAGTACTCGTAATCCCTGAGAGAAGGGATCCCCTACTGTAGACCGAACTATCATAGTACTCGGTCATAGCGGTGGAGCTCTACCTCTCCCCGCTCCATCCTCACCCGAGCAGACTCGCTCCGATGCGAGCCAGCTCCTGCCCATCCTCTGCCCACCCGGGGTGCTCTCACCATGGCCTCCAGGTGATCTGGTCTGGGATGAGGTCATCTAGCAACCTCTGTGACATCGATAGATCTATCCATCGCTGTGACCCCTCTCGTAGCCACCAATAGAAAACTCGGGGCCTCTCCCGGTCAACCCCTATCAATGGGAGCCCTACCGGCCTCCGCACCGCAATGTGCTCCCAGCACCAAACCTGTAGCAACGATGTCAAGACCAGACATCGACCTCCCTTGTATACGACCCCATGCAGGATCCTATACAAGCGGCAAAGAACAAAGCTTCCCCATGCAAATCTGTACCCGTGGTCTCTCATGTCACAGACTATGTCTGAGAGCACCCACGGTAGTCTGCATCCGCTTTGGTGGCACAACAATAAGCCACCGACAACTCCTACCAAAACCCGAGTCAGCCTAGATGCCCCAGGCATCTGCCTCAAAGACTCGATGTTCACTCCGCCCTTCTCCAGGGTGAAGCTCGGGTCTCCAGTGAGCCTCATCATCGCTTGGCCCTGATTGGCCGTAGGCGTCATCAGCCATCCCTGTATGGGGATCCTCATGATCCTCCATACGTCCTCTAGAGTGGGAGCCATCTCCCCTATCGGTAACTGGAAGCAGGACGACCCCGGATACCACCTCTCTACTAGGGCTGTCAGTAGCCCTATGTCAGTCGGTACTTGTGGCATCTCTGCCACATGTTGTAGACCGACCTGTCCAAGTCGGTCATGCTCTGCCTGGTCAAGCGTGGCTATGTCATCTCTTAGCCCACCGTATTTCCATTCCCGGCTCTTTAGTAATCCCTTCTACAAAATAAACAATAAAACAACAAAATCATTAATCAACCAATCATTAACATCAAATTAAACAACTTAAAATCAAGTTTAAAATGATATCGTCCACCATTGGATGATATCGTCCCCAATTGGGCAAAATCATCCTTTGTGAGGATGAAATCGTCTCCGATTTTGCAACTTGGGAATCACCCCTTGTTGGACGAAATCGCCCCTAATTCGTCGATTTCGCCGTCAGACGAAATCGACGCTCTAGGGACGATTTCGACGAAATCGGGACGATTTTGTCCCGACGACGTCGACGGCCTAAAAACGGCCACGATGCCCCAAACAATCAAATTTAAATAAAAAAAACTTGCACAAAGTTACATTAAACCTAATCTACTAGGATTAGATCCTTACCCGTAGCCCGCGCCAGACCTCTGTCGCTCTATGCGTTGTCTCCACCATTTTTCTTCTCTGTAGAACTCTGGAACAGTAAAAGTGAATAGTACAAATGAATTAGGGTTTTCCCTATTTTCTTTAATTTATTTAAAAATCAGCATTTTAAATTTTATTTTTGCTTTTTCGCGTTTTTACCTCAAACGTTCGATTTGGGTAAAAACACGGAGGGGGCACCATAGTCAGCATTCGTACGATTCGACCAAGAATCGTCGTCTAAAAAATTGAGTATATTTTTGCTTTCTCGTAAAACGGGAAAAACTCGTCTTTAACGCATTTTCTTCAGAAAATTCGCTAAAGAGGGGGCAAAATGTAGCACCCTAAAATTGGCACGGTTAAAACATTAGTAAAAAGATAAAATATTAAAATTTGAATTTCAACCCCAAACTGCCCGTTAAACCGCCTTTTACCCGCTTTCCCCATTTTTCGTGCCATTTTTAGGATTTGTTTTGACCGTTGGACGATATCATCGTAGATTAGACGAAATCGTCCCCGATCTGACGAATTCGTCTGGAACAGAACGTCCAGACGATTTCGTCCCAAAACCGAATTTTCATAATTAGCTTCTATTTCAACAGCCTCTCCAACTCGGGCAGAAGCGTGTCTGCATAGTTGGAGATTTCCCTGTTGGAGATCTCCCAGATTGGGATGATCCCCAACCTCCCAAACCTCTTCCTAATCCTATATAAACTAGGATTTTTCTAGTTTATCCCCCTTGATTCCCCCTGGCTGATTCTCCCTGAACCCCCAACCCCTTTGTTGACAGGATTTCATTGCAGAGTTAGCTCCTTATTCCCTCGCATTATTGCTTGCATTTGGTATTTTTGCATTTTTTATTGCAGGAACTCTACTATTTTTCAGTCGAAGCTAGCTTGGATCGTCGCGGACGATCTCGGACGATTTCGGACGATCTCGTACGATTGGAGGCGATCCTGATTGTAGTCCAGATTGAGGGCAACCCGAGTTTAGAGTTTGCATTTTCTTAGCTTTTCTGCATTTTTCATATCATATCTCTGCACTGTTTTAAGTTATTATGTTTTATGCATCTTGGAGTTCACCTCATTTAACATAATTGCATGATAAAGTTAAAATCAATCATTAAATCTACTGCATTTCCTTATTTATCATTAGAATCTATTATTTAGGCATGTTTGCTGTTATTTCTACCATTACCCCTTGCTTCTGCATTTGCATATTTGGTATTTTGCATCTGTTTTTGTGATTGCAGGTTTCTGACGAATTCGTCTGACGAATTCATCAGATTTCAGACGATTCTGTCTGATTTCAGATGACCTTCTGTGATTTGGGATGATCCCGAGAAATATCAGATGATAATGTACAAACTGAGATGATCTGAACTGCTACAAGACTCAGAATCTCCATCAGACATCCGGGATCAGGTATGATACCTTCTGGTTAGCATATTCTCTGTTATTTGCATCTATTTCTATTTTTTGTATTCATTGAAATTAGCATTGGCATATAGAATAGTTTAGATTCATATCGGCCAAACCTAGGAGTTGAATGATCAAGCATAAAAATGAACACATCAAACACACTCTCAACCTAGGCGTGGAAACTGCCATTCAAAAGTTTCCTGGTGAACCCACCATCCATCAAAAATTCACCCTTATACACCTCCCCCGAGAGGCGGGACCTTCAAAGGGCCTCTCAGTCCGAGGTATTGTCCCATCCTTTTCACATCCCCCTTTCGGGCACGGATCCTATAGCCTGAAGGTAAGGGTGCAAAAAATTTGGAGCGATACAACATTATATAATGATGTTTGCATATTCTGAAATGACAAAGTGCATATACTCTGTTTTACTATTTTTTATTGCAATTTCACCTATTTTTTAGTTAATTAATCAGTAGTATTATAGAAATTCAGAACTTGTTGAATATATGATGCTTAGTAATATTGTGTTCCTCTCTTTAAACTAATTCAAATAGAAAAAAGTGCCAAGAACTTGTCCACTGTAGCTGACTGTGCAGGAAAACAGGATGTAACTATGACAGTTCCAGCCAGCTGTACATATATAGTAGGGTTTGGAATCAGTCACTCCAGCATGTGCCACCAATACAGAAGGGTGTACAAGATAAGGGAAAAGTCAAAAAGTTACTCCCTATGCATTTGGAGCACAGATCAACAACGAATAGTCACCTGCCTGTTATTCCAAAGTAGTGCAGGAATAAGCGACGTAGGAATAGGGAATAGCGTAGGAACAACAAAAAATGGTCAAAATGCACCAAAAACATGGAAATCATGATTGGAAATTGACCAAGTAGTTATTCCACCCTATTTGGACTCCGTTCCTTCACCATAGACGGACCAGCTAGATAAAGGTTGAAAAATTATAACCCTGCATTCCAGGAAATTGTTTTGTAAACAGTTGGAAATCCCTAAAACTTAGCAACAGATGTATCAAATTTGACTTATAAATAAATCTCCCAGCACGGTTGAGCATAATATAGATAATATATATAATTAGAAATAGTCATTAGCAAAAGTAAGCAGAAAATTTAGACTTTGTAAGCATTACAGTAAATTGTAGATTTTTCCTACATTACTGTAATGCAGTTGCAGATGGAATAAAAGGTGCATTTTTTAGATCTTATTTGCATGTGATGGTTTATAGTGCACATTTCATTTACTTGATATAATTTTTCACCATATTCTAGTTCTAGAAGCAAGGGCCCACTTACAGGATCAGAGGAAGGGCAGCTTAGTGACAGGAAAATCTTGTTGATTTTTTGCTGTAGCAGAACAACAAAACTCTGTCAACAATTATTTACAACATTAGTTTCATTTCAGGATTACACCATTGTATCTATAATAGGTTCAATCATGTGTTATAATAGTATTTAGCATTTGACCTGTAATAGCATCATTTCTAGCATTTTTTGCAATTTCCAGAATTACATCATTTTTAGCATTTTTTTGCAATTTCCAAAATTATGTTTTACTGCAATAAACATTAATTTGGTTCCACTTATGTTCAGATCATTGTGAGTTTTATCATTGGTTAATTTCTACAAGTGTGTGTGTGAATTTCCATTTTGTAGTTTACTTTTCTGTAATTTGCTTTGTGGTCAATTTAGCAGCATTTTATTTCTTGTCAATTTCAGATTTTGTAGTTTCATTTTCCTGTAGTTTAAATTTAGTTTTAGCTTCTACAATTTAATTTCCTTTGTAAGACACTAAGAAGATACACCAAACCCCCCAAAAACACTAACTGATCCATCAATAAAAATTTGTTCTTGGATAAATTGAACCTGCAACTATGACACCTCCTATCGTATATAGCCTTTGGACACTGCCTTGGACTGACATATAATTACTAAATAATGAATGATCAACGACCCTCATAATTTTTTGCACCATTTCTAGGGAACAAACGGTGTTGTTAGGAAAAGTGAAACAGGTCAAGAATTGTGTTACAATTTTTGAAATACTGCATTTCAGTTTATTTAGTGAATAGGCATGAATGCATAGGCCAAGAGACGAAAGAGGAAGGTTTATCAGAACTAGTTCTGAACCACCAAGGCATTCTTCATGATCAGATGAAGAATTTTCTAAGCAAGAAATACCTTCTTCACCAACTGAAGATTTGGAAATATTAGAACAAGAGTTGTTTGCAACACTTTCTGCTAAACATTCCCTTAAGCCTGAACCATCCTTATCAAACTCAAGAAAGAAAACAACTATGGTAGCAGCACCACCACCACTAGGTGGGTATGCTGATGATCCTCCTAAGACTTTTGAATACCCCATATGGTTGGATCCAGCTCTAGATGCTCCCATGAAAACTATTTCTCCATCCATATTGCCAATTTTTAGGGGAACTGTTTTAGAAGATCCTAATCAATTTTTTTTTTAATTCAAAGTGTTATGTCAAACTTATGACTACATAAATGATAATCAAAAATTGAAATTGTTTCCTTCCATGCTTAAGGATGCTGATCTTTGATGGTTTTTGAGTAATATTGAACCTAATTCAATCCATACTTGGGATGACATGGAGACTTTATTCTTACATAAATATCAGGATTACTGTAGAGTACAAAATAGGAAAGATGAGTTGTTTCGGATCAAGTAAGAAGAAGATGAGAGTTTAGAGGATTATCTTGATCACTTTGCCTTTGTCCAAAAGAGATGTGGTCCTGTAGAACCTAATTTCTTAAAGCCTATCTTCTTAAGAGGATTGCAGGATGAATCTAGGGAAGTGTTAGATTTAATGGGAAAAGGAGACATAGATCAACTTGACCTTGAAGATATTTTGGAGTTATGTAGAAATTATTCCCGCACTCACCAATGAAGAAAGAAATGAAATTCTGGAAATAATGACATAAAGGAGTTGATGGAGGAAATGGCTAATTTAAAAATTGTTATCCTTGTTCAACATAATTCTGCATTAGGTGAGAGAAACACAAAACCCAATTCTACACCACCTTTGGTAATTTATTACCTGAGATGCAGGAATAAGCATGCTTTGCAGGATTGCCCTTTAAAAATGACTTTTATTTGTGGAATTTGTTCCAAGGAACATTCAACAGATAGATGTCCTTTGTTGCCTCATCTAAAATCTGTTTTAGGCACCCAAACAGAAGAACTTAATTCTATTGGGCAGAGATCTAGTGGTGGCTATACACAATATCCCAATGTTCCTCGGTTTCCAAATTGGGGACAATCTCCTTGGAATATGAACATGCCATGGGGACATGCAGAAGTCCCTGCACAACCTTGGAACCAACCTTGGACAACTCCTCCAGATTGGTCACATTTTGTGTGGATGAACCCACCTTGGCATACAATTCATCCATAATGGACACAGCAAGGACAGAGATGGGGACAAAAATATCAACCATACCAAGGACAACAAAGGTATCAAGGGCAAGCTCAAAACTTGCTGCCTTCTCCTAATACAAATTTTTAGGGAAGAACACAACATCAACAAACACAACCAGTGAAACAACCTCCACTACCATATCAGCCTATAACTAACCCAAATAATACTAGACAAACAACCCCTATTTATGAGGCTGAGTCTGAAGACTTTGCTATAGTTCATGTACTTGACTGTAGTAACATCCAGCTACGTTCAGGGAAGGTTTTACATGAACCTGTTCCACCCACCATTGAAGAAATTAGTGAGAAACAAGAACCTCCAAATCAAGAGATAGTGCAACAAAAACAAAAAGAAGAAGTAACAAAAAAAATGCAATAATCTTCTCCAGTAGCATTACCATACCCTAAAAGGTTTGATCATATTGATACTGCCCCTAAATCAAAATTAGTGACAGAACTTAAAAAGATGTCAATTTCTCTCCCTTTGTTGCAAGCAATAAGGGATGTGCATTTAATCAAAAAGACTATTCAGGAGTTATGTATCAAGAAACCTAGTAAAAATAAGGCCTTTCCTAAAACTATTCATGTAGAAGGAAAATTAGCTGATTTATTGTCTGGGAAACTAGTTCCTCCCAAATATAGTGACCCAGATAATCCAATAGTTACAATTACTATTGGATTAATGCAAATTCCTAATGTGCTAATTGATCTTGGATCTATAATTAATGTCATGACTAAGGACACAATGCAAATACTGTAGCTCAAAAATCTCAGTCCTACCACCACAATTTTAGAAATGGCAAATAGGTCAGTTGCTAAACCAGAAGGTATCCTAGAAGATATAGCTATTAAAGTCTCTTCTTGGGAATATCCTATAGAATTCTTAGTGTTTTAGCATAGAAATTCAGTCAATGGATACCCTATCATTCTAGGACGACCTTGGATGGCTACTGTAGCTGCTTTTATACACTATAGGTCAGGGGAAATGACCATTTCTAATGGTGTTGACCTGAAGAAAATTTCTTTGTATCCACCAGCTCAACCATCAACTAAATTTTTTGGATAAATTTGGTATCCTGAATCTGATGAATAACAAGAAACCATTGCCACCTTGGATATAGTTTTAGTAAAGTAACATATTGAGGAAATCACTACACCAGAAAGAGAAATATTCAAGAATGAAACTATCCTAATTGAAACATTACAATCAGAAGGACTAACTGATGATCAAATTCTTGTTCATCGGTTGTTGTGGCAAGAGGAGGAACAAAATTCAGAACTTTTGTCATCCATGCCTAGTCAGGAAAGATCATTCATACTACCACATGGATGGCATCATCATCTCCTTAACACCTTCAAATGTGGCAAGAGGAGGAACAAAATTTAGAACTTCTATCATCCATGCCTAGTTAGGAAATATCATTCATACTACCACATGGATGGCATCATCATCTCCTTAACACCTTCAAATTTCCTCTGATTCCATCAGGTATCATCTTTGAGATAGATTCTAGAGTATTTCATACTCTACAACCACATCATTTTCAATTAAATGCATTAATCAGTAACTATGAAGCAGCTAGTTCTATACATCCATGGATCAAACAAATTGAAATACAACCAGATAAATTTCTAAACATTAATAGCTGGCTAACTGAAGACCAAGAAACCATATTGTTTGCAGTCTTACAGAAACGTGTTCAAGATTTTGCATGGAACTATAAGGACATGCCAAGCATTCATCCTGAGGTATGTACACATAGAATATACACAGAAGATGTAAAACCAGTAAGGCAAACTCAGAGATGCTTGAATCCTACTTTAAAGGAGATTGTGAAAGAGGAAATTGAAAACTCTTAGATGTTGGATTCATTTATCCAATTTTAGACAGTAAGTGGGTTTCACCACTGGTCATTTTTCCAAAGAAAAATGGTAAAATGAGAGTATGTGTGGACTATAGGGAGTTAAATAAGGTCACACATAAGGATCATTTCCCATTACCATTCATAGACCAAGTATTGGATACCCTTGCTGGAAAGAAATTTTTCTATTTTCTTGATGGTTTCAGCGGGTATAACCAGATACAAGTTGCACAAGAAGATCAAGAAAAGACTACCTTTACATGTCCTTTGGGAACCTTTGCTTACAAGGTTTTACCCTTTGGGTTATGTAATTCTCCAGCAACATTTTAGAGAGCTGTTTTAGCAATTTTTTATGATTTAACAAGTAAAAGTGTTGAAATTTATATGGATGACTTCACAGTATTTGGAGATAGTTTTGAATATGCATTAGAACAACTTGAAAAAGTGTTGATTCGCTATGAAACATACCACCTTTCTCTTAATCCTGAGAAATGCTTCTTAATGATGGAGGAAGGAATTGTTCTTGGACATCATATCTCTTCTTATGGAATCAAGGTTGATCCTAAGAAGGTTGAAGTAATCAAAAACCTCCCTCCTCCACAAACTCAAACTGATGTATGCAGTTTCTTAGGGCACATTGGTTTTTATTGTAGATTCATTGCTAACTTCAGTACCATAGCAAATCCTATGTTTGCATTACTCATGAAAGATTCTGAATTTATTTGGTCTTCTGAATGTCAAAATTCTTTTGAAGACTTAAAGGAGAAATTAACCACTCCACCTATGCTAAGAGGTCCTAATTGGGAGTTACCTTTTCATATTCAAACCGATGCTTCCAATACTGCTATTGGAGTTGTGTTAGGATAGATTGAAAATGGGGAACATTCTGCTATTTATTATATCAATAAAAACTTGACAGGAGCTGAGAAAAACTACACTACCATTGAAAAATAATTCTTGGCTATAGTCTATGCTATTAACAAATTTTGACACTATATCACAAGGTACCAAGTATTCATCCATACGGATCATGCTGCAATCAAATATTTGATGAATAAACCATTTTTTAGTGTAAGAATTATTCATTGGTTGATTCTGTTGCAGGAATTTGATGTTACCATAGTGAACAAACCTGGGAAATCTAATGTAGTCACAAATTTCTTGTCAAGAATACCAAATGCAGATACAGGAGAAGTGGTGGAAGATACCTTTCTAGATGAAAAGTTGTTTGTTGTCTCTATACAATCTCCATGGTTTGCATACATAGCTAATTACTTAGCTACAGGGAATATTCCTCTTCACTTTACCCCTAAACAAAAGAAACAGTTAATCAAGCAAAGCTCTTCTTTTAAATGGATAGAAGGATTATTGTTTAAATGCAGTCCTGATCATGTTTTACGTAGGTGTATCCGCGAGGATGAAGTATATGATATCCTACGAGCATGCCATGATGAACCATCAGAAGGGCATTATTCAGTCAAAAGCACTATTAGCAAAATTTTGGGAACCAGATACTATCGGCCATCTTTGCAAAAATATGTAAAAAGGTACATTAGACATTGTGATGCCTACCAGCGAATGGGAAAACCCACCTTTACTAATGAAATTCCACTACAACCTCAAATAGAAATAGAACCATTTGAAAGAGGGGGTTTAGATTTTGTAGGACCCATTAATCCCCCTTCCCAAGGTAAAGTGCACATCTTGGTATGTACTGATTATGTTACCAAATGGGTAGAAGCTCGTGCCTTTAAACATGCTAGAGAAGAAAAAGTTACTGATTTTCTGTATTCACAAATTTTTCTATGATTTGGAGCCCCACAATCCATCACCACAGATCAAGGACCCCAATTTACTTCAAAAGTTATTGAAGCCTTCACTCAACTATATCAATTCAAACACAGAAAGTCCTCACCTTATCATCCATAAGCCAATGGCCAAGTTGAAGTGACTAATAGGGAATTAGAATGAATTCTGACCAAAACCATAGCATTCCATAGAAGAAATTGGCTGGACAAGTTACCAGAAGCTATTTGGGCTTATAATACCACTTGGAAATCTACCACTGGATTTACGCCATATGAGTTAGTTTATGGAAAAAAACCTCTTTTTCCTATTGAGTTTGAATTACTAACTCTTCGAACTGCTTTGGAAGTAGGTATTGATCTGTCACAGGTACAAGAAGATTGTATTCTGCAACTTGATACATTGGATGAACTACGCATGGATGCACTACATCAGATAGAGATAATCCAAGCACAATGAAATATGTGGCATGATAGTCACATAAAGCAACAAAAATTTCAATAAGGTGACTGGCCTTGTTGTTTGATTCACAATACAAGGATTTCCCTGGAAAGTTGCAGACCAGATGGCTTGGACCATACCAAATTGAGGAAGTGTTTGACAATGGAGTTGTTCGCCTTACCCCTATTGATGACTCACAACGCAAGTTGTTGGTGAATGGACATCGTCTTCGTATGTACCACAAACCACCCAACAAGGAAGAATTTCTCAAACAAGTGGAAAATTTGGATGTACACATTTGGGAAGAAAACACTTCTTCCATACCGAATTCAGCAGATTGACACAATGTTATTAAAAAAAAAAACAACAAAATAAAAATTTAGGAAGTGAAAACCTCTTTGAAGCGCTCCTGAGTTGGGTTTACATGAAAACCGGTGTTCCGACATGTTTACCTAGTTGTTTTCACTATCATTATTCGGTCTTGTCTCATGACCGTTGTTTCGTCTGTTTTCAGATTGCACCTACCTTAGTTCAAATATTGATTAGCTAGAAATCTCAGCAGGAGCACCCCGAAATGTAGATAAAATGGTTATAACAGGTATGTGTCTTTTTCATTTTTTGAATAATGTAAATCATTAGTATATAGTGTATATATCCTTGATTAGTATAAAAGCATATAAAAATGGGAATAAAAAATGGAAAGTTCTTGTCAGTGTTTCAAAAATGCCTCTGCCTAGTTCTGCCCTAGAATGAAAAAACAAAAGTGCACTAGAATCAAAAAGGCAAGCGCAGGAATAAACTGTTTATATTCCAAAGTGCAGGAATGATCCATCAAGCGCAGGAATAAACTGTTTATATTCCAGAGCACAGGAATGATTCACCAAGCGCAGGAATAAGCTATTTATGCTTTAGGTGCAGGAACGAGCTATGTATAAATGCTAGAATAACTTATTAAGCGCAGGAATAAATCACTAAGCATAGGAATGAAGTTTTGTTCAATAAATTCTACGACACATGGCCTGCAGTGATTTAATTGGGTTTGAAAAAGGACAAGTCACGATAGCATGTGATAGCTGGCACCCATAACAAGAATGAGCAAAATTTAGGATTGACAACTTCACGTACGCTGCCACGTTACCTGCCCTGATTACTCTGCAAGTTTCGAAGTAGTTCCTACGCTACTATAATTGTTCCTACTACGATGATTAAAACCCTAAAATCAGATGCATGCTCATACTGTCCACCAATTTATAGATACTATAGAATAGAAGGCAAAAAACTACACCATGGGGGGAAAGAAAATCAGAGCCAAACCTGAAAATATTAGCTACCTGGAAAGTGATCCTGCATCTCTGCAAATATTTACTAATGGAGGATTTCTGCCGTTCCTGCAAAAATTTGATGGCTATTCCGAGGGCTTGGTGGCAGAGTTCGCATGCACATTTCGCAACAACCAAGTGCACATTAATGGGATGACCATCTAGGTAACTCTTGAAATACTCAGCCAAATCACTGAATTACCCCTTCAGGGTTTGCAGATCGTGAAAACTGGGAGAAATATTTTAGTTGACCTAGTTAATTAGTTTAAGGAATAAGGGGATGGAAAGAATGAATTCTTGATGCATAGGAATGTTTGTAAGGGGGTAAAAAAACCTAGTTTACCATCCCCTTGGGATGAATTTGCAATGTGGGTTATGAGATACATCACTTGTGACGGCCAATTTCCTATTGTATCTGGCCCACACCTTCGTATTCTCAACCATTTGTGCCATGGATTAGTAAAACCAGAATATAGGTTCAATATTCCCTTATATCTGTATCAGGAGCTAAAAGCTATGGCCCTAAAATACCAAGTAGGAAATGGAAGCCCTAAACACCATGGGCTCATCAAAATCATTTGCAAGTATCACTTTAGGGGAAACCCTAATAATTTTGACCACTTCTTCTCTCCATGGGTAGAAATAAATGATTCTAACTCTACACTAGAGGAAGAGGAAACAGAGGAAGAATCTGAAGAAAACCCTAATCCAGAGCCCTCTGAGGTCAAAATTTCTCCTCCAAACAGTCTCCCATATTCACGAACTAGAAAATAGCAAGCATCCACATCTGTTTCCTATTTTAAAAGAAAAATTGTAACATTTGCAAAAATTGTACAACCCAACGGAGAAATTGGGAGTTCAAGTGAACATGCATCTGCTCTAGAATCAATAGAAGAACCTGTATTTGCTCCTGAATCAATAGCAACATATGTAGTTGCTCTAGAACACCCAAAAACTACAACTACTAATACATATCTAGGTTCTACAGGGTTAATAAGGTCTGCTAGACTTTAGAAAATTAAAACCTTGCCAGAAACACCAATAAATATCATGGACCCAATCTGTCTATCAAGTGAAGGAGAAGTTAGAACAAAATATGCACAGGAAAAAGACATTGAAACAAAAATGACAGACATAGGGATACAACCAATGGAACTAGATACAACTATGGAATAAATTCCAATCAATCCTGTACGTCCACTAATTGATTATACTGACTCTGATTCTGAGGAGCATTTGAATTCTGATTCTGAACTAGCTAGGATTGATGTGCACACTCTAGTGAATTCTAAGTTTGAGAAATATTATGAGTCTGAGTCTGAAGAAGAAATTGATATCCACACTCAATTGCATTTTATAAAGAGTGTTATTAAAACACAGACCCATTGGATTGAATAGGCTAAAGAAACCATAAAACATAAAGATCAACAAATTTCCTTGCTTCAACAACAAATTCAAGATCTACAGAACAAATTATCTCAACTGGAACATCAATCTATAGAGATAGCAGAGGCATCACCTGATGAATGGGCACAGATCCTATTGGATTTAGCTAAACAATCAGAGGATAACACAACACCTACACAAAGATTACCTATTGGAGAAGAAGCACAAATAGAAATATCTGAAGAAGCTAAAAATGACACTGCCCTTTAGCAGGAAACACAAACACTTTCTATGGAGGAACAAGAGGTTGCAGCTCAACACCAAGTATCCACACTCTCTCCTCTTGTTTCTACTAATCCAATTAGTACAGTTACAATAGAACAAGGAACACAAACAGATTTTCTAGTTGTAACACCAACTATGGAAGTTGGTGTACAAGTAAATATAGTGGCACAAATGCAACCCATTGTAAGGCCCCCAGACACAGTGTCTTTAACTAGGTACAATGAAGACCTAGCATATTGGATGACTCAGTGTCATCAGTTAGAGGGAAATGTTGTCACTTTAAACTCTGAAACAACCAAATTAGAAGAGAAGAACACATAAATTAATATGTTAAAAGCATAGGTGTAGGATGTATGCTAGATTGTAGAATATGCAATACAATGCAAAAGACCACCTAGGTTTTATAACCTCCTACTCAAGGAGAGATACCTTCGCTGGAAAATTATGAGACTTACTTCTAAGCTGCCTCATTAGTTGAAAACTCCTGGAGAGTTTGTGGAGGCATTTTTGTAGAGTCTAGCAGAGCAACAAAACCTGTTATGTGAGTTATTTTTGCATAATTTCTTTTTTCCAACAGAAAGTATGTTTTTGCCTCATATTTATACAGGTGACTTATAGCTGAGAGCCTTCATGTCCACTCTGCAAAATCATATCTATTGGGACATAGAAAATAAATTAACTAAAGAATTGGAATCACAAGCTGTTTTACTTATCAGACCTGCTCCCCTGAATCACAGGGATTGTACAAATGTTCATTATACCTTCATGAGGGATATCAAAATGAAACAACTCTATCTAGGGAACCTTCACAAATGTATAACTCAGTTTTAGATATTTTGTGCAGACTTCTTTGATGATGCTTTGGTAGCTTGTAAAAATATATGGGGTGAGTTATCTATCTCTCTACAAAAAAGGGATCCAATTTCTCCAACTAATTTGTTGTGGTCAAGGAGAAGGGCAGAAGGCATTGTCCAAATTATCTCAAAAATCAAGGAGATTTGGATAGGTCTGAGATACAGGATGTCCATAATTATCACTCCTGTCCCCTACTTCTTTGATACTAACCCACAACCTGATATGCACTTCCAATAGTGGTTTCAGTCCATCAAAGCAGTCAGTGGATTCTATAAAATTGGTGGTGCATTACTCAAATTTCATGAAAGATATCTAGACCTGGATCTGTGTGCCGTTGTAGCTGTACAAAATGCATGAGGGCATGCATTACCATAAGTTGGGGGGGAATGATGAGGCCAGGAATTGCCTCATCCATGAACACTTTTTGATACATTATAACTATTTGACTTACCCTTTTTACTATGATTTTATGTTAATTATGGGAAAAATGCATTATATAATGATGTTTGCATATTCTAAAATGACAAAGTGCATATACTCTGTTTTACTATTTTTTACTGTAATTTCACCTATTTTCTAGTTAATTAATCAGTAGTATTATAGCAATTCAGACCTTGTTGAATATATGATGCTTAGTAATATTGTGTTCCTCTATTTAAACTAATTCAAATGGAAAAAGGTGCCAAGAACTTGTCCACTGTAGCTGACTGTGCAAGAAAATAGGCTGTAACTGTGATAGTTCCAACCAGCTATACATATATAGCAAGGCTTGGAATCAATCACTTCAACATGTGCCACAAATACAAAAGGGTGTACAAGATAATGGAAAAGTCAACAAGTTACTCCCTATGCATTTGGAGCACATATCAACAACGAATAGTCACCTACTTATTATTCCGGAGCAGTGCAGGAATAAGCGGTGTAGGAATAGGGAATAGCGCAGGAACAACAAAAAATGGTCAAAATGCACCAAAAACATGGAAATCATGATTGGAAATTGACCAAGCAGTTAGTCCATCCTATTTGGACTCTGTTCCTTCACCATAGGTGGACCAACTGGGATAAAGGGATAAAGGTTGACAAATTATAACCCTGCATTCTAGGAAACTGTTTGTAAACAGTTGGAAATCCCTAAAACTTAGCAACAAATGTATCAACTTTATCTTATAAATAAAGCTCCCAGCACGGTTGAGCATAATATAGATAATATATATAATTAGAAATAGTCATTAGCAAAAGTAAGCAAAAAATACAGACTTTGTAAGCATTACAGTAAATTGCAGATTTTTCCTGCATTACTGTAATGCAGTTGCAGATGGAATAAAAGGTGCAAATTTTAGATCTTATTTGCATGTGAAGGTTTATAGTGCACATTTCATTTACTTGATATAAATTTTCACCATCTTCTGGTTCTGGAAGCAAGGTCCCACTTATAGGATCAGAGGAAGGGCAGCTTAGTGATAGGAAAATCTTGTTGATTTCTTGTTGTAGTAGAACAACAGAACTCTATCAACAATTATTTGCAACATTAGTTTCATTTCAGGATTGCACCATTGTATATAGAATAGGTTCAATCATGTGTTAGAATAGTATTTAGCATTTGACCTGTAATAGCATCTTCCAAAATTATGTTTTACTGCAATAAACATTAATTTGGTTCCACTTATGTTCAGATCATTGTGAGTTTTATCATTGGTGAATTCCTGCAAGTGTGTGTGTGAATTTCCATTCTGCAGTTTACTTTTCTGCAATTTGCTTTGTGGTCAATTTAGCAGCATTTTATTTCTTGTCAATTTCAGATTTTGTAGTTTCATTTTCCTATAGTTTAAATATAATTTCAGCTTCTGCAATTTAATTTCCTTTGTTAGACACTTGGAAGATACACCAAACCCCCAAAAAATACTAACTGATCCATCAATAAAAACTTGTTCTTGGATAAACTGAACCTGCAACTGTGACACCTCCTATTGTATACAACCTTTGGATACCACCCTGGACTGACATATAATTACTAAATGATGAATGATCAACGACCCTCATCAGAGACGAGTGAGTCAATTTTTGGTAAGGGACAATTGTCTTTCAGATAAGTTTTGTTTAAGTCATGGAAATTAGTGCAAATGCAAACCTCATAAGAGCGTTTTGGTACTGGTACCATGTTAGAGATCCACTCAAGATAATAAATGGGAACTATATAACCTACATTAATGAGCTTTTGGAGCTTTTATTTTATGAGGAGAGCAACGACGGGATGCATACATCAAAAATTTTGTCTGATGTGTTTGGCATATTTGTTTAAGGTGATATTATGAACCACTAGGGAAGGGTCAAGGCCAGGCATATCCTTATAGGACGAGGTAAAGACTCTAACATATTTCTTAAGGAATGTAGTAAATGTGATGTGCTCTTATGGTGAGAGGCTAGCGATAAGTTTGACTATGTGTGGGTTTTTGGGATCATATCCAATGTCAACCTCAATAGTATCTTCCATGAGTATGTGGGAGTCATCTCGAAGTTGGTTAGGGATTGGAATAATATGGAGATCATAGATAGCCTATGGTAGATCAAATTAATCATCTAGGTAGATGCATGTATGGTGAACCCATGGAATGTGGGGTGGGGTGTAAGATGAAGGAGAGTTCATAACACGCAAGACATGGGGTGAAAATAAGAAATCATGCAGCACAAGTGTAGGTGAAACATGTATAAAGTAGAGTATATATGGGTTAGGTGTGTCATCATGAGTCAACTGATGTGTGTACAAAATTAGGGTAAATAGGTTTACATAAACCATGTTAAACTAATCCATCAGGGATGTAGGTGGTGAATATTATGATGATGAAGGCTCAATAACATGTGACCGTTCAAGCAAACTTAGTGGAGGGTGCAATATGACAAGTGGAGAACATGCTCTAGTAATATAGTGATGGAGATATCGATGCATAGGTAGTAATATCGCCAAATGTAGTGGTGATGGTGGAGAAGATATCATGTCATACTATTGTTAGTGAGCATCCATAGATAATGCAACAAATTGGTTAGTTAATTCATCGACATAACATGATGACCTAGTGTCAGAGAAGGGTGTTTCCTAAAAGAAGTAAAAAGGAATAGTAATAATAAAATGAGGATATGAGCTCTCCTCCAAAATATCCATGTCGATATATTCCTCCAACATATGTGTTGTAAGTGGCAAAGGGTGCAAGGAGAGATACAAAATCTCATCCTCAAGTGTGTGAATGGCGGTGAGGCGATAACCTAAGCCAAATTTATATGTAGGTGATTGGATATGAGGATTAATGGGTGTGCATAACCCTTGTTCATAATATCCTAATCCAAATACATGCCAATGGAAATATCAAAGATAGTGCAAAGTGAAATGGGGATTAGACATGTTGTCTAGTGTACCACAAAAGTTGGATTGTGGTTGTGGGGGCACTATAGTCGGGAGTGATGAGTCTAGTCCTGCATAAATAAATTTGGTTTAATTATTGGGATGACCTAATTGTACAATAGTTCCAATGGTCAATAATAAAGTTTAATGGCAATCGTATTCATGCATAGATTGGACAGTAGGATATCATACACGAGAATCACAAACACTATAATATCCTGGGCTAGAGTTTGTCATGAAGATAAATATGTGAGGTGAAATACAAGGTGGTGAATTAAAATCAGAATAGGAGGGTTAGAGCTAAGAATATTCTATTGTGGTAGGAGAGGAGTGTAACTATTGGTCATCAAGTTGAGAAGCTTTTTGTTCTCGATCATGACCTTTAGCTATCGTAGGTGGGACAGGATCATCTGCATGCAGGAATTATGGAGTTGAGTCAATATATGTTGATGCCAGGCTACGAGAATATGTGAATGACCTAGGTCATGGATGAAATGTAAGTGGAGGTGTTTGAGGTGTAGGTAGTATAGGAGGTTCCACAGAGGAATATGGGAGAGATGCAATGGTAGTCCACTATGGGGGTGATGAAGAGGGTGTCAACGCTTGAGGTAAATTTATGGAATATGTGGGTGGCTAGAGGAAATGTGGCAAAAAATGTATGGTAGTTGGATTAGCTTCTATGGTAGTTATTGAAAGTGGTGCGAACACTGAGGTTTATGTCCCTGATGGATATTGTGGTGATGAGGTTGATGTGGATGGAGATTTCAATGCTCCAATATATTAATGAGAAGAAATGTGAAAGAGTTGTATAGAAGATGATGCAGGTCCTAGTGGGAGGTCTATTATGTTGTAGAATTTGAAGGGGTCCTTGTCTGTAGGAACACAGTGAACAAGTCCATCATGGATATATTTGAGGTAGTGGTGTAATATAGAAGGGATTTACTGCATGTCCCTAATCCATGGATGACTGAATAAGATGTTATACTACATCTCATCATAAATGATGTGGAATAGGATATAAATGGTGTGGATACCCAATCAGATAGGTAGGAAAATGGAGCCTACTATGGTTTACATGGAAGAATCGAATTCTCGAAGATCAAGCAATGGGGTAGAAAAATAAATTTGAGGAATATAAATATGGTGTGAGGCTATAGTGGAAATGATGTTGATAGAGAAATTGATATCAAAGAGGATAATCTTGTAGGTGATATCGTTGAGGGTGGCTTGTATGTGAATAGGAAGGTATACTTCTTCATCTATGACTTTAGTAATATCATGATCATAGAAACTAATTTAAGGTTGAAGGTAGCATGGAATGTTTCCCATGAATTTCACAAATGCATTTGTATCATGGGTTTCAAGATCAGTATAATATTGTTCAATGCCTCACAGTGGGGTTGATATTGTTGCAAAAGATCAAATTTGGATAACTTGGAAGGAGCATTATGCAACTGGTGGGTAAGGCTACGATGAATGGTAATAAAATTTTGTAGTGGAGGGGATGTAGTGTTAGAAGTAATGGGATACTATGGAGAAATAAATGGTGCAGGCAGTGAGACCACAAGTGTTTTTTGGCATGAAGGGTACCTATGATTGCGAGTGGTAAGGTTAACCATCCCAACTATGCCATGTGAATGAGGATCTCATTGGATGCTATTAAATTGTCTAGGTGACCCTGTAGGATTAGGTTGAGTTCATTGGGGATTGGTCCCCTTGTGTTCAGGTAGGGGGTTTTGGTAGATCCCCAAGTTCTAATTTTATGGGGAGAGTGGGTTGGAGTCCTGTATGGTACTCCTATCAATGATATTTTGGACAAGACCATGAAAAAAGTGACAAGATTCGATATAGTGACCATGTTATCGATGGTATGCACAAAATGTTTGTTTGATGTATCTTTGAGGCTTGGTTTAATTCAGTTTGAGTGATCATATTTAGAGAAGGTTGATGAATCATGCATAATATAATATCTAGAAAAGGGTTGGTAAAGGCTCAAAGAATGGGGTGATATTGCATTGTGGATCCTGTGGGTGAAGGCCATGAGGCTACTGTGGTTTAGGAGGAAGAGGTGCACTAGTATAGAATTGTTGTTTTTGAGGAGAAGGAGGTCATAGGATGGGTGATGGAGCTAAGATATATTTTACCACATGATTGGCTTGTGGTGGCCTAGGGAAATTTGATTAGGTGAATTTTTGTTAAAGCAAAAATTGGAGTTATATGATGGTTTTTATCTTAGCCTGATTTTTCCTGATTGGACTTTGATGTCCTCAATGACTTTAGCTTGGGCAATGGCATCTTTAGAGGTGCAGTTTTGATGAGTTGCAGGGAAGTGGAGATGTTATTATGATAAATTTTGGAGAAAATTGTAACAAGTTTAACAGTTTGGAGATTGTGATCTAGGTCCTGTATGATAGATCTCCATCAAGAAATAAAATTAGTAATGGGTTCATCATCAACTTTTTGTAGGGTGTAGATGTCTAAGAAGTTTTTTTTATTTTTGATGTTGATAGAGAAATGTTTTAGGAATTAATTGGCCAACCGTTCAAAGGTGTACAAGCTATGGCATGGAAGCATATTGTACCAATCAAGGGCTTGTCCCCCAAGCAAGAGGGAGAAGGTACGTAACATGAGGGTATTGCTACTATGAATCTGGTAGCAAGCTGAACATTAGTTACTAACATGTTCTTGTAGATCCTCTTTACCTTTGTACTTATCAAACTTCAATATATCGAAGTGATAAAGGTAAGGGGGATGGGAAATAAGGGAGTATGGCTTGTTATAGAGTTCATCATAGGTAGGTTTTTGTGATCTGTATATGGCGGTATGAAGGTTTAGCATCTTTACTTTATATTGAAAGAGTTGAAGTTTAGATGTTAAAGGTATGGAGGATGATGCTAAGGTGTGTGGGGCATGAGAGTATGGTATACACTAAATTAACTACTCTTCCTAGTATTTAAAAGGAACGTATTGCAACTGATCTTGGGGATATGGCTATTGAATTACATATGGTATCGTAGCGGGTGGAATACTAGGTTGTAAAATAGGCATATGTTGAGGATAATAATATTGTGGCTGAGGGGTGGGTGGTTGTTGTATAAGTATCTACTGAAGATGGGAATGCTATAATTGTTGGTCTTTAGGAGGCAATGACCAAGTAGGAGGAGGCATAAAGAATGTGGATCCAATAGATAATGGTAAAGGTGTCTGGATAGATGGTGCAAGAGGTGGAATAGATGAGGTATTGAAGGATGGTGCTTACATCTATTCTAAAGGATAAGAAGTAGGAAAACTAAACTAAGTGGAATAGCCTAGTGGAGTAGGAGTGTAGGCTGAAGGTCGTAGACCATAAGTGGGAAGGGGACCTATAGTCTGGATCCTAAATGGAGGAGGAGGAGGTAATATAAAGGTAGAAGTGGATGGAAGTGGAATAGTGATGTGGTAGGATGTATCCCAAGAGGATAGGATGTAGGTGGGAATGATGATGAAGGGGGATGATAAGCTTCTAATGTAGGATCTTGAGAGGGTGAAGTGGTGAACGTGTATACTTCAGGTTGGGTGTAGGTATTCAGTTGCTTTTGTTGGTGTTGAATTGATTGTTTTTGAGGAGGCAACTGTGATATATCCTTAAAGTATGGGAAGAATGATTTTTTGGGAAATTAGTGTTGGTAACTCTTGAGAAGAGTGTTTGTATGATGGTATAAGTGTCTCTTGTTGTTGTTGCAAGGGAGTTTGTTCTTATGGGGTTTGCAATGATGGCACCTGAGTGCCTGGTGTAGAATACAAAGGGTATAAAATTATTCTTACAATAGGGAAAAATGACGTGACCTCAAGATGAGTATGGTTTAACAAAGAGGAGTAATTCTCAAAAAGGGATTGAGATAGACTTTGGAAGAAGGGGTGTGTTAAGGTAGGATAATTAGGTAATATTTCCTCATCAATGGTGAATAAATGAGAGATATGTACTGGAGCTATATAGATAACATAAACATAGAATATAGAGGGTGGATTGGGTGAACAAGAATGGGGAAGAATTGGTTCATCTCCACCAGATGAGGTAGGAATATCATCCAAAGAAGAAATATGTGTGGGTGGTAGAAATGAATCTATGGGTATATCAACTATGAGTGTGTGGACTTCCCTGTAGAAGGAGAGGATAAAGGATATTGACTGGAAGAGGTGAAGAATACCTCCTCTTCAATGTGCACTTGCTTGCATTCTTGACTATGTGTGGTGATAGTCATGGTGTTGTATGTGATGAATGTGGGCTCATAACTACACAAAATATTAAATTTTAGGTTCTATGTATGATTTGCAAGGGGTTGTTGAGTAACCCTATGAAGTTTAACCAATTTTTGGACCTATAAGCAAGATTTGTAGGTCAGGGGGTGAATTGAGACCTGATTCACATGTTGGAGGGTGAATTGATCTCAAACTGTGAATGTGATAAAAGCTAAGTGATGGCAGGTTGTAGATAGCCACGAAATAGAGTGTTGAACCATGAAATGTACTGAAACCAGTTTGATATTATGCAAACAATGTGAAATCGAAATTAGTTCTAAATGCATAAAATAAAATATTTATATGTTTCATGTCTTTTGATGTTAAAAAATATACTTCCTAGAATATATCATAGGCAGTGGGGTGATAACTCTAGAAAGATCAAGAGTTTTGTTGGCACGAAAACTCCTCCAACACCCAAAGGTGCACAGAATGGAATAATGTCACAATAGGAAAATGGTGACTTGTATGGAATGTGTAGTAAAATGATAGCCTATAGGATGGAATCAAGATGCGCTAATGATTCCAACAACCTCTTGCAAGAATATGTGGTAATGTCTAAGACTTGCTACTTGACTAACTAGTATTTTGCTTCACTCTCGACAGAGCTTAGTTAATGAAGATAGTTACCATGTTCACTAATTATGTAAGCCTCATTAACAAAGGTTTCTAGACCTATCCCACTTTGAAGGCTCCTTCCAATGATGAATTCCAAAAGACCAATCTTAAAAGTGGAGTATTTTCTAGTGATGAAATCCATAACACCGCTTCTGTGTGGTTGCTAGGTGTCTAGGGGGTGAGCTGGTGGAGGGTAAAAATCTTAACTAATCAATATCGAATGATGGATTGGGGATGAAATACAATCTCACCATTTGTGTGTACCACATGACTATGTGGTTTTTTGTTGTCTAACAATGATGTATTTGCAAGAAAGCTAACTAGATATCTTTTTAAAATGGAAATCTAGCCCTCGATGTGTTTTTGAAAGCAAAGCTAGATTAAGATGCATTTTTGAAAGAAAGCTAATCCTAGGTGCCTTTTCAGAAAAGAAACTAGGATCTATGCTATGAAGCATGTAAAAAATCAATGTAAATCATGTGAGAAGAGAGATTTGTGGAACTCAAATTTTGAAACATGAACAAAATGTGAGAGATATAATGCAAAAAGAAATTGGAAATACTACACTAATGAAATGGAAAGAAATATGAAAATTGCAATTTACCTAGAGGATTTATGAAAGAAATGGGAATTCCTAATCTAATGATTTACGAAAAGGGATTTTAAATTTGCTTTAGTGAAACATGAGAAAATAGATGTGAAAAATCCTAATCCTAAATGCATGAAACAAATCTGAAATTGATTTTTTTTTTGTGAAAGGAGTTTGAAGTTTCTTTGATGAAATATCCAAATAGAGATTTGAAAAACCTAATGCTAAATGTGACTTTTAGAATGGAAATTTTTAAATGAGATTTGAAAGGAAATTGATGGCATAACACAAAAGAGAAATCTGAAAACTATTTGACATGCGATTTACAAAAATAAATGAAAATGTTCTTTGAAATAAAGCAAACTAAAATTTCTGATCTACATGAAGGTTTTTGAAAGGAAGAATGTGAAACTTATCTAATGCAAGAGATATGACTTCAAAAAGTGACAATTTGCAAAGAGAATGACACAAAATAGAAGCTTATCCTAATGATTTGAGCAAAAATAAATGCAAATATGATTTAAATAAGTAAAGAAAAATCTAAAACAAACTAAGATAAATGATCTGATAAGGAAAAATGCATTGAAAATAAATTCCATATAATGACATGATACATGTTTTAATGAATTTTTCCTTGCACATGAATGAGAGAAATATATACCTTTTAATGGAAATACCTAGTTCCTTTTTCTCTAGATGGATTATTCTGAGTCTCTATTGTAGACCATTTCAATTTTAAGGGTTTTTGAAGTAGGTATGCTCTATTTGTAGGGCAGGGGGTGAATCAGAAATGAATTTACATGTCAAGGTGAGAATCAGGTTTAGGAGCCCAAAACTTCTGTTATGATGACCTGAGGAGCTTTTTAGGGTTTTTAGAGTCTCTGTTCTATCTAGAGTGATACTTGTAGTAGAACAAAAAACATAAAATTATGTTAGATTCACAAAAGACTAGTCTAGCACAACTCTTTGTGGGTGTCCCATTAGGCGTGCCATAATGAAGCGGATAAAAGATGACATTTTATCAGACATAAAACATAAAACAAATGTAATGTTCAAAATGGAAATCTAGCCCTCGATGTGTTTTTGAAAGCAAAGCTAGATTAAGATGCATTTTTGAAAGAAAGCTAATCCTAGGTGCCTTTTCAGAAAAGAAACTAGGATCTATGCTATGAAGCATGTAAAAAATCAATGTAAATCATGTGAGAAGAGAGATTTGTGGAACTCAAATTTTGAAACATGAACAAAATGTGAGAGATATAATGCAAAAAGAAATTGGAAATACTACACTAATGAAATGGAAAGAAATATGAAAATTGCAATTTACCTAGAGGATTTATGAAAGAAATGGGAATTCCTAATCTAATGATTTACGAAAAGGGATTTTAAATTTGCTTTAGTGAAACATGAGAAAATAGATGTGAAAAATCCTAATCCTAAATGCATGAAACAAATCTGAAATTGATTTTTTTTTTGTGAAAGGAGTTTGAAGTTTCTTTGATGAAATATCCAAATAGAGATTTGAAAAACCTAATGCTAAATGTGACTTTTAGAATGGAAATTTTTAAATGATATTTGAAAGGAAATTGATGGCATAACACAAAAGAGAAATCTGAAAACTATTTGACATGCGATTTACAAAAATAAATGAAAATGTTCTTTGAAATAAAGCAAACTAAAATTTCTGATCTACATGAAGGTTTTTGAAAGGAAGAATGTGAAACTTATCTAATGCAAGAGATATGACTTCAAAAAGTGACAATTTGCAAAGAGAATGACACAAAATAGAAGCTTATCCTAATGATTTGAGCAAAAATAAATGCAAATATGATTTAAATAAGTAAAGAAAAATCTAAAACAAACTAAGATAAATGATCTGATAAGGAAAAATGCATTGAAAATAAATTCCATATAATGACATGATACATGTTTTAATGAATTTTTCCTTGCACATGAATGAGAGAAATATATACCTTTTAAGGGAAATACCTAGTTCCTTTTTCTCTAGATGGATTATTCTGAGTCTCTATTGTAGACCATTTCAATTTTAAGGGTTTTTGAAGTAGGTATGCTCTATTTGTAGGGCAGGGGGTGAATCAGAAATGAATTTACATGTCAAGGTGAGAATCAGGTTTAGGAGCCCAAAACTTCTGTTATGATGACCTGAGGAGCTTTTTAGGGTTTTTAGAGTCTCTGTTCTATCTAGAGTGATACTTGTAGTAGAACAAAAAACATAAAATTATGTTAGATTCACAAAAGACTAGTCTAGCACAACTCTTTGTGGGTGTCCCATCAGGCGTGCCATAATGAAGCGGATAAAAGATGACATTTTATCAGACATAAAACATAAAACAAATGTAATGTTCAAAATGTTTCTTTTTATTCATTCAAACATTCATGGGTTATAAGGGTAATTTTTTTTCAATCTATCTTCATGGATATCAAATACTCTAATATTTTCATTTGAGACTCCTTGGTGAAGGTGGTCTTGCAAACCATTACTAGTTTGTTGGTTGTTGTTGTTTGTGATCTCCTACACCTATTTTTGATGGCCTATAAATGGTGGTTAGATTTTTTAGGGACCTACCTTGGTCAATCCCCTTGTTGATAAAAGATAAATATACCTGAAGGAAAATTATGGTAAACCATGATAGAAATTGATTAAAACACTATAAAATCCTGAAGTAAAGCTTACCTACTGAATTTGTTGAGGTAGATGTGTTGCATGGTCAATTCACATGGTAGGGGGTGAATTGGAGCTCAAATTCATAGGTCAGGGGTGAATTAGACTTATATTGGTTGTGGGACTAAACTTTCTATCTGGATGGATGATATAAGTTGTCCTTTGTTGTTGATACGACATAGAATTGTTAGATGTGATTCTAGACTAATTTTGGTAGAGTTTTTGTATGGTAGCAAAAATAGAGAGAGAGATAGAATAGGATGGGAAGCCCTCTATCTATAGAAAAATATGAGGTTAGTAGAAGGGATTAGATAGACCAACCCTTAGAGTTACTCCATGCTGGAGTTATGTTAGGGTTTGGATAGGTGTCAAACCCTCATTTCTTAGAGAAATATCTCCTCCTCACACATGTGTGAGCAAGAGTTAGAATTAACTAAGGTTTTTTAGATCCTATGTTAGGTTAGGGCTTAGTTAGGGAATTTGCAAATATCCTAACTAACCTCATGTGCACGCATGTGTGGGAGTGTTCTTAGGGCTAATTTGGTTTAGATCCCTAATTAAGCTCACTTAAGTGAAAAAGTGCATTTAATTAAATGTCATTGATGAATTAAATCACTAATGTAATTAGGATTTTAGATAGGGATAAGGTCCCATGAAGGCTAATTAGGTGTAGGGGATGGCTGAAGTTGCCTTAAAGAGGCTAACAGATGGTCTTTCTAATGGGTAGGAGGTGGTTTGGAGGCGTTTTACCTAGTTTTACAGGTTTAGGAGCATACAAATAACTAATATAGCCTATTGATAACTATAGTGGTCTACAATGGCCTATGATAGTCTATGTCAATCTACAAGTGTGTATGTAAATGTGCAATTTTCTAGAAGGGAGCATATGTGACTTTTAGGTGTCTACAATATTATTAGCATTCATTAACATTTTGAAACTAGCTTTGATACTAGATGATGGAGATAATAAAATAAATTAATAGGATAAAATTAAAATATATAAAGCAAAAAATAGAGCAATGAACCCAAAAAAATAGAATTGCAGATATTAATACAAAAACCCCAAATCACTTCCATATTTTTTTCTACATACATGGTTGAGAAATGCCAAACATTTTATAGCCTTAGAAGGATAAACTTGGAGAATTCTAGACACCAAAAAACAGTTACAAAAATTATCTAATCTTATAAAGTTACAAAAATCATTTAATCTTAGAAAAAGTAATAAATCCTAATCTAAACAAAATCATTGAATGATCCATTACAAAACAAATTTTCCATATTTAACAAGATGTGTCGTTGATTCTTGTATATATGCTATAGATACTAAAAATAATGTTGCAAGAACAAAAAACCAACACTTTAAAGATATTATTGTTATTATTAGTATACTTTTAATATTCTAGGAAAAAATATTTAAATATTTCCAACTGAATTGTATGTTTAAGATGATTCATATGAATTTAGTTGGTATTATTTAGCAATACATATGATATAATTGGTTACAAAAAACTATAGGGTATTACCTTACCCTATTGGAATTTATATTTTCTGTAATTAGGCGATGGACAAAGGTTTTGACTACAAAATATTTATAAATTAAAATGTATGAATTATTTTATGCCCTATTTATTTTTAATTTGAATATATAGTTTTATGTTAATTATTCTAATAATTATTTATATTTATTTATTATTTTTATAACTATTATTGTGATAACATTTTATATGTTTTATAAATTAATGAATTGATTTATTTTAAAATTTAAATATATGAAAATATATTATATAAATATTGTGTTTTAATACAATTTAAAAAATAAAAGATAAAATATTAAGTGGTATTAGTTTAATCGGTTAGATTCCTCAACATTTCAAGGAGAATTACCCCACATTCGAATCTTGTCAAACAATAGATGGATAATATCCAAGATTTGTTGTTATACCACTATGTGATGATGATGTAATATGGGTGGGCCATTTCAATCCCATATAACCCATTAAAATAAATAATTAAAAGATAAAATAATGTTTTTTCTTAAAGAAGATAAATTATAACTTGTTTAAAAATATTTTTATCTATATTGTGTTTTGATATAATTTTAAAAGTAAAGGATAAAATAGTATTTTCTCTTAAATAGGATAAAATTCAATTTCTTTGAAATTGTTATTGATTGTTCAAGATATTTTTTTAATTAATGAATTGATATAAAGGGAAAATTCTTGCTCTTAAATGAAATAATACTAAATTAACATTGAGAGATGATATACTATATAAATAGTAAATCTAGTATATATTTATTTATAATTAAGAATATATTTACTCTAATAACCCACTCACCAGGTTGTCAAAACAATAAAGGCAATAAAAAACCATGAGTTTTTTTTTTCAGCTATTCTAAATATAAATGTTTTTTTAACAAACAAAATAACAATAATATTGTTTACATCAGATATCATCCCTTGTATTATGTTCATCTCTTTTTTTACTACAAATAGTTCAACACAAGTACAACATACCACTTTTGGGTTCAATACTGCTGCAGACTATCTCCCAAGTGGACTATATTAGCTAAATGTCATAAAATATACCATTTAGTGGTATCAGTTAACTCATTTATCATCCACATATTCCAACATGAAGACCGAACCATAGTGAGGGTTATCCTCTAGGGCCCATAACACCTATAGTGGAACGCTTTCTTTCCATAACCTCCACACACCGTATCTTTTTGAAAAAGTTGAAGCACTTAGCATAATCATGCCTTTGTGACGAACTAGTATTCCCTTTTTATAGAAGTAACTAGTGCCATTTCCAATCCTAGATCTTTATCTTCATTTCCTAATACCATCGCAACTCATAGAGGCTTATCCCATACCAAATCCTGTGTCCATTCATGGCAAAGTTTGATTAGTATGGAACTTATCACAGTGTTCCTCAGAACCAACTTAGAAAAGTGACCCATACCACTTTTCATTCTTATCTAGCTAAATTTCTTTGAGATCATTCCCTTTAGTCGACGGTTTTCCTGAATTATATATGTGCCTACCCACACTCTAATTTTTCTTGGAAGAATATTTGTTTCAATTTTAGGTCTATTTTTATTTGAACTGATACTTCTTCTAATATTAATGTTATAAAAGGTTTGAGTTGTAGACCAATTGGTTCATCCAAACCCCATAAGGGGGCGAAGGTCCAAGGTTCAAATCTCGGGCCTCGTCGGACTAAACGCTTGTTCCTTTCCTGGTGCTTTTAGCGGCGTAAAAGGTTTAAAATGATTGTGGCATGGTGGTTATAGTGGCGGACTGCATGAAGATCTGTGTGGTGGCTTCTGGGGCGGACAGCGCAGAATACTGTGGTGGCCATAAAAAGCTGGACAGCCTGCACGGATTCGTGGCAGCCTACCGATTCCACCATGTAAATTAAAATAATAATAATAATAATAATAATATTCATGTTCTAAAGAGTATCAAATTCAACTGGTTGTGGTACTCCCTTCTCTAGAAATATCTACATTTTATTACAACATGATGGTTATCTTTTCTAATGAGGTCTATAATATAGTACCATTTAAGGTATCCTTAACACAAGGATCTACTACTCTTATTGCCATTTAATCCCAAAAATCATTTTATTAGAATATTTAAACTTTTTGGGTGTCCACGGTTGTTTATGTATCCCTTCCAGTCTTAGCCTTTCTTAAATTAAAGCATATTCAAAGACGATTGCTACCAACACTAGCAATATTCTTTCTTGCTATGAGGTTGAAAATATTAAACTGATGCTTTTCATTTTTGATAACTTTCATGGGCTTTGCAAAGGTATATCTTTGAGCTAGACCAAATCTAGGTAAACACCCTTTTTAATCACCACCAACTATCTACTCGGAAGATCAAACATCTACAACCCTTTTTGGGTGCTCCTTGCCTTCTCAACCTTTAAAGAAAATATTAGAATTTATAACCAACTATTTAACATGGTTTTATCTATAACATAAATGAAGCATAACAAAGAAATAGAAAAGACATGATAGTGCATTTCAATAGCAATTTACCAAATTACTCAACACACAAGCAATTCATTTTGGTGCATATACACAATTCATCAAGTATTCATTGATAGTCATGATTTTCACATTACAATATATTTTAATATCCATTAATAAATTAAAGACCTCAACACTCAGTTAATTTTTATAAGCACATAGAAAAATTATCAGTTTACAAATTTTTTATCTAGCAAGCCTTATTTCACAATGAACTCTATTGTTGTAGTGCAAAACAACTATATATGTTTCTATCCAGTGCATCTCTATACAACATAATATTTTTTCCCATCTAAATAGGAAATGAATTCAGTGCAAGCCTCAAAGTTTCATTAAATCCTTAGTGGAATTTTCCACTACCAATCCACACATTAATATTCATCATGATGCCCATCATTCTACATCATTCAACACTCTCACTAGAGTTTAGGCTATCCTTCGGGTATCAGATGCAGATCAATTTAAACATGCAACTAACATGCAATCTAATATTTAACTAGAATACACACACAATAATATATTGGGCTTCCCAAATATTCTCACACCAGATATCATAGGTCTTATTTAAAAAAATATATAACAAAGACATTCCACATATTCAATTTACTCTAAACAATTTAGACATTTATATTCCTTTTGCTGCAATCTATACGATGATGTCATAAAATCATATACAAAAATAATTTTAAATTAAATACTTTGCTTTTACTACTACAATCCAGTCCACACTGGTTATCCATTGCACTACAAAAGTATATACAAGCAAACATTACATTATTCAACAGTCCAGTTTTCGAAATAGTAAAACCATATTTTTTTTCATTGATTTTATCTTTTGACATTCATAACAGTGAACTCAGCAACTATTCTATGTCCACACATTTATATGAACACAATTCATCATACATGAAACAATTTACGCAACCAAAAAATTTATATTTTCAACCTACATTTTGTTTCTCATACCAGTGGCTTTATTTTTCTTTCACAAAAGAAATAAAAATTATTTGCACACAGAACAAGATAATTTTTACCAAACTGTTAATTTGCTTTCCTAATTTGCAGATCACATCCAATTTTTGTTCCTGCCCACCAACCGAATGCACTCAACCCTCCATCGTTCTCCTTATTTTTTTTATCTCCTTCCCCCTGTATCCTCTCAACTCAGTTTCTTTAAACCAACATTATGGATTCCCCCCATGTTTTCGTACTCCACATTTTTATTAACAAAAAATAACCATCACGTACTCCCTGCTAATACATAGTTATTTTTTCCATCAACATCAAGTAAAACTCGGTCTTCCAACCCGCCACATTGTCTGCCATCAATGCCTTACGTGTAGCTTCACTTTCCCTTATCCTTTGGTTTTCCACAACCTTATAAGTATTTAAAAGTAAATATGTGAACAAAACAACACATCCACCACACTTTGCTTAATGTTTCTTTTATTGAAAGGTAAGGAATAAAGTAATTATTCTTATTTGTAAAACTCACCTTTCCCTAAAGTAATGACAATAGAAGGATAAATTTTACTCAAATCAAATTAAAGATATTTTTTCCAAGACTAAAACATCTTCTTTACCACTTTTAATCATTCAATTCAATAATAGAGCATTTCATAAATGAGTCATACACACTCATGCATCAATAGCACACAATCACATGACTATTCAAACTAGTGGCTCCCATCATCATCGCCACCTCAAAACATTTCTCATGTATTGCTAGCATGCATTTTTCAAACTAACTCATGTAATAATACACCTAAATGATATGCAAATGTGATTTTCCATGTGCTCATGAGCCAAATCATAATTTCCCTATTTATATTTTCCACTAACTTGCTTCTCTTTATTGACTTTCTCCGACTAACCTACACTCAAAAAATCCATCAACAGTACCTTATCCCACAAGAAAATGTAATTAATAACATATTTTATTCTTTTCATTAATCGTACGAGGAGGGTTATTACATCCTTCCCTACTAGAGGTAAACACAATCCCTATGTTTGAAATTAAGTGAAGCAAAAGAAATGAAACACATGAATGTTCTTTAACTTTTAATTTCATGTAATATCACTAAATCAAAATTCACTTTGCCATTTTATTCCAAATATTACCAACATATTTATCATCATAAAAAATACATAATTTCATTTATGATCACATTAAAACCACATCATTGATTATGTCATAAATGAAATCAAATACATATTTCCATTCTAGCCCATACATGAACTACATCAATACTAGAATAGTCAATATATACTCTACCTTGTAGTTCATCAAATATTTTTTATACATATTTTCCCAAAATTTTATCATAATTTTATGAAAAAGTATTTATCTACTCAAAAAAATAAGAAAATTGTTGTTGCATTTCTGCTACATCTTCCCATGTAGCATTTCTGTCTAAGTAGTGGTCCCATTGGACTCGATATTGTTCTATCTATATATATATTTGAACTGATATTGTTCTATATTTTATTTTCTCAAATTATTGGTTTGGAAACCAAGTATGTGAACAGGTTGCACCTCAATCCTTATTGTATCTGTCATCTACAGATTGAAAACATCCAAAGCATGATTAGGATCAAAAATATATTTTGTAAGGAGAGACACATGAAAGACATTATGAATCTTGGATAAGGTTTGTGGTAGAGATAATCTATATGCAATAGGGTTTATCTTATTTGTGATCTCAAACGGACCCACATAACGATATTCAAGTTTAGAATTTTTAATTGAACTTTTTGTTGGCTTTACCCTTAAGAATACTTGGTCTCCCACTAAGTATTCCATTGGTGCTCATTTGAGGTCCGTATAGCTTTTCTGGTGATCTACAACCTCTTTTATCTTCTGTTGAATTCTTTTCAATTGCTCTTCCATTTCTTTTATCATTTTTGGGCTGATCACTTCCCTATCCTCCATTATATCCCAAGATAAGGGAATTCTTCACCTTCTTCCATACAAGGCTTCAAACGAACCATACCCAGTGAAGCATGACAACTATTATTATATGTAAATTCTATTAAGTATAGGTAGTCTTCCCACTTAGTATGTTGATCCATGCAATACATTTGCAACATATCCTCAAGCACTTGGTTCACCCTCTTAGTATAACCATCTGTTTTTGGGTGATAAACAGTTTTGATATTCAGTCTCATCCTTAATGCTTGATGCAATGCTTACAAAAATTTAGAGGTGAAGCGAAAGTCTCTATCATAAATTATAACTTTTGGAAAGCCATAGAGTCTAACCACTTCCTTAGAGAACTTACTTGTTACAACTATTGCATCATCTTGCACATTACTGGGTATAAAATGTGAGACCTTAGTTTATCCATAATTACCATAATTGCATCATTCCTGAACCTTATTTTTGGTAATCCCACAATCCTATTGTGACTATTTTACAACTAGCCCCAAAACATTGGGGACCCACCTTGAAATTTTGGTTTTTGTTAGGGATTTTGGTATTATTTGAGCAAAAATTGTGATAGGTCCCATCCTTGATGTTTGCATTTTCATCCTCAAGATGTCGGGTTAAGGAGTGTCCTTTGTCTACTTTTGGAGCATCTTTTGTTAGTTAAGTCTTTTGTTGGTTTTACCTTATCGATTATCTTGGGTTGTATGATTTTGATTTTGTGATGTTTCAATTTTTTAATGCTTTGAAATTAAAACATTTAAAATCAATTAAATCAAAGTCGTATTAATAAAATAAATAAAAATAAAAATAAAAAGAAAAAAAAATATATATATATATATATAGAATGAAAAAATAATAATAATAATATATATATATATATATATATATATATATATATATATATATATATATATATATAAATAATTAATTTAAGTAATACCTTTTCTCTTGTTTTGAAAGGTTGGTAAAGTTTTTTTTTTAAGTTTAAAGTTGTTATAATTTTAACTTTGATCAGAGCTAATGTGGATGTTTTATGATTATCGTGTAGGTGCGACGACAATATGCTGGAAACATGTACCCTTCCACTCACGAACATGTGACGCAGACCACTAGAAGAGCCACTCAGAGGACAACATGGACAAGATGGCTAGAGGTGATCGAGAGGCGATGAAGGTGATAGGCATGACATTGGTTATATTGTTTGTGATGAGAGGAGTAATTGCGGCGTTCAAGGTGGATGATGTTTGACCCGATCAACACAGAATTTGAGAAGGCCATCAAGGAATTGCAATAAAAGAAAGGAGAGACACCACCTCAGTGAAGGAGTGCATGCCATTGGGTATCAACCTCTACATGGTGATTTGGCAAAAGACATGCACCAAATCTGTAGTGGAGCGAGAAAACTGAACCTCACACATGGACAAAAGATGTGGAATGGTCGTGGTGGTTTCGAAGAAGTCGACCCTGCACAGTTGAAGAAATCATATCACCTAGCGAAGGTTTGGTAGAATGACGTTGACCAGAAAGATAGATTTTATATTCGGTGATAAGCACAACTACTAACGAAATCCTCCCCCCTATAGACTAGACAGGATATCAATATTTCTAGGTGACGTGATTGTGCTCATGGATTAGGTGAAGTGGGTCCCATTGGCATTAATAAACAGTGTGTTTGCATTCTGGTTGGAGCATGGAATGTGAGCACAGAGGAGAGCAGGGATAATGTTGTAGTGATCTACATGATGACTCACTCGGCATAGACAACCTGACAAAATTTATCACCAGGGATGAATGGGCAAACAGTGTGGATCCCGGGGTAGCGACCGAACAGGTGATATGTTGCAATAAAGGTACACTAAGCTAGTAACTCAATGGGGATACCACAGATCACACAGATGGACATCGGGGGGAGTGATGCAGTTAGGACCAAACACCAGCCACGGATGATCTGGATAGAGGATGGGCCCACGTGGTAGTTACGATGACTAAGTATCAGTGATTGGTCAGCATGGATGGCCCACGTGGTAGATTTGAGGATGATAGGGATTCCAACATGGATGGGGTTGTCAAATACATGTATTAAGAGAGAATACGTGAACTTCACCGATGATGATAAAATATAGTAGGTTGATGAGCAAAAATAGCCACGCGGATTGTTATGGTCGAAAGGGTGACACAGTTCGATTTCATGTCATAAAATCTAGGATTTTTAGATATGGTTTATCTGCTCAGCCAGAATATTCATATTGAGTCAAAGGAAATCGTTGTTATTTAACCCACAAAAACAGCGAATCGTGTCATAGAGGCCACATTGAGAGGAGTCGAATGTGTGGAGAAGACGTTGTTACTATTTGCGTTGGAAATGGAAGACAACCCATGATTAGCCCGACATGGTGATCAGTGACAACGAGTTACACATGAAATCAAATATTCTAAGTAGGAAAGTAGATTTGAGCTCGACGACATGGCATATGATACTTGGTATGCACCTTGGTTTAAAGATGATTAGGACCGTGATTTAGTTTCCTTTCAAATATTATGAAACTTTGGGAGCATCGGTGTATTTCACAATAGTAACAACGAAAATCTGTCATGGTGAGCGATGAAGTGAACATGCAGTGGATAGAATTGAATGTATGGCGAACAACAATGACGAGGAAGCATTTTGTTTTCATAAGTGTCATTCCTCACTATAAATTTTGCATCATAGCAACCAACACAGGGGTTAAGGCATGGACTGACATAAATTATCGCTGGCCTACGTGGAGGGTGAATGGTATATAACAGTTATAGAAGCTTAGATAGGTAAGCTCCAGCGTGGCAGTGCCAACTTGGATGGGAGCATAGAGGATGATAGAGCCTGATGCCGCCATTCTGAGAAGGCAAAGGGTGTAGCCTGAAGCTTGTTCATAGCCCTAGGTGATCATCGTCATGGTAAGGTACGGTGTGGATATCACCATCCTCGTGGATCGAATCATGACCCTTGAGTTCGTAGGCGGCATTTCTGTTTGGTCGTGAACTTTAACGCATGGGGCTAAATTATTTTTCCTATGCCCTAAGTTTTTTTTTGTTTTTTTGGTGTTATTTTTTTATTGTTATATTAATAAATATCAATTTAGGTCATAGGGAAATTGAAGGTTGAAAGGATAAAAGGGAGTTATACAGAAAGTTGACTGATTTAAAAATGTTGGGGGTGTTTTTTTTTAATGTTATTGTTTTATATTTTTGTATATTTGTGAGAGTTTACAAATATGATTAAAATTCAGAATATTTTTTTATTTAATACTTTCTATTTGTCAAGAAGGTGAAATGAAAATACCCTCGAAAACTTTAAAAGCTTATTCAAGCTCATGAACAGGGGTTGGAGATTTTGTTAAACACAAGATATTTTGATAATCTTAATGCATACAGATTTGGAAACATGCACCTTGTGAGAAAAAATAGAGGAGATTGTTTTCAGAGGGTTATTTGTTTTTATTTTTATCCGTTTACTGCATACTTTTCAATTTATATCTAGTGAAAAATGCTTTTAAGGGATTACACTAGGTGAAGATTTATTTGGATGCAGATTTTATTTTTTTCCTTTGAGTCTAGGACTTGATCTAATCCGATCATTTTTATGCAGGTTTTCTTGGATTGAGTTACCCTTAGAATGTCTCACAATATTTGCTTTTTTAGGTTAGGGGAGCATGACACCATGCTTTGTGTGCATTTATTTTCTAGCTTTAGTTTAGTTGATTGTAGTTGTTTTTCGTAATTTTTATTGTGCCTTGTAGAAAATCATATTCTTTAATTTGTTTTCATTCGGGTCCTTGTCCAGAATTTCAGTTTACTTTCATTCTAGTCCTTAGTCCATAATTTTTGCAATTTATTTCTAGTTCATTTCCATTTTGGTCCTTTGTCTAGAATTTTTGTAATTTCTTTTAGTTCATGGCCATCCTGGTCGTTTTTCCAAAATTTCTATAATTTCTTTTTGGTTCATTTCCATTCTGGTCCTTTATCCATAATTTTTGTTATTTTCATTTTAATTTGTTTGTATTCTGGTCCTTATCTAGAATTTATGCACCTCAAAATTTGTACAAAGCATTTCAACATTTTTGCTCTGTCAATTAAAACTCAATATAAAATCAATCTAGGAGGGAGGGTACTTATTCCTATTTTAAATTAAGTTTAGATAAAGCAAACGAATTCTACCTTACTAATTGGCTATCATTTTCAAGTCTAACATTGCATTTAGTAGAGCATTAATGGTGAAAATAAAATGAACCTACTAACTGCAAAATGAATCTCACATTAAAGGCATGGAGTTTAAAATGAAGTGGATAATTCCACGTACTTTTTCATTTCTACACTTTTAATCTAAAGATAAAATGGACTTGCTAACTAGGATTCAAGGTAAGATATATTAATGAAAAGATTATCAAAAGAGTCACATTTCATTTGAGCAAATTCACATTCATTTCAGGATTAAGGAAATCAATCACTAAGCATATATGAATTAGACCATCAAGGCCCCTTGTTAACTATCACTTGTAGGTTATTGAGTTATTTCTAGCATGTGTTATTCTGGATTATCATTATTTTCAAATACATATGTAGAATGATTATATAGTGGAACCCTAGAGAAATTATGTTCATAAAAAATCTCTTTGCAAGAGAGAGTTTCACATTAATACTTTGATTGTGGTGAGCATTTTGCAATAGAGTAAAATATTCACTCAACAAATCCATTGATACTACTTGTCACTTTTGTGTGGGTATCTCATATGGATATAGTTTTCTCGCTGGATGTAGGTGTTTTACCTTCTCCTTTTGACATTCCAAGTATTTAGACACATATTTGGTAATATATTTTATCATACGAGGCAAGAAATATGCCTTATTTAGATTCTCTCACATATTTGCACTTCATAGATGCACAAAGTAGGGAGTGTTATGTGTCTCCCTAAGGATTTTTTCTCTTAATTATCTCAAGTTGGGTACCACCAACATACTTCTAAAAAAAACAAACTATATTTTCAAGCATAATCTATAATATTATCTACTTATTCATTTGCTCTTATACATGATTGGCAAAAGTCATGTTTCACTTACCCTATATTAATTTACTCCAATATATCATATTGGTATTTTTTCATCACGATTATACATCCTCTTCGACTCAAAGCATCAACAACCCTATTTTATTTACACTTTATGTAATCAAACCCAAAATCATATTTCACTAAGAACTCTAGCCAACATCATTGTCTGGCATTTAGAATGGGTTGAGTAAATATATACTTCAAAATCTGATGATCTAACTTTAATTCAAATGCTTTTCCTAGAATGTAATGTGGTCAAACTTTCAAAGCATGTACCACCACTGCAAACTTTAAATCATGAGTGGTATAATTAACTTCGTGTCTTTTGAGCTTCCTAGACTCAAGCAATTACTACATCACCTTGGGTAAAAATCCCATCTAACCCTTCAATTGATGCATCTATACAGACTCTAAATTTCTTATTAGCATCAGGTAACTATAGGATTTGTGTAGTTGTCAAACTTTATTTTGAAACTTGAAAAGCCTTCTCACACTGCTCTATTTTTACTTGAAGCTTTTCTCTTTTCTATGAAGGTTTGTAATAAGTTGGGCAATTCTTGAATTTGTTTTACAAGTATCCTATAATATCTTGCAAGTCCCATTTGCACCTTTGTAACATTAGTAGGTGTTGGCCAATCCATAATTACTTCTATTTTCTTGGGATCTACTACTATTCCTTTAGCGGATATTATATGCCTAATATATTGCACTTGTAGAGTATAAAAATCATACTCTAACAATTTCCCATGCAATTAATTCTTTCTAAAAATCTCAAGAACTGTACCCAAGTGTCAATCATGCTCTTATTTATTTTAGAATAACCTAAAATGTCATCCAAAAATACTAGTACAAACTTATCCAATTGCTCTCTAAAAATGTTGATCATGAGGTTCATGAACATGGATGAGGTATTAGTTAATCCAAAGCATAAAACTATAAACTCAAAATACCCATATATTGTTCTAAGTGATGTTTTAGAACTATCTTCCCATATTCTTAATTGATGATATCCATATCTCAAATAAATTTTTGGAAAGATAGTTGCTTCTCTTAGTTATCAAATAAATCATCAATTCTTGGTAATTAGTACCTATTTTTTATAGTAACCTTATTCAAAATTTTATATTCTATGCATATTCTTAGGGTATCATATTTATTTTTAACAAAAACGAATAGGAGATCACTAGGGTGATACACTAGATTTAACTCCTGCAACTCTATAGGAGTCATCTTGTAAGGTGACCTAGCAATTGGTTCTGCATTAGGCTACAAGTCAATAAAAAATAGAATTCCATCTAAGGAGGTAATCCTTGTAGTTCCTCAGGAAATAAATCTTTGAATGTACCTAATACTGGATTTTTCTAAAAAAGATTGATCTCATCCCCAAACTCTTCTCTTCTACTCATATTTACTATAAATATCATACCCTTCTTCTTAATAACTTTTTTAAGTTGCATTGCAGACAATAGATGGGGCTTTACTTCCTATTGCACACAATTAATTCTAATCCTTTGAGAAGATCCATCCACAAATTCCACACATATTTCTTAAAATTTTAGAAGGAACTTGTGAGCTTTTAATCAATCAATCGAAGATAATTTCAAATGCATGCAAATGTGCCTCGTATATATGCCAATTCATTATTCCCTATGGAAAAACAATGTGGAAATCAAAGAGACACTGATTAACATGGTGAGATTACTCTAATACATACTCTACCTTCCAGCCATTTGCCAATAATCTAGGTCTAACAGGTGAATATCGTACTAAACTAGTTGATATAAAGTTATCAATTGACCCACTATCAATCAAAATTTATATGCTTTACCAAAAAATTCTATTTAATAAAAAAGGAGTAATTTATCCATTGAGGTTAGAGCTACATGTGGTCACATAAATCATGTGGTTGGATTCTTCTAGTTTTTTTCATGGTAGATCAACTCTATGTGGATATTTGTTGGCATAATGAGTCTCTTTGCACACCCAACATCCACCTGATGGACTTCTATTGCCCTTGTTGATGTTTTCATTTCTATTGATGGACGCAGTTTCCCTTTCCTGTCCTTGGTCCACTATTTTTTGGTCCTATATTTTAGGAAATTCTTTAATGTCATTCCTAAATTTACCTCCTTGGTAATCGGGTTTATTTGTGTCCCCTTGTTTAATTTTATATCCACCTTTATATTTTTTGTTCTTCTCCTTTTTCAATTTCATGAAAACAACACTTTTTTGCTTTCTAAGCTCATATTTCTCCTTCTCTAATAGCTTTTGATAATTGAAATATACTTTTCTTGTTTACTTATTAGATTATGTTGGGACTATAATGGAATGAACAAGATGAGATAATTTTATACATGAAATGAGTTACATATATAGGTAGAAGGCCTATCTAATAAACTGAAAAGTGTCAATATAAATTGACAAGTGTCAAAACAGAGGCATAGTGCACATTACATTAATTCTAACATTCCCCCTTAATGTGCACTATCCTAACTAAATAAAAAAATAAGTCAACATTAGGTAACATTTCCCCTTAATGTTGACTTCTCTAAAAACAACCTATTATTCTCTTTTATTTCTGATTTGGTCTAGGCTCGTGCTCTTTGTGCTTGGCTATCCAACTATGAATAATGCTAGATTCATTGTGTATACATCTCGGTCTGTTGCCTCAGGGTCAACCACTTCCACGAGTCTGTTGCCACTAGGTCAGCCGTCTAAGTGCCTCAAGGTCATCATGGGTGCCTCAGGGTCAGCCACTTCTAGATCTATTGCCTCTACAGGTCATCCTTAGAGGATGTTGCCTCTCGTAGGTCACTGAATAGCCCCACCATAAATATCAAATCCCTCCTTATGGTGAACTCAATCTAGAATGTTTTGGTCTCTTCCAAAAATGCACCTTAATACATAATATTAAATGAGCCATGAAATACAATAAAATGAGCCATAGAAGCCAAATATGGAGGAGAAGAAATAAGAGAAGAGAATCTTCTAAAGTTTCTTCATCTGTAGTCTTCAGAAGTAGATCCAAAAAAAATGTCGGATAGAATCTAGGGTGTTTATGTCTATAGTCCCTAAAATAAGTGTCCTTATGGTAGTTACCTCATCTTATCGAAATGCATGGGTAACCAACCGCTACATCCTCCAAGTAGGAAGAGGATAATACTAGATACTAGGTTCACTTACAAGTGCCTTAGGAGTGTTGGGTACAATCGAAAGTGCACTCCAAGGTAGAAAAAATTTGAGGCTAAAAAACTCAATTGAAACAACCTCATAATTACAAATGGACACCACCAATGTGTTTGTCTCAAAAAAATCTTTCCAATGACTATAAACATGGCTATAGTCGGATCTCAATAAGTCCTTCATCCATGAGAAAAACAACAGTAACCTCACTAAGTAGCAAAAACTGTCAATTTTCCCTCACAGGGGAATTACAATGGCCCTGTGAAGCCCTTCCACGATATGTGGGAAAAATAAAATGTCCCACTATTATTTTTAAATAAATATACCCCTTACAAATAAATTACAGTCTGTATGTTGACGTGAAAAACATTATCGGTCCATACAATAGAAAAAATGGACCCCTCCCCTTTGTAAAAGTTGCCCCCTCTCACTTATGAAAAAATGCCCTCAAAAAGAATAGGACATGCTGAGAGGGACAGATTCAACATTTCCAGTCTTATAAAAAACAAATGCATCTCCCATGTGGCACCTTCAAGGTGCTTTATGAGCACGATATTGACATCTTTGAGGCACCACCAATCTGGAAGACAACAGAAGCATTTTGTTTAGATCTGGTGGCACATTGTGGTAGTTTCGGTTGGAAATGCATTCAATGTGGGCAAATTGAAACTCAAATTGCAAAATCCCACCTTGTCTCATATTCGTGCACAAAAAATAGTAGCAACTCTAGCCAAGTGGATAAAATCTGCATAATTCATCCAGGGCGCCTCCATTATCAAATGGTCTCCAATCTCTGACTATTGTCTTCTAGAATCGGTTGCTCGCATGAAGAGGGCGTTCGTCACACCCCACATATTTAAAGCTTGTAAAACTTAACGATATTGAAAGCATGCTTCGTGACGTCGGGATAGCCGGATAAACATCAAAAAGTCACGGTCAAGTGTGCTTGCCCCGATCGTGGCTAGCCACAAAAGTTGCTCTTCAATCAACTATCGGAGGAGCCACAAAAGTGGTTAGTTGTGGTAGTGATATTCATGGCGATAGTACCTTACGGGCCCTGAATGCACTACTACTTTCATTAAACTCATCGTCTAAGTCCAACTGTCAGAGAGAGTTACAGTTCACTCCATGAAATATTACTACACTTGTTCAAGGATACAAATGAAAATTCATCCCAGAACTAGTAGAAAATTGATCCAAAATATCGTCAAGAATCTTGCATAACCAAGAGCTCCTCGAAATGCATATAAAAAATCTTGTTGCAGTGGGGATCACCGTCAATATCATTGTTGCATGCACAATATCTGAAGTTGCCACATCTGCTTTGATATGCCATTATCTGCAATAAACTAGAAGATGGATATGGCTTTTCATTTGCAACAAAGAACTTTAGGGCCTGTGCCAGATCTTATGCCTGAATTCTTAAAAAAAAAACAATAGCAGTCTTTATATTTTGCATCCTCCAGAACGTGAAAATAAAAATAATAATATAGTAAAAAAAACATCAATTTTTAATATCTGGTGACAACAGCTGCACATCTCCAGTAGTCTTCTCCCTCCATCATGGGACTATTACGACAATCCAGCATCTAAAACTTCAGTTTTAATTCATTAGTCTTCTTAGAAGCAATATCAACAGCCACAAAGTCTTTCAACGGGACCTAAAGCCCAAAAATATGTGTCCGAAGTGGATATCCCAGGATGCCAAAAAACTCATCTTCATGCTTCTCATCCTGGATCACCGACATCGTGTCACCATTCCCCAGTTGATGCAGTTCCCCTGGTTCAAAAGAAAGGGCTTCAAGTGGGAATGCCAGGTTGGCCTCACTCTGGCCAACGAGGAAGGAACCCAAAAATGGTAACTAACGGTCTTTGTATATGATCATCATGGAGCAGGCCATCGTAGCGCACTCCCGAAAAAATAGAAATGCCATAAATCAATACAACAAATCTTAAAATTTAGAACTGCTCGTCTCCAGGTTTCACGATGATTATCCATAAAAAAAATAGCTCCCTCCATGGCAGATCCGAATGCTCCATGATAATAACGTTGTCATTCACGAGCTATTTACAGAAATAGTTAATTTAAACAAATCTTTAATACCAACATCCTCAACCACATGGGCCATTGGAAAAAAATCAACAACATTGTTTTCAGAATTGCACAATAATCTCGTCGAACTTAATATAGTTTGCCAAAAGGGAGCCTTCACTCCTTGCACACTTTTATCTACAGACTTGGAATCCTCAATGACATCACATCATACCATCACACCCACCAATCACACTTGATCCTACGTATATTTTTTGCATGTAGTGATGCTTGCACATGACAAGCACGAGCAACTACGAAACCCCCACCTACATAGGGACCGTCGTTGACCTTATGAAGTATGCCGCTATATACTCAACCATTAATTTCTCAAGAAAGCCACATAAAGGAAATCCCTACACACGCAGAAATTCAAGAGCAAAGACTTCCAGAAAGAATAGCTGGTATTACTGAAGCAGACAAATATAGAAAGCAGAGCAATCCCTTGGCACCAGGAAGTATAATATATTCAAAACTCTAGTGTCCATGTCGTTACGTTGAGGTTTGCCACCAGGCAATGATCATCGTGCTAGATGTCCTCGAGGAGATCTGTGGCCACTCAAGGAGAAACAAGTTGAATGTCATGGAGCTCAGCACGATTATTGTGTTGGTGGAGGTCTAGAAACTGAACACAAATTGTGGCTTGCACTTCGAAATGTGCTTTTCAAGTGATCGTCGACTATGTCTTCTTCCACATCTACCATAAAATTGTAACTACCGCCTGCCACTAACCATTCCATTGATTTTGATGACGTCTTTACAAATCATGAGGCAGCCATGGTGGAGTCCATCAAGCGCAATATGGTGCACTAGGGCCGCTCTGCAGATGCCCTTATGTTTTCCTACCTCTGCCATCCTTATTTTCCCTTTGGTCTTCTACCAAAATGAACTGGCCGCACCTTTGCACCAATCACGTCTCCAAATTCTCCTTGAGCAGAAGAAGTGTGTCATTCCCATATTTGGTCCCAAAAAAAAAATTAAATTCTTCTCAATTGCATGGTAGCAAGAACATGTTCTATCTTCGTCCATCCTGTATCACGCGGGCAATCTGCATAGCTTGTTTAGCTATCTGCAACAACAGTAACAACTTTGTCACTGTAAAATAGCTATATTGATTATTATTTTTCCATCTCTCATTAACAATATTCGACCCCTCACCGCACCGAGAAGTCGCATTCGAAAGACATTGGTGGGGCCAAAAATGGCTGCAGATAAAACATATTTAAAAAAATTATAGAAACCCCATTCGAAGACAAAAAATTCGAGCATTAAAAAAATAAAATCATGGCCCCAAGCATTGAAGCTTCAGGGGCAGCCATGAAATCTTCTTCTCCCTTTGGCCTTCTGGTTTCTGATCCACCAAAGTGGAGAGCATACTCCCTGAGCCTTATGGAGAATGGAGGAAAATATTGAGGGGGGATGGGGGGGATTTCCCTGGAGGGAAATCCCCCCTCAAGCTCACAAGGCTAGAGAAAGCCTGGAGCTCTAATACCAAATGTTGGGACTATAATGGAATGAACAAGATGAGATAATATTATAAATGAAATGAGTTATATATATAGGTAGAATTCCTATATGATAAACTGACAAGTGTCAATATAAACTAACAAGTGTCAAAACAAAGGCATAGTGCACATTACATTAATTCCAATAGATTCTTCTTTTCTTGCTAAATAAAAAGTAGAAGGTAAATTGATGGGATTATGCATATTTACCACCGTCATGATTCTAGGATGCAATCCCAAAATGAACTTCTAAGTTTTCATTTCCTCATTGTGTTCATATTGAGTTGCATACTTCAATAGTTGAATGAACTTTTGGTGATATTATTGGATTGACATATTTCCTATCTCAAATTTGAGAATTTCTTAAAATTTTCCACATAATATTGTCTTGTCAAAAATCTCTCTAAATTATTTGATAAAATCCTCCCACTTGAGATCAAAGACCTCCACCTCATGCTCCTTCTTGTAATATTTCCGCTAGTCTAGAGCAATTTTGGTCATGTTCATAACTGCCAAGGCTATTTTATATTTAGAAGATAGAACTACCGGAGAGAAGTAAGACTCTAGTTCACTTAACCAATTTTCAACCGGCTCTCCATCATCTCTTCCAATAAATTTGGTTATTACAACTTTCTTTAAATTTCTATCCAATTCCTTACTTAGTTATGCCCTTCTTGCACTATATCCTTCAGGTTCCCATGACACTTCCACTGTCCTGCCTAATCAAGTTTCCCTATTTCTTGCTAACTCATCTATGATTTGTTTTTGCTAGGTAATAAGTTCATATTGTTGGGCCATGTTATTTTTCTATTGGGCCATTTCTTCCCTTTTATTTTCCATTTTTGCTTGCAATAGTTTAACAATTTTTGCAAGGTTTCCCCCTTCCCCACCAGTTTCATTAATAGGGATATTGTGAACTCTTTTATGCCTACTTTCACATTGAGGACCTTATTTATTTAAATTTGTACATGGTCCTCTTATACTTCTTTCTATGTTTTCCTCCACGTGGCCTCCCATAGGATTTCATGAGGACCCACATTACATCATTCATGAAATTGTCCTGTAAGTGAAAAAGGTAGTTAATTAGTTTTTTGATAACTATTATATTTTAAACATAGAGTCGTACAAATTTAGAATCAATTATGCTCTTATACCATATGTAACAACCTACTCACCAAGTTGTCAAAAAATAAAGGTAATCCGAAACCATCAAATTTTTTTCTTTCAACTATTTTGAATATAAATATTTTCTTAACAAATATGATAAAAATAAAATTGTTTACATCATATATCATCCCTTGTATTATGTTCATCTCTTTTGTTTACTCACAAATAGTTCAACACAATCACAAAATACCACTTTTAGGTTCAATACTACTACAACTAGTCTCCCAAGTGGACGATATTAGCTAGATCCTATAAAATATGCCATTTAGTGGTATCGGTTAACTCATTTATCATCCACATATTCTAGCATGAGGACCGAACCACAACGAGAGTTATCCTCTAGGGCCCACAACACCTAGAGGGGAACACATTCTTTCGCTAGCCTCCACACTTTGTATCTTTTTCAAATCATTCAACATGCTTATACCCAATATGGAGCACTCATTGTAATCATTCCTTTATGACTAATTGGTATTCCCTTTTTTGGAAGCAGCTAGTGCCATTTCCATTCCCAAATCTTGATATTTATTTTCTAATACCATCGCAACTCATAGAGGCTTATCCCATAGCAAACCATGTGTCCATTCATGGTAAATATTGATTAGTATAGAAATTATCATAGTATTCCTTGGGACCAGCTCCTATACCACTTTTCATTCAGATCTGACTGAATCCCTTTGAGGTAATTCCCTTTAGTCAATGGTTTTCCTGAATTATCTCTGTGCCTACCTATATTCCAATTTTTACTGAATGAATATTTGTTTAAATTTTAGGTCTATTTTTCTTTGAACCCAATACTTCTAATATTCATGTTCTAAAGAGTATCAAAGTCAACTGGTTGTGGTACTCCCTTCTCTAGAAACATCTACATTTTATTACAACATGATGGTTATATTTTCTAATGAGGTCTATAATATAGTACCATTTAAGGTATCCTTAACACAAGGATCTACTACTCTTATCTCCATTTAATCCCAAAAATAATTTTATTAGAATATTTAAACTTTTCGGGTATCCATGGTTGTTTCTATCTCCCTTCCACTCTTATACTTTATTAAATTAAAGCATATTCAAATATGGATTGCTACCAATACTAGAAATATTATTTCTTACTATGAGGTTGAAAATATTAAACTAATGCTTTTCATTTTTGAGAACTTTCATGGGCTTTGCAAAGGTATATCTTTGAGCTAGACCAAATCTAGGTAAACACCATTTTTAATCACCACCAGCTCTCTACTCATAAGATCAAACATCTACAGCCTTTTTTGGGCACTCCTTGCCTCCTCAACTTTTAAAGAAAATATAAGAATCTATAACCAACTGTTTAACATGGTCTTATCCATAACATGAATTAAGGATAACAAATAAATAAAAATTATAGGATAATACATTTCAATAGCAATTTACCAAATTACTCAACACACAAGAAATTCGGTTTGGTGCATTTACAAAATTTATTAAGTATTCATCAATAGTCATGATTTCCACATTATAAGATATTTTAATATCCATTAACAAATTAAATACCTCAACACTCAGTTACTTTTCATAATCACATAGAGAAATTCTGGAAGGCAACGCCTTCTACTTATGCGAAGATGGAATTAATATTTTTATTTAACCATACAACCAGATCAATTAAATCAATCGAATACGAAAATGCGAGGAAACGAATTGTAATAAAAAATCTATTGCCACTAGGAGGGCAGATCCCGCCGTAAAGGCAAAGTGCGAATACGCAGAGATAAAATAGCAAAGATGAGATAAAATCAATTAATGAAAACTATGCTAATATATATGAATTTTTATTCACTTGGAGAACCTAGCCGACTGCTAGGTTTGGTATGTAGCATGACTCCCCTCCTCGGAAAGCTTTGTCCTCAAAGCTGGAAATGTCTGGAAAATACTTTCATGTTCCCATGTGGCATCTTCCTCTGGTAGGTCTTGCCATTTGATGAGAAATTCTTGAATCTGGCGCGATCTTAGTCTTCGTATTCTGTGTTGTAATATATCTTCAGGTTGGAGATGTATGCGTCCTTCCTCATCGAGCACTGGTAATTCTGATTGACTTTGCACTTTCTGACCAATTACCTTTTTGAGACATGAAACATGAAATACCGGGTGTATTCGTGATGATGAAGGAAACTCTAACTGATAGGCTACTTCTCCAATGCGGCGCACAATTTTGTAAGGACCATAGAATCGTGGTGCCAACTTTTGACTGGTCTTTATCCTTAACGATGCTTGTTTGTAAGGTTGCAACCTTAGGAAAACCTTGTCACCGACATTAAAATTTCGTTCTGATCGGTGCAAGTCTTGTTGTTGTTTCATGCGATTTTGTGCTTGGAATAAATTCTCTTTGAGTATGGTGAGTGTAGACTGCCTTTGTTGAAACCAATCATCCACTTTGTCTACTTTGGATGAACCTGGGACGTAATCTGCTACGATTGGAGGCTTGGTTCCATACAATGCTTCAAAGGGAGACATCTTAATTGAATAATGGTAAGAAGTGTTGTACCACCATTCCGCCATTGCTAGCCATTGGCTCCATTGATATTGTTTATCTTGAACGAAACATCGTAAGTATGTACCCAAACATTTGTTAACTACTTCTGTTTGCCCATCTTTCTGGGGATGGTAAGCTGAGGACATGTTCAATTTGGTACCACTAAGTCAAAATAATTCTCGCCAAAAGTTACTAGTGAAGATGGGATCTCTATCACTTACAATATTTTTTGGCATACCATGTAATTTGAAAATTGAATCCATAAATACCTTTGCCACCTTGCTTGCGGAAAATGGATGTTGTAAAGCCTGAAAGTGAGCATATTTGGATAACCGATCTACCACTACGAAGATTACTGTCCTGCCTTCTGACTTTGGAAGACCTTCAATAAAATCCATGGATATATGTTCCCACTGACGTTCAGGGATGGGTAAGGGTTGTAATAACCCTGGTGATTTGACTGTCTCTCCTTTATTGCGCTGGCAAACTTCGCATTCTGCTACCCATTGTTTGACTTCGGCTTTTAATCCTTTCCAACAAAATGATTGTTTGATCCTTAAATATGTTTTCAAAAATCTTGAATGTCCCGCTGATGGAGAAGCGTGTGATTCGTCTAGGATCTTCGTTTTGAGTTCTGAGTTGTGTGGAATGTAAATGCGGTTCTTCTTTCGGAGGATTTTATCTTCATAAGAGAACAAAGGGTGTTTAGAGGACCCAATAGATAATTCTTGAATTATCTGAGCAGTTTCGCTATTGGACAACCATTCATCTTGTAATTGATTCACCCATTGGGAGCAAGGACCTGAAATAGCGTTAATGACTACTTCGTCTTCATATTTCCTGGATAGCGCATCGACGACTACATTTTCCTTCCCCTTCTTGTATTCGATAACAAAATCATAACCCAATAGTTTGGTTAACCACTTATTTTGTTTCGGATAGGAAAACCTCTGCTCAAGAAAATGTTTGAGACTACTATGATCTGTTTTGATAATGAAGCGGCTACTGATTAGGTAGTGTCTCCATTTTTCTACTGCATGAAGAATAGCCAACATTTCTTTTTCGTATGTCGATCTTCCCAAATTTTTCCTGGAGAGCTGTTTACTTTCAAATGCCAACGGATGACCTTCTTGCATTAATATAGCCCCAATTCCTGTTCCTGACGCATCACATTCGATAATAAATGGTTTGTGAAAATTGGGGGTTGCTAATACTGGAGTTGTACACATGGCCTCCTTAAGAGCTTCGAAAGCTTGAGTAGCCTCTTTCGACCAACGAAAAGCATCCTTTTTTGTGAGTGCTGTGAGAGGTGCTGCAATCTTACCATAATTTTGTACAAACTTGCGATAGTAGCCCGTGAGACCCCAAAAACCATGAAGTTTCTTGATGGTTTTAGGTAAAGGCCACTCTTGAATTGCCTTAATCTTATTGGGATCAACTTTGACGCCCTCGTGTGAAACTATATGACCAAGATACTCAACTTCTTGGACACCAAATGAACATTTGGAACGTTTGACAAATAACTTTTCTTTGTGTAAAATGTGAAGGGCTTTATCCACATGATGTAAATGATCCTTCCATGTTTGGCTATATATGAGAATGTCATCGAAAAAAACTAAGACAAACTTACGGAGGAATGGACGAAACACTTGGTTCATGAGACTTTGGAAAGTGGATGGTGCATTGGTGAGACCAAAAGGCATGACCAAAAATTCGTAATGACCTTCATGAGTACGGAAAGCAGTTTTGGGAATATCTTCTTCTCGGACACGGATTTGGTGAAATCCTGAGCGAAGGTCTAATTTTGTAAAAAATTTTGCACCATGCAGCTCATCTAGTAGGTCATCTATGACAGGGATAGGAAATTTGTCCTTGATAGTTAGTTTATTGAGAGAACGAAAATTAGGACACATACGCCAAGAGTTATCTTTTCGTCTAGGTTGAACTACAGGTGAGGAATAAGGGCTAGTGTTGTGACGAATGACTCCATGATCTAGCAGATCTCGAACGATCTGTTCGATTTCTATTTTTTGTGGTTGAGGATAGCGGTAAGGACGGTTGTTAGGTGGGACACTCCCTGGAACCAAATGGATGGCATGGTCATGAGATCGTTTAGGTGGTAATCCTTGAGGTTCTTGGAAAACCTCATCATACTTTGTTACAATGTCTCGTAAATCTGGATCAGTAATATCCGAAGTTACTCGAGATTTTTTTTCCAAACAATTAACTTGAGCTATAAATCCATATCCACCCTTTTTTAACATCTTCTCCATACTATGAGAGCTCACCATTTGTGATGGAGGAGTAGTAATGCCTTGTAAGCGAATGACTCGTCCGTTTTCCTTCCATTCCACAAATAATTTTTTGAAATTGAAGCTAACCGTGTCTAATGTTTCCAACCATTCAACTCCCAAAATGACATTCGAGTTCCCTAAATTCATGACAAAAAGGGATCCAAACCAGGTATAAGTTCCCATTTTTATGGAAACTTGAGATGTTCGACCAACACATTGTGCGTTCACCCCGTTGGCCACTAGAACCTGGAATTTGTCTTTGGTGGAAGAGTTAATGAATAAATTCAAAGCTTTTGTTGTTTTGATGTCGATAAAATTGTGGGTACTGCCAGAATCAATTAGCACATTCACTTTTTTTTGGCGGAGAAATCCTGGAACCTTGATGGTATGGTGGGTTGTTAACCCCATGAGGGCATGCACGGAGATCGCCATTGTATCCTCTTCCTTTTCTTCTAAAGTACTTGGTAGTTCTTCTTGCATAGGTTCTTCTGGGTGGTAAGTTTCTTCCTCTTCTCCTTCATATTGATCGCCTTCAATATGAAAGTTTTGTTTTTGGGCACATGCTTGTTCCCTGGGGTGATGAGTGCGACATTTATAGCAAAAGTATCTTGATGGTTGATCATTTCTACGAAAGGAATTGTTGCGATACGAAGGACGACTATAAGTTTCACGTCGTGCATACAACTGATTTCTCTTCTCATCCAGCTTAGCTATTCTTATACAATCGTTCAACGAGGTTGGATTGTGAATGTCTACCTCCACTCTAATATTTTCTTTCAATCCATTGCAAAAATCTCCTACCACTGTGTCGGGACTGAGGTCTAAAGTATATGGTAGTAAACTGGTGAACTCCGAAATGAATTCGCTAACCGATCCTTCTTGTTTAAGAGATAACAGTCTTACTATGTATGACGATGTAGCTCCTTCATCAAATATTTCTAAAAAAGAGGTAGTGAATTTTCTCCAGTTAATAGTAGCTCCTTTCTCTCGCTTAAGCCATACGAACCATTGGTAGGCCTCAGTGCCTAATTTTGATGCAACGAAAGGGACTTTATCAAATTCCTTAATTTGGTATAAGTCGAGAATGCCTTCCATTTTGGCTATCCAACCACGAGGATCATGACCCTCAAAAGTGGGCATATCAATGCATGGAAAATTATTAGGGCCTCTCGGTTGGTGATAACCCGTATCCCTTTCTTGATCTTGGTTATACCTCTGTCTATGATAAGGATCCCTGTAATTACCCGAATTGCCTCTTTGTTGTTCCCAATCGTCATCTTGATCGACATTTTCTTCATTCCTTTGGGCATGGGAGTGATTTTGGGGATTAGTATTGGGATTAAGCTGGTTTTGTGCTCGCACTAGGGTTTTTAGGTTGAGACTAATTTCGTTCATACCATCTATTAAGAGTCGAAGAGATTCATCGTTGGAAATGGCTGAGTTACTTGAGTTTCCTTGTGTGATGTTTTCGTGAGTTGGGGGAGGGTTAGTAGCCATAGGGTCTACCAGTGGATGATGTGGATTATAACTGCCAATTTTGAAAGGAGAAGGAGAATTTTTTGTACCTGGGCTTCGATTAGGTCTTCTTGTGTTGTTATTGGTCATCTCCGAGCTTGATAGTCGACCGTTAGGTCCTTTGATCCAACTTCTACTCATGCACTGTTCAAATTTTCCTGCTTAGTAATCCTTGAGCTTCAATTTTCTGCGACAATTTGGTTGAATTCGGCAAAAAAAAATTGTGTTCCGCTTCAACTGTCGCTCCAACTGCGACGCGGATTTGAATTTGGATTTGGGCTCCTCCTTGACAGCAACTTTTGACAGCTTTTAGTGACAACTTTTTAACAACTTTTAGTGACAATTTTTTTGACAACAAGTTGCGGAGTACGGACCACGACACGGACACGAAGAATTTTTTGACAGCTAGGACTGACCATGTCATGGACACGGATAGCGAGGACTGACAGTGCACGGACAGCAGCGACAACTAGGACTGACTGACAGTGCACGGACAGCAGCGACAACTAGGACTGACCACGACACGGACACGGACAACGAGGACTGACAGTGCACGGACACGAACAATGAGAACTGACAACGCACGGATAGCTAGCGATAGTGACCACAAGGACTGACCCACGACATGGACACGGATGCGGATGACGAGGACTGCGAAGCAACGAAACATGAATTTCCCAAACCGTAACCGAAGACGAGGACACCGAAGCGACGGACACTAACCAACCAGGACGAAGGACTCAAACAAGATGAAATGATAACACCTACGCGCGAAGAGGCTTAATATGCATGTGACCGAAGTCACGTTTTAATTGAGGTGAGGATTTCCTTTTAAACGCCTGCGTTTCCTCCACCCGCTCAATGTGGGATATATTTTCCCACGAAATGAGAATTATGATTCGCGACTTTAGATGGAAGTTAATAATTTAATTTCCTCGCCACCTAATTGGTCCGCGACTTTCGTATTTGGACAGAGCACACTGTGTAATTTGCGTCGGCGTTTTTGCGTGGATTTCGATCGTTTATTGCTCGAAATGTCTGGGAGGGTGCCGGATAAATTGCTTGTTAAGACGCCGAATAAGTCTGTTGCTGCTGGCAGCGTTTTCTCTCGATCGGACTGCATAAAAATGTGAATGCAACGATTTATTTTCTTCACGCCTCGGAGTTAACTTGGCTGTGGTTTACGAACTGGAACGAACCCACCCGCAAGCCCTGGCTAAACCGAAACCTGTCTTCCTGATACCACTTGGAAGGCAACGCCTTCTACTTATGCGAAGATGGAATTAATATTTTTATTTAACCATACAACCAGATCAATTAAATCAATCGAATACGAAAATGCGAGGAAACGAATTGTAATAAAAAATCTATTGCCACTAGGAGGGCAGATCCCGCCGTAAAGGCAAAGTGCGAATACGCGAGAGATAAAATAGCAAAGATGAGATAAAATCAATTAATGAAAACTATGCTAATATATATGAATTTTTATTCACTTGGAGAACCTAGCCGACTGCTAGGTTTGGTATGTAGCAAATTCTCAGTTTACATATTATTTCTCCAACAAGCCTTCTTTCACAATGAAATCTATTGTTGCAATGCAAAACAACTATATAGGTTTCTACCCAGTGGACCTCTATACAACATAATAAATTTTTCCATCCAAACAAGAAAGGAATTTAGTGCAAGCCTCAAATTTTCATTAAATACTTAGTGCAATTTTCCACTACCAATCCACACATGAATCTTCATTATGATGTCCACCATTCTGTGTTGTTCAAAACTCTCACTAGAGTTCGGGCTATCCATCGAGGATCATATGTATCTCAATTTACACATGCAACTAAGATGCAATATAATATTTAACCACAATACACACACAAAAATATATTGGGATTCCCAAATCTTCTCACACCAGATATCACATAAGTGTTCTCCTTTAAAAAAATATAACAAAGTCATTCCACATATTCATTTTACTCTAAAAAAGTTAGACATTTATATTCCTTTTGCTACAATCTACACAGTGGTATCTTAATAATGTCTACATCAATAATTTTAAATAAAATACTTTGTTTTTACTGCTACAATCTAGCCCACACCGGATATCCATAGAACTACCAAATTATATACAAGCAAACATTAGTCACGTTTTCAAAATAGTAAAACCATCTATTATTTTTCATTACTTTCATATTTTAGTATTCATAATAGTGAACTTAGTAACTATTCTAAATCCACACATTTAGATGAACACGGTTCATCATACATGGAATAATTCACACAACCATCAAATTTCCATTTTCAACCTAGGTTTCGTTTCTCATACCAGTGGCTTTATTTTTCTTTCACAAAAGAAATCTAAAATGTTTGCACACTTAACATGACAATTATTACTGACCTATAAATTCACTTCCCTGCTTTGTATATCACATCCACTTTTTGTTCATGCCCACCAGCCAAATGCACTCAATCCTCCACCATTATCCTTATTTTTCATCTCCTTCCCCATTTCTCCTCTTAACTCAGTGTCGTTAATCCAACATTATGGCTCGTCCCCATTTTTACACACTCCACTTTTTCGTTAATGAAAAATAACCATCACATACTCCCTGCTAGTACGGAGTTTTTTTTCCCATAAACAACAAGTAATGAATAAAAATAATTTTTTTTATTTTTTTATTTTCCACTAAGCATCTTTTTTGTAACAACGTCAATTTATTTGTGGAGGAAAACTCGGTCTTCCAACCGCCCATGCTATCCACCATCAATGCCTTGCATGGATCTTCACTTCCCTTTATCCATTATTTTTCCACACCCTTATAAGTATTTAAAAACAAAGATGTGAACAAAACAACACATCCACCACACTTTGCTTAACGTTTCTTTTTTTGAAAGGTAAGGAATAAAGTAATTATTCTTCTTTGTAAAAAACACCTTTCCCTAAAGTAATGACAATAGAAAGATAAGCTTTACTCAAATCAAATCAAAGATAAATTTTCCAAGACTAAAACATATTCTTTACCCCTTTTAATCATTCAAGCCAACAATAGAGTATTTCATAAATTAGTCATACACACTCATGCACCAATAGAACACCATCATATGACTATTCAAACTATTGGCCCCCATCATCATCGCCACCTAAAAACATTTCTCATTCATTACCAGCATGCACTATTCAAACCAAATTAACTCACACAATAATGCACCTAAATTATATGCAAATACAAGTTTCCATGTGCTTGCGAGCCGAATTATCATTTTCCCTTTTATATTTTCCACTAACTTGCTTCTCTTCATTACTTTTCTCTGACTAATATGAACTCAATAAAACCATCAACAGTACGTTGTCCCACATGAAAAGGTAATTATTAACATATTTTATTATTTTTTATTAATTGTGCAAGGAGGGTCACTACATTTATAAAATTTAATTTTATGAGTTGAAGTGCTTGGGTTTAAATTTTTATCACATGATAGATACATAATTGGAAAAAACATTGATCTAAATTAGACTTTTATGTTTTGTTGAAAAATAATAAGAACATGGTCATGTTGTAATTTGATTGTAACTCATTGAAATTTTATATTTATTTATATTTATAATTTTTTTGTGTTGATAGGGTTGTAATACAACTTTCCATGCATCATCAGTTTTACACGTCATTTTATAATAAAATTTATGTAAATATAGTTATTAGAATCTAGAATCTAAGAATATGAATTTTTTGTAGCTTTATTTGATCCCATTCATTTATTGATTACTAAGGGCATAAAAATAGGGTTATGCATAGTGGCGAATATTCACAAATTGGGTGAATATTAGGATTTTCAAAATTGAAAATTGGCGAATATGAGGACCCTCGACGTCGACCCATTCACCTAAAATTTTTAGGACTAATTTTTTATTAGGTTCAATTTACCACAATATATATCTAAACATAGGTATATTTGTACTCGTTGGAAAGATCTTTACAAGAATAATATAATGGTGGTGTTTTTATGAAGTTATAATATGATTTAATAGGTCAAAAGTTGTCCCAAATATGACCTTACTTTTTAGGGCTTCAAATACCCAAATTTTGGTGTGAATATGATTGATTTAATTTTCTTAGGATTCACCATGATTCACCTTGATTTTGATTAGGATTCACTATTTTTTTATGAGTACATTTTGAGTCCAACCCCTTATGCATAACCCTACATAAATAATAACCCCCTGTTCTAGGTAAGTCTAAAATTTTAGAAAATTAGATCAAAAGGCTATAAATTATATCATTTTATTTTCTTCCTCCTATTAATTAATGAATTGATATAAATGAAATAATTATTACTCTTTCGTGACCCTCCCTGGATGACTTTATGGCACCAAAAAAATAGTGTATTAACCTAATATGTGGTGATACCTAGTTTGAACAATTGAACCAACTATGTGATATTTAGTTGATTTATAAGGGCATGTTATCGCTAACATATTTCCAAGTGTGTAGGACTAGGTACACTCGTAGGTGGAACAGGTAGAGTTACCCACTAGAAACGAGGGTACCAAATATCAGGGGAAATTATGATTAAGGTACTTGGAGGTAACATGGATAGATACCTTCATATAGGTATGCATTGATGGAAGGGATAATCATCGATGGTTGATCACCTTGAGCTTTAGTTGATAGCCTAGTAGCTATCATAAAATATCTAGCTAAGATGGGTGATTGGATCGATGGAAAGACTCCCTCTTTGATTGATGGTATAAATGTGTTTGCTCTCTACTACATCATAACTTGAATGGTTTGGTGATTTAGTTTCTATATGGGAACCACTGCAAGATGATTATAGATGCATAGGGTTAACTGCCATATTGGAAATGAAAACAAAACATCCTTCTTGTGAAAGAAAACAAATTAAATTCTTATGTTGAATTTAGATGCCTTTAAATTAATTAATGAAGTTAAGAAAATAATGATTGGCTCATTAGAGCTCTTTTGTAAGCTTCATTTGCGATTAATTAAGGAGTTTTCATTTAATTAATTAAAAATGGTTATTTTAATTGATAGTGTTTATTTTAATTAAAAGTGGTTATGATATTTTAAAATTAATTAAAAAATGATTATTTTAATGATAAGGGAGAATTCATTAAAAGGGGTTTAATTAATTAAAAAGAAATGAAAGAGATATTTCATTTGAATAAAGAGAATATATAGATATTATAAATATATTTGAATATTAAAAGAATAAAAAATAAAATGTCATGATCCCTCTCCTACACGGTGCAACCTATGGAAAAGCCTACAAAGCTATTTATTTTCCAAAAATGGAAAACATGGGAATAATGCATAGAGGTTAGGGGGCGGGCATTGAAGGGAAGGAGGCTCAAGATGGTGGCAGAGTTTTCAAGTAGACGATGGACAAACCACCTTGGCATACGGGCACACAAGGTAGAAAAGGAAGGAAACAAATGGGGAATGGAGGAGAAAATGGAAAAGAAAGGGATATAGATGAGGAAGGGAGGAACAGAGGAAGCGAGAGGAAATGCACCAAGATCCAATGTTACTAGACTTTCATCATAGTGGAGACCTACAGGTTGGGTTGTTCTAAGCCTGGCTATGGTTTAAAATTATATTGGTTAATTATGAAACCACCCTATGTGTGTGAGCTTGGAGTCTGGTAGAGTAATGTCAGCACCTTGCTTTATATTTTGGCTGTGTGGTGTTTGGAACTACTTTGTGTTCCTTGTGGAAGCACCTTGCTTTACATTTTGGTTGTGTGGTGTTTGGAATTGCTCTATGTTCCTTGTGGAAGCACCTTGCTTTATGTTTTGGTTGTGTGGTGTTTGGAATTGCTTTGTGTCCTATGGAATACCGTGTGCTATGTCAGCACTGTGTGGTGTTTGGAATTACTCTGTGTTCCTTGTGGAGGCACCTTGCTTTACATTTTTATTGTGTGGTATTTGGAATTGCTTTGTGTCCTATGGAATACCGTGCACTATGTCAGTCTATGTGGTGTTTGGAATTGCTTTGTGTTCCTTGTGGAAGCACCTTGCTTTACATTTTGGCTGTGTGGTGTTTGGAATTGCTCTGTGTTCCTTGTGGAAGCACCTTGCTTTATGTTTTGGCTGTGTGGTGTTTGGAATTACTCTGTATCCTTTGGAATGCCATGCGCTATGTCAATGTTGTATGCTATATCCTATGGAATGTCGTGCACTATGACAACGTTGTGTGTTGTTTGGAAATCATGCTATGTCCTATGGAATATCATGCGCTATGTCACCCTTGTGTGTTTTTTGGAAAGGATGTTATGTCTTGTGTAATGTTGTGCGCTATGGAAGCACTAGGTGTTGTTTGTAAATGATGTTGTGTTCCTTGTGGTAAATGTCATGCACTATGGAAATCACTATGTGTGCTTGTAGTTGTCTAAGCAATTTCAGATGCTCTGCACTATTGGAGCAATGTTGTGTAAATCGAATGTTGTGTTCGGTAAGCCACCTTAGGTCTAATAAGTGCAGGTTTATGAGAAACTAGTTAGCAACATAGTTGTTTAGTATGCCTTGGAAGGCGTTAGTGCTAGCTATAGGCCTTGCTTTATGTTTTGGATGTGTAGCTAGGATTAATTAAAATTACCCTTAAAATTATATGAGCTTTATAAAATAGGGTTTTAATGGAGGAAACCTCTGATTTATATGAAGTTATATAATAGGAATTTTAATTAAAAGAAGCTTTGATTTATATGCAGTCATATATTATGCTTTTAATTGAAGAGACCTTGGATTTATATGAAGTTATATAATAGGGTTTTAATTAAAAGAAGATTTGATTTATATGCAGCCATATATTATGCTTTTAATTGAAGAGACCTTGGATTTATATGAAGTTATATAATAGGGTTTTAATTAAAAGAAGCTTTGATTTATATGCAGTCATATATTATGCTTTTAATTGAAGAGACCTTGGATTTATAAGAAGTTATATAATAGGGTTTTAATTAAAAGAAGCTTTGATTTATATGCAACCATATATTATGCTTTTAATTGAAGAGACCTTGGATTTATATGAAGATATATAATTGGGTTTTAATTAAAATAAGCTTTGATTTATATGCAGTCATATATTATGCTTTTAATTGAAGAGACCTTGGATTTATATGAAGATATATGATTGGGTTTTAATTAAAAGAAGCTTTGATTTATATGCAGTTATATATTATGCTTTTAATTGAAGGAACCTTTGATTTATATGGGATATGTAAATGTTAGGTTTTGATTAAAAGGAACCTTTGATTTTGTGGAAAGATACTGAAGGTTTTAATTTAAAGAGAACCCCTTGGATTAATGATTATCTTAGGAGCTTTAAACAAAATGGGATGAATATTTATTCTTTAAATTGAAGTTATGGGGCTTTGGTTTAGAGAATGAATAAATGATTGTTCTGGAGATTAAGGGTATGGGACTTTAATGCTCTAGGACATGAATGAATTTAATTTAAATTTTAACCTTGATCTAAGTGATAGTATGATGGGTGACTCTCCAAAGGGATTTGGGGAGGTGAAAATAAAATTAAGGGTTCTTTTATGATGTCCATTATGCATTAGATGGTTAGAAACTTAAATGGAAATATTGTATAGTTGTAATTTGGCAAAGTAAATTATTAGATGCATTTAAAGGTATGCCTCTACTGAACCATGAGTATCCTGATCCCCTACTACCCTCCAAGAACCAAAGGGAAGCAAGGAGAAGCAAGGAATGCAATGGAGACAAGGAATAGGTATTTGTATCTTACATTGATTTACTTATGTTCAATAGAATAGAATTATGGGGAGATATCCTCAATGCAGTTAATGTGATACCTTTGAGTAGAAAAGGCTTATTATGCAAGAAGTAATGAGATAATTGCTATTGGGTTAGTGAAAGTAATTTTACTATATTTTTGTATTTGTTTATGTTATGTAGTAGATTCTATTTTAGTGTGAGCTTGATTTATTTTACCTATCATTGTTTGATTGCCTTCTGATGTGGTAGCAGCTAGTAGAATTATTGTGTGATTGCTTGATGATAGGAATTCTAGCGTAGAGTTCTAGGGTGAACTCAAAGGGAACCTAAGGGAATTGAGAACCCCTTAGGGTGAACATAGGGAACCTAAGGGAATTGAGAACCCCCTTGGGTGAACATAGGAGAGCTAAGGGAATTGAGACCCCCTTATGGAGATAAGGACTAAGTGGTGAAGATATTACATCAAAATTAAGATAACTCATCATGGAGACCTTAACTCACGATACTCGTAACATACCTACACATAAGGATTTGTGTATGGGATGGAGATACGTGTATAAATTAGATGGACTGAAGGTGATAGGTCTAGCTCATCAAGGATGATGGGACAAATGGACTTATCCGTAGTAACACATTATATGCCTACATAGATGGACTTGTGTTAGGGTACTTTGTGGGATGTATCTTCTAGGGAAACTTAGGTGATCAAAAATTTAGGTTATAATAGTGGGTTAGGGGTCATGAAGGGTTCATGTATCCCTCTCCCTAGGCAAAAAAAAATCTTTTCTATTTTTGTATTTTTTTGTTTGTGTGTTTTTGGTTCGTTACACTGCTCTTAAATGAAATAATAGTAAATTAATATTAAGATATGTTATTATATACATAATATATTTAGTATATATTTATTTGTAATTAAGGATACATTTCTATAATTAAATTGTATGATTTAAAGTAGTTAAAAATATGTACTTTTATTGTAACTACTCGGGATCAAATATTATTACATGATATAAACATATTTGGAAAAAATATTAATCTAAATTAGAATTCTATGCTTTATTGAAAAACAATAAGAATATGGTCATGATGTAACTTGATTATAACTCATTGTAATTCTATATTTATTTATATTTATATTATTTTTTGTGTTGATATGTTCAGTACCACAAATTTCCATGCATCATAGCATCATAAGTTTTACATGTTATTTTATAATAAAATTTATGTAAATATAGTTATTAGAATCTAGATTCTAAGAATATGAATTTCGTGTAGCTTTATTTAGTTACCCATATCATTTATTGATTATTAAAGGCATAAAAATGATCCCCTGTTTTTTTTTATTTGGTTGGAAAATGACCCTCTATTTTATGTAAATCTACAATTTTAAAAAGTACATGAAAAGGCTATAAATCATATCATTTTCTTAGATCGATTTGTTTGCTTTCATTCTATTTTTTTTTTAATTTAACCCCAAAGCAGTTAGGGTCCCATTGACTTCATTTTACCCAAGAAGATAGGGTTTATAGTAGTAACATATTCAGATCCATACCCTTGCATTGGGAAACAGGTGTTACCAATATCCCTATTCAACAAAATAAATTAAACTAATTTAAAATTTTATTGATATTTGGTGCCTCAACATATCTATTCATAAAAAAATATTAAATATTTTATAATATTAGAGTTGAAAATAAATAAGAATTATTTGACACAACATGATTATGATCATAAGAAGATATATTTATAAAACATTTGTAAAAATACTTATATTGTATGAAAATATTGTCACTCATGCGTATTCAATTAAAAATAGCAATAATATAAATAAAAATTATATATATATATATATATATATATATATATATATATATATATATATGGCTATACTATAATTAAATTACAATGCTTCGTCAATTCATATCTTCCTCTAATTCTCAACTAAAGTAGCACTTATTCCTTAATGAAATTAAACATAATGTCTTTCAAAACCATGCAATCCTATTGGTGGGACCCATTTCTCTTGTTTAATGTTCTATAAGCCTTTTAAAATCATATTTTAAGGTTTGAGGAGCCTCTCAAAACCCCCTTGTAATAGGTTAGGATATCCTTTCCAATCCCCTTCTAGGTATAGATTCTATCTAGATTCCAGTTTTCGATAGGTGCTTTTTGTTTGGATTCTCTTTGAATGCTCATATTCTCTTCTTCCTATCATGGGAATGAAGGTTCTTCTACTAGTGGTCATTAGTTGCAAGATTTCTTTGATCGGCTGGTTATTTCTATTTCATCCTTAGTTCATGTTTTTTTAAGCTTGTTTTACAATTTGTTGATTGATCGCAAGTTGTAGGAAGGATGGGCTCTCTAGTTTGGATTTTCACTAGGTGGAAAATGTTTGATTCCTTGGTTTAGGTGAGAAAACCTATTTTGATTTTTCTTTTTTCTTCAAGTGCCCCTAGGTTTTCTTTGGCTAGTTCAAATTTGGGTGTTCAGTTTAATTTTTAAATTTCAATTTGGAAATTAGGTGGGATTATAGGATCCACAAAATTTGAATTACAGGATTCTTATGTTGGATGCTAGATAGACTCTATTCTGAGCTAGTTCTCATTGAATATTGGTAGGAACCAAGTTCCTATCAATTGGATTTTAATGGAGGATGATGGAAAACAATGCAAATAAATAAAATATTGATCACCTTTTATGAAATCATTTTTTCAATTTGGAGGTCACCCTACCAAATGCTCACAAGGAGTTATATTAAATTATGTTCTTCGATGCCCAAAGACACCTTTCATGAATAGATATACAAACCTATCTAATATTCATGATGGTGAAAGGACACAATGATCCATTAATTAAATAAGTAAATATTAATAGTAATCTAAGTTAGGATTAGGATCCTAATAAGCCACCCCTATTACAAAGAGCTTTGTCCTCAAAGTAAAAAGTGGGGAAATTGTTTTTGGATGTGATGAAGTGTTTCCCATGTAGCATATTTACAAGGTATACCTTTCCATTGAATTAAAAACATGGTTATGGTGTGATGATGAAGTTATCGAGTACAACTTTCCAGGATAGCTTCAGGTTTAAGTGCTCCATATGTTGTGAACTCGATAAGTTGAGTTTGTGTAGTAGTATGTTTTCTAAGTACTACTTTAAGACAAGATACATGGAAGATAGGATGAATTTTGGAGGAATATGGTAACTCAATTTTATAGGCAATGAACCCAATGCATTGAAGGAATTTATAAGGATCGTATAATTTAGGGGATAGTTTTTGAGATCCTTTGATTTTGAACAAGGTTTTATGATAGGGTTGAAGGTGAAGGAATACCATATAACCTTATTTAAAGACTCTCAGTTTGATGTTGGTCCTTTTGTTGCTTCATACAACATTGAGTGGTGATTAAATTATCTTTGAGGAGGATAAGAATGTCATCTCTCTTAGAAAGGAGAGAATATACTGTGGCACTTTGGATATTCCTAGAATATAATAGGAAATGGAAGGTGGTATTTGGCCATATAATGCTTCATACGGTGTCATATTAATGGTGGAGTGATATGAGGTATTATACAACCATTTCGCTAAAGGAAGCCATTTAAACTAATGAAGAGGTTGGGTAGAAATAAACAACGTAGGTAAGTTTACAAACATTTGTTAACAACTTTATTTTTACCATCAGTTTGTAGATGATAGGAAGAACTCATATGAAGTTGTGTGCCTTGGAGTTTGAATAATTCTTTCTAAAAGTTACTAGTAAATGTAGGATCATGATCACTTATTATGGTAGAAGGTATACCATGAAGTTTAAAAATATTATCAAGAAATATTTGGGCTATAGTGCTAGCCGTGTAAGGGTGAGTTACTGGGAAAAATGAGCATATTTAGATAAGCAATCTACTACAACTAGAATAGTGGTTTTTCCTACATATTTTGGAATACCTTTAATAAAATCCATGGAAATATCAACCCATATTTTAGTTGGAATATGTAGGGATTGTCGAAGACCAAGAGGATATATTTTTTCACCTTTTTATCTTTGACAGGTCTCACATTCATCTACAAATTTCTTAATATCTTGTTTCATGCCTACCCAGTAAAAATATCTAATCACTCTTCTGTAAGTCTTGAGGAATCTTGAGTGTCCTACCGTGGGTGTGGAATGTAACTCATGGAGAATTTTGGTATGATATGAGGATGTAGGAGATAGAACAATATGCCCTTTGTACCTGAGTATGTTATCTTGCCAAGAGTAGTGGGGTTTACTAGAGGAGTCATGTTGAAGTTGTTGAATTAATGTGTACGTGGTAGGATCATTAAACCATTCCTCATTGATTTGGTCTATCCATTTGGGAATAGGAGTGGAGAAACCAGTGAGGGCATTAAAGGATATTTTAGGTGCACCCTCTGTATTACTTTCTAGAGTTTCTCTTAGTACTTCCACTTCGATAGTTCTTCGTTTGAAATATTTTGGTCAAGTGTATATAAAATGTAGAGTTGGTGGTAATACATTTATGGTTAGGGGTGAATTTCTCATCATAGTGGAAATAAATGCCATTTGCTCATCTTTTCTTAATTTATTTAGGGCTAATTATTTTAATTGGTAGAATTCTATTTAAATTTATTATGGCATAGGATTTTTGAGATTTGTTCATTGGTGGTCTCCGAAGTTGACGTTGGTTATTGATTTTCTCTTTCGCCATTTGAGTTAATGCAATAGTATACAACATGTTTGTAGGATTGATAATTTGCACTTCTAATCAAATTTATTCCTTTAGGCCACTAATAAAGCAACTTTGGAAGAATGATGCATCTAATCCTAATGTAATATTTGCGAATTTCTCAAACTAATATTGGTATTATCGTACTATTTTGGTTTGAAGGATTTTGGTGAGACCCCTTGTGAAATTTTCAAATTTTCTTGGGTTGAATCGTACCATTAGGTTTTTTGTAAATCATATCCATGTAGGAGGGTCATTTGTCTTTTTGTATAATTGGTACCATTGAGTAGTGATTTGCTTTAGGTGGAAGGATGCAATGTGAACTTTTTGTATCTCAATAATTTGATATAGTGAGAAATATTGGTCTGCTTGATAGATCCAATTTGTGGGGTCACCTCCTTCAAAAATTTTAAAGTCCAACATAGTGGTTTGAGTTAGGATTGAAATTTGTGGTCCCTTAAGCAATGCTTGTTGTCATGGTCCTGCAATAGGTTGGCCAATTTGGATTAATGCCAAGTTTTTTTGTACCATGTCGACTGAGTGGTTGGTGACACCAATTTTTAAGTCTCATTATGTAGTATTGTTTTCATGGTCTTCATTCCATAGGCAAAAATCTTCTTTTGTCATTATTTTTTAATTACGTCCTTCAATGTATTGAATACTTGCATGAGTTCCTTCACAGGGTCTTGTGAATGCCTTCCATCAGCCATTGTAGTGTAGTTTCAGGGATTTGTAAGTTTTTCTTTTTATCTTTAATTTTATGGCACCTTTTCGTAGTTGATTTGATCACAATTTTTTCCAAATGTTGACAAAAATTATATTTTTTACAATATTTTATCAATAATTGTTAAAATCTATCAATTTGGTTTTCATAGGGGTTTACAAATTATTGCCAAAAAAATATTTTGAAATGACTCCTTCACTGTTAGGAGGGAAACAATAGAGCAGAGGGCTAGGTGGTCAGTTGAAGAGCAGATGGAGTGAAGGGTTAGGCACATAAAACAAGGCAAGGAAATGGGATTGGGAGAAGTGTTGAGTGGCTTCGGGCATGTGAGGGTTGTATTTCCCAACGTGACCAAAGTCACGATGTGGTATATGGGCTAATGCCCTTCTAAACCCCTTAATGCCAAATTATCATCGCATGTGGGATAATTTGAAAACCTTTAAATTGCACTTGGTTTCCCTTCACTGGAACCATGAAAATGATGATTGTCTTCAAAATTTTCAAGCGAGAAATAAATTTTATATTATAAATTAGTTTTTAAAAAAATCTCATCGAGTTTTCTAAGACTTGGCCAGAAAATGCAAAACCACATCGCAGAATAATTTTTCTCATGTGGATTTTAATGTTGATCGATCTCTTTTGATCTGGATGATTTTTTTAATGCTTTCTTGACCTGGTTAGTGTTTCTTTTGACATTCCTTCACTGTTTTATACACTGAAAAAGTGTAGTTTGATCATTGTTTCTTGGACTCCATTAGATGTCACCTATAGTTGGTTTTATTTAGCATATTTCAATTTTTGTGATATGATCAAGTATTCATTTTGAGGATAAAAAGAGTGTTGACCTCTTTGAGGAACCCTTGAAGAAATTTTAAGCATGATGTTACTTGTTTTAAGGCTCTCTAATTATTTATTTTCCTGTGTTGTTTTTTATATCTACTTGAAGAAATGAATACAGTGGGGTGGGGGGGAATTATAAGGGATAGTTATGAATGGGTCTATTTGTAGATGAGTGTGGAAGTGAGGAAAGGCTTGGCTATGATACCATTTGGTAGGAACCTAGTTCCTATCAATTGGATTTTAATGGAGGATGATGGAAAATAATGCAAGTAAATAAAATATTGATCACATTTTATGAAATCTTTGTTTCAAATTGGATGTCACCCTACAAAATGATCACAAGGAATGTTCTTCGATGCCCAAATACACCTTTCATGAATACATATATAAACATATCTAATAGTCACGATGGTGAAAGGACACGATGGTCCATTAATTAAAGGAGTAAATATTAATAGTAATCAAAGTTAGGATTAGGATCCTAACAAATATTCTATGGTTTTATTTAGGTTTGGGGACCCTTCTAAAATCCCTTGTAAAAGTTTCGGGGACCCTTTAAAAATCCCTTCATTAATATACTAACTAAAAAAATAAATCAAACATAATATTTTTTAAAGAATCAAGTGTAAAAAAAATAGGCTAAAACTATGTTACAATGCCATACTTTTACCCTATAACTAATTATAAATAATAATTTTATAAAAGGTTTTAATTTAATATTTTTAATAAATAATAACTTAATTTTTAACATCAATTTTATTTATGAAAAACCCAAAATTTTCTTTCTTTTTTGGTACCATGTAGCGTGAAATAGATGAGCGGCGGATGAACTAGGGTTTCTGGAGCTAAGGAAAAACTAGGGCATCAGTTGGGTAGCCGAAGAGATTTTTGGTTACTGTGGATTTGAAGACAAGATTGCTGCCCCAGGAGGGTCCAATGGGGACACCTCCGGATCCTCTTCTAGAGAGACATAGTTCTTTTGCAGATTTGTTAAAGGATAAATCTCCATCAAAGACTGAAGAAGCACAAAAAACTGCATTAAAAATGCTCTTTACGACTGCTGGAAATAGATCAACATCTCAACGAGTTAATGGATGCTTGCCACAGTCATAATCAAGGCCAAAGATTGTCATTGAGCAAAGGATGGTTGAAGAAACAGTTTTATATAGAGCCAATCATGATTTGATCTGTAAATTCATGGGTATTCGCCCTACCCTAAATTTTTTGCATTCCTGGGTCCGAAAAACTGGGAGCCTCTTGGTGAGTATTCTTTATGGTTTATTAGCAATGGATATTTTATTGTTAGTTTTTCTTCACTGGCCGATAGAAATAGGGCTTTTGAATCAAAAAAGAGGAATCATGGTCCGACAGGATTATTTGTTCAACCCTCGGAGAGTGGGATTTGATCCTCGAATTGAACCCACTGTTGTCCCGGTTTGGATCCATTTGTATGCACTTCCAATGGAGTTTTGGAGCGAGCAGGTATTGGAAATTATCGATAATTCCCTTGGAAGACATTTGGGTGTATCCAAAGACACAATAGAAGGAAACACAACTGTTTATGCAAGATTATGTGTGGAAATGGATCTTAGCCAGCCTCTACCGATAGAGGTGGAACTTGAACTTGCAGGACTATCTTGGATTCAACAGCTGGATTATGAGGCTTTGCCCTTCAGATGCAGAGTTTGCCACAAATATGGGCATTTGGCCCGATCTTGCCCAAATAATATGAACACAAAAATGGAGGCTCCTCTAGGAATGTCAAATCTTCCTAAGGAGGGTAAGTCAACAATAAACAAAGAACCAACCAATATTTCTCAGGGTAAAGAAGCACGAGGAGATGGTTTTGAACAGACCCAAAAGAAGGAGAAGGCAAAAGAAAAAATATGGTAAAGAGCAAACCCAACTCAAGCCCTCCAATAGGTATGAGATATTTAAGACACTAATGGACCAAGAAGATCAATTCATGGAAGGAGTGGATGGGAATAATGAAAATAATAACATCCATGTTCAAGCTCCTCTTTCATCTCCCCCCGTCATAGAGCAGGTAATTGAGTACAGTGAGTTACCGTAGTCAGAGAGTGCAGGGGCATTGATAGTGCATAACCAAGAGCAGCCAATAATTAAGGATGTCAGCATGGGAATAGCAGAAAAGAATAGAGAAAGGCCAACTTTAGGGATAACTCAGGTGGAAAAGAGAGCAAAAAATAGCAACTCTCAAGGAGTGGGTAGAAAATCAAATAAGGAATTGATAGCAGTTCAAGGAGACAAACTGATCACTGGAGGATCGGTGAGGCCAATAGATTCTTACTGCTCTCAAGGTAACCAATGATTATACAATCATGGAATGTTAGGGGTTTAAATAGTAGAACCCATCAATCTGTTGTTCGAAGACTCTTAGAAAAATGTAAAACAAATTTTTTGCTTATCCAGGAGACAAAAATGTCGTTAGATCTTATGTGCAAAATAGTTAATAGAATTTGGAGGGGTGCTGGTCATATGGAAGTGGCTGCCCAAGGTGCCTCAGGGGGGATAGTTACTCTTTGGAACTCTCTTGAATGGACTGCAATAGAACATATAGCTTGGAGGGGTGTTCTCACATCACATTTTAGAAATAATGTCACAACTGAACATGTTTTAATCACAAATTTTTATGGGGCTCAAAACCTAGATGGTCAGATGCATCAATGGAAAGTTGTGCATAACATGAGAGTCTCAAGGGAAGATTTAGACTGGATTATTGTTGGGGACTTTAATGCTAAATTATCCTCTAGAGATCAGGAAGGGGGAACCCCAATTTTGGACCCAGGGGATCGACTTATGATTGCCCAAGTCCAGGCATTACACTTGGTGGATATTAAATGCCCTGGAACCAACTATACTTGGACTAATAAGAGGAGGGAGCCACATAGCAGGAAGGTGAAGTTAGACCATTTTTTGGTTTCAGAGGAGGCATTTGTAAAATGGAATATAAAATTTCAGATTTTGGAGGGTCCAGTTTCAGATCATTTCCCCATTTTGTTGGAAGGAGGGATCAAGACAATGCAGCATCACAAACCATTTAAATTTGAAAACTTTTGGTTACAAAAAGAGGAACTTCGAAAGAAAATTCCACAGTGGTGGGAAGAAGGTCGCCCAACATATGGGACAACAATGTTTAGATTCCACAAACAACTTCATTATGTCAAAGATCAACTCGAAACAATGGAGGCGAGCTAACAAGACAGACTTCCAGGTCCAAAGAGCTCCATTGGTGGCCAGATGGGATGAGGTTCAAAAACACTTTAGGGAAGGAACAATTACAGAGCAGCTCAAAGAAGAGGATGATGCATTGCGTAAAGCGGTTGAGGACATTGACAACCAAGAGGAGACCTACTGGAAACAGAGAGCAAGAACCACTTGGTTATTAGAAGGTGATAAAAATACCAAATTTTTCCATCGGATCGCCTGTGCTAGGAGACAGATGAACAACATGGAAGCTCTTCAAGATGAGAACGGACACTCCTTTGATACACTTCCAGGTATACATTTCCATTCAATGGATTATTTTTCTAAACTATTTAAGGAAAGTATGGTGCAAGATGAAGAGGCTCAAAGAGACGTTATTGCTGTCATACCCTCTATTATCTCTGAAGAAGAAAATCAGACCCTACTTAAACCCATTGATAGAGAGGAACTGAAGAATGTAGTCTTTGGAATGAGCACCAGAAAAACTCCAGGTCCGGATGGCTTTCCAATTGAGTTTTTTCAGGCCTTTTGGGATAACTTGGAGGAGGATGTAATGGTTGTTATAGAGGAGTCCAAAGGTAGTAAAAGAATGCTTAAAGCATTAAATCATACTTTCATTACCTTAATTCCAAAAGGGGAGGAGGGGGTACACATTTCAGATTATAGACCTATTGCCTTATGCAATGTCATATATAAAATAATCACAAAGGTAATGGCTGAGTGGCTAAAACCTCTTCTACATAACATTATCTCCTCGGAGCAAGGGGGTTTTGTAGAGGGTAGGCAGATCTTGGATGGTGTGGTTCTAGCTCAGGAGGCAATCCATTCAATGCAAACATCTGGTAATAGAGGAATGTTCATAAAATTAGATATGTCAAAGGCTTATGATAGGGTGGAGTGGAGCTTCTTGTCAAAGATGATGGCAGCCTTTGGTTTCTCTCAGGATTGGATAGAATGGGTCATGAGTTGTGTTTCTACTCCGACATACTCAGTGTTAATCAAGGGTCTTCCCTCGCAACCGTTTGGAGCTTCTCGAGGCCTTCGTCAAGGAGATCCTTGCTCTCCCTATATTTTTCTCATTTTGGCTGAAGGATTGGGTAGACTTATCTTGAGGAGAAGACAACAAGGTTTGTTAACAGGTATCAAGGTGGGTGAGGAAGTTTTGACTCACCTACAGTTTGTGGATGACACAGGATTGGTGGGAGTGGCCAGCTTCAGGGAAGCAAGAATGATTAGAGATACACTTAATGTCTACCTTAGGGCTACAAACCAAGTCATCAATGATAAAAAATCCAAAGTGGTCTTTTTCAATCTTGATCAAAGGCTTCAGGACAGAGTTTTAGAGATCTTGGGATTCACAAGGACTTATCTCCCAGTGGTATACTTGGGGGTCCCTTTGCATTTTAAAAAACTAAAAATAGATATCTGGAGGAATATTTTGGATTGTATCAAGGATAGAATTAATCATTGGTCTCACAAATGGTTAACCTATGGGGGTAGATTAACTTTTTTACAGTCAGTCATTCAGGCCATGCCAATTTATAAATTTTCTATCCTTGCTGCCCCACATACTATATGGAAAGAGTTGGACAAGATGGCTAGAAAATTTTTATGGGAAGGAGTAAAAGGAGAGAGGAAATGGGCCTTAGTAGGTTGGGACAAAGTAAGCCAGCCCAAGGTAAAAGGAGGTTTGGGACTCGAGAAGATCAAAGTTAAATAATAAAGCTTTGGCTGGAAAGCTTTACTGGAGGTGGATTTCCCAACCAACTTCTTTATTCAGTAGAATCTTAACTAGTAAATATTTGGGACAAGTGAACCCAAATGAGGTGGGTCATTTCCCTTTGGATGGTAATGGATCCTTAGTGTGGCAGGCTCTCAAGTTAGGATCTCAGGTAGTAAAAGATAGATTATTTTGGAAAGTGGGGAGAGGGGAGAAGGCACGATTTTGGACAGATTCATGGGATCAATACCCACCTATCATTGTTGAATTTCTTGAATTGCAACCAATAAAAATAGCCATAGAAACCAAGGGATGGGTCCAAATTGAAAGTTATTTCAACACTAGTCACTGGGGGATTATAAGTTTAAGCAGTTTAAGAAGTTGGATGAGTGGCCAATTTCAATCCCTCCGGATTTGACACCCATCATGACTAAAATCTTGGCAGAAATATTTCTCACAGGTAGAGACGAGGAGGATGAATTAGCTTGGGGCTATGGGAGCCTTGGTGTCTACACAGTGAAGGACGGATATGATAAGATCCTTCCAGAGCCCCCTCCTCATACTTATCAGGTGGAGGATTGGAGAAAGATTTGGCAGTCCAAGGGTTGGCCGAAAGTAAACTTTTTTGCCTGGCAGTTCATGCATAATGGAATTCTTACTTTTGATAAACTCAGATGTAAGGGAATCATCGGTCCATCTCAATGTGTTTTATGCTACAAGAGCGAGGAAACAACTGATCACTTGATGTTTGAGTGCCCATTCACGCGCCAGATATGGGAGAGATGGTTTTTATATTATAAAATTCAAGTTAATGGTGATTTGAATCGGATTAATATTTGGGAAAGATGGAAGAGGGGTAGATTTAAATCTAAAGCTCTTTGTATTGGTTGGGAGCTTGGATTAAACTTTATCTGGTGGCAAGTGTGGTTGGAGAGAAATGCTAGAATTTTTAGAGAAACTTTTTCTTCTTTAGATGGAGTTTGGCAGGTCATTTGGAGCAAAGTCACAGAAACTGTGGCAGTCTATGCTAAAGAGGAAACTCAGGTTGTTAATGGGGCAATGGAAAAGGAAGTTGAAGTGCAAGAGGGATAGGATAGAGCTAGTTGGAAACCACCCCCAGAAGGTTGGATTAAAATTAATACGGATGGAGCTGCAAAAGGCAATCCGGGTAGAGCTAGAATTGGAGTGGTTTGCCGGAATCATGTTGGAACAGTGCTCTATTGGGAACTGCAAGGCTTGGGAAGAGCCACAAACAATGAAGCAGAAGCCTTAGCTATCAAATCTGCTTCTATTTGGGCAGTAAAACAAGGCCACAGGAGGATAATACTAGAATCAGATTCTCAAATAATGGTTGGAGCTCTAGATTGCATGAGGAACTTTGCTTTGAAAACATGGAGGTTGAGGATTCTTGTCACTCAAATTAAGGAATTATGGAGGGAATTAGATGATGTGATTCTAGTTTATGTGAGTAGAGATCTAAATAAAGTGGCAGACTTCCTGGCTAAGATGGGTGCTGAGAAGGAGGTAGGGGTTCAGTGGCATAGTGACATGGTTGTTGAGGATGAAGTGATTAGGCAGGGTGTTGAAAGGGTAGCAGACCGAGACAGCCTAAAGACAATAGGAAGGTGTCACGATTTCGTGACATGTTGCAACATCACGGCTAGCTGAGAAGAAGTGTCACGATATCGCGACATGTTGCATTATCGAGGCCAAAGGAGAAAAGGTGTCACGATATCATGACATGTTGCTTTGTCATGGCCAAAGGAGAAAAAGTGTCATGATATCGCGACATGTTGCATTGTCATGGCCAAAAGAGAAAAAGTGTCGCGATATCATGACATGTTGCATCGTCGCGGCCAAAAGAGAAAAAGTGTCGCGATATCGCGACATGTTGCATTTTCACGGCCAAAAGAGAAAAAGTGTCGCGATATCGTGACATGTTGCATTTTTGTGGCCAAAAGAGAAAAGGTGTCGCGATATCGTGACATGTTGCATTTTTGTGGCCAAAAGAGAAAAAGGTGTCGCGATATCGTGACATGTTGCATTTTCATGGCCAAAGGAGAAAAGGTGTCGCGATATCGCGACATGTTGCATTTTCGTGGCCAAAGGAGAAAAGGTGTCGCGATATCGCGACATGTTGCATTTTCATGGCCAAAGGAGAAAAGGTGTCGCGATATCGTGACATGTTGCATTTTCATGGCCAAAGGAGAAAAGGTGTCGCGATATCGCGACATGTTGCATTTTCATGGCCAAAGGAGAAAAGGTGTCACGATATCGCGACATGTTGCATCGTCATGGCCAAAGGAGAAAAAGTGTCACGATTTCGTGACATGTTGCATCATCACGGCCAAAAGAGAAAAAGTGTCACGATATCGCGACATGTTGCATCGTCGCGGCCAAAAGAGAAAAAGTGTCGCGATATCGTGACATGTTGCATCGTCGCGGCCAAGAGAGAAAAAGTGTCATGATATCGTGACATGTTGCATCGTCGCGGCCAAGAGAGAAAAAGTGTCACGATATCGCGACATGTTGCATCGTCGTGGCCAAAAGAGAAAAAGTGTCGCGATATCGTGACATGTTGCATTGTCGTGGCCAAAGGAGAAAAAGTGTTGCGATATCGCGACATGTTGCATCGTCGTGGCCAAAGGAGAAAAAGTGTCACGATATCGCGACATGTTGCATCATCGCGACCAAAAGAGAAAAAGTGTCATGATATCGTGACATGTTGCATCGTCGCGGCCAAAGGAGAAAAAGTGTCGTGATATCGCGACATGTTGCAACGTCACGGCCAAAAGAGGAAAAAGTGTCGCGATATCGCGACATGTTGCATTTTCGCGGCCAAAAGAGAAAAGTGTCGCGATATCGCGACATGTTGCATTTTCACGGCCAAAGGAGAAGAAGGAAAAAGTGTCGCGACATCGCGACAAGTTGCATCAACAGACCAAACCGATCCCCCTGGCAACATCTCACATTGTGCAAACATTGAAACTTGTTGGATCGTGCCTTAGGCCAATGGGGAAGGAGTCTCTCCACGCTTGAATCTCGGATTCGCCGACTCCCCTGTTAGCTAGGTTTTGGTTTAAGAGATTTGGCTCCAATGCAAATCTTCTTTTACTGTTGTAATCTTGTGTTCTCTCTGTCTATGGCTGGGAAAAGTCTCATCCCAACTTGTAACTGATCTTTGTTTTAATACAAGTTTTTTCAAAATTTTCAAAAAAATAATTTTTATTTATTAAATTAAATTAAAATTAAGTTGCATAAGACAAAAACAATGTCAATAAATGACTAAATTTACTTTTCATGTATTGACACTATATACATGGGATATTCTTCATGCAATTATAAAATAATTATTCATCATTATATTATAGTAGCTAATAACATTTCCAATAAAAAGGAATATTTCTACCATCTACATTCACTTTCTTAAATCAAGTAAATAAATAATACTATCAAGATATATAAACTTATGCATACAAATAATATTTATAGTTATCTTACTTTGTCATGTTACAACAATATACAAAATTATTAAGTTATGTTTAATTTTTTATCATTGAGTAAAATTAATATACATGTAATATAACATATTATGCAATTCTATGGGATAATATTGTATAGTTGAGATGAGGTGTATTGAATAAGCCAAGAGATCCATAGTTAACCTTGTAATATTAACCTTACATTGTAAGTAAGATAATATATCATTTAAGGACTTTTGTAATTGTTATATGATTATTATCATATATTTATATACATCTTGCATTGAATGGTCATTCAATTATCATTATTGTTTACATAGCTAGGTGATTCTTCTCATTATTATGTTCCTTTATCATGTTATTTTCACTCTTATTATTTTATTTTTTGGGTAATCTTTGAATTTTATTAATATGAGCAAATATTGTGAATTCTAACATGGTATCATGGTATGAATTATGTGTTATTACTTGATCATATGAAGAAATATTTAGGATATTCTAGTCTTTCTTATAATAAATATAATAAGTTATCCCATATAGAGATCCATAAATATTTCATATTAGGTTTTTATTGTTTTGTACACTCCTAATACACAAAAATTTGAGGAAATAATTAATACCATAGATGAACACTTTTTCATGTAATAGAGTGACATCACTTGTTATGTAATCTTTATCATGTATGTGCAAATTGAAAATCATATGTATATTTTTTAATAATATTATTGAGATTCTATTATCATTTAATTATGAGCATTAATAATAACTATAGACAACCAATTTTGGCATCAAAAATTTGTAACCATCCACTAGAGAATCAAATTGATCAATTGGCAATGCTGACCCAAAATTATAGTTTTCTTCCATCAAATGTTAAATCATTGATCTAACGTAAGTGTTCTCATAATTTTAATCATAGGTGATTTCATGATTATAGCTCAAATCCATCCTTTCTATCCTAGCTTGACCACCAATAGTCAAAATCATGAAATCACTTGAGAATCCCCGTGAGTGTGGTATACCAGAAAGGATGCCATTTGCATTATCGGTGTTGTGACCTAGGTTCAATCCGCATGGTGGATGTGTATAAGAAGTATTACTCAAAAATAAAATTGTAGATGCAATTTTGTGAAGAAACAATTTATTTTGTCAAGTACATAAGCTTTCAATCTTATATTTTTCCACCTTGTATCTAATTCCATTTATTGCTCAATATTACCTTAGATATATGCAATACCCCAATAAATTTTATATTTAATATATTTCCCTCTTGGTGATACTCCTCCCTTTCCCTCCAATATTTTAATTTCAAAATCTTACTTTCCTTTTGGTGATATACAATGTCAAGTATTGGATCAACAAAGTCTATCCTCTCAATCATTCATCAAGACACAAGGACAAATGAGTTTGTGTTATGATTAAATTAAAGGATGTGATTTGATGAAAAAAAATCATTAGAATCAATTATTATTTTCTTGAGAACTATAGGCTAATTTTAACTAATGTTAGACTCATGCTAGTCATCTTCAAATAAATGGTTAAAATTATCCTCAGTTCTTGAGGATAAGTGATGAATAAAGAGGAAAGTTCATTAATAAAAATGAAACATGGTGTAGTAGTACTAAAAAAAATGCAAACTAGTTTCTGATTCACTAGATCGCTTACACGCAAGTGAAGAGCATACTACTAGTGTTGGAGGCTTTCTAATTCACCAGATTGCATTACGCAGAAAGTGACGAGCATAATACCAAGAACAAAAGCATGGCAGAAAATAGAAGGAAAATATTAAAATTTATAAAATAACATGAGTTAGGAAAGGAGCAAAAGACATGAGATTGAAATTTATTTCGATAAAAATAAGTAATACAACATCAAAAACCTTAATGTATTTTGACATACGGGTCTCATCAGTGACGTGAGTTTTAAAGAGGTACTACATCTCTTTATAAAGAACTAACTCTAGGGTGGAGATAAAGAGTAATGCATGTGGGATAAAACACCGAATTATTAATACAAACCACAGGTTTATAGACCAATACAGTGAAAAGAAGAGAATTCCCAATCTCAATCCCCTCCAAAAAAACACCCACCCAGAAAAGAGAAGAAACACATTAAAAAATGCAAAAATACAAGGTGGGAAAGAGTCCATCAAACAATTTTATTTTTACATAGATAATTTCAAATAGGTTTTTGGTTCCTTCAACAAATGGTTCCTCGAACAATGTGATTGAGCTATCTATATTTTCTCAATTTTTCAAACATTGGAGAAATAATATTTTACCGATTTGAAGATCTCTGACAAAATTGCAATTGTCTAGCTTCAAAATAAGAAGAAATATTTTTATTTTGGATCCATGTATGCATTTTTTCACTCCAAAACTTTGGCTAAAAGTTAAGGCCTACCATAAAATTTAAAATTATCAATCAAAGACAAGAGAAAGTTAATTTGATATCCCCAAGTTCTGAGTCTTTTAAAATTTTTATTTTTAACATAAATAAATCCATCCCTGGAGATTTCTCTAACCAGAAATCTATTGAGTTCACTCATGATTTTTTCTGATGAACTCGATGATGGAAGGAAGCAGAGATGTATCGATAGGTATTCATCGACTTCAAAAATAATTTGGTGCAAATAATTCTAGTTTGAGAAAAATCAAAACCCTTAAAAAATACAATATCTATAAGTGTTACTTCACAATAAGAAATAAATGAAGTAATTTTAATATTGTCATAGAAGGAACTATAGGTAGAAAGAAAACTATTAATATCCTCCTTAGGGCCATGCCAAACTCCAATGGCATCATCAATGTATCTCCTATAAAATAAAATATTTTCCACAACAAAAATATTAAATACCTGTTCCTCTAGATGATAGAGAAATAAACAAACATAAACCACAAAAAAATTACTTCCCATGATTGTTTCTTATATCTACCTATATGTTTTCCCTTTGAATTCCAATTAGGCTTAACTAAGCGTGACACTAAGACGAGGGGTGAATCAGTGTGCATTCAAAATTTAATCCAACTACGAAATCAAATAAAAATAAGTAATCACATAAACATGCATCAAATAACACCAGATTTATAGTGGAAACCCGATGTGGGAAAACCACTGTGCCAATGGACTATTTGGACTCCCATCCAAATCTAGCCTCAAAAATATTCGGTATTTACAATATTTTTGCATCATCAACAGTAGGTAATGGAACCAACCAACCTAGACTTTAGCAGCACCAGCTACAAGGAGCATCGACCATGATCGCCAAGCACCCACTTGGCAAAAACAACAATTATAGTAGAAAATTTGATCTCCGTTCTAAAAGACCTTGAGTGGTCTAGCTCATTGCTTCTCTCTATACATCCACTCTAACTAATCTCATATGATCTGAATCTAAATCTCACACATTTCTCTGTACTCACTCTGACTCCTTTTTAAAAACCTTTTTGCAATCCCTTCAACTTCCTAAAAAATTTCAAGCTACAAGATGACCATTTCAGCATTCAATAATATCTCCTATGGGAGACATAATGTTCTTCTAGATTTTAAAATGTTGCATGCGCTAGAAAAAAATAGACTCAAAAGGAGTTACAAATCAAAATTTATGACCATTTTAAATTTCACTTTTATTTTGGAGAGGCATTTTGTCAAACAGTTCACGGACAAAGTGTTGTGCATCTCTCACACTTGGAGGCCTCGAAATTAATCCGACCAATAAGAAAATATGTTCAACTCGATGAGCTATATGTGAAACAACACTTAAACAGAACATTCAACAACGAGAAAATATGAATTTGAGTATTCGAGCGCAAAAGCACTTGGCTGCCCAAAACTGAAAAAAGTGCTACGAAGGCATTTTGCAACTACTGTCGTTTCTTCCTCAAGTCTCCGTTCAGGCTGAAATTTCAAATATAATCTTTTTGTATATTAAAATACCTTCAATAAAACTTTTGAAGTTTTATTCCTTATATATTTCTTAATATACCTCCGACAAAGTGGCCTCTAATGCTGATTTACACCTATCACATAAATTGGAAAAAGTTCTCCAGAGTCATTTTGCAACGCTCGAAGTTTCTTCCTATGAAATATTTTTGGGATAAAATTTAAAACTTAAGCTCTTAATATATCCAGATATCTCCAGTAAAAAACTTGATGTCCAATTCCTCGCATATTGCTTAATATTCCTTCCGCAAAGTGGACTCCGACGTATATTTTACAACTGCAGTTTCATGACCAACAATGCACCAACGAAGCAACCGACCGTTCCAACCCTGTAACCACACTTTATGATGATCAAAAAACCTCAAAATAGTATCTTGGGTTGTCCAACACATTCCATTGATGTTTTACAACTTTGACAACTTCCTTTTTTTTGCTACTTTGACAACTTCCTGATGATTTTTGCAACTTTTGTAAATTTGTATGAACAACCTGTAACAACTTCACCTGAACATCACAAACATTCTGATAAGAATTGAACACCATTGTAAATACTCTGAACAACCTTTGAATAACTATCCACTACATCAACCTGTCCATATGAGTGTGTTGACAACAATGACAATATTGTTCACTGCGCCTTGGTCAACAATCTCCCCCTTTGGAATTATTGGTAACACACACATAATTTCCTATAAATTTCCCCCCCATTTGACAACAATACCAAAGGGATTTTGCAAACTCCCCCTAAGTCCATGCACACCATTCTTAGGCAGAAATTATTACACTTAGCAAAAATCACAAACATGAGCAAAAAGGTAAACAAAGACACAAATGCTCCCCCTGAGATTGTGACCCCAATAACTAGTCAATACTTGGGAAGTGTGACCACTCCCAATTTATTTTGAAGGTACTCAAAGACTTCCTTGGGAAATGGTTTGGTGAAGATATATGCTACTTGCTCTATTGTTGGAACAAAATCCAACATAACCTCACCTTTTGCAACTTTCTCTTTCAAAAAATGGTATGGGATAGCAATAAGTTTTGTGTGAGAATGCATAACCATATTCTTTGAGATATTTATTACACTTGTATCATCACACATGATAGATATGGGCTCACTGGAATTTATTCCAATATCCTTCAAAGTTTGTTTCATCCAAAGTACCTGTATATAGCATGATGTCGTTGCAATATACTCTGCCTTTGTTGTGGATAATGAGACTGACTCCTAATTTTTGCTATGCCATGCAACGATATTATCACCAAGATAGAATATAACTCCATTGGTACTCTTCTTTTCATCTACACATACTACCCAATCTACATCTAAATACGCAATAAGGGTGAAGTCCTTACCTTTCGAATACCATAAACCATACTCCATAGTACCCTTGAGGTATCAAAAAATCCTCTTCACTACTGTCACATGAGTCTCATTGGGATTAGCCTGAAATCATGCTACCATGAATACGGCCTACAAAATATCTGATCTAGTAGCTGTCAAGTACAGTTAGCTCCCAATCATGGATCTATACATATTTTGATCAACAGGTCGAGATTTGTCATCCTTGCTCAACTTGCAACCTATCATCATGGGAGTCCTAACTGGATTGCAATCCTCCATCATGAACTTTTCAGAATCTCTTTAACATATTTTATTTAAGAAATAAATATGCTCTTCTCCTTTTGATTAAATTACAATCCAAGAACATACAAAATTTCACCAATAATTGACATTTCAAACTCTTTCTGCATCTTATTTGCAAAATCTTTACACAACTCATATTTTTTGTTGCCAAATATGATATCATCTAGGTATATAACAACAATATGATGACCATTTTATATTTTTACGTACAAATTACTCACCACCATACCTTTATTGAACCCTTGTTGAGTAATATAATTGTCTAGCCTTGCATACCATGGTCGAGGTACTTGTTTTAAGCCATATAAATCTTTCTTCAACTTGCAAACCAAGTTGGGATCATAACCAAGTTGAAAACCATTTGGATACTCAATATAAACCTCTTCTTCAAGTTTTCCATTCAAAGATGCTGATTTGACATCCATTTGATAAACTTTGAAATTCTTGTAAACTGCTAAAGCAAGAAACATTCTATTTTCCTCTAGTCTTGCCATAGGTGCAAAGGTCTTCTCAAATTCAATACCTTAAACTTGCACATACCCTTTGCATAGCAATATTGCTTTGTCCCTGATTACTTTTCCATCTTCATTCAATTTGTTCCAAAAGACCCATTTAATATCGATTACATTTTTATTTGTGACTCTTGGTAATAACTCCCAAGTCTTGTTTTTCTCGATCTGATCTAATTATTCATTTATTACCTTTACCCAATTTTCATCTTTGCTTGCTTAGAAAATATTTTTGGGCTCAATGATGGATAGGAAAGAGTAGTTACTTACTAATCTTCTTCTCATCTGAACACCAACTGTGAGGTATCCAATTATTTTCTCTCTAGGATGATCTTTCTGCCAGCTACTTGTTTTGAATTTCTTGTTTTCTTCCAATTCTGAATCACTTTTTAAATTATCTGAGTCAATTCTTGATTTCTTTTCCATTTCCTCTTCCTAATATCCTTTAACGAACTCTTCATAAACTTAGTAGTTCACTTCATATCAAATTACTCGTTCCCTTCCTTCATCAACTTTAACATCGACACTTTCCAAGAAATTTCTTAGCCTCTTGTTGTAACATTTGTAAGATTTTATTTTTGATGAATAGCCAATAAAAATACCTTCATCCACTCTATATTCAAACTTACCAAGGTTTTCTTCAGTTCTTTTGATGTAACACTTGCTTCCAAAAACTTTAAAATATCTTGTTGTTGTTTTTTTACCGAACCACAACTCATAAGGAGTTTTGCTTTCATGCATCCTCAACATACACCTATTTTGGATGTATACCATAGTATGGACTGCCTCTTTCCAAAATATATCTTCTACTTTACTCTCAGTCAATATAGTTCATGCCATTTACTACACTGTCATGTTCTTTATTTCTACTAAACCATTCTTCTGAGGTGTTATGGCTGCTAAAAATTGTATGCTGATGCCATATTTTCACAATACTTTGTGAAATCCTCTGAAATGAACTCTCCTCCTTTGTTTGACCTTAAACATTTAATATTTTTTCCTGTTTGATTCTCAACTTGGTTTTTGAAAACCTTGAACATCTCAAAAGCTTTTGATTTATGCTTCAAAAACAATACCCATGTCATCCTAGAATAGTCATCTATACACAACATGAAATATTTATCACCATTTATGCTTTGTGTTCTCATGGGTCCACATAAATCAATATGTACTAGTTCCAGATGTTTACTCATGTAGTAATATTTTGTCTTAAATGAGACTCTAGTTTGCTTCCCTTTTTGACATTAAGCACAAATGTTATTTGATGGTTTGCCAATGGTGGGAATATCTCTCACTGCTTTCTTTGAACTAAATTTTACTAGATTGTCAAAACTGATAATACCAAGCCTCTTATGCCACAACCAATTCTCTTCTTCCTATAAAATAAAGCAATCTCCTTCTGAAGTCTCTGAGAGAGTGTACATATTTCCATATGTCCTTGATCCAGCTGCTATCAACTTCCCACTATTTGCCTTTATGATTTCACAACCCTACTTCTTAAAGATGACATCATGACCTTTGTCACAAATCTGAATTATGCTCAACAAGTTATGCTTCAGATACACCACAAACAAGACTTCTTCTAACCTTATTTTCTTGTCATTGATCTTAACTGAACCTCTACCAACTATCTTAGCTCCATCATTATTTCTGAATTTCACTAAATCACCTTCATATTGCTACAACTTATCAAATTTATGTTTGTCACCTGTCGTATAACTGGAGCATCCACTATCATGTATCAATAGTGTAGATTTATTATGCGCTTTAAATGTCGTTTGTATGATCAAGGATTATTTTTCTTCCTTAGGTTGATCTTTTTATTTTCACTCTAGTTTGATTACAGTTTTGGGCTCTTGTTTTGGCTTTTCTTTTGCAGTAGCTTGTGCATGTTTTTTAGGAAATTTTCTATTTTGTTTTATTCTATTTGACTAAAATTTTTTTCACTGAAATTGATTTGATGCAAATGTACTTCTACAATTTCTTGCAATATAACTAAAGTTATGACAGCTATAAAATTCTACTGCATAATCCATCAAATGTGAAAAAGCATTTCTACTAGAAAATTTCCTTGGTCCTACGTTATACTTGCAATCTGAAATCTTATGTCCATAACCATTGCATTTAAAACAGTAACCAGAAAATATATGATTTAACTTGGGTGGTGGTCTTTTTCATGTTGTTGTAGGAGCCATAAATCTTCTTCTTCTTTTATTTGTGACATTGGTGAAACCATCATTGTTAATTCTCCTTTTGTGCCTTGCATTATTGCTTTCCATTGCATGATTCATTTTTTCTTGATTAACCTATTTATTTTCTTCATTCTTTGTGGATTCTTTATTTGTGGCCTTTGATCCATTTTATGATTCTCCTTCATCAAAACCCAAACCAAATTGGATGTTTGTAGTCTTCTGGTTCTATGATCTTATCCAGCTTTATAGAACTCTATTCACGTTTGTGATAAAAGCTAATTTTATGATTCATTTCTTCTAGTTGCATATTTAAACCAACAATATCTTTTTCTAACTTGCTACAATAATCTATTTTCATGGTTATTTACACTTAGATATATTCGAAGATCTTTTTGGATTCTTCTATCTGCACTTTCAAACTTGTTATGATTTCATTTACATTCTCAAGATTTCTTGAAATTTCTTATTCTTTTTTCTTTATGTATTCAATTCATCCAAAGCTGCAATTAATTCCTCTTCCAAATTAACTTCTGCATCAATTTCTTCTTCATCACATTCATATTATTTTTCTAGTTTTCTTCTTCGAATTCCATGAAAAGAACTTCACCTCTTTCTTTATAAGAATCCTCACTCAAGCTGTCTTCTAATGAACTGACATTCTTGGAGATGAAACTTTTCTTCTTGAAGTTACCTTTTTTGAAATTTGATTTTTTCTTCCAGTCACTTATTTCTCCATGTGATCCTTCATCACTTATGTTCTTATCATTAAGTGGAAATTTTGCTACGAAATGTCCAATGCCTCCACAGTTGAAAAATTTAAATGGTAACTTTCCTCTGTATTTACCTTTTCTCTTTTTCAATTTTCTCATGAAGTTAGATTCCATTTCATCTAACATTTCATCTTCATCTGAATCTGGTTTCATTTTTGCATTTTTTTTAGCTTTAAATGTAGCTTCATTATCTGTATATTTAGATTTTCCTATTCTCATTTCATAGGTAGTTAAAGAATGATACAACTCATCCATAGTAAGATTATTTAAATCTTTAGCTTCTTCTATTACAGAAACTTTAAAATCAAACCTTTAAGGAAGAGATCTTAATACATTTTTGAAGATTATCAAGACTTTGATTTCCTCTCCATGTCCTCTGATATCATTGATGAATTCATTTACTCTTAACAGGTAGAACTCTATATTCTCATCTTCATTCATCTTTAATCCTTTGAATTGAGCTCGATGTGTTTGTAACTTGGCCTCATTGATCTTATCGTCTCCTTCATGAATGCTCTTCATTTTATCATATATTTCCTTTTTCATTTTACAACCCATAATATTTACCAGTTCATTTTCCATTGATCCACACATGATATCATTCTTTTCTTTTGAGTCATTCTCAAACAGTTTCTTACCAGCAACATCGGTTGGAGGAGTGGCGGGTGGTGTATATCCACTGCTTACTGATTTTCAAATATCGTATCCCAATGCACAAAGATATGTTTACATCCAGATTCTCCAAAAAATATAATTAGTTCCATCAAACAATGGTGCCTTATTCGAAGAGAAGCCTTCACCTCCTACCATTGTGTCACTTCCAATATCACCCTAGCTAGTTAAGTTTGTTTAGGAACCTCGCTCTAATACCAATTGTTGAACTAAGTGTGACACTAAGAGGGGGGTGAATCAATGTGTATTAAAAATTTAATCCAACTACAAAATCAAATAAAAATAAGAAATCACACAAACATGCATCGCATAACACCATATTTATAGTGGAAACCCGATGTGGAAAAACCAATGTGCCAATGGATTGTTTGGACTCCCATTCAAATCCAGCCTCAAAATTTTTTGGTCTTTATAATATTTTTGCAACACCAACTATAGGTAATCTCACCAACCAACCTAGACTTTAGCAGCACCAATTGCAAGGAGCATTGATCCCGATCTCCAAGAACCCACTCAACAAAAATAACAACTGTAGTAGAAAATCTGATCTTTGTTCTAAAATACCCTAAGTCGTCTAGCTCATTTCTTCTCTATATACATCCACTCTGACTAATATCATCTGATCTGAACATAAATCTCACACATTTCTCTGTACTCACTCTGATTCCTTTTTAAAAATCTTTTTGCAATCCCTTCAACTTCCAACACTTCAACTTCTTAATAAATTTCGAGCTGCAAGATGACCGTTTCAGCATTCAATAATTTTTCCCATGGGAGACATAATGTACTTCTAAATTTTAAAATTTTGCATGCACTGGAAAAATAACGGACTCAAAAGGAGTTACGGATCAAAATTTATGACCTTTTTAAATTTCACTTTTATTTTGAAGAGGCATTTTGTCAAACAATTCATGGACAAAGTGTTGTGCACATTACTCGTTCTCACACTTGGAGGTCTCGAAATTACTCTGACAAAAAATAAAAGATGTTCAATTCGATGAGATATACGTGAAAAAACACTTAAATGGAACATTCGACAAAAAAAATATATGAATTAAAGTATTCGAGCGCAAAAGCACTTGGTTGTCCAAAACTGGAAAAAGTGCTATGGAGTCATTTTGCAACTGTTGCCGTTTCTTCCTCGGGTCTCTGTTCGGGCTGAAATTTCAAACGTAAGCTCTATGTATATTATAATACCTCCAGTAAAAATATTAAAGTTTTATATTGCTTAATATACCTCCGAAAAAGTGGCATATGATGATGATTTTACATCTGTCACATAAATTGGAAAAATTGCTCCAAAGCCATTTTGCAACGCTCACCGTTTCTTCCTCTGGACTCCGTTTGGGCTAAAATTTAAAATTAATCTCTCAGTATATCCAGATACCTCCAATAAAATATTTTAGGTCCAATTCCTCATGGATTTCTTAATAATCCTCCTGCAAAGTGACCTCCGATGTAGATTTTATAGCTGCAGTTTCATGACCAATGCACCGGTGAATCAACCGACCATTCCAACACTGCAACCACACTTTCTAATGATTAAAAAACCTCCAAATAGTATATTTTTCTATCTAAAATATTCCATTGACATTTTACAACTTTGACAACTTCCTTTTTTTTATACTTTGACAACTTCCTGATGATTTTTGCAACTTTCACAAATTTGCATGAACAACCTGTAACAACTTCACCTAAACATCACAAACATTATAATAAGTATTGAACACCACTATACATACTCCGAAAAACCTCTGAATAAATTTCCATTGCATCATCCTGTCCATGTGAGTGTGTTGACAACAATGATAATATTGTCGCGACACCTTGCTCAAAAAGTGTTGTCTTAGCACTATCTCTGCTAGCCTTACCATAAAGTTTGTCTTGTTCAGATCAAATTCGTTCCTCAAAAAATTATGAAGGGCTGCCAATATTTGAGAGGTGGGGATGCTAAGAGAGAAGCTCTCAACATCAAAAGGAAAAATAATAATATCCTAAGGAAAAGTATGGCCATGTAAATATTTAATTAGAGATATGGAATCCAAGAGATGACTTTTTTGCTTCAAAATTGGCAAGAGCAAATGATGAAACCATTTGGAGGTAGGTTTGAGCATGAAACCATAGTAGGAACATATGGGTCGACTAAAAATATTGAGCTTATAGATTTTTGGGAGAAGGTAAAAAACACACACTTTAGAAGAGGATGGTGTTACCTGAAGCATATATTCTTGTGGTTTTCTAAAATCATATTTCTCCTAAAATCCCGGTCAAGAAAGTCTTGGAGTTGATAAAAAATATCTTGTGAAGGGAATATTTTAACTTTAGAGTAAATATTTTGATCTAAAACCTAGAAAAAACCTTCTAAAATGTACCAGCCCATGGAAAATACTCAAACACCCAAATTTTTATTTACGGACCTAATGACAACAGATTTGTCATTGGAAAGGGAACAAATGGCAAACCAGATATGGGGTGGAAAGGCACGTTGGTGGGTGGGATTGATAATAGATACTTTTTAATTAAGGAATCCTTCACCCATGCCAATAACTTCTTCCAAAGGCTTGTAAAACTATGAGGGAGTAAAACTTGGGTTGGAAACAAAGAAAGGATCAATGTGTTTAAGTGGTTTTGGAAGGCCACCTCTTGGTTCAAAGAACCTTTCAATATGAAGTCATCTAAAAAATGCAGAAAAATCCTATTTTAGAAACTCTTTGGCCATGGGAGGAGGAACAGGGAGGAACTTTAAACCTAGGTTGACGGCCTCAATTTCATTATGGGTATGTTTTTTGGAGGAAAAATTATGGACAACAAGATTTATGATTTTTCCATCCATAGCCCAAACAAGACTCCTATAAAAATACCGGTGGCCAAAATCCTGTGGGCTAAAAATTGTGGACCAAGGGGTTATTTTTGTTTTCCATCGTCATTTTGGAAATGGAATAATCCCTACCCTTGATATTTCTAAACAAATGGGGCAAACCCCTTTCTTGGATTCTCGAAACCAGAGTTACGAATTTTTTTGCCATTGTCCTATTATAATTACTGTTGCACATAGGAAGTGCAGTTATGGAATTTTCTCAAATTCTTTCATAATACCACCTAACTTTGTCCATATTCATGAATTTATTTTATTAGCCAACATTATCAATATTTAGATTTTTCCATTTTTTATAAAGTTAATTTAGATTTTGTCCACTTTGAAGGTAGTGTAGACATTGATTCTATTATAAAAGGTCTTATTGAGTAGAAATTTAGGGGATATGGAATATTCACCTTGATTTGGATTTTAGGGTCTTTCCACTTGGTTTAAGGAAAACTAATGAAGACTAAGAATCAACCATATTGATAGAAAGGGCCAACATAGGAGAAAGTTAGACATTGATTATTTGATATCCAACTCAGAAGATACTTGGAAATTTTGGGGACATACAAATTCATCTTGATAATATTTTATATTATCTAAATAAAAGAGGAGAATTATTATTGAATAATGAAAAGAACCACATCAAAAGAAAATGTTGGTCATTTAGGGACATTCATATTCACATTGACATTGATATTGGGCTATCTAGAAATATGAGAACTATATTTTGTTCTTAGGTGTGATCTAAGACATTGAAGACATATTTTAGAGGTTGAGAAGCTTCATATAGATATAGAGAAGAATTTTAGCTTCTAGAGATAGAGGACCAATAAATATTTCAAACGTTTTCTACTAGATTTGAGATGCAAAGTATAGAGAAATATTGTACTAAATTGTATAGTCATAGAGAAATAATTATGGTTAAAGCAAGGATGAATAAGAACAATACATAGTCTTGGCATTTGATTTAGTAAGAACCAAAAATATATTGAAGATTAAGCTATTAGTCTAATAGTTATTATGCCCTAAAATATAGAAAGAGCATCATAAAGAGAATACTAAATCAGACTAGAAAAGCATTTTTACAATTTCCTAAGAACTATTATCATTAAAAGAAGACATGGCAAGTATACTAGCATTGTACCAAAATTATCAAGATAAATATTTCTAAGGTATAAGAATCACTAGCCTAAGGAGTAACCATAAAAGGAAATTGGATAGGGACAAGCATTGTCAATCATAAAGAATCATATAAAATTGAGTGCCACTAGTAGAGAGTTTATAGTAAATACTTGTAAGCACTATCAGGTGGATACTCAAGCTTGGATTATGCACATGATAGGATGAGCAAGGGAAACCATTCACTTTATGGCTAGAGAAACATATGGCACCATATTTAATAAACTCAAAATTTGATTAATATGTAAAATATGTGTGTGATCCAAGATAACACCTAAGATAACCAAAAAAGGTCTATAGCACTCAAAGACAATAACACATTCAATGAAGGTTTTATTGAGATATTATGTATGGTTGAGTGACCAAAAGAACCTAGATATTATTTGAACCAAATATTTTGAAAGAGACATGGTGTCATATGGGTAGTGTTAATAAACACAAGGGTTATTATAGATGGTTGTGGGAGCAAAGAACATAGCAGTAATGAGCATATGAAGAGGTGATACAAATACAATAATGGAGACACCCTTGATTAAGAGAACAAAATTAAACCTAACACAACATACAAAATAGAACTGAATGAGGATAATGATCCTTATGTGACACAAGAAATTTAGAGGGAAAATGGGTTGCAAATTTCCCAATTAATTTTTTTTAAAAGGTTAGTCCTCCCAGCTATAGGAGAAGGAAAAAGTGTGACAAATGATATTGGATCAATGATGGATGTAAGGGGCCAAAATGACACTTGAGAAGGAGACATTAGATTATCTCGAAGCATGATCAATGTAAGATGCCCTAGATATGAAAGGGATGAAAATATTTGAACCTTATTTTTTATAGATTGTTGAACACATTTGAGACAACCATATAATAGATATCCTCATGATGCTACAATATATTGTATGTGGTCAGTTAGTTTTTCCATTTTGATGCAACATAGGCATGGTGCTAGTAAATCAAAGTTGAGTAGATTTTGTGTTGGGAAGAGAAATTTTGAATTTTGACCTGATAGGATAGGGTTTATGATGATATCAAGTAAGGATATTGGATATACATTGATTCCAATAATGGGTGTTGTGGATTGATCCATTTTATGATAACATGGGATTGGTGGTGTTGTCAAACTCAAGTTGTAATATTATTTGTAATGTGGTGTGATTGGGGTTGAAGATTTTGATGGGTAGGTATGTGTGATATGCCAATGGGTGAAATAAGTAAGTTGATGAAGAGGAGGATATTGAAGAATAAAGGAGTGAGTAGGAGGGGATTATGTGAATGAGACAGTAAATTTATATGCATATACTATGTCTTGCACTAGATGCTAGAACTATTGACATGTCTCGATGCCATGACACGATTGGTGATGATATATGTAATAGTGATTTTATTTATAAGGTTTAGAATTTTTTCTATTGGGTTTGTAGGGCATATGTCAGGTAAATAAATTGTTCTTGAATCATATAATTATTTAAATATTATTGATAATATATTTGATAGGGGCATCCAGGTACACGATGGACGATGTGGATGAGGTTATTTCAAATATTGAGATAAATTTGAAGTGGATAAAGATGTTGTAGAGGAGGATTGAGGGGGTGCTAAAGAGGTGTCTTAGTGACTTAACTAGATCTTAATGTTTATGAGTCGATCCAAGATTTATTTTAGGTTAGGTTGAGGTGGAGTGGCAGATGTATCTTGGAGACTCAACTATATTTCAATGGTTGTGAGTCAATACAAAATGTGTTTTAAGTTATATGGAGGGGGAGTGATCAAGATAGAATTGAATTGGCTAGATATTTGGTTAGAAATAAGGTGATAAGGATGATTACATGGATATTAGAAATATGGAAGAAGGATATAGGATGAGGGATAGGGCTATGACCATTGGACCATGTAAGGTGTATGAGATAGAGAATAGAGTTTTAGAATAAGAGGTGGCAGATATGGGGTTGGAAGAAGAGGCAATAGATATGGTTTTGGAAGAAGAGGTGGTAGAGATGGTGTTACAAGACATGAATAGGATCAATGTTAAGGAGTTATCCATTTTCCTCTAGTAAAATGTGTGTGGGATAATTTTGGAAGGACCTGATGCATTAGGTATGAATGTGAGGAAACTGAACAATCTACAACATGAAAGGATACATAATGGTGTGTATGGGTTACATGGTGAGGTAGGGGAGTCTCATTTCAACAAGGTGGAGGGACCTTAGGTTGATAAAATATTTTATTGTCATTGAAGCTATCATGGGAAAGGGCATAAATGATTGTGAGTTGGAGAAATTTTAGAGGATGCAAAGGATCATATTTTAGATCAATGTATTCATCAAAATTGTTGTCCTCCAAATCAAGTGTAACATACTGGAGGTCATTCCCAAGGAGGAGTATCGATGATTTTTTATGATACCCTAGACCAAATTTATCCTTTGGTAGATACTAAGGAGGATCAACAATAGAGTTTGGAACCTATTCATAACCATAAAGACAAATTTCGTGCCAATTAAGACATTGAAAATATTTCATAGCAAAGGATAAATTGGATATATAAGTAATGGTACCACAAAATGGTGTTGTAGACTTGATAGAAATAGATGATTCAAAGGAATAATTAATACCTCTAGGGACAACTTTGGTATACTTGGTGGAAGAACCAATGGGGATGATAGCACCAACAGTTAAGGGAATATCACGGGGGTGACCAAAATCCTTAATGGACTTGATAGCTAGGGGAGCGATAGTGATCATATGGACAAGGTACTCCCTAGAGATAAGACTGGATGTTTGGATAGATATAGGAGGGAACTTTCAATTGAATGAGTGGAGTAGAGACTTTTATTGAGGTGACTTGGAATAAGAGGAGATCACAATAGAATAGAATGAGAGCTTCAATAGAGTGGAGGAAGAGGATGGTAGTGTATATTGAGACGATGAAAAATTATAAAAAAGAGTTTGATGGAGTGGTTTGAGAAGATGATATGATAGTAGAAAAATAAGGTTGACTAGATGTAGCTGATGACATAGAAGATGAAACTAAGAAGTTTATTTAGTAATCAGTGCTATAGTAGATGTAGAAGTATATGGAGTAGTATGTGCTAGTTGAAATTCATATTGGAAAATTCCCTGCACCCAAGATTTATGCTCTTGAGGAGTGGCAAAGGGGATGGATGAAGCAAGAGTAGAGTGATCATGACTTATTATTCCAATAAAACCTTGGTAGGATGGGATATTATTGATGTGATTAACCTATTTTGGATGGGTTGTAGAAGTTAATGCACCATTGTGTTGTTGTGTGGTCCCATGTTGTGGTAAATAATTATGATAAATTCAAGATTTTGGTTAGGAGGGGCTAAACCATTATAAATGATAATGGCCCCTTGATCAATCATATCTTGTGCCAAGTTTTAAAACTTTTGATAGTCATTGAGATCATGACCCTTTTGGAAATGGAATACACAATAGTGATCTTCTATATACCTTCTATATTGGGGTTTATGTGGATCATCTAGCTTTATTTTTGTAAAGGATATCATTTGTGCCTTGAGAAGTTTTTGGAAAATAACTAACAAGGTCTATGAGATAGGATTGGAGTGATGATGGGGTCAAGGAGGAATGTGGATGGAGTGGTACGCAAGTTTGTTTTGCAATTCAGATGAGGGTGGCATTGTTTTGTATGATGGTGATTGGGGCTTAGGTGAATATTATTGTAGAGGTTTTTAAGGTTGTTGAGGTTTATATGAAGGGTTTTGGGGATGATATGAAGGTTTCTATGGTTGATATGAATGGGTATGAATGATATGGATGAAATTTTGAGGATGGGTAAGATTGGTATGAGATGGTGGAAGGTGTTTGGTAGACTTGGGATGGTGGGTAAGATTGGTTATAATAATTGGTTGGGTTTGTGGGTGGTTGGTAGTTGGAGTTTTGATGATATGTAGGACCTATTTGATATTGAGTGGGTGGAGGCTGATATTGGGAGGTGATTAATGACTAGGATTCTAAGGTTTTTGATATTAGGGAGGTGGATACTAGTATTAGGGAGCCACCTTATAAGTGTGAGGGGGTTAGGTGGAGGTTGATGGTTATTGGTAGTGACTAGGATGAAATTTGTATTGGTGAGAGGGTCTTATATGGATTGGGTTCATGTTGAGGTTGGTTTGGTGGTATGAGGTATTTATGGGGTAATGGTTAAGGGTTTTATGGCTATGTTGATGGCCATTGATGTGGATTTCAAGTTGGGGGTTATGGACTATCTCTGGAAAAGAATTCCATGATGGATCTTGGGTGAAATAGGAGCCATGAGAGGGTGGTGTTTTATGAGGAGTTGGTCCTTGAAGCGGTTGTTGAGTAATATGAGTTCCATATGATGCATGGGGGCATTGGTGGATATCATGGGTAGGAACTTGTTATAAAAAGGATTAAGCAAAATAATTGGTGAGTGGAGGTGGTGAATAATAATAAGAAAAATAAGAAGGAACTTGAATTGTTTTATTTTATATTTTTTTTTATTTTTTTGTGTACTGAATATATCATAAAACTAGAAACTACAAATGGGGTGGATGGAGTGGAATATACAAGGGTGTGTTTATGCCTACTCCTCTTATGATAAGTAGTACACAAATAGGTAAAAAAGGCTTCCTAATATGGTGATTGTGGCATTGGGTATCCTAAGGGGACAAAAGTATCTTCCCAAGAGAGGTTGTGTTGTCTAAGTCCTAGTACCAGCCTACCCAAGATTTTGCTTCAACCTCAATCGAGCTTGAAAAAATATTGCTATGAATCCACTAATTATTAAGCCCCATGGTAAAAGGGCATCTAACCTAAGCTACCTTGAGGTAAGATCAATAGTAGGGGAATTTTTTGTGATGAAGTCCAAAAATCTACTTGTGGGGGATGCTATGATATCTAGGAGAAATCAACAGTTAGAGATGAATTCTAATGTCATTAATTGCAATCGAAAGTTAGGTATGAAGTCCAACATTGCCAATTTGTGTAGCCAAATGTGTTGTGTGCAATGTGTGTATTTTGGATTTTGTGGTCCTTATTTTGAGCTGATGGAATATGATAAATGCAATCCTAAAGGTGAAAAAATCAAAAATTTGTTTAAGCTAAATGCAAAGAATGCAAATGTTAATGCTAAGGATGCTCTTTATTGTGTTTTTTTTTAAATGTAAATACCTACGTAAGATGCAAAAGACAACCAAATGATACTGTGTAACTAATTATTGAAAAGGGCTCAAATTCAACTCTAAAATGCAATTTGTGGATCTGAAATCCAACGCTTGGAGAAAAAGTTATACTAAAAAGAGGTGTTTTTGTATTGTAGCACCCTAAAATTGGCACAGTTAAACCTTAGTAAAAATATAAAAATTCAAATTTTAACCTCAAATTTCCCGTTAACCACCTGTTACCCGCTTTTGTCATTTTCCATGCCATTTTTAGGATTTGTTTTGACCGTTGGATGATATCATTGCAGATTAGACGAAATCATCCTAGATCTGATGAATTCATCTGGAACAGAACGTCCAGACGGTTTCATCCCAAAACCAAATTTTCATACTTAGCTTCTATTCCAACAGCTCCTCTAATCTGGGTAGAAAGCGTGTCTACGTAGTCATAATCTCCCCCATTGGAGATCTCCCAAATTGGGATGATCTCCAACCTCCTAACCTCTCCCTAATACTATATAAACTGATATTTTCTTAGTTTATCCCCCTGACTCTCTATCTGAATCTCTGCTTAAACCCCCTGAACTTCCACACACCTCAGAGCATCCCCACACCATCATTTGCATTATGTATTTTGTGTTTTATTGTAGGAACTTTACTGTTTTTCAGTCGAAGCTAGCTTAGATCGTCACAAGCGATTCCAGGCGATTTTGAACGATTCTGTCGAGGAGCGCAGATGATCTCGTACGATTGGAGGTGATCCCGACTATATTCCATATTAGGGGCAATCAGAGTCCAGATTTTTCATCTCTTTATCATTTTCTACATTCCTTTATACATTATCTTAGTTATTATATTTATGCATCTTGGAGTTCACCTCATTTAGCATAACCGCATGATAAAGTTAAAATCAATCATTAAATCTACTACATTTTTCTCATTTGTTATTTGAATCTATTATTTAGGTATGTTTGTTGTTATTTCTATCATTCTCCTTTGCTTTTGTAGTTGCATATGTGGTATTTTGTATCTATTTTTGTGATTGCAGGTTTCTAACAAAATTGTCAGATCTCAAATGATTTCGTCTGATCTCAGATGACCAACTATGATTTGAGACGATTCTATGAAATATCAGACGATTATGTACAATTCAAGATGATCTGGACTGCTACAAAACTTATAATCTTCATCAAACATCCAGAATTAGGTATGTTATGTCCCATTCGGCACATTCTCTATGTTTAGCATTTATTCATATTTTTTGTATCTATAAAAATTAGCATTGACATATAAAATAGTTTAGATTCATCTTGGCCAAACCTAGGAATTGAATGATTAAAGTACAAAATAAACACATCAAACCCAAAAGTTTCCTAGTGAACCCACCATCCATCAAAAATTCACCCTTATACCCCTCCCCCGAGAGGAGGGACCTTCAAAGGGCCTCTCAGTCCGAGGTATTGTCCCATCCTTCTCGCATCCCCCTTTCGGGCATGGATCCTATAGCCTGAAGGTAAGGATGCGAAAAATTTGGAGCGATAAATTTTTGTGAACCCGATGTGAAAAACTAAAAACCTTTTGAAAACAATCCCAAAAAAACAAAACATAAATGCATTTAGAATCAAAGATTGCATATCATATTTAGATGGTAGATTATAATAAAAGACGAGTTGTCACCATTAATGTTCAAAATCAATTAGCAGCCATAGAGATTAATTCTTTGCATAGAGTATCTCAAACATATAGAGTCCCACCTTTATGGGACGAGCTTAATAGGAGATTGAATCTCATTTCATCTAGAGCAACCGAACTTAGGCAAATCAAGAGGTTTTTCCTAGATAGAATCATGGATCCCTATCAAGTGACCTTGTATCATGAGCTTCAGAGAGCTTGCCATAGGTGGTTAGCAGATAAAAGAGCCCTTCTATCTTCTAAATTGTACACCTTTGAAGAATACCTCGATAATGCAATTGTAGTACATAAATTTTTGTCTCGTATAAAGGACCAAGAGGTCATTCTTACGAATAAACAAAGATGGAATAGAGTTCCTAGAGCTGTGTTATATTGAGAGTATTGCCATGAGATCTATTTTTACAAGACTGAGTCTAAAATAGATAATATCACTATAGCACACTTTATCAAGTTCTTGAAAAACCATTTCCAATTTGAAGAGGAGCATTTTATGACTCCTGATGAATTTGATCCTATCAATGACATCTATACACTATTTATAGAAAAATAATCTATTATTTTATTATTGTTATTTATTGCATTTAGTGTGTTTCTTATTGTCTTTATAAGCATAAAAAACAAATAAATAAATAAAATAAAATAAAAAAGCAAAACAAAATCATAACAAGAATCAAAACATTTTCTTTTAAGCATCATAGTAGGTATATAATTAAAATATATACCTCCCAAATATGTTGCAAATATATTAATATATATTTGCTAAAATCTAAGTTTAAACATAATGACTAGACTCAGGAATGGAAAACAGACTGAAGTAGAAGAAGATTGGTTAAGAAAACCAGAAAATAACCCAGATGTCCTTCCTGAAGACCCAATTCAGGAAGAAGGAACCTTCGACCAACAAGAAGAAGAATTTATTGTAGGAAATGAACAAAAATAAAATGATAGAGAGGAAGGATCCTCATCCCCTAAAATATCTCTAGAAGGAGCTATTACTTTTGAGAACATGGAACATTTTTGGAAGTTCCTCAATACTAATATTGGCACTCTTAATAGAGCAGTCCATATGGACAAAGACCAAATTAGTGACACTCAAGCAACCCTAGAAGACTTATATCACACACGCACTAATCCCTTGTCCTTCATTGATCAAGAAAGTGATCAATCTGGACCATCCAATTTGGATATGACCGCTATAATCTAGAACACGCAACAACAACAGGTTACCCAACCACCTAGAGTGCTTGTTACTAAGCCTAGAGTTATTCCCACATAAAAGAAACCTTCATTCACTGCTCTATTTCACCAAGCTATTGATCAATATACCTCAAATCAACAAAAGCCTAAAACAAATCCAAATACCAATTTCCAACAATCTGGGATACAACATAATGCTACAACAAATCTTCTTCATAATACTCTTCCTACCAACCATTTGTATAACAGCAATATAGCATCTAATCCTTACGTCACGCCATCCTACGCTCACAAATCCCATACTCATGTACCACCAAACCAATATGGTGGACAAACTGGTAATCTGGAAGCCATGGTGAAATAGTTAGTCTCCCACATGGACCAGATAGATCCCTACCATCCCTCGTACAATTATCGAGAGATGTGTAGTCAGCCTCTAGATCCTATAGTTGTAGCACAACCATATCCCAAACACTTTCCTATGCCTGTCCTACCTATATACAAAGGAACTGAAGATCCCATAGAGCATCTTCATATGTTTAGGATAGCATGTCATGATATATCACATGATGACTTGTTATTACTAAAGATGTTCCTGAAAAGTTTAGGAGGGATGGCATTGCAGTGGTATTATCAACTACCCACTCATTCTTTGAGGAATTTTGAAGAAACCGCAGTCTTTTTTGCATCAATTTAGTGCCTATATCAAAATGCATGTAACCATTAAATATTTGTACAACCTCAAACAAGACAAAGATGAGTTTTTTGCTGACTTCTTAGCTCGATGGAGGCAGTTGATAGGAAAATTACACTTTGTGTTACCTTATCGGGAAATGTTGGATATCTTTATCAATAATTTACAAGAACAACTATCCTATGAATTATCAACTGCTACCTTGACCACCTTCGATCAAGCTATAGATTTAGCTCGAAGAGTGGAAGATGCTCTTGTTAGGAGAGGTCAACTTAAAAATAAAGATGATGAGAAAACATCTAGAAATCAATATAAAAATAAACAAGTTGTGGGTGATGGAGTCACTGATAGCAGAAACATTGCCAATGTTAATACTGTGAAAACAACAGAGAAGTTCATATTGAAACCTCTTGATAAACCACCCCAAGAATTTACTAGGTTAAATCAACCTTTATCAACCATTCTCCTGCAACTATTAGCACAAGGTTTGATTCAATTACCAAATATCTAGGAACCTGATCCAACTATACCCGGATACAGAGCTGATTTACATTGTGATTTCCATAGAGGACCTAGACACGCTACCAACTCTTGTAAAATATTAAAACATAAAATACAATACCTGATTGATAACAATGAGATGGAGGTGCAAGACTTTCAACCTAAACAAAATCTTCCTAATAATGCTCAAAAGAACATCCCCCAAAATTAGAATCAAAATGCCAATCAATCATTGGACATATTTCAACATCCTTTACCAAAACATGGTAAAGAGGTGGCTAATCAAATTGAACATCATAATGTTCCCCCTCCTACCCGATATGTAGGAACTATTAGTGGACAATTACCTGTTCACAATCCACAAATATTTGACACAACTTTATCCATGGTTACGACTAGACCTCTACATAATATTCGGACACTTGATCTTAGTGATACCGAATATGAGACTAAAAGTGACATGGAAATCACCTCAAATCAATCGAATAGTTCCGAATATGAATCAGATGTTGTTCAACCCATCACAAACTCTAAGGTTCTGGAAGAACCATTTCCTAGAAGGGTCACTACTCGACCATATTCTCACCAAATACTTTCTAATGAACAAGCCATAAACACTAGACCAAGGCCCATTCATCATCCATAAAATAATATTGTAGGTACCATTGGAGCCATTACCAGACAGCAGGCTCAAAACTCTCAACAGGATCAAACTCAGAATGATGGATCAGCTCCATTTGTTTTGAAAAATCTCAATAAAGGGAATCCTGCACATAATGTTCAACCTAAGCCTCCTTATAATATTAATGAACAATTATCAAATACTACAGCTAGAATTTCCCTTTTGGATATTTTAAGGTCTTTTCCTACCCATAGGGATGAATTAATGCTCACATTAATCCAAATGATGGTACCACAAAATATTCAACCTGAAGCCATGTCCAATACTATCATAACTTGAGAAGTCGATTGTATTGACTTCCGGGATAGAGATATACCACAACATAGTTTACATAAGGATAACCCCTTATATATTACTGCCCTAATTGGGGATGTGGCAGTTAAATGAGTCTTGATTGATAATGTTTCATCTTTAAACACATGCACTTTTGACTTCTACCAAAGATTTGGGTTTAGAAGTGATGAAATGAAAAGAACTGATATGATCATAAAAGCCTTCAATGATGAAACACAAGAAACGTGTGGAGTTATTACTATCCCCTTGCAAGTTGGTCCGAGAACCTTAGACATGACCGTGTTTATTTTACATTGCCCTACATCATACAATATAGTTTTGGGTCACCCTTGGATCAAAGTGATGCAAGTTTTTCCCTCCAATTTACATCAATGTGTCAAATTCAAATTTAAAAATCAGTTGGTTACCATTCATGGTGATCCTAGACCCTTTGATATGTGTGCTTTGGCAGAACCTATTGGAGTTCAATTTTGCCCTGCTCTGTCATCCACACATCCTAATTCTCATCACCCACCCAAACATGTGAAACACACACCCATAACATCATCTACTCTTTCAACTACACCTCTACATATAGCTCAACCATCTTCCGAACAAACCACATTAGGACCTCCAAAAGATCCTAAAACTACAACCAATGCTTCTTGTTTTACTCCTATAACTTCCATACCTATAGACTCATCCATCGATATCTCTATAACATCTACATCCACTACAAGCATCCTTTCCACATCCGACGATGTAGGAAATGTTCCTTCTACATCTTATACTCTTACTGATGAGCTCTTACCCGATTTATCTAAAATTCTTATATCAGAAAAAACAAACACTACCATGCAATATTCCCTTATTTTAAATAAACTCCCACCCTCTCCTTGTACCTTGGGCCTCCCACAACCTATGGGAAGTATCTACCAAGTCGGGAGTTGTGCTTTTATTTATAAGGGATATGACTAGGGAAGAATACCTAGAAACATCAAGACACATTGTGATGGATATGCTAGATGCTATTTTGCTAATGAGTATATTAAAGCTAAGTCTATAATTCTTAAATTGGGATATAAATGGAAATGTTTGGGACCTTTCTAGAATGGTATGAAAGAACATTTTGAGGTAGAACCGTGGCCTGCCCGATGTGGTGTGGGCCTATTTCCTAGTAAAGGTCAGCCTTTCCCATTCGAGGATAATGACCACCTCATATGTTACCAAGATTATCTGGATAAACAGGATGTCTTGCATTTAATGAATAAGCCTCTTACATGTAACATGTTATCCATAGCTTACCCTGAGATGATTGCCAAATTTGATGACGATTTGGAGGGGGATATCTTTCATGATGTCTCCATTGAGGAATTGTTACATAACAAATTTTATTTTGATGGCTCTATACCTAGTATAGCCCAACTTGATGCCACGACTCCTCAAGATGAATTATCCAAGCTAACTTTGGAATAATTACAAGAATTAAGTATTTCATCTGCCCCACCTAATTTTGAGAGAGATCTACATATGGAAGTAGAAAACATCATAAAAATTAACATTGGAACCAAAGATAACCCTCACATAATCAACATTGGATTAGAATTGGGTCAAGAAAAACAAGATAAATACATTGCATTCCTTAAACAATATGAATATATATTTGCTTGGACATATAAAGATATGCCAGGATTAGACCCTTTTGTATTTATGCATCACCTAGTAGTCCATCCAGATGCTAAACCGGTTAAACAGAAAATTAGAAAAATGCATCCCAAAGTGGCCTTACTAGTCAAAGGAGAATTAGAAAAAAAATATTAAATGTTATTTTTATACAAGCCATCGATTATGCTGAATGGATCTCGAATGTAGTTCCAGTAACTAAGAAAGAAGCCACTAAAGTTAGGGTTTGTACAGACTTCAGAGATATTAATGTTGCATGCCCTAAAGATGATTTTCCTCTTCCCAACATGGATCAAATCATTGACTTTACTATTGGAAGTGGAATAATATCCCTAATGTATGGATTTTCTAGTTATAATCAGATCAGGATAGCTCCTGAAGATCAGGCTAAAACAGCCTTTCTTACCCCTTGGGGAACCTTTTGTAGGAAAGTGATGACATTCGGTTTAAAGAATGCAGGTGCAACTTATCAACGCGCTACGACTTATATCTTTCATGATATGATGCATAATATTCTACATGATTATGTAGACGATATTATAGATTGTTCCATAAAATAAGATGATCATTTAAATGACTTGAGAAAAGTATTTGATCAATTAAGGGAATATCTTATCCGACTAAATCCAGCCAAATGTATATTCAAAGTTAAGTCCGATAAATTATTGGGGGTTATAGTTTCTTTACGTGGCATTGAAATTGACCCTCTCAAGATCGCGGCCATCACTGATATGCCTGCACCCAAAAATATATCGAAATTACGAAGTCTACAAGATAAGCTTTAGGCTATTTGCCGCTTCATCGATAAGTTGGCAGAAAAAACTGGACCCTTTCTTAAGCTTCTTAAGAAATATGTCTCTCTTCATTGGGATGAAGAATTCCAGGAAGCATTTGAACTCCTTAAGCAATGTCTCCTTAAACCACTAGTGCTTTCACCACCTAGATCTGATCGTCCATTTATTTTGTACATTTATGCTTCTGATTTTGCCTTAAGATCTATCTTAGCTCAGCTTGATGATGAGAAGAAAGAACGTGCTAATTATTACATTAGGACTTTAATCAATTATGAAACTTGCTATACCATATTAGAGAAGTTATGTCTAGCAGTCGTATTTTCTACATAGAAACTATGACATTATATGCTCAATCAGAAAACGTATGTTACTGCCAAATTCGACCCTTTGCAATATCTCATGAGTTGAATGTACTTATCTAGTCGCACAGCAAAGTGGGTTCTTGCGCTAAGTGATTTTGAACTCATGTTTATAGGACAAAAGTTTTTTAAAGGTCAAATCATAACAGATCAATTAGCCGATGTACCCTTAGAGTCTACCCATCCCCTCATCATTGAGTTTCTTGATGAATGCCTTAAACTAGAGGCAGACCATCCAGAGCAATGGTACCTATACTTTGACGGAGCCTGATGTATGAGTGGGGCTGGTACAGGTATTATTTTAATATCTTCATAGAAACATCTCAAACTAATATTTGCTTGCACCAATAACACTACTGAATATGAAGCTCTTATCCTTGGATTACGATCTGCCTTGGCACTGAAAATTAAAAATTTATTGGTTTTCGGTGATTCTCAACTTGTCATAAATCAAATCAATGATGTTTATTAGACCAGAGATGATAAATTACGCCCATATAAAGCATATGTCTTACAATTATTATCTTTTTTTGATCAAGTTACCTTGGAAGCTATTCCTCGAACTAGCAATCATGCGGCTGACGCTATGGTTGCAGTTGCATCTCTTTTGCCCTTGGAGTTAGATGACGAATATGCTACCATCATTATTCATCGACTCTAGGAACCCGCTTCAAGAAAATCATGCTTAGAACCTTTGGATGTGTTTCTAATCAACGAAACTAATCTAGAACCATGGTACACTGATATATTTAATTTTCTTCAAAATGAGACCTTTCCTGAAGGTTGTAATAGCAACCAGCGTAGGTTATTACATAGACGAGCAAGTCACTTCATGATTATTGGTAATACCTTGTATAGGAGATCTTTTGAAGGCATCTTAATGAGATGTTTGAATCTAGCAGAATCTAAATTAGCTTTGAGTGAAGCCCACAATGGATCTTGTGGGGGAAATTTTAGTGGTAGCGCCATTGCTAAGAAGCTCCTTAGGATAGGATATTTTTGGCCTACCATAGAAAATGATGCACATAATTATGTGTGACATTGTGACAAGTACCATAAACACGTTGACCTTGTCCATGTACCTACACAAGAACTGCAGGCTATTTCATATCCTTGGCCCTTTTCAAAATGGGGCTTAGACATCATTGGAAAAATCAACCCTGTGTCATCTGATGGACACAAATTCATCATAACCACCACTGAGTATTTCACAAAATGGGTTGAAGCTATGCCCTTAGCTTCTTGCACTGGAACCCAAGTTTCCAAGTTTATTTTTAATCAAATTATTTGTAGGTTCGGAATTCCTGCAAATCTCATCTCAGATAATGGAACTTGTTTCAAAAATAAATATGTCAAAAAATTATGTCAAAAATATAAAATTCAACATCATTGGTCCACTCCCTATTATCCTCAGGGTAATGGCAAAACAAAAGCATCTAATAAAACACTAATTAAAATCCTCAAAATACTTGTCAATAAATTTGGTCGAGATTGGCACATCCAATTATATCCGACTTTGTGGGCTTATCGAACTAGCATTCGTACACCCACAGGCACTTCACCCTTTTTTTTGGTTTATGGTGTTGAATTCGTTTTTCCATTTGAATTAGAAGTTCCTTCTTTAGCTCTACTACTTCAAGATACTGAAGTAGAAGATGAATATCGTGTTGGCATATTTTGTCAACTGGAGCTCCTAGACTAAAAGCGCATCAATGCTTTGGAGCATCTTCATGCCTACCAAAATAACCTTAAGAGAGCATACCTTAAGAAATTTCATCAGCGATCCTTTGAGATCGACGACCTTGTCTTAAAAGAAAATCAAAAAAATACTAATGCAACTAAATACCTTAAAGGTAAATTTGAGCCCAACTGGCTTGGACCATATGTCATCACTGCTAAATTTGGATCGGGAGCATATCGATTAGCTACCTTAGACGGTAAAGATCTTAAAGAACCTATGAACATTATGCATCTTAAGCGTTATTATGCATAAAATTTGGTCCTTTTTCATCATTTATATATATTGTGTATTTTGCATATTGTTTCATTTTAGTAAAATTTCAAAAAAAAAACAGTAATAGTATTTCTTCTTGCAATTCATCAATCAAAATTAAAATATAAAAACATCAAAATCGTCAAAATCTTCAAAAACATATTTTATTTTCATACCTTTCAATTCTTTAAGTATTGCAGTTATATTTTCAATTATTTTGGATAAATTAGCATTTATTTGGAATCCCGCACTTTCACATTCACATGAATAAATATCTTGATTTTATTTTGTATGATTATTAATCTCTCTTATATCAAAGTCCACAATTGAATTAAATAAATTTTTGAGCATAGAGAACTGATCTTGTTATTTACTTGAACCAAATACATCTCTTCACATTAAAATGATTTCATTGCAAATTCAATATGATGCTACATAGTAGAAGTGGTTTCTTGAGCGAAAAGTTTCCCCTGTTATCCTATCATGCACATGGTCTAGAATATTTAAGAATTGACAAAAGGACAAGCTCACCCCTACCAAGAATAAAAATACCTTGCTCTATAGCTAATCCGAGCAAGTATCCCTAGCATAGGAAGAAAAATAAAATTCCAAGAAAAAGAGAAAAAGAAAAATATTATTTTGTATCATCACAGCAATATTTCAGCATTATCTCAATATCAAGCAAAAATACAAAAAAATACAAAAAAAAAAAAAGAGAAAATCAAAAGCAAAAGCAAAAAAATCCTTTCCCTACCCCTTGAAAAGAAAATAAGGGTGAATGAGCTTGAATCCTTGGAATTCTCAATTATTTGAAAACTATGAGGTAAGCCCCATAACAGGTGGTTTGTGCCCAACCCGCTTGGCCTTGGGTAATTCCTAGCGTGGTGATATTTCTGTCACATTAGCGACCTTCTTTTGTATAGACCTATGTTAGCTTATGGATTAGCTAGCTCTTGATAACCTAACTTACACAGTAGTCTGGTACGGTTACATGCATATAAATCATGGTCAAAGAACATTCATTTGGCTAAGTCAAAATTACTTGTATAAAATTTTCTTGCTCAAAATTGGTGAATGAACAATACAATTGCACACACATTTGTATTTGAGAGATTCTCTATCATTATGATAAATCAATATCGGCAATGAACTCACATATGCACATGAGGGTTCCTTACAAATCTACATTTGTCTTTGAGATAATTTAAAATATTTCTGCAACTCTTTTGGAATAAATTTTATTCTCATTTCACAGCATCTGTTTAGTATAAACACAATTACATACATTGTTTTCAAAAATCCAAAATTATTTTAAACAACCTATTACAAAATCTAGCAAATAAAGTCATGTTCATATTATTATTTTTTGTTTATCAAAAATCAAAAATCAATCATGAAATAAAACTAAAATATCAACTTCTTTGGATTTCGTGATGATGGTATAAGTCTATACCTATAATTCTATGCCTAGCGCAAACCATTGTTCTAATTTTATTTTCCATTTATTTAAAAAAATATATATCATAAAAACATATGACTTACATCATTATGTTACACAATTGTGCTTTAAAATGAACGAACACTTATTCTATTTCATGTGTTGGCAATTTTGGGTACCTTGGGTACATTGCTCTTGCTCTAAGTGTAGTTGTTGTCATTGATGTCAAGAAGGTCTTGAAGAAATTCGGTTTGATATCAAATAATGTGTCTTGATGAAGGGTTCAGCATGGACAGTGAGTTGCCAAGAAGATCAGGGTAGCCAAGTTGCAAAAAGTTCAAGAAAAAGACAAGTAAGAAAAAGTATGCAGGCGGCTGGAAAAACTATCGCGATTTCGTGACATGTTTGAGGAGAGAGAAAGTTTGGGCAAAAGTGTCACGATTTCACGACATGCTGGAAGGCAGAGGCAAAGGAGGCAAAAATGTCACGATTTCGCGACATGTCGCATTTTCGCGACTCGGACAGTGCAGGAAGGCAGAGAAAGAAAAGTGTCACGATTTTGCGACATTCTGCAAAGGAGGCTGTACGGACAAGAAAGTGTCACGATTTCATGACATGTTGCAGAAGAGGAAGTCCGCAGCATGATCTGTCACGATTTTGCGATAAGATTGAAGAGAGAGAAAGTGTTTCAGGAACTATCACGATTTCATGACATGATGCAAAGTTCTTGGGAAGGGCTGTCGCATTTTCGTGACATGCTACATAAGTCAAGTTGAGGACTGTCATGATTTTGTGACATGCAGCAAAGAGAAGAGCCTGAAACCTGAAAGCATCGCGATTTCACAACAGGCTACAAAGAAGTTGTACGGATGCAAAAAGTGTCATGATTTCATGACAGGTTGAGTTGGCAGCTTTCAGTTGGCAGAAATGTCATGATTTCATGACAAAAACTGATAGCAAGTCTTCATCAGAAGAAGCGTCGCGATTTTGCAATGAAGTCAAGAAGGAAGAGCTTGAAGGCGAAAGCATCGCGATTTCGCGACATGTTCCGTTTTCTCTAGTGCATGCCTCGAAGAAGGCCATGAAGACAGGAGTGTCACGATTTCATGACAGAAATGATGATGACATCAGTAAAAGGAAGAAGTGTCATGATTTCGTGACAAAAGCGAAGAGGAAGGCCATGAAGATAGAAGTGTCACGATTTCGCAACAAGAATGATGATGACGTCAGCAAAAGGAAGGAGTGTCACGATTTCACGACAAAAGCAGAGAGGAAGGTCAGGAAGACTAAAGTGTCACGATTTCATGACAGAAGTGAGATGACGTCAGCAAAAGGCAAAGGTGTCACGATTTCACGATAGAAGCTCAAAAGGATGTCGACAAAGGCCAAGGTGTCACGATTTCACGACAGTAGGCTATAGAAGGTGTATGGCTGTAAAAGTGTCATGATATCATGACATGTTGAATTTTCACGCCAAAAGCTTCAAGGAGGCAGTGGAGCCGACAGAGTTAAATCTGGGCCAACGCAGCATAGGGTTTTGCGTCGACGTTGTTTTAGGGATGAGCAGTCGACTAAGATCAAGGTTTCAATCTTGAGATTGGTAGTATAAAAGGAGGGCTGCTTGGAGATTTTGATTATCGATCGAAGTGTGCGTTCGAAGAGCATCGTTCAAATTTAGTGCGACAGTGAAGTTCGATCGTCAAAAAAAAAGAGTGCGAAGATCGATAGCAGTATAAGAGTGCATTTTCATCGAATATTCTAAGTGTAGGAGACTATAAGGAAACAGAGTGCATGAAGACAATACTACCGTGAATGCGTAGAAGTGCAAAGGAACAGAAGTTATTGGTGTTGCGATTTGCACAAACAGAGCACATTTTGAGAAGATCGATTGTCGAGAGTTAAAGAGCTGTTGTGTTGCGTAGTCTATGCGAAAGTGGGTTTTGTCTAATACATCTGTGACAGAATAGTGATGACTTGGAGATAGCATTGAGCAATCATTTGAAAGCTTGTGAACCATTTTTATTTAACCAATTTTTGAGGATCAGATTGAGGACAGAGATTGAGGCAGAAGAGGACATTTGTGCTAGATCGAAGGACTACGTTGATAAAGATCTCCAGCTAGAGCAGGGAAGACAGGTGTCTTCTGTGGATAGAGTTCCACTTGCTAAGGGTAGAGGAGGTAGAGGTCTTCTAGAGGATCACCAAGCAAAGCAGAATTAGGGGAAGGTATCTCCTTTGAGCTGAGGCTCATAAACATTGTAATCGGGAAGGATTCCCAGAGGACTTTGATATAACTTTTAGAGGAAAGTTTTATCCGTGGAGTAGCCCACCTTGGGTGAACCACGTAAATTGTTGTGTCACTTTGTGGATGGTGTTTTGTGCATTGTTTTGATTATTGTTGTTGTTACTACTATCTTTATACTGCATAATATTGATTTGAAAGCTGCTTTGAAAGAAAAAGTTAAAAGTGGTCTTATACTGTTCACCCCCCCTCTCAGTATAAGCTTGTGTTCTTCAATTGGTATCAGAGCTGGTTTCTCCAGATAAAGCCTAACAGCTTGGAGAAGGATCTATCAAAAGAACATACAGTTTTAGAAAAGGATGAAGAGGTTAAGTTCGATCTCTAAAGTGAATTCTTCTAGGCTTTAAGGATTTCAAAAAATAGAGTTCTATTCTCAAGCATCATGACAGGAAGAAGAGACAGCAAGATAAATCTTCAGCCTAAAGAACGATGGATTCCAGTTGGTCACAAGAAGAACAATCATCCAAGGCATCAAAACAGGTTACATAATACTTTCCATGGCTACTATTTTTCTTGCAAGAAATTTGGTCACAAAGCTATACATTGCATTAAATCGATGAATAGCCATAGTAAGGAAAATGTTAACTCTTTTGCACCACTTATGGATAAAAATGTCATGTGTTACAAATGCAAGAATGTTGGGCATATAGCAAGGATGTGCAGTTTGGATAGACCTAGCCTTAAATTCACTAAAAATAGAAATGAGATCAAGTCTAAGTCAATGATAGTTCAAACTGCTTTTCATGCACAAGACAAGGTTGAGAAATGGTATCTTGATAGTGGTTGTTCAAAACATATGACTGGTGAAAAGGAAAAGTTTTTGGTCTTAAAAAACACAAACAGAGGAACAGTAAGTTTTGGAGATAACAGGTCTGCTAAAATCTGTGGTAAAGGGACTCTTAGCCTGGATGGGAAATCTAAAACTAAAAATGTGCTTTATGTAGAAGGTCTGAGACATAATCTTCTAAGTGTGAGTCAACTTTGTGATCAAGGTCATATAGTATCTTTCTTTTCAGATAGATGTGAGATTCGTAAAGAAAAAAATGGAAAACTCATTGCTAGTGCTACAAGGACTCCAAACAATCTTTACATGCTAAGTGAGATAAAAAAGGAAAAGTGCTTTCTAACTCAAGAAGATGAGAGTTGGTTATGGCATAAAATATTGGGGCATTTGAGCTTTGATAATCTTGTCAACATTAGTAACAAGGAAGCAGTTAGAGACTTGCCCAAAATAAAAATGCCCCATAACACCATTTGCGGTCCTTGTCAACATGGAAAACAGACCAGAACCAGTTTTAAATCAAAAGGGTATACCTCTTCAAAACCATTAGATCTCATTCATACTAATTTATGTGGTCCCACCAGAACTCAGAGCATTCAGGGAGAAAGCTACTTCATGCTGTTTATAGATGATTATTCTAGAATGACTTGGGTGACCTTTCTCAAAGAAAAATCTGAAGCGTTTGAAAAATTCAAAGCTTTCAAAGAAATGATTGAGAATGAGATTGAAAAGAGAATCAAATGCTTGAGATCGGACAGAGGAGGAGAGTTCACCTCAAATGAATTTGTGGAATACTGTGAGCAACAGGGAATTAAAAGAGAATATTCAGCAGCAAGAACTCCTCAACAAAATGGAGTAGTAGAAAGAAAAAATAGAACTATTGAAAATATGGCCAGAGCTATGTTGAATGAGTCAAAACTTTCAGATGGTTTTTGGAAAGAGGCAGTCAGTACAGCAGTCTACATTATCACCAGGGCCCAACTTAGAGTAAATCATCATAAAACTCCTTATGAGTTGTGGAAAGGAAGACCAACTATAGTAAAACATTTCAAAGTGTTTGGGAGTAAGTGCTTCATCATAAGGGAAGATCAGAATTTGGGTAAGTTTGATCCTAGGTGTGATGAAGGAATTTTTCTTGGTTATTCCAGCAGAAGCAAGGCTTACAGATGCTTCAACAAAAGAATGCATACAGTCGTAGAGAGCATAAATGTAATAGTTGATGAAAAGACAGGGATAAGAGAACCTATCAAGGAAATCAGTGATGAAATCTGTCAAGAAGAATTCAGAGAGGTTTCAGATGAAGAAGAGGAAAAATAGCAGCTGCTTCCCAAAACTCCGTCACGATATGTTCAAAAACATCATCCCAAATATTTGATCATTGGTGATCCAAATAGCAGACAAACTAGAAGAAGAGTCATTCCATCACATGATTCTACAAATATTTCTTTATTATCTCAGATTGAGCCAAAATATTTCAGTGAAGCATGTGCAAATAAATTTTGGGTAAAAGCTATGGATGAAGAGCTAAATCAAATAGAGAAAAGTGAAACTTGGGATTTAGTTCCAAGACCTAAGGACAAGAATGTCATTGGCACAAAATGGATATTCAGAAATAAACTCAATGAGGATGGAAAGATTGTCAGAAACAAAGCCAGGCTAGTTTGCAAAGGTTATGCTCAAGTAGAAGGTGTTGATTTCGAAGAGACATTCGCTCCTGTTGCTCGTCTCGAAGCCATCAAAATGTTTTTGGCTCTTTCAAGTTTCAAAGCATTCAAGGTGTATCAAATGGATGTGAAATCAGCCTTTTTAAATGGAGTTTTGGATGAAGAAGTCTACGTAGAACAACCAGAAGGCGTGTCTCTCTCAGATCAATCGGACTATGTGTGTAAACTAAAAAAGGCCTTGTATGGGTTAAAGCAAGCACCTAGGGCTTGGTACTCAAGACTTGATAGGTACCTTCATGAGCAGGGTTTCAGGAAAGGTATGGCAGATAGCAATTTGTATATTAAGGATAAAGGAAATGATATGCTGATTGTAGTTGTCTATGTTGATGATATCATTTTTGGGGGAAATAATACCCAGATGTGCAAAGATTTTGCTAACACCATGCAGAAGGAATTTGAGATGTCTATGATTGGAGAGCTGTCATTCTTTTTGGGTCTTCAGATTGCTCAATCGAAAGACGGTATTTTTCTCTCTCAAGGAAAATATATCAAAGAGATGTTAAAAAAATTCGGGATGATGGACAACAAACCTGTATGTACTCCAATGACTACAAGGTGCAAGATGAGTAAAGATGATGAATCTCCAATGGCAGATCAGAGGTTGTACAGATCAATGATTGGCAGTTTATTATATGTTACAGCTACCAGACTAGATATCATGCAGGCTATTGGATTAGTAGCCAGATTTCAGGCAGCTCCGAAATATTCTCATGTTACAGCAGTTAAAAGAATATTTAGATATCTGAAGGGCACTATGGACTTTGGGCTTTGGTATCCCAAAGGTGATGATTTCACTCTCACAGCCTATACAGATGCAGATTGGGCAGGCAGTAATGATGACAGGAAAAGCACCAGTGGTGGAGCATTCTTTCTGGGAAAGAGTTTAGTTTCTTGGCTAAGTAAGAAACAACCTTCAGTTTCCTTATCTATGACAGAAGCTGAATACATAGCAGCAGTGGCTGGGTGTACTCAAGTTCTATGGATGAAAACCACCTTGGAGGATTTCAAAGTCAAGCATGAACAACCCATCTCCATATTTTGTGATAATACTAGTGCCATAAGTATTTCCAAAAATCCGGTAATGCACTCAAGGACAAAGCATATTTCCATCAAGTATCACTTTCTAAGGGAGAAAGTGCAAGATAAGCAGGTCAAGGTAGATTATGTGTCTACTAAAGAGCAGATTGCAGATATCTTCACAAAACCTCTTCCAAGAGATACGTTTGAGTATCTAAGGGAGAAATTGGGAGTTGTACTCCCACCCCAGAATTAATCACCTCATCAGGAGGTGGGGGAGGGACTAAGCTAAGAAGCTCATTCTTAGTCCCAAGCCCCAAAGGTGACCCTTTGCCATTGATGACAAAGGGGGAGAGATTTGAGTAAGGGGGAGAGATATGAGTAAGGGGGAGAGCTTCATAGTGAAGAAGAGAGCTTCAAGTCAGGGGGAGCAAAAACTTCAAAGGCAGATTCTCAGTTGTTTTTAGTTTTGGCTCTTGAGTAGTGTTTTTCAGTTAAGGTTTGCCATCAATGACAAAGGGGGAGATTGTTGGCAATTTTGGGTACCTTGGGTACATTGCTCTTGCTCTAAGTGTAGTTGTTGTCATTGATGTCAAGAAGGTCTTGAAGCAATTTGGTTTGATATCAAATAATGTGTCTTGATGAAGGGTTCAACATGGACAGTGAGTTGCCAAGAAGATCAGGGTAGCCCAGTTGCAAAAAGTTCAAGAAAAAGACAAGTAAGAAAAAGTTTGCAGGCAATTGGAAAAACTGTCATGATTTCACATGTTTGAGGAGAGAGAAATTTCGGGCAAAAGTGTCACGATTTCGTGACATGCTGGAAGGCAGAGGCAAAGCGGGCAAAACTGTCACGATTTTGCGACATGTCGCATTTTCGCGACTCAGACAGTGCAGGAAGGCAGAGAAAGAAAAGTGTCACGATTTCACAACATTCTACAAAGGAGGCTGTATGAACAAGAAAGTGTCACGATTTTGCGACATGTTGCAAAAGAGGAAGTCCGCAGCATGATCTGTCATGATTTCGCGATAAGATTGAAGAGAGAGAAAGTGTTTCAAGAACTGTCATGATTTCGTGACATGATGCAAAGTTCTAAGGAAGGGCTGTCGCATTTTCGTGACATGCTGCATAAGTCAAGTTGAGGACTATCGTGATTTCGTGACATGCAGCAAAGAGAAGAGCCTGAAACCTGAAAGCGTCATGATTTCGCGACAGGCTACAAAGAAGTTGTACGGATGTAGAAAGTGTCACGATTTCATGACAAGTTGAGTTGGCAGCTTTCAGTTGGCAAAAATGTCACGATTTCATGACAGAATCTGATAGCAAGTCTTCATCAGAAGAAGCGTCACGATTTCGCGACGAAGTCAAGAAGGAAGAGCTTGAAGGCGAAAGCGTCGTGATTTCATGACATGTTCCGTTTTTGCTAGTGCATGCCTCGAAGAAGGCCATGAAGACAGGAGTGTCACGATTTCATGACAAAAATGATGATGACATCAGCAAAAGGAAGAAGTGTCACGATTTCACGACAAAAGCGGAGAGGAAGGCCATGAAGACAGAAGTGTCACGATTTCATGACAGGAATGATGATGACATCAGCAAAAGGAAGGAGTGTCACGATTTCATGACAAAAGCGAAGAGGAAGGTCATGAAGACTAAAGTGTCACGATTTCATGACAGAAGTGAGATGACGTCAGCAAAAGGCAAAGGTGTCACGATTTCACGATAGAAGCACAAAAGGACATCGACAAAGGCCAAGGTGTCACGATTTCATGATAGCAGGCTATAGAAGGTGTATGGCTATAAAAGTGTCACGATATCGTGACATGTTGAAGTTTCGTGCCAGAAGCTTCAAGGAGGCAGTGGAGCCGACAGAGTTAAATTTGGGCTGATGCAGCATAAGGTTTTGTGCCGACGTTGTTTTAGGGATGAGCAGCCGACTAAGATCAAGGTTTCAATCTTGAGATTGGTAGTATAAAAGGAGGGCTGCTTGGAGAGTTTCATTATCGATCGAAGTGTGCATTCGAAGAGTGACGTTCGTAGATTTAGTGCGACAGTGAAGTTTGATCGTCAAAAAAGAGAGTGCAAAGATCGATAGCAGTATAAGAGTGCATTTCGTCGAATATTCTAAGTGTAGGAGACTGTAAGGAAATAGAGTGCACGAAGACGATACTGTCGTGAATGCGCAGAAGTGCAAAGGAGCAGAAGATGTTGGTGTTGCGATTTGTGCAAACAGAGCGCATTTTGATAAGATCGATTGCCAAGATTTAAAGAGCTACTGTGTTGCGCAGTCTGTGCGAAAGTGGGTTTTGTATAATACAACTATGACAGAACAGTGATGACTCGGAGATAGCATTGAGCAAGCATTTGAAAGCTTGTGAACCATTTTTCTTTAACCAATTTTTGAGTATCATATTGAGGACAGAGATTGAGGTAGAAGAGGACATTTGTGCTAGACCAAAGGACTGTGTTTAGTGCAAATTCGAGGACCAACTTTGTGGTGACAGAGTTGAGGACAAAGATCTCCAGCCAGAGTAGGGAAGACAGGTGTCTTCTATGGATAGAGTTCCACTTGCTAAGGGCAAAGGAGGTAGAGGTCTTCTAGAGGATCACCAAGCAAAGTAGAATTAGGGGAAGGTATCTCCTTTGAGCCGAGGCTCATAAACATTGTAATCGGGAAGGATTCCCAAAGGACTTTGATATAACTTTTAGAGAAAAGTTTTATCCGTGGAGTAGCCCACCTTGGGTGAACCACGTAAATTGTTGTGTCACTTTGTGGATGGTGTTTTGTGCATTTTTTTGATTACTGTTGTTATTACTACTATCTTTATTCTGCATGATATTGATTTGAAAGCTGTTTGAAAGAAAAGGTTAAAAGTGGTCTTATACTATTCACCCCCCCTCTCAGTATAAGCTTGTGTTCTTCATCATGTCATTATGTCAACATTCAATTTTGCAACCATGGTATAATTTCTAAGGAATTGTTCAAAATTTTATCACACTTAGGAATTTATGCCTAGAAAAATCATATTTCTTTTAGTATCTCACGCATACTATTTTTATGAAAATCTAAAAACAAATCATCACCATCACAACAAAAAGTCTTAATACAGTCTCTTAAGCATTCTTTTACTTTTAGCAATATTTCTATACTGGGATTAGCTTGACAACCGAGCGAGCGGCGACTCCATGAAATGGTCTATAACAGCGACAATGTCCTTTGAAATTATTGTTAGAAGTCCCTTTTATTTTTCATCAAATCACACCAAAACAACCAATTGTTTACATCAAATTATTTCATTTAAATTTTACAACATGACATAAAATTATAATATTTCTAAAATGACATAATCACATGAATCATCAATAATCAATTGCAAAATTCAAACATTAAAGCATCATACAACATATACACAAGTCATATCATCAAAAATACCATATATATATATCAAAAAATTATGTACATCATATCAAAATTGGACTGGTATGCCACAATCAATAGCCTAGCATACTCAATCCTCTCAAAAAAATATATAATAACAAATACAATCTCTGTGCAGTGAGCGTCTAGTCTCGAGAAGCCCTCGAGCTCTCAACCTCATCTCCTCTCCTACCCTAAGGTGGAGGAGGAGGCCCCATCAGATTCTGCCCTATGTCATGGGTCCTCAACATAGATCATGATGATGTCCTCGATGACCCCATCCTTATTGGCCCTACAATGTCAGCTGGCAGCTGTAACCTCTGGATCTCTAAAACCCTCTGGTAGTATGCTCCCTGGTAGAACACAGTCTAATCCATAGACCATGCCAACTCCTGCATGCTCGCTCCTTCACCCCAAGCTCTAAGCCATGTAGTCTCATCCTGTAGTGTCTGTACCTGAGCCCAGAGGTATGAAACCTCACCCTAGAGAGCCATCGTCTCGCTGCTCTCCCCTACCTTGACACCCTTGCCCTTATCAGGTGATGGTGGTCTCTCCCCCTACTGATAAGGCAGTCCCTCCTCCCTCATCCCTATTTTTTGTGGTCTCTATGGAGCTCATGCCATCCTCTAGCGTCTCTCCTACGAATATCATCGTTGCTCTCTCCTATCATGACCCTGCACTGCCTCAATAGCAGTCTGGCATCGCCTCCCCATCCAGTGCACCACAACGTGCACTAGACCCTACACCCTTTTCATCCAAGGAGGGTGGATGCCTACGTACCAAGAATCATATCCATTGGTAACCCCAACTTCATCACCATCCACTGGCTGGATGGGGGCATCATTCGTGTCCTGACTCTAGAACCACTATATGTTTGGAGACCCACTCAGTGTAGTGCTATCCCAAACTATCTAGGAATACTCGTAATCCCTGAGAGAATGGATCCCCTACTGTAGACCAAACTATCATAGCACTTGGTCGTAGCGATGGAGCTCTACCTATCCCCGCTCCATCCTCAGCCAGTAGACTTTCCTGATGCAAGCCAGTTCCTACCCATCCTCTGCCCACCTGGGGTACTCTCACCATGGCCTCCAAGTGATCTGGTCGACGATGAGGTCATCCATCAACCTCCGTGACATTGGTAGATCTATTCATCGCTATGACCCCCTCTGTAGCCACTAGTAGAAAACCCGAGGCCTCTCCTAGTCAACCCCTATCAGTGGGAGCCCTATCGACCTCCATACCATGATGTTCTCCTAGCATCAAACCTATAGTAGCAATTTCAAGACCAGACATCGACCTCTCTTATATACGACCCCATGTAGGATCCTATACAAGCGGCATAGTACAAATCTACCCCATGCAAACCTGTATTCATGGTCTCTCATATCGTAGACCACATCTGAGAGGAGCCATGGTAATCTACACCCGCTCTAGTGGCACAGCAGTAAGCCACCTACCACCCCTACCAAAACTTGATTCAGCCTATATGCCCCAGGCATCTACCTCAAAGACTCGATGTTCACCCCACCCTTCTCCAGGGCAAATTTCGGGTCTCCGATCAATCTCATCATAGCCTGGCCCTGATTGGCCATAGGCGTCATCAACCATCCTTGTATGGAGATCCTCATGATCCTCCATACGTCCTCTAGAGTGGGAGCCATCTCCCTTGTCGATAACCAAAAGCAGGATGACCTCGGATACCACCTTTCTGTAGGGGTGTCAGTAGCCCCATGTCCGTCGGTACTTGTGGCATCTCTACCACATGTTGTAGACTGACCTGAGCTATTCAGTCATGCTCTGCCTAATCAAGAGTGGCCAAGTCATCTCTCAGCCCGCCATATTTCCATTCCTGACTCTTTAGTAATCCCCTCTGCAAAACAAACAATAAAACAAAAAAATTTCATTATTAAACCAATTTTTAAAATCAATTAAATGCATTTCAAACAAAGCAAAATTTCATAAAAATGATGATATCATCCACCATTATATGATATCGTCCCAAATTAGATAATATCATCCTTTGTAGGATGAAATCATCTCCGATTTCGCAACTTGGGGATCGCCCCTTGTTGGACAAAATCACCCCTAGTTCACCGATTTTGCCCTCCGACGAAATCGATGATCTAAGGACAATTTTTATGAAATAGGGACGATTTCATCCCGATGTCATTGACGGCCTAAAAATAGCCGTGATGCCCCAAAAGATCAAAATTTAACACAAAAAATTACACAAATTAAATTCAAACCTAATTTACTAGGATTAGATTATTACCCGTAGCCTGCGTCGGACCTCTGTCGATCGGTGTGTTGTCTCCACCATTTTTTGCCTGCAGAGCTCTAAAACCAGTAAAAATGAATAGTAAAAATGAATTAGGGTTTTACCCTATTTTTCTTAATTTTATTTAAAAACAACTTTCTTTTTTATTTTTATTTTTTCGTGCTTTTACCTCAAACTTTTGATTTGGGTAAAAACACGGAGGGGGCACCATAGTTAGCAGTTGTACGATTCAACCTAGAATCGTCGTCTAGAAAATTGAGTACATTTTTGCTTTCTCATAAAACGGGAAGAAATCATCTTTAACGCATTTTCTTCAAAAAATTCGCTAAAGAGCAGGCAAAATGTAGCACCCTAAAATTGGCACATTTAAACCTTAATAAAAGATAAAAATTCAAATTTTAACCTCAAACTACCCGTTAACCGCCTGTTACCCGCTTTCCTTATTTTCTATGCCATTTTTAGGATTTTTGTTTACTGTTGGACGATATCGTCGCAGATTAGATGAAATCATCCCAGATCTAAAGAATTCATCTGGAACAGAACATCCAAACGATTTTGTCCCAAAACCAAATTTTCATACTTAGCTTATGTTCCAACGACTCCTCTAACCTGGGCAGAAAGCATGTCTACGCAGTTAGAATCTCCCCCATTGGAGATCTTCCAAATTGGGATGATCTCCAACCTCCTAACCTCTCTCTAATCCTATATAAACTAAGATTTTCTCAGTTTATCCCCCTGACTCTCTGCCTAAAACTCTTCTTAAACCCACTGAACTTCCACACACCTCAGAGCATCCCCACACCATCATTTACATTTTGTATTTCATGTTTTCTTGCAGGAACTTTACTATTTTTTTAGTCGAAGCTAGTTCGGCTCATTGCAAGCGATTCCAGGCGATTTCAGATGATCCTATCAAGGATCACAGATGATCTCATACAATTGGAGGCGATCCCAACTATAGTCCATATTGGAGGCAATAAGAGTCCAGAGTTTGCATCTCTTTATCATTTTTTGCATTCCTTTATACATTATCTTAGTTATTATATTTATGCATCTTGGAGTTCACCTCATTTAGCATAACCACATGATAAAGTTAAAATCAATCATTAAATCTACTGTATTTTTCTCATTTATTATTTGAATCTATTATTTAGGTATGTTTGTTGTTATTTCTATCATTCTCCTTTGCTTCTGTAGTTGCTTATTTGGTATTTTGTATCTATTTTTGTGATTGCAGGTTTCTAACGAATTCGTCAGATCTCAGACGATTTCGTCTGATCTCAGATGACTGACTGTGATTTGAGATGATTCTATGAAATATCAGATGATTATGTATGATTTGAGATGATATGGACTACTACAAAACTCATAATCTTCATCAGACATCCGAAATAAGGTATGTTCTATCCCATTTGGCACATTCTCTATGTTTAGCATTTATTCATATTTTCTGTATCTATAAAAATCAGCATTGGCATATAGAATAGTTTAGATTCATCTTGTCCAAACCTAGGAATTGAATGATTAAAGTACAAAATGAACACATCAAACCCACTATCAACCTAGGTGTGGAAACTGCCACTCAAAATTTTCCTGGTGAACCCACCATCCATCAAAAATTCACCCTTATACCCCTCCCCCGAGAGGTGGGACCTTCAAAGGGCCTCTCAGTCTGAGGTATTGTCCCATCCTTCTCGCATCCCCCTTCCGGGAGCGTATCCTATAGCCTGAAGGTAAGGATGCGAAAAATTTGGAGCGATACATGTATATATAAATTTTTATTTTTATTTTAAACATTGTTTTATTTTTATTTTTTATGATTATTTTTTAAAATGTTTTTATTTTTGTTATTAGGGTTTTAAGGGGCATGCATGTGGCCTTTTTAATTTTTTGTTGTTTTTTTATTATTTTTTTAACGTTTTTATTTATTTTTTTAATAAGGGTTTTAAGGGGCATGCACACAACCCTTTTTAAATTTTTTGTTTTGTTTTTTGTTATTAGGGTTTTGAGGGGGTCCATGTGGTATTTTTATTTTTATTTTTATTTTTATTATTTTTACAATTTTTTTTTTTTTTTTTTAATTTTATTAGGGGTCGCACAAGGGATCCAAGGGGAGGAGAGGCATGCCGTAATAGTTTGCAACTGCGATGAGTGAAAATGAGGATCGGGGAAAAGGCGCAAGGAGGGTGCAAAGGTTTCTCGAGTGTCCAAAAGGGATATGAGGGTTTAGAGGGCACATGAAGTTATAGAGGGGGTTTGTAGGTCAAAGGTTTGTTGTGGGATTATGGGGAGTGTGGAATAGGGTATGGCTAGGTCCATGAGGTGTTTTATAGGAGAGAGAGAGAGAGAAACATCAAATTTGGGGTTATAAATGTATATGCTCCAACTATAGTTACTAGATAAGGAAAGCCACAAGAGATAGGTGGGGGATGGCATGGTTGCATGGTATGCACTAGGAAGTGGCACGAATTTGGGGGCAATGCTAGATAAGGAGGTCATGGCTACAAGGGCTGCACTATAAAGTGACACAAATTTTGCATCCATGCTAGGGCATAGCACAACACATAGGTTATGGGTGTAGTAGTGGAAGGGTGGCACAATTGCAATGGTCATGCTAATAAGTGGCATAGTTGTGTGGGCTACGATAAGGGTGGCATGAAATAATGGATACATGGAATAATAGGATAGGATTTTGAGTTTGTAAGGCCATTACGGGGTGGCCATAGGGGAGGTTGGATAGGTATTGCATGAAGGCCACATAGTGCCCTGCATGGGGTGCATTGTAGGCCCGTGCAATTTTTAGAAATAGAGTATATTACATCATTTGGATCATGTAAATGTATCTTCCAAGGTACATACTTAGGATATTAGATTACTTTAGGAGGAAGTTATCTAGTTACTTCATGAAATGTAATAAATGCACAAGTGTTAATGTGCAAGCTATATATATGCAAGTTGTTCCTTGCATAACTAGGTAGAGTGTTGGCCATAGAATCTATTTTACCTATATAAGAAAGACCTCATTATAATACATATATAGAGAGAGAGTCGAGGATATAGTAGCTTAGAGCATAGTACAATTATGTGTAGATAACAATCTAGTGGTGATGAGTGCAATGTAGGCCAGTATATTTATTAATGGAGTGTTCATTTCCTTCATAGCTACATTGTATTCATTTATATCATTTCTATTTATGTATAACTTAGTTATCTAGTAAATTTAGTTTCTTTAATATTATTTTGCATATCATGATTGTTATCTCTTTGTGGCCATTACATCAAAATCTAACAATGGTATCAAAGCCATGGTAGATCTAGTCTGAATAGATCAATATGGAAACCATCATTATCATTATCAACCTAATGTGCTACTAGACTAGCCATAGTCAAAAGATCTAAAAAGAATCTAGGTGGTAGAATTAGGGAGAGTAACAAGTGAGGACTAAAAGAAATCTCAGCTCCAAAAAATATTGAGATTGCATTTGACTAGAGTCTTTCCACAAAGTTTTAGGAAAAACTTGTAAAGACCATGTTTCAACATTTAATCCACTAGATTGATAGATCATCTAGTGAAGATCATCTAGGATATCTAGAATTTGCTAATTATTATCCAAAGTTTCTTTTGTTGCAAATAATTAATTTCTTAGAGGATTGGTACTCCTACAATAGAAACATAGGATACTCCAACTTCTTTGCCCAAAGATCTACATGTCCTCATAGTGTAAAGATTACTTCCTTGTGCAAGATAAAAACATTGTGGAAGAAGACCTCAGGAGAAGACCTGTGGTGAAGTTAGGATACTGAATATTTCCATTGCTAGATTTAAGAACTTCATAGTTGATTAAAATACTAGCCTTGAAGAAGCCATAAAATTATTGATATTGAAAGGGCCATAGAAGAATTGATACTAAAAAGGCCACATAAGCCTTTATACTAAAAAGGCCATAGAATCCTTGATACTGAAAAGGCCACAAAATACTTGATACTGAAAAAGGCTTCATAAGCCCCGATCTTGAAGAATTAAAAAATATATATTAGATTTAAAAGTAGTTTAAGATTTTAGTACTAATTGTAGACACTAAAATCTAGGCACTTGCATTACACATCACAATTCTGCATAATAATATATGTCTAGGTCTAAACTTAGGCATATAATCCTTGCACGTTATTCATTGGCATTACACATCACAATTCTGCATAATAATATATGCCTAAATCTAAACTTAGGCATATAATTCCTGCACATTATTCATCCACATTGCACATTTCAGTTCTACATAACATTATGTGCCTAAGTTTTGACTTAGGCATAAAATCTTGCACATAATTATATTTTCTAGATTTTATTAAATCTGGAAAATATCCTCCTAGGATACCCTCTCTCCTCACTTGACATGTGTCCTGGCCACATCACCATCACTCCTTTGCCACCTCTCATACACCATTGTCCCCTTTGTCCCTTCACATGGGGCAACCCTCCACATTTCACTCCACTTGCACCTACTCACTTGCCACATCTCACACCTCACTCCACATTTCACTCCACTTGCACTTACCCACCTGCCACATCTCACACCTCACTCCACACATCACTCCACTTGCACCTACCCACTTGCCACATCTCCCTAGTTAAGTGAGACACTTCTAGTGACTCACTGCAACTATCTAGGATAGGTGGCTACCCAGTCCTTGCCACTTGGCAGTTCTGGATTGCCACCTATCCTTCCCTCCAAAACCCTCAAAGGCCTATAAAGGCACCATCACATGTCCAAGAAAAAGGAGGAGAAAATGCTAATGTTATGCTGCCCGGATTGTGCTGTGTAATCATACTCATTGTTTGTTTTCTTCTTTTCTTCTATCAATATTCATTTACATTAGTCATTTTTATTTACATTTATCATTATCATTGTGACAGGTGCTACTAAACCCTTGTTTATTTACATGTGTGCAGATTACAGGTTCTAGATTCAACAAGCTCAAAGCTCATCACGGTGGTCACGACAAACCCACCTCTCACATTGTTGTAGCATGAAGAGACGAAGACACCATCCTTGATCTATAAAAGGGATTCCCCTTTGGCACATTTCTTTGTAAAATGCACCCTAAAAGGGTCAAAGTGTATCAAAAGGGACTTTCCCGAACTTAATAAAATGTTTCATTTTATTGCAATGGTGTTGTGTTTTTATGTATACAAATTGGCGATCACGGTCTTCTTACCCCTTTTCCCTCTTATTTTTTTTTTTAGAATATTAACTTTGTATCTCTTTGTGTAATTGCAGGGTTTACCAATCCATAATGCATCTTCATAAGGAGCAATACAAGGTCTGAATTTCGTAATAGAAACCTCCTCAAGAGCAGGAAATCCAGATAAGTGTTCTTTAGTTTCTAGAAAAAAAAACCCTTTAATTTTTTATTTTAAAAAATAAATATTGTATTGTGTTTTTAAAACTTCTATCTATTTTAATTTCATAATACAATTTAAAAAAAAATCAACTTTTTTTTTAATTATTTAATTTTTTTTAATAAAAAAAAATTAAAAATTATTTGATTAAAAAATAGAATTAAAGTACAAAAAATATAGGGCAGATTGCACTCTACATCACCTCCTAATAGGCCCCCAATAGGCCTATTTCAGGCCTACATGCAGGCCTGTTTCAGGCCTACACAGGCTTGCATACATGCCTAACATAGACCTACCTACGTGCAAGTATTTAAACTACACAGTTTAAGTCGATGAGTTTAGGTTAATCTATGTAGATGTAGTAGATTAGAAACGAGCTAACATTAGCCCTATTTAAGCCTATGTTAGGCTGTATAGGACGTGCTACATAGTTAATCAGATGCGAGTACGAGTGTAGACACAATCGCATAGACTAATTGTAGTTTGTCAAGTATGTGAGTTTATGCATGGTATAAATACTTATAATATATATATTATAACCATATAATCATGAAAATATGATTTAATTAATTACAAAAAATAAAATAAAACATAAATTAAAAATAAAAATAAATAAACATTTTAAAAAATAAACAAAACTTTAAAAATTCATAAAAACCTAAAACCTCGCATTTCAAAAAAAAATATAAAACATTAAAAACAAACAAAAATTAAAATATATAATAATTTTTATATAGAAATCAAAACTTAAAAAAAAAAAATCACATTAAAAAATTCAAAAAAAAAAAAAAAAAATCAACTAAAAGATTAGAAAAAATAGAATAATAATATTGCATTTTCATCTTACAAACATTTAAGGTATAATATTTGTTTACATTGCATTTTGTATTCTGAGCTTCCATTTTGCTTTCTACATAAGCATATGCATTCTACATAAGCATTTGCATTATACATAGGCATACAAAAACAATAAAAATCAAAATACAGAAAAACAACAAATTTTTTTTTTTTATCAAAAACATGTTAAAAAATGTCAAAATTTTTCAAATTGTGTTACATTGCATTTGTGTGCATTGAAAGTAAAATCGCATCATAGATTGCATTTTAGAATTTATTTTTGCACTTTGCTTCAAAAACAATAGAAAACGAAAAACCTTCACACACTTGCACGTTTCACAATAACATTGGTAGGTTGGATTTAATCACCAACCTCCAATTCAGACCGGTGACGTTGGAATTCATCTCCTTCCACCGGCTTGCCCCCTAGATGTCTTAGATAGAATAGGGAACTCTCTTGAGTTGGTATAGGTCACTTGTGTACAAGTTATCTCCCACTGTTGGAACGATTGTTGAATCAGAGTGGAAGAGCTAGGCGAACCCCCCACTGGGATTTAAGCGGTGTACCCTAGACTCTTTTGAGAAATCATGCTTGGCACTAGTGTTCCTAATCACCATCTTAATCGAGCTCCTTTATTCTAATCCAAAAAAAAAAAACTTCTTCAAAATTCCAACAACATCAAAACACACTGAAACTCAAAACAAAAAAATCACAAAACCTCAAAATTACAAAAAAATCAAAAACTTCAAAAATCCAAAAACAATAAAAAAATCAAACATCGAAAACAAAATTTGAAAAACTTAGAAAACATTTGTTTGCTTAATTGATTGTGTGTTTATTTGCTTTTCATTCGCATCACATTTTAAATAAATACACATTCGCCACCTCATTTCACCTGAATCACCTTCCACATGCAAAAAAAAAAAAAAATGCTCCAAAGGGGGTATCCCTTTGGTCAAATCAAATCAAAAGGCTCCAAAGGAACCACACCCCTTTGGTAAAATCAATTAAAAATGCTCCAAAGGAACAAACCCCTTTGGTCAATTCAATCCAAAAGGCTCCAAAGGGGACATCCCTTTGGTCAAATCAATCAAAAATGCTCCAAAGGGATACCCCTTTGGTCAACTCAATTCAAAATACTCCAAAGGAACAACCCCTTTGGTCAATTCAATTCAAAAGGCTCCAAAGGAACAAAACCCCTTTGGTCAATTCAAATCAAAAGGCTCCAAAGGGGACACCCCTTTGGTCAAATCAAATCAAAATGCTCCAAAGGAAAAACTCCTTTGGTCAATTCAAATCAAAATGCTCCAAAGGGGACACCCCTTTGGTCAAATCAATTCAAAATGCTCCAAGGGGAGACACCCCTTTGGTCAAATCAATCAAAATGCTCCAAAGGGGACACCCCTTTGGTCAAATAAATAAAAAAGGCTCCAAAGAGACAACCCCTTTGGTCAAATCAATCAAAAATGCTCCAAATGGGGCACCCCTTTGGTCAAATCAATTCAAAAGGCTCCAAAGGAACTTAACCCTTTGGTCAAATCATTTCAAAATGCTCCAAGGGAGGCACTCCTTTGGTCAATTGTCATTCAAAATGCTCCAAAGGAACCAAACCCCTTTGGTCAATTCAAAATCCAAAAGGCTCCAAAGGGGACACCCCTTTGGTCAACTCAATTCAAAACACTCCAAATGGGGACACCCCTTTGGCCAACTCAATTCAAAACACTCCAAATGGGGACACCCCTTTGGTCAAATCAAATCAAAAGGCTCCAAAGGAACCACACCCCTTTGGTCAAATCAATCAAAAATGCTCCAAAGGAACAAACCCCTTTGGTCAATTCAATTCAAAAGGCTCCAAAGGGGACACCCCTTTGGTCAAATCAATCAAAAAGGCTCCAAATGGGATACCCCTTTGGTCAACTCAATTTAAAAATCCAAAGGAACAAACCCCTTTGGTCAATTCAATCCAAAAGGCTCCAAAGGGGACACCCCTTTGGTCAAATCAATCAAAAATGCTCCAAAGGATCCAAATCCCTTTGGTCAATTCAAATCAAAAGGCTCCAAAGGAATCAAACTCTTTGGTCAAATCAATCAAAAATGCTCCAAAGGAACCAAATCCCATTGGTCAATTCAAAATCCAAAAGGCTCCAAAGGGGACACCCCTTTGGTCAAATCAATCAAAAATGCTCCAAAGGAGCCAAATCCCTGTGGTCAATTCAAATAAAAAAGGCTCCAAAGGGGACACCCCTTTGGTCAATTCAATCAAAAAGACTCCAAAAGGGGACACCCCTTTGGTCAAATCAATTCAAAAGGCCCCAAAGGAACCTAACCCCTTTGGTCAAATCTCATTTCAAAATGCCCCAAGGGAGGCACTCCTTTGGTCAATTTCCATTCAAAAGGCTCCAAATGAACCAACACTCCTTTGGTCACATGAAATTCAAAAAGCTCCAAAGGAACCAAACACCTTTGGCCACATTTCATCTCAAAAACATCAAAAAAAAAAACAATAATAAATATAAAACACAAAAACATTTTCATACACATTGCATTTTTAATAAATCACGTTCACAATCCTTCTTCCATTGCATTCACACATTACAACTTTCATAGTATTTGCACATTCATACCATTCGTATTCATTAAAGTCAAGAATAATTGATAGTGCACTATGTCTTGTTGCCTTAATCAGGGGCACCTCACATCAAACATCACCAAAACCATCAGTCATAATAATACATTGCTTCCTAAGCCAAATCCTAGGTGTTTTCAATCACTCAGCCACTCCTAGTGTTTTAAGCAACCTCGAGAAAAATGTTGAGTTCTTTTAGGACCATTGCACATATATACACTAAGAAAATCTTGAGTATTGGGAATTGATCTCAAAAACATTCTCGAACCAAACACAATTTCACATCTTAAAAACATCTTGTGTCAAATAGGGATAACACCATACTTGGTAGGAACCTTGAGGTGAAAAGGGTCATCCTTGCTTGTCCCATTATGCAACATAGTCCATGACAACAGTGGTTTTCACTACTATCACAGTTGCTTCAAATTCAAAAAAATAGAGTAGCAAGGATAGGGTACAATTCTCATCACACTTAGGTTGAGAATCCGATTCCCCAAAGCTCTAATTCCTTTACATCACACACCACTGATTAATTGGGTTGTAAGGATCGTACTACATTTCTAGTCAGACGGTTAAGTAGTCATCCCCAAAATTCAAGAAATCAAAAACAAAAATCATGGACTATGGAGTTAGCCTCCACCGGGGCTATAGACGCTTGACTGGTAGTGGAGTACGCTCATGCGAGGCGACACGTCTCTTTTAAAGAGACCTCTGACCGCACATACGGACAAGCTAGCTTCTCGGATTTTATCCAAAATGGGTTTACCCAATTTACTCAAGATGAGTTAATGAACTCAATTGCACACACATTGGTTCTTGATTGTCTTGGGTCATGACCATGCTCTTGATTCGGTAAATTAATTCACTACACACACATTTGGTCCTAGAAGAATTAGGCAGTTTTAGTGATTTTGTTAGACACACTAGGATGTTTGAGTCTTTGCAAAACAACTCTAGATCCTTTATCCCTAAGAACAATAAAGTCATAAGCAAACCTCCATTCCATACCACCATCGCATAGTCGTAAATATCATAATCCATTTCATCCATGTGGTCATACTAGTAGTATCATATTGGTGCCCCTGATTAAGCAATAAAGGTAAAGTTTGCTAATTAATGGTTCAAAAACCTCTTTAAAAAAAATGATCAATAAAAATACTATTCATTCAAATGGTTCAAAATCTCTTTGAACAACGATCAATAAAGCAACACCATGCAATTTAAATTAACACATGATTCAAATGGTTCAAAATCTCTTTGAACAACAATCAATAAAGCAACACCATTCATTCAAATGGTTCAAAATCTCTTTGAACAACAATCAATAAAGCAACACTTATTAATTTTGATCAATAAAGCAACACCATTCATTCAAATGGTTCAAAAACTCTTTGAACAATGATCAATAAAAATACCATTCATTCAAATGGTTCAAAATCTCTTTGAACAACAATCAATAAAGCAACACCATTCATTCAAATGGTTCAAAATCTCTTTGAAAAACAATCAATAAAAATACCATTCATTCAAATGGTTCAAAATCACTTTGAACAACAATCAATAAAGCAACACAATTCATTCAAATGATTCAAAAACTCTTTGAACAATGATTAATAAAGCAACATCCTTCATTCATTTGCATTCATTCATAACATATTTATTTCATAACATGTATACCAAAAAAAATAATAATAATGATTTGAACAATCAATCATTACACATTTGCATAAACAATAACAAAACAACTTGGGGGAGCTCAAGGTCTCACACCTTCCCCATCAATAACATCAAACAATCAATCAAACAACTTGGGGGGACTCAAGGTCTCACACCTACCCCAACAATCACATTAAACATTAACATTTCAAATAATAAAATAAAGCTCCAAAGAAATCCTTTGGTCAAATCAATCCAAAATGCTCCAAAGGTACTCAAATTCCTTTGGTCAAAAAAAAAAAAAACATCTTGTGCTTTCTTTCCATTTCAAAAACATCAAAAAACAAAAATATTTCCATACATATTTTGTCTTACAAAACCATTAAAAAAAAAAAACAAAAACATTGCCATGAATATTTTGTCATATAAAACATAAAACACCAAAAACATTTCCATGCATCTTTTTGTCATACAAAAACAAAACAAAAACACAAAACAATCATGCATTCTCCAAAAAAAAAAAAAAAATCCAAAGATATCTCAATTCCTTTGGACAAAAACAAATTCAACAGGCTCTTGAAAGAATAGAAGTGTTCTCATCACAACTCCCTAAGAAAGCCATAAGGCTGGACTGCTCCAAGGGATAGAGATGTACATATCCTTCTTCCACTTAGCCTCAAGTGATCCTCGTATATAGTAACTTATCTTATATACTTAGCGGTTGCAGCGACTAGCAATCCATGCAATCCGGTAGGATGGATAAATTACCATAAGGCCCTTGAAAAGTGATTCACCTCATGCAAAAACTGAATTGTTATCATCTCAATTCCCTAAGAAAGCCATACGGCTGGACTGCTCCAAGGGATAGAAGTGCACAATTATCAACAAAGGTCAAAATCACAGTTGAAACAAAAACAAAAACATTTATTTCATTCCAACCATTATCAATTGTTTCATCTTTTTCATCATTTCATATCTTCTCCATTGACTCATCTCTTGAAGGGAAAGACAAAATCAACAAATTCAGTTTCATAATCAAATTCAACACTCAAAACACTCAATCATGCAAATTACGCTCATTAAAATGAGCATATTTTCCATGATTGGGGCAACACAAGTTGACTTTTATTTGTGACCATATTACACAACTCCCCTTCAAATGCAAATGGCTACAAAAACATTGCAAAAACCTCCAAATAATCATCTCACATCGTCATCATCTCAAGTGAACCTTGTACCTAGTGATTTAATCTAGACACCTAGCGGTTGCAGCGATTGGTTGTCCATGCAATCCGGTAGGATGAATAAATTACCATAAGGACACTTATTCAAAATCATTCCACATCATCATGTTTGAAATTAAATCAGGTTGATCCTTCAATTTTTTGAGTGACTTATGTTCAAGCAGATTTGTCCAAGGTTGTCATTGACGCCTACTCCATGGGGTTACAAAACATGGAAAACTTATACTTCATCATTTTGCATTAAGGAATTGCAAACAGTCACTAGGACACCGAGCTCCTAGGGTGATTGGTTCCTTTACTTCATCATCTTGCATGTCAATCAAACCAAAAGGTAAATTTACGACAATACAAGTCCACCCTAAACTTGGGGCATCCAACTTGATCTTGATTTTCAATATTTGTACACATCAAATCATTCATTTTCACAAACATCATCATCATCATCACATCATTTAGTGAACCGTGTATCTAGTGGATTACCCTATACACCTAGCGGTTGCAGCGACTAGAAATCCATGCAATCCGGTAGGATGGGTAGCTCACCATAAGGACACTCATTCAAACAAACATTTCAAATCACTATGGCATTACATCAACTATGTCCCTCGATATTTGAGCTTGATCGTATTCAAAACAAATTTGCACAAGGTTATCCTTCAACCCCTTCCGTTGGGTCAAAAGCGGAAAACAACCAAACACAATTTGGTAATAATCAAAAATCACTCGAGTATCAAATTCCCGAATGATTGGTTCCTTGAACCCATCATTTGGAAGGAATTGCTAAAGTCATAGTGGAACAAGAACTCTAAACATGGTCGAAGATTTTACCACAACACTTTGTGCACCATCGAAACCAAAGGTAAATTTGCAAAAACACAAACAATCCCAAACTTGGGGCATCAAGTTGATCAAAATGACATACATTTGCATTACATCCACATCATTCAATACACCACCTCCTTTCATCATCCACATTTGGTCAATTGGCTCATGGGTTTCATCCTTTACCCATTCGCCAATTGAGGGGGTAAGCAAACAAATCAAAATTTTCAAAAAAAAAGTCATTCATTCTTTGCATCGAAAATATTTGAGTCCATTCCTCCATCAAATAAAACCACGTGTCTTTTATTTTTGCACCACATTGTGTTTCACACAATGCGGTACAAAAAGGGGCATCTGTAGACACTAAAATCTAGGCACTTGCATTACACATCACAATTCTGCATAATAATATATGTCTAGGTCTAAACTTAGGCATATAATCCTTGCACGTTATTCATTGGCATTACACATCACAATTCTGCATAATAATATATGCCTAAATCTAAACTTAGGCATATAATTCCTGCACATTATTCATCCACATTGCACATTTCAGTTCTACATAACATTATGTGCCTAAGTTTTGACTTAGGCATAAAATCCTGCACATAATTATATTTTCTAGATTTTATTAAATCTAGAAAATATCCTCCTAGGATACCCTCTCTCCTCACTTGACATGTGTCTTGGCCACATCACCATCACTCCTTTGCCACCTCTCATACACCATTGTCCCCTTTGTCCCTTCACATGGGGTAACCCTCCACATTTCACTCCACTTGCACCTACTCACTTGCCACATCTCACACCTCACTCCACATTTCACTCCACTTGCACTTACCCACTTGCCACATCTCACACCTCACTCCACACATCACTCCACTTGCACCTACCCACTTGCCACATCTCCTCAGTTAAGTGAGACACTTCTAGTGACTCACTGCAACTATCTAGGATAGGTGGCTACCCAGTCCTTGCCACTTGGCAGTTCTGGATTGCCACCTATCCTTCCCTCCAAAACCCTCAAAGGCCTATAAAGGCACCATCACATGTCCAAGAAAAGAGAGGAGAAAATGCTAATGTTATGCTGCCCGGATTGTGTTGTGTAAGCCATACTCATTGTTTGTTTTCTTCTATCCATATTCATTTACATTAGTCATTTTTATTTACATTTATCATTATCATTGTGACAGGTGCTACTAAACCCTTGTCTATTTACATGTGTGCAGATTACAAGTTCTAGATTCAACAAGCTCAAAGCTCATCACGGTGGTCACGACAAACCCACCTCTCACATTGTTGTAGCATGAAGAGACGAAGACACCATCCTTGATCTGTAAAAGGGATTCCCCTTTGGCACATTTCTTTGTAAAATGCACCCTAAAAGGGTCAAAGTGTATCAAAAGGGACTTTCCCAAACTTAATAAAATGTTTCATTTTTATTGCAATGGTGTTGTGTTTTTATGTATACACTAATATATTTTTTGCAAGGAAAGAATATTCAATGAGTTAAGAAACTTCCTATAAGAAAGTGAGGAAGAGTATCTTCTTCAGAATCAATTAGCACCTTAAGAAAAATATATCAGGAGAAGATTCCATTGAAGGACTTCCAGACTTGGAAGAAGTATAAGGACTAGGAGAGTCCTCCTCGAAAATAGAAGTAGCAGAATCATAGATCCAAAAGAAAATCTCACCACCAACACTTCTAGGAGCATAAGCTTGAAGAGATATCAAGGAAAGACCAACAAAATCTATAATATGAAAAAAATTTGGAAGGTCTCATCGAGCATACAATAAAATACTAGGAGAGCTTTATTGAAGAAATCATCAAAGGAGAACTAACTAAAGAAATCCACTACCAACGAGAAGCTCCTTATAGTGAAGGACATGGGATAATTATCGCCATCCAAAAATAATCCCAATAGAAGGATAATTTATAAAGGAGTTCCAAATATGAGAAGAAGAATTTGGAAACGAGTTCCAAATACTAGAAGAAGAATCCAGTGAGAGTCCTCAAGATATTCAGAATCTTGAGAAGATCTTACTTGAAGTCAAAATTTGACAAGAAGACTTGAAGATATAAGAAGCTTACAAAATCTAGGATATTTGAAGATTATCTCTTATAATAATAAGTCACCACTTCATAGACAAATACATCTCCAAATATACAACAGAAAGAGGAGAAAACAATAGGAGAACAAGCCACCAAATCTTAGGCTTATGAAAGAAATATTGAGACCATATTTTGGTGAAGGAGTTGCTCAAGATAGTGTACAATAAGCTGCAAGATCTTACTCAAAGCAACAACTTGGTGATATTAGACACTAAGATCAAAATCCTCTATATAATAAAAAAAAGAGCTGTGTAAGCTTTTTAAAAGGTATACAACTATTGGTGCTAGCTAACTCATTAATTGGATTACTTATCAGATTCATTGAAGCACCTAGATTAAAGTTGCAAGAAGGTAAAGTATAATTACAATATTCAAAAAGTGCAAAAATAAAAGATTCATTTTCACAGTAGGGTTTGATTATATTTTAGATTTATCTATCAACTACCTATATTCTACTTTGAAAATAAGAGAAAAGAAAACTTGATCTTATAACTATATCTGTAGTGAAATTTGCATGTGTTCATTCTAGATTATGCTTGAAAGTCTATAGTAAAATTATTAAGTGCATTTTAAGAGATTAGTGGAGCAATAAGGTGATACTATTGTTACCATTAAAACATGCATTTTTAAGCACTATACTAGTTTATTTCTTAACTAGTTATCTTAGTTAATTTATGTTGTTGAAAGCATAAATATTATCACAAATCTGTAGCACTTTTGTGGCCTATAGAAGCCACCATTGGAAAAAAAAGGTGAAGAATAAATCCGCCATTGAAGTTCTTGAAGGAAACCTCAAATCGAGACCTTGGAAGTCTCAATATTTAATAAAATTATAAAAGGTTTATTTCAGTGTAGAAAGCAAGAATTCCTATTCAAAAACAACATTATCTTGCACCACCTTTCATCCAAGAAAAGGAAAAAATATTATGAATAAACCTCTTCATTTTGGTGCAAAAACTATATATTACGAAAGCACCACTTTTTTATTTTGGAAGGACAAAAGTATTATCTATAGGGGGCAGCAAGGCTATTTTTATCCAAAAATAGAAAGGATCCACTGAAGTGCCCATACGTCCAACGAGTCGAGGATTCTACAAACACCAGTTTTCAATCTTCAAATCAAACCCTAGAAGAGTACATATCACCTGCAACATTGGAATCATAATAAGGAGACAATTATCAACCAAATATTACATAGAAGGGTAGCCTACAAGGAAGAATTTACCTATGTAAGAGGATTATTATCAAAATCAAGGAAAAGGTAAGCTTTCAGCTTCTCTAAAAATGAACCAGCAACATATTACAAAGAGAACACCCACCATTGAAGACTATAAGGAGCTACCATAGGACCATCATGGAGGAGCGTCAAATATCTCAGAGCCAATATGACCACCGTGGAGGAGCACCAATGATCCAATAACCAATACATAGAAGCAGCTAAGGATACTGGGAGATTACTTGCATTTTAAGAAACACAATAAGTTTACATAGAAGTTAAGATAAAGGTTACAATAAATGTTACAAGGTAGGATCACATGCATAATCCTTGAGTGCCACTTGGTACAAATGCTTTATACTCTTTAATGTACATGAAGACTCAAGCGCTTACCAAAAAGATATTATACATGCTTGGGAGGAGTTACAAATATTGGGAGGTTACCACTAACCTCATCATTGTAAGCTTTACGTTGAAGGCATCTACAAAACATTTTTCAGGTAACACTTTTTATAAAGTGCACAAAGCTCATCCTATATAAGGAACCAAGGAGGTCAAAAAATTAAGATGGAAGGAAATACATAGCTTATCTATGCAACAAGTGCATTTAAATCACTATCATAAACCAACACATAAATTTAGAAGGAGACAACGCATTTCAATATGAAGGAGTGACATACAAGTAAGAATAAAATGCAATTCAAATGAGACTTTGAATCCTATAATCTCCTATGTTCAAAATTAAATATAAGGAATCTCCATTGATTCCAATGCCAAAAGTAACCTTAATATTGTAGTTATATCTAGTTGGAATAAGCACCAAATAGTGAGGAGATTTAGAATCTAAAGTTAAGGTTTAATCACATTTTTTTATTGATTTCATTTTTGGAGATATAAGGGTTATAAGCTAAGATTAAATCTTAGATTTTTGAAAGAAATAGCTATAAGGGATAACTTATCAAATTGAAAAAATATTTGCAATACAACCTAGGAAAAATAAGGAATTCTACTTGGATTAAATTATTTAATATTTTACAAATCTTATTAATTTTCTAATTTTCTAAATTTGGTATTGATAAGGGTTACAACATCATACTAGGTTAATGGAAATTAGAAATATTTGAATAAAATCTTAATGGTTAAAAAAGAGGTTATTAAATATTTTTTCTTAAGGTTGGAAATCCATAATTTTTTTGTCTCAAAATTTCTCAAAAGGGACAAAAGGAATCCAATATTAAAACCTCTTCAAAATTGGAAAAGTTCTTAGTTAAATTAGGAGTAATAAGGTGTCAGACAAGTTGATTTTTGATCTTTACAATATTGTAAAAAATCAACCATATATTGAACTATATTTTACAAAAGCACCATATCATATTCCAAAAATTATTAGAGAGTCATAAAGCATTCTACAAAACTTGATAATAATTTCTATCAAATATTATCAAGTTGGAAAGATATAAGTTTTCTTCAAACATAAAATTAGGTGTTCATACTCTCATTACTACGGATACATAACGAAGCATACAAAGCTAAGTATTGATAAAGGTTTCATCAAATCAAGCTTGTATACTTCAATTAGGGATCATATATCCTAAAACCAAGGATCTATAAGGATGTCTACTTATCAAAATACCAACAAGTGGTTCAAAAATTAAAAATCCAATGTCATAAAACTTGGGATCCTGAATCTACTAAATATATCGGAAGGAAGGTTATATCTAGCTTAAAAATTAATTCATAGTGAAGCCTTAGAAAATAATTTTGATATTATGGAAGGCTATCTTCTATATTATAGACTCTAGTGAAGCAATTGACAATGGAAAAATGATATTTCACTTTCCCTAGACTCTATGAGCATAATATAGATGGCACTGCTCACATATAAACACTACAAGGCAAAAAATGAAGAACAAAAAGGATTGATAGAATTACTTAAAAGGAAGGTAGAACTTGATGAATCATATCTAGAAATTTTTTTCAATCCTCATACACATTAGCACTTCCTTATCTACTAACTCAAAATATTATCATAATGCCTTAAGTGATTGTTTAGAAACTTCTATATAGATTAAATATAGAAAAGGAGAATATTCCTTAAAAAAACCAAGTAGTAGCTTGACCTCCTATGAGAGCACATAAACTAGAATCAAATGCAAATATAGAGATGAACAAGAAGACATAGAAGATAAAGGAGGAATACAATGCAAACTGAATTGAAAGAAGAAGCTTCAGCTACAACCTACTCTACATCATATGAAGACACATATTACCTACTAAACATGAATACAAAGAATGGAGAGGAAGTATACAAAGCTCAAGATGAAGGAGAAAAATATCCATATTGAAGACTAAAAGTCTTCAATACCAAAATAATGTGATACAAGGGGTGTTAGAAATAGAGTATATTACATCATTTGGGTCATGTAAATGTATCTTCCAAGGTACACACTTAGGATATTAGATCACTTAAGAGTGGAATTTATCTAGTTACTTCATGCAATGTAATAATACACAAGTGTCAATGTGCAAGTTGTCCCTTGCACAACTAGGTAGAGTGTTGGACAAGGAATCTTTTTTACCTATATAAGAAAGGCCTCATTGTAATACATATATATAGAGATTCAGGGACATATTAGCTTAGAGCATAGTACAATTTTGTGTAGATCACCATCCAGTGATGATGGGTGTGATGTATTTCAATAGTTTTATTAATGGAGTGTTCATTTTTGCCATATCTACATTATATTCATTTATATCATTTCTATTTATGCATATCTCAGTCATCTAGTAGATTTATTTTCTTTCATATTATTCTACATCTCATGATTTTTATCTCCTTATGGCGATTATGTCAAAATCTAACATCAATGACTCATGATCATTGAAGGATGAGTAGGTACCTGCTAAAAAGTACCTACGCATCCTAAAATGTTTTATTTGTTTTTGTATTTTAACTAAATCAAGGGTTGTGTGGGTGGTTTGCAAGGGGGTGGATAAGGGCACGTGGAGGATGAGGAGAGGGTGGACGAACTAGGGAAGTGTGGGGATGCAAGGTGTACATGCCCTCATTTTTTTAAATTAAATCAACTAAAATTTTAAAAATAATTAAAAGAAAACTTTCTATATTAAAAAAAAAAAAAACTAAAATAATAATAATAATTTAAAGATTTTTCTTTAGTCAAAATGTATATAATATAAAAAAGGAAAAGCTTTCTGCTTTTTATTTTTAAATAAAATAAATAGAAAAATACTTAAAAAAAAAAACACAATGTAACTAAAATAAGAGAAGAGGAAGATTTTTTTTTTTAGAAAAAATAAGCAAAATAGAAAACAACGAGATTATTATTATTTTTAATTAAAACAACAAAATGTAAAAGACAAACAAAAAGAGAAGAACCTCTTTTTTTCTATTTTTTTTATAACAAAATGTGAAATTATAAAAAGTAGTACCTTTTCATTTTTCAACAATTTGAAATTTGTTGGAGGTCGTTTTATGTGTCACAAAATATATCATTGTATAGCTAACTTGCAACCACAAAAATAAAACAAGAAATTAGTGTGTATATAAAAAATATATATAAACCATGATCGCCATTTTTTAGTAAGGAAAAATGCACCATGTATGAAAATAAATGGAATATGATATTATAAATAAATATTTTGAGTACAATGAACCCTCCTTAGGGTTTTTACAAATGATGTTTTTAAAGAAAATAGTGAACCCTTTTACAAAGCAATAGATATGGTGTAATATTATTGTCTATGCCAAAATCAAGAGGTAGATGGGTTTATGCAGGGTTATGCATAAGGGATCGGTCCCAAAATGTATTTATAAAAATTTGGCGAATCGGTTTCAAAATCCAAGTGAATATTGTCGAAACACATGTAGAAGGTTCACTATTATTTGGGGCAACGTTGGAAATTTAAACTTGAAATGGTCAAATTATTATAAAATTGGGGCGAATCGATCCCAAAAAAAATTTGCACCCAGAAATTTTTGGCTAATGGACCTTGGTCAAGGGTCCCAAATATTAGCCAATTTCAAAATTTTAAAATCCTAATTTTAGCCAATTTTGCGAAAATAGCCACTATGCATAACCCTGGTTTTATGTTAAGATTGAGTGTGTTTGGACCATTCTTTTGTTGTATTTAGCTTCAAAATACCTACACATAAACTAATAGCAGCAAGTCAATAATACCAAAAGGGCCCATCCTAATTGGTCCCAAGATAAGAAAGATGCAAACAAAAAACTACAAGATACTAATATAATAATCCAAAATGCATGCAAATGATGTAAAACATTAACAATATACCTAGTTTTACTTTTTATTTCAAGGGGGATGCTCCCACTCAAATAACTAAACACTCAGAAGGAAGCACTCGATGTTGAGGGCTTAGGAATCGTTGCTTCTTTCTCCTTCTCATGAAGGAAAAAGAGGGGCAGCATTTTTAGGAAATTGCAAGAGAGAGGTGAGGGTACCAAATATGTAAAGTGTGAAAAAGGAAAATGGGTGCCTTTTAGTGGTCTTGGAAAGTGTAAGGAAATTTTAAATTCAAAAATATTGATGTGGTAGTGTGACACGATGAAATGGAGGGTGTGGAGAATTTTGGAATTTAATGTGTGTGTTTTGACTTGGTTGGCTAGTGGGATATGTTTAATGAATGTGGACTTTCCGCAACCTATGTGAACTTTAAATTTAAATCACATTGGGGTGTGAAAGGGGTTTTATGCATTTAATGTGGGTGTTAGATGGAATATTAGGAGGAATTGTGAATTTAATTAGTGGGTACGTGAAATTATGGTAGGATTAGGGATTAACAAGAATAAATGAGAGATTAAGTGGGAATTAGAGGATTAGGAAGGCGATAAAAAAGTATTAAAATAATTAAATGGGGTAGGATAGAATTAGAGAGAGATTAGGAAATTTAGAGGAATTTGGAAAATTGGAGAAATTGGATGAATTTGGACAATTGGGATATGAGCTTAGATACTTGTAAAATTGACTAATTTTGGGTGTCTACAAGAGTATTTAACTTGTGTTTTAAGATTTGATGCATTGAGGTCTATATATAAATATCCGTGAGATAAATATATTTGGTTTGAAGTTATGGGAGTGGACCTAGGCTATTATGGAAGGTCCAAATGAGATCCTTCTCTAGTAGAAGAATTCACTCTTATGATGGTTTCTATAGCTAGCTTGTTTCCATGTAGGAAGGTTGTCATATTTTCCATATAATTAAAGAATAATTATCCTTCTTAATTATGAATAGGGGAGAGGGTACTTGAAGGAGAGGCTTCTTCGTCCTCCTCTTCCAATGTGAGATTTTAAAATGTAACTTTCTCCCCTTGAATATCGGGCAAGAATGAAATGGAATTAGCCATTTGATCTAATTGATATGCAACATGTTGGGTAAGATAATGATTTTTATTACAATTTTGTTTCAAGTATTGTTTACAAGAAGAAGAAGTTTTATATGACCTTATATCACCTTCTCTCTAAATACCTAATTTTATCAATATAACTTAGGGAGATCCTTGATATACCTCAACCTCTTAATATACCCACTCTCTTGACATACCCATTTGTATGTACAAGATGTTAGTCCTCTTGATATATGTGACTATACATGAAAGAGACTTTAAGGCACTAAAATATAATTCTACTAAGGATTGCCACACCTACATACATGATCTAAGGCTGATATGTGAGAGGTAATAAATATCCCTCCTTATGACTCCCATTAGCCTGTAGGATTAACCTTTGGTTAGGTTCTTGTTAATATTCATTATTATGTTCTAACTACATAAATAATTCAAGAGGAATTTTGTAAATTTTGTCTTAATTTTATCTTTAGTGAAGGCTCTTAGTGAAGATAGGAAAATTTTGGGCCCATAAGGTATTCATATTGGGTTCACCAATGACGTGGAGTCACAAAATTATAGGTACCCACAATCTAGATTGGGAATTATCTTATTGTGTAGCCTACTAGCCTAAGTTCAATGTGTTGATTAAAATACACCTAAGGCTCAAACTCCTATTCTATCATTGATGCAATGCAAGTGCAAACAAAATGTGCAATAATACAAAGCCCTAAGTCTATGTGCCTTTTGTTTTAAATTTTTTCCATAAAAGTAAATTCATCTTTATTTTCTTCCAAACAAAATATCAAAGAATATGTGTATAAAAAAGTATAGCCTAGGATGTGTACTATGTTAATTTATTTTTATTATATAAAATTTGAATGAGAAAACCAAGACATTGTTCCTATTATAACCTTTTACAAATGAAATCAAATGATTACAAATGAAAACAATGACACATGAAGCAAATCCTAGATCTATATTCTCTTTTGCATTTAATGCTCATGGCAAATGAAATATTATCTTTATATAAAGTACAAATGAAAATAGAATCCATTAAAACAAGCCTAAGTTATGTTATTGTTTTCTGTTAGTGTCATTTTCAAGATATTTAGAAGTATTTTTTCTCTCTTTATGCAATGCAATTAAAAGTTAACTTAAGGTGCTACTTTATGCTTGTAACATCTAATGCGTAAAGCCCTCAATTCACTATTTTTTATTTATAAAACTTGTTACAAAGTGTAATAAGGAACTATGAAACCTTAAAATTGATTAGACCATTTTACAAATCTAGCTATTCCTAATAATAATACAATAATTTATGAGTCTATGAATTCCCCCTTTATGATTTTGTAACTAAAATGTATATTCGATTCCTTTTGAAAATAGATTTTAGAAAATACCTTAAATGATTATCAAAATTAAGTAAATCGCATATTTGATTATGTAACCTGATATAGAGTTGAAAAAGAGAGTAGTGAATTTAATTTTCATAGTCTGACAAAAGGATCAAATGAATAGAAGTTCTAGATGAGATAAAAGCATCAAATAGAATGGAAATGCTAGACTAGAAAAAATTTGCAAATGGTAAAGAAGTGTCAGATTCAATAGAAGCACTAGATATAACAAAAAATTCAAATGAAACATAAGCATCAAATGGTATAGAAGTGCCAAATTATGTTAAGCAATGCTTTTGTAAGCTTATATTTCTACCATACTATACCTATAAAAACATAATTTGAAAACCAAGAATAGGCTAAAACAACTATTAGTGGGAAGGGGCTTGTCCATATCTCTCCCAAAAAGTTGTTATTCTCAATAGAGAGATTGATACCCTTTGTATTTTCATAGTGGTTTGATAAAATAAATAGAGAATAATACAAAAAAATAATATAGTATAAATGCTCAAAATATGCTAAAACTAAGAAAGCAAAAAACAAATTGAAGGGAAGAAGAATGAATGTTAGCATAAATTCATGGATCCATCACAATTAATTTAGGATTCATGATGAGTGAGGGTATTCAAATGCTCTATTAGATTATCTTGTTGTTGGATATTTCAAATTCTTGTTATCTTGCTTTTGATATGCTTGTTATTCCTATGAGCCAATTATAGCATCATGTACATGTAAAATAAAAGTGAAGATCCTATGTACAAGAAAGGTTGTCTCAAAATTTTAGTAGCCTCCAAGTCCCAAGAGCCAATATCAATGTCACATGATTGCAAAATAATAATGAAGATGCAAAGAAAAATTGAAGGTCCACTTTTAATTCCTCCAAGGGTGGTTTTATAGAACATCTGAGCCCTTAGAAAATATGTTATAAGAGCACATAGGAAAAATGATATGTCCAATTCTATAGGGTGAGGTGTCTTGATATACAAGGTGAGTTGTCCAATTCTATAGGAAGATGCAATTATTTTGCAAGAGTTAGAGGAGGTGAATTACTAATCATAGGTAGGTGCATGGATTTAAATAGATAAATTATCAATTGCATGTCATGATTGGGTAGTTAACTACCTTTATTGGCAATTATGTGCTTTAGTTGGTATTCATGACTTGTTCTGAATGAGATAGTAAGTAAAATATACAAGAAATAAGTGGTGAAATGTAGTCAAGCCACCAAAACATGAGTCCTATTTGTGGATTTATGGAATCACTAAGTGCAACAAGAGTGCAAAACAAAAACACTAAATATGACAAAGTTTCATATGGCCTATATGACATTATCTCCAATGGTAAAATCATCATATGAATTGATATTAGTGTTATCCTAGGAATTTAGTGCTAATGTTTATAGGGTTTTGTGGTGTGTAGACTTGGCAAAATATAGACAATTTTATACTCTTTGGAAAGCTCTTTTTGAGAGCTTTCCAATGGTAAATATTTTTTATGAATTTTTATGAATATTTGATGTATTATTGTAATGATAAAAATCAATATTGATTTTTACCTCAATTTTAGGTACAAAAGGTATCAATTTTGCTTAATTCACAATAAGGGCTTAATTAATGATACAATTAGTGTTTGGAAAGTGTGAAAAAATGGGTGCCTACAATCACATAGAAAATTATTCATGTTGTCAACATAGTTCTATAAAATATGTTCACCTACAATATCCAAAGAATGCATAATAGAAGCAACCACATCTAAACTATAGTTAAAAAATGAACTGCACATTTTATATTTCTATTCTAAATTAAGTGCATCAACTCCATGCCACTCTAGCATCTTATCGATGTGCAGTCTACTCTAGTGGATCTCATGTATCAGGTCCCTCAATAGTCTTTACAATATTTCCCAAGGTACCTATGCATTGTAAATTTTTATCTCTTTGAAAGGAGTTCTTAGGATATGCTACACATCCTCTAGTGTGATGGCCATGTTGATAGTAAGTAACTCGCATATCAAAGACTCTAGATACCATATCTCTATGAACACCATCAAGAATGCTCTATCTGCCTCAACCCAAGGCATATCTACCATATGAAGTAGCCCTACAACTCATATAATATCTTTGTCAACAACTTTGAGCTCCCTAAAAGCATCCTCTAGGATATCTTTGTCAAAATTAATAGAATTTTATTATTTTCATGTTGTAATAAAACATAATAAAAATAATAAATCATAAAATAAAAATGGTAATAATGTGTTGATGAATATTACATTATTTGGTACATGCCAATGTACCACCTTAATACACTATTAGATTAAGAGTATGTCTTAGATTAGAGTATGAGTATATATCTCATGTAATTTAATCATGTGTAGAAAATACACAAGTATCATGTAATCATGTGTGCAATTGTTGTGAGTGTAAAACTTTACAAGTGTCCATTATGTAAGAGTACACATGTATCATTAGAATAGGAAAGTGAAGATTTACAAATATGAGTAAAGGTAAAGAGTGCACCATATGAGGAATCATATATAATTATATATTTATGATAAAGCATTGTATTCGTATCGAAAATGCATAGCTTCATGCATGCATTAGTATACCATTATTAATAAATTTTTTAGTATTTCCATTAGAATTTCCATGTGAGTATTTATAATTTATTCTTGTGTTATTCAAATTGATATTATATTATGAATTATCTATTGAATTTATTATATTACAACTTTATTATATTCGATCTTGTGATTATTTTATTGTAATATTTACAGTAAATATTAGGTTTGAAAATCCATCAATGGTATTAGAGTCACATCAAGGTTACTTGCACATGTTTTTAAAAGTTGCAAATAGTCTAAGGATATTTCCATTGGCTAATAAATGACCGGTGATGTTAAGAATATTTCCACTGGCTAATGAAAGACCATTGAAGTTAAGGATATTACAACTAGATAAGAAAAACCAACGAAGCTAAGGATATTATCATTAGATAAGAAAACCCAGTGAAGCCACGAATTAATACCATTTGGTTTAATTATAAACAATGAAGATTAAATATTTAGATTTTAGAGAATCAATTCATGTTGTTGTAGCAAAATATAATCTTCAAATAGATTGATTTTACCTATTCCAAGAATATATTCAAAATAGAAGGAGGTCTACAACATAGTTTTAGGTCTTGGAGATAGTCCTTCATATTTATAGGGAAAGGAGACTTAAAAAATTCCATTAGATACAAAGAAAGGAGACTTCAAAAAGGTCCCACTAGCAACAGATAATGGAGACTTGGAAAAAGTCCCATTTAAGGAAGATTCAAAGATCAAATAAGAAGGTCATACTAAATATTAAAGATAGAAAAAAAGACTTCAAGATATTGAGAAAACCTGGAGGTAGAATGAAGACTACAAGACAATAATAAATATTGAGGATAGTCCTAGTTAAAGGACAACACATAACACATTAAAGGCAACATATTAGTAGTCCACATTGGACAACAAAATCAGAGAATTCAGGTTAGCAAAAGAGCAAGGTAGTATTTAGAAAGAGTGAATATCACAAGGAAAGTATTGAAAGCAAGTGAATACCAAAATGGCAATATTAAAAGTGTTTCAATGTCATATGGATAAATTTGAAGAGTAAGGTAGTTTTTGAAAACCATAAGGGCAACATTAAATAAAAGAGACATCAATTCTATAGAATGCAAAGTAGTGTTTGTTGCATCCTCCATAAGCACGTTAAGCACCACAATAGCATCATGACAAGAATACTTGAAGTGATAGAAGGCAACATATTTAATCAAGAAAAAGACTAAAATATAGAAGAAAAACATTGAAGAGATAGAGAAGAGTTTCAATAGGTAGAAAGTAGTGTGAAGAAAAATCTTACTAGATTTAGGACTATCATTGCCATTTGATGATAAACCCATAGATATAGAGAAGTAATGCTTAGAATTAAACTGAGCACAGGGGGAATAATTAAGGTACAAAGGAGCTATAAGGAGTAAATAAGTTAGAACAACAAATATTAAAGACAAATTCAAGGGTAGCCAGAGAGCACTAGTGAAGTTGAAGGCATAGAAAAGTATACACCCATCAAGTTTGAGAAGCTCTAAAGAAAAATCTTGTTTAATAATAGACTTGAATAAAGAAGTACAAAATCAGAGACAAGGTAGAAATAGAGGACATCATACAAAGAATATTTGACCAAGTTAAAGATTGAAAGTAAAGGTTAGAGACATCTAAGAAAGTAGTAATATTAAGGTAGGAAGACAAGATATCAAAGGCAACAAATTGGAGAGTTTAAAAATAGCAATATACAACACAGAGAACAATGCATATTAAAATGATCCAATGCATGAATATTCTACACCTACAATTTCAAGAAAGGGAGACAACACAAGCAAGGAATACCAAAAAGATATTAAACAATTTATAAGGTTTCAAATGCCAATCTTATAAGGAATGTTGAAATCTTGATACAAGAGTCTTAAGAAGTTCTGCCAACTTGATATTTGCACCTGTAAAAATAAAAGAAAATCTAGGACAATAATTGATTGCAGTGTTAGATAAATAAGAGTGAAATATCATTCATTGTGCCATTAATATAAAGAAGAACATCATTTGGAGTTATCCAAATGCAACACAATAGCAAGATGCTAGTGTAAAGAAGCAAAATATTTGAAGGGAGTGCAATAGCAATCATAGTACTCAATGTCCTAAGGAGAAAAGCTCCATCAAATAGTAAGAACTACTTATACAACCTGATCCCACTGTATGACCAATGCCATAGTAGAATATAGTGCTTACTAGATGATCGATATCATCACAAACTATTGTGCCAATTAGATAATGTCATCATAATATATAGCACCATCTACACATCCAGTATAAAAAACACATATACAATGTCATTTAAATGACCAACAACATAGTGAATTTTAAGAACAATGTGGAAGAAAAGGTAACAAAGCACCATCATGGAAAACAGTATCGTCAAGAAGCCACCATGGAAGTAAATATCACCAAGGTGACAAGCACCATCTATGCAAACAATGTTGTTGAGTGGTGTTTTCACCCAGTTGTGAAAGCACACTCTTCGGTAGGATCTGAGTCCAAAAATCCTCTGCTTGCAAAGAAAAGAACTTTCTCCAAGGTTCCTGTTATGCTTAAATAATGTTGTTCAAATGAAATGCCAGGAATATCTTAGGGTTTGCAAGTGGATGTTAACAAGGGGCACTGGGGTTTATCTAATTTGAAATTACAGTGGACTCAAATTGAATAATTGTACTTTAATCTTGGATTTTGATGGATTTTCGGTTATTTATTTGGATACAGTAATTAAATTGCAAAAAATAAAGCAAGGGTTTGAACAAGAAAAGTAAATGAAAAAGAAACTAAACTACAGTTAGAATGCTGCCATCAATTCGATGAAACCGAAGATAATGAGGTTTTATGCATGCAACCTAATCTAATGAACCTGCAAACTCGCACAATCCAAATAAATTAGGTGCTGGTTTCTAGGGTTTCTACTGTAATTCCAGACTTAGGCATTCGCATGAAGCAACCAAGCACACTTGCATTAAACTTCACCTAAAAGCCTCAAAAATCTGGAATGAAAGATAAAACATTAAATCATGCATGCACAAAATGACTCCTTCTTTCTCATCAATGAGATGCCAATACTCTGTATTTTATATTAAATGATATGTCAATTACATTCAAAGAATGTTCCAGGCAAAAATATTCCAGAACAAAAAAGAAGGAAATTGCCCAAGTACAGGCCCAGAATAGCACGAAGCTCTTGTCTCTGCAACTCTGCAATCGGCAATTTCCAACCCTTCCTTCAATCTGCACTTCTGGCTTTATACTAATAGAAACGGCTCTTCGATTCTCCCTGTGTCGATTTGTTTCATCTTCCTGCATGTGACCCTTCAAATTCCCACCTTTTCCTTGTCTTTATTCCATGTTTAACGCCAAAACGCCTAAAATCCTTCGCTGCATGTAACGCTTCTGCAGACCTGACACCTGCATGCCACGTGTCACACGCCCTCTGCGCCTTCTGTAACGCCACTCTGCAAAAAACCCGACAAAAACTGCATGCCGCCTGTTCACCTTCTTGGCCGCGAAAACGCGACATGTCACGAAATCGTGACATGTCGCGATATCGCGACGCTCTTCCCGACCGTACGTCTCCGACAGCATCTTGTCGCGATATCGCGACCGTTTTTGCTTTTGAACCTTCTTTCCTCAAACTGTAGCGATATCGCTACCATTTCTCCGTCGGGCTTCCTTTTCACCAAGCTGTAGCGAAATCGCTACCATTTCTCCGTCGGGCTTCCTTGGCAACTTTACGTCGCGACATCGCGACCATTATCACTTTCTTGCCTTCTTTCGACAAACGTACGCGATATCGCTCCCTTTATCCCCTACAAATGTCGCGATATCGCTACCGCTTTCTCTTTCGTACGCTTTCCGAAACACGTCCGAAATCGCTACTTTTTCTTACGATATCGGACCTTTTCTCTCGATTCTCGATCGCGACCTTTTCATCTTTCGTACCTTAAACACGTCGCGAAATCGCGACACTTTTCATCTTCCGTACAGTTTGCCAAAACACGTCACGAAATCGTGACACTTTTCATCTTCCGTACAGTTTGCCAAAACACGTCGCGAAATCGTGACACTTTTCATCTTCCGTACAGTTTGCCAAAACACGTCGCGAAATCGTGACACTTTTCATCATCCGTACGTTAAAACACGTCACGAAATCGCGACCATTTTCATTTTTTTCCAACGGCATGTCGCGATTTCGCGACACCATTTCTTTTCTTCTCAACGACATGTCGCGATTTCGCGACACCTTTTCTTTTCTTCTCAGCGACATGTCGCGATTTCGCGACAACTTTCAATTTTTCTTTTCTCTCCTCTTCGGCAGCGATGGAGCTACATGTCACGATTTCGTGACAACTTTCCTGTTTCCAGCAGCGATGGCGCGACAAGTCACGATTTCGTGACATGTCGCGATTTCGCGACACTTTTCAACACTTAGGCATTTTTTCTCTTTTCTTCAATTTTAGCATCTGGGTCACCGAGATTCTTCTCTGCAAGCCTGCAAAAAGGTGGGTCCCCAATTTTGGGGTGTGTTGTGGATCACCCACAACAAATGGCGACTCTGCTGTCAAATGCTCTTGAGCATTTTAGTAAGAACCCAACCTGAAACATATCACAAACTCGCAAATATACGTTAGCACATAAGCAAAATAACAAATGCCCAAAGATCAGAAGTACATGAATCATCAGAATCATCAAGTATTAGCTCAGTATGTGCAATGTGCTTTCATTCCCTATCGTTTGAAATTGATCAACATTCCATTATCAGTTTTGCATGAATGCATATATGGGATGGTGACTGATTTGTGTACCCTAATGAATGTGCAAGGAGATTTGCTTCCATAAAAGGCATGGTCCTTCTTCTATTACTATGTACAAGCATTCAAGATTGCCAAACCCTCTTAGGATCCACTAATTCATTACCTTATTGTATCCCAAAGTTGGTTATGAGTCCCTACTATCTAGAACCCATGTGCAAGTGAATGTGAAATCAGAACTTTGGGGAATCAGACTCCCAACCAACCGAGATGAGAGTTTAACCTTATCCTTACTATTCTGATTTAGAGTTCATTACCTCACTTTAAGCAAAATAATTAAACCAGCTTATGGAAGAAATGGTCATGCTAGTCTAACCCTCTAGACAATCGGTGGTCTTGTTTTTTAGGCAAGACATGATGCCATGCATGGGCATATCTAACCCCACAATCCAAAACTTATCTCCATTTCTTTGGACCTTGGGGATGACTACCCATCCCTTGCAGAGGACAAGTAGTACGATCCTTACAATCCAAAATAAAGATGAGATGGGAAAAATTTATTTATTATATATATATTTATTTTTTTTTTACTTCTTGGACCTTGGGGATGACTACCCATCCTGGCTAGGGACATGTAGTACGATCCTTACAATCCAAACTTTAGATGAGAAATATTAATTTTGTTGCTTAGACCTTGGGGATGACTACCCATCCTTTGTAGAGGACAAATAGTACGATCCTTACAATCCAAGATTTATTATGAAATGAGACATAAGAGCTTTGGGGAATCAGATTCTCAACCAACCGAGATGAGAATTTATGCCCTATCCTTACTACTCCATGTGGGTCAAATCAAAGCTTTGGGGAATTGGATCCTCAACCTAAGTTTGATGAGGATTTAACCCTATCCTTACTACTCTGATTTTAGGCTTTAAGCTCTATGGAAGTGGTCAAAACCACTGTTTTAAGGATCATGTTGCATAAATAGGATAGACATGAAATACTTCTTTCGCCCAACCTTTTCCTCCAAGTTAGGTTTTGATCATTTTGCTCAAGATCCTTTTTAATGTATGAGACGTGCTTGGTTCTAGATATCTCAAGACTCAGTTTCCAACCTTAGGAGCTACTTACATATATGTTATAACACAACCCTAAGAGGATTTGACATACTTTAATGGCTTGTACCTAAGATGCATATGTAACTAAGATGAGATGTATGTAAGGTGAGATGGAACATGAATGCATTATTTCTTGAATTACAAATGGAATGAATTGTCATGCAAAACTGATTCTTTCATGCATCCCAAAATCAAACAATATTATTAAACTGCTTGTGTTACTTGTGGAGCTTTTACAAGATAATTCCAATATTTCATATTCTCCTAACCTTAAGCATAAGTTGACATCTCAATTTTTTATTCTTTATTATTTTTTTATTTTTATTTTTTATTTTATTATTTTTTATTTTTTTTATTTTTTCAAAATTAACACACATGTCAATTGAAATCAAATCCATAACCAAAATCCTAGCTAGACTAACAATCCTAAACAATAAAAAACAAAATCTGAAAATCCCCCACCAAGATCAAAAGAATAATATCAAAGTCTCACAACCTAAGGGCTAAAATAATGCTTTAAAATCTGCCCATTAACCGGTAGCATGAAATCTTCCCCTTCTAATGTTTTTAGCCTGAAGGTATTCTTCCCAAGAATCTCTTGAAATCTGATATGGGCCCAACCAAAGACAATCAAACTTTTGGTGATTCCCTTTTTCCTCATGTCTTTTGTCCCATAGTAATACCAAATCTGAAATTCTGAATGATTTAACTTTGGCCCTTCTGTCAAACCATCTCTTGATAACTGCACTGGTGTTTATTCATGTGATTCATGGCCTCTTCTCTCTTTTCATCAAGGTGCAACAACTGGCTCAACCTGGCTTCAACTTGATCATCTGTCCCCAAGTACTCTTGTATGAAATGTAAGGTCTCGCAACTTCAAATTTGCTTGGAAATATCGGGTCTTGCCCATAGACCAAATGATAGGGAGTATTCCCTATGGACTCTTTCACTCTGGTCCTATCTGCCCAAAGGGCAAACTTTAGTTGGTCGTGCCAGTCCCGCGGGTTCTTTTCCAGACAACTTCTTAATAGTATTCAACAAATTCTTATTTGAAGACTCGGCCAACCCATTTCCTTGAGGATAGTAATTGGATGCAAACTTTAAGCTCACTTTGTTATCATATGCCCAATCTGCAAATTGTGTAGAAATAAAAGCTTTACCATTGTCACTCGACAATAGAGTCGGGCATTCCAAATCTTGTTATAATTTGATCCTCAAGAAATTTAATCACAACATCGGTGGTGGCATGTTTAGTAGGAATCGCTTCTGTCCACCTTGTACAGTAGTCCGTAGCTGTCAAAATGAATTTATGAGAATCAAAAGAATTTGGGTTAATAACCCCGATGAAATCTAGTCCCCACTGTGCAAACGGTCTCATTTCGACTACAAGCTGCAACGGCATGGCTGCATTTCTCTCTCTATTTGCAGCCACTTGACAGATGTGACAAGATCGTACATGGGTATGCGCATCCTTGAAAATATGTGGCCAGTAGTATCCTGCTCTCAGGATTTGATGTGCTGTAGCATTGGCTGCACCATGACCAGTTCCATGTTTCCCGTGAAATTCTTGCAACACCCTGGCAGCTTCTTCTTTGTTCAAGCACCTCAGGTAGATACCTTCATGATTCTTCCTGTAAAGCACACCAGATTTTATCAGATAATTGACAGATTTAAGCCTTAAGGCTCTTCTCTGTGTTGAATTCAGATTAGAAGGACACTTACCAGTCAATAAAAATTGCACAATATCAACATACCAGTCGTCCTTAGCCATGTATTATGTATTTGAGCATTGACTTGTTATTTGCGGATTATTTTCTACGATCGCCTTCGCCAGTCCCTGTCCTCGAACTAGTTTCATTGATTGGATTTCGAGATCAAATTCTTGGATGGTTGAAATCCACTTTCCTCTCTTCTCACCTAGTTCATTCTGTAAAAACATGGTCTTGACAGTAGAATCGGGCACGATGGCGATAATTCTGTTGTGCACGATGTAGTGCCTAAATTTTTTCACAGTTTTAAAAAGTGCGTACATTTGCTTATCAAGGATTGAATACCTTAATTGAGCGTCTTTCAGGGGGCACTTAAAAATGCAATGGGTTTTTCGGCACTATCCTCACCTTTTTGGGTTAAGACACTCACAAAGGAGTGTTCTGATGCAAAAGCATAAATATAAAAAGGCTTGGAGTAGTCCGGGCTTATAAGGACAGGGGCTCCGGAAATGGCATCTTTGATATTCTGGAAAGCCACTCTACTTTCCTCGTTCCATTTTACATCCACATCTTTCTTGAGCATTTGGTTCAGAGGTTTGGCTATCTCAGCAAAGCTAGAGATAAACTTCCTCACAAAATTGACTTGCCCAAAGAAAGATCTCAATTCTTTCTTACTGCTCGGGAGAGGTAGGTTTTGGATAGCTTGTATCCTTTCTGGGTCGATGGATATGCCCTCTTTTGAAATGATGTGACCCAACAATTTCCCTTCTGTTACTCCGAAAATGCACTTTTTGGGATTTAAGGAAATTCCATGTTCTCTGCATCTTTGAAGCACTTTCTTCAAATCTTTAACATGATCCTCTCTCTTCTTCGAGAAAACTGGGATATCATCCACATACACGATGATGCATTTGCCTATTAGCCCTTTGAATGCGTAATCCATGGCGCGTTGAAAAGTTGCACCAGCATTTAACAGTCCGAACGACATTCTCTTATATGCAAATGTCCCCCACTTGGTAGTGAAGGCCGTTTTCATCCTGTCATCTGGATGTATAAGAACTTGGTTGTACCCAGAATATCCATCGAGAAAGGACATCATTTCAGATCCATTTACCATTTGCAGAATTTCATCAATTGATGGCAATGGATAATTGTCTTTTTGAGAGGCTTTATTAAGATTTCAAAAATCTATGCACAGCCTAATCTCTCCACTCTTTTTCCTTATCGGAACGAGGTTGGCCACCCAGGTTGAGTGCCTAACAGGAAAAATGATTTTCGCTTCCAATAATATTTTAACCTCCTTTTCGATCAAAGGCTCCAATAGCGGGTTAACAACTCGTTGTCTTTGCCTAAAAGGCTTGGAGTCCGGCTTCAAAGGAATGGTATGTGTGATAATGTTCCGGTTGTAAGTCTTCGACTCATTGTAGTTCCAAGCAATACAATCTATGTAATGCTTCAATGCCTGTATTATGTTGCTCCTTTCTTCCTCCGTACATGCCTTTGCTATGTACACCTCCTTTGGATTGTCTGCACTCCCTAGATTAATTGAATCGCATGCATCTTTGGGGAGTGGGACTCTTTTTCTCTTCTTGTTCTTGCATTCCATGTCGAACATCTTTTCTAATGAAACCACGTCTTTAGGAATTTTGTTGGATTGATACGCAGTTTCACTTTCTTCTGTTTCATCCTGCCACCTTTGTTCCTCATCAATCACCTGGTTTTCAAAAATACCCGAGTTTGTGACAAACTTGAAGATGTGCCTGTCACTTTCAAAAACCTGGAAATTCTTTACATTATCAGGTATTGATGGACAAGGAACCAGCTCAATGGAAAACTTTTTACATCTTTTTATATCCACCGGGTTTAACATGCCCGCGGCGATTGCAAGAGAGTCTGCTATTCGATTTCCTCTCCTAGAAATAAGGGCTATGTTGAATGCATCAAACTCCTCCATGAGATCCATAACCCTAGTTCTATAAAGGCTCAGTCTTTTGTCGCGGCATGTATACTGTCCTTTGATTTGCTTGACAACCAACTCAGAATCTCCCAAAACCTTCAAGCATTTAACATGTTTGCTCAATGCTAGACGTAAACCATAGATCAATGCTTCGTACTCTGCCACATTGTTTGTGCAAGGAAATTGCAGTCTGTAGGCAGCTAGCAATGGTTTACCTCCTGGACCAGTGAGCTCGACTCCAGCTCCTGCTCCCTGTCTAGACTTTGATCCATCGAACTTGAGCAACCACGTGTAATCATTTTCTTCAGAAGAATGACCATGACACACTTCTTCTTTAAACTCTTCAGCAACTTCCTCAACATCAAGCGCATAGACTCCTAAGTCTGGCTCATAAAACTGAACTTCATTCGGCTTGTTAAAATCTGTTATAATCTCTTTAAGCCTCGGTTCGTTTTCCACTCTTATTTGATTTGCAATTCCCTTCCATGGTAGCCACATATGCGAGCAATCTGTTGCAAAATAGCCATTCAGCGTTTTCATCCAATCCCTAGCAAGTAGCATTCCATACCTACTCGGGATATTAACCACCAAAATGTCCACAACCTGCTGAACCCTGGGTTCAGAATTCAATTGAATCTTGACATCATATAAAGTCCCCACTACATTTACTTCTGATCTGTCCAGTTGCAGGACTGTACATTTGGATGAAACAGGCTGCAGACCTAGCATTTTGCATATCTCCGTAGGCATGAGGTTGCTCGTGGCTCCTGTGTCCACCAAACAGTTATGCAAGTTCTTACCCGCAATTCTCAGAGTCAATAAGAATGGCGGGACATCCCTTCTCTCCTTTCACAAAATCAGATGGGATTCAGCTCTTTTTTCCTTCCACATCGGATCAGGTGAGTTCAAAGCTCTTATCAACGCCTCCTTTTGACCAGGCAATTTAGTTGCGTCCAGGAATGAAAGGCTAGATTTGGACTTCTTCATATCCTCCACTACGTCATAATTTGGTTTTTCGAATTTGACTGTCTTCTGGACGTCATTGGACATTTCTCTTCCGAGTGGAGGGGGAGGGTTGTTACTTGCCTTTGTATCTGGAGGAAGAATAGAATTGTTTGGAGGTGTTGATGAGGTTTTAGGGGCTTTAGATTTACTCCTCAAATGGTACCCATGAGTCCCCTTTCTGAAATCTCGAAAAGCTTGCACCTCCTGTTCCAAAACTTCGTCTTCTTCCTCCTCGCTTTCACCCTCTTGGTGATATACTGTTTCCATCACCATAATATTTTCATCTTGATGATACGATGGATCCTCATTTGATACTAGTTCCAAATCATCAACTTGTGCTCGAAGACAATGAGTGTATCTAGCAATCTCAGGACAATTCCTCTCATTGTGTTCTTTTGTGTTATGTAACCTGCACCCCCTTTCCCATGCCAAATCTGAAAGATTCAAAAGAGAATTAGATTGGCTAGGGCCTACAGAAGCATCTAATTGATTAGCAATGGGAGCAGGAACTCCCCCATTGTTTGGCTTGGTGTTCCAGTGCCTCCCTCTATTGTTAAAATTCTGATTTGGGTGAGGGGCATGGGACTCATACTTCTGCTGTTGAACCCTGTCATTGCTTAGTTTATGCACTAGTTTCTTGAGCTCTTCGACTTCCGAAAAAACATCCTTCGGTGGAATCATATTGTTGTTAACCCCTATTGGATTCGCATAATTAATGGGGTCTTGATTCCACATTTGGGTCGGGTTCTGAGGAATTTGATTCCCATATGGATTGATACCTTGAATCGGGATTGGATTCGGAACAGGAACTATGGCTTGAGGATTGACTTGACTAGTTTCCTGCGTAGTTGATTGACTGTTCTACAAAAATGCAGGAATCGGTGGAATCGCTATGATTGGTTGGATTGGAATGGGTGCATATGCGGGTGCTGGTGGATACGACTGCTGATATGGGAAGGCGTTCATACTTGGCATTTGTGGTGCCATGAGTTGATTTGCCTGGGGAGCTTGACCATATGGAGCACACTGTCCCACCATAGGCATCTGGGTAAACCCGTAGCCTTGCGGTGTCAACTGCTGCTCAATAGTCATGGCTTCATTATAGGCCAAAGCCAGCGTGGTGACCTGAGGATTACGCCTTGCAAACATAGCTGTCATGGGGTCCAATGCCCCAAAATATATCTGCAAAGCCACTGCGGGATCGATGGCAAAATGTCTAATTGCTCTGTTATAGTTCTTTTGGAATCTCTGATTAAACATTCGGATTGGTTCCCCTTGGCCCCGTTTGCATGTAATAAACTGATTGTAAATAGTTGCGGGATCTAAGGGTGACCTAAATTGATTGACAAAGGCATTTTCCATTTGTGTCCAAGAGGTGATTGAACCAGCTTGGCAAGCATATATACCATTCATATGCTATTGGATCCAAGCTCATGGGAAAAAGTCTATAGGCTACATCTTCATGCTGAACTTGCAGCCTAATTAAAACATCCCTATAGGCTTGGATATGTTCTTCTACTGTTCTTAGGCCATCTGGCTTGTATTTAGGCAAAAATATTTCAATGTTCTTGGGGATTTCATGGATATCCCCAGCAATATTCAAAGGAGTATTGTTAGCTCCATACCAAGGAGCTGCTGGAGCTTGAGCCATTTGACTCAAAATTGATGTAGACAGACCTACAATAGCAGTAGAAATATTACTAACTATAGGCACACTAGGAGCAAAGGATATTACTGGCGTAGGTCCACTCGACGTTCCTGGAGAAAATAGGCCTTTTGCGACTGGTGTGCTTACGACTTGCTTGGCTTTACCCTTGGGAGTACCGGTAAGGTCATGAAAAATGGTTTCTCCGGTTGTTTGAGACCTGGTCGCAATACGGCGTGGTGGGTCCAGCCTGCCTGAAGAAACCCTCGGCTATTTCGAAGAAAACCTGCAACAAAAACAAAAAACGATGTTGCAGTTTAGCCGTAAATAATTTCAGAATTGAATCAAAAACAAAATATTCAGATATGAAAATCAAAATAGATAAACCAATTCGGCCCTCCTTCTAGCGCCAATCTGTTGAGTGGTGTTTTCACCCAGTTGTGAAAGCACACTCTCCGGTAGGATCTGAGTCCAAAAATCCTCTGCTTGCAAAGAAAAGAACTTTCTCCAAGGTTCTTGTTATGCTTAAATAATGTTGTTCAAATGAAATGCCAGGAATATCTTAGGGTTTGCAAGTGGATGTTAACAAGGGGCACTGGGGTTTATCTAATTTGAAATTACAGTGGACTCAAATTGAATAATTGTACTTTAATCTTGGATTTTGATGGATTTTCGGTTATTTATTTGGATACAGTAATTAAATTGCAGAAAATAAAGCAAGGGTTTGAACAAAAAAGTAAATGAAAAAGAAACTAAACTACAGTCAGAATGCTGCCATCAATTCGATGAAACCGAAGATAATGAGGTTTTATGCATGCAACCTAATCTAATGAACCTGCAAACTCGCACAATCCAAATAAATTAGGTGCTGGTTTCTAGGGTTTCTATCTGTAATTCCAGACTTAGGCATTCGTATGAAGCAACCAAGCACACTTGCATTAAACTTCACCTAAAAGCCTCGAAATCTGGAATGAAAGATAAAACATTAAATCATGCATGCACAAAATGACTCCTTCTTTCTCATCAATGAGATGCCAATACTCTGTATTTTATATTAAATGATATGTCAATTACATTCAAAGAATGTTCCAGGCAAAAATATTCCAAAAAAAAAAGAAGGAAATTGCCCAAGTACAGGCCCAGAATAGCACGAAGCTCTTGTCTCTGCAGCACTGCAATCGGCAATTTCCAACCCTTCCTTCAATCTACGCTTTATACTAATAGAAACGGCTCTTCGATTCTCCCCGTGTCGATTTGTTTCATCTTCCTGCATGTGACCCTTCAAATTCCCACCTTTTCCTTGTCTTTATTCCATGTTTAACGCCAAAACGCCTAAAATCCTTCGCTGCATGTAACGCTTCTACAGACCTGACACCTGCATGCCACGTGTCACACGCCCTCTACGCCTTCTGTAACGCCACTCTACGAAAAACCCGACAAAAACTGCATGCCGCCTGTTCACCTTCTTGGCCGCGAAAACGCGACATGTCGCGATATCGCGACGCTCTTCCCGGCCGTACATCCTCGGCAGCATCTTGTCGCGATATCGCGACCGTTTTTGCTTTTGAACCTTCTTTCCTCAAACCGTAGCGATATCGCTACCATTTCTCCGTCGGGCTTCCTTTTCACCAAGTCGTAGCGAAATCGCTACCATTTCTCCGTCGGGCTTCCTTGGCAACTTTACGTCGCGACATCGCGACCATTATCACTCTCTTGCCTTCTTTCGACAAACCGTCCGGATATCGCTACCGCCTTTATCCCCCTCACGATATCGCTACCGCTTTCTCTTTCGTACGCTTTCTCAAAACACGTCGCGAAATCGCTACCGCTTTTTTCTTAGATTCGGACCTTTTCTCTCGCCTTCTCGGATATCGTGACACTTTTCATCTTCCGGTACGTTTCACAAACAACAGTCGCGATAATCGTGACACTTTTCATCTTCCGTACGTTTCCAAAAACACGTCAGGAAATCGTGACACTTTTCATCTTCCGTACGTTGCAAAACACGTGAAATCGTGACACTTTTCATCTTTCGTACAGTTCGGCAAAACACGTCACGAAATCGTGACACTTTTCATCATCCGTACAGTTCGGCAAAACACGTCGCGAAATCGCGACCATTTTCATTTTTTTCCAACGGCATGTCACGATTTCGCGACACCATTTCTTTTCTTCTCAGTGACATGTCGCGATTTCGCGACACCTTTTCTTTTCTTCTCAGCGACATGTCGCGATTTCGCGACAACTTTCAATTTTTCTTTTCTCTCCTCTTCGGCAGCGATGGAGCTACATGTCGCGATTTCGCGACAACTTTCCTGTTTCCAGCAGCGATGGCGCGACAAGTCACGATTTCGCGACATGTCGCGATTTCGCGACACTTTTCAACACTTAGGCATTTTTTCTCTTTTCTTCAATTTTAGCATCTGGGTCACCGAGATTCTTCTCTGCAAGCCTGCAAAAAGGTGGGTCCCCAATTTTGGGGTGTGTTGTGGATCACCCACAACAAATGTCATCAAAGAATACAAGACCACATCAGAGATGAATGGCAAAAATGAGTGCAACATTGTTGAGAAGTCAAATTTCCATTGTAGTTCCATAGATAAGCACAAGCATTATAGAGCAATGCAAGCACCATAGAATTGAGATAAACTAATACATTAAGCACCAAATAATGGGAAGTGAAATCAATTTATATGCATAAAGGCCAGGTAGTTGAAGAGCAACTGAACGTTACTATTTCCAAGCATTAGAATATTTAAAATTATCTCAAGCACCAACCAACATTGCATGCATTCTACCACATAACATGAAGGAAGTGAATGGGCAGAGTTTGAGACATTTCAAAGAGAGTTACAAATAGGGATCTATGCAAGGAATATTGACCAAGCCTCACGTGATTGAAACCAAGTGATCATCCTTTATTCACACATTTGAAGATAAGAGAAGCACAATTAAACATAGTTTCAGAGAAATACTTTCCAAGAAACAAGCCATTAAGGAGGTAAATTAGGGTTTCTAAAGGTTTATTAAATTTTACTAAAGTTAAAAGGAGAAATAAGGAGTGTATATTTTTAATTATTAATTTTTGCTAAGGTTTATTAAGTTTAATGGAGAGATAAGAAGGTTAATAGGGAAATTAATACCTTAATTGCTTTTTAAAGTTTTAGAGTGATAAGTAGGCATTAGTATATTTAATTTGAAGTTTTTTTCAAAGGGTTATTTAACATTTGAAAGCTTTATTGGTTTATTATTTTTTGAAATTCAAAAGCCATAGAATATTTGCAAATAATTTAACTATGGAGAGATAAGGAATTCTACTTACAATTTAGGAATTTTTAATTTGCAAAATTCTTAGTTTTATAGTTTCTAATTAATTAGGAAGCCATAAGGTATTCAACTACAAAGGTTCTTGACAAACTTGGAAACTTGAAATTTGTCATTCAAAAACTAGGGAGTCAAAAGGATGTCTACTTCCAAGAACTCAATGGATAATGATACGGTTACATAATTAGAAAAGAAAGGAAAAATATCATAAAAATTAAAATAATATAATTGCTTACAAAAACTAAAATAAAATTAGATTTAGCTTCAAAATTGATCTATAATGAAGCAATAGAAGAAAGCTTTGAAACTTTGGAATATTATCTACATGCTAGGATTATTGAAGCAATTGATAATGGAAAAGATAATATTCTAATTCCTTTGGATATTGGTAGCATATTATATATGGCATTACTTACACTCAAATATCACAAAGAAGAAAGCATTTTAGTGAATCCCTTAAGAAGAAAGCAAAAATAGACAAATTCTTTTTGGAAAAGATACATCAAATTCATCTAATTTAGAATCTTACCATGATGCTTTAAGTGAATATCCAAAAATATATATACTAAATAATACATGTGATATGAAGAACAAAGGCAAATGAAAAAATGTTTTACATGAATCTAATGATAATTTGATTGTTCAAGAAAGCACATATACTGAAGAACATGAAGCTGAGACATAAGATGAAGACAAGCAAGAAGAAAAGGAACCTGATCATGATGAAGGATGCATACAATGCAAAGTGAATTAAAATATGAAGACTATATTAAAGACTAAAGTCTTCAATAACCAAATAATGTAATACAAGGGGGTGTTGCAGAATATTACATTATTTGGTAGATGATAATGTACCACCTTGGTACATGATTATATTAGGTGTATGTCTTAGATTAGAGTGTGATTTTATACCTCATGTAATGTAATAATGTGCAAAAAATACACAAGTGTCATGCAATTATGTGTGTAAATGTTGTAAGTGTAAATGTGCATGTGTCCATTATGTAATAGAACAATGAAGAGTTACAAAGAAGAGTGAAGGTCAAGTGTGCACCATATGAGGAATCACATACAATTATATATTTGTAACAAAGAATTGTAATTCATATAAAAATGCATAGCTTCATGCATGCATTAGTAGACCTTTATTCAATAGCATTTTTAGTATTTCCATTAGCATTTCCATGTGATTATTTTGTGAGTATTTCTAAGTTATTTTTGTGTTATTCTATTTGATGTTATATTTTGAATTCATTATATTGCAACTCTATTATATTTGATCTTGTGATTATTATATTATAAGATTTACATTAATTATTAGGCTTCAAAAGCCATCATAATGCTCTCCCTCTTTTCCTCTTCTTTTCCTAATTCATCTTGTCTGTCTATCTTCTTTTTCTTAATTTCTGTCCATAATTCTTCTTCTGTGATTTTGTGCCACCTCCTTTTAGGGTAAAAAACCATGAATTTACACCTGATATTTCGAGACACAAATTTACAAATTTGTGATGATTTTTAGTCAGCCATGAATTCATTTTCTCATTGGCACTCTATTGAATTTGTGGTTGACCCCATAAATTCACTTCGAGGTTCATGTGATGATTCTTCTAAAAAATAAATAAATAAAGTACAAATCTAATCTAACCTAGTCTAGAAGGTAATTTTATAGGCATACCCATACTTGTCATGCTTTTGTGCTAGCTTTGTCCCCCATGATGGCTACATGGTGCGTTAGAAGCACCATTTTCTCCTTTTTTCTCTAAATCCCTCCTTTCCTCCTCACACAATGAACATGTATTCATTTTCATCCTCCTCTCCTTTTAACCCTCTCTTTATCTCTCCTCTTTTTATGTTTTTATTCTTCATTATTTTTTGTTCATCATTTTGAGTTTCTTTAGGAATTTTGTATTCCTTTTAAAACTCGAAGGGGTACCTCAGTCTTGGGGGAATTGATGTCATCACTACCCCATAAAGTGTCCAAAGTTTCAAGTATTTATAATGACATAATTTAAGTACCATACCTCTACCTAAACCTACTACCCCTTTTAGTGTCTACCTCTTTGAGACTATAGGTATCTACAATTTTTTGATGAATTTATTTCATCATAACTGCATCAAAGAGAGAATAAAATGTAGACACAAAAAATTGACCTAGCCAAAGAAGTAAATTTTCCTGATCCCTAGGAATCCCTTCAAATTTGCTAAGTGAAATGTTTGAGCTCCCTCCCACCTAGTTGACCCTTATTTCATAGCCTTTCCAAATGACGATTGCCATATGCTATATTAGATTCCCTTTTGGTTGGATTTTATAAATTCTTGTCACCTTGCTTTTGATATACTTGGTATTCCTAAGAGAAAATCATAGCAACATGTACCTACAAAAAAAAATTGAATATCCAATGTTCAAGAAGGATTGTCTCAAAATTTTAGTAGCCTCTAAGTCCCAAGATCCAATCTCCCTAGAACATGCTTGTAAAAAAATAATAAATATGCAAAGAAATATTAAATATCTCCTTTTACTTCCTCCAAGGGAGGTTCTATGGAACATTTGAACCCTTCAAAAATATATTATAAGAGCACACAGGAAAAATGAGATGTCTAATTCTATATGGTGAGGTATCTAGTTCTACAATGTGAGTTGTTCAATTCTATATGAAGATGCAATAATTTTGCAATAGTTAGAGGAGGTGAATTAGTAATCATAGATAAGTGCATGGATTTAACTACATAAATTTTCAATTGCATGTCATGATTGGGTAGTTAACTACCTTGATTGGCAGTTAGGTACTTTTATTGGTAGGCATTATTTGTGATAAATGAGAGAGTAGGTAAAATTTACAAGAAATAGGTGGTGACATGTAGTCAAACCACCAAAACATGAGTCCAAGTGGTGGATTTATGGAATAACTAAGTGCAAAAAGTGTGTAAAAAGAAAGCACTAATGTGATAAAAGTGTCATATAATCTATATGACATTATCTCTAGTAACAAAAGCATCATATGAATTGATATTAGTGTTATTATAGGCATTTAGTGCTAATGTTTCTAGGGTTTTGTGGTGTCTAGCCTTGGCAAAATATAGATAAGTTTATACTCTTTGAAAATATCTTTATGAGAGCTTTTCAATGGTAAAAAAATTGTGGATATTTGATGTTTTTTGTAATTATAAAAATCAATACTGATTTTTACCTCGATTTCAAGAACAAAAGGTGTCAATTTTGTTTAATTCACAAAAGGGCTTAATTAATCATACAATTAGTGTTTGGGAAGTGTGTAAAATTGGGTGTTTCCAAGAACATAGAATGTTATTCATGCTATCAACATGGTTTTATATAATATGTTCACTTACAATATCCAAATTGCATCGTAGGAGCAACCACAACTAAACTATAGCTTTAAAAAATGAATTGTACATTTTATATTCATATGTTTAATTAAATAATTATTATGTATATTTTTTAGTTTTAGAGTAGGAATAATGTATAATTTAAAAAATGGTGTCACCAAACAAAAAAGTTATTATATATATTTAGAGGGAAATTGTTATATTTTGTTTGGATTATATAATTTAACAAATTTTGTTTGAAGAATGTTTTATGGTTACAACTAATTGCCATGGTTATTTAATGTTAAAACCTAATTTTAAATATATTTTCATGTAAAACATTTTAGACATGATTTAAAAATAATAATTCTATATTTTAAATAATATCTCCTACATGTTACTATTTTTATATCACTAATATTATCTCTTTTATATTATTAACATCAATTTTATATTAATTAACTAAGTGTTAGACTAGTAGGGTGTTGTAACTACAATTGTAACCCTTTTAGATAATGCAATACTGATAAATGATACTATGGTTGAAAATCTCATAAAAGAGTCAAAGGAGTAAAATACAATGAGTGTACTTGGATATCATATAACATCTATGATTCATGTGCCTTATTCCATAAGTCATTTATGCAATTATAGGTGGTCATCTATAAATTATTGGAGAATTAAGCTAATGTCTCATTCTTTTCAATTCTAGAAACATAGCAAAAATTTAAGCTCCTAAAACATGAGATTGTAAGTTAGATAAAAGTTATTATTTTCAAAATACCTCCCTTTATCACCATAAATAATTGCATATCAAATATCATGCACATAAAATACCTTCCATATATAAACTAAATCAATTATTCTAGACAAATAAATATCAAATTGTAGTGAATTGGTAGGAACCAATGTTCCTAGCAAGTTGGCAGATATGCAAATGGATGAAATGAAATTTAAACTAATAGAAAATGAAAAGAATCACAATTTTATTGAATCACTTTTTACACTAGAGGCAAAACCACCCAATGGATTTAATAAATATTATATTTGTTCTTTGATGGATGCTTGAAGACACCCATGGAAATGCACATTATATATATATATATATATATATATATATATATATATATATATATATATATATATATATATATAAGATTGTGATGTGAAAGGACACATTGGTCCATAATTAAATGAATGAATTAAATAATATAAATAGTTATTATTAAACCCTCCTTAAAAATATATTTTTCCTCAAATCAAAAAATAAGGCTGGATATGATGAAGTGTTTCCCATGTAGCATATTTGAAATGTAGGCCTCTCCATTGAATAAAAAACTCGGTGATAGTGTGATGTCGAAGTTGGCAAGTGTGGCAATCTAGGATAGATTCAGGTTCAACCATGAGTGCTCCATCTTCTGTGAAATTGGGGAGTTGAGTTTGTGTAGTGATGTGTGCGCCAACTACTGGTTTAAGGTAGGAGATATGGAATACAAGATGAATTTTGGAGGACTCAGGTAACTCAATTTTATAAGCAACTGGCCCAATGCATTGTAAAACTTTATAAGATTCATAAAATTTTAGAGCCATCTTTTGAGAACGCATGAGTTTTAAAGAAGTTTGACGATAAGGTTGAATATTAAATAATACCATATCTCCTTCTTTAAAAACTCGCTCGATTCAATGTTGTTCCACTTGCTGCTTCATACCATGTTGTGCAGTGTAAATTATCTTTGAGAAGGTGAATAATATCATCTCAAGTAGAAAATTCCATTTCCACTACTGGCACCTTTGTACTACCCAAAATATAAGAGATAAGGGATGGTGGAATTTGGCCATATGAATATTCATATGGAGTCATCTTAATGGCGGCGTGATATGAGGTGTTATACCACCACTCAGCTAAAGGAAGCCATTTAAACTAGTGAAGGGCTTGAGTAGAAATAAAACAACATAGGTAGGTTTCCTAGCATTTATTAACAACTTCGGTTTGATTTTCTATTTGGGAATGGTAAGTGGAACTCATACAAAGTTGAGTGCCTTGGAGTTTAAGAAATTCTCTCTAAAAATTACTAGTGAAAGTGGGATCATGATCACTAACTATAGTGGAAGGCATGCCATGTAATTTAAAGATATTTTCAAGAAAATTCTAGGTGATGGTACTAGTTTTATAAGGGTGGACCACAGGGAAAAAATGAGCATATTTAGATAAGCAATCCACCACAACTAGAATAGTAGTTTTTTTGGTAGATTTTGGAAGGCCTTCAATAAAATCCATGGAAATATTAGCCCATGTTTTAGTTGGAATTGGAAGTGGTTGAAGAAGACTCGAAGTTCTCATTTTCTCTCCTTTTTGTATTTGGCATGTCTCACATTCATCCATAAATTTTTTGATATCGTTTTTCATCTCTACCCAATAAAAATATCTAGCCACTCTTTTCTAAGTTTTGAGGAATCTAGAGTGTCTTGCAGTGGGTGAGGCATGTAACTCATGGAAAAGTTTTGCACTATATGAGGATGTGGGGGATAGTTCAATATACCCTTTGTACCTAATTATGTTATCTCTCCAAGAGTAGTGGGGTTTACTAGTGGATTCTTGTTGAAGTTGTTTAATTAATGTGTGTGTAGTAGGATCATTAAACCATTCCTCATTGGCTTGGTCTATCCATTTGGGAATGGAAGAGGAAAAGGCATGTAATTGGGGGATTTCTTCAAACTTTCATGAAAGAGCATCGAAAACCATATTATCTTTCCAATTTTTATATATGATATGATAATCATATCCTAGTATTTTTGTAACCCACTTTTGTTTCTCTAGAGTGGTCAGTGTAAATAATGAAATGTTGGCCATTAAGGTAAGGTCTCCAATGTTTAATAACATGAACAATGGATAACATCCCTATTTCATATGTGGAGCATGCCAAATTCATTTTAGAAAATACCTTTCTAGTAAAATCCAAGGGTCTTTTATTTTGCATGATCATTGCTCCTATTCCCACTCATGAGGCATCGCTCTCAATAATAAATAGTTTGGAAAAATCTCGTATGGCTAAGACAAGGGTGGTACACATTGCATTTTTAAAGAGATAAAGGCATCGTCAGTATTTTAAGACCAAAGAAAAGAATTCTTCTTGAGTAGTGTTGTTAAGGGAGCTATGATTTTACCATAATATTTGACAAATTTGTGATAGTACCCTGTTAGTCCTAAAAAACCACACAAGACTTTAAAATTTTTTGGGATAGGCTAATTTTTTACATCTTCAATCTTGTGGGGGTCCACTTTAACTCCTTTAGAGACAATATGTCTAAGGTATTCAATTTCTTATTTTTTGAAGGAATATTTTGATCTTTTGGCATATAATTGGTAGTCCTCCAAGGTCTTTAATGCTTGGTCTATATGGCGTAAGTGATATTCCCATGTTTTACTATAAATCAAAAAGTCATCAAAGAAAACTACAATAAAATTTCAAAGGAAAGGGTGAAATGCCTTGTTCATTAAACTTTAAAATGGAGAAGGGGTGATGGTAAGGCCAAATGGCATAACCATGAATTCATAATGCCCTTCATGAGTGTGATTTAAAATATCACTTTCCTTAACTCGAATTTGGTAGTATCCTGATCGTAAATCTAATTTGAAGAAATATGTACCCCCATGAAGTTCATCTAATAATTCATCGATGACTGTGATAGAAAATTTATCTTTGATGGTTAGTTTGTTAAGGGTGTGGAAGTCAACACATAGATGCCATGACCCATCCTTCCTTCAAACTAGTATAATAGGATAGGAGTAAGGACTCACACTAGGTCTAATAACCCCTTTAAGTTATTCTTGTACTAGTTTTTCTATTTTTGTCTTTTGTAGATATGGATATCGATAAGGCCATATATTAGTGTGTTGGTGCACTCAAATAATTTGAATGGTATGTTCATGGCTTCATTAAGGAGATAATCCATTTGGATGATTAAATACTTTATCATGGTATTCTAGGGGTTGTTGTAGTTAAGGTTCCATTAGTTGTCCTTCATTGGTGGGTTGAATGGAAAATAGTTGCGTGATCATACCTTTACTTCCTTTACAAATAATGTTTTCCATTCTATGGGAACTTACGATTTGTGAAGGGCCTGATTTTAACCCTTTAATAGTATATGTTTGGTCTTTTTGTGTGAAATTCATCCATAATTCTTCAAAGTCCCATTGGATTGTGTCGAGTGTTTGTAGCCATTGCTGTTAAAATGATGTCACATCCCCCTAAGGGCAGTACATACATGTCACCTTTCATGTTATAATAACCCATAGTGAGTTTAATATTTTGGCACTTTCCCTTGCATGCAATTCTTCCTCCATTTCCAATCATGAATTTAAAATTATTGCAAGGATGTATAAAGCAGTTAGCTTTTTTTGCCACCCTTGGGTCAGTAAAATTGTGTGTGCTACCAGAGTCTAGAAGCATAATAAGATTTTGTTTTTTAAATTATCCCTTAACTTTATAGTTTGTGGGACCGAGAATCCTGCGAGGGTGTTAAAGGAAATTTATATTTTATCCTCAATATTTTCCTCCTAGATATTCGTCACTACTTCAACTTCAATATTATCGTCTTCTTTTGGAGTACAATTCTCAATCGTATCCAAAATATATAATTCTAGTGTAATGCATTTGTGATTAGGGATGAATTTCTCATCACAATGAAAGCAAGGCCTTTTCTCTTATTTCCTTCATTTCCTTAGGGCTAATTCATTTAATTAGTAAGACTCTATTTAATTTTGGTATGGTGTAGGTGTTTTGTGGTTTTCCTATTGTTAGTCTTCCTAGTCGGCATTGGTTATTGATATTTTCTTCTTCCATATAGGCTAACGCCATAGTGTGTATCATGTCGGTAGGATTGAGAATTTTTACTTCTAATAAAATTTCTTCCTTTAGGCCACTAATAAAGCAACTTTGGAAGAATTATTCATCTAGTCCTGATGTAAGATATTCCAATTTCTTGAACTAGTCTTGGTACTCTCATACTATCGTGGTTTGACTGAGTTTGGTAAGAGACCCTATGAAATATTCAAATTTTATTGGACTGAATCATACCATTAGATTTTTTGTAAATTTTTTCCTTGTAGGTGTGTCATTTATCTTTTTGTACAATTGGTACCATTGAGTAGCAATTTGTTCTAGGTGGAAGGATGCAATGCAAACCTTTTGGTTCTCAGGGATTTGATAGAGAGATAAGTATTGGTCAGCTCGATAGATCCAATTTGTGGGGTTGCCTCCTTAAAATTTTGGGAAATCCAATTTAGTGGTTCAAGGTAGGATTGATGTTTGTGGTCCCCCGAGTAATGCTTGGTGTGTTGGTGCTCCGATAGGTTGGTCAGCTTGGATTATTGCCATATTCTGTTGTACCATATTCGTGGAGTGGTTAGTGGTGGTAACTTTTAAATCTAGCTTTGTTATCTTGTTTTCAAGTTCCTTTGATAATATTTTATTTTCAAGATCATCCTTTCATCGATTAAATTCTTGAATGAAATATTTGAGAGGGTCTTGTGATCTCCAATCATCAGCCATTATAGGGTGAATTTGTGAATTGCAAGACTTTTTTGGCAATAGTGGTTAGTTTCTCTTCTAGTTAATCTCAATGAGCAATTTTACAAAAACTAATCGTAAAAAAATTATTTTAAAAATTTGTGAGCTTTTGTGACAAAATTTTGCAAACAAATTTGGCAAAATTTTAAGCAAATTTTGGTTTTTCAACTTTGTGGACTTTTGGTCCTTTTAAAATTTTGAATTTTTGATTTAGAGGTGGGAAATAATGGCTATGATGGCACAGGGACAAGCGACAATAGAGTGGGGTAGAAAGTGATGGCTAAGCAGAGTGACGAGCAGAGAAACTAAGGCAAAGCGACAGAGTGACGTGGAGAGAAATTGAGGCAAAGTGGCTAGGGAATAATGACAGGTCAATTTATTAGAGCACATGCATGAATCATGATAGTAGAAGATCAAACAACTATCACACGGTGAACAAGTTCTAACGTACCCACAACTGGTACCAATAATGGCTTTGCATGTAAGCGTAAATGCCTAGCATGTTAGGCAATTCAATATGGAGACATGTGTGCTTTTAAACACGTTCATTGCCTAAATAGAAAGAATGTGGGATTTTTATCCCCTAATGTTTTAAAAACTTTTGATGCCAGCATGTTTCTACTTAATTTTTTTGATGTCGTTAGAATGATTTCAGTTGCCAAATTTTTTGAAACTTTAGATATAACTTTAATAATTATCTTTTTATACGTTGTATTTTATCAAACTTCATTGAAAAACATAGGCTTACACTGCAATAAGGTTTCGTTAATGATTTTGAGTGAGTATTTGAGATCTTCATCAATCTGGGGGTAACATATATTTATGACATTGAAGGTTTTTCTTTTTACTCCTGCCACTTCAATCACTTGTCTTAATGACTAAGATTTCCTTGTTAATCACTTCTTGCTGATATATATGTAGCTTAGTTATGGTATTGAATAATTTAATAGCGATTGTTTTCTTATTACTTGTTGAATGTGATTTTATGGAGGTGTAACATGAAGTGTTGGTGATGCTATCATAGGTGTGTGAAGATAATGGTTGCACTAGTGATGAAACAGAATGGCGTAGTAGTTGGCAAAGTGGAAGAAAAAATGGTTGTGAGTAGGTCCTTCGAAACTTGGATCTGATACAATATGGTAGGAACGAATGTTCCTAGAAAGCTAGTATATGTGCAAATGTATGAAATGCAATAGAAACTAATAGAAAATGAAAATAATCATAGTTTTATTGAATCACTTTTTACACTAGAGGCAAAACCACCAAATGGATTTAATAAATATTATATTTTTTCTTCGATGGATTCTTGAAGACACCCATGGAAATGCATATATATATATATAAGGTTGTGATGTGAAAGGACATGTTGGTCCATAATTAAATGAATGAATTAAATAATATGAATAGTTAGGATTAGAGTCCTAACATGAATTTTCACTACACTAAAAAAGGTAACCTTACGAAAATTTTGAAATATGGTCTAAGGAGAACAAAAATAGGTGAGAATAAGAGAATAAAGTATTTAATGAGTGTGAGAAAAAGTTCCAACTATACATTTTTAATCTTCTTAGAAAATAAAAAATTGAGATCAAAGGTTGGCATAACTTCAAAAAACAAATTGACAAAAATGGGAAAGCATAATTTTTTATGACTCGCAATATCTAGAGTCCCAAAATTGGAAAGATGGCAAAAGTTATGAAAGACATAATATAATCAAATATTAGAGGTTTTGAATGTTCTAAAGGAGAATGAAGAATAAAATTTACAAGGGTGAGATACCCATGCTACACTATTTTAAGAGACTAGAATTTACTTTGGGATCTCCTATCCTCAAACCCCTACATGGAGAGTCATTTCCCCCAATAACCACTAGCTAGGGATGTGATCTTAGACCCTATTGTGCCAAGGCATAGAAACTCCTCAAGTGTATAGTCCTTTCCTACAAAGAATACAATACATAGGGGTTTTCCATGATCAAAATTTGGGAATCCTTTCCTATAAAGAATACAACACAATAGGAGCAACCTTGAATTTAGAGCATTGATTATAGGGGTTTTTCATGGTCAAAATTTGAAAATCCAAGGAAAATATACATAGAAATAATAGTAGTAGCATCTCATCCAAAGTCTCAAAATCATTTAGAATTAATGAGCCTAAATCTAAAGACCTTGAAGGAACCAATGACTTGAATGAAAATGTGACCAAAAACACATAAGAGTAGTCATTTTTTAAACTCCCACATAGTTTCAGGGAAAATACCCTCAATTGGATCTATAAATAGTAGTTAGTTTAGAATTGCAGAGGATTAGGGAGTTGTATAAATTTACCTTCATTTTCTTTGTATAATAGTACCTGAAACCTTAATGCTCTTGTCAACATGATTCTGAGCCTCCACATCTTGTACATGATTGTAGTTTTTATATTCATATATACTATAATCAATGACTATTGGGCTTTTATGTCCCATTTCTTGGTATATCTTATTATGTGTGTGTAAGAGGCCATGACTACCACATATTGTTTTATTTCTTGTATATGTAACTTGTGTTTAATTTTACATGTTGAGAAGAGGAAGTTTGTGCCTTTGGGTTTTCGACACATTATAGTCATGCATCCATATGTTTTATTATTATGAATATGAATCTTATTTCAATATTGGCATGCCACCCCCTATAATATTAGGTTAGCTTATGATATTTTACTTTAGGTTACATTAAACTAAGTATTATTTCTCAAAAGACTATCTCAACTCATCATGACTTCAATACCAATGCTAAACAAATTTTGGCACTCTAGTGTAGAGTTGTTCTATCAAATTATTGAGAGAGAGTTATAAATTATTTACACCTATGTCAAGTTTAAAATTTTAATCAACTAATTTAAATAACAATAAATATTATAATTTCTTAAAAAATGTTAAGAAAAATGCCTTGGATCCTAGACAACATCTACTAAAATTTTCCCAACCACTAGTGAACCTGAGATATTATATACAGATATTTTTGAAAGTATCTACAAATAATATATATATATATATATATAGAAAGAGAAAGAGAGAGAGAGAGTGAGATAGAGAAAGAGAAGATTCAACTTATCCACATAATTGACTACTCCAACATCCATCGAGGGATTCCTCCCTTATATTTTTCAAAGAAAACACATACAACATACCCTGAATACATCATTATCAAATAACACAAGTAATATGTAAACATTTTTACATGCATATATATTTATTTATATAAAATGATACAAGGTAAAAGAAAGCATCTAAGCTTGGTAAATCTTGTTCTTCTTGTCACTTCATCACCTTCATTGCATCTCATTCCTCCTTCTTCCTCTTCTTATTTTCTTATTTTGTTATTATGTTGTTGATTTTTTAATGGTTAGGTTGTTAGGGTTTTTTAAGAATCCTTTAATTAATATATAAATTACTTTATGATTGTTATATAAAATCCTTTCCAATATATAGAAACAATACTTATATAGTTAAAAATATTTAAACATTATATATATATATATATATATATATATATATATATATATATATATATATATATATATATATATATATATATATATATATATATATATATATTTATAGTATATGTATCTTGATTATTAAAGATTACCAAAAGATAGTTAAATTTAGATGATTTTTTGTGTCATGCTTTCCACAATGTATGAAGAGAGTGAATTGTTGGATACAAAATGTCTCCCTCAGATTAAAATTTCTTTTTAAATTTTTATATATATCTTAGGTAATGTTTAGAAAGTCACTACCAATCTGCAAGGAAATATTACTAGTCTTATTTCTAACCTAAATATATATCTAAAACACATAATACCCATTTAATTGTTTCAATTCAAGGCTTTTTTTCAAACTCTAACGTGGGTAGTTGATTTCTTTTTATGTAAAAAAGCATTATATTAAAAAATTAACAGAATACATTTTTACAAAAAAAAAAGAGGTGGATAAACATGCCACGTGGCTAACACCATCAGCCAAAAAACCATCCCCATCAAAATAGAGTGGGAACCCAAGCAAACAATTTACAACTAATCAACACTACCTTACAGAACTGATGGACAACAAAACTAACTGATTACATAATGATGAGGCTCCATTATATGGGTTTAGCCACCCTTGGGACTGATTCCCACCCAACAGTAGCATCAAGAGACTTTGGCACTGAGTCCCTCCCCTATCCAGAAGTGTTGGGAACATCCTCCCAACCATAAACAAATGGCTCTTGGTTGGCAGCAATCATCGAAGCTCCTAAATTGTCCCAGGCATCAAGTCGAGGAGTTGGGGGAGAGAGGAATAGTCAAGTAGCCACGACCATCTCTATAAGGACCTTGAGCTAGGATAGGAGTGCAGTTTGGGAGCGAGCGACACTATTGTCTGGACCTAGATCGGCTTTGAGGAGTATCCTGCTCAAGAGGAACCTGATTGACTATGCACGATGCGTTCTCCCACTGATCAATAAGCTCCTGAAGATGAGTGAGCTCCATGGCCACCTTATTGGCTTGAACTGTAATCTAAAAATACATAGATGAAATAATATTAGACTTCTCAAAAGCAAAGATGTGCAAAGAGGAAGAACACTTACCAAAGATACAATCATTTCTAGCTCTCCATATGTTGAACATGGTCGCCATACGAAACAAGTGCCACACTTCAAAGAAAATAGCTAACAAGGGTGGGGGGTCTCCCAAAATGATATGCTTCCACTCAAACGTGGTGAAGGAATAGGGTCTAAAAAAGGGAAAAAGCCACTCCCAAAGGGAATGAGCATGAGCACAAACCCAAAAAATATGGACAAAGTCTTCAGATTGAAGATAAAAAGGGCAAGAAGGGTTAGGGATGCCTAAATGTTGGAGATGCTCCCCAATAGGAAGCCCTTGGTGCAAAAGACTCCAGGAAAAATAGGAAAGTTTGGGCTCCAAGAAAGGAGCCCAAGCAGTCTGGAACCTACGCATCCAAATAGGTTGAGGGGAGGAGACCTTCCATCGTTGATTGAGCTTATCAATCATGGGGAGGCAAGGAGAGAGCCATCCATACCCCAATCGAGCCTTATAGTTTCATAGCGGAGTGTCTGGATACCACTTCCAGTCCTTCCACCAAGGTCATTGCGAAAGCACAGAAATCTTGTGTAACATGGAGTCAGGGAGAGCAGCCTTGACAACCTCAAAAGTATCCCTATCAGAGTGACTAAGCCCAAATTTGGCTCTGAAGTCATCCCAAGGGAGCCAATCCCTGGTAGGATGAGAAAAGAAATCAGTGATGCATCACACACCTTTGTAAAAGAATCTAAGTGCATGAACCCAGGGAACCTGCACAAGCGAGGAACCTTGGTAGGTGATAACAGGCGACCACCAAACATTCATCTGGTTGATGGAGAGGCCATGCCAGAAGCTCTAGCCATTCCATCTAAGCCAAGGCTTAACACTCTCCTAGGCTTTCCAAATGCTCCTAATGATGAAGGATCCTGACACTTTGATAGACACAGGGGCAACAAGGAGGGAAGGGAACCCCATGCCCCTCCAACTCTTATGACCAAAAGGGGAACCTTCACTGATATAGTGTCGAATGAGAATCTTCTAGGCCTCATTGCCTATGAGGGCTCTGATGACCCACTTAACATAGAGGGCCCAACCTTGATGTTGGGTATTGTGAATGCCAAGCCCACCATGGCTTCTAGGAAGACAACAATACTCCCAAGCAACATGATGGAATCCCAAACCATTATTGGAAGAGGACCATAAAAAGTCTCGCAAAAGCTTATCAAGCTTCTTATAGCAGTTTTTGGATGGGATCCAATAGGAAGAATAATAAACATGGGTGGTCGCAAGGACTTTTGTGCAAATTTAGAATTTACTAGCAAGGGAGAGCTTCTTGGTGGACCAGTAGGTAAGTTTCTGTTCCACCTTGTTAATAACATACTTCCACAGCTCTGGCATTGAATTATTAAAGGTAAAAGGAATACCTAAAAAATGAAATATTTCCCCCTCTTGGATGATCTTCCATTGATATTGACTAAGCCAGTGGGGCATCGGGTCGAGAGACTACCTATAACATTGAGTCTTTCTCCATTGAATGGAGGATCCAAAAGCTAGACAAAAAGTGTCCAGGTAGGCAAGCACCTGTTGAATGACACCTTCTTCCTCAATAAGAGTGAGGAAAGAGTCATCAACAAAATGACCATTGATCAACTGAGTCTCACCTTTGAGGAGAGAAATTCCTTGAATAGACCCTTGAGCAGCATGGTGAGCTAGTAAATAGCCAAACCCTTCAACAGCGAGGACATAAAGGGATGGTACCAATGGACAACCTTGTCTAATGGATCGAAAGAGCCCAATGGTTGAGGACTTGTGTCTATTAATGGACAAAATAGTTGAAGCCTCAACAAACAACATTTCCATAGAACTAATGAAGTAGGGCCCAAAACCAAGAGCTTTAAGCATGGCTAGAATGAACGACCAATCGATCCTATCATAGGCTTTCTCAAAGTCAATTTTGATGAACAATGATCATTGGTTGGAATTGTGAGCCCACTCCATGCCTTCCTAGATAACAATAATATTGTCAAGGATGAACCTACCCCGAATGAAGCCAGTTTGCTCTAGGCGCATGATAATAGGAAGGAGATGGCGGATGCGTAAAGCTAAGGCTTTGGCAATGATCTTATAGGAAATATTAAGGAGAGTAATAGGTCTCCAATTGGTGATGATTTTAGGATCACCAACCTTGGGGATAAATTTAATAATCCCTTGATTAATACTAGGGCCCAGAGAACCCTTAGAGAAGGCCTCCTGATAGACTTTGAGAAGATCAGACCCAATAGTGTCCCAAAGGGACTTGTAGAATTCATAAGGGAAGCCATCAAGACTAGGGGACTTATCATTGGCCATCTGAGAAAGAGCTTCCTCTAGATCCTTCAAAGAGAGGGTATTTTCATAGGCAACTCTTTGAGACTCAAAAAGTCACTCTAGGACAATAGAAAGGTAGGATTTAAGAGCCTGGTCACATTGCGGGGAGCGGGCCTGAGCCACAAACATAGTCTGGTAGTGCTCTTCAAAAGCAAAGAGAATACTAGGAAGTTTAGAAACATGCTCTCCATTAATGTTAAGGGCTTTAATACCCAAAAATTGATTGCAAGGATGCAAGCATTGAAAGAACTCCTTGGTCACCCTATCTCCAAATTTGAGCTAGTGCAACCTCACCTTGATTTGCGCCCCTTTGGCATCATAGTGCTCTACCATCAGAAGCTGGTGTTTAACCATAGCAAGGTGCCTCTGAAGCTCCTCATTGAAAGGATTAGATTGAAGTTGAGTTGAGGCCACTTCCAACTCCCACTTAAGAGCAATGTTGGAGTGATGATGAAGCTTAGCAATCTTACGCCCAAGCGAGCGTAGGAAGCTGGCAGTGCATTGGATAGCAACATTCCACCAATCAATCCAGCTTGAGGCCCCTTTTGGTCTAGGGACTAGGTTCCAAATTTTGATAACATAGGCCCTCAACATGGGGTGGTGCAAAATAGAGGTATTAAGGTAAAATTATGATCGAGAAAGAGGAGTGGGGGTAGAAGAAACTAGAATGGAAAAGGAAATGGGAGAATGGTCAGACAAGCAGAGCTCGAGGTGGACAGAGACAAAGGGAGAAGAATATGAGGGTCACTCAAAGGAGAAAATATCAGAATCTGAGAGCATGGCTCTATCCAATATTTTTAGAACATGACTCTCACCCTGTTGATTGTTAGACCACGTGAACCAAGCACTAGCTGGGAATGAAGAGGGTAAAAAGTAGCTATTGGGGTCAGAGAGCCCCAAATTTTCTTTCATGAAAAGCCATGCTTCTCTTTCCCTTGTGGCCCACCTCATGGGAAGAAGACCCACCTTGTCATGTGGGAATTTGATCATATTGAAGTCTCCATAGAGCAACCAAACAATAGGGGAGAGAGAGCATCACCCACCACCAAAGTGCACAATGGTCATTGGCATCGTTAGGTGCATAGATGTTGAGCACACCAAGAAGATGGCCATCAATCTCCATCACAACCCAGACGACATGATTAGAAGGGTCACAACCCCAAGAGATCAGTCTAGAATGATAAGGTTCTAAAAGGTAGATGATTGCCCCTCCTTTACCTATGTCATGCATAGTATGAAAGGTGTGGCCTCGAGGCCAGAGAAAGGAGCAAGTACTTGACAAAATAAAGTTAGTGACTTTGACTTCTTGAAGGCAAAGAATATCAATACTACCAAATTTGGTCTTGAATTCATCCAAACCCTGATGCACTATGTACTTGCGCATAGGATCTATCAAACCCCTGACATTCCAAGACATGCACTTCATGAGACACGATCGAGGAGCATATTTCCTTCGATGACCTCAAAGTCCTCAAAATATACCAAAGATTCAAAGGTGTTTGTGAGAAACCTATTATGGTTTTCATGAAAAAAATTATGTCTATCATCGCTTCTCCAGAGGGATGCCTGAGGCCTCCCTAACTAGACTGCAAGAGTGATGAGGGTTTCATGAGGGAACTTCGCTAGGCATATTAGGTGGAGAGATAGGGCATCCGCTTGAGGGGATGGACTCTAGCATAGTTGATGGCTTAGCCGACTGGGAGGCTTGAAGAGTTGGGGAAATATTTTTGTTATTACCACTAGAGGTACCTACAGGAAGAGAAATAGAAGTTCCTTCTGTAGAGGTTGCATGAGAGCCCCCTGACTGAGAGCTCGATTGAGACTCCTTTTTACCAGCTCCCACAGAAGGTTGCAACCAATTTCCTTTACCATTCTTCCTGGTGATAGATGTCCATTCCTCCCCTCCATAGTGGGAGGGGCAGATTTAACTATGTTCTGAAGGTGTTGAAGTCTCTATTGGAGCTCGATTTTTGAATCGACCCTCCATAAGAGGGCAGTATTTTATCTTGTGAGTTGTAGACTGACACCGATAATAGGTATTGGGGAGATTGATATAAACCACCCATTGTTGGAAATGGGTCTCACCAACCTGAATATCAATAGAATCCTTAAGGTCCTTTGAGAGATCAATTTCAATGCAGATGTGTTTGTATGGCCACACAACATAGAATTTATGTGGCTCCATGCACACAAACTTGCCAATGGGTGCGACAAGTTGTGGCAAGAATGGCCAAAGGGGCAAAGGGAGACCCAAGAATTCCACCCAAACGAGGACACACAAGGAAACATCAACAGAAACTATAAAATTACGGTGCCAAGGACTAAAGAATTAAAAGGGTATTTCTAACATACCAAGGACCTTTGCTCATAACTGCAACGACATGCTACGGATCGACAAACTGAAAATGAAAAAAAAACTTTAGTAAGGTTTTGAATATGGTCAACTTTTATGCCATATGGATGCCAGACTTGCTGAATCCATTGACGGATTAGCGAGTCACTAGGAATCCTCCCCAGAAAGTACCCAACCAGGGTGTGACTCTCAAGCCAGTTGCAGGCTTTATCAAAATCCTGCATGGGTAGGACTATGTCCGACATAGAGGAACTACCTTCAGGATAAACTTCTTGGGTCGTTTTACTGGTGCCATGGCTCTCTACAACTGCAACTTCACTAACCAGTGAAATGGTAGCCTGAGAGGCAACCATCGAAAGGGAAGGAGCCCCTCACTCGAGGTGGAGTAGTTACACAGAATGACACAGTGTGTTTAGATCCTGTAAGGGCACTAGCGGTATGGCGGCCGATAAACGACAAAATAGACAGCAACAACATGCGAGCAAAAAACCCTAGCAAAGCCTCCACAAAATACACTCTATTTTTTAATCTACTAAATTCCAACATCATCGTCATAAGTGTGTATTCATGTTCGTTGTCAACTTTCTACATCACATGATATCTTTAAGAACCTTGAATATATCTATCAAGAGTATAAATGTGTGAATGAAAACACTACAACGAACAACTACCGTTTATGCTTATCTTTATGCTTATATATAAATATAAATATAAGTATAAATATAACTAGCTTAGATATAAAGGATATAAATCTAAAAACGCCGAGAGTTATCAATCCGAGATCACACTCCAAAAAATGAGATAGGCGCCTATTTTAAATGTTTGCAAACGGTTGGTTAGTCGGCTGTTTTAGTTTAAATATTTTAAATGTTTTTGTTAACGTTGGTTTTTTTTATATAAAAAAAATATTGTTTACGGCGTGACATGTATGACCTCTTTGCCTCATTAATGACCTCTTTGCTTCCACCCTGTCTGCCATTGTAAAAACGCCTTTCGACTCAAAAATTAAAATAAAAAAAAAATCAGTTATATTTATGATATTTTAGGTTACTTTTATAACTTTGTTTTATTTCCTTGTTTTATAACCATATTTTATTTTATTGTTGTTTAACCCTTTATAAAATATTCTAATATCCATCCTTAGACTGACACCCACTGGGACCAAACTTGAAATGAGATATGTTGTGATCAACCAAGAAACTTGGTAAGCGTCGACGGAAACACAATCAGATAATAATGTTAGGCATACACATACAAAAGCTCAGTTTGACTATATTTATGCCGTATTTTATGATCAATTAGGAGCCAAAATGTCACACCAGCTCTGAGTTAGGTACGCATACCTGACACCGTAAGTTTTTGGTTGATTCACTAAGTTAAAAGGCCACCTTTATGAGAATTTAATTGTCTACGGTCCATGACGGTGCGTACCTTATTACGTTGATTCACTAAGTTAAAAAACCTTTGATATTTGAATTTAATTGTCTACGGTCCATGACGGTGCGTACCTTCTTACGAGTCTTTAGTATCTTCGTTGACAATAGTACCCGGTTTTGAATTAATAATTCGGCAATGACGTGTTATAGTGCAACTTGTGATAATGAGTTTGATAATGAGTGTTTTTGGTTACATAGAAAAATGGTTATAGTTATTGTTTGTAGTAATTAGTAAATGTAAATAATAAATCATGTGGAGTGCTTCCAATAAATTTATTTGTCTGGTTTTGTTGACTTGACCAGAGATGGGGACGGCAGATTGTTTGGGTTTGTACAGTTTGTAATGTTATCATCTGTCTGACACGGCACACTCAAAGGATTGAGAGGAGACTACTACCTTTGCAAAGGGTTGGTTTCCCCAAGTTTAAACCTAGATCTCTTCTTGATAAATGTCCAATCACAATTGCATTTGCCAATCCACCTAAACCTAATAACATTTATTTAAAAATAAATAAAATAAAATAAAATAAATAAAAAATCTAGTAAACATCATATTTCATTATTACCCACATACTTATCTCTCTTATCGAAGTACATTACTTTCTCAAGAAAGGCGTCCTCCATTTCCTATAAATAAATGGTGTGATGGTCAAATTTTTAGTGACGTTCCTTTCCCCCTTGTTATTAGGCGTATTAGGCCTCCATCTCCTATAAATAAATGGTGTGATGGTCAAATTTTTCGTGACGTTCCTTTCCCCCTTGTTGTTAGGCGTAATGATCTCCAATGGATATCGATCATTAATAAATGTTCTAAATTGTAGAGATCAATGGAATCGCGGATTTACATACATTTTTAATGCAGTTGTTAAAGAGGAAGATGTAACTCCTCACTTGGCATTTGCATCTATTTAATGATTTTTTATTTTTTTTAAATAATATTTATTATATTAATAATTTTTATTTTATTTTATTTATTGATTTGGTTATTGTGAGAAATTTTTATGATTGATGCATAGGGTTGAGCAATCTCCTCCAACCATGTCTCCCCGTAAAGCCGAGAGTTATACTTATCAATAGGGAATTTAACACTCGCCCACTCCACAGTTTATCTATTATATTAATAATTTGCAAGCTACTTATTAAAATTTGTATATAACAATTACATCTTTCGAACATTTATATTAATATTAATTTGATTAAAATTAAAAAAAAACCTAAAGAACAATAGGTGTAACACTAGGAGCAAGAGGATCGTGGTCTTGTTGTCTTGTCTTCATGGTGGTATCACATTGTCCCATCTCTTTTACATCTCTTTTACAGGAAGGTTCCCACCCGTCCTTGCCCATCTATCTCTAGCTACTACAAGGTTCATCGACTAGCCACCTTGTGCCTTATGTCTTATTAAAGTATATATATCGTACACATACTTATCACTATCACAACACACAAGTGATGTCTATAAGAGCATGGGAAGCTTGTCAAAACTAGCTCATGTGTTCCTCCCTACTCTTTTAGGGGTAAGGCCATAGTGAGAAGTGGATCTTCCTTGGTGTCACTAAGTGATAACATTGTTTAGGTACATGATATTTTTCTAGCAATGGATCTAGATACACCTGTTGATAGTGCATAAAGAGTTTCTTGATGGTCAATAAGAGTGTAGATGTAGCACCTCCATGGGCACTTTGTTTGCATAAAAAATTGAAGCCATACATAAAAAAAAATTTACTTTGTTAAAGATATAAAAAAAATAGTAATAACCATTTGAATAAAAACATCATTTATAGATTCCCTAATTATGAATAGAATTTTAATACTAAAGATATACCAAGTCACATAGATAGTCAATAAAAAGTTTAGGAGATCCTTAAGCAACACATACTACTAAGTGAACCAATTACGAAGTGAGGGATCAAATAAGGAGTGAATCCATCTCCAAGCATCTTGAGCTCAAGAACAAAACTAGAAGAGATGTTTAACATCTTGGAAATTATTATTTAGGGGCACTTAGGATTTGTTACCCCCACATGTGTAAACCTAGTGTCCATGGGATACCCTAGGTAAAGAATACACTATGCAAAAGTTGTTTACTTGTGGTCTAAGAAACTAGCCTATAATGTAGAGAACCTTTGAGCCTAGATGAAGGGCAAAGAAGTTACCTTTCATATTTTATTAAACTTACTAACCATATTTGAATGAGGTGAGACCTAAGAGTAATCAAGTTTTTCTTAATAATTAAGCACATAAGTAATGACAAGTCATTTATAATCTTTCCACCAAGGCTTTTGAGATCATACCCCTATTTTGTATAGCATGTAAAAGGGTATATGCTCTTTTGGATTAAATGGAGAGTTTTTGTACCCCAATTTAGAAATATTGAAAAGTTGCCAAATCATTGCTTCAACATACTTAATGATATTATTAGTATGAAATGTATTAATATATTATGCTTTTATATAATGAAAGATATATATTTTTCTAGCATATGTTTGAAGAATATCTTAGCAAATGGGTAAGATTTGATAATCACACTCTTAATATACCAGTCAATAAAATATTCTCGAACAATATGCCAGGATAGAACTCATACATAGATTCATGCCATTGCTTAAATAAAAAAACACACAATGTATTCAAATGGGTGAAAATGTATTATAGTACAAGAATATTGTATTGCAAATCATTGCTTACAATCTCCCTTGCAATCTCTACATATAGCTTTTACAAAGAGTCTCTTGACATTTCAATTTCAACTATCTCTTCTTCTCCTCAAAATTATGGGAGATGTGACTCTTCATATTTCTGATGGACAAATACTTTAATACCCTTCTAATACAAAAAAAAAAAACTAATGATTATGTGAAATCACCTATTTACAATGTATTTATAAAGTACTTCCAAACATCAAATAATGTAATAATATCAACATGCCCCCATATTACATTATTTGATATGATGCGTATCTTAGACTGGTATTGACTCTGGTTGTTGGTTTTTGGTTTTGGCTCTTTTCAAACATTTATTTCATGTGTATACCTATTATAGTTGTAATTGGTACCTATCATAATTTTAGCTTCAATATTTATTGTTTCACATTCAATACCACTTGGCACAATATTCCATCTTACAAAAATGATATTAGTGTTCCCTGTCACAAAAACTTTCATTAGCTAATTTTTTAAACCTGATATCTTTATATTCTTGGATCTATTTTATTATGTCCCATTTTAGTACCAATTTATTTTATGTGCCTTTCAAATTCATATTTATCATTGTCTCTATTACCATTTAAATGCAATATGTCATTTCAAAAATATTTACCATAACTTGGACCATTATTGGTAAATTTTGAATCACTTATACCATCATTATCCTTATCACTATTTGAAGACTTGAAACCATTAATAACACACTATCCATAAATTTTGACAATTTGACCTACATTTTTACCATCATATTCTACACAATCAAAGCAAACATTTTCCAACAAGCATTCTCATGAACACATATAAAACTATCACTCTCAAACTTAGAAATCCCCAATTCATAATTTTATAGATAAATCCATCTAGTGATATCTTTGTTACTACCAACAATATCAATGTTTATTAAAAAATAATGAAATATAATCAACTCTAGCAATTTGGCATTCATCACAAATAGTAATTGTTTCACAAACATTGTTTGCATCATAAAAATTATTTTACTCACAACCACTTTTTGAATCAGCATTCTAAATTAGGTCACATATCTTATGATTTTCATTCATAAACTTGAGGTTATTAATCAACATTTTATTTTGTTTGTCTCGAATATCCTTTGTAATAATTTGATGTCATACATGTTTTAAACACATATTTTGACATAAGTGCTTTATGTGTTGATTCATAGTCCTCCTCATCATTACATTTTGGTTCTTATACATCTTGGGATACATGTCCTTTTTGTATTTGTCCTTTTAGATATTCTTCTATTTGGTATTGTCTTTGTTGATTATTTTGATAAGGTTTAAATGCTCGATTCTATTGATTGAGTAAATTAAATTTATAAAATATAGTGATGTGCCCTTCTTTGTTACATATATGGAAATATCTTCTTTTACATTTTGGTTAATTTTGTGATGAGGTAGAAGGATTTCTTGTGTTTCTTGGTGACCTTTTTGCTTAAAAGAGATCATTGTTTAGAAGTTCATCTCTTACTTGATTTTCTATTTCATATTATTGAAGGATATTAACTAACACGTTAAGTGACACATTTATGTTTGACACATGGAGAGATGTGACCAAATTTTTAAATGATTCTAGAAGTGCTATAAGTGTAACTAAGAAAATAAACTTATCTTCTACTTTCTCTCCCATAGTTTTTAATCTTAACTTTAAATTTGCTATCCTTCTAAAAATAACTTCTATATTTTCACCATCTATAGCTTTTGGTAATATAGTTGTGATTGTTGTAGAAATGAAAAATTAACCTATCCAAATGCCAAAGGATTGAATTTTTCCTTACATGCCTAGAAAGCCCTTCAAAGTTGTTAAGTACAATTTTTGAGCCCCCTCTCTCTAGTTGACCCATTTTTCCTAGACTTGCCAAATTTGTGATTGTTCTAGATCAACCATGAATTCGTTTAGGCCATCTTAACACTAATATGACCTTATACAACCATGAATTTGGTCATGCTATCTTGGCACCAATATGGCCTCCAATTATCATAAATTTTATATTTTAGGGTTTTGCTTTCAAAACCCCAACCCTCGAGCCAACCTTTTGTCTTTTTATGCCCTAAACCTAGTTTTTAAATTTTGTTTTTATTTTTTCTACCTTACTATCAAACCATATATAAATAGAGGTGTTTTATTTCCTTTTTGGACTATCTTCTATCTCTGACCCAATTCCATTTATGATATCAAACCATCATCTACTAGATTTTGCCCAAGACTTTAGTTGTGTTAGCTACATTTATGAATAAGAGTTGTGATTGGAGAGTAACCCATAATGATGAGTTGATTACAAGAAAATATTTAGCTCTATGAAAATTAAGATAGATAGCATTACCCCCTCAATTGTTGCATTCATTTATTTATTTCTCTCTTATTTGATCTTGCTTTAGTTGTTAATTTATAGCCATTTATTTTCTTTTATTCTACATACATTACTGTGATTTCTTATCCTAGCTACTTGTTTTTGTGTTAAATCATTTTACTAAAATACACACTAGTTAGATTTATTTTTGCATTATATTAATACTTAGATCATTTTATACATGTTTGCATATTTCTATTTGCATTATCTTGCACTTAGGTAAGTTTATTTTGGTATGCATTGCATTCTGTTTAAATTACATTTAGCTAGTTGTGTTTCTTCCTCTTTGTCCTTTTTTATTATTAGTATCTCTTATTATTGTTATTTTGCATTTGCATCATCTTGCATGGTCTCTATTCCTCTTATTACAAATTCACAACCCATTTGTATGGGGTACAAATTCAATGAAGATCTTTATTTTACTTCTCTTTCTCTATCATGAACGCATAGTCACCGTTTACAAGGCATGAATGTGGGAGAAACATTACTGTGGGTGTTTCTATACCTCCACTTCACTCTTTTTCCTATTATCGTAGATTCATGGTTGCCTATTACAGTGCATGAATTTAGTTATGATAATTTAGGAAAAAGCCTATGCTTCCATTGCTATATTTGTATGCTTTATAGTGGCCTAAGCAGGTCCTCAAAAACTAACTACTTTTTTTGTGGGTTTACTTGAATTCATAGTCATGGTTTTTGAGGCATGAAATTAGATTCATGGTCGCAAGATTCAAGGTGTGAATTTGACACAAGGATGAATGTCAAAATAGGTAAGTGTCCCATTAGTTTGTTAGGTTATTTATTATATTCAACTATATATTTTTATTTATTTTTGTGTTTTGTAAGTAATAAATAAAATAAAAATTAAATTTAATCACATTTAGGAAATAATTTAAGAAAATAAAATTTTATTTAGTTTTATTTCTATAGGTCATCTGTTTGTTTTATATTTATGCATTGAAGGATAAATTTTATTTAGATTTTGCATATAGGCTAGCTTATCTATGCATCTCTCTTGAGACCTTTTTGAAATAAGAATAAATTTTATATCCTTATATCCTACGAATAGAATACATGAAAATAAAGTGTAATTTTTAGGATAGTACTTATTTGATTGTATTCTAGTTTCCCTGCATTATTTTTTAGTACCTTTAATTTATTGCAAGTTTTATTCCTAATTTGAAGCCAAACATAGGTGTCTTGGAATTTAACAAATAAAACCCATCCAAACATGGAGTGATTCCTGAAAGTACTCCTTGTGACCATTTAATTCCCAAGCCTAGAGGTGTGAGAGGCATAACCTTCAGTTACCTCGAATTCTAGTGGATTCATTGAGAATTATCTACAAAGATTTTTCCATCCACATGTTTTATGAACTTGATGTGAACACCTATTTTAGTGTCCATATAGGAATTATTTTTTCTCTCTTTTGTTTTTTTTTTTTAAATGTAAACAAGACTATCTAAATTTATTTGTGTAGATTGTAAAATAAAAAATATTTAATAAAATTTGCATCTTTTGCATCTCATGTAGTTTGGTTTTTAACCCTCATTCTCTTATCCTATGATTCCTACCCTTAGGAATAAGCGAAAGTTGTTATATACAAGTGATAATCCTCTATGAAATGAGGATGATAAAATTGATAGGGAGAATCCAAACATAGAAGAAGATGAGGACACAACAACTAATGATAACTTTGATCCAACAAAAGGACCTCATGGTCAACTTGTTTTCAAAATATATGATCATATGATGAACTTTTGTAGGTAAAATAAATAAGTTTTATCTGAAATATTACAAAAGGACATCCACTTTGATGAAGTTGGACCATCCCACCATCAAACCAGTTCTCATCATAATATTATGTTAATCCCTTATTTCAATCTTCTCAAAATCATAATCTAAATCTAGTTCACAATCCTATATATACTACTACCACAACCACTAATATTTGAGGGATCTCTTAAACTCTTGTATCTAGTAGCATACCTCAAGATTACACTCATTTTATTTCTCATCGTAATTCTTCCTCTAATGTAAATATTTCTCTTATTAATGTTAACAACTAAACTTATATCCCACCAAAATATACTACACAACCCCGCATTCAATAACCCTGACCATGATAGTGTTAATGCTTCAAAAATTAACTAAGTACCCTATAAAAAACCCATGCATAATAGTTATAACCCACCTTTAGGGAACCTTGGAGTAAACATATCAACTACATTACATTTTGGATTGCATAATAATAATATTGACATTTATATGGATACATTACAAGTACCAAGTTTCACTTATTCATACAAATAAATGTGCAACCAACCTCTAGAGCCCATACTAGTCTATAGACCTTATCCTAATAATTTTCCACATCTATCTTACCAATCTATAAGGGAACATAGGACCCCATTGAACACCTAAGGATTTTTAGGATAATTTTTCATAATATCATTTATGATGACATGTTGTTGCTAAATATATTCTATAAAATTATTGGAGGAATAACATTTTTGTGGTATTATAAACCACCCCACCACTTCCTAAGGAATTTTGAAGAAATAATTGACATGTTTTTCAACAATTCAGAGCATTTATAGATAAGAGAGTGACCCCTCAATATTTGTATCTCTTGAAGCAAGTTAAAGATGAAATTTTATTAGGCTTTCTATCTCATTGGAGAAGATTAGTGGGAATATTATAGTATATCCCACCTCCCTGAGATATGATAGAGATATATTACCAACTTACAAGAAAAAATTCCTAGAGATAGCAATTGTGACCTCCTTTGAGCAAACGGTATATTTAGCTAGGAGAGTTGAGAAAGCACTTATAAGAAGGATTCAACTTAAACCAAAAAATAAATAAGAAATAATGATTAAAACCAAATACAAGAATAAAAATATGGTCTATGATAGGGTCACTAATAATAGATAAACTAAAAATATCAACACAACTAGTACCTTGTAGAAATTGGTGCTTAGAAAACCTTAGAGACCTTAACCAAGAAACATCATGAGACTCAACAAACCTTTATCATCAGTTCTTAAACAACTCTTTGAATTTAATATAATTATGTTTTTCAACATTAGACAACCCGATACAATGACAACTTGGTACAAACTTGACATACATTACAATTATCATAGGGTATATGGACACATGATATATTAGTGTAAGAGGTTAAAGCATGTGGTTAATATATGAGTATCACCTTATTATAGGTGATCCATAATATGCTCCTAATAAAAAACAACCAACTCACCAACCATAAACTCATCAACAACTAGCAACCAATCAAGACATGGGGATATTCCAAAATCCCCTACCTAATTATGATCAACCAAAAATAAACTATGTGTCCTATCATAATGTGCCACCCCCATATATTAATATGGTTAGAATGATAGCAAAAAACACTAGACAACAACTTCGAGCACAAGAAGCTCAAAAAACCCATAAGCAACACCTCCAAATTCCAATCAAGCCTTTAGACTACTGTTAGTTTTGAGGAATACCCAAAAGAGAAACACAAGTTCAAACACGCCAGTATTAATACTAAAACCTTAGCCAATATTTTTCTTCAACTTAAAATAAAAACTAGCTAATACACCCACCAAGAATTCCCTCTTAGAGCTTTTACAAACTTCTATCCATAGATAAGCCTTAGTTAAGCTTCTAAGTCAACGATTTGTCCCACAAGACCTTCCACCTAGTGACATAGCCAATATTGTAGGTACTCTTGGGATTAACTATATTTTATTCTATGAATATGATCTTCCTCCATAAATATTACAAGGGGATTTTCCCCTTTAGATCACTAGATATATTGAGAAAAAAATTATCAAGAGGATCTTGGTAGACAATAGTCCCTCCCTCACTATATGTAGTTATCAATTCTTCCAAAATTTTGGATTAATGGAGGGAGATATAACTATATTAGATGTGATCATAAAATATTTTAATAATGAATCCCAAGAGTCTTGTGACATTATATACCTTATCCTTAAGGTAGTACCCAATATCCTAGATATATTGTTTTATGTACTATCTTGCCAAACAACTTTCATTATTCTTATTGAACACCCTTGGATTCATGCTATGAGGGTTTTCCCTTCTACTTTCCACCAATACCTTAAGTACAAATTCAAGAATCAACTTATCATGATCCAATGTGACCCTCACCTATTCCAATATTATTCAATGGTTGAACAAGCCCAATCAAAAGTTAATTTTTGTCCAATAGTTTTTCTTCACAAATATTCTTTTCTTATTTTTTTTCCTTCTTATTCTTCTTCTTATAGGTATTATCTATCTTCCAAAATCACTAAAAATTTTAAGAACTTGCAAATTAGTGAGGAGTCTCCAATTATTATCTCATCATAGTATCAAGTCAATCAATTAGTTCAAATTCCTCTTATAGATATAACAAAGCTACCACCTTCACCCCGAACCATGGGTTTACCCCATACAAAAGGTGAAATAGTACACATAGGAATGTGTACCTTTGTTTTTATGAGAATAACCCATGAAGAAAAAACCCATGGTAGCAACCCTTCCCCTATAGAAAGAACCTTCACACATTTTTATTTATCCAATGATTACCCACTACCTATGTTAGATCCTATCTAGTATGGGATATTAAGGTAAGGGTTTGGGGTCTCAATAACAAGGCATAAAGGAGCATCTAAAAGTTGAATTTTGGATTAGGAGATGTGGCATAGGTTATATCGCTAATAAAAACCAACCCTTATCCATTTATGATGATAAAATTGTAAACTTGGAAGAATTCATAGATCATCATGGCTTAGAATGGAGTAATGAGGATGAGGGACCCCCTTATTTCTCCACTATCATGTTTTGCAATATCATCGCCCTAGTTCATCTTGAGTTGATCACAACCCTAAGAGAGTATGTTTAAGGATATACTCTTTGTAACATTGCTTACGAATATATCCTCCATAATAGCTTCTTCTTTTGATGGAATAGTCCCTTGTGTATCCCGTGTTCAAACTTCTAGGCCTCAAAAGGATCCAATACCTATGTCTCTTGAAGACCTTGAGAAATTGGGAGTTATACTAGCCCCTCTTCATTATGAGGATGAATCTCACATCCATTTTAAAGAGACCACATATGTTAATATAGCAACCATAGAGAACCCTAGACTCCTTAAGTAAGAAAAATTCCTTTCCATGTATGAGCAAGAGTAATTGACCAATTTATTAAAGGAATTTCAATATATATTTGCTTGGTCATATGTCGACATGCTAGGGTTTGATACCTCTATTTTCATGCACCACATAGTAGTCAGACCCAATGTCAAAATAGTAAAGCAAAATATTAGGAAGATGCATCCTAAAACCACCCTATTAGTCAAGGAGGAGCTCCAAGAACTCCTTAATTTCAATTTTATCAAAGCCATCAATTATTATTATTTGATATCCAATATTATTTCTATAGATAATAAGGAATGTAAAATCTTAATATGTACCAACTTTAGGAACATAAACCTAGTATATCCTAAGGATGACTTCCCCTTACCCAACATAGATATGATAGTATATTTCACCATTGGTTATGGAATGCTATCGTTAATGGATAGTTTTTTGGGATATAATTAGATCATAACTACCCTCGAAGACCAATCCAAGAAAAATTTCATTATTTTATTGGGCACCTTCTATTATAGAGTCATGCATTTTATCTTGAAGAATGCTAGTGCCACATACCAAAGGGCTATGACTTATATTTTTCATGACTTGATGCATGATATCTGGATTCTGCATAGTGGCTAATATTCACAAATTGGGCGAATATTAGGATTTCCAAAATTGGAAACTGGTGAATATGAGGACCCTCGACATCGGCCCATTCGCCTAAAATTTTCAAGACCAATTTTTTCTTAGGTTCAATTTGCCACAATATATCCAAACATAGACATATTTGTACTTGTTGGAAATATATTTTCAAGCCTAATATAATGGTGGTGTTTTTATGAAGTTATAAGATGATTTAATAGGTCAAAAGTGGCCCCAAATATGACCTTACACTTTAGGGATTCAAATAACCCAAATTTTGGTATGAAGATGCTTTATTTTATTTTCTTAGTATTCACTATGATTAACCTTGATTTTGATTAGGATTTGCCATTTTTTGCAAGTACATTTTGAGTCCAACCCCTTATGCATAACCCTACATGATATAGTAGAAGACTATATTGATGGTCTTCTTGGTCACTCCATACATTGAGAAATTCATGCACAAGATTTAAGCCACATATTTGAATGATTAAAAGAATAAAAAGCTTGTCTTAAGCCCTCTAAATGTGTATTTGGAGTCATATCCAATAAGCTTTTAGGATTTATTGTATCTAGATGAGGCATATAAGTATATCTATCTAATATTTTAACTATTATAGACATACCTCCTCCTTGTAACCTTACCAATTTATGTAGCTTGCAAGGAAAACTTCAAGATACTAGATCCTTCATATTCTAGTTAACAGATAAGTATCAACCTTTTCTTAGGCTCCTTAAAAAGGATGTAGAATTCAAGTGGGATAATGAGTGTCAAAAATATTTTAACAAACTCAATAAGTATCCCACCTAACCCAGCTAAGAATTTATTGCTTTACATAGTAGCCATAGCCCAAGCATTGGGGGCTATGCGTACTCAACATGATAATCAAAATAAGGAGAGAGCAATCTACTATATTAATAGAATATTCATTAGGTTCAAAATACAATACACTCCCTTAGAGAAGTTTTACCTCATTGTAGTGTTTGCCTCTCAAAATATGATATATTATATGCTTATACATAAGACATTAGTGGTTATAAGGTTTAATTCCCTTCATTACCTAATGTTGAAGCTGCACCTTTTAGGTAGAGTAGCCTAGTGGGTCTTAGTATTTAGTGAGATTGACCTAAATTTTATAGGAAAAAAGGCTATAAAAGGTCAAGTGATTTCTAACCAACAAGTTGTCATTTATTTAGAATCCTCTTATCCTTTAGTCATCGAGTTTCTTGATATGTTCTTTAGCCTAGAAGGAGAAGAGCCTAAATCTCGATCATTATTTTTTGATGGAGCCTATTAATTAAAGGGTGTTGGTGCTAGAATAATTCTAGTCACTCCTAAAAACTAATTGATCCACATTTCATTTATGTTGTGCTTCTCCTATACACCCAATATTGTATAGTATGAAGCATCGATCCTAAGTCTTATGGAATCCATATGATTGAAATTGAGGAGCCTTTTTTTCTTTGGTGAATCTCAACTTGTAGTCAACCAGGTTAATAAATTTTATCAAACCAAATATGATAAAATAAAGTTCAAAAAGAAAATTATCAACAAGCTGATGTCAACCTTCGATAAGGTAACCATAGAGTCTATCCCTAGATCCTCCAACCACCATGTGAATTACATGGTCATTGCTACATCACTTATCCCCTTGGATTTAGAATATGACAAAGCAACTATTATCATCTAATAACTTTGATAGCATGCAACTCTTAATTATAGCTAAATCTCCTTAGATGTCTTAAACATCAGAGATTATCTATCTAAGCCTTTGTACATAGACATATTTAACTTTATAAAGATGAAATAGTGCCTGATGGCATAGATCCCAACAAGAAAAATCTTTTATATAACAGAACATGTCAATTTATTATAATTGATGATACTTTATTTTGATGTCTTTTTAGAGCATCCTCTTATGATGCATTAACTTTGATGAATCCCAACAAGCCCTTAGTGAATCTCACGAGGCATCATGTAGAGGTTATTTTAGTGGTAATGCAATTGCCATGAAGCTCCTAAAGATATGATATTGTTGGCATTCCATGGAGAAATATGCATGTGACTATGTTTGACACTATGAAAATTATCAACATCATGAAATCCTTATTCATGTACCTTCTTAAAATATTCAAGTTATTTCTTCCCTTTGGCCATTCTCCATGTGGGTACTAGACATTATTGGGAATATAACCCATGTTGTCTTATGATAAAAACTTTATCATCACGACAATGGAGTACCTCACTAAATTGGTAAAATCCATACTCTTAGCCATGGTGACTAGATCCCATGTCTCTACGTTCATCTTTGGCTAGATTATTTGTAGGTAGAATATTCTTTGGTTATAGTCTTTGACAATGGTACTCCTTTCAATAATAAGGATATCCATAAAATTTATGCTAACTACAAGATTCAATAAAAATGTGCAACCCCTTATTTCCCTTAGGGTAATGGTCAAGCTGAAGTATCCAATAAGTCCTTATTCAAGATACTTAAGAAATTAGTTAGTAAGATCATTCAAAACTAGTATATCCAGCCTTACCCAAACTTGTGGGCCTATATTACTAGCGTATAAACTCCTATAGGTGCAACCCTTTATGTCTTGGTCTATGGCACTCAGGTAGTCTTTCACTTTGAGTTAGAGGTCCAATCCTTGTCATCTTGGTGCAAGATACATCAGTTGGCGATGAGTATCATTTAGATCATTTAAACTAATTGGATTTGTTGGATGAAAATCACATATATGCTTTACAACATCTTTGAGCCTATCTAAATAGGCTCAGTGAGCTTACACTAAGAAAGTTAAAAATTATTCTTTTGAATTTGGGGAACTTGCCCTCAAGGAAAATAAAAATAATACTAATGATCGAATAGATCTAAAGGCCAAATTTTAGTACAATTGGCTTAGCCCCTTTGTCATAATGGCCAAGCTTGGATTAAAATCCTACCACTTAACAATGCTATATGATAAAAATATTAAAGAACCAATGAATATATTACACCTAAAAAAATATTATGCATGAATTCTATATGTTATATCTTCTCTTCATTCTCCTTTGATCATTTTTCTCTATTATTCTTCATATTTTTTTCTTCTACTTCTTCTATGCCAACTTGCATTGGTTTGTTTTCTCATACTACATGACTAGTTGTCATACTTTACATGAACTGCTTGACATAATATTTTTTTTGCACTTATGCTTGTCGTATGAATACTTCTCTTCTTGATCATATATTTTTGGAAATTTTATAATGAGACAAATGATGACACCTAGTTAGGTTTAGCTCGTATGCATTGCACTCACACAAGGTCACCAATGCTTAGTGAATCCACAAGCTGGGGCACATATTTTACTTTCTCGCACCTAGATCCTAATGAGTACCTCCATTGTTCATATACATACATGAGGTATTTTTGTGCTAGTGGGAAACTTGTTTCTATGCATTTTTACATTATTGCATCCATTGGCACAAAGAAAGTTTATTTTCTATCTCATATATTCCTTGACCTTGAAAATATAAAAAATCATAAAAAATTTCCTAAGTCAAGGAATATATTTCTTCATTTATTGTATATATTTTATCCTTTGAAAGTTTTTAAATATTTTATTCCTTTTTCACCAAGACAAAGGATATACACTTATTATTCTATCTTTGCATATAATTTTGATCATGTTTTTTCTTATTGATCTTTTTATTGTTAAGGGATCCTCGTAGGATAGGGTATATACCACATGGATATAATTTATGTTGTTCATATGTCCACTGACTATTATTCACACATCTCTTACATATTGAAATTTCAACAAGGACACACACACACACACTACATTTAATTAGTTTTTTCTTATCTCATCTATATTACTTCTATCTATCACATGCACGCACATAATTTTACTATGCTTAATATCTCATATCTTTTGGGAGCACCACATCACTATCACGTAATGCTCCACTTTTGATTATCAGTGAGAACTACACCCCTATCAGGTTACACTTTGCTTTTGACTATTATAGAAAAATACACCCCTACAAGATAGATTCATGGCTACCAACGAGCATCACTCCATCATTGGTCATTTATGAGCATATATCCTTATTGGGTATCACTCCACCTCTAGTCACTAGCGAGCATACACCCATAGTAGGTATCACTCCACCCACTTGTTCTCATCAGTGAGCACTACACCCTTATAGGATCACTCCATGGCCATTCATGCGCACCATATTGATAGCATATATCACTTTAAATTTGGTCAATTATGAGAACATGTCCTTCCAGGGTATGCCTCCATATTTGTTCACTTATATTTTTCTTGGATTTATATCAATTTGATTGCACTAATCTATTCCAATCTATGCCGATTCAAAGGCATAATATAATTACCTCTTTGTTTTCTTTCATATTTTGGTGGATTTCTCCTCTTTCTTCTTCTATTATTCTTCCTTCTCTTTCCTCTATTTTTTCTCTTTTTTCTTCCATCACTCTTCTAATCATCATACATAATTTATAGTTCATTTATTCTTTCACTTATCCATTAATTATTTTGCATATTACATTCATAAATTTGTTTATATTATTTCATCCATTTGTTTCATTCATTCATCGATTCATCCAATCATGTATAATAACTCCACAAACACATAATTACACACATAAAAAGAACAAAGCAATAAGATAATTATTACTCAAAAATGAGATTACATGTCAATCGATGGATCATTGTGGCACAATAAAAATCTTGGCATACTCTACCATCCTCTAGCCTGAGGAAGCATGCCACACTCAAAAGTGGCATATCATCTTGATTCAAACCTTAGGTTTGAGAGTCAAATGTGCCTACATCGCTTTTTGGTGGTGGCATATTCATGGACCTTGAGATTATCTATGTCTATGACTAACTCTAGGATGACCATACATGTGGATCCACCCTCTATACCTCTATGACCATATGATGGTACATAGCCTAGTATACACACTCTCATAGTGTGGATGCATGGAGGTCCTCTCAGACTCTCTATAAATTATCCTATAGTACTTTGATGGTCTAGTCTTATTAACCACCAATGATAAAAATAATCCCCTTTGAGTGGGCCTACTATCACTCTTTATCTAGTCTGGCTACCTCCCTCCTAAGGTACTCTGGCTCAACCCTGACTACATCCCTCTCTATCATCATTATGTTTTACTCTACAATGGCTTGATCACACTCTATGATGATCATGTTCAAAGTACCCTATAACACCTCTAGTCTCTTGGTCCTGTCCTCTTGGAGTTGGTCCATCTCCTTCTATATTTAGGATGTCTTGGCTCACATATACTCCATATCCCTAGTTTGATCATCTTGACCTGTTGTCCCACTAGGTATCATCAATGTAGTTGTGGGAGTAACTCCTACTATCCTAATAGGCCAACCCTCTATAGGCTTGGGGGTAACTCTTATTTTCCCTCTTAGCCTGTGGTTGAGATAGTGATGATTGTACCTTGATAGTCTCTAAAATTATACCCAAGATACCTATGTATCATAAATTACTCTCCCTCTAATAGGGGTCCTACATGTCCTCTAGTGTGATAATCATCTTGATAGTAGGTGACTAGAATGTTAAAGACTCTAGATATCATATCTTTATGAGAACCATAAAGAGCACTATGTTTACCTCAACCTAAGGTATCTCTACCATATGCAGTAGCCCCACAACTCATAGAATATATTTTTCATACACTGTGAGCTCCCTAACAACATACTCTAGGGTCCATTGTGGCAATTTCCTACTCTCGATCACACCTTGCAGCAAAACCAAAATTAATAAAATTTTATTAGTTTCATGTCATAATAAACACTACAATAAAAAAGGCTTTTACGGATGATTAAAATAAGGTAGTTTTATATGGTGATAAAAATCGCCTTAATAGATCCTAAGAGGGTGGTTAAAACCACCATATTAGGGTAGTTTCTCTCTTAGTATCACCTTAAGAGAGCAATTTTAAACCACCCTCTTAGAGATAATATGACAGTTTTAAACCACACTCTTAGAGTGAGGTTTAAATAATAAATAAATAAACAACACATAGGAAATCAAATTGTTTTATAGAGAGGTTCATAGATAAATGGAACCTAGTGAGCCATAGACTATTATGATTGTGGAGGATGATGTTCATGATGCTATATGTTAGGAGATTCATCGTCAACAATGCAGACCTTAATATAACCCTGGCTCAATTTTACAGTAACTACGATGATGAGCCCAATAGGAAAGACCTCTTCATCTCCACCAAGAGTCATACCAACCCAAGAGATCAGGTTGGTTTATTCTTTCTTTCTTTCATTCTTTTTAATGATGATGTTAAGCACATGCATGCATGGGACCTAAAACTATGAGGGACATCATGAAGTGTTGAGGGACTTCAAACCCCACCTTTTACTATTGTGGAGTGTTGAGGGACTTCAAACCCCCTTACTACTCTACCAAGACTTCGTAGTTTGTTTTTTCAAATGCTAATTTCCTTTGAATTTTTAACTCTAGTGGATTCTCTATGCACCAAATACTTTATGTTTTCCTGAGTCCTACTTGTCCTCTCTTTATATTTGAAGCTTAGTGAAATATTTGTGAGCCAAAAATTCCTCTTATTTGGCTATGTATGAATTTGATATTCTTATCTAGGCAAAATTCATGTTCTTAACTTTTATGGATTTTTTTTTTTAATTTTAAAATATCTTGAAACTCACGATGCTGCAAATTATGGGGTGAGTTCTTGGCCAAATTGAGGTCTAAAGTGTAATGAGCTATGTACATTACCCATTGGTATGGTACTTCGTGTGGCTAGGTTGGTGGGATCTAAAAAATTATGAAACACCTTATTTCTTGAGGAAAATATTTTGATGTTTTCATGCCTCTTTTTCTTTGTGAGAGTTTTTTTTTTGGCCTTCATTAATGTAAAAAATTGAACATGCTTTTGTAGTAAGATTTATACTAGTCACAACCCTTGCAAATTTGGAGGGTTGTAGTGTTTTGGATTTTCATGGCGATATGAGAGGGTTTATGGTAGTATTATTAATAGTGATGGTGAGATTGGGGGGTTTGTGGTAATTTTTTCAATTTTTATTGGCTTGATTGGAATTGGGATGGTTCACAATTAGAATAATTAAAAAAATGTAATGGTGATGGTTTTGGGTGTGTTGGGTTTGACATACCAACTCTCCTAGATATGAAATTTGCCTTGGGTATTATTTAAATCAATATGTCATCCTTTAAATTTCTATTTATTTATTTAAAAAAACTAATAGTAATGATAAATTTTGATAGAATTGGGTGAAAGACACATTGATAATGGGATAATGTTCCTTTCCAAGTTGAGGATGGGCTTCTTCAACCATAAATTAAACAATGCAAAGGAAATCGTAAGGCATGGGAAATATACCTTGCAACTCTCTTACAAATTCAAGATGGTTTTGCAACTCTCTTACACCAAGAAACATAATCTCCATTCCAAAAATCCAACATATACCTTGGAAAGTGATAAATGAGCCAAGAAAAGGAACTGAAAGGCACTCAAAAGGTTGGAATGCAAATTCTGGGTAGGGGAAGAGTAGAAGAGTCTAGAGGAGGGTCTAAAAACATTGTACTAGACTTTAAAAGCAAGCCTACAGTCATGATGACCTTGACATGCACCATTTGTCAAGATAAGCTCTATAAAATATTTATTTGTTTCAATTTTCATAAAGGATGCAGATTCTGCCTATGAAGATTCATTTTCTTATAAGGGTATCTTCACATTAAATGGTTGTTTATACTTGTTTATTTTATGGTTGATTTCTATTTGAGTTTGTGCTATGATGACTGATTTTTATTTGAGTTTGTGCTTTTTTTTAAATAAATGGGTACAAATTTATTGATAAAAAGTATGGATTACAGAGTGCAACTGAGCTTCCAACTAGGACTTAAATAAACATCCAAATAGGCTAAAACCACTATACTAGAATGACACCCGAAAAATACAAGAACAAACCACATTAAGTTTGAAAATCCTTGTGGATCAACTCCCACTGGCATTGAGAGTCCCCAAACGAGAGACTCTCCTAATTATCGATACTCCAAGGATCCAAAAACTTAGAAGCCCTTTTTTCCAGGTAATCAGCAACCACATTCCATTCCCTTGGAATGTGCACAAAGCATATAAATTTGAACTCTTCACTCATTTTGAGAATCTAAATGGCTGCAGAGGCCAACTACCAATTAACTTCCTCCACCCTTTTACTGTTTAAAATATTAACCATAATTTGAGAGTCAGACTCATAGATAATCCTATGCCAGCCAAGAGAAAACCCCCTTTGCAAGACCTCAAGAATTTCAAGAGCTTCCATACAATTGTTGGAGTGAACACCTTTATAAATGGAAAAGAAAAAATTAACACCACCAATAGAATATCTCCCAACACCGCCAATGCCATCATGTCTAGGATTACCCTTAGATGATCCATCAATATTAATTTTTAAAACTCCTCTAGGGGGTGGCCTCCACCTACCATCTCTCCTAACCTTCTTGCTGAGCTGAGAAACCCTACTAGGGCTAGAATAGTTCACACCATCCCTAAAGAGATCAAGGGCTTGTTGTACCTTATTCTCCCTAGAATACAAAATAGGGTCCACATCACATTTGATATGGATGGTTTCCTGAACCATATATAGGATCCTTTTCCAGATCTATTGAACATCCAAATAACTTCCCTAAAATATGCGTCGGTTCTATTCAAGCCAAATTTTCCAGATGATGCAAGAAGGGCCCAAATTCCAAGCCACCCGAAGGAAGGGGGACTTAGACGGAGGTCTGCCTAGACTACTCCAAAAATCCACCAGGGATAGAAAACATGGATGGTTCTAGGCGCTCCACCAACGGTGCCAAATGTCTCTGGTAAAGGAGCATTGGAAAAATAAATGAGAAGAGTCATCCTCATTCTTATCGTAAAGGACAAAAAAAGAGGGACCCTGAAATACCCTCTTCCTCACATTATCCCAAGTGAGGTATTTAGAATGATCTACCAACCAGAGAAAGAAGTTAGATTTTGGCCAGGCAAATTTTTCCCACACATTTTTCCACAAAGTGACAATAAGACTCCCATACTTTTGCTTATCAAGAACTTGATAACCATAGGCTACAAAGTAGGTTCCCTTAGGATCAAGATTCCAAGCTAGAATATCTTTATCCCTCAATGAAGAACAAGGCCTCACCATAAGAATAAGAGCAAGCACCTCTTTGTCCTTGGCCAATTCCCCTTGGGGCCATTCTTGTGGATCTTTCCACATGTACATCTCCATATTTTGAAAAGACTAGATTTTTTTAAATTCCACATGAGACCAACCTGCTTCCAAGAAAAAAATGCTTAGAGAACATAACCTAGGATATTGATTCAAGATAGGAGGGTGGCCATCCCAATAATCCTCCAAAAAAAGAGCATTTGATCCCCGATTGCAAATCCAAAACAAACCCTTCTTGATTAAATTAACTCGTCTTTTCAGAGTATCCCAGATAACAGAACCTTTCCAAACCAAGCTGACTCTAGGGATCTCAGCCTTAGAAATGCCTCTAAAGTATTTACAAGATACTATTTTAGCCCAAATATAATCTTGAGAGGTACACCATCTCCAATAAAGTTTTACAACCAAAGCCTACCCAAAAAGAGCTATATGTCGCAACCCAAGGCCTCCCTCTTGCATCGGCCTACATATAGAATCCCACCTAACCAAACTCCATTTAGATTGATCAAGTTTTCCAGACCATAAAATTTGTCTTGACAAAGAATCCATGTCCTTGATGAAGTGAGAGGGAGCTATTTGTACAAAACATCTATAAATGGGTAAAGCTTGAACAACAAATTTTAAAAGCAACACTCTACCTGCAGTGGATAGCCATATGAAAGTCAAATGATTCACCTTCCTTCTAAACTTATCAAGCATATACTACCAAAAATATCTAGGTAGAGGATGAGATGAAATTGGAATACCGAGATAAATGAATGGGGGAGTCCTAACCTGGAATATTAGAATGCGAGCAATCATGGATTGAATAAGAGGAGGGGTATTGAAGAAGAAAATAGAAGACTTGTCCTCATTAATCAACTGTTCAGAAGCACCAAGATATATGTCAAGAGATTGTCTAATATTTCTAGCTTCCCTAATAGTGGCACCAAAAAATTAGTATCATAAATAAATAGAAGGTGGGAAAGAGGTGGCAAACTACTATCCCACTTCCACCCTTGAATGAGACCCTACATGACTTGATACTTGACGAATATTCCCAACCCTTCCACCATAATGATAAATAAATAAGGAGATAAAGGATCTCCTTTCCTCAATCCCCTTGAGGCCTCAAACAACTCTGATGTCTCATTATTAAAAATAACAGAGGATGAGGAAGAAGAAACACAACTCATCACCCATCTAATACATTCCTCAAATACAAAAGGAGCAAGAAATTTCTAAAGAAAGGACCATCTGACCCGATCATAGGCTTTGGTCATGTCCAATTTAATGAACATAGTTTTCTCCTTAGAATTTTCCATCGAGTGATAGCTTCTGTAGCAATAAAAACCCCATACAATATTTTTCGGCTAGCAAAAAACCCTCCTTGCTCCTCAGAGATGATTTTGCTCAACCATATCTTCAGCCTCTTAGCAATAATTTTTGTGATGATATTATACACAACATTGCAGAGAGCAATAGGCCTAAACATATCCAAGGAATTTGCTCCCTCTCTTTTGGGTATAAGCACCAAAATGGTAGCATTTAGGGCCCTTAGCATCCGTTTTTTCTTTTGGGATGTATGGACCACCTCCAAAAGATCAAATTTTATTAAATCCTAAAACTCCTGATAAAACTCAATCGAGAATCCATATGGACCTAGGGATTTTCCTTTTTTCATATTGAATACAACATTTTCCAACTCCTCAAGGGAAATTGGACCCATAAAGTGCTCATTCATCTCTCTAGAAACAATCATTGGAATATAGTTTAGAATAATCTTTTCATTCTCATCATCTGATAGGGAGTCCTCCTTGAAGAGAGAGGAAAATACCTCTTAGTCTCTTCTTAAATATCCCTGAAAGAAGAGAGCAGGGCACCCTAAGAATTCACAAGAGAGGTAATCAGGTTACCATTACGGTGAGCCTTAACCGAGTTATAAAAGAATGTTGTGTTCCTATCCCCTTCTTGAAGCTAATCTACTCGAGATTTTTGTTTCCAAAAAATTTCTTCCCTCAGTTCCCATTCAACAAGGTCTTTCGCAGCCTCAAATTCCTCAACAAGAAGCTCATTTGTAAATCCATGATCTCTAATATTCCTTTAAGATTCTTCCATCCTCCTAAGAGTTTCCAGCTTAGCCAAGGAAATTTTCCTAAAATTCAGTCTATTCCATCTCTTCAATTTATGTTTTACAAATTGTAGTCACTTCATAAAGGAATACATAGCGGTGCCATGAGGAGGTTTGCCAATGGTCCACCAGCCTCACATGAAATCATGAATCTTAGTATCATGAAGCCACATAATTTTAAACTTAAACAAGGGATTATTTTTAGCTCTAACTCCAAAGCAGAGAGTTTTATAGTCCAATGATCAAATCCCCTACCCTCTAGAATCACAGAACTAGCACTTCTGTTATTACCCATCTAATAACTAGATATCAAAAACCTTTCCAATATCTCTGAGATGGAAGCTTCCCCACACCTCCTATTGTCCCAAGTAAATATCCCATTATCTGGCTTGATGTCAACCAAGTTTAAGTCCTAGATATGAGCACTAAATACAGAAGAAAAATGCTCGAGAGGGTCCACCCCACCATGTTTCTCCTCTAGACAAGTGACAGAGTTGAAATCTCTAGCCAAAATCCATGGGTATAGGGGAACCAAAATTATCACAAAGAAAATGTGTTTCCATAAATTCACTTTACCATTGTAATCAACAGGAGCATACACATTTGTAAGTAGGATGGTTTCACAAAATTCATTATCATGCCCGACCATTGAAATAGACCATCTGTTGGAAATCCAAGTAAGAGGGGATATCTTAACTAGATCCCATAAACAAGCGATACCACCAACATATCTACATGCACCAATACACTGGCATTGCACCCTTATCCACAACTTGGGAGTAATGTTGAACATACTATCAATAGCCAATTTAGTCTCCTGAATAAACAATACATTCAGAGAATGCACATGAACCAAATCATGAACAACTTTTTGTCTGGGGATGTTGTTCAACCCCATTACATTCCATGAGAGGATAATCATTTTTAGAGGTTATAAAAATGGGATTCCAATGTTCTAACCAAGTATGACTCCACCAAATTCTCCCCCATTAACTTAATTTTATCCTGGTCCTTCTGAACCACCTTCATATTCTTATCCGAAAAAACATTTTTTAATTATTTTCTGTTGCAATCCCAACATCGTAGGAGTTTTGCTATCCAAGGATGACTACATTAGTGCCTGAGTAGGAGAGGGCATAACTAAATCTGTACCACTTTCCAAAATATTTTTCCTTATAGGGCTAGACCCATCCATGTCCCCTATACTCAGATCCAAAGCCCTTTGTTCTTCATTTAAACCCTCTAGATCTGATTCCTTAAGTTCCCCCTTAAGAAGAGGCATCTGATTCGGCCTTGTCATATTTACATCAGGTAGCGACATTTCAGGTATATCCATGCACTGATCAAGATCATATAATATTTCAAAATAGTTGAGTAGAGCATCTAGTTGGCTATCCTTAAGGTCTTTGTTTGCCCTTCATCAACTGTTTCGGGCTTTTACCAGAACAAAACCTTCCTTATCCCGTTCCCCTTTCTTTATCGGGGCTTTTCCTTTATCCAAAATTTGTACAAAATTAGAGGTCCTAGGATTTGAAGCCACAAGAAAGACAAACTTAGGGTATTTTCTTTGCAAGTGGCCATATTCATGATAAATCTAGCAATGAAATGGAAGAGATTCATAGTCATGTTTTTTAACCTGTGTAGTTGATCAAAATTGTATTTTAATAGAATCTAGAATAGGATTATTTATGTCAATTTCAACACAAATACGAGCAAAAGAGATTACATTTCTATCCATTGTTTGTTGTGATGGTCCAAATGGCTTCCCAAGTAGAAGGACAATCTTATGCAAGATATCAGTTCTCCAGAATTCCAACGGGAGCCATGGAAGCCGCACCCATACTGGAACCTGCAACAACCGCTCCTTTGATGGGTTGAAACCCACATGCCAGGGTTTAAGAAAGAGTCCCACTTGGTTATAGAAATAAGGACCCCCTTTAAATGCTTTGTTATGATCTGTAATACAAGAGAAAACCACCATAAAATAGTTGTTCGCACTCAACATCACCTCCACATCGCCTTCAGGATTCCAAGTTTTCCTAACCCAAGCCTCCACAAAGGGGAGAGAAATTCAAATGCCCAAATTTTTTCCAATAAGCGCATGTTTGGTTAGATAATCTACATCTTGTACCACTGATTCTAGTTGAACCACTAGAACTGGTCTGGCTTCACATCGTTCCAAACATCCATTGTTCTTTAACAAACGGTTCCCGACATGCACTGGAAAATCTTGTTCCTTCAAGTAATTTTTAGATGAAAAAACATCACGAGCATGCACTATATGTTCCAGAACAGATGTCATCACGACATTCCTCCAATTTTTTAGACCTCCTCCGGAAGCTGCTACCATCCCCGCAAAACAATTTTTCTTCATCAAAACCTAGAAAAATCCAAAGGGATATTAACATGGGAACAATTTGAGTTTGTGCTTTAGTAGGTAGCCTAGATATTGTTTTTTCTAATTGGTTGTATGGGATTGAAATGGGCCCCACCCATATTACATCATGACCATGTAGCATTATTAAAATAGCTTGACAATTATGTATATATCACCTTGGAAAGATTCAACCCTAGGTCTCCTTTTTAAAGTTATAAAATTTAATTGGTCAAGCTTATTTCGTTTGATTGGCGTAGTTGTTTATGTTCTAAAAATTAACTAGTTTTACAACTAGAGTAGAGCTTGTTTGCTTTAATTGCATGGTGAATTGAGCATGGTGAATTGATTTCAGACATTAAGAATAGAGTTAAAGCATCACAAAGGCATGTGGTTTCATATCAATGGTTTGTGGAGTGCAATATATTTAGTTATTTAATTTTTTTTTATCAAGGTTGATAGAGTGATTCTTATTGGAAGGGACCTGCACCAGTTGGAGTAGTTTAATAAGTTGAATCAAGCAGATATCATAACATGGAATTATTTAATCCTAAATCATTTGCTAGTTTACCATATTTTGGTGAAATATATTTAACTGTAATTAGTTTATATTTTTCTTTCTTTATTACTTTATAGAGAAATGCATTATTTCTATGTTTTCTGAAGTTCAATCATTCAATTCAGCTAAAATCCTACATTTTGTGTGTTTCTTGTATGATATGTTCTACATACCTTGGATAAGAAATCAGGCATTGAGTGGGCCTAATGGTGAAGACTTTGGAACTCCAAAAAGATGATATAAAATTTGAATCCAATGGGGGTAGGTTTCTAGACCATGTTTTGGTGACTAGGTTTTGGTTGGATAAACACATATTAGGTAAGTAGTTGAGAATTTAGTGGTATGAATGGTGAAGACTTTAAAAATCCAAATAGGAGGTCCAAAATTTGAATCTAATGGAGGGTAGGGTTGTACACCATGCTTCAGTAACCATATTTTGGTTGGATAGACACATATTAGGTAAGCAATTGTGCATCGAGTGGGCCTAATGATGAAAACATTAGAATTCCAAATAGGAGGTCAAAAATTCAAATCCAGTGGAGGGTAGGGTTGTACACCATGCTATAATAACTAGAGTTTGGTTGGATAAATACATAATAGGTAAATACATAGTACCATATAGCATGTGGTCTCATTAATGTTAATATCTACTTTAATTCTACTTTTACATGGGTAAGGTATTGTCTATAATTTATTTAATCCATTCTAAAATTTTGTACTTACACATTTATAAATTTCACATGTTGTCCTTTCTATTTTGAAATATTTGTTAACTTACATAAGTTTTATAACCAACTTATCAATGGCCAGTTATAGTGTGTATTTATGTACAAGCAGTTCTCTCTTATATTCTCAATTTAGGAAAATATTATATGGTATTTTGCTTGTTGATAAGGAATTCATTAACATAGAATCTTTTCACAAATTTAAATTGAAAGTTTAATCTTGTATTTTTGTGCCATAGTATATATCTTTGATGTATTATTTTATTGTAATTGGTTTTGTCAAAAATATAACATTCATATAATAGTGAGAAATTTTGGTTTTTGCTTGTATTTCACATTGAACATTTGGTATGATAATAATTGTGATGCTTTTTGCTTGTCTCTCTAAAATAAATTTCAATGTCTTAAAGAAAGAGGAGCTATCCACTTATTTAAAATAGGAATTATTAATATTTCTATTTGTATGGAAGAATTATTTATGCTTTGAATTAACATCTCACACAGGGTTATGCATATGCATGAAATATCGCAAATTGGATCTATTTGAGATTTTCACTATTTTAAATTGGCTAATTTTAGATCCTTTCAGTGGGGTCCATTTGCCCACAATTTAAAAGGTGAAAGTTTTTTGGGGTAAATTTGCCCACCGTTGATAATCATGAAAATAATTTTATTTTAATTCACCTACCTCAAATTACAAATGATTTTGATATTCCCCCCCAAATCGCTTTCAAATTATAAATGATTTTTATTTCCTGCCCAAATCGACTTCAAATTATAAATTATTTTATATTTTCTGCCCAAATCGCCTCATATACTACCCGTATATATACTGTACTAAGTATCGATAAACATACATTGGAAATAATGTAAATCAAAAATATCTCTGAAACAACAAAAAAATGAGGTGTCGATCGACTTACATCTATCGCTTGCAAAGGTGTTGATCAGTTGTAAAAGTGTCGATTGACATTAGCCTATCAGTTGTAGGGGTTGTCGATCAATATTTATCTATAGGTTGTAGAGGTGTCGATCGTAATTTGTTAGTCGGTTAGAGCACCATGTCTATCAGCATTAGTAGGTTGGTTGTAGAGGGGTCGATCGGTAGCAGGTTATTGGTTACAAGGATTGTCGATCGACAATTATCTATTGGTTACAGAAGTACCAATAGGTATTATTCAGTAGGTTGTAGTACTATGTCGATTGATATTAGTCGGTCGGTTGTATGGTTTTCAATCACTATTAGTCTATCGATTGCAAGGACTATCTATCGGTTGTAGAGTTGTCGATCGATATTAGTTAGTCGATTTCAAGATTGTATCGATTTGCATTTATCTATCGGTTGCAAAGATGTCAATCAGGTTGTATATGTGAAAATCATCATAAGTCTATTGATTGTAGAGCCATGTCAATCAATATTTATATATCTGTTGTAGAGGTGTCATAAGCCTATTGGTTGCAGTGTTTGCCAATCGATTCAAGTCGATCAGTTGTAGAGTAGTGTATATAGTCATAAGTTGATCGGTTGTAGAGCATTGTCTATTAGCATAAGGTTTTAGAGATGCAGTAATCAACCTATTCGATTGGTTTGTGAGAGAAGAATATCGATAAAAGCCAATCGGTTGTAGAGGATTTATGACTAAAAAATTGGTAGGGTATTCTTCTTCCATTGTTCTTTTTTTCAAATCTTTTTTTCTTCATTTTCATAGGAACTGTAGGTCAACTATACGTAACTTTGGTAGACAACTATCAATATCATCTGGATATATTTTAATAGCATTTATCTTGCCAAATATCCATGGCATCTGATGACACGTGCCACTAGGTACTGTACACATGATCGTCATTCTTGCAACCCATCGAAAATGTTGTAATCGATCGACTTTATAGGAACCATTCGACTTTACTATAATAGACATATATTCTTGCATTCGATCGACATGCATACAATCATCATACTTTAAACCGATCAACATGTCTACAATCAATCGACAAGGGGTATGTCTACAATCGATCAGTATGGATACAAACAATCGACATGTCTGCAACTGATCGACATGTCTACAATCGATCAACATGGATGCAACTAATCAGCATGGTTGCAACCGATTAGTATTTCTATAACTGATCGACATATCTATAACCGATTGGTATAGCTATAGCTAATTGGCATAGCTATAGCTGATAGGCATAGCTACAGTCGATCGACATCACTGCAACTGATCGTCATTGCTGTAATATATCAATATCTATGCAACTAATCAAAAATTGGCATGTCTGCAACTGATCGATATATCTGTAGCTTGTTGGCATGTCCACAACTGATCGATATATCTGCAACTGATCATCATCACTGCAATTGATCGGCATGTCTGCAATCGATCGATATCTTTGCAACTAATCATCAAGTTTATAGTCGATTGACATGCCTGTAACCAATTGAATTTTATGTCTTATGCCAGTCATCATAAATCATAAAGGTTAAAAGCCTTTCTTATCAGCCTAAATCCTTTATGTTTGTCGTACATTTTTAGAGTTTGTAACCCTATATTCAAGGCCCCAAACACAAAAAAAATCACCATGGTTTAAAAAATTTTGGAGATTTTTTTTTGAAATTTTCCACGGTTTGAAATTTTTTGGAAACAAATCTTTGCAATTCGCCATGTATACTTCTACATATTTCATCGAGATTCCAAGACAATTTGCCTTCATTTTATAAATATATTTTAGGAGGGACCCCTTATTCATAACCCTGATCTCACATCAATGATTACAAAAGAGACTACCTTTTATCCATTTACTTCTTCCTTATTGGTCTATCTACATAACTATTATTTTATTTTCATTTAAGCTTGCATTGAACTGAGTGTTTGTGCAGTTGATTTTTGTTTATTAATTGTTCATTAGTTGATTTTGCTTTATTTGTAGATTTGACACCATGTTTTTTCCCAAGTTTTTTCTTTGAATGATTCCTAATCATCCAAAAAATGGGCTTGATGAGTCTATGTTTGAGTCTAAATGGGATATTTTATAATCATGGTTTGTTAATGCTTCAATATTTCTAGCCAATTATTTTTTTCTTTTATTCACCATTATCTAATGTTCCTATTTGTTGGAAGACATAGTTTTTGAATAAGTTGGGTGTTGTTGGTTAATTCAATATTGTCATGGTGTTATGATATATATATTTTTTGTGTCTACTTCCTAAATTCTAAATTGTGTGCCACATTCATTGTGCAAAACTATATTATTTAGGGAGCCAAAGTATTTTTCTACTAGTTATGACGTATCCACAATTACTTGTGCAAGTACATGGCCAGAGAAGAAATTTTAGAAAGGGTCATGATGGAAAGGGATAATAAGATTATTGTTTTTTGATTTTTGGATGACGGATAAGGTATTTTTTAAAGAATGGAATATCAAAAGGTTGATATATTTTTGGGGTTTGTGACATCCACCACAGAATGGTGTGAGAAGAAATATGTTGTTTCATCATACTTTGCTGAATTTTACAACACATTATCCAACATTTAGGCATTTTTTTGGCTTTTATTGGCCTTATTAACTCTATAAGGTAAAGGTTAAAAAAAAAGTTAGTGTTCTCAATCTATCCAATATGGCACTCGCCATTGTATGTGTAAGTATTTTTCAAACAAGTGCATTATATGGAATAACTCTGTGTATTCAATTGTTTATGCTTGCTTCCTGAAGTTATTGCCTTAAATGTTAATACTGTGCATTTAACCAGCTGGATAATTTTGCATGCTCATGTTAGATTACTATAATATACCATATTATATTAATCTTTCTATCATCTTAGATGTTCAACTTCTTTTAACTTTTGAATTTCTCTTTTCTACTTATAGAGAAATTGTAGAACAGAGGTTTCAATAATCCTGTGTTTTCCATGGAATTTGTGAATGATGATGGAGACAACACTTGTCTACTCTGTATGGAGGAAATGTACCTGACTGATCAGCAATTGAAGCCTTGCAAGTGTGGTTATGAGGTTAGCATATTTATTTTTATGGGAAATATCACTAGTATTATTGTGTAAAATGAGCCTATTCTGTTCCACATCTAGGTATTTTTAGTAGAAATTTTAGCTTATCCTATGGCTAGAATTAATATATTTATGTTACTGAATTAAAAGAAAAAAGTGCTTGTCAATCCATTTGTTGGACATTGTTTATGAAAAACCATGCTTACAATACCCTTTTGAATATATTTATAACTTGTTTTTGTGGTTACATTCTTGGTCATTTATTTTTATGTAAATTAATTGTTGAATCAAAATTGCACTCTATCTGGAAGATATGTGTCTGGTGTTGGCATCATGTTATGGAAGTGGTTGAGAAGGATAGCACTGAAGGTTGTTGTCCTACTTACCAAACATTAGATGACAAGGAAAACATAGTTGGCATGATCATCAATTGTGAAAGGTGTTATATATTCCTTTGAACGATGTGCATCAAATTTGTTACAAGTGATCAATTTAGCTAATAGTGTTTTATTTGTGTATAGGATGGAAGTAGAATGTAGATATCGAATACAACAACAAAAACCATGTATATCTTTATTGCTAAATATTTTTAAGTTATATTGGACTAGGCTGATGGATGCTTCTTTTGATAAGAGGTACAAGTCATAAAAGTCAAAAATAAATGCATCTTAATTGCACAAATATCTTAGTGATATCTGAGTCATTCAATGGAACCTTGTTTACATTATTGGAATACCTTCACATTTAGCTTATGAAGAGGTATATTGTTGGGTTTGCATTTTTAAAAGGATTGAATTTTTGAGAGTAGCACGCAGCATATAGTCTTTGAGTTACTTTTCATGCTTTGAATGCACACATAACTAAGCATAGTCACAATGAGTTTGAGACTATACCTATTAGTTTTTATAAATAGATTAACCATTTTAGTGTTGATTATATTACATTTTGTTTATGGTGAGTTTATTCTTGGGCTATTTTTCTAGATTTTGAGCATATATATGCATTTCCATATTGGCTCCATATTATTATTATTTGAACAACTTCGATTTTGTCAGTATGTTATATAATTTTTACATTGATATTAGAAAACATTTAACTGAATATAATGGTTCTTTGTAGACACTTTAATTTTAAGAGTCCTTTGGGCAATATGGGAAGGTCCTGAAGGTGTCGATTTCTCGTTCTAATGCTAGTAATAAATATTTTAATAGTAATACAATGTGTGTAAATGAAATCATTTTGTGGTAGATTGCATTCTATGTTCTATTTTTGTTGCTTTGATAATGGTTATAATAAACATTCAGGTAGTGATTCACCTTGAGTATGTAAGTAAAAATTGCACTATCATTATGTGAGTGAGATTAATGTCCCACTTGTTGGTTTGAAATTCTTAAGCATTTTATTTGCAATACTCATGATTATTATTATTTTTATTATGTTACTAAAAACTTTGCAACATTCTACTCTAAATTGTACATCCCTGAATAAAACTAATGAAGAAGTCTTGTACAAGTTCTTTTGGCATGCATCAAATTCAATTGGGATAACCTAGAATAATTTTTATTTATTTACTTTTCTTTTTCTATTTTTAGTTGATGTCTGTTTTTTTTTTCCATTATTTATTATGAGATATATTACCTACAGAAAAGAGGAAGAATCTATTCATTGTATTTAGGCCATAAATGGTTATGTATTATATGGTAGACCATTACGGTTAGTCTTTTCATACTTCAAGCTTTGCACATGTGATTCAAATTATTTTTTTATAAAATTCAGTATCTATTTGATCTCTAATTATATTTTATTTCAATGTCACACATCTGCAGAGCATGTTTTGGCACAACAAATTATTGCCATGCATGGTTGAAAAATATGGTAAGAGAGGTTGTTATCATGTTAGTGTGAATAGTATACATGTCTTGGATGGTGTTCATGATGTAGATAGCTCATATCCTGGTCTATTTTGTTATGAATTTCCATGTTCATGGTGCTTGTTTTTTGGAGTATATTCATTTACTTAGGACTTTTTTTGACATTCATTAAAATTATTTATTTATTTTATTTCTTATGATAATTATTACTTTTTGCTATGGTTATCTTTTGCTTTCAACTTTTAGCCTTGCAACAATCTATATTGCTTGTATCTCCATGACATAGGTACTCAAGAAGATAGTTTCACAAAAGAGGAGATGGTTTCTACATGTGCAAGGTATGTTGAAATAGTGTTCCAGCTTGTTTCTCTATAGTCTGATCTTTTTGAATTAGTTATCTTTAAATCCTTTATTCATTGGATTAGTTAATAATGCTAAAAAAAACAATTATGGTAAGGTTATATATTAAGGTTTTAAAATTTTGATTCCTTATTACTATGATATGATTTGCAACATATTTTTATCCTATGCAAATTATAAAACTACAAATGTTTTTAGAATTTTGTATTTACCCCCTTTTTGTTGCTATCATGTTTTTGTTATCATAGTGCTATGGAATGTGATGTTTCAAAATATGTGTCTATTGTAAAATTATATTTTGATATGGATAATTTTGGGCTTGGGATTTTATGTTGAATTTCAACCATGTTCTTTTATCATATATTTATATTTATAGTGTCATTTAAGTATATTAAGGGTTCTAGGTTGAAATTTTGTTTGTGTTTCTATAAAAAATTAAAATTCCATAGTTCCATGGTCCTACAAATACTTCTTAATGTCATGGAGGAAGTTATTTACCTCCTCTAGAACTAGAGATGTCTAGCACAAACTCAAATTCCTCAAGTAAACTATTTATAAAAATGGCTTTCTTAGTTTTTAGATTACTTGTATTTTATTTCCCACCATTGATTCACCTTAAAAATTTTATAAGTTCTCTAGATATTATACAAAATGGATCATTGTAGGTAATCTAATAAGGCCTCTGAATAGGTCCGAGGTGTAGACCAATTGGTTCATCCAAACCCCATAATGGGGGAGGAGGTCCAAGGTTCAAATCTCGAGCCTCGTCGAACTGAACGCTTGTCCCTTTCCTAGTGCTTTCAATGGTGTAAAAGGTTTAAAATGATTGTGGCATGGTGGTTATAGGGGCGAACTGCACGAAGATCTGTGTGGCAGCTTTCGGGGTGGACAACGCATAAAACTGTGGTGGCCATAAAAGATGGACAACTTGCTCAGATTCTTTGCGGCGATCGATTCCACCATGTAAATACAACAAAAATAAAAAAAATAATGCCTTTGAATGGCTTTGTAACTAGTGAGAAGCTTAGTTCTTGAAATTAGGAAAAAAAACAAATTGCAGTGTATAATAATTATATTTGGGTTGTGTGTAGGTGAAATGCAAGGAAAGTGAGTAGTTAAGAAATTTAAGCATATTAACATAAGGAATTCAATGGAAGCCATGGAATACGTGTACCCATGGAAACATTGGATATAATATAGAAGAGGTAATGATAATAATTTTTTACTATGAGGGTCTGTGGCCTACTTGATTTTTACAAATCAATATTTACCCTCAATAGTGTCAATTGCTGAAATTCATTTTTCACCTATATATTATTTAGTTCCACTAGAAATTGTATTAGGTTGCGTCCATACATCGACATCACTAACACCTCTATTTTTATAGATGTTTACAATCTTTTGCAGTAATAATCATCAAGTGTAATTTTAATTCATTTAAAAAATGGATGTCTTCAAAGGCTGGAAAGCATGACCTTTTGTTGTTGGTGTTGTGATTTGTCATGAGAGATTCACTTGAATCTTCAATAAGGGAATCATAAAAATTTGACAGAGTATTGGCTTGTGCCTTTCTCATCATTACTATGTTCTATGTTGGTTTTGTTCAGATAGGATATCTTGCAAATGGCAATGAAACTCAAGATGTAGTTACACTCAATATTCAAAATGATTGACCTATAATTTTGTGAAGGTGGCCATTTATATGATTATTTTATTCATGTATATTGTTATTATGCATACTATTTATTTTATTTTTAAGATGAAATTGATGCAAAAAACTGGTTTTAAAATTTTTCTCATAGAGGTCCGAGGTGTAGACCAATTGGTTCATCCAAACCCCATAAGGGGGGTGGAGGTCCAAGGTTCAAATATTGGACCTTGCCGGACTGAATGCTTTTCCCTTTCCTGGTGCTTTCAGCAACGTAAAATTTTAAAAATAATTGTGGCATGGCGGTTATAGGGGCCGACTGCGTGAAGATATGTGTGGTGTCTTCCAGGGCGGACAACGTAGAATATTGTGGAAGCCATAAAAATTGGATCACCTTCCAAAATTTGTGGCACCTACCAATTCCACCATGTTAATAAAAAAAAAAATATTCTTCTCATAGCATTACATTTAATATGGTTAGATTTCACATTTCTTGGTCTTTTGTATAAACTTGTTTGTTAGATGAAGCTAATCGAATCAAACTCATACTTCTTAGATAAACCATTTCCTATGGAGTGTAGCCATATAGGGAATTGATAGAGGATACAAGGGCCTTGTAAAATGTGGTGGAAATGACAAATAATGTTACCCATATCCATCATTTGAAATAGATTGTATTGTTCCATGCAATTTCTCTATAGAGTAATTTGATTGTTTTGCATTAGATTTTTCATTACGATTTGCAGGTGTAGTGGGCATGGAAGTGAACAAGGATAAAATTAAGAAAACAAATGGAGAGAGGGAATATGTGCATGACCAGTCGCCCATAGATCAAGTGGCACTAATAATACCAAAAATCTATGATCTAATGAAGCCCATCATAATATTTTGGACATGGGTGCTTAGATTTCTCTCTTGCATACTTTTGTATTTCGCTAACCAATTATTTTACTACTAAGATAACCCTCTCACTATGATCATTTTGTCTAGTTAGATTGTGGTTTTATCCATAGATCAGTTTAAAAGTAAGAAGAAGAGGGTGGTTTAAAAACACCCTTTTAGATCTAAGAGGGCACTTTTAAACTACCGTATTAGGTCTAATAGGGTTTTTATATTAGAACTAAGAGGGTGGTTTTATCATTCATCATATGATGTGAAATTTTTATGATACCCACATAGATGGTGGTTGAATAACCACCCTTAAAGGTCTTTAAGGGTGGTTAAAAAATACCCTTAAATACCCTTTTTGGTGTAGTGAAAACATAATCAAAATAATAAATCATAAAATTAAAATGGTAATAATTCACTTTCTCTTTGCTTCTTCCTTTTCTAATTCATCTCCACTCTCTATCTTTTACTTTTTGTTAATTTATCTCTTTTTTCTTTCCATCATTCTTCTTCTACAATTTTGTGCCCCCTCCTTTCAAGATGCAAAATCTTGAGTTCACACCCATATTTTGAGATACAAATTTACTAGTGTTAGTTAGTCATGAATTGATTTTATCACTAGCACTCGATTGAATTCGTGGTCAACCCCATGAATTCACTTTGGAATTCACATGGTGATTCTTCTAAAAATAAAAATAAAATTAAAAATTTAAGTATAAATATAATTTAACCTAGTCTAGAAGGTAATTTTAGAGGCATACCCATCCTCAGTCTCCTACTGTGCTAGGTTTTCCCCTCGTAATGACTACATGGTGCATCAAAAGTATCATTATCTACTTTTCCTCTAGATCCCTCCATTCCTCCTTAAACGATGAAAATGAATTGATTTTCACTCTTCCCTCTTTTTTTTTTTTGAAAATTTTGAAAAAACTTGTATTAAAAGATAGATCAATTACAATTTGGGAAGAGACACTTCCCAACCAAAATTAGAGAGATCACAAGCTTACAATAGTAAAAGAAGATTTGCAATGGAGCCAAATCTCTTGAACCAATATCTAGCTAACAGGGGGATCGTTTTGGTCTGTTGATGCAACTTGTCATGAAATTGCGACACTCTTACCTTCTTCACCTTTGGCCACGAAAATGCAACATGTCGTGATATTGCGACACTTTTCTCCTCTGGCCGTGAAAATGCAACATGTCGTGATATCGCGACACTTTTCTCCTTTGGACACGAAAATGCAACATGTCACGAAATCATGACACTTTTCTCATCTTGCCGCAAAAATGCAACATGTCGCGATATCGTGACACTTTTCTCATTTGGCCGCGAAAATGCAACATGTCATGAAATCGTGACATTTTTCTCCTTTTGCTGCGAAAATGCAACGTGTCATGATATCGTGACACTTTTCCTCTTCTGGCCGTGACATTGCATACTGTCACGATATCGCAACACTTTTCTCCTTTGGCCGCAAAAATGCAACATGTCGTGATATCACGACACTTTTTCTCCTTTGGCCGAGACGAAAAAACATGTCGTGATATCACGACACTTTTTCTCCTTTGGCTACGACGATGAAACATGTCACAAAATCACCACACCTTTTCCCTTTTGACCACGACAAAGCAACATGTCACGAAATCGTGACATTTTCTCCTTTGGCCGCGACGAAGCAACATGTCGCGATATCATGACACTTTTTCTCCTTTGGTCCCGATGATGAAACATGTCATGATATCGTGACACTTTTCTCTCTTGGCCGTGATGATGAAACATGTCACGATATCGTGAAACTTTTTTCCTTTGGCCGCGACGATGCAACATGTCGCGATAACATGACACTTTTCTCCTTTGGCCGCAACATCGCGACACTTTTTCTCCTTTGGCCATGACGATGCAACATGTCATGATATCATGACACTATTTTGCCTTTGGCCATGATGATGCAACATGTCACGATATCATGACACCTTTCCTCCCTTGGTCGTGACGATGCAACATGTCATGATATCGTGACATCATTCCTCCATTGACCGTGATGAAGCAACATGTCACGATATCATGACACCTTTCCTCCCTTGGCCACGATGAAGCAACATCTCATGAAATTGCGACACCTTTCCACCCTTGGCCGTAATGAAGCAACATGTCATGAAATCGTGACACATTTCCTCCCTTGGCCGCGACGAAGCAACATGTCACGAAACGTGACACCTTTCCTCCCTTGACCATGACAAAGCAACATGTCATGAAATCGTGACACCTTTCCACCCTTGGCCACGATGAAGCAACATGTCATGAAATCATGACATTTTCCACCCTTGGCCACGACGAAGCAACATGTCGTGAAATCATGACACCTTTCCACCCTTGGCTGCGATGAAGCAACATGTCGTGAAATTGCGACACCTTTCCTCCCTTGGCCGCGACGAAGCAACATGTAACGAAATTGTGACACCTTTCCTCCCTTGGTCATGATGAAGCAACATGTCACAAAATAATGACACCTTTCCTACCTTGGCCACGATGAAGCAACATGTCATGAAATCATGACCCCTTTCCACCCTTGGCCGCGATGAAGCAACATGTCACGAAATCATGACACCTTTCCTCCCTTGGCCGCGATGGAGCAACATGTCACGATATCGTGAAACCTTCCCTCCCTTAGCTTTTTATTTGATCATTAGCTCAAGGACCTTTCAAGGTCCTGTATAATCGCCTCATCCTCAATAGCCATGTCACTATGCAACTGAACCCCTATCTCCTTCTCAGCACCCATCTTAGCCAGGAAGTTGATCGCTTTGTTTAAATATCTACTCACATAAATAGGAATCACATCATCTAATTCCCTTCATAATTCCTTGATTTGAGTGACAAGAATCCTCAACCTCCATGCTTTCAAGGCAAAGTTCCTCATGCAGTCTAGAGCTCCAACCAATATTTGAGAATTTGATTCAATAATTATCCTCCTGTGGCCCTGTTTAACTACCCAAATAGAAGTAGATTTAATAGTTATGGATTCTCCTTCATTATTTGTGGCTCTTCCCAAGCATTGCAGTTCCCAATAGAGCACTGTTCCAACATGATTCCGACAAACCACTCCAATTTTGAAACTACCCGGATTGCCTTTTGCAGCTCCATTAGTATTAATTTTAATCCAACCTTATGAGGGTGGTTTCCAAATAGCTCTATCTTGTCCCTCTTGCACTTCAACTCCCTCTTACATTGGTCCAGTAACAACCTGAGTTTCCTCTTTAGCATAGACGGCCACCATTTCTATGACTTTTCTCCAGATGACCTTCCAAACTCCATCTAATGAGGAAAAAGTTTCTCTAAAAATTCTAGCATTTCTCTCCAACCATACTTTCCACCAAATGAATTTTAATCCAAGCTCCCAACCAATACGAAGAGCTTTAGATTTAAATCTATCCCTCTTCCATATTTCCCAGATATTAGTCCGATTCAAGTCGCCATTAACTTGAATTTTATAATATAAAAGCCATCTCTTCCAAATATGGCACGTGAAAGGACACTCAAACATCAAGTGATCAACTGTTTCCTTGCTCTTGTAGCATAATACACATTGATATGGGCCGATGATTCCTCTACATCTGAGATTATCAAAAGTGAGAATTCCGTTGTGCATGAACTGCCAGGCAAAAAAGTTTACTTTCGGCCAGCCCTTGGAGTGCCAAATCTTTCTCCAATCCTCAACCTAATATGAATGGGGGAGAGGCTCTGGAAGGATCTTGTCATATCTGTCCTTCACAGTGTAGAAACCAAGGCTCCCATAGCCCCAAGCTAATTCATCCTCCTCGTCTCTACCTGTGAGAAATCTTTTTGTCAAGATTTTAGTCATGATGGGTGCCAAATCCGGAGGGATTGAAATTGGCCACTCATCCAACTTCTTAAACTGCTTAAAATTATACTCCCCTAGCTGACTAGTGGTGAAATAACTTTCAATTTGGACCCATCCCTTGGTTTCTATGGCTGATTTTATTGGTTGCAATTCAAGAAATTCAATAATGATAGGTGGGTATTGATCCCATGAATCTGTCCAAAATCGTGCCTTCTCCCCTCTCCCCAATTTCCAAAATAATCGATCTTTTACTACCTGAGATCCTAACTTGAGAGCCTACCACACTAGGGATCCAGTACCATCCAAATGGAAATGGGCCACCTCATTGGGGATAACATGTCCCAAATATTTACTAGTTAGGATTCTACTGAATAAGGAGGTTGGCTGGGAAATCCACCTCCAGTAAAGCTTTCTAGCCAAATATTTATTATTTATCTTGGACCTTCTCAGTCCCAACCCTCCTTTTGCCTTGGGCTGGGTAACTTTATCCCAACCAACTAAGGCCCATTTATTATCTCCTTTTAATCCTTCCCATAATAATTTTCTAGCCATCTTGTCCAACTCTTTCCAGATAGTATGTGGGGCAGCCAGGATATAGAATTTATAAATTGGCATGGCCTGAATGACTGACTATAAAAAAAGTTAATCTACCCCCATAGCTTAACCATTTGTGAGACCAATGATTTGTTCTATCCTTGATACAATCCAAAAGATTCCTCTAGATATCTATTTTTAGTTTTTTAAAATGCAAAGGGACCCCCAAGTAAACCACTAGGAAAGAAGTCCTTGTGAATCCCAAGATCTCTAGAACTCTGTCCTGAAGCCTTTGATCCATATTGAGAAATACCACTTTGTATTTTTTATCATTGATGACTTGGTTTGAAGCCCTAAGGTAGACATTAAGAGTATCTCTGATCATTCTTGCTTCCCTAAAGCTGGCCACTCCCACCAATCCTATATCATCCACAAAATGTAGGTGAGTCAAAACTTCCTCACCTACCTTGATACCTGTTAGCAAACCTTGTTGTCTTCTCCTCAAGAAAATTCTACCTAATCCTTCAGCCAAAATGAGGAAAATATAGGGAGAGCAAGGATCCCCTTGACGAAGGCCTCGAGAGGCTCCAAAAGGTTGCGAGGGAAGAACCTTGATTAACACTGAGTAATTCAGGGTAGAAACACAACTCATGACCCATTCTTTCCAATCCTGAGAGAAACCAAAGGCTGCCATCATCTTTGACAAGAAACTCCACTCCACCCTATCATAAGCCTTTGACATATCTAATTTTATGAACATTCCTTTATTACCAGATGTTTGCATTGTATGGATTGCCTCCTAGGCAAGAACCACCCCATCCAAGATCTACCTATCCTCTACAAAACCCCCTTGGTCTGAGGAGATAATGTTATGTAAAAGAGGTTTTAGTCGCTCAACCATTATCTTTATGATTATTTTATATATCACATTGCATAAGGTAATAGGTCTATAATCTAAAATATGTACCCCCTCCTCCCCTTTTGGAATTAAAGTAATGAAGGTATGATTTAATGCTCTAAGCATTCTTTTATTACCTCTGGACTCCTCTATAACAGCCAATACATCCTCCTCCAAGATATCCCAAAATGCCTAAAAAAACTCAATTGGAAAGCCATCTAGACCTAGAGTTTTTCTGATGCTCATTCCAAAGACCACATTCTTTAGTTCCTCTCTATCAATGGGTTTAAGAAGGGTCTGATTTTCTTCTTTAGAGATAACGGAAGGTATGACATCAATAACGTCGTTTTGAGCCTCTTCATCTTGCACCATACTTTCCTTAAATAGTTTAGAAAAATAATCCATTGAATGGGAATGCATACCAGGAAGTGTATCAAAGGAGTGTCCATTCTCATCTTGCATAGCTTCCATGTTATTCATCTGTCTCTTAGCACAGACAGTCCAATGGAAAAATTTGGTATTTCTATCGCCTTCTAATAACCAAGTGGTTCTTGCTCTATGTTTCCAGTAGGTCTCCTCTTGGTTGTCAATGTCCTCAACTGCCTTATGCAAGGCATCATCCTCGGCTTTGAGCTGCTCTATAATTATTCATTCCCTAAAGTTTTTTTGAACATCATCCCATCTGGCCACCAAAGGAGCTCTTTGGACTTGGAAGTCTGTCTTGTTAGCTCGCCTCCAATGTTTCAGTTGAGCTTTGACATAATGAAGTTGTTTGTGGAATCTAAACATTGTTGTCCCATATGCTGGATGACCTTCTTCCCACCACTATGGAATTTTATTTCAAAGTTCCTCTTTTTGTAACCAAAAATTCTCAAATTTAAAAGGTTTGTGATGCTGCCCTGTCTTAATCCCTCCTTCCAACAAAATGGGAGAGTGATCTGAAACTAGACCCTCCAAAATCTGAAATTTTGTATTCCATTTTACAAATGCCTCCTCTGAAACCAAAAAATGGTCTAGCTTTACCTTCCTGCTATGTGGCTCCCTCCTCTTGTTAGTCCAAGTATAGTTGGTTCTAGGGTATTTAATATCCACTAAGTGAAAATCCTGGACTTGGGCAATCATAAGTCGATCCCCTGGGTCCAAAATTGGGGTTCCCCCTTCCTAATCTCTAGAAGATAATTTAGCATTAAAATTCCCAACAATAATCCAGTCTAAATCTTCCCTTGAGATTCTCATGTTATGCACAACTTTCCATTGAAGCCTCTAACCATCAAGGTTTTGAGCCCCATAAAAATTTGTGATTAAAACATGTTCAACTGTGACATTATTCCTAAAATGTGATGTGAGATCACCTCTCCAAGCTATATGTTCTATATGTTCTATTCAACCCCCTTACATTCCATGAGAGGATAATCATTTTTGGGGGTTATAAAAATGAGAGTCCAATGTTCTCACCAAGTCTAACTCCACAAAAGTATCCCCCATTAACTTAATTTTATCCCGGTCCTTATTCCGAACCACCTTCATATTATTATACGAAAAACTTTTTTTAATTATTTTTTGCTGCAATCCCAACACCGTAGGAGTTTTGTAGTCCAAGGATGATTGCATCAGTGCCTGAGTAGGAGAGGGCATAACTAAATTTGTACCACTTTCCAAAATAGTTTCCCTTATATGGATTGACCCAACCATGTCCCCTATACTCAGATCCAAATCCCTTTGATCTTCATTTAAACTTCTTCATTTAAACCCCTTAGATATGATTCCTTAAGTTCCTCCTCAAGAAGAGACATCTGATTCGGCCTTGTTATATTTGCATCAGGTAGTGACATTTTAGGTATCTCCATGCACTAATCAATATCATATAATATTTCAAAATGGTTGAGTAGAGCATATGGATGGCTATCCTTAAGGTCTTTGTTTGCCCTTTGTCCTCTCTTTCGGGATTTTATAAAAACAAAACCTTCCTTATCCCGTTCCACTTCCTTTATCGGGGCTTTTCATTTATCCAAATTTTGTCCAAACCAAGAGGGCCTAGGATTTTAAGCCACAGGCAAGACAAAATTAGGGCATTTTCTTTGCAAGTGACCATATTCATGGTAAATCTAGCAACGAAATGGAAGAGCTTCATGGTCAAGTTTTTTAATCCATGTAGTTGATCCAAATTGTATTTCAATAGAATATGAAATATGATTATTTAAGTCAATTTCAACACAAATACGAGCAACAGAGATTACCTTTTTATCCATTGTCTGTTGTGACGGTCCAACCAGCTTCCCAAGTAGAAGGGCAATCTTATGCAAGATATTAGTCCTCCAGAATTCCAACAGAAGCCATGGAAGCCACACCCATACTGGAACCCGCGATGACCACTCCTCTGATGGGTTGAAACCCACATGCTAGGGTTTAAGAAAGAGTCCCACTTGGTTATAGAAATAAGGACCCCCTTCAAATTCTTTGTTACGATCTACAATACAAGAGAAAACCACCATAAAATAGTTGTTCGCACTTAGCATCACCTCCACATTGCCTTTAGGATTCCAAGTCTTCCTAACCCAAGCCTCCACAAAGGGGAGAGAAATTCGGATGCCCACAAATTTTCCAATAAGGGTATGTTTAGTTAGATACTACATCTCTATCACAATCTATTCTAGTTGAACCACTAGAACTGGCCTGGCTTCACATCATTCCAAACATCCATTGTTATTTAAGAAGCGGTTCCTGACATGCATTGGAAAATCCTATTCCTTCCAGTTATTTTTAGATGAAAAAATATCATGAGCATGCAATCTCTGTGCCGGACCCGATGCCATCACGACATTCCTCCAATTTTTTAGACATCCTTTGGAAGTTGCTACCATCCCTGCAGAGCAATTTTTCTTCATCAAACCCTAGTAGAGTAGTTTTTCTCAATCAAACCCTAGCAGAGCTCTGGAGATAGTTTTTTTATTATTAAATAAAATTAAATATTGAAATTGTTTTTTATAACTTTTATTTCATTTTATTATTATTTATTCCATTTTAAATGGACCATGAATCTTTTAAAATTGATATTACCTTTATCAAACTAATACACGTCAACTCATATCAAACATTGAATGAGATATATGGAATGAGATATATTGTGATCAACCAAGAAAATTTGTAAGCGTTGCCAGAAACACAATTAGAAAATAATGTTGGGCATACAGATACAACAACTCATTTTGACTATACTTATGATGTATTTTATGATCAACGAGGAGCTCAAAACGTGACACCAGCTCTGAGTTAGGTAAGCTTATCGAACATCGTTAGGTTTTGGTCAATTCACTAACTAAAAAAATCTTTGTTAATTCTCATCTCACTGTCTAGTCTTCATGATCATATCACATTGCCCATCTCTTATATAGGAAGCTCCCACTTATCCTTACCCATCAATATCTCACCACTATAGGTCTCATTGGCTAGCCACCTTGTGTATTATGTCTTAAGTGAAGTATAGATATCCTACACATAGTTACCACTACCTTAACACACAAGTGCTATGGCTACAAGAGCACGAGACACTTATTAGAACTAGCTTATGTGTTCCTTCGTACTCTTTTGGTAGTAAGTCCATAGTGAGGAGTGCATCTTCCTTGGTGTCACTAAGTGATGACATTATTTAGGTGCATGATATTTGATTAGCAATGGCTCTAGAGCCACCTCTTGATAGTGCATGATGAGTTCCTTGGTGGTCAATAAGAGTGTAGATATGCAACACATCCATAGCCACTTTGTTTGCATAGAAGTTTCAAACAATACATCAAAAATAAATTTTACTTTGTTAAAGATATAAAAAATAGAAATGACATTTTGAATAAATACAACATAATTTATAGATTTCTTAATTATGAATAAAATGTTAATCCTAAATATGTACCAAATCACATACATAGTCAAGAAAATGTTTGGAATATCCTTAAGCAATACATACTACCAAGTGAACCAACTACGAAGTGAGGGCTCAAATAAGGATTGAATCCATCTCCAAGCATCTTGAGCTCAAGAACAAAACAAGAAAATATGCTTAAAATATTGGAATTTCTTATATAGGGGATCTTAATATTTGTTACCCCAACATGCCTAAGCTTAGTGTCCATGGTATGCCCTAGGTAAATAATACACTATGCAAAAGTTCTTTACTTGTGGTCTAAGAAACTAGCCTAGAAAGTAGATAACCTTTGAGCCTATATGAAGGGCAAATAAGTTATGTCTCATATTTTATTAAACATACTAACCATATTTCAATGAGGCGAGACCTAAGAGTAATCAAGTTATTCTTAATAATTAAGCACATCAGTAATGACAACCCATTTATAATATTTCCACTAAGGTTTTTGATATCATAGAACTATTTTTTATAACATGTCAAAGGGTATGTTCTTTTGGATTTTGTGGAGAGTTTTTGTACCCCAATTTAGAAATATTAGAAAGTTGTCAAATCATGGGTTCAACATACTTAATGATATTCTTAGTATGAAATGTATTAATATATTATGATTTTATAAAATAAAAATATATATATTTTATTAGCATATGTTTAAAAAATATGTTAGCAAATGGACAAGATTTGATAATCACACTCGTAATATACTAGTCAATAAAATATTCTCAAACAACATGCTAGGATAGAACTCATACATAGATTCATGTCATTGTTTAAATAACAAAGACACGCAATGTATTCAAATGGGTAAAAATATGTTATAGTAGAATATTATTGTTGTAAGCAAAAAGAAGACAACACCAAGAAAATCATAGAAAAACAAGCAAGTACAATAAATGAATTGATTTTATATTGAATACAATGGAGCCTTAGTCTCCTTTTACAATCATTTGGTCTCGAGTGTGCAAGGATCTGTTTACACTAATTTGATTGCTTTCTTATATTACAATAGGAAAAAGAGGGGCAATCCCCTTTTGTGATTCAAATGGATGTGAGTGTCTCCAATCTTCTCTGCTACAACCATATTGGTGGATGGGCTTTAGTTATCCTGGTGGACCATTCTTATTGTAACAACTTTCCATAACCTATTTTTACAGACATAAGCTCACAAACAAAGGGGATTATTAGAACCTGTTGATATTGAAGAAGCACAAAAAAAAGCACTCCTTGAGTGTTCTTTATTGAAATGTAAAAGCAGATTACAACAAGCATTCAAAGGGAAATGTGCATAAATATGTAAATGTCTAATCTATTGCAAAACATGGATTGTATGATATAAAAGGGGGGTTTATCCTTGTATTTTATTAATCCATAGTATTCAAAAATATTACAATACATCCCCTTGAGGGCTTCATAATTTGATACATCTCAATTTACAATTTTCCAAAGGGATCAAATCCCTCCATGAGCTTAATGGTGTGTTCCAGTGTTCTTATCGCAACCCACAATCAAGAGCTAGTATTGGGCCTATCCTGATGTGCCTCTTAGATCCTCCCTCATGTATAGAATACCTGCACCTACACACAAGATATTGAAAAATATTAAAAATATATGTGTTTATTGATTTATAACTAAGAAAACATAGAAAGCATGCATCTAGAAATACCAAAACTTATTTGTAATAAATCAAAACATTCCCAAATGACTTGTAATTATGATATGAAATTATTAAGATGGTTTTTTAAATATCCAAGCATGAATTGAAAGGAAATTGTTAGTAGAAATAGTGACCATCCCTAATAGGGACAACTAGACCTGCAAACACCAAACTCCTAATTGACCCATCAAAACTGCTCCAAACTTGACTAAAATTGAATGCAAGGCTAATATAAACATTTAGAAATTATCCATGGTGGACTTGCATTAAAATTCCTAACTATTTTGTAACCACACCTATAAGGTGCAACTACCACTATTAACCATCCCGGGGAAATTTTCTAAACTGAGTGGAATTTGACACCAGTTCCAAGGGGATTTGGTTTAGAACTCTCCTAAATGTTGTGTCAAAAAATGTGATCAAATTACTCTCCAATTTGACAAGTTTTGGAATATAATTGGTGTATTTGGGTGCCCCTAAAAATGCCTTCGAATGAAGAGGGTTTCAAGGAAATACTAGGGAAAATGTGATAGCAAAAATGAGTGTAGAAATTGGCAACACTTCATGGTCTATGCTTTAAGTCTTCTCCCTTTGAAATTGGGTGAGCACACCTCAATTTATAGCCCAAATAGGGCACATGAGGCAAAGGGGAAAATTATAGCATGAAAGGCATGTGCCGCCACTTTTCAAAACCTTTGCCATGCACTGGTGGAAGAGGTTGCCCATTTGGGGCCTCTAATTTGGAGTCTATGGTCTCTATGACATTCTCTAAATCATTTTTGGATGATTGGGTGTGGAAATGGTAGGAATTAATTTCCATTTCACATGCCCCTTTGAAATTTTCAAGGTCTTTTTGGGGATCATCCCATCTAGGGACAGTTTTGTATGGCCATATTTGGGTGGGACGGTCACCATATGTGACCATCCCAGGGTGGGATGGTCATAAATTTATGATTCGAAACTTCCCAAAACTGGTGTAAACCTTCTCAAAAGTGCTATGGATCCTTATGTTACCCTAGATGGTTTCCCAATGGGGTCATATGATGTCAATAAGAGTAGCACAAGTGGCACATTAGTAGCCTTATCTAATTTACATGATTTTAGTGTCTACATATATGCATAAAAAGAAGCTACAATAAACCCTAATCCTAATGCCTACAAACTATAAAACAATGTGCAAGAAATAGAGAGAATAAAAACATGATACCTTGATAATTACCTGACCTAATCAATGTCTATCACTAGTTTAAAGTGATCCTAAGTAAATGTAGGACCACATTTGGGCTTGGCTAAATGTAGAGTCATGTTTTTCTTTGTGTAAACACCCTACCAAATTTATGGCTAAGTTGCAAAGGTGTTAGGGTTTGATCGACTTGGATCTAATGAGTCGATATCTAATAATGGTGGTGATCTCATATAGAAATTTTGGTAGTATGATGATATATTTCTCAATCTATTTTGGGTGATGAAGTGATGATGCCTTTATAGTATTTTGAGAGTTTTTGGAGGGAAGATAGGTGAGTCACTTATACTATCCTACTTAGGTGGAGTGGTGGCATATGGGTAGGTGATATTTGAGTGAGGTGTGTGATATGTGGCAAAGGGAAGGGTGGTGGTGGCTATGACACCTGTCAAGTGAGGAGATAGGGTATCCTAGGGGTATTTTCCAAATTTAATAAAATCTAACTAATAGGAGAATGTGCAAGAATAATATGCCTAAGTTGAACCTTAGACACATTATTATTATGCAAAATTATGGGGTGGATGGGGTTTTGCAAGTGGCTAGGTTTTATTGTCTATAGATGTACTTTTTTTACCACATTATACTGAGCACAATGTGGTGCAAAAACAAGAGACACTTGGAAAAAATGGCTCTAATTATTTCAACACAAAGATTGAATGACTTTTTAAGATTTTAATTTGGGCTTACCCCCTCAAGTGGTGAATGGGTGAAGAATGAGACCCACGAGCAAATTGACCTGATTTTGGATGATGAAAAGTGATTTTATGTATGAAATTATCTAAAATTAAGATGAATTAATTATCCCAAGTTTGGTTTGGGCAACATTGTTGAAACTTTGCTCTTGGTAGAATGGTGGACATTTTGATGTAGTAAATGGACCAAGCAATGTGATGTGCACGTGATAATGGAATAATTTGAGGTGATTTGTACACCTGATTACAATCACCACATTCATACTCATACATTGGCACAGTGCATACTGATTTGAGAGATTTTCACTTTGTGCCAATGTAGAGAGGATTTTTGACAACTTTGTGCAAAGTTTCTTGAATGTAGTCGCATTCCAGATTTGAGTTACCAAATCAATTTGATTTGAGATAATATGAGATACGATAATTTGTTGGATGCATTGATGATTTGATTTGGTTATTTTGTAGAGTGTTTGATTATTTGGGGGATTAGCCATTTGCATTTAAAAGGAATTTGTGTAAGATGGTCACAAATAAAATTCAATGTGGGTTGCCCCAATCATGGAAAATATGCACATAATTGACTCATTACTTTTGATACAATGATGGTATTTGATTTTGGTAAACATTTTAGCCATGGGTAGACATTCACAAAGATGTCTACACTTTAGACTTTAGGTATACCAAGGGTTTATTTGATTGAGATTTTTGTTTATTATTTACACCAACAAAAAGGACGTATTATAGTCTTTGGTAATGATTCTTGAATGAATGCTGAGTGTTTTGAGTATTGAATTGATTTGTGAAAGCACGAGGATATGGAAGCAAATGGCGTACCGGGTGCGATGCAAACAAAAGCATACGAAACGCTAAGTCCTACGAATGAAGAAAAAGGACTAAAGTGCATGAAAAGGGAAAACAAATGAACTGAAATGAGATATAAAGAAAATGTAAAGTGCAGCCCTTTATTTTATTAATTTTGCTTTGAGATCAGGTTACAATACGTCTCCTTCCTTTTTAGGGGCTAGGAGCGTTAGATATAGTTTTTTTACACCACGGATGGTACGCTCCCCTTCGGGATCTTCCGTGTGCCCACATTTGAAATGGGTGGGCCAAACGTCGCCGCCGCTTGCATGAATGCATTTGTAGTTCCTTGCTACCCCTCCGGTGTTGAGATCCTGCATTCAGAGAAACAACAAATGATTAATAGCACCTGCGGATGGAGGGAAACATGCAATCCCCAAGGCCTCCGGTTAATGCATGCATGAAATAATTAAAACGGTAATCAAAACATGTCAGAATAAGATGAAATTTGGACAGAAGCATGCAAACACCATCATGAACACACTACAAAAGGAACAGTCGAGAAATATGCTATAGATTTCTAATCGCTCCGGGGTGGGACGATTAGGACTATCATAAAATGTCAGAAAGAAACCTCCTAAATGTCCCATCCAGAGGCCTCCAAAACACCTACAAAGTTGGGGTTAGGTAAAATAGGGCATTTTGAGATGACCCAAAAGGTCGTATTTTGTAGATTCAGCCCCAATCGCCCTATATCCGAAGATGCTCCTTGTATGTTAGTGAAAGCGAAAAACAATGAAAACACAATCAAAACTCATCAGAATGGCATGAAATTTGAATGGCAGCATATATGAATGACATGAAATAAGATGCAAAAGAAATAGTGGGGAAATATGCCACAGATTTCTAATCACTCCGGGGTGGGGCGATTAGGACTACAACAGTGCGGGGGGCACCCGGGGGCAGGACGCCCATCGTTTGGGGCTTGGTTTCGGCACCAATCCACTTGGGATGGGTCCAAAACCTCCTAGGGGGTTGTGTCGAAAGATTGGGTGGGGTATTGTGGCCAAATTTTCGGGTTTTGGGTCTGGATTGTGCTTCCAATGTTCACCCAATAACCTCCCTTCCAAAAGAGAGATCAAGGATGTAAGAAGCACAAGTGAGGGGTGAGGATGTAATTCGGCAGCACTCCGTTGCTCCAAATGCTCCTGCTCTATCCTTTTTTTGGGGTGAGAAGACTCACCATTTTATAGACCTAAGGGTCTCTTGTGAATGAGCATGCAGAGGCACCACTTGGCCATCATGCCTTCCCAGGGGAGAGAAGATTCCTCCCTGATTAAGGGCTCCATGACTGCCTCTTTGAGCTCAAAAATGCTCACTCGCACTCCCATGCATTGAAGGTGGAGTTGAGTGGCGGATCTGAGCTACCATTTGTCAAGGTTTGACATTTTTCCTGTCAAACCTGCTATTCACCCCACCCTGGAGTGAATGCTGCTAATCGTCTCGGGGTGGGACGAATACCAGTTTGTAATCATCCCAGGGTGGAACGAGTAGGGAGCAGAGTGCCTGAAAGGTGCCAAATTGACCTCTGACCTTCCAAAACTACTGTGGGAGTGGTTAGGACCACTTTTTAACCTCTGGGGGCTGCCCTAGGGGCTATGTATGTCAATTCGATCAGTGCTTGTCGTCACATAATCGGATTGGTGTTGTTTTGGTGTCTACAGATGCCCCTTTTTGGGATGCATTGTGCGTGGCGCAGTGCTGAGCAAAAATAGATAACCAAAGCACTAATGATTAGGGTTTCTTAGTAACCTAACCAAATTTTGATGCCCCAAGTATGGAAATGGCACGCATTCTTGAATCCTTGCTTCTAACGAGCTAAGGAGCTTAATTCAAGTGTTAACCTTTTTCGGTGAGGTGTTACTTGATCTTGGACATTGTTCAGTCATGAATAGGCAAAGGGCGCAACCTTTTTTTTGTGGGAACCTTGAGTTCATGATTCATGAATGCCAAGTGTTTGATCAGCTTGTGATTATTGCTTGTTTTTTGCCCCAAGCAGGAGCGTGATTGTCTTTGTCAATGATTCTTTGAATGCATGCCATTTCCTTGATTGGGTGTGTATTTGTTGATTGGTGACTAAGTGTGACTACCCCCTCAAGCGACGAATCGATGAGGGAATGACTGACATGAGAAAAGCGATGAGTCGCTTGACCCAAGATGACTTTTGTAAGGGTGCCTTCAGTTGTTTTTCATTGATCGCTTATGCAGTTTCCCAACAATCTGACCTATTTTTGGTGGGTTTTAACCCTTTTTGTGATGCATTTTGGAGCTGAAATTGTCAAAAATTCATCCTCCCATGGAGTGGTCCAGCTATGGTAGCCTTCTTAGGGAGTAGGATATTGATAATTTATGGCCCTGACATCAGTTTTGTATGCCAAGAATGTCAGGCGCAAAGGCGCCTTTGTTCGGCAATGTTATTGCTATTTTTGGGTGGGTTTGGACCCTTTTTGTGACGCCTTTTGGGGATGAAATTCTCAAAAATCCATCCTCCCGTGGAGCGGTCCGACTATGGTAGCCTTATTAGGGAGTAGGATAGTGAGGATTTGTGACCCCAACATCGGTTTTGGATGCCTATAATGTCAAGCGCAAAGGTGCCTTTGTTCGGCAATTTTATTGCTATTTTTGGTGCATTTTGGATGCATTTTTTGTTGTTTTTGATTTTCTTGCTCTGTAATCATCCTAGGGTGGGATGAATACCAGTTTTGTAATCATCCCAGGGTGGGATGAGCGCTAACTAGAGCGCTCATCCCAGGGTGGAACGATTACATGCCTAAAAGCCTATATAAGGGCCAAAACTAGGTTTTGGGCTCATTTGCATTTGTTTTTCTGGCGATTTGGAGCTATGAGGAGGAGGAGTTCGAGTCTGTGTAGCGGAGCGCTATCGAGATTTTATGGATACCATGAGTGCACGGACCGGATCATCGAGTGGCGGAGCCGAGGCAAGACCGGTAGGTGCTCCTCTTTATTTTGTTTGTTTTTATTTTATAGTTTAAAATCGTAATTAATTTATTTTGTATTTTTTTTTGTTTAAACTAAGGTTAAAACCCTAGGTTAAAGTTTTATTTGTTTTGTTTATTGTTTAAACTAAGATCAAAACCCTAGTTTAAAATTTGTTTTGTTTTTTAGTTTTAAACTAAGATTAAAACCCTAGTTTAAAATTTGTTTTGTTTTTGTTTAAACTAGAGTTAAAAACCCTAGGTTAAATTTTTTGTTTTTGTTTAAACTAGAGTTAAAAACCCTAGGTTAAATTTTTTTTATTTTTTGTTTAAACTAGAGTTAAAAACCCTAGGTTAAAGATTTTGTTGTTGTTTTGTTTTTTGTTTAAACTAGAGTTTAAAACCCTAGGTTAATTTTTTTTTTGTTTTTTGTTTAAACTAGAGGTTAAAAAACCCTAGGTTAAGTGTTTTGTATTTTGTTTAGACTAAGGTTAAAAACCCTAGTCAATTTTTTTGTTTTTTGTTTAAACTAGAGTTTAAAACCCTAGGTTAAATTTTTTTTTTTTTTTTTTTTAGTTTAAACTAGAGTTAAAAACCCTAGGTTAAAATTTTGTTTTTTTTTTTTTTTTGTTGTATTTTTTTGCATGATCTATACTTTGGCTGTACAGTTTTTATGTACTTTGTTTGATTTTTTGTGTTTGTATAGTTTTTAAACTAGAGTTAAAAACCCTAGGTTTAAAATTTTATTTTTATTTTGTTTTTTTTTTTTTTAGTTTTAACTAAGGTTAAAAACCCTAGGTTTAAAAATTTTGCTTTTATGTTGCGTTGTTTATTGATTTTTTTTTTATTGTTTGTACTGTACATTTTATTAAATGTTTTTGTTGTACAGTTTGTATACATTGTTGTATATTTGTTGTAGTGTTGTACAATTTTTTTATTGTCATGTTTTAATGTTTTTGTGTTTGTTTTGTTTTGTAGGTGGTGAAGAGTCGGTACCGTCAATCGATGGTATTTTTTGACGCACGGGATGCGCTGACTATGGCGGACTGGGATTGGCTTGATGCCCTTGGGCTCAAGCAGGTGACTCGGATGGAGCCTGTGGTGGGGGATCGAGCATATCTGACTGCCCTAATCAATTTATGGGATCCCCGTACCAACACCTTTCATCTCCCAATAGGGGAGATGACAGTGACTCTGGAGGACGTTTATCGAATTCTACGGATTTTGATAGATGGGCTGCCCATTTGGACTACTCCTCATGATCAGCGGATGACGGTGCTAACACGGTGCTTTGGGCATGCAACGGAGATGGGGGTGGATGAGGCGGTGGAGAGGGTAGAGGGGGACTACCTGATTGGTAGGATTTTGGTGCGGTGGTGGTTGGAGAAGGGCGTGTTGGGGGTGAGGCATGCACTGCTCATGACTCTCATCTCCAACATGCTGCTTCCCGACTCCTCAGGTGCGAGGTTCCCTTGGAACCTACTTGAGGTGGTGTTTAGACTTGTGGAGTGTCCGACCTCAACGCCACTGATTATGAGGTGGGGTCAGACATTACTAGCACAACTTTATGATGAGTTGTATGAGGTCCACTGTCGGAGGCAGAAGGGGATTGGGTGCAGCTACCTATTGTAGTGTTGGGGGTGGCAGCACATAGCTATGGAGCGGCCATAGGGTTTGTCGTGGACCACTCGGGCAGAGATGGTGGATAGGGAGATTGGGTATGCGGCTCTATGGCATAGGTCCGAGGAGCAGGGGTAGAGTCAATGGTGGGCAGGTGTCATAGGGCACTATGTTGATGCCTTCTCACGTCTTGCTCTAGGGGAGGTGTTCGGTAGCCATACTAGGACTTTCCAGCCTGGCCTGAGGCTGGGGAGTGGCTTCAATGGGCGCATAGGGGAGGTGGCTGATCGGGCACATGGGACCGAGTAGGAGTACTTCCCGTACGTCCGGGTGACTCGATAGTTTGGGGTGCACCAGGGATTTCCTGGTGAGCCCTTGATCTATCGACGTCGGGGCGACGAGAGGACTCTGGCCTGGCCGATCATTGAGCCACTAGGTGAGGAGTCAGATGTAGTGATTGATGTCCCTAACATGGACAACATCGAGGTGACTTCGAGTATGACCAGTGGTGGATGATGCGGCGATGGCGAGGTGAGGGGCCTCTAGGAGGTTCGAATGCGGCAGCAGTAGGCGGTGAGGGTGCAGAGGCACCGAGGGAGGGTTGGGGGGCTCCACTCGATGATGCAGATATGGTGGAGGTTGATGACTTTGGTGGGGATGATTCAGGAGTTCTAGAGTAGCCGGATACATAGGACGTCCCGGAGTAGTGGGTGCCAGAGCAGCATGCCATTTCGGAGATGCCTATGCCTCAGGCAGTCCTAGAGGGTATGGAGGTGAGGCTTCACATTGAGATAGCATGATTGGAGGATCTACTACGGAGACGAGATGAGGAGCACAAGGATGTTCTATAGGAGAGGGATCTCCTATGGACTCAGTTGGTGGAGTGGGAGAATGCATTGGCTATGTACTATCGATGGGATGGGGACATAGATGCTTTATAGGAGAGGGATCTCCTATGGACTTAGTTGGCACAACATGATGACGCATTGGCTATGTACCATCGATGGGAGGTGGATTGGGTTCGACATCGGTTGGAGTTGGAGGCAGATATTATCCACCTCGGTGGGCAGTTACCTGAGCTCACTAGAGGTGGATCTTCATGCCGAACGAGAGATAGTGAGACTGAGCAGTCTGCTTCCTCTCATCATAGGCGGGTGGGTGAGGGTAGCACTAGTGGGCATGATGCGGGGGCTAGCAACAACCACCCTGAGAGGTCCCATAGGACCCACACCACTAGGGGTAGTTCTAGTCGCACCGATCCTACGTGATCATGGTGGCCGACTCCCTAGGCTTGGGGTTTTTGATTTTTGATTTTTTTTGTGAGGTTCGAGGACCATTTTATTGTAGCCTACTTTTTATGATTTATTTGTTACTTTTATGCACATTTATTTATGTTGATGTATGCATGTGTTATTATGAATGCGAATGTTTCTAATTATATGATGTATGCATATGGAATGGATGAAATGATTTGTTGATAACTTGGTGGTGGCACCATAGACTGTACAGGATTTTTTGGCTTGCTGTACTATGTGATGACTTTATGGAATGACTTTGCATGTGTAATATATTTTTTTGTTTGTATTTTTTGATGGTGATGTAATAATGGAATGTGCTACAGTTGTGCTAAAATGTAGTTAAGGTTTTCTGAGACTCAGATGTTTTTAACTAACTAGCCAAGACTGTATATTTATCTTACAAGACTTTTGAACAAGGTACGAATCAGACTTGAGTTTGACCAAGTTATTTCACATCCCTGTGTGTGCGATTGAATTCGTTTATGTGGTATTTGTCAGGATACCGCCGGGTGCTAGATAGGTTGTCAACCAAACCTGTACTCGAGGATCACCTAATTAGCTCCACTAACTCCTTTGTTGTATTTAGTAAGATTAATCTATGGTGCAATCTAGGATACCATAAGCTAGCTCATCCACATGCAAACATTGATCTGTACGCAGTTTTAATGCGACAGATATATCGTCATGCGGGAGGTTTACCGCTAGTGACCAGCAGGCTATCCACCAAACCGGTACTGAGGATCACCTCATGACCTTCCGAATGCTGAGAGTTCCAGGGATTCAAGTTCGACTCCCTTCTTTTCTTCAATTTTATTGGGATACTTGCTCTCATATGTAGTGATAAAAATCACTGTTTATTGTAATTTTTTTTTTTTGAGCAAGGGATTGGAATTTTGAGTGATGAGAATCACTATTGCTTGTGCTTTTTGATGTATGCACTTTGTGGGTTTGGATATCAAACTTTGGAGTTTGTATTTTGACTTTTGCAATTTTTGATGTTTGCAACCCTTTGAGGATTTTGGGATTCTTGGGGAATTGGGTAGGGAAGATGCTTGTCCTTTTGCCAACTCTCAACATTCTTGGGGTCATTCGCATAGGGGGATGAGCAAGATAACCATTTCGCGTATGGTAACCTAGCCTGCTATGCAGGTTTCATCTTTCGTTCACACAACTTGGGAATTTTTATGTGTTTTAACTTGTGTTGGGATGCTACGTAACAAGGTGTGATCCAAGTAAAACTCTACCTTTGTAAAATCTGTCTGACTTTGTACAATTTTTGGCTAGAAATCTAATGACAGCTGAATGACGAAAGCCCTAAATACATTAGAAGACAACTGATTATGAGATGGTGAAAAATGTGGATGGCGTTTATTTTTGCTGGACTATTTACAAAGTGGACAAATGTGGAAAATGATGGAATTGCCGAGTAATTACAGTCTATGGTGCATTTGACCTGTATGACCAACAAATATGCAATGTATGTTTGCGATGCCTAATGCAACTTATTTTTTTTTGTGTTTTGATTTTTAAGAGTATGCATGGAAGTGAGATGCAATTTTTTTGTTATTTTTGATTATTTTATTGTTTTTGAAAATTTTTTATGGTTGGTTTATCCCGAGTGGGTGCGGGCCAAGTGATTCTTTCGGATCCTTGGAGGTTTTGACCAAAGGGATTATAGATACCTTTGGGGCATTTTGGGTGACCAAGCGGTTGTGGGAACCCTTGGGGCTTTTGGTTTGACCAAAGGGATTATGGGCACCTTTGGGGCATTTTTGGGTTGACCAAGCGATTGTGGGAATCCTTGGAGCTTTTGGGTTTGACCAAAGGGATTATGGGCACCTTTGGGGCATTTTTGGGTTGACCAAGTGATTGTGGGAATCCTTGGAGCTTTTGGGGTGACCAAAGGGTTTATAGATACCTTTGGGGTATTTTTGGGTTGACCAAGTGATTGTGGGAATCCTTGGAGCTTTTGAGGTGACCAAAGGGTTTATGGGTACCTTTGGGGCATTTTTGGGTTGACCAAGTGATTGTGGGAATCCTTGGAGCTTTTGGGGTGACCAAAGGGTTTATGGGTACCTTTGGGGTGTTTTGGGTTGACCAAGTGATTGTGGGAATCCTTGGAGCTTTTGGGGTGACCAAAGGGTTTATAGATACCTTTGGGGCATTTTTGGGTTGACCAAGCGATTGTGGGAATCCTTGGAGCTTTTGGGGTGGGCCATGGCTCTTTTAAATGTGGAATGGCCTCAAATGACTGATGTTCAAGGGTTCTAATTCCTTGATTCCTTCAAGAGAGGCGAGCCGGTATGTTCTAGGTCCTATTTTACTATCGATGACATAAGGACCTAACCAATTTACCATGAACTTGTCCCTTAAATGGGGCAGCAAGTTAGAATTTTGTTGGTTCTCTTTTAAGACCAAGTCACCAACCTAAAAATCCCTCAGGTGAACTTTCATGTTGTATGCTTTCTTAAGTCGCTCTTGATAGATACGTAAATGCTCGAGAGCATTGATGTGTCATTCATCGAGCAACGTAAGCTGGTCTAACTGGGCCTACCATGTAGTGTCATCATCGATGAACTCTTGCATTGATATGCATAGGGAAGGTATTTCCAACTCGAGAGGCATGACTGCCTCGGAGCCATACACCAGTGAAAATGGAGTTGCCCCAGTGGGCATCCGAATGCTAGTGCGATAAGCCCAAAGAGCAAGTGGGATTTGAATGTGCCAATCCTTATGACTATCTATGACCATATTTTTAAGGATGGCAACTAGCATTTTGTTTGATGCCTCTGCTTGCCCATTTGCCTATGGATAATAAGGTGTCAAAAAATTATGCTAAATTTTGTACTTTGTTGTCAAAGCACGCACATATTTGTTCTTAAATGACATCCCATTATCCGAGATGATCTTGGATGGAATACCAAAATGACATATGATGTTATGTAAAATAAACTCTGCAATGCGGGTCCCATAGAGGTAAGCGAAATTGCTTCCACCCACTTGGTGAAGTACTCTGTGGCCATTATGATAAATGTGTGATGACCTGACGATGTAGGGGAGATATTTTTGATTAGATCTAAGCCCCACTATGAAAATGGCCAAGCCGATTGGATCGACTGCAAGGCCTGAGAAGGTACATGTGTCAAATTAGCATGGTGTTGACATTTCATGCACTTCCTTACATACGCACAACAATCTCGCTCTAAATATGGCCAATAATAGCCCATGTGGAGAATGCACTTTGCGATGGCCATACCATTGAAGTGGCCACCGCATGTACCATCGTGCGCTTGGGTGATCACCCAAGTGGACTCCTATTGGTCCAAGCAATGGAGGAGGATCCCTTCATAGCTTTGACGGTACAAAATGTCTCCTAGCAAGACATGTTTTGCCACTTTCTATTTGAATGATCTTTTCATGGCATGCGTCAATCCAAGTGGGAGGTTACCTAGCTTGAGGTAGTCTCTTATGGGTGTGTACCAATCCTGCTGATCAAAAACCTCGATGGTATGAACGACCAATCCCTCTTGAAGTTCGTCCCTAGCAAAATCTGAGTGGGAACGAACCTGTAAGAATAGCGTTGTGTTGCTATTAAGAGGGGTCGAGGAGAACAAGGACCCCTAGTTGGCATGATTCAGACTATCATGGATTCGAGAGAACTTATCCTGAGATGGTTCAATCTGGATCAGGTGGATTCCTGGTGTTAGGTCAGAGCTTGCACGCTCCATCATGGATTGCGATAGTGTTTTGACTTGAATGGTTGTCATCTCACCAGAAGGGTCTTGCAGGATTAGTGACCCCAAGGAGGCCATAGTGTCCGCAAAATGATTCGATGATCGAGGGAGTGCCTCGATGTCGTACCATTCAAGATTTGCCAGGAATTTATCCACAAGGGCTTTGTAGGCCTGTAGAACTAGGCATTTACATTGGAATACCCCTTTTACTTGGTTGACGATTAACAATGAATCACCAAAGATGTTCAAGCATTTGATGTTCATGGTGATGGTTGTCTGAAGACCTATGAGCAAGGCTTCGTATTCGACATTGTTGTTGGTGCATGGGAAATCAAGTTTAAATGATAGAGGCATTGGAGCCCCTTGCGGTGTGAAGAATATGATTCCCATGCCACCCCCTTGCTCACATTTAGAACCATCAAAGAATAAGGTTATGTCGGCCTATGACTCAGGCTCATCAAAATCTGGCGATTCTGAGACATGGAAGACCCCATCATCGGGTAGCTCTACGGTCAGAGGTTGATCATCTTCGAGAGGAGCCTCTGCTAGTTGATCGACGATGACTTGACCTTTGATGGACTTCTATCCAATGAATTCGATGTCAAACTCCGTCAACAACATGATCCATTTCACCATGTGGCTACTATGATAAGTACGACTCATCATGTACCGCAATGGATTCTCCTTAGACACAACATACATCGTATTGCTCAGCATGTAGTGGCATAGCTTTTTGGTGGCAAATACCACTGCTAAGCATAGCTTCTCGATGTATGCATAGTTAAGTTCATAACTAACCAGGGTGCGGCTAAGATAGTAAGTAGCCTGTTCTTTATGTAGTTCATTTTTCTAGGCTAGCATGGCGCCCAGTGCCACCTCAGTAGCTAAGATGTATAAGTAGAATGACACTCCTGGTCTAGGTGGTGCCAATACTAGCGACGAAGCCAAGTATTGTTTAATGTCGTCGAAGGCTGACTGGCACTCGTCATCCCAGTGAAATGCTACCCCCTTATGTAATAATTTATTCATGGGTCGACACTTGTCAGATAGCTACGCTATGAAGCGCTTGATTGACGCGACCTTTCCCTGCAAGCTTCTGAGCTGCTTGATGGTGGTGGGGGGAAGCATCTCAAGGATTGCCTTGAATTTATTTGGATCTACCTCGATGCCTCATTTTGAGACTATGAAACCCAAGAGTTTTCCAGATGTGATGCCAAATACGCACTTCTTGGGGTTCAGTCTGACTTTGTGTTCGATGAGGCGATCGAGGATCTTGCTTAAGTCATCGAGATGATCTGGGCACAAAAGAGATTTGGCCAACAAATCATCCATATAGTCTTCCAAAGTTTTATGCATGTGATCATGGAAGATGTATGTCATAGCACGTTGGTAGGTGGCACCAGCATTTTTAAGGCCAAAGGGCATGACCTTATAACAAAATGTCCCCCAAGGCGTTGTGAATGCCATTTTTAGTTGATCCTCGGGATTGATACGAATCTGGTTGTATCCCAAGAAACCATCCATGAGGGAAAGCATTTCATGGCCTGCTGTAGCGTCTACCAATGCGTCGATGCTAGGCAAGGGGAAATCATCCTTGGGACTCGCTTTGTTTAGATCTCAAAAATTGATGCATATGCGAATCCTCCCATCCGGCTTCTTGATGGGTACCATGTTGGACAACCATGGTGGGTAATCCACGTAGATGACAAACTATGCATCCAACAGCTTTTGTAGCTCGTATTTTACCATTAAGGCTACTATTGGGTGCATCTTACGTAGTTTTTGCTTGACTGGCTTGACTATCGGATCAAGCGTTAGATTATGCATGACTAGCTATGGGTCTAGCCCCGGCATGTCTTTGTAGGACCATGCAAAAACCTCCTTCTTCTCTTTGAGAAGGGCAATGTAATCGGCTTGCTCTTTAGGGGATAGACTTACCCCCAACTTGATGATTTGTGGATTCATTGGATCAGAGCCGATGTCTATGTCAGTCATCTCTTCGACTGACATGTGGGACCCATCCTCCAACTGGTGTGGAGTTGGGATCAGGTGGATATCATTTGCTGAATTTAGATCTATGTTTGGAACGTCGGGTTCCTCTTCAACATGGAAGATATCCTGAGTTGGTCTTGGGGTGAAATGAAGCATCTCACCGCAAGGCCAATACTCTATGGGGATGGTGGTGAGTTAGCATGATCCTAGTCTATGGCATCTAGGTTTAGATACAATGGTCATGCTGGATCGGCTGGATTGTGGATGGGGCGGTTAAGTCAATGGAGATCATGTTGATGAAGTGAATTTGGTCTCCATTACCATGCGGGTGGTGACTCGGACATCCTTGGTGATCTTTGTGCTCTGGATCTGGCTCTATGGGTATTGGCACAAATGGATCGGCCCTATGTGTAGATAAAAGGATAGGGTCTACCCTTGGCACTGATGGCTCTATAGGGTCTCTGGGTGGAAGGTGCTCTCTGTATGCCTGAAGTGGCGGATGCAACACTTGGTCTAACTATGCTTGGTTTAGGTGCCACCTATGCCTTGGCCCCATGTTTAGCTGTTCAAACATGTCATCAATGTCCATGGGGTATTTTTGCTGCTACCGCATATGGTTGAGATATGCCATCTCAGTCTCATCTTCATAATCACTGTCAGAGATCCATAGGCCTTCATTGGCTCTGACAACTATTTGTGGCATGTGGGGCTCACTCTGCTCGAGCAAGTTAATTTGGTCCCATCGAGGTTGTTTCGCTCTCTATGGGAGGACCTGATTCTCTTGAGGTGGCATTTGCTCGATTGGAGCATTCAAGGGGAACATCGTCATGAAGTTCTCCTGATAGTCATCTATGGGCGTCACTTGCGAGTGATTGCTATCGAACTCGAAAGGGTCCCAAGGTGCTACCTCATACTCTAACTCATCTTCTGAAGATCCTTCTTGGCCTTGTCTATATCCCTTTTGGAGGCAAGTTCTTGAACTTTCCCCTTTCTCGATCAAAGGGGAGGAGTTGTTGAGGCCCACAAGGTTGGTTGTTAACAATGGGAGATAATCCCCCAATGTGTATGTTGTGTTAGGATTGGCATATGGATCTTGTGCCAACCCATCCTTGTTGCCTAGCCCTAGGCCTTGCATGTTCTCTACCAAGATGTCAAGGGGCAGAGGGTGGTTGAACCCTACTCCTGATTTGTCATATGGCATCTGATATCTTGGTTGACAAAGAACGCGCACCCCTTGTTCATATCTGCCCAACCCATATCCATGCCAATTACATTGGCCAAGGTATTTCAAAGCGAATTCTGGGTTGGATAGATAGTTGACATTCTCAGCAAAGGGCTCTTCATCCTCTTCCTCTTGTAGGTAAGGTTCAATGCCATTGTCGAGGCCCCCATATACAAAATTTGTCTGATTTGGTGGGTAGCCCAAAGGGACAATAGTGTCGATGGGGAGGCGAGGTCTCCCCATGTCCTGCATGGACTCAAGCATGGGTGTTGCCATGATGTTCCACACTAGATACTCCCCCAGGCCCGTATTGGCCATCTCAACGGTGATCATTGGTGGTTGAGGGGGAGGGAATGGGAGTTCTTCCTGAGTCCACTCCATGTCGGGTGAACTAGGCATCTCGACTTCCATCCGGCTAGGCACCTCTTCGATAGAGATGGTTGAGACTGATGGTGGTGCCTCTTCCAGGGGTTTCTTCCCATTGTCCTTCGGGGTGGCCACCGTAGGTGGCATCATTGGTGAAGGACCAGACGATGAAGATGGGCCCGATTGGTGATTTGAGGGACTTAGCAATGGGGATGTATGCGAAATCAGACCCTGTTTGGATGGATTCAACTGAAAGTCCAAATGTGTCGATGGAAGGGTTGATTGTGGCATCAGCTGTACCACATTGCAATACTTGAAGGGCTCTAAGTCTATCGGGACTACATGCACTTGCCCTTCGTATGTGTACTTTAGGCACTGATGGGCTATCGAAGGGACACACTTCATGTCCCTGATCCAAGGCCGGCCCAACAAGATATTATAGGCCATCTCACCTTCCAAGATGTGGCACAATGTAGGAATAGTCTTTTGTCCCACTTGGATGGGTAGGACAATTGTGCCAACCATCGAGCATATCGCGTCATTGAATGCTCGAAGAGTATAGGTGGAGGCCACAATGTGAGATGCTGGCAACTTGAGGTGTTTCAATGCTGTTGTTGTGATTATATTGCTGGACGAGCCAGTGTCCACCAACACCCTCTTAAATGGAATCTCGTTGACCCACGCAATGACGTGCAGGGGTGGATCCACCATATCACCAGTCATCGATTTTAGTTCATCTTCTCTAAAGGTGATGACTAGCTCTGTACATCATTTTACATGTCCCACAAAGTTGTTGAAAGAATTTGCTTCATGGGGCTATAGCTCGATGGCCTTAAGTATCTCCATTAGAGCCTCTCGATGGGGCGGTGATTGTTGTATGAGCTCATAGATGGAGAGCCTAGCCGACATGGTCCTTAAACTTTGGGTAAGTTTAGTCCAAATCGTGGCCACTGGTCTAGGTGGGGGAGGTTGTGTAGGGTGCTGTTGAGGTTGTGACGTTGATGGAACCTCTCCTGTAGCTGCCATGGGGGTAGTTGTGCTTGGGTACCTCTTGTTCCGAGTCACTATGCTTATCATCCCTACATACCCCTGCATGGGGCAGTTCTGTGTCACCTCATTGACTTGAAGAGTCTTTGCCTATGCATCATGGGTAGGCAAGGGGTCTTTGAAGACCTCCATCTATTGGTTGTTTGGTGCTACGAGATTATCCACCGCTAGCATCTTGTTGTCTATTAGGTCTTGCACTAAGCTTTTGAACTTCCAACACGCGTAAAGGTCATGTCCTTTCTGTCGATGAAATCTACAATACAAGTCTTCCCTATAGCCCTTGGGTTTTGGCACGTTGGGGTCTACGGGTCGACTTTCTGGTAGGTTTATCAAGTTTTCCATGGACAAGCAGTCAAACAAGGAATCCTTAGACTCTGTGAAGGGTGTGAATTGTCGCCTAGGGTGACGCTACTAATTTTGCTCTTGCCTATGATTTTCCTTTTCATAGGTGTCAAGAGGAACTTCCTGATAATTAGCCTTTGGGGGTTGTGTTGCTTGTGCAGGCTTAGGTATGTTTATAGCAACCTGATTGACCATGATGGGTTTCGGTTGCATTGACCCAATTTTGGCATTTTTGGGCCACTCTTTCTTGCGTGGCTTGGCAATCTCGCCATCCTGTATCTTGATCTCCTCAATGATTCTGGCTTGCGCCAAGGCTTCCTCGAGAGTGGCATATTGCTATAGCTACAATAGCATGGAGATCGATCTCAGGCAACTTTTCGAGAACATTTGGGTCAGGTCGGCCATGGGAGGGAGGTAAGGTAGCTTTGAAAGCAACGTCCTCCACCGATTTCCATAAGCCACCATGGTCTCTTCCTCATACTACCTGAGGCTAGCTAGGTCACTTAATGATGCCTTCTTCTTGGTATTGAAGGTGAAACGTTCGAGAGACGCATCCACTAGCTGGTCCAGGTTACTGATGCTATACTTTGACAACTGGGTAAACCAATCCGAGGTAGGGCCTACGAACGTGGTTATAAATGTTCTTAGAAGCAAAGCATCATTGTCCTGAATGCCAAAGCATTGGCTCAGGAATCTTGTCACGTGCTCTTGGGCATCCTCATCCCCTCTAAATATTGCCAATTGAGGCATTTTAAAGTGTTCAGGGTATGGGGGTGCAGGCACTGAAGGATGCACAGGGTGACTGCGGAGCTGGCATAAAGTGGGCTTTTGGGGCCCAGAAGTCTTGGTCTCCATAGACTCTAAGCGCTCTAGCAGTGCTTTGTATGCATCGAAAGATTTGATCTCTTCCTCCTTGGTTTGTTCCCATTGTGAATTGCGGGGAACTTGAGGCCTATGGAGGGGCAACCGGGTAGCACCCCCCTACCTTGGTAGGGCATTTCAGCCCACTCTTCTTCTTGCTCAAACTCCTCATAGGCTTCTTGAGGAGTTCCTGGGCGTGACCTATAAACATGGGTGGGTGCCCACGGAGGGTGCCCATCATTGGCTCTAGGGGTGGTCTCCCGCTCGGGTCTAGGAGGTCTTGGAGGCAACACTTGATAAGGTCATGGAGACCTATCTCGCACCAAGGGGTTGTGCCTCTCATACAACTCTATCCTATGCGTGCGAGGGGTTGGGACCCTCTCAGGCATAGTTTTCTGGAGCAACTCATCTGTCTGACGCCGAATGCACTCTTTGCTAAGGCGATATAGGTGCTCTAACTATTGTTGGTCTTGCTCAAGCTGCATGATTTGCGCTTGGTGGGTGGCATGTTTGGAAAATGCCAAGTCAATTTGTTCTACTGTCTTGATTCTAGGAGGCCTAGATGCCTCTCCTACACATCTATCTCGGTCATGGTGATCCGAGATCTCTATAGGTCACTTCCCTCTATCGAGGTTAGCGACATTCACCCGAGGCTCTGGCCTCAGTAGGTGATCCTGATAAATAGCAGGTGTGGAAGCGCATTGTTCCCATACTGTGTATTGCTCTTGAGGAATGTAGGGGTCTTCCTCATGCTCCCTTTCGTATATGTGAAAGGGGCGGGCAGAGTTGGCTCGCCCTGTCTGAAGAGCCTTGCGCTCTGGATTTGGCCTATTGTTTCTGATAGTAATAAGGGGTAGAGGAGGGATGATGTAATCATGTGGCCCCTCCTTATGGACCCTATGTTGTTCTAGCACTTCATCGCATGGTGGCCACTCATAACGAGCGTCTAAGGGAGCCCTCCCGTCTATGTTGAGTGCCACGTGTATGGACTCCTCCTGAAAGGGTCTATGTTGCATGGGTGTGCCCCTCGAAGGGGTGCCTCTATAGTCCCATTCCGTCATGGTATGATGTGGACTATTTTGTGGGTCAGGCCACCAAGGTGGTATGACCAAGTCCTTGGGGCTATAGCAGAGGTGACTTGTGCCCCCTTGTACACTTTTCACAGCTTCTGCCCATGATTGGGCTTGGCTACGGGTGTACACCATGGTGGTGTTTCTCTAAAAGAGGTGTAGGTTTTTATCTTCTTTACAATTTTTTATGCTACACTAAACAAACAGGAGCCACACAAACAAAGAAGTGATTATCTCATTTATGGATTAAATGTGTGCCCTAAATCTGGTTCAGTGTGTTTTGATTTTTGTTTGAAAACCTTGTAAAGAAAATTTTGTTGTACATGCAATATGAGGGCTCTTATATCTCCCAAAATGGTCGCCCCTTCAATATACCACTGCCAGGCCATTATACCGAACCTCTCAATATACCCGCCCTTACGTGAGGGAAACTATTGGTACGCGAGAGCAGAACAGTACGTGGAACATAGGCGGTACGGAAGGGGAATCACCCTATTTTTGACACCTACCATAGAAGACTTATCCTCATGCGTTGGGAATCACCCCAGCTACACTTGGTCAGCTTTCATCAGGATTTACGTCTAGCAATAGTAGCGATCGGGGTTATGTATGCAAAAATTCAAGCCAAGGTGGTGATGAAATCCACCGTTGGTCTTGATCAAGTGTTGGGGTTTTACGACCAACTCCTTGATGTTTATATTGTCACGTGGTGTGTGTGGTTATTTTTACTTGCACAAAGAAAGGAAACATGCAGTAAAATTTCCTATACAAGCAAAGAAAATAGAAAAATCATAGAAACAGAGACAAAAAATTACAGAGGATGTTCAGAAAACCTACCTCTTCTCTGCCCACACTAGATGCCTCTGAGTTTCTGCCCAAAAAATGCACAGAGAGCTAATCATCCCGGGGTGGGATGAATAGTAGATCTATATTCATCATAGGGTGGGATGAATGCCTTATTCATCCTAGGGTGGCATGAATTCCAGTCTGTATTCATCACAGGGTGGCACGAGCAGCAGTCCAGCGTTTGAAGGATTAACACCTGCAAGCAAAAACACAAAGTTTTGATCAGAATTTTGATCCCAAAATTAGGGGACAGGGTCCCACCATGATCTCCACTGAAAGCATGAGGATACGGAAGCAAATGGCATACCGGGTGCGATGCAAACAAAAGCATACGAAATGCTAAGTCCTACGAATGAAGAAAAAGGACTAAAGTGCATGAAAAGGGAAAACAAACGAACTGAAATGAGATATAAAGCAAATGTAAAGTGCAGCCCTTTATTTTATTAATTTTTCTTTGAGATCAGGTTACAATATGTCTCCTTCCTTTTTAGGGGCTAGGAGCGTTAGATATAGTTTTGTTACACCACGGATGGTATGCTCCCCTTCGGGATCTTCCGCGTGCCCACATTTGAAATGGGCGGGCCAAACATCATCGCCACTTGTGTGAATGCACCTGTAGTTCCTTTCTACCCCTCCGGTGTTGATATCCTACATTCAGAGAAACAACAAACGATTAATAGCACCTGCGGATGGAGGGAAACATGCAATCCCCAAGGCCTCCGATTAATGCATGCATGAAATAATTAAAATGGTAATCAAAACATGTCAAAATAAGATGAAATTTGGATAGAAGCATGCAAACACCATCATGAACACACTACAAAAGGAACAATCGAGAAATCTACTGTAGATTTCTAATCGCTCCGGGGTGGGACGATTAGGACTGTCATAAAATGTCAAAAAGAAACCTCCTAAATGTCCCATCTAGAGGCCTCCAAAACACCTACAAAGTTGGGGTTAGGAAAAATAGGGCATTTTGAGATGACCCAGAAGGTCAGATTTTGTAGATTCGGCCCCAATCACCCTGTATCCGAAGATGCTCCCTGTATGTTAGTGAAAGCGAAAAACAATGAAAACACAGTCAAAACTCATCAGAATGGCATGAAATTTGAATGGAAGCATATATGAATGACATAAAATAAGATGCAAAAGAAATAGTGAAGAAATATTCCACATATTTCTAATCACTCTGGGGTGGGGCGATTAGGACTACAGTAGTGCGGGGGGCACTCGGGGGCAGGACGCCCATCATTTGGGGCTTGGTTTCGACACCAATCCACTTGGGATGGGTCCAAAACCTCCTAGGGGGTTGTGTCAGCAAATTGGGTGGGGTATTGTTGCCAAATTTTTGGGTTTTGGGTCCGGATTGTGCTTCCAATGTTCACCCAATAACCTCCCTTCCAAAAGAGAGATCAAGGATGTAAGAAGCACAAGTGAGGGGTGAGGATGTAATTCGACAGCACTCCATTGCTCCAAATGCTCCTCCTATATCATTTTTTTGGGGTGAGAAGACTCACCATTTTATAGACCTGAAGGTTCTCTTGTGAATGAGCATGCAGAGGGCGCCACTTGGCCATCATGCCTTCCCAGGGGAGAGAAGATTCCTCCCTGATTAAGGGCTCCATGATTGCCTCTATGACTGCCTCTTTGAGCTCAAAAATGCTCACTCACACTCCCATGCATTGAAGGTGGAGTTGAGTGGTGGATCTGAGCTACCATTTGTCAAGGTTTGACCTTTTTCCCATCAAACCTGCTATTCGCCCCACCCTAGAGCGAATGCTACTAATCGTCCTGGGGTGGGATGAATACCAGTTTGTAATCATCCCAGGGTGGAACGAGTAGGGAGCAGAGTGCCTGAAAGGTGCCAAATTGACCTTTGACCTTCCAAAACTACTATGGGAGTGGTTAGGACCACTGTTTAACCTCTAGGGGCTGCCCTGGGGGCTATGTATGTCAATTCGATCAGTGCTTGTCGTCACATAATCAGATTGGTGCTATTTTGGTGTCTACAATTTGAGACTAATTTTTAGATATTGTCTACCCTCTCAAGTGATGAGTTGATGAAGAAGATACGATTTATGAAAGCAACAAAGTAGATGACAAATGTGAAAATTATTAGAATGAAATGGATGTTTCATGTTTTTGAACAAACATTTTTATGGTGATCTATCCATCCTACTAGATTGCATGGATAATAAATCCCTACAACCACCAGGTGTCTAGAGTAAATAGCTAGATATAATTTGATGATTTAGGTTATCTAGTGAAAGAAAGAAAAAGCTATTCTAAGTGTAAACTAGAGGGGTTTAATGCCTCTAGAGCCTTTTTAAATGAAAGTGACCAAAGAGGTTTTTCCTTTGGAGACTTTTGAATTGAATTGAACATAGAGGTGCATCCTTTGGATCCTTTTGGATTGATTTGATGAAAGGTGTGTCCCATTTGGATCCTTTTAGATTGAATTGACCAAAGGGGTTTGGTTTCTTTGGAGCTTTTAAAATAATTTGACCAAAGGTGCATCTCCTTTGGAGCATTTTGAACAAAATTTGGATTTTTGAATTTATTTTAAATTGCATGAATAACAAGATAAACAAGGATCCTTGCTGTAATCTACTCATACTTTTAGATTGCATGGATAACCAGTGGCTGCAACTGCCAGGTGACTACAATGGATCACAAAATACAAGGTTCACTTGAGGATCATTTGAAAAAATATGTTAGGGCCTTTAGAGATTTTGAATTAAATATTATCAAAGGGGTTTGGTTCCTTTGGGGATTTTGAACTAAAATATGACGAAAGGGGGTTTGGTGCCTTTGGGGATTTTTGTTTTTTTGAATTGTTTTATGACCAAAGGGATTTGGTGCCTTTAGAATTTTTGAACTAAAATTTTACCAAAGGGGTTAGGTTCCTTTGGAGCCTTTTGAATTGATTTTGACCAAAGGGGTTAGATTCCTTTGGATCCTTTTCGACTAAAGTTGATCAAACAAGTGTACTTATGGTAATCTACCCATTCTACCAAGTTGCATCGATAACCAGTCACCATAACCACTAGGTGACTAGAGTAGATCACTAGCTACAAGGTTTCCTTTAGAATCTAAGCTAGTAAATCAAATTTATGAATACAAAAAAGTACATGGAATTAGATGTGTTGTGTTTGTGTTGATGTCTACAAATACGAGGTAAATGATACAACCTTTAACAAAAGGATGCAACCTTTTGAACCTGATACTTAATATGTTAATTGATGTAAATGTGATGCAATGAGTACACCATTTGATAAAAGGGTGCAACATTTTGAACCTGGAAGTTGATTTATGTGTGGTTGATTGATTGATAGATTGAGTTTTTTATCGAATTGGTAGGGAAGGTACAATACCTAAAATATACCCATGGTGTGTTGATGATTGTTTGATGTAATTTTCACTAATGGGGGAATGTATGATACCTAAAGTACCCCTAGTTTCATGATTTTTTTCTTATTTGATGTATCAATCAATGTGATTTAATTAAATTGATTGGATTAATTGGTAGGAAAAGTGTGATGCCTTGAGCATCCCCAAGTTGTTTGATGGTTGTGTAATTTATTGGTTGATTGAATTGATCTGATTGGATTGATTGGTTGGGGGAGAAGGTACATTACCTTGAATATCCCCATGTTGTTTGATGGTTGTGTAATTTATTGGTTGATTGAATTGATCTAATTGGATTGATTGGTTGGGGGAGAAGGTACATTACCTTGAATATCCCCACATTGTTTGATTATTTGCTTAGTTGATTTGTTGGTTGTATTATTAAGATCTTATTTTTATGTGCATATGGTGAAATGAATGCATTATGAATGAATGCAATTGGTGGTGATTTAGGCAAAAATATGAATCGTGTTGCCTCATTAATTATATTTCAAAGAGGTTATGGACCATTATTTAGCAAACTTTACCTTTATTTCTTAATCAAGGGCACCAACATCTAATGTTGATAGATGAAGTGAAATGTAGTAAATATGTAATAATTTAATGGTGATATGGAATGTAATCTTGATAATGACTTTAATTGCATTAGGGATAAATTATCTAGAGTTATTTACAAAGACTCAACCATCCTAGTGATCTCAAAAAAACACATATATTCATATCATAAATCCATAGGATACCAAGGTTGTCTTAGCAAAGTCAAATTTCTCAAGGATCAATTATATTTGCAATGAATGCTCATTTTCCATTATGAGTAAGGTGATGAAACTAGCCAATAAAAAACCATTGTGTGTGCAATAATAAATTCATGTGGAGGTCCAAGGTTCAAATATTGAGCTTTGTTGAATTTAACGCTTGTCCCTTTCCTAGTGATTTCAGTTTCGTAAAAGGTTTAAAATGATTGTGGAATGGTGGTTATAGGGTTGGACTGCACAAATATATATATGTGGCGGCTTTTGATACTGACATAATAGAATATTTTAATAGCCATAAAATCTATATAGCCTACCCAGATTGGTGGCAGCTACCAATTCCACCATGTAAATTCAAAAATTAAAAATAAAAATAAAAATAATAATAAATAAATAAAATTAATGAATTCATTTACCAATTTTACGTAATTTGAGATTAAACCATTCATAGAGAGAATCAAAAGTTAGATTTTACTTATATGCATTCAAATATCTCTTCAAGAGAGACATGTTGCCACACATCAACATAGTCCAACATTAGGATCTTTAAGTTTTAGGAAATCAGATTCTCAACCACTCAAATCGAGTCTTGATGAGAATTTTGTCATATCCTTACTACTTTAAGGCCTATTATTATTATTTATTTATAAAGAGAGAGCTTTGGGAAATCAAATTCTCAACCACTCGAATTGAGTCTTGATGAAAAGTTTACCCTATCCTTACTACTCACTCTATTATTGTTATGTTTTTGTGAAAAGAGTTAGAGCCTTGGGAAATCAAATTCTCAACCACTCGAATTGAATCCTGATGAAAATTTTACCCTATCCATACTAATCACTCTATTATTGTTATGTTTTTATGAAAATAGTTAGAGCTTTGGGGAATCTGACTCTCAACCACTCGAATTGAGTCCTAATGAGAAATTTTCCCTATCCTTACTACCCACTCTTTCATTTTTGAGATTTTTGTAAATATGTGTATTTATTTTATTATTGGACTATGTGCATAATGGGACAAGAAATAATAACTTTTTTCTTTAATTTTAAATCCAATCATGACATTATCCCTCTCTAATGCAAGATCTCTAATAAATATGATATGTGTTTGGTTAAAAAATGGTGGAGTCAACTTCTAAAATTCATAATTTTCTTAGTGAAAAGTGTGCTTTGGTCCAAGAGAAAAAATGATTTGGCTAGGAATAACCTATAGCATCTAAATACTATTTGACCTTCAATTGAGTTTTTATGAAATACTAGAACTAGTTGAGTGATCAAAAACACCTAGTGAATTTTTGAGCAAACATAGTGCTATCCAAAATGTGAATGTGTGTTCTATATGAAATTTTGAAAATTAAGAGGTGTGTGTAAAATAGTTAGTGGTCGTATAATAACCATTTTTGATGGTCATGCAATCACTATCCTATCTTGCAAGAACCCCTTAATGAACAAAATATCACAAGAAAAAGTGTAAATAAATAGTGAATGATAGAATGAGGCTAATTCTAGACCAAAAGTGCTCTCGATTAAGGTAACCAGACTTAGTTACAAATAATTATCCAAATCGTCTGAAGGATGATCAATTCAACAAGTGATATGTATAGATGCAAGATGACATGATTGTTTAAATACAATGTATGATAAAATGAGTGTGGAATGTGTGCATGAGTTATGAATGCATGAATATATGTATGAAATGCAATGTGAGTGATTAAGATATATTTATTACTTTTATTTTATTTTTCTTTCTTTAGTATTTGTTTTTATTTTTGTTCTATTTTTTTGTGTGAAAAAGGTATGATACCTTATGCATCCCCAAATTATTTCATGACTAGTGAGCATGGGGAAGGTGCAATCCCTTGATTGTATCCACAATGGTTCTGATGGATACAAAGATTTAAATTGTATGGGATGAGTATAATTTTGAGGGAAAATGCCCCCTTGTCAATAAGATCTTGGATCACATGTTTAAATGTGAAGCAATCATTGATGTTGTGGCCCACCTACCGATGATAGAGGTAATAATGATCTTCCTTATGTGACTTAGATTTATATATTTTGGTATTTGCAGGATGTATGTCAGGTAAAATATTTGTTTTTGCATCTTGTAACTTGTGAAATATTGTTGAAAAGGGCTCAAATAGGGGGATCAAAGTGTAGGGATGATGATTTGAACCAAGTGGGTTAGGTGGATGAGGTTGATGAGTTTGGCAGTGTTGATGAGGTGGGCGATATTGATGAGGTTGATGATGACTCAACTATAGCTCAATGTTTGTGAGGTGATTCAAAATTTTCTATAGAATTAGATGAGTGTGTTGGTGACTCCATAATAGCTCATCTTTGCCTTTGAACTTGTCAAACCTAGGCATCTCAAAATATGGTGGATATGGGGGTGAGGGAATATATGGATGAATGGAATTATTGACTAGCTACCTCAGAGTGGATTTTTAATATAGCAATCTAGGTGTATTCATGGTTAAGTTATCGGTGTGGTTCCATAAAAACTAAAATTTAGGGTTTTCAAATAGTGATTGAAATCCATGTTTTGGTTTTTGTGTATAGATTGGATGTGTGATGTTAGTTAGAATTTTATGATGTTGAATGTTATGTTGAAATTGGTTATGGGGTGATTATTTTTTATGAAACAACTACTGATAAGGAGATGGGGGTATGATTGTATGTTGTCCTGATGTAGTAGCATACATGTTTCTAAGTGGATGAGTAGGTATGGTAATGGTTGGTTATCATGATACCATGATGCATTTTGTGTGAAGAAGGTGTTTTGATGTGATGTGGATGGTCAATTAATATATGTTGTCTATTATTGTTGTTACTAGATATTATGAACGCTTTTATTAGCATTATCCACCAAAAATTATTGTAGATATTAAAAAGCTTGAAGGATGGCAATCACAAATGTAGATGGTTGTATATGGTATGTTTGAATATGGGGCATAAGATAAGTCATGATGAGTAGCAGTAAAATGGGTGGATGTTAGTGGAGGGTAGGTTTCAAAGGGTGTCACAACTGAATGAGGAATGGCATGCTGGACAGGATTAATAGGTGGTAATGATGTAGGTGGAATGGAGGTTGGCACTTGCAAAGTAACATTTACCTATGCTTCATATAGTGGATTGTAATAGATGATGTTATGGGTGGATGGAATGGAAAGGTATTGGTTGGATGATGATGGGGGGTTTTGGATCATGGGTATGGATGTGGACTCAAAAATAGATTTGATGATGATTTAGTTGATATTATGAGGGTGTGAGAAGGTAAGTTCTTGCTAGAATGTAGGAATAAACCTGGGTGGAATGGTGTGTGGTGACAAGGATGGAAAGACAAAACCTAGGTAACTCCTGAGAACATTAGGATTTATGTATGTAACTCAATTTCCAAAAGGTGTGTATGTGACCCAGTGCAAGTTGTATCTAGAATAACATCATGGGGAGCTTGTTGTATATTATCCTAATATGAATGGGGCACGTCATTAGATGACCTAATAGATAAGTCTAAGAAAATGGTATGTGACACACTCCTTTTATCTATCATAGAAGTGTATGGAGTTTTGGAAGCTTGAGTGTAGTGCTCCATGAATGTAGGTTCTTGGGTATGGGTGTTTTTTAGTGCCTTGGCTTGACTTTGGATCATTATTGTAAGCTAGAAAGTGGGACGGGGTGACGAATGTGAAAGCATGTATATGAATATGTGATGCAAATAGAAAAAAAACAAACACACAATTAAGAAAAACATTTTCTATTTTTCTTTTCTTTTTGCAGATTTTTATTTTGATTTTTTATCTTTTTAACTTTTTTTAAAGTTTTGATTTTTTTTTTGAAGTTTGTGTTTTTTATGTAAATCCTAGGCATAAAAAACTATGAATGGTAAGTGGTGGAATTAAATTTATAAATATGTGTTTGAACCAATTATTATAATAAAGGATGAATTGCAAACAACTAAAAGGCTTCCTAGACTAAGGCTTGGTGACAAGTGTAACCTAGAGGAACAAAATACCTCTTGAAAGAGGTTGCATTGTCTAGTGCCTTGCTATCGACCCATTCTGGGATTTCACTTCACCCTCTTGTTTGAACTTGGGTATAAATGATAGTTGTGATTCATAATTATTAAGCTCTTGTATTGAAGGGCATCTAGCATTGTTACCTCGAGCTATCCTTAAGAGTAACTAGTTTTTTGGGAATGAATCCAAAGAAATTGTTGTAACTAGCTAGGGCTTGTACTAGGAATATTTGATGGTTGGTGATGAAGTCCAACTCATTCAAGAGGTTTAACTTACACTTGTCATGCAATGTTGTAGAATTATTTAAAATGTGCAAAGTGTGTGAGGTTTTGTTTATATTTTCCATGATTTTGTGAAATAAAATGCAAAAGCTACTAAAAAATACAATCTAGGATGAAATTAAAATTTTAATGCCTATATTTGCAATAAAAAATAAATAAAAACATATAGAACATTAGAAATAGTTAAAATATCAGATCACATGTAGAAAAAAGATTCCAAACAGGCCCTATAGTTATTATGAAATATAGATCCAAACATAGAGGTGCATTTGGCACTAATCAAATGTAGGTTGGCATTTGACCAAACATAGGACCGTATTTGGAATTGGCCAAACACGTGCCTACATTTTTTATTATGTTAGAAATAAGGTAGAGTAGGTATGAAAACTCTAATATGACCTAAAATGTACTTTGATTATGCAATATTAGTCATAGTATGCAACTATTATGCTTTTTGTAATATAGGAATAAAAAATGTTCCCTAAAATAAATCTTAAATTAAATTTATTTCCTTTCTTTTTTTTCATTTTAAGTGCCTACAAATTTTTTGAAAGTACCTACAAAATGTATTTAATGTAAGCCCTACGATGAAATTAGATGCAAAAAATAAGAAACTTCTTTCTTCCTTTTTTTAAACAAAATTTTAAATTGGAGTTTTAAACGTTACTCACCTGGTATCCTTTCACTTTTTTGCTCTATTTCCTAAAACACCACGACACATTTGCATAGATTTCCAAATATAGATCTATGTTTACTCAGGGATCCAAACACATTTTTACCTTTTTTCAGGTTTCCCAAATACCATCGCACATTTGCATAGGTTGAAAAACAATCCGAATAGGCTCTAGAAATCCTAAGTTTGATTTGCAACTTCTACATGATCAAACTCTAAAAAGTTGTAATAGAAAGAAAAAAAGAGATCAATATGTAAGAACAACAAGTCATAAATAACTAGAACCCTTTGGAGGTCCCATCATTTTCTCCATTTTATAAGTAAAAATAAGACAACACCAAACAAATGATAGAAAAAAAAGCCAATACAATAAATGAATTAATTTTATTTTGAATACAATGGAGCCTTAGTCTCCTTTTACAATAATTTGGTTCTGAGTGTGCAAGGGTCTATTTACAATTATTTTCTTACTTTATTATATTACAGTAGAAAAAATGAGGACAATACCCTTTTGCAATTCAAATGGATGTGAGTATATCCAATCTTCTCTGCTACAAACACATTGGTTGATGGGCTTCTGTTATCCTCAGAGACCTTCCTTACTGCAATAAATTTCCATAACCTATTTCTCGTATACATAAGCTCAAAAATAAAGGATATTAGTAGCACATATTGATATAGATAAAAATAATCTACAATAAACCCTAATCCTCATGCCTGTAGACTATAAAATAATTCACAAGAAATAGAAATAACAAAAACCTGATACCTTGTTGATTACTTAACCTAATCAATGTTTATCACTAGCTAAAAATACTCCTAAGCAAACGCGAGGTCATATTTTGATATAGTTAAATGTATACCTACATTTGTGCAAATGCAAAGATACATTTGTATCTATGTAAATGCATTATCTATTTGTGGTTTAGTTGCAAAGGTGTTGGGGTTCATTCTCCTTACCTCTAATGAGTTGATAAGCAAGAATGGTGGTGACCTCTTATAATAATTTGATAGTGTGATGATACATTTATTAGCCTCTTTTGGGTTATGAAGTGATGATGCCTTTATAAGATTTTGGGAGGGAAGTATAGGTGGAAAGCCAAGGCTGCCAAGTGGTAGGGACTGGGTAGCCACCTATCCTAGGCAGTTACAATGAGTCACCAGGTGTGTCTTCACTTAACTGGGGAGATGTGGCATGTGGGTAGGTTTAAGTGGAGTGATGTATGTGAGATATGGCAAGTGCAAGGGTAGTGGTGGCTAAAACATGTGTCATGTGGAGACACAGGGTATCTTAGGGGGATTTTCTAGATTTTCATAAAATATAAAAAATATAGGATTATGTGCAATATTTATATGCCTAAGTCAAATCTTAGGTACATATTATTATGTAGAATTATGGGGTTGGATAGGTTTTTGTGAGTTGATAGATTTTAGTATCTATAATTGCATTGCAATTTTTTTCTTATAATATATTTTTTAATATCTACATATAACTTTTACAAAGAGTCTCTTGACATTTCAAATTCAACTATCTCTTCTTCTCCTCAAAATCATGGGAGACATAACTCTTCATATTTTTGATGGACAAATACTTTATTACCCTTCTAATAAAGAAAAAATGGGGACCCATAGTTGATAACTAATTGGAGTACTATTACTTTGTTGAATGTTAGTTACAAGATCATTGCCAAAGATTTAGCTCTTTTCCATAGGCCTATTCTTCCTTTGATATTCATATTAGAGCAAATTAGCTTTATTCAAGGAAGGTACATTCTCAACAATATTCTAGTTTTTTGGGAGGGCATGGAATGGGCTTGGATGTCAAACCAAAATATGATTTTTATTAAGATTGATTTTTAAAAATATTATGACCATATTGAATGGAGATTCATTCTTGCTATACTCAAAGCTTTAAGGTTTGGTCTAGTTTTTATTTAGACTATTGCTATTCTATTCAAATATGCTTCGGCTATTCTCAATTTGAACAATTCATAATTTGAAGAAGTGGGTATTTTTAGGTTTATTTGGAAAGGATGTCATATTGCTCCCTCTTTATATGTGCTTGCTGTTAAAGCCTTCAGCTATATTTTAGCTTCTCAAGCTTCTACAGGTCTTATTAAAGAATTTGCTTTTCTGAATGATCAGGGAAAACTTATTAATGGTCACTTTTTTTATGACTCATTTCTTACTAGAAGGGAAGAGGAGCAATCTATTTCTAATACTCTATTTTGTCTGAACATCTTTTAAACAACCTCTAGTTCTAGCATACAATGGAGGAAGACCTCTTGATTTTGATAGTCTTCCTTGCCTATATCACCTTGTCTTCAAGGATATCATTGGAACTAGATCCCTCCTTGAGAATTTTTTAAGTTTCTTGATATTTCTTTTGCCTTTCATGGCTCCCTTGCTCAGCTTTGGAATTATGTGCTTCAAAGAGTTGAAAAGAAACTTGATTTATGGCTTACTAAGAAGCTATCATTAGTAGGTAAATTTTATATTTGCTCTAAAGTTTTAGATACCACTCATGTATACTATTCCTCTTGTTGGGTTCCTTCATAGGATTGATATAAGAAGCTTAATAAAATACTTTAATATTTTATTTGGAATAATTATTCTAATACAAAGGGATTTTATAGAGGTACCTATAATATTTATTGTCTTCTTAGAGAATTTTATGGAATGGGTCTGTTGGACTGGAGATGACAAGGTATTACTCTGTGTACTAAGTGGATGGTCAGGGTTCTAAGAGGAGTTGAAGCTTGGAAATTTTTTGTTTGAAATTTAATTTCCTCTGGTATTCCCTCAAACTATAGAGCATGTAGAGGGTTGGATTTTACCTCTCTCAATGTTGCTCAAGTTTTTGTTAAGATTTATGACTCCTTTGCTATTAAAACTATATGGAAATCCTAGCAACAACTCACTCCTTGGATCTGTTGGAGAGGATATGGCTTTCATAAAGGCTTATCCTTTAATTCTATGAATATTTTATGGACCTCGTGTTTCTTCATCAAGGTTCTCCCTTAGATCAGATGAAATATATTTATGCTCAATGATTTTTCAAAAAGGGTATTGTTACAATAGTTGATTTATTTTCTCGCTAGACCAGGGATTGGATACCATATAATGAGTTCAAAGGAACCTTTATACTAAATGGTATGGACAAAGATATGTATGATGCTATTATTGATCTCACCCCTTTTTCTATGTTGCACAAGATTGGTGTGCACTCACAATATAATTTGTGGTCAGATTGGAGATGGCATGTTGAAACTTCTTTGTTTAATTATAAGGATCATTTAGGGTATAAATGTTTATCTCCTCATATTACTTTGGTTCCTAATCTCAATCAATGTTTGGACTTATTTTATATAAGGACTAGATGGAATCAATATTTTAGAATGATTGGGCTACTTATGTTGAGCCCAAGAAATATTTTTTTGCATGGAGCTTGTCATGTCAAGGCCTTCCCTTGGGAGAATATTTGAAGCACCTTGGAATTCCTTATCCTAAATATCCTTTTTGTGTTGTTCTTGATTCTTGTATTCACCTCTTTTGGAATTGTAGAATATCTAGGCAATCTTGGGATTGGATTCTTTTGTTTTTTCCCCATTTATAGTTGCAATATTTTCTTGGCCCCAAGCTCTTATTGGGGACTCTTTTACTTTGTCTCTTGTACTTTTTGAAGTGTTGTAGGTTTTCAATATTAGCCTTCTCTTTCATGTTTGGAAGGTGCATCATATAATTGTTTTTAAATAGTATACACCTTTTGTCACATTTACTCATGTTGACAAATTAGAAATTTTTAATGATATGTGGCTATATATATGTATTCAAGCCAACAAAGTTACTTTAGAGTTAGATTATTTGCAAGTTCTTCTAGTGCACTGGACCAATGCTCCATGTATAGTCAACCAGATCCCCTCAAAGCACTCTTCTCAAGACTATTTTTTATCTCACTCTCACCACTGACCTCCATCATATGCAATAATTTCTCTCATAGATAGGCACTGGTCCTAGCCATAAATGGTTAGGAAGTAGCCTAATTTTGACATTGCTTGTTCGTCCTACCAGGATGGAGGGTGGGATGATGTTCAACCAGTTTCACCTACACCATTTTTTGGTTGGAGAGACACATGTACTAAAGGCCTTAATCATGATTTAGAGGGGTGGATTCCCATCCCCTAATAACTAGTAGTTTATGCAGGACAACATGCCAGGGCACATTACTCCATATGATATGATTTCTTTGAAGTAATTATCATCAATGATCATGATTGGTAAACTTGTATTTTTTTGATGGTTTTTTTTACCAACCATTGTCAATTAAGATTAGTTTGATTTCCCATGGGGTGTGTTAACCCACCCACTTTTTTATTATAAAGGCTTTTATCTTATTTTAATAAAAATTTTGCTTTTTCATCAAAAAATAAAGAAAAATCCTAATTATTATGTGAAATCACATATTTACAATGTATTTATAAAGTACTTGTAAGCATAAAATAATGTAATAATATCCAACATGACCCCATATTACATTATTTGATATGATGTGAATCTCAGACTGGTATTGACTCTAATTGTTGCTTTTTAGTTTTGGTTCTTTCCAAATATTTATTTCATATATGGATATCTGTTATAGTTGCAATTGGTACCTATCATAATTTTAGATTCACTCTTTATTGTTTCTCATTCAGTACCACCTATCACGACATTCCATGTTAAAAAAATGATATTAGTGTCCCCTATCACAAAACACTTTTATTAGCTTGTTTTGTAAACCTAAGATCTTTGTATCCTTGGCTAATTTGTCATATAATGAGGTCCTTTAATTCTTGGATCTATTTTGTTATATTCCATTTTAGTACCAATTGATTTTATGTGCCTTTAAAATTCATATTTATCCTTATCTCTATTACAATTTTAATGCAATATGTCATCACAAAAATATTTATCATAACTTGGACCATTATTGTTAATTTATTAATGACTTATATCATCATTATCCTTGTCACTATTTGAAGACTTCAAAATATTAATAACACATTGTCCATGAATTCTGACAATTTGACCTACATTTTTACCAATATATTATACACAATCAAACCAAAAAAAATCTAACAATAATTTCCATGAACACATATAAAACTATCACTCTCAATCTCAAAAATCCTCAAATCATATTTTTTAGAGAAATCCATCTAGTGCTATCCTTGTTACTATCAACAATATTTGAATTATTATTAACAAAAAATTAACTATCATAAACTCTAGCAACTTGGAATTCATCACAAATAGTAACTTCACAAATATTTTTAGCATAACAAAAATTCTCTTACTCACAACCACGTTTTGCATTAAAATTATAAATTAGATCACATGTGTCATATTTTTATTAATCACCTTGAGCTTATTACTCAATATTTTATTTTGTTTATGTTTCGAATATCCTTTGCAATAATTTAATGCCATACATGTTTTAAACACATATTTTGGCATAAGTGTTTTATGTGTTGATTCATTAGTCCTCATCATTACATTTTGATTCTTGTACCTCTTGGGATATATGTCCTTTTTTATTTTATATTTTTAGATATTTTCATGTTTGGTATTGTATTTGTTGATTTTTTTGATATGGTTTAAAATTTTGATTCTATTGACTAAGTAAATTAAATCTATAAAATCTAGTGATTTGTCCTTGTTTGTTACATATATGATAATATCTTCTTTCCAATTTTAGCTAATTCTATGATGAGGTAGAAGGATTTCTTCTATTACTTGTTGATATTTTTGCTTAAAATATATCATTGTTTGGAAGTTTGTCTCTTACTTGATTTTATATTTCATATTGTTGAAGGATATTAACTAACACATTAAGTGACACATTTATGTTTAACACTTGGAGAGATATGACCAACATTTTAAATGAATCTAGAAGTGATATAAGTTTAACTAAGACAAGAAACTTATCTTCTACTTTCTCTTCCATAGTTTTTAATCTTAACTTTAAATTTTATATCCTTATAAAAATATTTTCTATATTTTCACCATATATAGATTTTGGTGAATATAGTTGTGATTGTTGTAGAAATGGAAAATTGACCCAACCAAATTCCAAAGGATCAAAATTTTCATTACATGCCTAGGAAGCCATTCAAATTTACTAAGACCAACCACAAATTTGGTCAAGCCATATTAACATTAATATGACTTTATACGACCATGAATTTGGTTATGCTATCTTAGCACCAATGCAACATCCAAAGATCAAATTTCATGGATTTGTGATTAGCCTAGATCAATTGTGAATTTGACATTTGAAGATTTTGCTTTCAAAACTCACCCTTGAAGCAACCTTTTGTATTTTTATGCACTAATACTAGTTTTTTTCCCTGCCTTACCCTCAAACCATCTATAAATAGATGTGTTGAGTTTCCTTTATGGTCTATCTTCTATATTTTACCCAATTCTATTTGTGATATCAAACCATCATCTACTAAATTTTATCCATGAATTTAGTTGTGTTAGAAGCATTTATGAATAAGAGTTGTTATTGGAGAGTAACCCACAATGATGAATTGAGTGCAAGAAAATCTTTAGCTCCACTTAAATAAAGAGAGATAGAATTACCTCCTCAATTATTGCATTAACTTCTTTATCACTCTCTTATTTTATCTTTATTTAGTTTTTCATTTATAGCCATAGATTTTCTTTTATTTAGCTTACACTACTATGTTTTATTATCCTAACTACTTGTTTTTGTTTTAAATAATTTGCCTAAAATACATACTAGTTAGATTAATTTTACATTATTGCATTATATTATATTTAAATTTATTTTTACATTAGATTAATACTTATATCATTTTGTACATATTTGCATATTTATGTTTGCATTCTCTTGCACTTAGGTTAGTTTATTTTGGTATGCATTTTATTCTGTTTATATTACAATTAACTTGTTTTGTTTCTTCCTCTCAATCCATTTTTATTATTAGTATCTCTCTTATTATTATTCATCTACATTTTAATCATATTTCTTGGACCCTTTTCAACTTATTGTAAATCCATGGCCCATTCGTATGGGGCACAAATTTGATGAACATATTTGTGAAGAACACAACTTTATACTAAGAGGAGGGGTGAACAGTATAAGATCAACTTTTAATTTTATTTCCCAAACAATATTATCCAATATTATCAATTGCAATATCAGTAGCAGTAATCAAAGCAATGCACAAATAATCACACACAAGAGAGACACAAATTTAATGTGGTTCACCCAATGTGGGCTACTCCACGGAGAAAATATTTCTTCTAAATTTTCTCAACAAATATCTTGGGAATAAATTCCCTATTACAATATTTATGGACCCTTATCCAAAGGAGATATCAATCCCCTATTCTATGATTTGTGGATCTTTATCCATAGGATAAATCTATCCCCTTGCTATGGTTTGTGGATCTCTCTCCATAAGAGAACTCTATCCCCTAGCTCTAGTTTGTGGAACTTGATCTAGTAGAACTCTATATCCTCAACTAGTTCATGGAAATCTCTCCATATAAGAACTCTATCTTCCCAGTTGGTTCATGGATCTTACTCCACAGGATAACTCTTTCCCCTTGCTCTGGTTCATGGATATCTATCCAAAGGAGAACTCTATCCCCTTTATTTTAGCTGGTTAACATCTAGAAGACTTTTGCCCCCACTGGTCTGGCTTGTGGATCTCTCTCCATAGAATACCTATGTCCCCACTACTTTTTTTGATGGACCTCTTTCCACTAGATACCTCTATTATAGTTTCTCTATCACATCCAAAGCTTACTCTCAACTCTGTCTCAAATATGCACTAAAATTTATCTCAAGTCTAGCATAAATCTACTCTAACTCTGCACCAAAATTTATCACATGTCTAGCACAAATTTGCTCTTAATTCTACTCATAAATATACTCTAAATTCTATCTCAAATCTACCCCAAACCTTAACACAAATCTTGAACAAATCAGCAATTAAACTTGCTCTCCATTCTATTTAAAATCCACCCCAAGCCTTAACACAAAGCTTTAAATAATTAGAAATCAAACCTATTCTCAATTATGTTTCAAGTATTTACAAGACTTGCTCAAATCTACCTTCAAGCCTTCTCAAAATACTTTCTCAAATATGCCTTCAAGCCTTCTCAAAATAATTGCTCAAATATGCTTTCAATCCCTCTCAAAAGACTTGCTCAAATTTGCCTTCAAACCTTCTCAAAATACTTTCTCAAATCTACCTTAAAGCCTTCTCAAAAGACTTGTTTAAATATACCTTCAAGCCTTCTCAAAATATGTGGAAATTTGCCTTCAATGTTGCTCACAAAACGTACTCAAATAACTCCAAATATTGCATACAAAACACAACTTAAATCTCTTTCAAAAAGTATTCTTCACACAAATAAATTATACTTAGAATTAATTTAATCTCTAGAACATATAGAGAATGATATGTACTTGTCAATAGCTCAATATGTACTACTCAACCATTAAGTTTGTCGCTTTCACATGTCTCACATTTATTTCTCTTTAAATATAGGTCTAGTATAGCACATGTCACCTGACCTCTTGATACACACACTTTCTTCACAAATCTGATTTCTAATGCTTGCACATTCACTTTCAATATCACTCAAAACCAATGCTCAAAATATTCACATTCATTCGAACAATGAAGCACAATTTTATTACAAACCCTAACACAAGTGTTTCTAATTTCTTTCAATAAATATGCACAATGTAGTTCTCAAACACTAACTCAATTATTTTTAGCAATGCTTATAAAACAACCATTTTATCTCCACCTTATGTTCTAGAAAAACTTACTCAACCAAACATCTTAAAAAAAGAATGATGTGCCCATACCTCTTAATTTTCTCTTATGGAGATATATATTGAAAGCCTGTCTCACAAATAACTAATTTTTTGAATGCCACTTCAAGGGTTAGATTGCATTATACTTTTTCAAAACACCCACATGACTTTTCACCTTCTAAAATTCTCAATGAAATCTGAATTTGGTATCCGATCACTCTTTTTTTTTCAAATATGATGCATTGAAACTCAAAAAAATATCTCAAAATTCATTTTCATAATGCAATAAATACAATAAAATTATCAAGCCACTTTTACACCTTATTACTCCTAATCATGCAAAATAATGCTCAATCCAACAAAGCCACAAATTACACATAAATTTTTCATTTCCACCTTATACCTCTTTCTTGATACAAATGAATTAAAGCACTTCAAATTTCCAAAAATACCATTAAAGCATCACTTTATCTCATACCTTATAGCATTAACATGAACTCCACTTCATATTTTTATTCAACTATTAAACCATTACTTTTCAACCCTTTTAATTAAAAATTAAAATAAAAAATTATTTCTCCTTATGTATCCCTAAACAAGTATGTGGCACATACCTTTGACTTGGGTACAAAATAATTTTCCAAAAATTATTCCCTTTCTACTGCCTGCCACTACATTTCGAACCAACGTTGCCTGCTAGCTAGTGCCTTAGCCACCGACTAGGCCACCATGTGGGCTAGCCAACAACACAACACCAAAATATACTCGTTGTCCTTTATACCTAAACTCCATTGTAAATCAAGAGGTTTTCCAAATAAAAATTTATCACCTTGCTATTGTCGTGTCTCAAACTCGAGACCTCTCTTCTGCCATGCCCTAGCATCATCGGTTCTGCCATCTAGGCTACATACCCAGATGGAACCAAATCTTGGTCACTTTCTCCTTATTACATGCTCTTCCTCAATATGCAAAAACATTTTATTGTCTTCTCTGTATCCAACATAAATCAAACTATAGATACTAAAATCATGTTAATCCAATTAGGAAATTGAAAGCATTGGCTAATTAACATCATATGGCCCCCTTGAGCAACCCTCAAAGGTTTTGTAAAGGTCCTAACCACTATTTGAAGGCTCTACACCACTTTTGGGTGGGCCACATAGACATGACTGTCCCATCCTGGGACAATCACAATTCATGGTCACCCCATCTAGGGATGGTGGCATAGCGATCATCCCTGGGTGGGACAACCATAAGCTTTGACTCCCAAAAAAGTCTAATATAGGCAAATGAAACCCAAAAACTACCATTTATCCTACATATTTGAGTATGTAGACCTGAGGGCATAAAATGCTTATGGCATATTGCATAATGGAGGCCAAAATGGGATATTCTCTTCATCTTCCAATGCATGCTCAATTTTAGACAATTGGCACCTCCTACCCTGTATTCCCTTGCATGGTTATTTGTCCAAAGGCTCCTTCTAGATATAAAGTGGATCTATTTTCCACATAAAACATAGAGAGGAGTTTTGGGACATAGTAATGAAGTGCTACCAATATTTCCCCTCACCCTTTTGTGCCTTTTTCCCTCAAAATATCTACCTAGTGAAGGAGGTTTGTGATTGATTTAAGAGGTACAATTTTTTTGTAAAACCACATCATATATGTGAATTTCACCACCAAATTTGATGACAACACTATTGAGAGGGTTTTTGACCAATTCATAGAGGAATTGGTGGTAAATTAGGAACAAAACTCATGGTCATCCCACCCTAGGATAATCCCCATTCTATGATAGTCACCATCGTCCCTACAAGGTAAGGTGAAATATCTGAGCATAATTTTCTACTATTTTTAATTAGGAATGTGCTAGGTTAGATTATTAACATGATTTCCAAATTTCATGCAATTTGGAGTTATATTGAATGAGAGATTGTAATTTTAAGGTTTTGTAGGCTTCCGAGGACCATATGAAGATGCACATGAAATTGTGACTAATCTTGCTAATCCACTGAAATTGATCTTCTTAAAATATTATTTTATGTATACTATCCAATTTTGGTTTGATTTGGTGGTGTTTTGGTCCAAAAATTGCTTGTTTTAGGTTTTGTAGGCTTCGTAGGTATACTATGAATTCAACACCAATTCGGAGGCAATTTCTGTTTTGTTTTTAATTAGATCTTCCCAAAATAATATATTATGCATATCTGTGAAATTTCAGATCATTTGGATTTGTTTTAGATAGGCGCATTGCATATTTACACTTTCTAGCTTATAATTACATGTACGACTTTTGCATGTTTCACATTCTATGCACTTGATATTTAACAAATCTGGTTTCTTTGTGTGTAGGTGCAGGTTTTAAAGTGCATAATGAAGGAATACAAGATAATAACAATGAAGAACAAAGTGGCGACATCATAGGTTCACCCACCTCAATTGTGGGTACGAGGAAGAACAAAGGACTTGATCCTTGGGCATTAAAAAAGTGTATCAAATTAAGAGCCCTCAAGGGGATATCTATGTAACCATGATTCTATTTATGAAATTAAATAAAGAGAAACACCCATTTTTCTTGCACTTATTTAGATTCCATGGTTTTTTGCACATGTCCTTTTATAATGCTTGATTGATACTAGATATAGATGCATCTTGTTTAGCATTATTAGGTGCACCATTTTTCCCATACTTCAGTGGAAATCATAGTGGGACCCTATCCCTATTGACTTGGCTAAACATTTAACCCTATTGTAGTTTGCATTATGTTGCAGGAATTGGTTGTTCTAGCCTAAAACGGTCTTTGGACTACTGATCGTCCTGCCCTGGGATGGCCATAAATCTGGCCACCATCCCACCCTAGGATGATCATAAAATAGGAGCATTTCTGCTCCAAATTCCAAAAAAATAAAGCTTATAGGCCATTGAGATAGGTACCAAAATCCTTTGTTTTCATTTCTAATATTGAAAACTATTGAAATATGGTTTTTCTTGCCTCTTTTGATTGCTTGAAAAGTAGAATATAGGTTTTTTATTTTCTATAAATGAAAAAAAAATAAGAAGGAAAAATGAAAAGGAACTAGGTAGAAATGCACCTCTATGGTTTTATTTCTTCTAGCGTACCTAATGAGTGGGTTATCATTTACGTAATGTATTTGTTAGGTTACTTTTTATCTAGCTTTTTCTAAAGTTAAAACTTCATTTCTATGCATTTAGTGAAATATAATTGAGTGCTTCATTGTTTACTTTCTTTGGGCTTAAAAATAACCACACACACCATGTTCCAATTGAATTATAATGATTTATATTTCATCACCAAACACTAGTAGAGGTCAGTGACGGTGGCTTTCATCTCCACCCATTGCTTAAAATACCATAAACCCTTGTTCTTTGCCATGGCATACTCCAAGTTTCTATGTAGCTTGGAAAATTTGCATGTAATTCTCTTCTGTGGGTATAATGTTGACCAAGTGAGTACTAGGTGAGGACTGGTAGGACCTATGGTCCCTAATCAGGTATGGATTTCATATCTATACTTAGGTGGTTTACGTGTCTGGACTTTCATTACAGGTTGTCGAGCAGCAAGCATACAGGTGAAATACAATTAAATACAAGATTATCATCCAATGAAATTCAAACATGTGATATGAGATCATATTTACAAAAAACATATTTGAAACACATAAAATAGATTAAGAAACACATATTAATATTTAAAAGAGATAAACACTTGTTTTATTGAGTATTTCCTTTCTTGTTTTGTTTCATTAAGAAGTTGTAAAGGAGATAATCATCTAGGGTTTGGTAGAGAGTAAAAATGGTGTACACCTACAACCAAGACCAATCATGAGTGGAAGTTGTGGAGGGTGGACTAGGAGATATGAATCATCTCTATTTTAGCCCTAGGGATTTGGTTATACCTCCTTGGCAAACCTCTACTCACTCAAGTCCCAAAATAGTAGGACATGAACAACACCTACAAGGGAGCCCTATGTGGGACACCCCGCTAGATTGTGAAACTTACTTGGGAGAGTTTTCTCGATATGTAGACACATCACATGACTTATTTGATGATAGGCAACAACACATTGAGGCACAAGTAGATAGATTAGTGCCATGCATTTGTGTGCTTGATAGGTCTAATACACCCATTTATGGTCCAAAGCACAAATTCACACATTGGGCAGGGACGATTGATCATACTTCACCATTACACAACCTTGATAGGTTATAGCAGCCTACACAATAGGATGAGTATGATACTCATCACTCAAGGTGAGGAAACTCAGTTCTTCCCTTCCTCATACATGAAGGAAGACATGAGTAAATCCTCAATTATCCTTAAGAGTAGTATACTATGCAAAATTTATGTGTCTTTGTTCCCGTTGAGTATAAATAGCATATGCCTAGGCCTGAACCTCAAGTAAATTTGGCTACCCTAAATTGAGGTAAGCACATGATGAATATCGTAGATTATCTTAAATGAGGTGGGCCTCAAGGTGAGACTCCTAGGCATCCTAGTTCTGACATAGTGGAAAGATCAATCAAGCCGTTGCAATATATGCAAAAGTCCAAGCATATTTCAAGCAACTTTGATGAGACAAAGAACAACTATACCACTTGCATCAACTTGAGAAAGAAAGAATCGAATGGCAAACTAATGAGATGTTCCAAAAAACTTTACATGAGAGGGTCCATACCCCTAGAACATACATATAGGAAGTCCATCCGAGGCAACCCACTCTCATTAAATATTTACCTCCTAGGCCTTATCCAATGTTGCCTCCATGACCTCTTAGGCCATATCAAAAATTTCCTCCCAAGCCAAATATAGGGCACCCACAATAGGTAGCTACCCCTCTTTATATGCTTGCTCAGGAGACGTCCTATGGGGTTTACATCGAGCATAAGTTGGAGGTGGAATATTTAAAAATGCCTTTTCAAGGCAAGGGGGGTGACATGACACCACCTTGAAATAGGCTTGATGGTCCTTGCCCTCCATCGCAGGATAAGAAAAAATAAGAGGATATCAAATCCTTTGATGCATATAGGGTACTACTAGAGCACTTAGAGATAGTAGAGAACAAGAACTTTGGGTTTGGATATCAAAATACTACTTTGCACCAACTACGTATTCAAACCCTTCATCCTTCAGTTCCTACCCCTTCCTATCTAGAGCAACTTAAGATGCATCAATTGGCTACCTTTAAGGGAGAAGAAGATGTGTAAGAGCATATTACTAAATTATTGAGCCAATGCTTTGGCATCCAGGATAATGACACTTTTATTTTATGGATATTCATGACTACCCTCTCTTACCTAGCGATGGAGTGGTTTACCCAACTCTTAAAGCATAACATCCACAATTTGGATCAACTCGTAGACACGTTCCTAGAACGCTTCGCCTTCAATACCAAGTAGACTATGATGTTTGCTAATATTGCTAGGTTGAAACAATATGATAATGAGTGAATAAAAAATTATCACAACAGGTGGTGAGAATTTCTCACCAGGCTACCATATCTACTCCCCATGTAAGAGTTGACTTAGATGTTTACCAAGAGCTTCCTAAATCTAATCTCCTTGTTGCAACTACAATAATATTTGACTCTTGAAGAGGCCCTAGCATAAGCTAGAAAAATTTAAGACATCAATATTAAAGAGGGAGAAATTATGAAGCCTCAGAAGGAGTGGAACAAGAATGCTAATAATAGCCCAATGTAGCCTAATCTAGTAGTAGTCAATTAGGTTGCCATTAGTATCCCAAGGACAGCGCAACCTGTGTTGCCTCAAAAGCCTAATTATCAGGCCACACCTAGGTATTATAACAAGGAAAACTAGAATAATCAAGGGTAAAATCAATAGCATCACCCCAAGTGATAGTTCACACCCATTGTAGAGTCCATGGACTATTTTTTTGAGCACCTCTTGGTGGCTAATGCAATTAATCTACCTGAGATTCAATCTATCGATCCAAATACACTGAATTCCAAAGGTTACCTATAAGACCTATATTGTAAGTTTCATAGGCAAAAAAGGAATGACATATAAATATGCTATAAGTTTAAGCATCTAGTGCAAGACATGATTTATAAGAATGCCCTTCAAGTGGACAACTCTATTGTGTCAAACAACCAATAGACAGGTGTTTTTAAAGACCCATTGCCTACCCATGTGAAGTAGGCCTATTCAGTGACCCAGGTATATGAGGTTCATCATGCACCCCCTAAAAAAGGGTATGTCGGTATGATCAACATTGTAACAAGGAACATACAATATCCAAGTCCAGTCACACCACCTATGGATCAAAGCGATGTTCCTTCAATGTCATAGCCTCTACTACCTCTGGTGTCAAGCCTCCCACCTTGACCTATGGTAAAAATTAAGAGCAATCTAACTCAAATCTTGAGAATGACATCTACCTAGCTCTCCATATATAAGCTCATTCATAAATCTCCATCTCATAGAGAATATCTAATGGAGATCCTTAAGGAAATCAAGCTACAACCCCAAGAGTCTAACTCCAATAATTTCATGGGGTATGTTTGACAATGTACAGAACCGATGATTACCTTTTGAGAAGATGAACTTAAACCATTTCCAAATGATATGGTAGATCCCCCCTTGCACATCATCACATGTGTAAATGGAACACCATACAAGAGAGTGTTGATAGACACTGGCTCTTCTAGAAACATCATCACTACAATAACTCTCAAGCATCTAGGGCTCCCGACATCCCATATTGTCGCATCTACCTACACCCTTTGAGCATTTAATGATGCCATATGCTCAAAAATTGGTACGATAGTCCTACCCATATAGGTAGAACAAAATACCATACTGACACTATGCTATATATTGGAGGGTGAGATGGCATATAATATCTTGTTGGGCAGACCGTGGATCAAGGATGAAGTGTGTCACTTCCATTGCTCACCAGTGCCTAAAATACACCTATGAAGGACAAATTCATGTTGTCTCTACAAAATTATAACCCTTCAAGTACTACAACATGGTGCAGCAGATCCCTGACTCCACCTTGCCATCCACCCATCTAGATTTTCAACTGAATGAATCTAGACACTATTTGAATCCATCACCATCACCTTAATTCAATCCATAATCATATCATGCCATACCATCCTCATATTTGGCACCCCTAGACATGCCTTCATCATTGATGAATCATCCATCAAGTAACGTGAGGAAGAGGCCTATTGATGAGATCCCTCCAACCATATCCACTATCTCCACAAGTGAGATTCCTATCCTAGTGGACAAGGAGCTACCTCATGAGGTAAAATTTGAATCAATTCAAGCCTCACTCCCGTATCCTCCTTCTCCACAACCATAGATCATAGTGTACCTAGCTTCCACCATTTTAGGAGAGTACATGTTTAGGAACATCACAACCACCCATACTATCGAGTCAGAGAAATATATGGGTCAACCTTGTCTTCCCATAAGTACTATCATGCCTCTTAGCCTCCCCCTAATTAGATAAATTTCATTTATGGGGGTCTTAGTTATGACATTGAGCCTTATCAAGATTAGGAAGAGGATGAAGAGACCTTTTCTGAGAACATCAACTACATGTCCAACCCTAACTTCACCATGAGGTATTTTCACCTATGTAATTGGTATGGTTATAGGTTGTGATTGTATGATCAAGGCACCCGCATTCATTACTAGCCGTAGTATCAAATGCCTTATGATAAGTCTAGCCTAGGAAAAAATCTTGTGCCCCTCGATGTCATCATAGATAGTAGAGTGCATGACTCTATACTTTAGGGATGAGCTTGCACATGATCCCTATGCCAAACCGAGCTGAGTATATTAATTGGAGGACTATTTTCCCACACCTATAGGGAATCAAGATACACCTTGTGATATCCCCCGATCCTATGAACGGGGTGAAAGTTTGCATACCCTTCCACAGGATAGTGAGAAAGAATATCAGGGGTCTTCCTATGAGTGGACATCTAATGATGTGTCAGATTATGAATGGGCATCCATTGAATCTTCCAGTCTGCATGTTGAGTATGAATGGATTGTCCCATTGTATTATGAGCATGAGGGTTATTTATGTATGTTCCCCTTGAACGACCCTATATGGTATCATTTCCTCCCTTTAGAAGAGAAAATCCACCCATAGCAAAACCAACTGCCTCTGGTCATTCCAAATCCGCCCCAACCACCTCTTTACATCTTGTGATATCCTAATGTCAATAGACACCATCAACCACATCAAGGAAATAATCCATCCATAAACATGATTTCCTTAGACATTTTTGAGCCCATGTAAGATCCAGATAACCCATTGAAGCCACTACACCTTGACTTAGCGGTAATTGAATTTGATCAGGGAGATTTTCCCCCACCACCTTCTGAGTACTAGCACTCAGATGAGATGATACAACCATTTCATTTCTCTCTAAGACCTACTCATGATGTCTTCCACTCTAAGGAGGAACCTAAGGTTCCAATTGAAGATCTAAATCCAAAATATGAAATTCACCTAATCCCTAATCCCCACTAGTTGGAGGAGGGGTCACATATGTCAATTGAACCAACGAGTGACAAAGATATTGACTCAGATCTTGATAATACTCAATGTATCAAGTTAGGCAAAAGCTTATCCCCCATCGAGTAAGACGATTATATATTCCTTCTCACAAATAAGAATGTAACTATTGCATGGTCCTACGATGACATTCTAGGCATGGATACACCACCTACCAATTGTCATTCAACTTCTTCGACAACCATCCCGTCATTGCCTACATTTCCCACACAATATATCTTTGATAGGCTACACAACCTAGAGTCACAACTGAGTCAACACCATGATGCTTTAAAACATATCTTGGATCAAATCACAAGCATCGAGTTATGGTTGAGTCATTAAAATGCTCAACCCCTCAATTTTTTAGGACCAAACCCCTCCTTTACAATCCATTGTCAACCCTCAACAAATCATGAGGCAGAGGTACCAAGGCCATCAACCACAATGATAATATACCCATTTTTCAGAATCCTTAGCATTGATATTTAATCAACTATATGAGGCATAAGCAATAAATCTTCCCTCAATCCTTCCACCGAGTCCTAATAGGTATAGATCAAAGCTACACAGGAAAAACCTTGTATTGTCTTTATCATTGACAAATAGGCAATGATATCTAGACATGTTACATCTTTCAAAATTTAGTCTAGGATATGATTGATAGGCAAAGAATTCAGATAGGAGTATTCCAAGACCCCTTGCCTTCCCATGAAGTAAACATCCCGCCTAGCTATCAATTCAAAAAACCTAATTAAATGTACATTAATCGACCTTCCCAAGGGTTTATGGGTATGATCAGTGTTATAACAGAGAAAAAGGAACACCATAGTCGATATATGCAACCTTCAACATCATCCAATGTTTCACCTTCATTTGACTAATCCTATAGGGATGTTGGCACTACACAAGCTTACACCTCACAGTAAGGGGGGTTGGTTTTACCATCCCATTTGGATAGGCCAATTAAAATACATCAAATACATGACACAATGGGGGTACACAAGGTACCACACCTTCATCCTAGAGCAAACCACTTGGTAAACCTAAAATGCCATTGGGCAGTCTACAACCATATAGGTCACCCCAAATGCTCCAAGGGTATCTACAAACTACTTGGTCAACCCATAACACTCCTAGGTGGTCTATTCCTATCTAGGTCACCCCAAAATTCTCCAACGGTATCTAGAAACTACTTGGTCAACCCAAAACACACCTAGGTGATATATAACCATCTAGGTCACCCCAAAATGCTCCAAGGGTATCTAAAAACCACTTAGTCAACCCAAAATGCTGCTAGGTAGTCTATGACCATTTAGGTCACCCCAAAATGCTCTAAGGGTATCTACAAAATGCTTGGTCAACCAAAAAATCTCCAAGGTTATCTACAACCATTTGGGTCACCATAAAATGCTCCAACAGTATCTACAAACTGTGGTCTATGATCATCTAGGTCACCCTAAAAATCTCTAAGGGTATCTACAAACCAATTGGTAAACCCAAAATGCTCCTAGGTGGTCTATGACCATCTAAGTCACCCCAAAATACTCCAAGGGTATCTACAAACCACTTGGTCAACTTCAAATTCTCCAATGGTAACTACAAACCACTTGGTCTATGACCATTTAGGTCACCCCAAAATGCTCCAAGGGTATCTACAAACTCCTTGTTCAAATAAAAATACTCCTAGGCGGTCTACGACCATATAGGTCAATCAAAATGCTTAGGGTATCTATAAACTGCTTGGTCAACCCAAAATTATCCTAGGTAGTCTATGAACGTCTAGGTCACCCCAAAATGCTCCAAGGGTATCTACAAACTACTTGGTCAATCTACTCCTAGTCGGTCTACGATTGTCTAGGTCACCCCGGAATGCTCCAAGGGTATTTAAAAATTACTTTGTCAACCCAAAACACTCCTAGGCGGTCTATGGCCATATAGGTCATCCCAAAATGCTCCAAGGGTATCTAAAAAATGCTTGGTTAACCCAAAATACTACTAGGCAGTCTATGACCATCTAGGTCACCCAAAAATTCTCCAACAGAATCTACAAACTACTTGGTCAACCCAAAATACTCCTAAGTAGTCTATGACCATATAGGTCACCCAAAAATGCTCCAATAGTATCTAAAAACCACTTGGTCAACCAAAAATGCTTCTAGGTGGTCTATGATCATCTAAGTCACCCCAAATTACTCCAAGGGTATTTACAAACCACTTGGTCAATCCAAAACACTCCTAGGCTATATACAATTGTCTAGGTTACCCCAAAATATTTTAAGGGTATCTACAAACTACTTGGTCAATCAAAAATGCTCCTAGGTAGTCTATGACCATCTAGGTCACCCCAAAATACTCCAAGGGTATCTATAAACCACTTGGTAAACCCAAAATACACCTAGGAGGTCTACGACCATCTAGGTCACCCCAAATGCTTGAAGGGTATCTACAAACCACTTTGTCAACCCAAAATACTTCTAGGTAGTCTATGACCATCTAGGTCATCCCAAAATTATCCAAGGGTATATACAAACCACTTCTTCACCCCAAAATTCTCCTAGGTGGTCTATGATCATCTAGGTCACCCCAAAATGCTCCAAGGGTATCTATAGATTAATTTTTCATCCTAAAAATCTCCTAGGTGGTCTATGACCATCTAGGTTACCCAAAAATGCTCCAAGAGTACCAACATACCACTTGGTCAACCCAAAATGCTTCAAGGTGGTCTATGACCATCTAGGTCACCCCAAAATGCTCCAAGGGTATCTACAAACTGCTTGGTCAACCATAACACTCCTAGGTGGTCTATGAATGTCTAGATCACCCCAAAATGCTCCAAGGGTATCTAAAAACTTCTTGGTCAATCCAAAACATTCCTAAGTGGTCTATGACCATCTAGGTCACCCCAAATTCTCCAAGGGTATCTAAAAACTTCTTGGTCAACCCAAAATACTCCTAGGTAGTCTATGACCATCTAGGTCATCCCAAAATGCTCCAAGAGTATATAGAAACTACTTGGTCAACCCAAAATGCTCCTAAGTATTCTATGATCATCTAGGTCACCCCAAAATGCTCCAAGGATATCTATAAACCACTTGGTCAATTAAAAATACTCATAAGTGGTCTATGACCATTTAAGTCACCCCAAAATTCTCCAAGGAATCTACCAACTGCTTGGTCAATCCAAAACACTCATAGGCTATCTACGACTATCTAGGTCATCCTAAAATTCTCTAAGGGTATCTAAAAAGAGCTTGGTCAATCCAAAATTCTCCTAGATGATCTACAACCATCAAGGTCACCCCAAAATACTCCAAGGGTATCTACAAACAACTTGGTCAACCCAAAATGCTCCAAGGGTATCTACAAACTACTTGGTTAACCAAAAATGCTTCTAGACAATCTATGAACATATAAGTCACACCTAATTTCTCCAAGGGTATCTACAAATCACTTAGTCAACTAAAAATGCTCCTAGGCTATCTACGACTATCTAGGTCATCATAAAATGTTTTAAGGTTATCTACAAATTGCTTGGTCAATCCAAAATGCTCCTAGGTGTTCTATGACCATCTAGGTCACCCCAAAATACTCCAAAGGGTATATACAAACCACTTGGTAAACCCAAAATACTCCTAGGTGGTCTACGACTATCTATGTCACCCAAAAATGCTCCAAGGGTATCTACAAACCGCTTTGTCAACCAAAAATACTCCTAGGTAGTCTATGACCATCTAGGTCACCCCAAAATAATACAAGGGCATCTACAAACCACTTATTTAGCAAAAAATGCTCCTAGGCGGTCTATGACCATATAGGCCATCCCAAGATGCTCCTAGGTGGTCTATGACCATCTAGGTCACCCCAAAATGCTCCAAGGGCATCTACAAATTGTTTTTTCAACCTAAAAATCTCCTAGGTGATCTATGACCATCTAGGTCACCCAAAAATGCTCCAAGAGTACCAAAATATTGCTTGGTAAACCCAAAATGCTCCTAGGTGGTCTATGACCATCTAGGTCACCCCAAAATGCTCCAAGAGTATCTACAAACTTCTTGGTCAACCATAACACTCCTAGGTGGTCTATGAATGTCTAGGTCACCACAAAATACTCCAAGGGTATCTAAAAACTGCTTAGCCAATCCAAAATATTCCTAAGTGGTCTATGACCATCTAGGTCACCCCAAAATGCTCCAAGGGTATCTACAAACTACTTGGTCAACCCAAAATACTTCTAAGTAGTCTATGACCATCTAGGTCATCTCAAAATGCTCCAAGAATATCTAAAAACTTCTTGGTCAACCCAAAATGCTTCTAAGTAGTCTATGACCATCTAGGTCACCCCAAAATACACTAAGGATATCTACAAACCACTTTGTCAATGAAAAATACTCCTAGGTGGTCTATGAATGTCTATGTCACCCCAAAATGCTCCAAGGGTATCTACAAACCACTTGGTCAACCCAAAACACTCATAGGCTATCTATGACTATATAGGTCACCCCAAAATGCTTTAAGGGTATCTACAAAGAGCTTGGTCAATCCAAAATGCTCCTAGATGGTCTATAACCATCTAGATCACCCCAAAATACTCCAAGTGTATCTACAAACCACTTGGTAAACCCAAAATGTTCCTAGGTGATCTACGACCATCTAGGTCACTCCAATATGCTCCAAGGGTATCTAAAAAACACTATCAACCCAAAATACTCCTAGGAAGTCTATGACCATATAAGTCAGCCCAAAATGCTCCAATTATATCTACAAACTGCTTGGTCAACCTAGAATGCTCCTAGGTGGTCTATGACCATCTAGGTCACTCCAAAATACTCCAAGAGTATCTACAAATTGATTGGTCAACCTAAAAATCTCCTAGGTAGTCTATGACCATCTAGGTCATCCTAAAATGCTCCAAGAGTACTAATATATCGCTTGGTCAACCCAAAATGCTCCTAGGTGGTATATGACCATCTAGGTCACCCTAAAATGCTCCAAGGGTATCTACAAACTACTTGGTCAACCATAACGGTCCTAGGTGGTCTATGAATATCTAGGTCACCCTAAAATGCTTCAAGGATATCTACAAACTACTTGGTCAACCCAAAACATTCCTAAGCAGTCAATGACCATCTAGGTCACCCCAAAATGCTCCAAGGGTATCTAAAAGCTACTTGGTCAATCCAAAACACTCCTAACTAGTCTATGACCATCTAGGTCATCCCAAAATGCTCTAAGGGTATCTACAAACTGCTTGGTCAATCCAAAATTCTCCTAGGTAGTCTATGACTATCTAGGTCACCCCAAAATGCTCCAAGGGTATCTACAAACTGCTTGGTCAATTAAAAATACTTCTAGGTAGTCTATGACCATCTGGGTCATCCCAAAATGCTCCAAGGGTATCTACAAACCACTTGGTAAACTAAAAAATACTCCTAGGTAGTCTATGACCAGCTAGGTCATCCCAAATGCTCCAAGGATATCTACAAATCGCTTGGTCAACCCAAAATGCTTCTAGGCAGTCTATGATCACTAGGTAACCCCAAAAGGCTCCAATGATATCTACAAACCGCTTGGTCAACCCAAAATTCTCCTAGGTGATCTATGACCATCTAGGTCCATCCAAAATGCTCCAAGGATATCTATAAACTACTTGGTCAACCCAAAATACTCCTAGACAGTCTATAACTATTTAGATCACCCTAAAATTCTCCAAGGGTATGTACAAACCACTTAGTCAACCAAAAATGCTCCTATGTGATCTATGACCATCTAGGTCACCCCAAAATGCTCCAAGGGTAGTTGCAAATTTCTTGGTCAACCCAAAATGCTCCTAGGTGATCTATGACCATCTAGGTCACCCTAAAATACTTCAAGGGTATCTACAAACTACTTGGTCAACCCAAAATGCTCCTATATGGTCTACAACTATCTAGGTCACTTCAAAATGTCCCAAAGGCATCTATAAATCCTTTTGTCATCCAAAATATCCCCAATGACATCTAGTAAATCCATTGGTCAACCTTTATATATATCAATAAAAATAAAAAACATCATCAAAACATAAAAAATACAAAAATATTGCATTGCATCACATTGCATACCAGTACATTATATAATCACCTACACTATGCATACTAATAATTGCACTTTGCAATTTAGAGTTTCTCATACATGTCTAACACTGAGACTTTAGACTAGTCATCATTCAAAATCAATTTTGTTATAGTCATTATTAACATCATTTCATATTTCACTTATCATTTCCACCTACATTTCCCACTTTTCATATTTGTGTCCATTCCCTTAACATAGCCATTTTATTTAGAATCTCATTATGGTTTTCAGTCACTCAACCATATCTAGTTTTCTTTTCAGATTTTCTAGAAAGCTATCCTAATTTTTAGGAGGTAGAGTCTTGCTTAGCTTGTACCTTGTATACATCAAAATACCAACACATTTTGAGACTAATAAATCTAATTTTTTCACAAGGAAATATGAAACCTACAAAGTGGTCTAGGTTTCCTTAAGTAAAATTTTTATATTGCTCATCCACCTATGTGAATGGTTCAATAATGCTGAGAATTGAGAAAAGGACAAGCTCCTCCTTACCTGATTCCCCAAAATAAATAGTGGTTTTCACCACTATAAATAATCAAAATTCCAAAAATAAAAAATCCAAATCAAAATAAATAGTGGTTATCACAATTCTCAAAATCCCTTGCTCAAAGAAAACAAAATACAAAAATAAATAGTGATTTTTATCACTCAGTATGAGCAAGTATTCCTGAAATTAGATAAAAAAAATAAGGGAGTACTGAACTTGAATCCCTAGAATTCTCAGTATTTGACAAACCATAAGGTGATCCTCATTATAGGTTAGGTGGCATAAAGCTTTCATGGAAATTATGGTATCCTTACATATGACGATATGTCAGTCACATTAGATTCTTGCGTGTGTACAAACCAATGTTTGCATGCGAATGAGCTAGCTTTTGGTAGCCTATACTACCTAGTGGTCTAATCCAACTACGTATAAAACCTAGGATCATGATACTCATAGGGTGATATTTAGTATAGATGTGTTTCATCAATCCTATTTGGTGTTGGGGTAATCTAATGCCATTACAAATGAACTCATTTGCACAGATAGGGATATTTAGTATTTGGGTCATCCTAGCAGATTCATAGCTTGTAAAAAATTCTTGCATGGTTAGTATATAATATTATATCCATTGACTAGAGTGTTTGAGTCTCATGAAAACCTTAGGGACATTCTATAACATTCTACTATTCATTCCATTTCATACCATTTTATCACAAATCCATTACATAGTCTCATGACAATATCACAAATGAATTGATGAATTCTATACAGTCTATGGTGCTAACATAGTATGTCATATAGTCTCCCCATTTAATCATCTAGATTAATAAATCATCCAATTAATTACACATACATGCATATACATATAATAAAATCAAATTACATTACAACATATGCATACATGATAATCATCCATCATCATATCACAATGCAAATAAATACATCTTGTCCATTTCATAAAGCAACAAATAAACAAATGATGACAAACATAAAAAGACTCATATATATATATATATATATCTGTATATGTATGGGGTAAAAATATATATCATAATCTATGAGCTTCCCATAGGCTATAATAAAGTGGATACTTCAACCTCACACTACCAAAAATCCAAAATACAAAAATAGCCATCAGAGTCTCAATAACCATGGCCACACAAGACCGATACTACGACTCTCACCCCTACCCTCAATATGAGCCCGCCAAGAACTCTTTGACCTGCCATCACCTACTCTATCTACCCTTTATGTAGATCCAGGTGCTCCCATCCTAGATGAAGACTATCTTGTACCATTTTTTTGACTTTAATGTGATCCACTAGCTGATGGATGGGCTGGTATGCATCCCCTAAGGTGCACTATCTCATATTACAACTCATTAGTATAATTATGCTCCTATCGAAATCGCACCTAGTAGATATCCACTAAGACCTTGAGCTATACCACCTCCTCCTATAGCTTGGCCATATTATCACTACTAGGTCCCTCCAAACTAGGGATTTGGGATCTTAATTGTACTCATAGAGCTGCTATATCTACATGGGCATCATGTACCTGTGTTTGAAGGAGATATGTCTCTTACCTAACCCTAATCAACTCATATTACAACTCCATATCTATGTCACCCTACATGACCTATTGTACCTATACCTCCTGATCCCTAGTATCATCATCCCCAAATTCACCTCGATACCCTAAGTCCAGGAGGTCTTCCTACTCATCGACCATGTGATGAAGCCCATGTCACTCACCTACCTCTCCCTGGCCCTCCTTAGGAGAGTCCTACTAAGCCTCTACTGCTACCCATACCACATATCACCCTAGTGGTACCTCCCTCCACCACCAATGCATCACCCACTAGGATTCATACTCCTCTATAGTTTTGGCATCATCCAAGTCTAGAATGTCTACTACAAGATATGCCTCCCCTCCTATCACCTCCACTATCAGCCATCTCAGTGTTGTCTCATCCCCATGGTGCTGGTATACCATTGTATCACTAGGAAATCCATGTTGTAGCCTAAACTACCACATAAATAAAGAATAAGGGAAGAACTCCTACTCTATCCCATGTTAACCAACACACCATCTACCTCGCCTCACCCAAAAGAGTTGCATCTCAGGATTGGACCATATTGGGAAATCCTTATAAGGTATCTAGAGTACATCCACTACTTTGAGTCCTACAAAATACTAGGTATAATGGCCCACGTCTATCACCTAATGTTGAATCTAACCTACCTCCTAGAATTGCTACCATAGGATCGCATAGCCAATCTCTCGGTCTACCAGTTGTGCCCATGAGATCCAAGGCAATCCTTGTGGTCGATATACTTCGATGTACTGCCACCCCTACACTAGAAGTAGAAAGTTACATCCTAAGATCTACCCCTAGGAGTGGATCTCATACAACTCATTGTACATTTTTACTAGTAATGTCATTTCCCATGCCATCACTAGTGGTTGCTCCATAGTTCATCAAGTAAACACTAACTCTAAAAGGTTCTAGGGAAACCTGGTACTTGAAGATTTTGGTAGTAACATATTAGAGATCAGTGTTATCAACAAAATATGCCTAACACCCAATACCCTAGGTTCATACCAATACCCCACTAGTATTCCTCCACTAATAGAGTCCCCTATCACCTCCTCCATGGCCCTGCCAAAGTACCTCTCCATCACTACTTATCTTCGATCATAGTGAGTAGACACAATCGACAATACCTCTATCAAAATGCATAGTATCCTATAGATGTCCTCCAACATAAACATATCCCATATCGATAGGTGGAAGGTGTTGGTGCATGGATCCTACAAGTCAATAAGAGCAGTCAAGTAATCATAGTCACCCACCATGGGCTCTAACTACATCACATGCTTGAGGCCAATGGTATCAAGCTATTCCTAGTATTCCTCTATCAGTAAGTCTCTTGTGGTCTCAAAAATATTCAAAAATTGATATTGACCCTTAACCACCTAGAAGAGATATGTTGATCAATTATAAGCACCAAACATGATTCAAAATGACTCAAACGTACCCAAAAAATACTAAAAAAGGCCCTTTTTTCAAGCCATTTTGTGACCATCCGACCCAAGTATAGCCCCTAAATGTATGACCATCCCATCCAGGGATTGCCACAAAAAATACTAGGCTAGTCATGCCACCCAAGGATGACCCCCAAATTGGGCCAAAATGGGCCTTTGAGGCCACCAAAAACAACAAAAATTAAGCAAAATTCAGCCATAAAAAGCAATAAAAAGTAATAAAATTGCATAAAAATACAAAAAAAGAATGAAAAATTATAGGACATCCCTAAATAGGTTCAAATATTTAGAAATTAGTGTGCTTTGCCAAAAAGCGAAAACAAGTAATAATTCCACTTTTAACACTAGCATAGTGCAATAAGAAATTCAACTCTTACCCGTCTCGCACTGGCTCCACCGTTGGACAAGTATGCACACTAGTTCATGGTTACTATACGATGATTTTGGTAGCACTCTACTATGTATAATACTTCTCCTCCTCCTCACCTCTCAAACTGCAAAGTTGGAAATGCACAAATGAGCCCAAATGACCCATTTTTGGCTTAAATAACCCTCCCAAGGCCATGACCATCCTTGGGTGGGATGAGTGGCTAATTGGCTGACTGTACCACCTCAGGATAGTCATAAAGTTGACCACTATCCCATCTTGATGGCCACCAAAAAATCAGCTCAAAAAAACTCAAAAAGACACCAAAAGGGGTCCAAAACCCACCAAAAATAGCTTAAATTTGGTTAAAATTCAATAGGCATCCAAATGAACCTAAATTTCTCATGGAGAAATGGAAATATCCTTAATTTAATCCCTAATAAGGCTATTATGGCTGGACCACCCCACAATTTTTGACTCCCTTCTTCTATGAAACGTCAACAAAGTCACCAAAATCCTCTCAAAAATGCTCCATTTTCAATGGGTCAAATTGAAGGAAATCCTACCAAAGTCATATGGGTCAAGTGACTCATCATTTTTCTCACTGGTCATTCCCTCATAAACTCATCACTTGAGGGGGTAGTCATACTTAAAAAATTCATAGTCAACAATCAACAATCAAACACTCAATCATGCAAATTGCATTCGTCTAATGAATCTTTGACAAAGACAATCATGCCCATACTTGGGGAAAAAACAAGCACAAATTTCAACTAAAAAAATGCTTGGAATTATAAAATCATGAAGAACTAGGCTTCACCACTTCATGAAGGAAAAATATCCAAGATCAAGCCAACCTTACTGGAGAGGTTGTACTTGAAGGAAGTTCCTTAGCTCGTTAGAAGCAATATTTCAAGAACACATGCTCTTTCCATGATTGGGCCATAAAAATTTATTTAGGTTATTAAATAACCCTAATAATTCACATTTTAGTCATCTTTTTACTCAGCATTGTGTTGCATGCAACACATCTCAAAAAGGGGCATCTGTAGATGCTAAAGTCATGTCAATATGATTAGGCGACCAAAAGCATTGGCTAATTGACATCATATGGCCCCATTGGGTAACACTATAAGGTTTAATAGTGGTCCTAACTAATATTGGAAGGATATACCCCACTCTTGGGAGTTTTTGGGCCATATAGGCATGACCTTCTCACCTTGGTATGGTCACAGTTCATGGTCATCCCACCCAGGATGGTGGCATAGCGGTCATCCCTAGGTGGGACGACCACAAGCTTTGACTCCCAAAAAGTAAAATATGGAAAAATGGCACCCAGAAACTACCCTTTATCCCACCTATTTGAGCATGCAGACCTGAGGGCACATAATACTTATGACATGCTACAAAATGGAGGTAAAAATGGGATATTATCTTCCCTTTCCAATGCATGCTCAGTTTTAGACAAGTGGTACCTGTAGCCCTGCATGCCCATGCACGCCCACTTTCCCAAAGGATCCCTTGAGCTATAAAGTGGATTCATTTTCCACACAAAACATAGAGAGGATTTTTGAGATATAGCAATGAATTGCTACCAATATTTCCCATCACCCTTTTGTGCATTTTCCCCTCAAAATATCTACCTAGTAAAGGAGGTTTGCGAGTGATTCAAGAGGTAAAATTTGTTTGTAAAAAAATATCATCTAAGTTAATTTCTCAATAAAATTTTACAAGAACACTACTGAGAAGGTTTTTGACCAATTCACAAATAAATTGGTGGTAAATTACGAGCAGAACTGGTGGTCATCCCACCCTAGGACGATCTCCATTCTGTGACAGTCACCATCATCCCTACAAGGGATGGTGACATATATGTGAAAATGTTTTATAATTTTTTTAAATAGGCAATATGATTTCCAAATTTCATGCAATTTGAAGTTATATCAAATGAGATATTGCAATTTTAAGGTTTTGTAGGCTTTCAGGGACCATATAAATATGCACATGAAATTGTGACTGATATTGCTAATCCAATGACATGGGTCTTCTTAAAATATAATTTTATGTATAATTTCCAATTTTGGTTTGATTTGGAGGTGTTTTGGTCCAAAAATTGCTTATTTTGGGTTTTGTAGGCTTTGTAGGCACACTACAAATGTGACACCAATTCAGAGGGAATTTCTATTGTATTTTTTATTAGATCTTCCTAAAATCATCTATTATGCATATATGTGCAATTTTTTTATCATTTGGAGGTGTTTTAGATAGGCACATTGCATATTTACACTTTCTAGCTTATAGTTGCATGTATGGCTTTTGTATGTTTCACATTCTATGCAATTGTTATTTAACAAATATGGTTTCTTTGTGTGCAAGTGTAGGTTTTATAGTGCATGAGGAAGGAATACGCTATCATAATAGTAAATAATAAAGCATTGGCATCATAGGTTCACCCACCTCAATTGTGGGTACGAGGAAGAAAATTGGAAGTGCACACGAGCTTGTTTAAAAGGACTTGATCCTTGGGCACCCATTTTGTAAACAAGTGTATCAAACTAAGATATGTCAAGGGGATATCTATGTAACCATGATTCTAATTTATTAAATAAAATGAAGAGAAACACCCATTTTTCTTGCAGTTATTTGGATTCCATGGTTGTTTGCATATGTCCTTTTATAATTCTTGTTTAATACCATATATAGATGCATCTTGTTTAGCATTCTTAGGTGCATTGTTTTTTCTATACTTCAAAAATGAACTTAGGCTCATACGTTTTCTCATAAATTTCTCCACATTGGCTTAGCATTATGTATAATAAATTTGACATGGTCCTTGACATCGATGCATTTGATTTTCAAAAATACTTTTGGCACTCGATTTTATTTTTTAATTATTATAATTATTTAAATCCTCAAGGATTTAAATATTATATTTTTTCCTTTTGACATTTTCTTAGTATAAAAAATTTGCCACCATAAATCATTTTTTATTTTTCTTTTGCAAATGCCACCATGGCAAAACCATTTAACCTTTATTTTCCTTGATAGAAATGACAAAAAATGTCATTTACTTATGCCATTAATTCTTTGACATCAATGACAACAATATACTCAAAATTTCCAACAATCTCCCAATTTCTCATTGATGGCAACCCTTTTCTAAAAATTCCTTTTTCCAAACCACTTGATTCTAAATTTTCCCCCCCTTAGAAACTGCTCCCCTTGACTGAATGCTCTCTCTATTTGACATTAATGGCGAAGGGACTCCTTTGGGGCTAAGGATAATACTCTTATCTTATCCCCCTACCCACCTCATCTCCTTGAGGTGATTAATTTTGGGGTGGGATTATATCTACTCTTAGAATACAATGCTCTTTTTCTTTGTCTACCTTCCTTTTCAACATACCCTTTTGATCCTTTTGAATGGTCATGTTTTTTCTTGTCTTTGGAATCTCTTTTCTACACCAATTGGCCTTATGCACAAGATTATTGCACTTGTAACACTTAATGTTGTTTTTATTGGAAAGTACAAATGTCTTGAAGTTTATCTTGGTGAAGCCATAATCATTTCTATCATGAACCCTGTAGTGGATTGCTTTATGACCAAATCTATTATAAGAGTAGTGATACCCTCGAAAGATATGTTCATATTTGAAGTTTATCTTATTAAAACCTGTTAGAGTTAAAGTGCACTATGCCTTCACCTTGACACTTGTCAATTTCTCTTGACAAGTGTCATGTGTTGAATATAGGCTTATGCCTATATATTTTAACCATTTCTATCAATAATATTAACCTCCTTCAGTTTCAATCCCAACATTTGGTATCAGAGCTCCAGGATTTTCTCTGGCCTTTTGAGCTTGAGGGGGATTTCCCTCATGGAAATCCTCCCTCCCCCCTCATCCTTTCCTTTTCATTTTTTTCATTTTCCCCCATTTTTTTTTCAAAATAGGGAGTATGCTCTCCATTGTTTACAATGGATCAGAAACCAGAATTTTGAAAAATCATGGCTCCCAATTTTTTTTAGTGATCCATTTTTCCCCATATGTATCCGTCCGTAGAATCTGGGTTTCCATTTAAAAAAAAAAAAAGAGAAAAAAAAAAAAATTGAAAAGAGGGTGCAACCACCAGGACTTCCCGGATGGTCACCCATCCCAGTTCTCATCTGCCTGAAATGCTTAACTGCAAATTTCTATGGAGATTGCACACCAGGTGGTTCTCACCAACCTGTGTGAAGAAAGATCCAACAAATATACCTTTAAGAGCACTTATGGACAAGATGGATGCCATGGGCTTCCACATCACGCGATGGCTCCTGTTGGGCGGCGTAGCGGTGATAGAGGACGACGAACATACGACACACCATGAGGATGGCACACAGATAAAAATAGTGTTGCAAGGAGTTTAGAGCAGACCTGTAAATGTCATTGTCAAAGTGGTGGCGAGAATTTGCATGGAATGTCCCCGATATTTGATGCTTTCGGCGGTGCTTCTCGGAGTTTTGGTGGGGATTCGAATTCTCTAGATGTTCGGTAGCAGTAATGCGCAGGCGGGCATGGCGTCTACGATTCTCCATTTTTTAGATAGATAAATCAAGACATGGACATGATTCATCCAGTTGCTATCCAGGTCAAGGCTTTTTTGGTTTCATCTGCAAAATTTGGCGAAATTTGTCTCGGTGGAAGTCGAGTTCCCGTCCCTGTCGGTCGGTCCTGTAAATTTGGCCCGTGATTTTGCATTTGTTGTTTCTTGGGATCTAAGTTCGGTCGGTGAAATCAAATAATTATGAAGCATTTGGATATTGGCCTTTTTTTTTGCGGTGGATTCGAAGTATTTTGAGGTGACAGTGCGTTTTGTAGCAAGGAATGCCGACAGCAGCAGATTATCGAAATGGAATGCCGGCAACAGCAGATTATCGAAATGTTGTTGTTTTCTAGGTCGAGGACCTGCAGAGCAAAGCACATCGAGAATGAGGAGGGGATCAAACCCAAGATATTATTGGACGAGATCTGGAGATTCACCAGCGTCTGGCTACAGCTTCCCAACTCCAGGGGAATTGATCTTGTAAGGTGGTTGTGAGACAAATCCAGCCTCTGGAGTTCGACGAGCTCACACAATGATCTGGGAATAACGTCAATGAGCTGATTCGACGATAGAGTCAGAGTTGGCAACGCTGGGCAACGAGTGAACGACGATGGGACTTCGTCGTAGAGAAAGTTCAACGATAGGTCGACGGAGACAAGGCTGGCGCAGTCAAAAGTGGACCGGATAAATTGTTGAACAATAGGTCCAGCATTTGGAGGACGTTGGAAGAACCCATAAGATTTTCTGGAAGGGAGCCCATGAGATGTTATACATTTTTAGAAGTTCGACGACACAGTTTCCACGGCACCAGAAGAAGAAGATGGATTTAAAAAAAAATTATGCGCCTGTAACTGTTTGGAGGAACGGGAGTCCGAGATCATTGCCATCGAGTATTTTTTAACTGAAGAAATTGATGTTTACTGTGAATTCTCCTTGATTTTATTGTGTCATTTGGTTGCTGCCCGAGTACGCATTTTGGAGGAGTACGCATTTTGGAGGAGGTTCCCTTTGATGACGGAGGCAGTGGAGCGGGATTTCATAAAGATCGGTTGCACGAAGTTCTCACAGAGGAGTTGAAGTCTCACGATAATACATAGGTTGAAGTTGAATAGTAGCAGACCTATGTAGCAGTAGCAACATGATTACAAAATTATGTGATAATTTTTTTTTTTGCAGATTTGGAATCCAACGGTTTCGTGATGGGCGCGATCCGGCCGTCGCGTGTTCACCGCTGAGTGTTCATTGACGGAGGGACTTTCTATCCCATGATGGAGTTGGGCCAACTCCATTATAGTATATATGCCACGAAGGATGTTTGCCTCCCTCTGCCTATAAATTTTTGGCATAACCGGACGTTCCTGTGGAGCTCGGCTGGCTGTGCAACAATCGGCATGTTGACCAGTGCAAATTTAGAAACTGCCACCAAAAGAAATGACGAGTGGAGCGAGGGATACGTCACTACTGGACGTGTCAAAATGGCTACTAAGGTAGATGGGTACCGCAGCACGTTGACAGCAGAGAGCACCATATGGAGAGGGTAAATTTTGATTTTTGAAAAATGATGTGGGATATTTTTTAAATCATGGGAAGTGGAACAACCACTTAAAAATAAGCTTATGATGTTTTGATTTTTTTATTTACATTAGTAAGTGTTTTTTTTTAAACACACATTGTAAGGGGAAACTTTTATAAAGTGGAGAAAGGCCACTTTATTTTTTTTTTAAAACATGTATGGATAGTCTTATTGGCCGACAAGTCCACATGGCCAATTTTTTTTTCAAACATTGTAATTTTCCTTGGAGGGAAAATTTTTAAATCATGGTGGAGAATTTTTTATTGGCCGACAAGATGGCCTACATGGCCCTATTTTTTCCACATGGAGAGTAAAAGGCCCACATGGCCCATGTAATTCCCCTGCGAGGGAAATTGAGACTATTTTTATGTCGTCAGAGTGCGATGCCAGGAATATTTTATTCTTGAGGTTTATTTGCTGCCTAGAGAGTCATGTTGTTGTTTTCGAAACAAGTTGAAGGCCCCAATTTAGACACAAGTATAGGGGTATTTATAGTCGTTGGAAATGGTTTTCTGTGACAGACACAATGGTAGTGTCATATTGTAATTTTGAGGCTGTTTCAATTTAATTTTTTAGCCTCAAAGTTTTTTTTACCTTGGAGTGCACTCTCGGTTGAACCCAACACTCCCAAGGTAATTTCATATGTGATCCTTGTACCTAGTGATCTTTTCTATACACTTGGCGAATGCAATGGTTGGTTACCCATGCATTTCGGTGGGATGACATGGTCACCATAAGGACACTTATACTAGGGACTACAAACAAAGACACCCTAGACTCTATCCGAGGTTTTTTTTTAATCTACTTCTGAAGACTATAGACGAAGACACTTCAGAAGATTCTCTTATTTTCTTCTTCTCTCCTCCTATTTGGATCTATGGCTCATTTTATTGTATTGAGTGCATTTTCGGTAGAGACCGACACTCTTATATGGCTCATTTTTCCTTTGTATTAGGTGCATTTTCGGTAGATACCGACACCTTCTAGATTGAGTTCACCATGAGGAGGGATTTCATACTCATGGTGAATCTAGTTAGTGACCTATGAGAGGCAAAATCCTCTGAGGATGACCTGCAGAGGCAACAGACCCAGAAGTGGCTGACCTTGAGGCACCCATGATGACACTGAGGCACTTAGACGGCTGACCCAGTGGCAACAGACCCGTGGAAGTGGTTGACCCTGAGGCAATAGACCGAGATGTATACATAGTGAATCTAGCATTATTCATAGTTGGAGAGCCAAGCGCAAAGAGCACGAGCCTAGACCAAATCAGCAATAAGAGAGGATGATAGGTTGTTTTAGAGAAGTCAACATTAAGGGGGAATGTTACATAATGTTGACTTGTTTTGTTTCTTCTTTAGTTAGGATAGTGCACTTTAAGGGGGAATGTTAGAGTTAAAGTGCACTATGCATTCACCTTGACACTTGTCAGTTTCTCTTGACAAGTGTCATGTGTTGAATATAGGCTTATGCCTATATATTGTAACCATTTCTATCAATAATATTAACCTCCTTCAGTTTCAGTCCCAACAAAACCATACTCCTTATTTCTATGAACCCTACAATGCATAGCCTTGTTACCAAACTGATTACATGAAAAACAACATCCTTTAAAGAAATCTTGTCTTGAACCCTATGGTATCTTAGTATTTTATTTGTCTTATCTATGATGATCCATGTTTCTTGTTTGTGTATTGTTTCCTTTCTTAGTGAAGCTTCTATTCTTCAACTTATCCTTATAAGTATTATTTTCTTCTTCACTCTCTTTCTCTGAAACCTCTTCCTCTTTTGAGCTTGAGCTTGACCCTTATTATTGTTTCCCTTATCCTTCTTCAAAACCAAGTCCTATTTTGATATATAAAGATCTGTGTGCATTGATAATATTATCCAAAGTCTTTGAACATTTCCAAAACATGTGTAGCTTGTCCTTAGAATATTTAACTTCCATCCTTAGTGAAACTACATCATGTTCTAATCTTTCACATTCTAACTTTATTACCTCTAAATTTTCACTCATGACCTCTTTAAGTCTTATTTTCTTAGCTATTGAGTTTGTTAGGTCTTGTATAAGCTTTTTTTTTTCTTCCTCACATTATTGAACTTGAGATCTTAGTATTTAATTCTTATTTATAATATTTTGCAATTATCTGAGGAACAACAAGTCTTGCTTCTAGATCTATTGTGCCTTCCTCTTCATTTTTCAATATTTCTCTACTTCTTAGTCTTGAAGAGCATATTCATACTTTTCTACTTTATCTTCTATAGGAGCATTTTATTCCTCTTCTATTGCAAAAAATAGAATCTTTTCTTTTTCACTATATGAGGGTCTTTCATCATTGTCACTTGAAGCCTTGTTTCCCTTATTAACATAGAAACTCTTCTTGTGCCTTTGAAAGAACTTATTTTCATGCTTTCCTTGACCATACCTATTTTTATTTTCATACCTGAATTTTACTCCTTCCTTTTTCAAATGATCCTATTTCTATATACTAAAATTGCTTCTAGCTTCTGGACAATTAAATGCATAGTGACCAAAATTACCATAGTTAAAACATTTCACTGTTTTCATACCTTTGTGATTTCTTAAGTCCTTTTTATTCTATGATAGTTAGCTTATTCATCACTGCATGAATCACCACTTGATTCTATTTTCTTATCTTTTGTCTTATTTGACTCTTTTAAGGCTATCACTTTCTTGGATTTGGGATCCTTTACTATTCTCATCTCATAAGTTGTGAGAATTCCATGTAACTCATCCATAGTTGACTTATCAATATCTCTCATATCTTCTATAGCTAAAACCTTTCCATCATGAAGAACACATGCTTATACTGAGAGGGGGGTGAATAGTATAAGATCAACTTTACTTTTCTTTCCCAAACAATATTATCCAATATTATCAATGGTAATATTAATATCAGTAATCAAAGTAATGCACAAATCATCACACACAAGAGATACACCAATTTAATGTGGTTCACCCAATGTGGGCTACTCCACTGAGAAAATATTTCTACTAAATTTTCTCAACAAATTTTCTTGGGAATTAATTAACTATTACAATGTTTATGGACCTCTATCCAAAGGAGACACCAATCCCCTAAGCTCTAATTTGTGGATATCTCTCCACATGAGAAATTTTTACATTTTTTGTCTAGTTCATTGTACTTGATCGAGGAGAACTCTATATCCTTAACTAGTTCGTGGATCTCTCTCCATAGAAGAAATCTATTTTACCATATGGTTTACATATCACACTTCATATGAGAACTATTTCCCCTTGCTCTGGTTCATGGATATCTATCCATAGGATAACTGTTTCTCCTTGCTCTATTTTGTGGATCTCTATCTATAGGATAACTCTTTCTCCTTACACTGGTTCATGGATCTATATCCATGGGAGAAATATTTCTCCTTACTATGGTTCATGGTTATCTATCAATAGAAGACCTTTTTCCTCATTGCCCTAGCTAATGGATCTGTATACACTAGAGACTTTTATTCTATGCTCGATCACCTCCAAAGCTTACTCTCAAATCATTCTCAGATCTACACCAAAATCTATCCCAAGTGTAGTAAAAATCTACTCACAAATATCTATCTCAAATCTATCCTCGAGCCTTAACACAAATCTTGATCCAATCACAAATCAAGTCTGCTTAAATTTACCCAAAGCCTTAACATAAATCTTGAACAAATCAATCAATCAACTCTACTTAGATTTACCCCAAGCCTTAACACAAAGCTTGAACAAATAGATCAATCAAATCTGCTCTCAATTATTCACAAAGACTTACTTCAAATCTACCTTCAAGTCCTATCAAGAACTTTCTCAATATGCTCTCGAGTATTCATTAATATTTACCTCAAATTTACCTTCAAGTCCTCTCAAGAATTTGCTCAAACTACTCTCAAGTCTTCACCAAGGCTTACCTCAATTTTACCTTCAAGTCCTCTTAGGAACTTGCTCAAACTGCTCTCAATTATTCATCAAAACTTACCTCAAAGTGCTCACTTGAGACCTCTAACATGCACATTCCTCTTTATCCCTTTTGCTGGTGCTAAACTCGTTTAAAAAAATCTCTCCTCTACTACCACCAGGAATCAAACGCGAGAGCTTCCATTCACAAATAACATAACACTACTAAGCTTTGCCACTAGGCCAATCATGTTGTTGGTTATAGACGTATGAACCCTTGTCGCTTTATCCTTCCATGTGCTCCACTTCATTTTTAAAAATTAAAAGCATTTGTCCTCCTGTGCTCACAAATTTGTATCGATCAATTAAAATTCAATATTCACATGTGCATTCAAAGACTTACCTTATTCATTCAAACCTTATGGTATAAATACCATGTTCCCTCCTTGCTTGAATGTTAGTGGGAAGAAAAAATTTATACCTAATGTTTTGCACCAACCCCTTACTTAGGGTTATAAATTTATTATAATATAAATATTATAATTAATTTATAATTAACCTTAGGCTTTTCTTTTGACACTTAATATTATAATAATAGATATTATAATATTATTTCCTTTGAGCCTAGGTATCTCCTTCCTTCAGGATATTTAGACAATATTTTGACCAATCATGTGAAGCTTTAAACCAAATCTCTTGGGCTTAAAATATAAATATTTTAACCCTCATTTTTTCAATTACTTGCATTGAATTTTGACATCACTAACATTGAATCTTTACATCAATGACAACATTACTACTCAAATTTTCCAATAATTTCCCCCTTTTTTCTTAACCATTCATTTTTCTTTTTTCCAATTTTGTTCCCCCTGAGAAACTGCTCCCCCTGACTAAATGTTCTCCCCCTACCTCAAATATCTCCCCCTTTGACATAAATGACAAAGGACTCCTTTGGGGGTAAAGATAAGACTCTTAACTCAACCCCATCCTCACATCCTCTCCTTGAGGTGATTAATTTTGGGGTTGGAGTATATCTACTCCCAAAATACAATGCTCTTTTTATTTGTTCACCTTCTTCCTCAACTAATCCTTCTGATTCTTTTGAATATCCCTATTTCTGTTTGTTCTTGGAAGTTCTGTTCTACACCACTTAGCCATATGCCCAACATTATTGCACTTATAGCACTTAATGGTGTGGTTCCTAGAAGGTGCAAATATCTTGAAGTTCCTCCTAGTGAAGCCATACCCATGCCTGTCATGAACCCTGCAGTTTCTTGCTTTGTGACCAAAATAATTACAAGAGTAGAAATACACTTGAAAGAGATGCCCATTTTCAAAATTTCCCTTAGTGAGACCATATTCCTTCTTTTCATATTTCCTACACTACATAGCCTTGTGACCAAACTTGTTACATGAGAAAAAACATCCTTTGAAGAAATATTACCTTGAAATCATTGGTTTCTTAGTCTCTTCTTCCCTGTGATGTTTCATGTTCCTCATTTGTGCATTATTCCCTTCCTTTGTGAACTTTATATTTTTCAAATTATCCTCATAAGTCTCACTTTCTCCTTCACTTTTTTCTGAAGCTTCTTCTTCTTTGGAGTTTGAGCTTGACTCGTATCCTTGTTCTCTTTGTCCTTATTAAAAACCAAGTCCTATATTGTTTTATGAAGATCTTTGTGCATTGATAATCTTATCCAAAGTCTTTGAACTTTTTCCAAACTTGTGTAGCTTATCTTTAGCCTCTTTCAATTCCTTCCTTAGTGAAACTACCTCATGCTGTAATATTTCACATTCTAAGACTTTTACCTTTAATTTTTCTTTAAATATCCTTGTATTAGCTATTGAGTTGATCAGATCTTGTATAAGATTTCCTTTATTTTCATCACATTCTTTAAATTGAGCCTTGAATCTTGAATTATGATTTATGTGCTTTTTCAATTCTTTTAGAGTAGAAATAAGCTCATCTTCTAGATCTATTACTCATTACTCTTCATTTTTTGATTCTTCCTCTACTTCTTCAAGAGCATATTCATATCTTTCTAATTTATCTTCAATAGGATCACTTCCTTCATCTTCTATTTCCAAGAAGAGAATTTCTTCTTCTTCACTATTTGAGGATCTTCCATAACTATCACTTGAAATATTTCCTATCTTATCTGCATAGAAATTTTTCTTATGTCTTTGGAAAAAATTCTTTCCATGCTTGCTTTGTCCATCCCTACTTTTATTTTGATACCTAGATTTTCTTGCTTCCCTATCCTTATGATCTTGTTTCTCTTCACCATTGCCACTTCTAGCTTCTGGATAGTTAGATTCATAATGACCATATTTACACAATTGAAATACTTAACTATTTTTGTACCTTTGTGCTTTCTTGAGTCCTTGTTCCTTCTATCGTAGTTAGCTTCTTCATCATTGCATGACTCATCAATTGAATATGGCTTCTTATATTTTGTTTTATTTTCTACTTTGAAGGTTTCCTCTTTATTGGGAATAGAATCCATCTCTATTCTCATATCATAAGATGTGAGAGTTCCATGTAACTCATCAACAGTCAAAGTTTCAATATCTCTTGTTTCTTCTATGGCTGAAACCTTTTCACTATACCTCATAGGGAGTGACCTTAAAATATTTTGACAAACATCTAATTCTTCAACCAAAAATGTAAGTCATCGCAAGGATTTAACAACCTCATCCATACGAAGTAAGTATTTAGCAATGTATTCCTCACCCTTCGTCTTCAAGTCTTCAATTTTTTCTTGTGATTTTGTAATTTTGCCATCTTGACCTTTTTGTCTCCCTAATTCAATTTATCCTAAATTTTCTTTTCTAATTCACAATGCATAACTTTTATAAACTCTACTTCACATAAACCACTTAATATTACATTCATTTTCTTTGCATTATAAAGATGTAGGATCTTACCATACTTTTTTGTAGGAAGACTAGCTGTAGGTGTGTACCTATCCTCAACTACTTGCCATGTCTCATATCCTTGTGCCATAAAGTAAGTCTTCATTCTCATGTTCTAGAAAGCATAATTATTCTAATTGAAAAACGGTGCCTTATTTGCTGAAAACCCACTCTAATATGTCATTTGTGATCCTGTATAATTTTATTTAAAATTTTGTAAACTCTTCTAAAGGAACCTGATCTAATACCAATTGAATAACACAAGCTTATACTGAGAGGGGGGGTGAACAGTATAATATTAACTTTTACATTTCTTTGCCAAATAATAATAGCAAATATTATCAATGGAAATATTAATAGCAGTAATCAAAATAATGCAAAAATTATCACACACAAGAGATATACCAATTTAACGTGGTTCACTCAATGTGGGCTACTCCATGGAGAAAATATTTCCACTAAATTTTCTCAACAAATTTTCTTGGAAATCAATTCCCTATTAAAATATTTATGGACCTCTTTCCAAAGGAGACACCAATCCCCTAATATCTAATTTTTGGATCTCTCTCCATAGGATAACTCTTTCCACTTTTCTTTGGTTCATGGTACTTGATCCAGGAGAACTCTATCTCTTCAACTGGTTCATAAATATCTCTCCATAGAAGAAATCTATCTTCCTAGATGGTTCATGGATCACACTCCATAGATGAACTCTTTTCCATTTCTCTAGTTCATAGATATCTATCCATAGTAGAATTATTTCTCCTTGCTCTGTTTCATGGATATCTATCCATAGGAGAACTCTTTCTCCTTGCTTTATTTCATGGATCTTTATCCATAGGAGAACTTTTTCTCCTCGATCTGGTTTGTGAATATCTATCCATAGAAGACCTCTATCCTCACTACCCTAGCTAATGGATATCTATCCACTTGAGACTATTGTCATCTACTCTATCACATCAAAAGCTTGCTCTAAAATCTATCTCAAATATGCACCAAAATCTATCCCAAGTGTAGTAAAATTTTTCTCATAAATATCTATCTCAAATATATATTCAAACCTTAACACAAAGATTGATCCAATCACAAATCAACTCTACTTAGATTTTTCCCAATAATTAATACAAATATTGAATAAATCAATCAATCAACTATGTTTATATTTACCTTAAGACTTAACACAAAGCTTGAACAAATAAATCAATCAACTCTACTCTCAAGTATTCATAAATACTTGCTTCAAATATACCTTCAAGTCCTCTCAAGAACTTTCTCAATCTGCTCTTAAGTCTTCACAAAGACTTCCCTCAAATATACCTTCAAGTCCTCTCAATAACTTGCTCAAACTGATCTCAAGTATTCATCAAGACTTACCTCAAATATACCTTCAAGTCTTCTCAAGAACTTGCTCAAACTGCTCTCAAGTCTTCACCAAGACTTGCCTCAAATATTCTTGGAAGTTCTCTCAAGAACTTGCTCAATCTGTTCTCAAGTCTTCACCAAGACTTACCTCAAATTTACCTTCAAGTCCTTTCAAGAACTTTCTCAATATTCTCTTAGGTATTCAAAAAGACTTACCTCAAATATACCTTCAAGTTTTCTCAAGAACTTTCCCAATCTACTCTCAAGTCTTTAGAAAGACTTACCTCAAATCTGCCTTCAAATTCTCTCAAGAAATTGCTTGATCTGCTCTCAAGTATTTACAAAGACTTACCTCAAATCTACCTTAAAGTTATCTCAATTTTTTTTTTCAATTTTCTCTCAAGTATTTACAAATACTTACATCAAATATGATCAAATACATTCTCAATATATCTCATAAGATATGCTCAATCAATTTTAAATATTGCACATAATGCTATCAATTGATTTGTCTAATATTTAAAGTAATTCCTTTAACTTAAATTAGTTTAGACATATTATATTTAGAATTCATTTAATCTCTAGAATATATAGAGAATTATGTACTATATAAAAAAATTAATATGTTTTACTCAATCATTAAGTTTTTTGCTTTCACAAATCTGATTTCTAAAGTTTGCACTTTCACTTTCAATATCACTCAAAACCAAAGCTCAAGAAGATTCACTTAATCATTCAATCAATGAAACACAACTTTCCTACTAACCCTAAATATGTTTTTGATACTTCTTCAATCAAATAGCATAATGTGGGTCTCAAAACCTAATTCAAATAATATTCAATCTCTATCTCAAATGTTCTTTAAACATTCACCAATCAAGCATATAGAAAACTCACTAAAATATTTCCAACAATGCGTATCAATCAATCCTTTTCACTCCACATTATATTTCAAAACATTCTATCCAACAAAACTTCAATAAAAGGATGATGTACCCATACCATTTTACTTTGATGGAGACATGTCTTCAAAATTTGTTTCACAATCAATTCTCCTTGTGCCACGCAAAAGGTTAGATAGCAACAATCTATTTCCAAACATCCACAAAATATTCCTTACAAAATATGCACAATTAAATTTCAAACCACTCCCTTGGTTTCTCAAATAATCAAACCCTTAAAAATGTTTAGAAAAACATACAAATAATCAAAATACCTCATACACATTTTAACTCCTTCTTAACACACTCAAAACACAATCAACAAGGAATCCAATAATTCACTTTAAAAATAATTCACTATAACTTCCTCCAGAATTTAAATGCATAGAATAATAAAAATTATTCCCTTATATATCCCACTTATCATAAATGCATTTTCAAAATAATTATAACCACCATTTAAAATAATATTCCAATGCACTTACTAAATCACAACTCAAATTATTTCAACACTTTTTATATGGCAAAAAATAAAAATTATTTTCAACAACTTATACCTCCCATATTAGCACATACCATACAACTTAGAACCATAGGCACATTTTTATTGATGTAAAATAAATACCTTTGTACACTACCTCCCATAGGATTCGATCCTCCGTTGTGCTATCACCTTTGCCTTAGCTACAGCCTAACCGTCACATGATCTAAGTGCTCAATTGAGATCTCTAACGCACCTAGTCCTATTTATCCCTTTCGATAGAACTAAACTCATTTAAAAAAATTTCCCCCCTCTGCTACCATCGAGAATCGAATGTGGGACCTAGTGTTTGCCAATAACTTAGAGCTACCAAGCTTTGCCACTAGGCTAACCACGTGGTTCGTGATAGGGGTATGAAACCTTACCGCTTTATCCTTCCATGTGGTCCACTTCACTTTTTAAAAATAAAAGCCTTCATCCTCTTGTGCTCATGAATTCACATCGATTGATTAATTCAATATTCGCATGTGCATTCGAAGACTTACCTTATGCCTTCAAACCTTATGGTATAAATACCATGTTCCCTCCTTGATTGAATTTTGGTGGGAATAAAACATTTAAACTTAATGTTTTGCACCAACACCTTAGGGTTATAAATTTATTATAATGTAAATATTATAATTAATTTATAAGTAACCTTAGGCTTTTCTTTTAACACTTAATATTATAATAGTAAATATTATAATATTATTTCCTTTGGGCCTAGGTATCTCCTTCCTTCAAGATATTTAGACAATCTTTTGACCAATCATGTGAAGCTTTAAAACAAATATTTTGGTCTTAAAATATAAAAATATTAACCCTCATTTTGTCAATTCCTTGCACTGAATTTTGACATCACTAACACTAACTCTTGACATGAATGACAACATTACTACTCAAAATTTACAACATATCATACCTCATAGGAAGTGACCTTAATACTTTATGAGCAACACTGGAGTCTTTAATTTTAAATCCAAGTCCACTCATGGTATTAAAAACTTCATCCACATGAAGCAATTATGTAGCAATATCTTCCTCATATTCCATATTCAAATCTTCAAACCTTTTTTTGTGGTTTTATAGATTTTTTATCTTGACCTTTTTATCTCCCTCATATTTTTACTTCAATTTTTTCCATATCTCTTTTTCTGTTTTGCAATGCATAACTTTCACAAATTCTGCTTCATGTAATCCACTTAAGATTCTATTCATAGCCTTGACATTATTCACATGTAACATCTTATCATATTTATCTATGGGAGGAGTAGTTGTAGGTGTGAACCCATCCTCAATGGATTGCCATGTCTCATATCTTTATGCCATCAATTAAGTCTTCATTCTTATGCTCCAAAAAACATAATTATTCTCATCGAATAATAGTGCCTTATTTGATGAAGATCTATTCTAATATTCCATCTGTGTTACTGTACTTTCTTCCTTCAAGCTGTTAGAATTTTTTTTAAGGAATCCACTCTGATACTAATTGAATAACACATGCTTATACTAAGATGGGGGTGAACAATATTAAGATCAAATTTTACTTTTCTTTCTTAAATAATATTATCCAATATTATCAATGGCAATATCAATAACAATAATTAAATCAATGCACAAATCATCACACACAAGAGAGACACAAATTTAACATGGTTCACCCAATGTGGGATACTCCACGAAGAAAATATTTCTTCTAAATTTTTTCAACAAATCTCTTGGGAATCAATTCTCTATTACAATGTTTATGTACCATTGTCCAAAGGAGACACCAATCCCCTATGCTTTAATTTATGGATCTCTCTCCACATGAGAACTATATCCCCTTGCTCTGGTTTGTGGATATCTCTCCATAAGATAACTCTATCCCCTAGCTATGGTTTATGGAACTTTATCCAAGAGAACTCTATCTCCTCAAATGGTTCATGGATCTCTCTCCATAGAAGAAATATATCTTCCCAAATGGTTCATGAATCTTACTTCATAGGAGAAATATTTTACATTGCTCTGGTTTATGGATCTCTGTCCAGAGGAGAACTCTATCCCTTCTATTCTAGTTGGTGAACTTCTAGAAGACTTCTAGCCCCACTGATCTAGCTTGTGGATCTCTCTCAATAAAATACCTCTATCCCCAATACTCTAGCTTATGGACCTCTATACACTAGAGACCTTTGTCCTATATACTCTATCACCTTCAAATCCTGCTCTTAAATTTATATCAAATATACACAAAAATCTATATCGATTCTAGGAAAAATTTGCTGTAACTCTGCTAAAAATTTGAACCAAAATTTGTCACAGATCTAGCACAAATTTACTCTTAACTCTTCTCATAAAACTATTATAAATTCTATCTCAAATATACCCCAATTATTAATACAAAGGTTTAAAAAATCAACAATCAAATCAACTCTCAATTATATTTTAAATCTACTCTAAGCCTTAACACAAAGCTTGAACAAATCAGTAATCAAACATGCTATCAATTCTATTTTAAGTCTTTACAAGACTTGCTTAGATCTACATTCAAGCCTTCTCAAAATACTTTCTCAAATATTCCTTCAAGCCTTCTCAAAAGACTTGCTCAAATATGCCTTCAAGCCTTCTCAAAAGACTTGTTCAAATCTACCTTCAAGCATTCTCAAAAGACTTGCTCAAATCTACCTTCAATGTTGCTCACAAAACCTACTCAAATAACTCCGAAATTTACATATAAAATACAAGTTAAATCTCTTTCAAAAATCTTTCTTCACACAAAAAAATTCTACTTAGAATTCATTTAGCCTCTAGAACATATAGAGAATGATATGCACTTGTTAATATCTCAATATGTTCTAGTCAATCATTAAGTCTGTCGCTTTCATGTGTCTCACATTTATTTATCTTTAAAATTAGGTCTAGTCTAGCACCTGATACCTGACCTCCTGATGCACAATATTTCTTCAAAAATCTGATTTCTAATGTTTGCACATTCACTTTAAATATCACTCAAAACCAATGCTCAAAAACTTCACACATTCATTCAAAAAATGAAGCACAATTTTATCACAAACCCTAACACAAGTGTTTCCAATTTATTTCAATAAATATGCACAATGTAGGTCTCAAACCCTAACTCAAATATTTTCAAAAAAGCTTATAAAACAACCCTCTCCACCTTAGGTTTTAGAAACACTTTCTCAACAAAAAATCTTAAACAAAGAATGATGTGCCCATACCTCTTAATTTACTCTTATGGAGATATATCTTCAAAACCTGTCACACAAATAACTAATTTTTCTAATGCCACTTCAAGGGTTAGATTACAAGATTCGTTCTCAAAATATCCACTTGAATTTTCACCTTCTAAATTGCTCAATGAAATCTGAATTTGATATTCGATCACTCTTATTTTATTTTCAAATATGATGCATTAAAACTCAACAAAACATCTCAAAATTCCTTTTCATAATGCAAGAAATAAAATAAAATTAGCAATCCACTTTTATAGCTTATTACTCCTAATATTACAAAATAATGTTCAATACAAAAAAACCACAATTTACACATATAAAATTTTCATTTACACCTTATACCTCCTTCTTGATACAAATGAATTAAAGTAGTTCAAATTTCTAAAAATACCATTAAAGCATCACTTTATCTCATACCTTATAGCATTAACAAGAACTCCCCTTCATATTTTTATTCAAAAATTAAACCATTAATTTTTACCCCTTTTAATTAAAAATTAAAAGCAAAAATTATTTATCCTTATGTCTCCCTAAAAAAGCGCATGGCACATACCTTTGACTTGGGCACAAAATAAATTTCCAAAAATTATTCGCTTGCTACTACCTGCCATCGTGATTCAAACATGTGATTCCTGCTATCAAGTGCCTTAGCCACCGGCTAGGCCACTATGTGGGCTAGCCACCCACACAACATCAAAAGGTGCTTGCTATACTTTATACATGAAATATACCATAAGTCAAGAGGTTTTCCAAATAAAACTTTATCACCTTGCTACCATTGCGTCTTGAACTCGAGATATCTCTTCTACCATGCCCTAGCACCACAGGTTATGCCATTTGAGCTACCTAAATGGATGGAACCAAAGCTCGATCCCCTTCTCCTTATTACACACTCTACGTCAATATGTGAAAACATCTTGTTGTCTTCTCCTTCTTCACTGTGAGTGCATCTTTTTTCTCATAAATTTCTCCAGCTTGGCTTAGCATTATATAGAATAAATTTGACATGGTCCTTGACGTTGGTGCGTTTGATTTTAAAAATTTTGGTGCTCAATTTTATTTTTTAATTATTATAATTATTTAAATCCTCAAGGATTTAAATATTATAATTTTTCCTTTGGACCTTTTCTTAGGATAAAAACTTTGCCACCATAAATCATTTTTTCTTTTTATTTTGCAAATTCCACCATGGTAAAACCATTTAACCTTTATTTTCCTTGATATAGATGACAACCAATATTATTAACTTATGCCATTAATTATTTGACGTCAATGACAACAATATACTCAAAATTTCCAACACTTTGTTTTACCTCTCTTTCTCTATCTTGAATTCATAGACACCCTTTACAAAGCATGAATTTGGCATAAACACTATTGTGCATGTTTTTGTACCTCCCATTCACTCTTTTCCCTATTATCACATATTCATCGTCACCCATTATAGGGCATGAATTTTACTACGATAATTTAGGGGAAATCTACTACTTCCATTGCTATTTTTCTATTCTTAATATTGTATTTATTAATTTTATCTACTTTCTGTAAAACCTTACTCTCTTTGTTGTAGATTATCTTTAGCCTCCAAAATGTCAAAATGCTTTTATTTTCACATGATCAAATAAAAGTACTAAGGGGGCTTGACTACTGCACCTATGATCCTAGTATTCATAGTGGCCTAAGTAGGTCCTCAAACACTAACTACTTTTTTCTTCAATTTTTTTTCTTTGTCTGTAGGCTTACTCAAATTCATGGTCATGGATTTTGAGGCATGAAATTGGATTCATGGTCACAAGTTTCAGGGTGTGAATTCAACACAAGGATGAATTTCAAAAGCGGTAAATGCCCCATTAGTCTATTAGATTATTTGTTGTATTTTACTATATATTTTTATTCATTTTTGTGTTCTATAAGTAATAAAGCAAAGAAATATTAAATTTAATCACATTTAGAAAAGAAGTGAAGGAAATAAAATTTCACTTAGTTATATTTCGGTAGGTCATTTGTTTTATTTATCTTTAGGAATTGAAGGATAAATTTCATTTAGTTTTTGCATATAGGCTAGCTTGTCTATGCATCTCTCTTAAGCCCTTGCTGAAAGAAAAGTAAAGTTTATCTCCTTGTATACTAGGAATAGTATACATGCAAAGAAAGATTTATTTTTTGGATAGCACTTGTTTGATTGCATTATAGTTTCCTTGCATTATTTTTTAGTACCTTTTAGTTACTACAAGTTTTATTCCCAGTTTGAGACAAAACATAGGTGTCTTTGAATTAACACATAAAACCCACCCAGACTTGGAGTGAGTCCTAAAAGCACTCCATGTGAACCATTGAATACCCAAGACCCAAGGTGTGAGAGGCATAACCCGCAGTTACCTCAAATTCTAGTGAATTCATTAAGAATTATCTACAAATGTTTTCCCATCCACATTTTTTGTGAACTCAACGTGAACACCTCCTTTAGGATCCATATAGGAAGCCTTTTTTATCTCTTTTTTTATTTTACAACTATAAATAAAACTATCTAAATTTGATTGTGTAGATTGTAAAATTAAAATGATTTAATAATATTTGTGTATTTTGCATCTCAAGTAGTTTGATTTTGAATCCTCATTCTCTTATCCTATGATGCCTACCCTTGGGAATAAGCAAAATATTTTAGAGACAAGTGATATTTCCCTATGGAATGAGGATGATCAAATTGATAGAGAGAATATAAACATAGAAGACGATGGGGATACAACAACTAATGATAACTTTGATCCAACAAAAGGACCGCATGTTGAACTTATTTTCAAAATATATGATTATATGATGAAATTTTGTAGGTAAAATAATTTTTTTTAATCTAAAATCATACAAAATGATTTGCACTTCGATGAAGTTTGACCATCCCACTATCAAACCGATTATCATCATAATATTAATACTAATCCCTTATATCAATATTCTCAAAAATTATAATATAAATCTATTTCCTAACCCTACATATGCTACTACCACAACCACTAACATTGAAGGGATTTGTCATTATCCTTCGACTAGTAGCATGCCTCAAGATTACATTCATTTTATTTATCATCATAATCCTTCCTCTAATGTAAATATTCCTCCTCTTATTGTGAACAACTATTCTTATATCCCATCAAACATAAATCATGTTCCAACATAAATGCTACATAATCCTCCATTTCATAACCCTAACCATAATAGTGTTGATAATTCCAATATTAATCAAGCACCCTATCAAAAACCCATGCTAAATAGTTATAACCCACCTTTAGGGAATTTTGGTGTAAACATATCAACTACATACCATTTCACGTTGGAAAACAATAATATTAACATTTATATGGATACATCACAAGAACCAAGTTTCACTTATTCATACAAATAAATATGCAACCAACCTATAGATCCCCTAGTATCCTCTAGACCTTATCCTAAGAATTTTTCCATATTGATCTTACCAATCTATAAGGGAATAGAGGATCCTATTCAACACCTAAGGATAATTCAAAAAAATTGTCATGATATCATTTATGATGAGATGTTGTTGCTAAAATAATTCTATAAAAGTATTGGAGGAACAACCTTGGAGTGGTATTATCAACTACCCCAACAGTCCCTAAGGAATTTTGAAGAAACAACTAATATGTGTGTTCAACAATTCAAAACATATATAGAGAATAGAGTGACCCTTCGAGATTTATATCTCTTGAAATAAATTAAGAATGAAAGTTTCTCATATTTTTTATATTAGTGTATAATATTAGTAGAAATATTACCATATACCCCACCTCTTTGAGATATGCTAGAGATATTTATTAACTTACAAGAACAAATTTTCTATGAATTAGAGATAGGAATTGTCACCTCCTTTGAGAAAGCGATATATTTAGCTTGGAGAGTTGAGAAATACCTTATAATAAGGAGTCAAATTAAGCCAAGAAAGAAATAATAAAGGATGATGAAACCCAATACAAGAATAAACATGTGGTTAGTGATGGGATCACTAATAATAGATAAATTAAAAACATCAACATAACTAGTACCTTATAGAAATTGGTTCTTAGTAAACCTTAGAAAATCCAACCAAGAAACTTTATGAGACTCAACCAACCTTTATCATTAGTCCTTAAAAAACTCCTTAAAGTTAATATGATTGAATTTCCAAACATCAGAAAACCCGATACAATGATAATTTTTTACAAACACAATCGACGTTGCAATTATCACAAGGTAGATGGACATATGATAGAGTAGTGCAAGAGGTTGAAGCATGTGGATTAGGATTTAATAGATGAGGGTAACCTTGTTATAGGTGATCCCCAATCATATCCTAGCCACCAATCACCAACTTACCACTTGTCAACTCATTAACAACTAACAACCAATCAAGATATGGGGATATTCCAAAATCCCCTACCTAATTACAATAAATAAACAATAAATCAAGTCTCCTATCATAATGTGCCACCCCATATAATAATATGGTCAAAATAATAGAGACAACCACTAGATAAAAAATTCAAGCACAAAAATATCAACAAACCCACAACCAAACACTTCCAACCTCCAATCAACCCTCTAGACTACTATTAGTTTTGAGGAATACCTAAAATAAAAACATAAGTTTTGACAAGCAAATATTAGTAGTAAAACCTCGTCCACTAGTTTTATTTGATTTAAAAGAACAAGTAGTTATTACACCCACCAAGATTTTTCTCTTAGAGATTTTACAAACTTCTCCTATCCATAGAGAAGCATTAGTTAAGCTTCTAAGTCAATAATTTGTCCCACAAGACCTCCTACCTAGTAACATAGCCAATATTTTAGGTACTCTTGGGATTAAATATATTTTATTCTATGAATATGATGTTCCTCCATCAATTTTTCGAAATTCTCCCCTTTACATAAATAGATATATTAAGGAAAAGTTTACCAAGAGGATCTTGGTAGACAACAATTCCTCCATTAATATATGTAGTTATGAATTCTTCCAAAATTTTGGATTAAGGGAGGAAGATCTAACTACACTGAATGTGATAATAAAAATATTTAATAATGAATTCCAATAATCTTGTGATATTAAATCCCTACCCCTTAGGGTAGGACCCAAGATCCTAGATACCTTATTTTATATACTATCTTGCCAAACAACTTTCAATCTTCTTATTGGATTCCCTTGGATTCACACTATGAGGTTTTTCCCTTCTACTATTCAACAATGCCTTAAGTACTAATTCAAGAATCAACTTATCACCATACAAGGTGATCCTCACACATTCCATTACTATTCAATCGTTGAGAAAGCCCAATCAAAAGTTAATTTTTATCCAATATTTTCTCTTCACAAATATCCTCTTCTCCTTCTCCTCTTCCTCCTCCTCCTTCTAGTTATTATCCATATCTAAAAATAACTAAAAAGTTTAATAACTTGTAAATTAGTGAGGAATATCTAATTATTATATCATCATAGAATGAAGTAAAACATTTAACTCAAAGTCATCTTCTAGATATAGCAAAGCTACCAGATTTACCCTAAACCATGGGTTTATCCCATACAAAGGGTGAACTAGTACACATAGGAATGTGTACCTTTATTTTTATGGGAATTACCCATGAAGAAAAAGCCCATGGTAGAAAATCTTCCCTCATAGAAAGAAACTTCACACCTTGCTATTTATCCAATAATTACCCACTACCTATGTAGATCCTATCTAGTATGGGATATGAATGTAAGGGCTTAGGACCTCAATAGAAAGATGTCAAGGAGCCTTTAGAAGTTGAACTTTGGCCTAGAATATGTGGCATAGGCTACATCCCTAATAAAAACCAACCCTTACCAACTGATGATGATCAAGTTATAACCTTGTTGAATAATTCATAGATCATCATGGCTTAGAGTGGAGTAATGAGGATGAGGGACCCCTTCTCCCTCCACCATGTTGTTTTGTAATGTTATAACCTTAGTTCATCTCGATTTGATAATGACCCCTAGAGAGTATGTTGAATGAGATACTCTTTGTGACATGGCTCATGAAGATATCCTCCATAATAACTTCTTCTTTGATGGGTCAAATCCCTTGTGTATCCCATGTTCAAACTTCTAGGTCTCAAGAGGATTCAATTCCTATGTCTCCCAAATACCTTGAGCAACTAGGAGTTATCCCAACCCCTCCTCATTATGAGGATGAATCTCACATCCTCATTGAGGAGACCATAGATGTTAATATAGGAACCAAAGAGAACCCTAGACTCCTTAAGTTAGGAAAATCCCTTTCCATGGATGAGTAGGAGCAATTGACCAATTTGTTAAAGGAATTTCAAGATATATTTGCTTGGTCATACATCGACATGCTAGGGCTTGACCCCTCCTTAGTCATGCACCACCTAGTGGTCAAACCCAATGTCAAACTAGTAAAGCAAAAGCCTAGGAAGATGCATCCTAAAATTTCCCTATTAGTCAAGGAGGAGCTCCAAAAAATCCTTGATGTTAGTTTTATCAAAGCCATCAACTATTCTGATTGGATCTCCAACATCATTCCTATAGCTAAGAAGGAAGGTACAATTAGAATATGTACCAAATTTAGGAACATAAAATTATCCTATCCTAAGAATGACTTTCCCCTACCCAATATATAAATGATAGAAGATTTAACTATTGGATATGGAATTCTATCATTAATGGATGGTTTCTCAAGATACAATTAGATCATAATTACCCTTGAAGACCAAGCCAAGATAACTTTCATCACTCCATGGGGCACCTTCTATTATAGAGTCATGCCTTTTGGCTTAAATAATATTGGTGCCACATACCAAAGGGCCATGACATATTTTCATGACTTGATGCATGATATAGTAGAATACTATGTGGATGATATTCTTGGTCACTCCATAAATCAAGAAACTCATGCACAAGATTTAAGAAAAATATTTGAAAGACTTAAGAGAATACAAAGTTTTTCTTAAGCCCTCCAAGTGTGTATTTGGAGTCACATATGGTAAGCTCTTAGGCTTCATAGTATCTAGATGAGGCATTGAAGTAGATCTAGCCAATATTTTGGCTATTACTAACATACCTCCTCCCTATAACCTTATCAAGATGTGTAGCTTATAAGAGAAACTTCAAGCTATTAGATGCTTTATATCCTAGTTAGAAGATAAGTATCAATATTTTTTAGGCTCCTTAAGAAGGATGTAGAGTTTAAGTTGGATAATGAGTGTCAAAAATATTTTGACAAACTCAAGAAGTATATCACTTCCTCACCTATCCTTATCCACCCAATCTAGATAAGCATTTAATGCTCTATATAGGAGCTATAACCCAAGCCTTGGAGGTCATGCTTTCTCAACATGATGATCAAAATAAAGAGCGAGCAATCTACTATATTAGTAGAACCCTCATTAGCTATGAAACTTAATACACTCCCTTAGAGAAGCTTTACCTCGTTGTAGTGTTTACCTCTCAAAAATTGAGACACTACATGCTTAGCCATAAGATATTGGTAGTTTTAAGGTTTGATCCCCTTCATTACCTAATGTCAAAGCCCCACCTTTTAGGTAGAGAAACCAAGTGGGTCTTAGCCCTTAGTGAGTTTGACCTAACATTTATAGGAAAAAAGGCTATAAAATGTCAAGTGATTGCTGATCAACTAGTTATTGCTCCTTTAGAATCCTCCTATCCTTTAGTCATTGAGTTTCTCGATGAGTGCTTCAGCCTAGAAGTAGAAGAGCCTGAATCTTGGTCATTGTTTTTTGATGGATCTCATTGCTTAAAGGGTATTGGGGCTAGAATCATTCTAGTCACTCCTTAAAAAATAATTTATCCCTCTTTCCTTCAAGTTGTGCTTATCCTACACCAACAATACTATAGAGTATGAAGCCTTGATCCTAGGTCTTAGGGAAGCCTTAGCCTTAAAAGTTATGAGCCTTTTTATCTTTGGTGACTCTCAACTTGTAGTCAACCAGGTTAATGATGTTTATCAAACTAAATATGATAAACTAAAATCCTACAAGAAAATTATCACCAAGCTCATGTCAGCCTTCGATAAGGTAACCATAGATTCTATCCCTAGATCCTCCAACCGCCATGCGAATGCCATGGTTGTTGTTGCATCCCTTATCCTCTTGGAGTTAGAAGATGATCAAGCAACTATTATCATCCGACAACTTCGAGAACCCACAACCCTTAGTTCTAGCTAAGTTCCCTTAGATGTCTTAAACATTGAAAAATCTCCATCTAAGCCTTGGTACATAGACATATTTAACTTTCTTAAATATGGCATAATGCTTGATGGCTTAGATTGCAACAAGAAAAAGATTTTTTATAAAAGAATGTGTTGGTTTGTGATAATCGATGATACTTTATATCAATGTTCTTTTGAGGGAATCCTCTTACAATGCCTTAACTTCTATGAATCCCAACAAGCCCTTAGTGAAGCTCATGAAGGATCATGTGGAGGCCATTTTAGTGGTAATGCAATTTCCAAGAAGCTCCTTAAGATAGGATATTATTGGACTTCCATGGAGAAATATGCATGTGACTATGTTCGATACTATGACAAGTGTCAACATCATGATAACCTTATTCATGAACCTTATCAAAATATTCAAGTTATTTCTTCCCCTTGGTCATTCTCCATGTGGGGATTGGACATTATTAGGAATATTAACCCCATGTCATCTGATGGTCACAATTTTGTCATCATGGCAATAGAGTACTTCAACAAATGGGTAGAATATATGCCCTTGGCCATGGTGACTAGAGCCCAAGTCTCTAAGTTCATCTTCAACCAGATCCTTTGTAGGTATAATATTCCTTCAATTATCATCTCTAATAATGGCACTCCTTTCAATAACAAGGATATCCATAAAATTTATGCTAAGTACAATATTCAACACAAATGGTCAACCTCATATTACCCTTAGGGTAATGGTCAAGCCAAAGCATCCAATAAGTCCTTAGTCAAGATCCTTAAGAAGTTGGTTAGTAATACCAATCAAGATTGGCATATCCAATTTTACCCTACCTTGTGGGCCTATCATACCAATGTATGAAATGCTATAAGTGCAATCCCTTATGTCTTGGTCTATGGCATTGAGGCAATATTTCTATTTGAGTTATAGGTCACATCCTTGTGCATCTTGTTGCAAGATGCCTCAATTGAAGATGAGTATCATTTAGATAATTTAAACCAATTGGAGTTGTTGGATGAAAAGTGCATCCATGCCTTAGAGCATATTTGAGCCTATCAGAATAGGCTCAAGCAAACTTACACTAATAAAGTTTACAATTATTCTTTTGAAGTTGGGGACCTTGTCCTCAAGGAAAACCAAAATAACACTAATGCTCGAATAGATATGAAGGGTAATTTTTAGCCCAATTGGCTAGGCCCCTTTGTCATAATGACCAAGTTTGGCTCAAGATCCTATCACTTAGCAATGTTATATGGTAAATATCTTAAAGAACCAATGAACATAATGCACCTAAAAAGATATTATGCATGAATTCACATTTGTTATTATCTTCATTATCCTTTGATCATTTTATCTATTATTCTTCATCATATTTTCTTATTATGCTTCTTATATGCCAACTTGCATTGGTTTTATTGCTTATACTACATGATTTTTTGTCATAATTTGCATGAACTACTTGACATACTCTCTTTTTTTCACTTATTACTTATCATATAGCTACTTCATTTCTTGATCATATAGATTTATAGGAACTTCGCAATGAGATAAATGATGACACCTAGTTAGGTTTAGCTCATATGCATTGCACTCACACTAGGTCACTAATGCTTAGCGAATCCCCAACCTAGGGCACATATTTTACTTTCTTTCACCAAGATGCTAACAATTACCTCTATTGTTCATATACATACGTGAGGTATTTATGTGCTAGCGAGGATCTTGTTTTATGCATTTTCACATTATTATATCCATTGGCACAAATCATACTTCTCTTCTATCTAGTATATTCCTTGACCTTGAAAATATCAATAATCATCAAAATCTCCCCAAGTCAAGTGATATATTTCTTCATATCTTATATATATTTTGTCCTTTGCAAGTTTTCACTCATCTCTTATTTTCACCAAGATAAAGGATATACACTTTTCTTCTATCTTCACATCTTCTTTTGATCACACTTTTCCTTACTAATATTTTTATTCTTAAGGGATCCTCATAGGATAGCATAGATACAATGTGAATATCATTTATGGTGTTCATATGTTTACTGACTATCTTCACACATCTCTTAGAAATTGAAATTTCAACAAGAACACACACACTCTACTTTTAATTATTTTCTTCTTCTCTTGTCTATCTAACTTCTATGTATCACATGCACACACACACTTTTGCTATGCTTAATCACTCATCACTTTTATAAACACCACACCTCTATCGTGTAATGCTCCACTTTTAATAATTAATGAGAGCTACACCATTATCAGGTTAAAATTTTATTTTGACTATTAGAGAGTACTACACCCTATAGGATAGCTTTATGGACACCAATGAGCATCACTCCATCATTGGTCATTTGCAAGCATACATCCTTATTGGATATCACTCCACCTTTAGTCACTAGCGAGGAAACACTCATAGAAGGTATCAATCCACCCACTTATTCTCATTAGTGAGCACTACACCCTTATAGGATTGCTCCATGGACATTCATGACCACCATAACCATAGTAGCTATCACTCCATCTTCAGTGATTTATGAGCACACATCCTTCAAGGATATGGCTCCATATTTGTTCACTTATCTTTTTCTTGGATTTATGTAAATTTGATCACACATATCTATTCCAATCTATGCCAATTCAAATGGCATAATATAAGTACCTCTTTACATTCCTTGAACTTTTGGTGGATTTATCCTCTTTCTTATTCTATTATTCTTCCTTCTATTTTCTCATTCTTTATCTCTTTTCTTCCATCACTCTTCTAATCATCTTACATAATTTAAAGTTAATTTATTCTTTCACTCATCCATTGATTCTTTTGCATATTACATTTATTCATTTGTTGATATAATATCATTCATTTATTTCATTTATTCACCCACTCATTCAATCATGCATAAAAATCAATAAACACATAATCACACACATAACAATAACAAAACAACAAGATAATTATTGCTAAAAAATGAGAGTTCATGTCAATCGGTGGATCATTGTGGTACAATAAAAATCTTGGCACTCTCTAGCCCAAGAAAGCATGGCAAACTAAAAATTGGCATGTCATATTCATCCCCACCTTAGGTCTAAGAGCTAAACTAACTTGCATTACCTGCTTGTGGTGGCATATTTATGGATCATGAGATTATTTATATCTATGACTATGACTAGATATAGGATCACCACATAAATGGTGGATCCACACTCTATCCCTCTAGGACCACATGATGGTACATGCCCTGGTATAAGCCCTCTCATAGTGTGGATGCATGGAGCTTCTCTCATACCTTCTAAAACTTCTCTTGTAGTACTTTGATGGTCTAGTATTCTTAACCACCAATGATGAAAAACATACCTTTTGAGTGGGCCTACTATTGCTATTTATTTAGTCTAGCTACCTCCCTGTGAGGCACTATGGCTTATCCCTCACTACATACCTCTCTATCATCATTGTATTTTGCTCTACAATGGCTTGATCACACTCTATGATGGTGGTGTTCAAAGCATGATATAAACCCTCTAGCATCTTGGACCTGTCCTATTGGATCCAGTCCATATCACTCTATATTTGGATCATCCTGGCTCACACTACCTCCATCTCCCTAGTTGGGTCATCTTGAACTATTGTTCTTCTAGGTCCCATCATTGTAGCCATGGGAACAACTCCTACTAGGACCACCCTTTGTAGTCATGGGGTAACTTTTTATGTCCTCTCTTATCCTATTCTTGAGATAGTGATGATTATCCTCCTAACCATCACCTATTCCACCTAAAAATCCATTTATCTCTACGTAATATGATATGCTCTTCTTTTTATCACTCTATGATCCATCGATTGGCCTCTTAAATATTTATATATATACCCTAGTCCATGATCTAGTGCCTCTACATGGGCATATATAGTGATATCCTTGTGGGTATTATGCCTCTATACCATATTCTATACCTTAAGACCACCTTGATGTCATTAAACTTTAGATCAATGTATAGAGGATTATTCAGGTCCTCCTTTGAAAAATTCACTATGTTAGGGTCTTCTCCAATCCTTGATGGGTCCCTCTAAACCTGCTTGAACTATTAGTCACCTAGGTATGACACCTCTTATAGGATACCAAACTACCATTACAATGAATGAAACTAAAATATATCTAGTTTATCCTAATGCATAGTGATCCACCTGATACTCCACACCTAAGCTAGCTTATAGTTTCCATCTACCCACCCTGGGTGTTGATGCCATGACCACTAGATAATCGTGGACTCTCAAATATTGTCTACCACTCTCCTTCCTAATGGTAGGATACTAGAATATGTCCTCTGCACATTCTCAAAGTGTTAGGCCCATCTATAAGTTGCTAGATACTTTAGTTTTGGTGATGGTCCTAGTAGTGCCTGTGACCTCTATACTATAATATGCTTTCAACACTATTCCTAGAGCAAAGTGGTACATATAATTTTTCTATATCGCTTATACATGATATTGTATAATGTCCTATACAAGGGGGTCAATACATAAGAATCCCATGCAAATATAACCTACTAATCTTACATGTCTACTATAACCCTCATTAATGTCAATGGTAGATATCACCTATTGGTATGACACACCAAAATCCTAGCCACTACCCCATAAAGTATAGTTGTAAGTGCATCAACTCCATACCACTCTAGCATCCCATCAACATGTAGTTCAATCTAGTGGATCTCATGTGTCGGGTCCTTTTATAGTCTATACAATGATACCTAAGGTATCTATACATTGTAAACTGCTCTCCCTCTAACAAAGGTCCTACACATCCTCCAATGTGATGGTCATATTGATAGTAGGTGACTAGAATGTCAAAGACTCTAGATACCATCTCTCTATGAGCATCGTCAATAGTGCTTTATCTTCCTCAACCTCAGGTATATCTATCATATGAAGGAGCCCCAAAACTCATAGAATATGTTTATCGTCCATAATGAGCTTCCTCACAATATCCTCTAGGATCCATTGTGGTCATTTCATACTCTTGAGCGCACCTTGCTGTAAAACCAAAATTAATAAAAATTCATTAGTTTCATGTCATACTAAAACATAGTAAAAATAATAAATCTTAAAATCAAAATAGTAATAATGCACTCTCTCTATCTTCTTCATTTTCTTGATTTATCTCTATTTTCTATCCATTATTATTCTTTTATAATTTCATGCCCGCTCCTTTCAGGATGCAAAATTGTGAATTCACACCCTATATTTTGATATGCGAATTTATGACTAGTTTTAGTTGGTTGTGAATTCATTTTCTCACTGGTGCTCAATTCAATTCATGGTCAACCCCATAAATTAACTTTGGGGTTCACATGATGATTCTTCTAAAAATAAAATTTAAATTAAAAATTTAAGTACAAATGTAATTTAACCTAGTCTAAAAGATAATTTTAGAGGTATACTCTTCCTCAGTCTACTACTGTGCTAGTTTTACTTCTCATGAAGATAACACAATGCATCAGAAGTACCATTTTATCCTTTTTCTCCAAATACCTCCATTCCTCCTTCTTACACAGTGAAAATGAATTGATTTTTATCCTCCTCTCCTTTTTATCCCTCCCTTTCTATCTCATTTTTTTTTTCTTCTTCATTATTCATTGTCCCTCATTTCAAGTTTCTTTAGGAGTTATGTATTCCTTCTGAATCTTGAGGGGAAACCATGGCCTTAGGGGTATTGATGTCATCAGTACCACATAAAGTGTACAAAATTTCAGAATGACAATATTTTTACACCATCCCTTTGCCTAAATATTATACCCTTTTTAGTGTCTACCTCTTCGATTCTATAGGTGTCTATAATTTTTTTGATGTATTTATTTCACCATAAATGCATCAAATATGGGATAAAATGTAGACACAAACAATTGAACCATCCAAAGAAGTTAAATTTTTCTTAGATGCCTAGGATTCTAGGAAGCCCTTCAAATATTCTTAGAGTAATTTTTGAGTTCCCTCCCCCTTAGTTGACCCTTTCATCCTAGCCTTGACAAATGAGGGTTTTGAAATTCTCTCTTAGATTTTATTTTGGTTGGATTTTGCAAATTCTTTTCACCTTGATTTTGATATTCTTGCTATTCCTAAGAGATAATCATAGTAACATTTTCCTACAAATTAAAAGTGAACATCCAATATGCAAGAAGGGTTGTCTCAAAATTGTAGTAGTATCTAAGTCCCAAGAACCAGTCACAATCAAACATGCTTGCAAAATAAGAATGAAGATGTAAATAAAAATGGAATATCTCCTATTAATTCCTCCAAGGGAGGTTTTATAGAACACCCGAGCCCTTAAAAATCTATTATAAGAGCACACAATAAAAATAAAATTTCCAATTCTATATGGTTAGGTGTCTAGTTCTACAAGGCGAGGTGTCCAATTATATAGGAAGATACAATAAGTTTGCATGAGTTAGAGGAGGTGAATTAGTAATCATAGGTAGGTGCATGGAGTTAACTAGGTAAATTATTAATTGAATGTCATGATAGGATAGTGAACTACCTTAATTTTAATACGGTACTTTGATTGGTAGTCATTATTTGTGCTAGATTAGATAGTAGGTAAAATCTACAAGAAATGGGTGGTGACATGCATTCAAACCACCAAAACATGAGTCCTAGTGGTGGATTTATGGAATTACTAAGTAAAATAAGAGTCTAAAAAAAGTATTAAATATGACAAAAGTGTCATATGGCCTATATGAAATTATATTCAGCAACAAATGCATCATATGAATTGCTATTAGTGCTATCCTAGGTATTTAGTGCTAATTTTTCTAGGGTTTTGTGGTGTCTAGCCTTGGCTAAATATAGACAAGTTTATACTCTTTCAAAATATATTTTTGAGAGCTTTCCAATTGTAAATATTTTATGAATATTTGATGTAGTTTATAATTATCAAAATAAATATTGAATTTTGCCTTGATTTTAGGTACAAAAGGTGTTGATTTCGCTTAATTCATAAAAAAAAGCTTAATTAATGATATGATTAGTGTTTGTAAAGTATGAAATTGAGTGTCTACAAGCACATAGAATATTATTCATGTTGTCAATGGTTCTATAAAATTTGTTCACTTACAATATCCAAAGAATTCACCATAGGAGCAACCACAACTAAACTATAGTTTAAAAAAAAAATTGCACATTTTATATTTATCTTTTTGAAGTTCATAATTATTATGTATATTTTTTAGTTTTAAAGTAGGAATAATGTATAACTTAAAAAATGGCGTCACCAAATAAAATACTTATTATATATATTTAGAGGGAATTTAGCAAAGTTTATTTAGAGAATTTTTTATGGTTACAACTCATTGCCATGGTTATTTAATGTTAAAACCTAAATTTAAATATATTTTCATGTGAAATATATTAGAAATGATTTAAAATAATAACTCTATATATTTTAAATAATATCTCCTATATGTTACTCTTTTAGTAACACTAATTAAATGTCTTTTATATAACTAACATCAATTTGATTATAATTAACTAAGTGTTAGTATAGTAGGGTATTGTAACTACAATTGTAACCCTTTTAGATAGTGGAGTAGTGATAAATGATATTGTGGCTGAAAATATCATAGAAGAGTCCAAGGAGTAAAAGACAATGAGTGCAATTGGATATCATATAACATCTATGATTTATATACCTTTTTCCATAAGTTCTTTATGCAATTATAGGTGCGCATCTATTAATTCTTGGAGAATCAAGCTAATATCTCATTCTTTTTAATTCTAGAAACATATACAAAATTTAAGTAACATAATAATCTTTTGGCTCCTAAAATATGAGATTGTAAATTAGATAAAATTTACTATTTTCATAATACCTCCTTTTGTCACCATAAAGCATTACATATCAAAGACCATGAACGTAAAATACCATCCATATATAAATTAAATTAATTATTTTAGACAAATAAATATCAACTTCTACTCAATTCTCACTACACCAAAAATAGTTACCTTAGTAATATTTTGAAAGATGGTCTAAGTGGAAGAAAAATAGTTGATAAGTAGAGAATAAATTATCTAATGGGTGTAGGCAAAAATTCCAACCATTCATTTTGAAAGTCGGAAGACAAACCAAATTTTTTTTAGAAATGCATCTTCTTAGATAATGAAAAATTATGATTAAAGGATGGCATAAATTTAAGAAAAAATTAACAAAAAGGAGAAAGTAAAATTTTTGATGACTCACAGTATCTAGAGTCCCAAAATTTAAAAGATGATAAAAGTTCTAAAAGACATAAAATAATGAAATATTAGAGGTTTTGAATGTTCTAAAGGAGAATGAAGAAGAAATGTTACAAGGTTGAGATACCCATGCTACAATATTTTAGGAGACCATAATTTACTTTGGGGTTTCCTACCCTTGAACCCCTACATAGAAGGGCAATTTCCTCACTATAACCCCTGGATAGGGATGTGACCTTAAACACTACATATTATGTGAAGGCATACAAAATTTAAGGTGTATAGTCCTTTCCTATAAATAATACAACACATCTCCCAAGGATGGTAGTTGAACTCATAAAGGCAATAGTGGTATAGTCCTTTCCTATAAAGAATACAACACATCTCCCAAGGATGGTAGTTGAACTCATAAAGCCAATAGTGGTAAAAAACCTAAAGCCCATGTACTTGTAGTACTTAAACAAAAAAATCAAAGGGAGTGGTTTAAAAATTAAAGGTAATAACATGTGATTCATAATAGGAGTAACTTTGAATCTCATCCAAAGGCTCAAAATAATTTAATATTAATGATCCTAGATCTAGAGACCTTAAATGAACCAATGAATTGAATGAAGATGTGACCCAACACACATAAAAGCAATCATTTTTTAAACTCCCACATAATTTTAGAGGGAAAATCACCTGAATTGGATCTATAAATAGTAACTAGTTTAGTATTAAAGAGGATTAAGGAGTTGTATAAATTTACCTTCATTTTATTTGTGTAACAATACCTGAACACTAAGTGATCTTTTCAACAAGATTTTGAACCCCCACTTCTTGCACATGATTGTAATTTTTATATTCATATATACTAGAATCAATAACTATTGCATTTTTATGTCCCGTTTCTTGGTATATGTCTGATTATGTGTATAAGAGTTCATTACTACTACATCCTATCTTATTTGTTTCATATGTAACCTATGTTTAATTTTACATGCTGAGAAGATGAAGTGTTTGCCTTTGGGGTTTTGATGCATTATAGTCATTCATCGATGTGTTTTCTTATTTTCTTAAACTTAGGTTAGATTAGGATATTTTTCATTAGGTTAGATTAAACTAAGTATTATTTCTCGAAATATTGTCTCAACATGTCATGACTTCAATACCAATGCCAAACCTAGAGAGTTTGGGTGTCAAATTCTAGAGAGAGTTATGAGGGATTTAGACCTATGCCAAGTTTAACATTTTAATCAACTAATAAAAATAAAAATAAGTATTATAATTTCTTAAAAATTATTAATAAAAATTATAAAAAATAATCAACTATATTTAAGCCTTGGCTCCTAAACAACATCTACTAAAATTTGCCTAGCCACTAGTGAACTTGAGATATTATTTACAAATATTTTTACAAATAACCACAATTATATATATAATCACTCCAACTTATCCACATAATAGACTACTCCAAAGTCCATCCAAGTTCCCTTCCATAATATTTTTTATTAAAAAACACATATCTGAAATATATGATTTTTTTTACATGCATATATATTTCTTTATGTAATATGATATAAGGTAAAAGAAAATATCTACACTTGTTAAATCTTGTTATTCTTGTCACTTTAGCACCTTCATTGCGTCTCCTTCCTCCTTCTCCCTCTCCTTCCTCCTCTAATTACATATATAAATTACTTTATGATAGTTATATAAAACCCTTTTCAATACATAGAAACACTTATTTAGTTAAGCGTATTTAGACATAATCTAATAAATTAAATTTAAAAATAATATATATATATATATATATATATATATATATATATATATAACTCTTTTAACTAAATACAAGTGATATTTATTTCTAAAAAATAATTATTTATTACAAAATTAAAAAAACTTGATTATTAGGATTTTTTTGTGTGTCATGCTTTCCACAATGTAGAAGAGAGTGAATCGCTGGATGCAAACGGTCTCCCTAAGATTAAACTTTCTTTTTAATTCTTTTTCATATCTATTACGTAACGTTTTTATATCTATTATGTAACGTTCAGAAAGTCGCTGCTTCCGACCTGCAAAGGAAGATGCTTAGTCTTGTTTCTAACCTATAGATGTATCTGAAGCGAAACACATAATACACAATAAACTGTTTAAATTCAAGCCTTTTGTTTTCTTTTTCCGCTCTAACGTGGGTAGACGATGCACTCTATTTTTTAATTCACTAAATTCGCACCATCATCTTCATAAGTATGTATTCATTTTCGTTGTCAACTTTCTCCATCACATGATATCTTTAAAGGCCCTGAATATATCTATCAAGAGCATGAATGTGTGAAGGTCAACACTACAACAAACGTAGCATCCGTTTACATATATATTTTTAATACATAGGTAAATCATATATTTTTTTAATATAAGTGAATTAGTTATATTTATAATCTTTTTTATTATTAAATAAAATTTAAATATTGGATTGTTGTTTACAATTTTTATTTTATTTTATTATTATTTGATTTATCTTAAAATGAACCACAAATTACTTAAAATCAATAGCATCATTATCAACCCGTGGTGTTACCAAACAAAAAAATTATTATATATCTTTAGAGGGAATTTGTTATACTTTGTATGGAAAAAAATATTTAGCAAAGTTTTTTTTAAAGAATTTTTTTATGGTTACAATGGTTATTTAATGTTAAAACCTATATTTAAATATTTTTTTATCTAAAATGTCTTAGACATGATTTTAAAATAATAATTCTATATATTTTAAATAATATCTCCTATATGTTACTCTTGTAATATCACTAATTAAATGTCTTTTATATAACTAACATCAATTTAATTATAATTAAATAAGTGTTAGTATAGTAGGGCATTGTAACTACAATTGTAACCTTTTTAGATAATGGAGTAGTGATAAATGATATTGTGGTTGAAAATATCATAAAAGAGTTCAAGGTGTAAGAAAATGAGTGCAATTGGATATCATATAACAACTATGATTCATATACCCTTTTCCATATGTCCTTTATGCAATTATATGTGCTCATCTATCAATTCTTGGAGAATCAAGCTAATATCTAATTATTTTTAATTCTAGAAATATATCCAAAATTTAAGTAACATAATAATCTTTTGAAATGGCTCCTAAAATATGAGATTGTAAATTAGATAAAAGTTACTATTTTCATAATACCTTACTTTGCCACCATAAAAAATTACATATAAAAGACCATGCACTTCAAATAGCTTCCATCTATAAACTAAATTAATTATTTTAGACAAATAAATATCAACTTGTACTGAATTCTCACTACACCAAAAAAATTTGCCTTAGTAATATTTTGAAAGATGGTCTAAGTGGAAGAAAAATAGGTGAAAAGTAGAGAATAAATTATCTAATGGGTGTAGGCAAAAGTTCTAACCATTCATTTTGAAAGTTAGAAGACAAACCATATTTTTTTTAGAAATGCATCTTCTTAGATAATGAAAAATTATGATCAAAGGTTGGCACAAATTAAAAAAAAAATAACAAAAAGGAGAAAGTAAAATTTTTGCGACTCACAATATCTAGAGTCCCAAAATTTGAAATATGATAAAAGTTCTAAAAGACATAAAATAATGAAATATTAGAGGTTTTGAATGTTCTAAAGGATAATAAAGAAGAAATGTTACAAGGGTGAGATACCCATGCTACAATATTTTATGAGGCCATAATTTAATTTGGGGTCTCCTATCCTCGAACCCTTACATACAGGCCCATTTCATCCTTATAACCCCTGTCTAGGAACGTGACATTAAACCCTACATATTGTGCCAAGGCATACAAAATTTAAGGTGTATAGTCCTTTCATATAAAGAATACAACACAACTCCCAAGGATGGTAGTTGAAATCATAAAGGCAATAGTGGTATAAAAACCTGAAGCCCATGTATTTGTAGTAGTTAAACAAAAAAATCAAAGGGAGTGGTTGAAATATTAAAGGTAATAACATGTGATTCATAATAGGATTGACCTTGAATCTCATACAAAGGCTCAAAATAATTTAATATTAATGATCCTAGATCTAGAGACCTTAAAGGAACCAATGAATTGAATGAAGATGTGACCCAACACACATAAAAGCAATCATTTTTTAAACTCCCACATAGTTTTAGAGGGAAAATCCCCTAAATTGAATCTATAAATAGTAATTATTTTAGTATTAAAGAGGATGAAGGAGTTGTATAACTTTACCTTCATTTTTTTTGTATAAAAGTACCTAAACCCTGAGTGGATCAAGATTTTGAACCCCCACTTCTTGCATATGATTGTAATTTTCATATTCATATATAATAGAATCCATAACTATTGAATTTTTATGTCCCATGTCTTGGTATATGTCTGATTATATGTGTGTAAGAGGTCATGACTACCACATCTTATCTTATTTATTTCATATGTAACCTATGTTTAGTTTTACATGCTGAGAAGATGAAGTGTTTGCCTTTGGGTTTTTGATGCATTATAGTCATGCATCGATGTGTTTTCTTATTTTTTTTCAATCTTGGCTCATCACCTCATGTAAGTTTATGTTAGATTAAGATATTTTTCCTTAGGTTAGATTAAACTAAGTATTATTTCTCGAAATATTATCTCAACATGTTATGACTTCAATACCAATGCCAAACCAATTTTAGCACTCTAGTATAGAGTTTGGGTGTCAAATTCTAAAAAGATTTATGAGGTATTTACACCTATGTCAAGTTTAACATATTAATCAAAAAATTTAAATAAAAATAAATATTATAATTTCTTAAAAAATATTAATGAAAATTATGAAAAATAATCAACTATATTTAAGCCTTGGCTCGTAGACAACATCAACTAAAATTTGCCTAACACTAATGAAATATTATTTAAAATATTTTTACAAATAACTAAAATTATATATATACTCACTCCAACTTATCCACATAATAGACTACTCCAAAATCCATCCAAGTCCCCTCCCGTAACATTTTTTAATAGAAAGAAAAGCACATGCAACATACTCCACATATATGATTTTTTTTTACATGCATATAAGGTAAAAGAAAATATCTAAACTTGTTAAATCTTCTTCTTCTTATCACTTTAGCACCTTCATTGCGTCTCCTTCCTCCTTCTTCCTCTTCATATTTTTTTTTTCAATTATGTTTTGATTTTTTAAAGGTTAAATTGTTAGGTTTAATTACATATATAAATTACTTTATGATTGTTATATAAAACCCTTTTCAATACAAACACTTATTTAGTTAAAAGTAATTAGGCATAATATAATAAATTAAAATTAAAAATTGAGTGTGTGAGAGGTGGATGTGTTATTGTAATAAATTGGGAGATTTTTGTCAAAACCCCAATCTCTTAAAAAAACTCTTTTAACTAAATACAAATGATAAAAACACAATTATTTATAATAAGATGCATTTTTTTTAATAAAAGGATTTATATTAAATGTAAAAAAACTTGATTATTAGGATTTGTTGTCATGTTTTCCACATGAAGAGAGTGAATCGCTGGATGCAAAAGGTCTCCCTAAGATTAAACTTTCTTTTTAACTCTTTTTTATATCTATTACGTAACGTTCAGAAAGTCGCTGCTTCCGACCTGCAAAGGAAGATGCTTAGTCATATTTCTAACCTATAGATGTATCTGAAACGAAACACATAATACACAATCAACTGTTCAAATTCAAGCCTTTTGTTTTGTTTTGTTTTTCCGCTCTAACATGGGTAGACGGTGCACTCTAATTTTTAATCCACTAAATTCGCACCGTCATCGTCATAAGTATGTATTCATCTTCGTTGTCAACTTTCTCCATCACATGATATCTTGAAAGGCCCTGAATATATCTATCAAGAGCATGAACGTGTGAAGGTCAACACTACAACAAACGTAGCATCCGTTTACATATATATTTTCAATACATAGGTAAATCATATATTTTTTTAATATAAGTAAATTGGTTATATTTATAATCTTTTTTATTATTAAATAAAATTTAAATATTGGATTGTTGTTTACAATTTTATTTTATTTTATTATTATTTGATTTATTTAAAAATGAACCACAAATTACCATCATTATCAACCCGTGGTGTAAGATCAAACCTGGAATGACATATGTTGTGATCAACCAAGAAACTTCGTAAGCGTCGGCGGAAACACAATAAGATAATAATGTTGGGCATACAGATACAATAGCTCATTTTGACTATACTTCTGATCAACGAGGAGCTCAAAACGTGGCACCAGCTCTGAGTTAGGTAAGCATATGGGACACCGTCAGTTTTTTGTTGAATCATTAGGTAAAAAACCTTCGTTATGAGAATTTAATTGTGTAGGGTACATGACGGTGCGTACCGGCAATCTTAGTTGTTGACAATAGTACCTTTGTTTAAATTAGTAATTTGCCAGTGACGTGTTATAGTGCAACATGCATTCTCTTTAACTTTAAGCCAAAACCGCGACGAAAGATAACTAGTGGCTTTTGCTTTTTGAAAACGTCGTAAACAACATATTTCTTTCCTGCCAAGATTTCTTCATCTGTCTTATCGAAGTACATTACTTTGCCAAGAAAGTCGTCCTCGTTTTCCTCCTATAAATAAATGGTGTGATGGTCAATTTTTTCGTGACGTTCCTTTCCCCTTTGTTATTAGGCGTAATGATCTCCAATGGATAGCGATCATTAATAAATGTTTTAAGTTGTGGAGATCAATGGAATCTCGGATCTAGATACATTTTAAATGCAGTGGTTAACGAGGAAGATGTAACTCCTCACGTGGCATTTGCATCTATTTAATGGTTTTTAAATTTTTAAATAATATTTACTATATTAATATTTTACAAGTTACTTATAAAAATTTGTATTTTAAACATTCATATTAACATTAATTTGATGAAAATTTTAAAAATAACCTAAGGAATAATAGGTATAACACTAGTAGCAAGAGGGTCCTCGTCTGTCTAGTCTTCATGGCCGTATCACATTGCTCAACTCTTCTATAGAAAACTCCCACCCATCTTTACCCATTTATCTTTTCATGGACAATTTTTTTTTTTTAAATATTGCTTATATTAATACAAAAATCATAATACAACAGATTATAAAAATTTGTTCAAGGACATTCAACCATCTATTTGTCCTCAGCAGAGCAGTTTTTGAGATCTTTGATTATAAGCCTCTTAAAGGCTCTACATTGGAACTAAATATCAATAACAACATTAGACACAATCCTAGAAACAAGAATAGCTTCATATTGAAAAACTAAACTGCATCTCCAAATAGCATACAAAGCTACTACTCTCATAATAATCCACACCTCGCTAAGAGGGCAGCCAAAGGCATATCCCAAAAGAACCAACTCCACCTATCACCTAGGATAGGATAATAGGTCTCTTCAATCTTTTCCAAACATTCCTTGCTACAATACAATCCCAAAATGGCTCTAAGAGAATGCCCTCTATCTCTTGGAACTATTGCATTATTCCTAAGGAGGAAGGTGGTCTAGATATTTTGGACATTCAGATGCAGAGTAAGGTGTTGGCAACCAAATGGGTAGCCAGAATTCAGAACTATTTTCATATTGAGGATATTGTGGGTCATCTTGTTCAATTTAAAATACGGGGTTGTATCCTTATTAAGAGGATCCGGGAGGAATGGAAGACGGTTGGCTCTGCATTTTATTGGTCCATATTTATGAAAAGACAATGGGGTGTATCCCTTCCTCATATTAGATACAAGAGGTTGGTTAAGAAATGGGTAGATCTATGGGATTCAGGAGCCGCTAATTGGATTAAGTTTAAGTTGTTCATTCTCTTCTTCCCTCTGAACAATATTATACGTTAAATGTTGGTTTGCATGGCCCTATATGACTTTTAGGGGAGCATCATTTCTTTGCATATCCTATTAAATAGACGCTGGGTTGGCAAGGTGGATGAATATATTCTACACACAGTTACCACTACTACAACACACAGTTGATATGGCTACAAGAGCATGGAAAACTTGTTAGAACTAGCTCATGTGTTCTTCCATACACTTTTCGGGGTAAGGCCAAAGCGAGGAGTGGATCTTCCTTGGTATCACTAAGCAATAATATTGTTTAGGTGCATGACCTTTGCTTAGAAATGGCTCTGGAGCCACCTATTGATAGTGCATGGCGAGATTCCCAATGGTCAATAAGAGTGTAGAGATATAGCACCTCCATAGCCACTTTTTTTGCATAGAAATTTGAAGCAATACATCAAAAATAAAATTTAATTTGGTAAAGATATAAAAAGTAGTAATGACAATTCAATAAATACATCATCATTTATATATTTCCTAATTATGAATAAAATATTAATCCTAAAGATGTACCAAGTCACATATATAGTGAAGGAAAAGTTTGGGAGCTCCTTAAATGACACATACTACCAAGTGAAATAGTGAGGGCTCAAATAAGGAGTGAATCCATCTCCAAGCATCTTTATCTCAAGAAGAAAACTAGAAGAGATGTTTTATGTCTTAGAAATTATTATATAGGGACACTTAGGATTGGTTACCCCAACATGCCTAAGCTAGGTGTCCATGGGATGCCCAAGGTAATGAAGACACTATGGAAAAGTTGTTTACTTGTGGTATAAGAAACTAACCTAGTAATTAGATAATCTTTGAGCCTAGATGAAGGGCAACTAAGTTACCTCTCATATTTTATTAAACTTACTAACCATCGATCAATGAGGTGAGACCTAAGAGTAATTAATTTTTGCTTAATAATTAGGCACATTAGTACTTCAAAACCATTCATAATATTTCCACAAGGATTTTAAGATCACACCCCTATTTTGTATAGCATGCCAAAGGGTATGTTCTTTTAGATTTTGTGGAGAATTTTTGTACCCGAATTTGGAATTATTGGAAAGTTATCAAACCATGGCTTCAACATACTTAATAATAATATTATTATAAAATTTATTAATATATTATGCTTTTATTATATATATATATAGCACATGTTTAAACAATATGTTAGCAAATGGGTAAGATTTTATAATCATGCTATTAATATACCAATCAATAAACTGCTCTTGAACAATATGCCAGGATAGAACTCACACATAGATTCATGTCATTTCTTAAATAACAAATAAACACAATGTATTAAAATGGGTAAAAATACATTATAGTACAAGAATATTGCATTGCAATTCATTGATTACAATCTCCCTTGTAATCTCTACATATAGCTTTTACAAATTATCTATTGACATTTCAATTTCAACTATCTCTTCTTCTCCTCAAAATCATGAAAGATATGACTCTTCATATTTCTCATGGAAAAATACTTTATTATCTTTATAATAAAGAAAAAACCTAATGATTATGTGAAAGCACATACTTACAAAGTACTTGCAGGCACCAAATGATATAATAATATCTAATATGGTCCCATATTATATTATTTGATATGATGTGATCTCATACTAGTATTGACTCTGGTTGTTGCTTTCAAGTTTTATCTCTTTTAAAAAAATTATCTTTCATATGTGCATATCTATTATAGTTGCAATTGGTACCTATCATAATTTTGAATTCACTATTTCTTGTTTCACATTCAATACCACATACCATAACATTGCATGTTACAAAACTTATATTAGTGTTCCTTGTCACATAATCACTTTCATTAGCTTGTCTTGTAAACTTGAGATCTTAGTATTTTTGGTTTATTTTTATATAATAATTCCTTTCATTCTAGGCTTTGCTTTATTATGTCCCATTTTAGTACCAATTCATTTTATTTGCCTTTCAAATTCATATTTATCCTTGTCTCTACTACCATTTGAATGCAATAAGTCATCACAAAAATGTTTATCATAACTTGGACCGTTATTGGTAAATTTTGAATGACTTGTACCATCATTATCCTTGTTACTATTTGAAGACTTCAAACCTTTAATAACACATCGTCCATGAATTCTAACAATTTAACCTACATTTTTACCAACATATTATACATAATCAAAGCAAACATTATTTAACAATCATTCTAATGAACACATCTCAAACTATCACTCTCAAACTCAAATATACTCAAATCATAATTTTCTAGAGAAATCCATCTAGTTATATCCTTGTTACTATCAATAACATATGAATATTTATTAACAAAAAATGAACTATCATCAACTCTAACAACTTGACATTCATCACAAATAGTAATTGTTTCACAAATATTTAATACATCACAAAAATTCTCTAACTCAACCACTTTTTGCATTAACATTCTAAATTAGGTTACATGTGTCATGATTTTCATTCATCACCTTGAGCTCATTACTCAATATTTTATTTTGTTTATGTTTTGAATGTCCTTTTTAGTTTTTTTTTATTTTAGATATTGTTCTATTTCATATTATCTTTGTGATTTTTTGGATAAGGTTTAAATGGTTGATTCTATTGATTGACTAAATTAAATCTATAAAATCTAGTGATGTGTCCTTTTTTTTTACATACATGATGATATCTTCTTTCCAATTTTAGCTAATTATGTGATGAGGTAGATGGATTTCTCGTGTTACTTGATGACCTTTTTGCTTAAATGAGAGAATTGTTTGAAAGTTCATCTCTTACTTGATTTTCTATTTCATATTGTTAAAAGATAATTTTTTTTTGGTAAATAAAAGTTGTCATTAATTACCAGGTTTTGCAGCTTAACCCAAAACCTAATACAAAATCTAGCCTTATTCTGAGATTGCAAATCCTAGTCATCCTTAGAACATTTTTTTCAAAAAAATTGCTGGTTATCCTACAAAACATTACACTTACTATAGAAAGACAGTTCACCATGACAATTAACATTACTTACAATGATAGCCATTTGAGTTGACTTAGAGAAAAAACTATATGCTTATCACAAAAAACTTGGGGAAAAAGAGCCCTTCCACATTTCTCCTCAATCACTAGTGTGCTTTTCATGTCTAAGAATGTCTTCCACTTCACGTGGTACTCCTTGTGTCCACATCATCAAACTTACCGCATCAATACCCACATTGGCTAATTTTTTACCTGCTTTGTTGGCCTCACAAAACACATGGCGAATCCTCCTATCCTATCTTGATGCAAAAAGGATCCTTACCTCATGGATGATGACCTCAATCCTCCATGGAGGTTTTCTACCATTGGTTAATAGGTTGATGATATTCATGGAATCGCCTTCAATCATCAAATTTCCATGAGTCTTCTAGGCAACTTTTAAACCTCTCAAAATGGCCCTAGGTTCCACCTAATTATTAGTTCTAATTCCTAATGGTTCAGTGAAGTCCTTAACTAGGTTTCCTTGGTGATATCTGATTACTTCTCTAGCTCCCGCTCTTCCTGGGTTCTCCTTAGCTACACCATTAAAGTTCAATTTGAACCAACCCCTAGGGGGTGGCTCCCAAGAGACCCCATTTTTAGGATTGGGTAGAGGGATGAAAGGCTTTTCCTCAATACCTAAGGCTAAAGCAATTTGTATTTCCTAGGGAGGGATTATACTGTTCTCCTCAGCAAGGATACTAATATTTTCTTTTTCAAAGGCAAGGATTCTATTGAGCATTGTTTGAATGCTATCATTGGTGTCCTTAAAAGCTCTGTGATTCCTTTCTAACTATATCTGCCATAGGAAATGGTTCCAACATATTTTCCAAAGGTACTTAAGTTTTAGACTAACAAAGGGTTGAGGCTATTGTTGGAACACTTCAGAAAATGAAGTAGACTTGACCCATGAGATTCTAAAAGCCTAGAAAATTTCATCAAGGATGGACACTGCCATCGAACACTCTAGGAACAAATGTTGGGTTGACTCCCACGCAGCCCTACACATATTACAACAATTAGCAATAACCATACCTTTGGTCAACATATTATCCATTGTAAGAATTTTTACTTGGATCACCAACCATGAGAAAAAAGATATTTTAGGGATTAAACCCTTGATATAGACCAAATTTGGTTGAAATTGTTGGTCTTCATTGTTGAGGAGAAATTTATAGGTGGATTTGACCGTAAAATATCCACTTTCAGTCTCAAAAAAAGTAATGTGATCCTCATATTCTCTAGAGGGAAAAATTTGTTGTGTTAAAATATTATGAAGTTCTTCGGACTCAGCTTTAAAACCTTGTACTCTAATGTATTTCCACCTATGGGTGTTCATATCCTACCAGATGTAATCAACCACCCTTTGCCAAATCTATTGCTCCATGTGTTCTTGGATACTAGCCAATCGGGGATTCTGGGATAATTCCTTAGCTCTCGCCCATCGTTCCTTCCAAAATTTTATCATTTTCCCATTCCCAAGGATCCATATAATCCCTCTCTTGACTAGATCTGTACTTGTTAGGATTACCTTCCTGAAAGCTTGCCCCAACTCACCAGATTATCATTGAGGAAATTCGGTCCTTTGAGGTATTTCCTATTGACTATGGTCATCCATTCATTTTCAACCCTAGTTAATAGCCACCATGCTTGTTTGTCTAGTAGAGATGTGTTGATATTAGCTACTCTCCTCAACCCTAGCCCGCCCTATACCTTAGGTTTGTAAACCTTATTCCACCCTACCAAATGGATCCTTTTTTTATCCTTAGTCCTTGACCAGAGAAAGTTATTTTGAAATTGCTTGATTTTATGATACACCTTGCTTGGAGCTCTGAAAACCGACAAGAAATATACATGTATACTTTGTAGGGAGGCCATTGTTAATACTGCTTTTCCCACTTGAGATAATAAATATCATTTACAACCTGCTAGTTTTTTTTTTATCCTCTCTAGCATAATATTCCACATTGACCATACTGGTTTTCCATATAAAAGGGGAAGGCCTAAGTACGAGGTAGGAAGGGATGCAATATGGCATTCCAAAATTCTAGCAATGTTGTTTTACCTTGGAATGGGGTATTTATAAAATACAACTTGCTCTTATTAAAATTTACCTTCTGTTCGGCCGACTCCTCATACATCTTAAGAATGTATTTGATCCTTCTTGCCTCAACCACTGAAGCCAACGTAAGAAACAATGTGTCGTCAAAAAATTGTTGATGGGTCACTTGAGATGTTAACGAAGTTGCTTCTATGCCTGATATAAGTCCAACTATTATCGCTGCCTTGATGGTTATTACTAAGGCTTATGCTACAATGATGAAAATCATGGGACTAATGGGATCTCCTTGTCTTATTCCTCGTTTACTTTGAAAAATCCTACTATAGACCCATTTACCAAGACTAAAAACCAAGACTTCGAAATACATTCTTTGACCAACTTGACCCATTGAGTGTGGAAACCGAATTTTACTAAAACTGCCTCCAGGAAATCCCAATTTATCTTGTCAAAAGCTTTGTTCATATCTAGCTTTAAGTCCATGACTGCCTTCTTAGTCTAGGAAGCTGTATGGAGAGCCTCATTAACTTTGATAACTCCATCTAATATTGATATCCCCTAAATTGAACTTCCTTGACTTGGATCAATGATAACATGCAATACCTTCTTCAAGTGGTTAGCTAAGAATTTGGACAATATTTTATAGGATATGTTACATAGGCTAACCGGCATGAAATTAGCCATGGTCTTAGGATTGAGACCTTTGGGTATCAAAGCTATAAACGTTGAATTAAAAACCCTGGGTATCAAAGATATGAACTAACACGTTAAGTGAAAAATTTATGTTTAACACTTGTAGAGATATGACCAAAGTTTTAAATGAATCAAGAAGTGATCTATGTGTAACTAAGAAAATAAACTTATCTTTTACTTTCTCTCCTATAGTTTAATCTTAACATAAAATTTTCTATCCTTACAAGACACGAATTTGGCTATGATAATTTGGGGGTAAGCCTTTGCTTCCATTGCTATATTTCTATTTTTAATATTGTGTTATTTTTTCTATATACTTTTTGTTAAACCCTAGCCTCTTTGTTGCACATTATCTTCAGTCTCCAAAAGATCAAAATATTTTTCTTTTCACACAATCAACTAAAAGTACAAAGAGGGCTTGAATACCACACCTACAAGCTTAGTCTTCATAGAAGCATAAGCATACCCTCAAACACCAACTACATTTGTTTTAACTTTTTATCTTTATTTGTAGGTTTAATCGAATTCATGGTCATGATTTTCAAGGAATGAAATTGGATTCATGGTCCTAGGTTTCAAGGTGATGATTCGATGCAAGGATGAACGTTGAGATATGTAAGTTTCGCATTAGTATTTTAGATTATTTATTGTATTCTACTATATATTTTTGTTTATTTTAGTCTTCTGTAAGTAATACAGTAAAGAAAAATTAATGTTAATCACATTTAGGAAACAAGTTAAGGAAATAAAATTTCATCCGGTTTTATTTTTTTGGTCATCTATTCATTTTATATTTACATATTAAAGGATACATTTAATTCATTTTTTGCATATCGGTTAGCTTGCCTATGCATCTCTCTTTAGCCTTTGCTAAAAGAAAAATAAAGTTCATCTTCTTGTATCCTAGGAATAGTATACATGCAAATAAAGATTCATTTTTAGGATAACACTTATTTGATTGAATTCTAGTTTCCTTTAGGGTTTTTAAAGATCCTTTAATTAATTTATAAATTGCTTTATGATTGTTATATGAAATAATTTCCAATATAGAAAAATAATACCTATATAGTTAAAAATATATACATATAATCTAATAACTTAGATCTATAAATATAATATATATTTTTATTTTAATTAAATTAACTCTTTTAACTAAATACAAGTGATATTTAGTTTAAAAATTTAACTATTTATTATAGGATGTAAAAAACTTGATTATTCAAGAATACCAAAAGATAGTTATATTTAAAAAATTTATTGTGTCATGCTTGTATGAAGAGAGAGAATAGTTGGATGCAAAAGGTCTCCCTAAGATTAAAATTATTTTTTAATATTTTTATATATATTAGGTAATGTTCAAAAATTTGTTATCAACTTCCAAAGGAAGATGCTTAGTCTTATTTCTAACCTAAATATATATATGGAATACACATAATACACAATTAACTATTCCAATTCAAGACTTTTGGTTTTTTTCCACTCTAATGTGGGTAGCCAATTTTCATTCAAATATGCACTCTATTTTTTAATCCACTAAATTTGCATTATCACAGTAAATAGTATGTATTCACAATTTTCATAAAATTTCTCCACAATATGATATAGTTAAAATACCTAAATATATCTATCAAGAACATGAATGTGTGAAGCTGAACACTACAATGAATGTCTTCCATTTACACATATATAGTAGTGCTTTTTATGAGACATGGAATGAGATATGTTGTGATCAACAAATAAAATTTGCAAGCATTGATGGAAACACAATCAAATAATAATATTGGGAATATAGATACAATATCTCATTTTGACTATACTTATGCAAATGAACAAGATTTCGTAATCACACTCTTAAATACTAGTAAATAATCTATTCTTGAACAATATGCCAGGATAGATATCACACATAAATTCATACCATTGATTGAATAAAAAGACACACAATTCAAATGGGTGAACATGAATTATAGTACAGAAATATTGCATTACAATTCATTGCTTACAATCTCCCTTGTAATCTCTATATATAGCTTTTAAAAATAATCTCTTGACATTTCAATTTCAATCATCTCTTCTTTTCCTCACACTTTGGGAGATATGACTCTTCATATTTATGGTGGACAAATAGTTTATTACCTTTATAATAAATAAAAAACCTAATGATTTTGTGAAACCATATATTTAAAATATATTTGCAAAGTACTTGCAAGGCACCAAATAGTACAAGAATATTGCATTGCAATTAGTTTCTTACATGAATATTGAACTGGCACTAATTTTGGTTGTTGCTTTTTGGTTTTGGCTCTTTTCAAACATTATCTTTTATATGTGCATATCTATTACAATAGTTGTAATTGGTACCTATCATAATTTTGGCTTCAATATTTATTGTTTCACATTCAATGCCACCTATCATAACATTTTATGTTACACAACTGATATTAGTGTTCCTTATCATAAAAAAACTTTCATAAGATTGTCTTGTAAACCTAAGTTCTTTATACTTTTGGCTTATTTTTTATATAATAATTCCTTTAATTCTTGGCTCTATGTTTTTATGTCCTAATTTAGTACTAATTGATTTTATGTATCTTTCAAAATCCTCTTTATTCTTGTATCTGTTACCATTTGAATGCAATAAGTTATCTAAATAATATTTATTATAACTTGGACAATTATTGGTAAATTTTTAATGAATTATACAGTCATTATCCTTCTCACTATTTGAAGTATTCAAACCATTAACAATACAATATCCATGAATTTTGACAATTTGACCTATATTTTCACCAACATATTCTACACAATCAAAGCAAACATTTTATAACAAGCATTATCATGAACACATCTAAAACTATCACTCTCAAACTCAAAAATACTCAAATCATAAATTTATAGATAAATCCATCTAGTGCTATCCTTGCTACTATAAAAAATATTTGAATGTTTTAAAAAATTTAAACTATCATCAACTCTATCAAATTGGCATTCATCACAAAAAATAATTGTTTCACAAATACTTTTTACATCACAAAAATTCTTTTATTCACAACCACTTTTTGCATTAACATTCTATATTAGGTCACATGTTTCATAATTTACATTCACTTTCTTGATATTATTACTCAATATTTTATCTTGTTTATGTTCTGAATATTATTTGTAAGAAATTGATGTCATACATATTTTAAACACATCTTTTGACATAAGTTATTTGTGTGTTGATTCATAGTCCTTCCCATAATTAGATTTTGGTTCTTACTTCTTGGGATATATGTCCTTTTTTTTTTTGTTATTTTTATATATATATTTTTGGTATTGTCTTTGTTGATTTTTTTATTAGGGTTAAAATATTTGATTCCATTGATTGAGTAAATTAAATATTTAAAATATAATGATGTGTCCTTATTTGTTACATATATGATAATATCTTATTTTCTATTTTGGCTAATTTTTTGATGAGGTAGAAGTATTTTTTGTGTTACTTGGTGACCCTTTTGCTTAAATGAGAGCATTGTTTGAAATTTCGTATCTTGATTTTCTATTGCATATTGTTGAAGGATGTTAACTAACACATCAAGTGACACATTTATGTTTGACACTTGGAGATATGTGACCAAATTTTTAAATGATTCTAGAAGTTCTCTAAGTGTAACTAAGATAAGAAAATTATCTTTTAATTTCCCTACCATAGTTTATAATCTTAACTTCAAATTTGCCACCCTTCTAAGAAAGATTTCTATATTTTCACCATCTAAAACTTTTTGTGAATATAGTTGTGATTTTTGTAGACACAAAAACTTAAACCAGTGAAAGGATTTTATTTTCCCTTAGATGCCTAGGAAGACATTCAAAGTTTCCAAGTGATTTTTTTGAGCTCCCTCCCCACTAGTTGACCTCTTTTTCCTAGCCTTGTCAAATTCATGATCATACCAGACCAACATGAATTCGGTCAAGTCATATTGGTGGTAATATGACCTCCAAAAGTCAGATTCATGTATTTTTGGTCAATCCAAACAGATCATGAATTTTATATTTTAAGGTTTTTCTTTAAAACCCTAACCCTCGAGCTAAAATTTTATATTTTTATTCCCTAAACCTAGTCTTTTATTTTTATTTTTTTTATTTTTCTTGCCTCACCCTCAAACCCTATATAAATAGAGGTGTTGAGTTCCATTTCTAACCTATCTACAAATAAATTTCACCTATAATCTTGAACCATCATCTACAAGCTTCTATCCATGAATTTTCTTGTGTTGGCTAAATTTGTGAACAAGAGTTATGATTGGAGAGCAACCCAAAATGGTGAATTGAATGTAAGAAAATATTTAGATCCATCAAAATAAAGAGAGATAGGCTTACCTACTAGATTATTTACTTCACTTATTTCTCACTCTCTTGTTTTTTTTTATTTAGTTGTTCATTTATAGCCATGGATGTTATTTTATTTTGTAGACATTATTGTGTTTTCTTATTCTAGCTACTTGTTTTATTTTTGGCAATTCCTCATGATATTCTCTCATTGAATTTTAGAGGATTAACAGACCTAATTCATAATATTTGGTTCATAGTGAGGTTGATAAACCTTGTTGTCTGCATGGCAGGTTTGATTTTATCTGTTTACAAGAATTTAAGGTTTCTACTTTTAATTTGCAATTTGCCTGTATGTTTATTTGGCCGGGGATCCAATTTTATGCAACTAATCATGCAATTGTTCAAGGTGGAGTTGTCACCTTTGTGGCTCACACTTGGCAATCTCATATGGTTACTTACGGTGTGGACCCTTCTAATCAGGTGGTGTGGACTCTTTTTGAAATTGATGGACATCCTTTTGGTATTGTCAATATATATACTTTCAATCATGCCCCTAACCGATGTGCCCTGTGGATGTGGTTAGATTTGTATTTACCTCCTACTGTATGGATATTTTGTGGTGATTTCAATATGATTGATACAACTTCTGATAAAGTGGGCCATATCCCAATGCGGTGGTGTGCTGGGGAACATGAATCTTGGTTTTTTATGAAAAATAAATTAGGGTGTTTTGATCGTAATGCTTGTTATTCTTCTAAATAATTCCCGCACACTCTAGTTTTATTGGTCAAATTTTCAGTATGGATATGATCATATAATCAAGCGATTAGATAGAGCCATTCTTACTGCTCATTTTGGGTTTACTTTTAAGACCCTTGTGTCTTCTGATCCTCTTGTGGTAGCTCTTTTGGGCTCTACAATATCAGATCATGTTCCTATTCTCTTTTATATCTCTTTGCACACTCTGCTTGCTAAGACTTTCTCTTCTCAGTTTTTTTTGAATACTTCCTTCCTCCAGCACCCTACTTCTGTTGTGCACATTACTAGGGTTTGGAACTTGGTTCCTAGACCTGCTAGTCATTTGGGTTGGATTTAATGGTGGAATGATGCTATTAGTCGCACAACAATTTTGATTTGCAAGATTGGTGTTAAGCTTTTTCAGTTGCGTAAAAATTCAAAATTGGCCCTCAAGTGAGAGTTTGCATCAACATCTAGTAGACTTGATGCTTCTCCTCTCAGTATCACTCTGCAACAACATGTTGTCATTCTTCAACATGATCTCAAGAAGACTGAGCTATATGAGGCTTAAGGTGCTAAACTTTGTGGCATAATGCATTATCTCAAGATTGGTGATAGGGTTTCCAAGGATTTTTTTCAATGCCTTAGACCATCTTGTCAATCAATTCAATTCAAATCCATTATGAATAATGGTGAAAGGCTTACAGAGTTGTCGAATATTTTTGAGGCATTTGTTCAGAATTACCATTAGGTCTTTGCTGCTCAGCATCTTTCTATTGAAAGACAACAAGTGCTGGATGAATGTTACTCTGTTGTTCCAAAGAAGCTTTGACCCTCTTAGACTGAAGCCTAAGATAAAACTTTTGTTGTAGAGGATATTTCTGAAGCTTTATCTCATATGGCTAATGACAAGACACCAGGCATTGATGGATTTCCTTATGAATTCTATAATACCTTATGGGATATGGTCGGGCCAAACCTTTTTTAGGTTTATTAGGAAGCCCTATCTACTGGTTCTTTATGAGCGCTCATCAATAAAGGCAACATAAAGTTCATTCCAAGCCTGGGGATCTTGATCTAATCACCAATTGGAGGTCTATCACTCTGCTTAATTTTAGTTATAAAATCATTGCTAAAGCTCTTGCTCTTAGACTTCGGCCTCTCCTTTCTCTTATTTTCAGGCCGGAGCAAACATGTTTTATTCGTAATCGTTATATTTTAGATAATATTCTAGCAGTTTTGGAAGGCATGGATTGGGCACGACAATATCAGAAAGATGTGATTTTTATTAAAATTGACTTTGAAAAATCCTATGATATAATTGAATATCATTTCATTCTCTCAATGCTTACAGCTCTAGGTTTTGGACCGGGATTTATCTTTACAGTAAAAATATTATTTTCAGATGCCTCAGTAGTTATTACACTAAATGGCATGTAGTCAGAGGGCATTTGTTTGAATAGATTTGTTCACTAGGGTTTTCCTCTTATCCCTTCCCTCTATGTGCTTGCAGCTGAAGCCTTTGGGTACCTTATTTCTCGTAAAGCTTCATAAAGACTGGTTAAGGGGATTTCCCTACCAGGAGGGTAAATGCATCTCATTAATGGACACTTTGCGGATGATTCTTTTAACACTCTCAAAATATGAAGTGTCTATCACATAGGCTCTTTCTAGCCTGGATGTTTTTTGCAAAGCTTCTGGTTCCAACATTCAATGGAGGAAAACTGCTTGCTATAAGCAATCATCACATCCCCTTACACCTTTGTTAGAGAATTACCAATTGCATTGGATACAGTCTGGGGAGATGTTCAATTTTTTAGGCATTCCATTTGCTTTTCAGAGCTCCCCTTCTCAGCTATGGGAATTTGTATTGCAAAATGTTGAGTTGAAGATCAATTACTGGATCACCAAGAAGTTGTCCCTTACGAGTAAATTTCAAATCTGCTCTAAAATTCTTGCCAGTACTCATGTTTATTATTCCTCCTGCTGGGTTCCTTCTCAAGCTTGTTATAAGAAGATGGAAAAATTATTGTGGGAATTTTTATGGGCTAATTATTCTCAAAAAACTGGCTTTCATAGAATAGCCTAGGAATTTTGTTGCCTCCCTAAAAATTTAGGAGGTTTGGGACTATTTAACTGTCTTCGACAAGGACTAGCTCTTAGTGCTAAATGGATCACCAGATATCTCAAAGGGGATGATGCATGGAAATTTTTTATTAGAAATTGTGTGGCGATAGGGCTACCCATGGGCAAAAAATATTGGAAAGGATTGGATTTCCATTCCATTATTGTAGCCCCTATTTTGTATAAAATTAATAGCTCCTTTATGACTCAAATTATTTTGAGATCTTGGGAATCTATCAAAACTTGGATCTATTGGAAAGGAATCAGTCATCACGAGGGAGCTCATATTGTGGACTTGAATGTTTGGTGGTACCCTGTAATTCAGTATCAGGGTCAACCACTTGCTGAAGTTCAGTGGATCCACGCTAATTTTTTTTTAAAAAAGGGGTTATGTCCATTTCACATTTTTATTGTAGACAATATGGTGATTGGATCCCATGGGCGCAGTTCCAATAGCAATATAGATTACTATCTAGTGATAATTCTACTTATGAAGTGGTTATTAATAGCACACCTTTCCCCTTGTGGTCTAAGCTTGGTCAGGTTGCTCAGAAACCCTTGTGGAAAGAGTGGGAATGGTTTAAACATGTCCCTTTAGTTAATTATAGTACTAAGCAAGGATATAGGTGGATTTCACCTAATTTTCCCATGGTACCCAAGATTAATGCATGCTGGGATTTATTCTATTCCAAATCTAGATGGAGAGCTCACTTTTATCTTGCTTAGGCATCATATATCAAACCTAAGTAGGCCTATTTTATTTGGAGTTTGTTGTACCAGGGGCTGCCACTTGGCCCAAGGCTTAGACATTTAGGCATTGCTTCTCCCACTTGATCTTTCTATGGGGAAGCATAGTCCACTTTTCATATTTTCTAGAATTACCATAGAGCTTAGATGGCTTAGAAGTGGATGGAGTCATTCTTTCAACCCTTTTTGCACATTTTGTTTACTTGGAAGCATACTCTGTTGGAAGATCCACCATAGTTTTCTCTTTATTTGCTAGAATTTTGGAACATTTTATGAACTAGCATCTTATTTCATACATGGAAATCACAGAATGAGATAGTATTTGCAGATAAAACTCCATCTATTGTTTTTTATCTCTAACATAAAATTATGGTATTTCATGATGCCTGGTTACATATTCAAGTGTAAGCTATAAGGTTGCAATGGAGCTTAATCATCTGTAGGATATAATTGATCATTGGGATAATTCCCCATGTGATGTGAGAAGAGTACCCCCACAACATGAGTAGTGTACTCGCTCCAGATCTAGATCTAGACAATGTAGGGATTGCCCTCATTCTAGGGATCGCTTCTAGCCTTCTAGAGATCAAATGCAAGGTTTGTTGCGTTCCCACAATTCTCGGCAGGTTTCTTCTTGGTATTCTCATCCTCATAAAGACAAGTTACATATTATGTCTAATTTGAGAGATCCTCAAGGTTGGGGAACCCCCATTGACTCTTCTCATCAGGTTGTTTCCTAGAGGGGAAGTGATGGTGATGGTAATACTGGTTGGAGATGGGGCACTGCTGGTGATGATGATAGATGGAAAACTCCTTTTGAGGCACCTTCTCAACACACAATTGATAATTCTTACGATCATCCTAGTTCGGGCTAGAAAATTTAATGACTGGTGGCTATTGATGTGATTTTTTGATTGCGGTCCTAGTTTTTTTAAGCCAGTTTTATGGTTTTTATGTTTCCTGGTAGTTTCTTTCAACCGGTTTGGCTTTTGCATGGGGTGCGACATGGTAGTCCATCCATTTTTATATTATTAGATGCTTTATTTAATATATGCTTCTTAATTAAAAAAAAAATACACACTAGTTAGATTCATTTTACATTATTGTATTAGATTATATTTAGATTCATTTTTGCATTATATTAATACTTAAATCATTTCATACATATATGTGTAATTTTTTTTGCATTCTCTTGCACTTAGGTCACTTTATTTTGGTTTGCATCTCATTCTATTTAGATTCTATTTAGCTTGTTGTGTTTCTTCCTCTCTATCTCTTTTTGATGTTAGTATCTCTATTGTTACTATTAATCTATATTTGTGTCATCTTATTTGGTCCTCTTTTCCTCTTATCGCAAATTCACAACCCATCTGTATAGGGTGTGAATTTTATGAAGATATTTTTTTTTACCTCTCTTTATTTATCATGAATTTGGGGTTACCATTTATAGGCTGTAAATTTGATAAAAATATTGCTATGGATGATTTTGTACCTCCCATTTAATTTTTTCGTTATTATCTTAGATTCATGATCGTCACTTATAAGACATAAACTTGGCTATGATAATTTTGGGGTAAGCCTCTAATTCTACTGCTAACTTTTTTTCTTAATATTGCATTTTTTCTATTCTATATTATTTCTATTAAACCCTAGCCTATTTGTTGCATATTATCTTTAATCCGTGAAAGGTCAAAATAATTTTCTTTTCTCACAATAAAATAAAAGGACCAAGGGGTCTTGACTGCTACACCTACAAGCATAGTATTCATAGTGGCCTAAGCAAGCCTATAAACACTAATTACTTTTTTTCAAGTTTTGTATTTGTTTGGAATTTTACTCAAAATCAATGTCATGGTTTTCAAGGCACAAAATCAGATTCATTGTTGTAGATTTTAGGGTATGAATTCAGTGTAGAGATAAATATCAAAAGAGGTAAGTGCCCTATTAGTTTGTTAGGTTATGATTGTATTATGCCATATATTTTTGTTTTATATAAGTAATAAAGAAAATAAAAATTTAATGTAATCACATTTAAGAAATAATTTAAGGAAATAAAATTTCATTTAGTTTTATTTCTTTAGGTCATATGTTTGTTTTATATTTAGGTATTGAAGGATAAATTGCATGTAGTTTTTGTATATATGTTACCTCGTTTGTGCATATATCTTGAGCCCTTGCTTAAATAAAAATAAAAATTATCTCCTTGTATATAAAAGGAATGATAAAAAAATGTAAAACATCAAACTAAGCCACAAGGATGAAGGGGTTGAAGCAACACCATATTAACCAAAATAGAGAGACTAAAAAATATAAATAAAATAATAGAAGCTAACACAAAAACTATAGTATCATATGTCAATATTAATTATGACCACAATGGAGAAGCCTTGCTTAAATAGGCAAGGAAGATCCATCACAACTATAGGATCAATATCCATTGTACAAACAAGGATGTGAAATATGGATTAGGGAGAAAAGATATCAAACCTTCAAATGTAATCAATGAGTGTAACTCCCTAGGAATTTCAATTATCCCCATAATATCTAAATAGGATAAAAATAAATATCCACACATAAAATGGGTGGGGAAAAATAAAATAAACTAATATAAAAATAAAGTACCTAGGTGAGCATGAGCTACAGTCTAAACATATACTATAACACCATCCTCAAGCAAATCTAGGGGTAAAAAAGAAGAGACATATCCATATTATGAGTTTTGGCAACAAGGTTTGATTAGATACTCATGTATAATGTGTATCCATAGGCTCTCAAACTAGGAGGGAAAACCACATGGGAAAAAACATCCAAATATAAATACATAAGAAGAAGAAATGAATGAGGCCTCATCCACACCCCCTAAATGCAACTTCCTTCACCCTAAGCATCTATCACAACAAATTAAAATGAGGATATGGGAAGGGTTTAGTGAATATGTTGATAATTTATTTCTAAATAGGAATGTAGTCTAAGGTGATCACTCCATCTTGGATAAGCTTCTAAATAAAGTGCATATAAATATCAATTTACTTGATCCTTTGATGCTAAATAGGAATTTAGTACTCATCATGCATGGCATTATCCCACTCCTGAATTTCATGGGCCTCATAAAACCTCTATGAATTAACATAATCTACTTGACAAAGAAGACCTATGTTGAAAGTAGAAGTATACCTTAAAGGTGAGAGACCTATAATGAAAGGTATTGCCTCCTGAAATATAGTCCAAATATGTCTAGGAATGGGGGTAGCATGTGTATGAACCATTGCAAATATCTCAATAATATACTCATCCCCAATGTGATCATCACCAAAACAACCATATTCAAAGTGAAAAGTATATGATGATGGAGAAGGGGTAGAAATAATGGGATATGTTGGAGAATAGTGCTCATCAAAATGGATAAGAGTTCAAAAAAGAACTTCATGAAATTCATGTGTATGTGAATCCAATAATCTATAAGCCCTCATATCCTCACCATAGTGAACAAAAATTGTTAGCTTGCTCTTTCTATACAAAGCTATAATTTTCTTCTTTGGATCTATCCCATGCTTGACACCAAAAATATGAAAGTGAGAAATATCAGGCTTGGTCCCTATCCAATCCTCTTTTGGAGTCCTCTAATCAAGAGCTTGATGAGGTTTTCAATTTTAAATGTAATTCACACAATTTTCTACCTTATGAGGTAAATCTCGTGAGTGTATCATATAATTTGCCATTTCCTTGAGTGTTCTATTTTTTCTCTTAGCTGCACCATTATACTATGGTGTATGTGGGATAGAGTGTTGATGTAGACTCCATGAAGGCCCAAAATTTTTGAAAAATTCTTGCTGAAATACTCCCTTCCATTATCTGTGTGAAGCTTCTTAATGCAACTCAAATATTCCTTCTCACCAAAAGCCTTAAAGACTTTGAATGTGGTAAAAACTGTACTCTTGAAATTAACAAAATATATCCAATTTATCCTTGATAAATCATCAATAAATGTGAGTGCATACTTAGCTATTAATAAAGGAGTGTAAAAAACCATCAAGTCACTATGCACCAACTCAAAATGGGAAGAAGCTCTTTTCGACTTACCTTTGGAAAAATGATCTTAATGTTGTTTGCCAAGTATATAACCTAGAAAAACTCCATAAATACAGGAGACCTTAGGTAATCTAATGACCATATCATGAGTTCTTAAATCCTTCAAATATCTATAATTGAGATGGTCAAATATCTCATTCCAAATCTTGATTTTTGAATCTACATAAGCCACCAAACAAGTACCTCCAAGTGAAGAATCAAAAAATTCAAAGTGTAAAGACGTTATCTATGGTCAAAAAATATTAGTGTAACAATACACTATGGATCAAAAATATATAATATCATCTCCTTGAGGTGTAAAAAACATAGTTTTGCCCCTCCCTAAATGATAAATTTGGTACATAGAGAGCAAGTTGATGGAAATATTTAGAACATAAAGAACATTCTTAATACATCCACCAACCTGTATGTCACATTTTCCATTAACTAAAATGGAAGAAGAATCTCCAACCTCGATGCAAAATGTAGAAGTAGAATACAAGGTGGCAAATGACTCCATGGATGAAGTCATGTGATGAGTCTAAAATCCAATCCTCAAAAATAGCCTTGGATGATTTTTAAAAAGTATTCAAAGTGTTGTTCTTTTTTGAAGGAGTGAAGGATAAATTTTTATTCCTAAAGGCTTCCTCTAAGTCTTGTAACTTTTTCTAACACTTGTCATTGGAATGGCTATTGAATCCATAATATGAATAAGTAACATTTAACCTATTTTTTCTTTTGGACTACTCAAGTTTGTGATTGTACTCTTGAGAGGGTGACTCTTTTTTATGTGACTCTTTGGTATTTTTATAAAATGAACAAGAAGGGGAAGGATTAATTCGGGACTTAGAAATGGAATTTCCCTTGCATTTGGAAGTGGAAGTGGAGGATACAATAAATTACTTATGTAAGGAGGTATGATGCTCAAATTTAAAAACAATAGATTCTTCACTCAAAATATTGACATAAAAATTCTCAAAAGTAGTCATTTTGTGATCAAAACCCATAGAATCCATATGAGAAAAACTACGGGGGAAAACATATGGAATGGACCCCTAAGTTTTGAAAACATCATGAAAATACATTCTTCATTATTTTTAGTTTTTCCACTACCCTTTAAAAGTGTGAGAAATAATTGAAATTTAATGAGAAAATAATCCATAGCTAAAAAAAAATCTAGATTGAGAGCACTAAGTTCAACATCAAGATGTAAAACTCTCAAAGAGTCCACTTGCCCAAATAGATTCTCAAGATTCTCCTAAATTTGAAAAGGAGTGTCACAATAATTAAGGTAAAAAAAATAGATTTTCACTCACATGAATCCCAATTAATTCCTTATATTCATCCATTTTACAATCATGAACAAACTTATGAAACTCTTTTGTAACTTTAGGTTGCTCTTCTTGCATTAATCTTGATAACTCTTTAGATTGAATAAGTGTCATCATGCATGGATTTCATATATGATAATTATGTGATTTAAGTGGCTAAAAATCCTATAAACATATTTTAAATCACAAGAGATAAAATGCAATATCCACAAATATGGTGTTCAAATCGACACCAAGACACCCTACCCAAAATGTTTTTATTCAATTCTTCTAGAAACAAGAGGCCCCTCAACAATCAAATGCCTTTACAATTCAAGTGTTACAAAAAGTATATGATCATATCTGATTTTTAAAATCATTAAAATTTTACATATCTACAAATAAAATAAAAAATTGAGTAACAACTTCATAACACAAATCTTTTACAAAACAAATACATAGAACTGCCAGAAAAATATATTTAAAGAAAAAATATATTTTTAGCAAACTTTGTCAGTAACTTAAATGCAGATTTAAGTTTTAAATTTTGAAAGAACTCAAGAGTGAAGAAGGTAGGTTGCAGATCATAGAAAACTATATCTGAAACAAGTAGCTTCAAATATTATAGAAAACTAGGTATTTCATAGACTATATGCAACAAAAAAACTTGCATACAGAAACAAATTATGTACAACAGTGGTCTATGGTGGTCGAAAGTGATTGGTGGTAGTTTTAGATCAATAACAATCATGTGAATAGGGCCGCTGACAGTTCTACAACTATTAAAATAGCCCATAAAAAAACTCCAAAAAGAACTTCTAAAAAATAGAACCTTTCTAATCAATCCCTGGCGTTAGAGGATTCAACCAAGATGTAATAAAGGACTATTGAAGATATCAAATTTTTAGGTTCATGTGACCAAATCATGTTGAAGGTTTTACCATTAGATATTCGAGGTTTCTAAGCCCTAGAAGGTGAAATTTAAATCATGATATCATACCATGAAAGGAACAATGGTGAGATGTAAATATCAAAGCACAAGCCTCAAGGATCAAGGTGTTAAATATACACATTTATCAAAAAATAAGAGACTAGAAATAATAGTAATAAGATAATGGAAGCTAAACAAGAATTGCAATATCATATATCAAAATGAAGTGTAAGCACAATGGATGTTTCCAATAGTCCTCAAAGCTCTGATACCATGAAAGAAATGATGAAAAATGTAAAACATCGAACCAAGCCACAAGGATCAAGGGGTTGAATCAACACCACATTAACAAAAATAGAGAGACTAAAAAATAGAAACAATATAATGGAAGCTAACACAAAAATTGTAATATCATATCATATGTGATATTTGATTGTGAGTAAAATGGAGAAGCCTTGCTTAAATTGGCAAGGAATATCTACCACAATCATAGGATCAACAAAGAGATAATGATCAATATCCAATGTACAAACAACGAGGTGTGATATGATCCATGGAGAAAGGATATCAACCCTCCAAACATAAACAATGAGTGTAACTCCCTAGGAATTTCAAATATCCCCATAATATCTAAATAAGATAAAAATAAATCTCCACACATAAAGTTGGTGGGAAAAAAAACTAAACTAATATGAAAATAAAGTACCTAGGTGATCATGATCCAGATTCTAAAAACCTACCCTACTAGTATCCTAGGAATAGTATGAATGCAAAGAAAGAGTTATTTGTAGGATAGCACTTGTTTAATTGCATTCTGGTTTTCCTACATTATTTTAGAGTACCTTTTAGTTATTGCAAGTTTTATTCCTAGTTTGATGTCAAAATTAGGTGTATTTAAATTTAACACATAAAACCCGCCCATAATTAGAGCGAGTCCTAAAAGCATTTCTAGTGAACCCCTAAATACCCAAGCTCCAATGTGTGAGATGCATAACTTATAGTTACCTTGGCTCCTACAAAATCTATCAAGAATCATCTACATAGGTTTCCCCTCCATAATTGTAAATACATAATAGTTCCTTCACTCATTCCCTTAAATATGGTGTATAATTTATCCTAAGGTTTTTATGAGGTTTTGGCCTCACTTATATGTGTTTTTATTTCATCTCATATCCCAAATGTTCTAACATTATTTCTTTTGCCTCTTCCTCCTATTTCTATCTAGTTGTGCAATAACTATATCTCAAAGTTTTTCAACAATATGCATTGACTTCATCTTATTTTTTCAACGAGACACATTTGGTCCCTCTACTAACTAAGGGAGATTTTTTTTAGAATTTGCCATGGTATCTTTGGAAATATTTCTTATCGTAGGATAATTAATAATGTTTACTTGAATATGATAAACTTTTCTAATTCTCTTTATCTTTTAATTTCTTTTGCTTGGATGACATGATTATGAAAAATTATACACCAAGTAGAAAATATTTTAACCCCCTATTTAATTTTCTATAGTTTCTTTTCAAAGAGGATTTTTTTTATATTCTTCTTTCTTCAAAATATAAATTTATTTTCAATCTCTTCTTTTCTTTTTCCTTATTAAAATTTACATTCAATATTCTCTTAATATTTTCCCTTTTCTTATATCAAAGTGCTTTAAAAATTTAAACTTATCTTTGAACTTACCTTCAATGTATTTGTTTGTAAATATTTCTTCACCACTATATATTTTAAGTAATTCTTGTTAAAATATCCTTTGCAAATTGAAGACTTAAATATTTGAAAAACAAAAATTGAGTCAATTTTCCTTCTCAATATCCTTTTAATTCACTACAATTTTAAGCACTTTCATAAAAATTTCTTAATTTCAGGATTTTTCCTTTTCCTTCCTACCTATTTATTTTATTAGAATCCTTTTTTTTTTTTAAATAAAACCCTTTCAATTTACTAAGGAAACAAATTTTTTCTTCTCTCTTTTTTCATTAAACAATATCAATTTTCCTTTTTATTTTTATTTTTAATTCTTCCTCCAACTTATTTTTCAAAATTTATTAATTTTTTTTTTTATTATTGGTAAAAGGGTTTTTGAAAGGGTCCTATAACCTTTTAGAATTTTAGAGAAAAACCAAAATCTCCATAGAGGCATTCTGACACAAGGAAAGACATCCTCTCAGGCAATGGGAGAAACTACAACTGTAAACCAGAAAATAAAAGAAATGCCCATGCATGGGTAGCAACATATAATCATAGAATAAATGCCAATGCAGGGGCACCACCATCTATTTTAGAGGCCCACGCAGGGGCAGATCTTAAAAATGACAAAAAAACGCACAAGGGCAACCCATAGACCAAACCACAAAAGTAAAAAAATAGAATAGGAATGCCAAGGGAGGCCCCACCACAAGGAAATATTTTGATCCTATAATCATGCATTGGATCCAAATCCATTGTCTACACGGTTCTCGCCAACCAAAATCTTGAGTTCCTCGATGATTTCAAACTGGCCTTTATAATACTCGAGGAGGGAATCCACCTGTGTCAAGAGAGAAGATATGGTTCTAGCCACCCATCCTAGCACTTTGATCAGGTTTTGAATATCCTAGATATATCTGTGGTCAATAAGGCTTGGGAAGTGCGTAATGCATAAGGTCAAGAGGGAAGCCTATGCAGAGGTCCATTCACTCTGGTCTAGGAATCTAGTCAGATTCTCTTTTTTAGTATAGAAGGAGAGGGAGTCGTCTGAGGCATATTTGATAATGAGTGAAGCCTTCCTCTTATTGCTTTCTGCCTTGGGACATATGGGGTATTGATAAGGTTAAGTCTTATGAAAAATCGAGGTGTCATCCATCCTAGCTACTACTCCTAGGGTGTCTATGGGTGGGGGTTGGGGCATCTAACCTAGCATTGTACTACACTATGACATGGAAGGGATGCCCAACCAACCCTCTGATGAGAGAGGGCCTAGCCTAACCTCCAACGATGGGAGGCCTGACCGGCATCGCCACTCTACAATTCTATTTCACCACCACAAACTTGAATAACACATGGTGAAGGACCTAATGGAAGGGAGAGGAGGCCCCTATCTTAATTCTTAGTACTTAACTCTCCACTAACTTGAACATGCAATCAAGGATATTAATGGTTTTCTTTCCTCTAAGGTGGTTTAAAAAAACAAGGTGGAAAATTCATACTACAATAGAAGGATTATCAAGAGTGAAGTATTATAGAACAATAATCATCACCATATCCCAAGGCTTTGAGAGTGACTATCTAATAATTACTTGTATCGCTCCAAATTTTTTGCACCCTTACCTTCAGGCTATAGGATCCGTGCCTGAAAGGGGGATGTGAAAAGGATGGGACAATACCTCAGACTGAGAGGCCCTTTGAAGGTCCCGCCTCTCGGGGAGGTGTATAAGGGTGAATTTTTGATGGATGGTGGGTTCACCAGGAAACTTTTGAATGGCAGTTTCCACGCCTAGGTTGATAGTGTGTTTGATGTGTTCATTTTTATGCTTGATCATTCAACTCCTAGGTTTGGCCGATATGAATCTAAACTATTCTATATGCCAATGTTGATTTAAATGAATACAAAAAATAGAAATGGATGCAAATAACAGAGAATATGCTAACTAGAAGGTGTCATACCTGATTCTAGATGTCTGATGAAGATTCTGAGTCTTGTAGCAGTTTAGATCGTCTCAATTTGTACGTAATTGTCTGATATTTCATGGGATCATCCCAAATCACAGAAGGTCATCTGAAATCAGATAGAATCGTCTGAAATTTGATGAATTCATTAGACGAATTTATCAAAAACCTGCAATCACAAAAATAGACGCAAAATACCAAATATGCAAATGCAGAAGCAAGGGGTAATGGTAGAAATAACAGCAAACATGCCTAAATAATAGATTCTAATAAAAAATAAGGAAATGCAATAGATTTAATGATTGATTTTAACTTTATCATGCGATTATGCTAAATGAGGTGAACTCCAAGATGCATAAAACATAATAACTTAAAAGAGTGCCAAAATATGATATGAAAAATGTAGGAAAAGCTAAGAAAATGCAAACTCTAAACTCGGACTGCCCCCAATATGAACTACAGTCAGGATCACCTCCAATCGTATGAGATCGTCCGCAATCATCCGAGATCGTCCGTGACGATCCAAGCTAGCTTCGACTAAAAAATAGTAGAGTTCCTGCAATAAAAAATGTAAAAATACCAAATGCAAGCAATAGTGCGAGGGAATAAGGAGCTAACTCTGCAATGAAATCCTACAACTAAAAGGTTAGGGGTTCAGGGAGAATCAGGGGAGTCAGCCAGGGGGATAAACTAGAAAAATCCTAGTTTATATAGGATTAGGAAGAGGTTTGGGAGGTTGGGGATCATCCCAATCTAGGAGATCTCCAACTGCGTAGAAATGCTTTTACCCGAGTTGGAGAGGCTGTTGAAATAGAAGCTAATTATGAAAATTCGGTTTTGGGACGAAATTGTCTGGACGTTCTGTTCCAGATGAATTCGTCAGATCGGGGACGATTTCGTCTAATCTGAGACGATATCGTCCAACGGTCAAAACAAATCCTAAAAATGGTGCGAAAATTTGGGAAAGCGGGTAAAAGGCGGTTTAATGGGAAGTTTGAGGTTAAAATTCAAATTTTAATATTTTATCTGTTTACTAATGTTTTAACCGTGCCAATTTTAGGGTGCTACATTTTGCCCCCTCTTTAGCGAATTTTTCAAAGAAAATGCGTTAAAGACGAGTTTTTCTTGTTTTACGAGAAAGCAAAAATATACTCAATTTTTTAGATGATGATTCTTGGTCGAATCGTACGAATGCTGACTATGGTGCCCCCTCCGTGTTTTTACCCAAATCGAACGTTTGAGGTAAAAATGCAAAAAAGCAAAAATTTAAAATGTGGATTTTTAAATAAATTAAAGAAAATAGGGAAAACCCTAATTCATTTGTACTATTCACTTTTACTGTTCCAGAGCTCTGCAGAGAAGAAACATGGTGGAGACAGCGCACAAAGTGACAGAGGTCCGACGCGGGCTACGGGTAAGGATCTAATCCTAGTAGATTAGGTTTAATTTAACTTTGTGCAAGTTTTTTTATTTAAATTTGATTGTTTGGGGCATCGCGGCCATTTTTAGGCCATCGACGTCATCGAGACAAAATCGTCTCGATTTCATCGAAATCGTCCCTAGATCGTCGATTTTGTCTGACGACAAAATCGACGAATTAGGGGCAATTTCATCCAACAAGGGGCAATTCCCAAGTTGTGAAATCGAAGACGATTTCGTCCTCACAAAGGACGATTTTGCCCAATTGGGGATGATATCATCCAATGGTGGACGATATCATTTTAAACTTGATTTTAAGTTGTTTAATTTGATGTTAATGATTGGTTTATTAATGATTTTGTTGTTTTATTGTTTGTTTTGTAGAAGGGATTACTAAAAATCCAAGAATGGAAATACGATGGGCTAAGAGATGACATAGTCGTGCTTGACCAGGCAGAGCGTGACCGACTAGGACAAGTCGGTCTACAGCATGTGGCAGAGATGCCACAAGTACCAAATGACATGGGGCTACTGACGCCCTGAGGGCATGGGGCTACTGATAGCCCTAGCAGAGAGGTGGTATCCGGGGTCGTCCTACTTTCGGTTACCGATATGGGAGATGGCTCCCACTCTAGAGGACGTATGGAGGATCATGAGGATCCCCATACAGGGACGGCTGATGATGCCTACGGCCAATCAGGGCCAGGCGATGATGAGGCTCACTGGAGACCCGAGCTTCGCCCTAGAGAAGGGTAGAGTGAACATCGAGTCGCTACGGTAGATGCCTGGGGCATCTAGGCTGACACAGGTTTTGGTAGGAGTTGTCGATGGCTTATTGTTGTGCCACCAGAGCGGATGCAGACTACCGTGGGTGCTCTCAGACATAGTCTACGACATGAGAGACCATGGGTACAAATTTGCATGGGGCAGCTTTGTTCTTTGCCGCTTGTATAGGATCCTGTATGGGGTCGTATACAAGGGAGGTCGATGTCTGGTTTTGACATTGTTGCTATAGGTTTGGTGTTGGGAGCACATTACGGTGCGGAGGCCGGTAGGGCTCCCATTGATAGGGGTTGATCGGGAGAGGCCCCGGGTTTTCTATTGGTGGCTACAGTGGGGGTCATAGCGACGGATAGATCTGCCGATGTCATGGAGGTTGCTAGATGACCTCATCCTAAACCAGATCACCTGGAGGCCATGGCGAGAGCACCCCTGGTGGGCAGAGGATGGGGAGGAGCTGGCTCACATCAGGCGAGTTTGTTAGCTGAGGATGGAGTGGGGAGAGGTAGAGCTCCACCGCTATGATCGAGTACTATGATAGTTCGGTCTATAGCAGGGGATCCCTTCTCTCAAGGATTACGAGTACTCTCGGACTGTTCGGGATAGTACTACACTGAGCGGGGCTCTAGATATGCAATGATTCTAGAGTTAGGATGCGAATGATGCCCCCATCTAGCTAGTGGATGGTGACGATGTCGAGGTTGTGGATGGCTACGATGCCTGGTACGTAGGCATCCGCCCTCCTCGAATGATGAGGGCATAGGTTCCAATGCACGCTATGGTGCGCCAGATGGGGAGGCAACGACAGGCTGCTATTGAGGCAGTGCGAGGTCATGGGGGGAGAGAGCAGCGATGGATCCCATAGGAGAGATGCCAGAGGATGGCACGGGCTCCACAGAGGCCATGGGAGACAGGGCGGAGGGAGGAGAGGCTCCCTTCATAGTAGGGGGAGAGACCACCATTGCTTGATAAGGGCAAGGGTGTCAAGGTGGGAGAGAGCAGTGAGATGATGGCTCTCCGAGCTGAGGTTGCCCGCCTTCGAGCTTAGGTGTAGATATTGCAGGATGAGGCTACATGGCTCAGAGCTCGGGGCAGAGGAGCGAGCACTCAGGATCTAGCATGGTCTATTGCTCAGACCACATTCTACCAGGGGCTATACTATCACATGGTTCCAGAGAACTAGAGGGTACCACTGCTAGCCCCTATTGTAGAGCCGATCATGATGGGATCATTGAGGACATCCTCACGATCGATGACGAGGACTCGAGATACAACCCGAACCTCTATGGGACCACCTCCTCCATGTTAGGGTGGGGGAGGAGATGAGGCTGAGAGCTCGAGGGCTTCTCGAGGCTAGGTGTCTATGGACTATAGATTTTGTAGAGATTGTTGAGAGGATTGAGTATGCCAGGGTATAGATTGTGGCATACCAATCTAGTTTTGATATGATGTATATAATTTTTTGATATATATATATATGATCTTGTTTCTGATGATATGATTTGTTCATATGTTTTTATGATGCTTTAATGTTTGAATTGTTTGCTTATTTGATTGAGGATTCATGTAATTATGTTGTGTTGAAATATTATAATTTGATGTCATGTTGTAAGATTTTAAATGAAATAATCTGATGTAAACAATTGGTTGTGGTGGTGTGATTTGATAAAAAATAAAAAGAGACTTCTAACAATAATTTCAAAGGACATTGTCGCTGTTATAGACCATTTCATGGAGTCGCCGCTCACTTGGTCATCAAGCTAATCCCAGTATAGAAATATTGTTAAAAGTAAAAGAGTGCTTAAGAGACTGTCTTAAGACTTTGTGTTGTAATGATGGAGATAATGATGGTTTGATGATTTGTTTTCAGATTTTCATAAAAAATTATGCATGAAATACGAAAATATGATTTTGCTAGGCATAAATTCCTAAGTGTGATAAAATTTTGAACAATTCCTTAGAATTTATACCATGGTTGCAATATTGAATTTTGAACATAATGTCATGAAATAGAATAGGTGTTCGTTTGTTTGTAAAGCATAATTGTGTAACATAATGATGCAAGTCATATGTTTTGATAAATTTGTTTTTTTTAAATAAATGGAAAATAAAATTAGAACAATGGTTTGCGCTAGGCATAGAATTATAGGTATAGACTTATACCATCATCGCGAAATCCAAAGAAGAAAATAGATTGTGATGGTTTTATTGCAAGATGAATTTTTGACCTTTGATAAATAGAAAAATAATAATATGAAAATTTTGTTGGAAATTATTTTTAAGATTTTGTGAGAAGATGTATGTAATTGCTCTTATACAAATAACAAATTCTGAAATAAAAGGATAAAATTATTCCGAAAAGAGTTACAAAAATATTTTAAATTATCTCAAAGAGAAATGTAGATTTATAAGGAATCCTCATGTGCAAATGTGAGTTCATTACCAATCTTGATTTATCATAATGATACAAAATCTCTCAAATACAAATGTGTGTGCGATTGTATTGTTCATTCACCAATTTTGAGCAAGATAATTTGATACAAGTAATTTGCCTTGACCAAATGAATGTTCGTTGACCATGATTTATATGCATGTAATCGTACTAGACTACTATGTAAGTTAGGTTATCAAGAGCTAGCTAATCCATAAGCTGACAGAGGTCCGTACAAAAGAAGGTCGCTAATGTGACAAACATATCGCCACGCTAGGGATTACCCAAGGCCAAGCGGGTTGGGCACAAACCACCTATTATGGGGCTTACCTCACAGTTTTTGAATAATTGAGAATTCCAGGGATTCAAGCTCATTCACCCTTCTTTTCTTTTCAAGGGGTAGGGAAAGGATTTTATTGCATTTTGCTTTTCTCTTTTGCTTCTCTTTCTTTTTTTTTTTTTTTGTACTTTTGTATTGTTGCTTGATATTGGAGAAAATACTGAAATATTGTGGTGATGATATAAAATAACCTTTTTCTTTTTCTCTTTTTCTTGAACTTTTTCTTTTCTTCCTATGCTAGGGATACTTGCTCGGATTAGCTGTAGAGAAAGGGATTTTTATTCTGGGTAGGGGTGAGCTTGTCCTTTTGTCAATTCTTAAAGATTCTAGACCATGTGCATGATAGGATAGCAGGGGAAACTTTTCGCTCAGGAAACCGTTTCTACTATGTAGCATCATATCGAAGTTGCACTGAAATCATTTTAATGTGAAAAGATATACTTGGTTCAAGTAAATAACAAGATCAGTTCTCTATGCTCAAAACTTTATTTAATTCAATTGTGGACTTTGATATAAGAGAGATGAATAATCATACCAAATAAAATCAAGATATTTATACATGTGAATGTGAAAGTGTGGGATTCCAAATAAATGCTAATTTATCCAAAATAACAAAAAATATAACTGCAATACTTCACAATTTGAGAGGTACAAAATAAAAGATGTTTTTGAAGATTTTGATGATTTGAATGTTTTTGATGTTTTTATATTTGAAGTTTATGAATTGAAAGAAATACAAGATAATTGTTTTTTTGAAATGTTTTAAATAAGTGACTAAAAAGGAAATAATATGCAAAACAAATATATACAATGATGAAATGACCAATTTTTATGCATAGTAACGTTTAAGATGCATAATGTTCATAGGTTATTTAAGTTCTTTACCATCCAAGGTAGATAATTTGTATGCTCCTGATCCAAATTTAGCAGTGATGACATATGGTCCAAGCCAATTGGGCTCAAATTTACCTTTAAGGTTTTTAGTTGCATTAGTATTTTTTTTATTTTCTTTTAAGACAAGGTCACCGATCTCAAAATATCGAGGATGAATTTTCTTAAGATATGCTCTCTTAAGCTTGTTTTGGTAGGCGCAAAGATGCTCCAAAGCATTGATGCACTTTTCATCTAGAAGTTCTAGCTGACTAAATCTGCCAGCACGATATTCATCCCCTACTTCAGTATCTTGAAGTAGTAGAGCTAAAGAAGGAACTTCTAATTCAAAGGGAAAAATGGCTTCAGCACCGTAAACTAAGACAAAAGGTGAAGTTCCAGTGGGGGTTCGAACACTAGTTCGATAGGCCCACAAAGTAGGATATAACTCGAATGTGCCAATCTCGACCGGATTTATTGACCAATTTTTTGAGAATTTTGATTAAGGTTTTATTAGATGCTTCTACTTGACCATTACCCTGAGGATAATAGGGAGTGGACCAGCGATGTTGAATTTTATATTTTTGACATAATTTCTTAACATCTTTATTTTTGAAACAAGTTCCATTATCGGAAATGAGATTGGCAGGAATTCCAAACCTACAAATAATTTGATTAAAAATAAACTTGGAAACTTGTGTTCCAGTGCAAGAAGCTAATGGCATAGCTTCAACCCACTTCGTGAAATACTCAATTGCGGTTATGATGAATTTGTGTCCATCGGATGACACAGGGTTGATTTTTCCAATGATGTCTAGGCCCCATTTTGAAAAGGGCCAAGGAGATGAAATAGCTTGCAGTTCTTGTGCAGGCGCATGGACAAGGTCAGCATGTTTCTGGCACTTGTCACAATGTCACACATAATTATGTGCATCATTTTCCATGGTAGGCCAAAAATATCCTATCCGAAGGAGTTTCTTAGCAATGGCGCTACCACTAAAATGTCCCCCACAAGATCCATTGTGGGCTTCATTCAAAGCTGATCTAGATTCTTCTAGATTCAAACATCACAGTAAAATGCCTTCAAAATATCTTCTGTACAAGGTATTACCAATAATCACAAAGCGACTTGCTTGTCTATGTAATAACCTACGCTGGTTGCTAGTACAACCATCAAGGAAGGTTCCTTTCTGCAAAAAATTAAATATATCAGTATACCATGGTTCAGGAGTTGTTTCGTTGATGAGAAACACATCCAAATGTTCTAAGCATGATTTGCTTGAAGTGGGTTCCTGGAGTCGATGAATAATGATGGTAGCATATTCATCGTCTAACTCCAAGGGTAAAATAGATGCAGCTGCAGCCATAGCGTCAGCCGCACGATTGCTAGTTCGAGGAATAGCTTCCAAAGTAACTTGATCAAACAAGGACAATAACTGCAAAACATATGCTTTATATGGGCATAATTTATCATCTCTGGTCTGATAAACATCATTGATTTGATTTATGACAAGTTGGGAGTCACCGAAAACCAATAAACTTTTAATTTTCAATGCCAAGGCAGCTCGTAATCCAAGGATAAGAGCTTCATATTCAGCAGTGTTATTGGTGCAAGCGAATGTTAATTTGAAGGACAGAGGTATAAGATGTTTTTATGGAGATATTAAAATAATACCCGCACCAGCCCCACTCATTCATAGGGCTCCGTCAAAGTATAGGGACCATTGCTCTGAATGGTCTGCCTCTAATTTAAGGATTCATCAGGAAACTCAATGATGAGGGGATGAGTAGATTCTAAGGGTGTAACAACTAATTAATCTGCTATGATTTGACCCTTAATAAACTTTTGTCCTATGAAGGTGAGTTCAAATTCGCTTAACGCAAGAACCCACTTGGTTGTGCGACTAGATAAATACGGTCGACTCATGAGATATCGCAAAGGGTCGAATTTGGCAATAACATACGTTTTTTGACTGAGCATATGATGTCGTAGTTTCTGTGTAGAAAATATGATTGCTAGGCATAATTTCTCTAATATGGTATAATGAGTTTCATAACTGATTAAGGTTCTACTAATGTAATAATTAGCACGTTCTTTCTTCTCATCGTCAAGCTAAGCTAACATAGCTCCTAAGGCAGGAATCGAAGCGAGAAATGTACAAGATAAAAGGACGATCAGATCTAGGTGGGGAAAGCACTGGTGGTTTGAGGAGATATTTCTTAAGGAGTTCAAATGCTTCTTGGCATTCATCGTCCCAAATAAAAGAGACATCTTTCTTAAGAAGCTTAAGAAAGGGTCCAGTTTTGTCTGCCAAATTGTCGATGAAGCGACGAATAGCTTGAAGCTTACCTTGTAAACTTCGTAATTCTGATATATTGGTGGGTGCGGGTATATCTATGATAGCCACGATCTTGAGAGGGTCAATTTCAATGCCACGTAAAGAAACTATAACCCCTAATAATTTACTAGACTTAACTTCGAATATGCATTTAGCTGGATTTAGTCGGATAAGATATTCCCTTAACCGATCAAATACTTTCCTTAAGTCATTTAAATGATCATCTTCTTTGATAGAACGAGCTATGATATCATCTACATAATCATGTAGGATATCATGCATCATATCGTGAAAAATATAAGTCATAGCTCGTTGATAGGTTGCACCTACATTCTTTAAGCCAAATGGCATCACTTTCCAACAAAAGGTTCCCCAAGGGGTAATAAAGGCTATTTTGGCCTGATCTTCAAGAGCTATCCTGATCTGATTATAACCAAAAAATCCATCCATTAAGGATATCATTCCACTTCCAACAGTAAAGTCAATGATCTGATCCATGTTGGGAAGAGGAAAATCGTCTTTAGGGCATGCAACATTAATGTCTCTGAAATCGGTGCAAACCCTAACTTTAGTGGCTTCTTTCTTAGTTACTAGAACTACATTTGAGATCCATTCGACATAATCAATGGCTTGTATAAAAATGACTTTCAACAGTTTTTCTAGTTCTCCTTTGACTAGTAAGGCCACTTTAGGATGCATTTTTCTGAGTTTTTGTTTAACAGGTTTAGCATTTGGATGGACTACTAGATGATGCATAACTACAGAAGGGTCCAAACCTGGCATGTCTTCATATGTACAAGCAAAGACATCTTCATAGTCTTTAAGAAATGAAATGTATTTATCTTTTTTTTCTTGACTCAATTATGATCCAATATTGATTATGTGAGGGTTATGTTTGGTTCCAATGTTAATTTTTATAACGTTTTCAACTTCCATATGTAAATCTCTCTCAAAATTAGGTGGGGTGGATGAAACACCTAATTCTTGTAATTCTTCCAAGGTTAACTTGGATAATTCATCTTGAGAAGTCGTAGCTTCAAGCTGGGATATATTCGGGATAGAGCCATCAAAATAAAATTCATTATATAACAATTCCTCAATGGAAACATCATGAAAGATATCTCCCTCCAACTCTTCATCGGATTCGGTAATCATTTTAGGGTAGGCTATGGATAGCATATTGCAGGTAAAAGAATTATTCTTTAGACACAAAGAATATTTTTTATCTAGATAATCTTGATAACATATGAGATGGTCATCATCCTCAAATGGAAAGGGCTGACCTTTACTAGAAAATAGGCCCACACCACAGCAGGCAGGCCACGGTTCTACCTCAAAATGTTCTTTCATACCATTTTGGAAAGGTCCCAAACCTTTCCCTTTATATCCCAATTTAAGCATTATGGGCTTAGCTTTAAGATAATCATTAGCAAAATAGCATCTAGCATATCCATCACAATGTGTCTTAATGTTTCTGGGTATTCTTCCCCAATCATATCCTTTATAAATAAAAGCACAACTACCGACTTGGTAGATACTTCCCATAGGTTGTGGGAGACCCAAGGTACGAGGAGAGGGTGGGAGTTTATTTAAAATGAGGGAAGTTTGCATGGCAGTGTTGGCTTCCTTAGATATAAGAATTGTAGATAAATCGGGTAAGAGCTCATCAAGAAGAGTATAAGAGGTAGAAGGAACATTTCCTACATCGTCGGGTGTAGAAAGGATGCCAGTAGTGGATGTAGATGTCATAGGGATATTGACGGGTGAATCTATAGGTATGGAAGATATAGGAGTAAAACAAGAAGCATTGGTTGTTGGTTTAGGATCTTTTCGAGGTCCTAATGTGGTTTGTTCAGAATATGGTTGAGCTATATGTATAGGTGTAGTTGAAAGAGTAGATGATTTTATGGGTGTGTGTTTCACACATTTGGATGGATGATAAGAATTAGGATGTGTGGATGACAGGGTAGGGCAAAATTGAACTCCAATAGGTTCTACCAAAGTACACATATCAAAGGGTCTAGGATCACCATGAATGGTAACCAATTGGTTTTTAAATTAGAATTTAACACACTGATGTAAAGTGGAGGGAACCACTCGCATCACATTGATCCAAGGGCGACCCAAAAGTATATTGTACGATGTAGGGCAATGTACAATAAACATGGTCGTATCTAGGGTTCTAGGACCAGATTGCAAGGGTATAGTAATGACTCCACACATTTCTTGTGTCTCGTCATTGAAGGCTTTGATAATCATATCAGTTATTTTCATTTCATCACTTCTGTACCCAAATCATTGGTAGAAGTCAAAAGTGCAGATGTTTAAAGATGAACCATTATCAATAAAGACTCGTTTAGCGGCTACATCTCCAATTAGGGAAGTAATATATAAGGGGTTATCCTTATGTAAACTATGTTGTGGGATATCTTTATCTTGAAAGTCAATACAATTGACTTCTCGAGTGATGATAGTATTGGACATGGCTTCAGGTTGAATATTTTGTGGTACCATCATTTGGCTTAATGTAAGCATTAATTCATCCCTATGGGTAGGAGAAGATCTTAACAAGTCCAAAAGGGAAATTCTAGCTGTATTATTGGATAATTGTTCATTAATATTGTAATGAGATTTAGGTTGAACATTAGACACATAATTCCCTTTATTGGGATTTTTCAAAACAAATGGGGCTGATCCATCGTTCTAAGTTTGATCCTGTTGAGAGGTTTGAGCCTGTTGTCTGGTAACAGATCCGATGGTTCCTAAAATATTATTTTGCAAGTGATGAATAGGTCTTGGTCTAGCATTTATGTCTTGTTCATTAGAAACTATTTGGTGAGAAGATGGTCTAGTAGTGACTCTTCGAGAAAATGGTTCTTCTAGAACCATAGAACTGGTGATAGGTTGAATAGGATCTGATTCATCTTCAGAACTATTCGATTGATTTGAGGTGACTTCCATGTCACTTTCAGTCTCATATTCAGTGTCACTAAGATAAAGTATCCAAATATTATGTAGAGGTCTGGTCGTAACTATGGATAAAGTTGTGTCAAATGTTTGAGAATCATGAACAGGTAATTGTCCACTAATAGTCCCTACATATCGGGTAGGAGGAGGGACATTATGATGCTCAATTTGATTGGCCACCTATTTACCATGTTTTGGTAAAGGATGTTGAAATATGTCCAATGATTGATTGGCATTCTGATTCTAATTTTGGGGAATGTTCTTTTGAGCATTATTAGAAGGATTTTGTTTAGGTTGGAAGGCTTGCACCTCCATCTCATTATTATCAATCAAATCTTGTATTTTATGTTTTAATATTTTACAAGAGTTGGTAGTGTGTCCAGGTCCTCTATGAAAATCACAATGTAAATCAGCTCTATATCCAGGTATGGTTGGATCAGGTTCCCAGATATCTGGTAATTGGATCAAGCCTCATGCTAGTAATTGCGAGAGAATGGTTGATAAAGGTTGATTTAACCTAGTAAATTCTCAGGGTGGTTTATCAGGAGGTTTCAATATAAAATTATCTGTTATTTTTGTAGTATTAACATTAGCAATGTTTTTGCTATCAGTGACTCCGTCACCCACAACTTGTTTATTTTTATATTGATTTCTGGATGTTTTCTCATCATCTTTATTTTTGAGCTGACCTCTTCTAATGAGAGCATCTTCCACCCTTCGAGCTAAGTCTATAGCTTGATCGAAGGTGGTCAAGGTAGGAGTTGATAATTCATAGGATAGTTGTTCTTGTAAATTATTGATAAAAATATCCAACATCTCCCGATAAGGTAACACAAAGTGTAATTTTCCTATCAACTGTCTCCATCGAGCTAAGAAGTCAGCAAAACACTCATCTTTGTCTTGTTTTAGGTTGTACAAACATTTAATGGTTACATGCCTTTCAATATAGGCACTAAATTGATGCACAAAATACTCAGCGGTCTCTTCAAAATTTCTCAAGGAATGAGTGGGTAGTTGATAATACCATTCCAATGCCATCCCCCCTAATATTTTTGGGAACATTTTTAGTAATAGCAAATCATCATGTGATATGTCATGACATGCTATCCTAAACATATGAAGATGCTCTATGGGATCTTCAGTTCCTTTATATATAGGTAGGATAGGCATAGCAAAGTGTTTGGGATATGGTTGTGCTACAACTATAGGATCTAGAGGTTGACTACACATATCTCGATAATTGTACGAGGGACGATAGGGATCTATCTGGTCCATGCGAGAGACTAACTTTTTCACCATGGCTTCCAAATTACTAGTTTGTCCACCATATTGGTTTTATGGTACATGAGTATGGGTTTTGTGACCGTAGGAAGGCGGGACATAAGGATTAGATGCTATATTGTTGTTTATGCAAATGGTTGGTAGGAAGAGTATTAGGAAGAAGATTTGTTGTAGCATTATGTTGTATCCCAGATTGTTGGAAATTGGTATTTGGTTTTGTTTTAGGCTTTTGTTGATTTGAGGTATATTGATCAATAGCTTGGCAAAATAGAGCAGTGAATGAAGGTTTCTTTTGTGTGGGGATAACCCTTGGCTTGGTAACATGCACTCTAGGTGGTTGGGTAGCCTGTTGTTGTTGCATGTTTTGGATTATAGCAGCCATGTTCAAATTGGACGGTCCAGCTTGATCACTTTCTTCATAAAAAAAGGACAAAGGATTAGTGCGTGTGTGATATATTTCTTCTAGGGTTGCTTTAGTGTCACTAATTTGATCTTTATCCATATGAAATACTCTATTAAGGGTGCCAATATTATTATTGAGAAATTTCCAAAAATGGTCCATGTTCTCAAAAGTAACAGCTCCTTCTGGAGTTATTTTAGGAGATGAGGATCCTTCCTCTCTATCATTTTATTTTTGTTCATTTGCGTCCACAAAGTCTTCTTCTTGTTGGTTTAAGGTTACTTCTTGAATTGGGTCTTCAAGAAGGGCATCTTGTTTATTTGTGGTTTTTCCTAACCAATCCTCTTCTACTTCAATTTGTTTTCCATTCCTGAGTCTAGTCATTGTGTCTAAATTTAGGTTTTAGCAAATATATATTAATATATTTGCAACAGATCTTAGGAGGTATATATTTTAATTATATACCTACTATAATACTTAAAAGAAAAAATGTTTTGATTTTTTTTTTTTTTTTTATGCTTATAAAGACAATAAACAACACACTAAATACAAGAAATAACAAAAATAAAATAATAACTTAGTTTTCTATAAATAGTTTATAGATATCATTAATAGGATCAAGTTCATTAGGAGTCATAAAGTGCTCCTCTTCAAATTGGAAAATGTTTTTCAAGAAGTCAACAAAGTGTGCTATGCTGATATTATCTGTTTCAAATTCTATTTTGTAAAAATAAATCTCATGGCAATATTCTCGATATAACACAGCTCTGGGAACTCTATTCCATCTCTTTCTATCCGTAATATCAGCTTCTTGGTCCTCTATACGAGCTATAAATTGATGTACTATGGCTGCATTCTCAAGGTATTACTCAAAGGTATACAACTCAGAAGACACAAGGACTCTTTCATCTACTAACCACCTATGGCAAGCTCTCTGAAGTTCATGATACAAAATCACTTGATCGGGATCCAATATTCTATCTAGGACAAACCTCTTGATTTGCCTAAGTTCGGTTTCTCTAGATGAAATGAGATCTAATGTCCTATCAAGTTCGTCCCACAAAGGTTGAACCCTATTTGTTTGAGGTACTCTAAGCACAAAAGTAATCTCTATAGCTGCTAATTGATTTTCAACATTAATGGTGACAACTCATATTTTATTATAGTCTACCATCTAAATATGACATGCAAATTTTCTTAAGTCTAAATGCATTTATGTTTTGATTTTTATTATTTTTTATTTTTATTTTTTTAGAAAGGTTTTTGTTTTCAAAAGGTTTCTGTTTCACGTCAGGTTCACCAAAATGTATCGCTCCAAATTTTTCGCACCCTTACCTTCAGGCTATAGGATCCACGCCCGAAAGGGGGATGTGAAAAGGATGGGATAATACCTCGGAATGAGAGGCCATTTGAAGGTCCTGCCTCTCGGGGGAGGTGTATAAGGGTGAATTTTTGATGGATGGTGGGTTCACCATGAAACTTTTGAATGGCAGTTTCCACGCCTAGGTTGATAGTGTGTTTGATGTGTTCATTTTTATGCTTGATCATTCAACTCCTAGGTTTGGCCGATATGAATCTAAACTATTCTATATGCCAATGTTGATTTAAATGAATACAAAAATAGAAATGGATGCAAATAAAAAAGAATATGCTAACTAGAAGGTGTCATGCCTGATTCTGGATGTCTGATGAAGATTCTGAGTCTTGTAGTAGTTTAGATAGTCTCAATTTGTACGTAATCGTCTGATATTTCTCGAGATCATCCCAAATCACAAAAGGTCATCTGAAATCGGACAAAATCATCTGAAATCTGATGAATTCATTAGACGAATTCATCAGAAACTTGCAATCACAAAAATAGATGCAAAATACCAAATATGCAAATGCAGAAACAAGGGGTAATGGTAGAAATAACAGAAAATATGCCTAAATAATAGATTCTAATAACAAATAAGGAAATGCAATAGATTTAATGATTGTTTTTAACTTTATCATGTGATTATGCTAAATGAGGTGAAATCCAAGATGCATAAAACATAATAACTTAAAATAGTGCAAAAATATGATATGAAAAATGCAAGAAAAGCTAAGAAAATGTAAACTCTAAACTCGGATTGCCCCCAATCTGAACTACAGTCAGGATCGCCTCCAATCGTAAGAGATCATCTGCAATTGTCTGAGATTTTCCGTGATGATCCAAGCTAGCTTTGACTGAAAAACAGTAGAGTTCCTGCAATAAAAAATGTAAAAATATCGAATGCAAGCAATAGTGCGAGGGAATAAGGAGCTAACTCTACAATGAAATCCTACAACTAAAAAAATCCTAAACTAGGATTAGGAAGATAAACTAGGGAGAATCAGGGGAGTCAGGCAGATAGATAAACTAGAAAAATCCTAGTTTATATAGGGTTAGGAAGAGGTTTGGGAGGTTGGGGATCATCCCAATCTGGGAGATCTCCAACAGGGAAATCTCCAACTACACAGACACACTTATGCCCGAGTTGGAGAGGCTGTTGAAACAGAAGCTAATTATGAAAATTTAGTTTTGGAATGAAATCGTCTGGACGTTCTGTTCTAGATGAATTTGTCAGATCGGGGATGATTTCGTCTAATCTATGATGATATCATCCAACGGTCAAAACAAATCCTAAAAATGGTGTAGAAAATGAGGAAAGCAGGTAAAATATGGTTTAACGAGTAGTTTGAGGTTGAAATTCAAATTTTAATATTTTATCTGTTTACTAATGTTTTAACCGTGCCAATTTTAGGGTGCTACAATTACACATTTCTCTTTGTACATAGACTCTCCTTTATCTTTGCTTAATGTTAATTCTCCTTGAAGGGAATGCTTTACACAATTTATGATCTCACCATCATTAGGAAGGCCAATTACCTCCGCTAAGAGGTCCATCGTAACAGTGAAATCCATACCTCAAATGACAACATACCCTCCTTTTCATGAATGGATAAAGTATATGGATAAGTTTGTCTTGGACCCATGAAACTGTTGCAAAAAATTTAGGAGGTTATGGTCCCTAAAGATTACCTCGACCATGGAGGTTAATTGCAGGTATGGAAGCTTGATTTCAACCATGGTGATGATACTCGAAAGAAGTAAAGGATAAAATAAAGGATATAAGGTGAGATGGTAGTGAATGTAATGGGAATGAAAGGTGGTGGAAATAAATAAATGCTAGACCACTACCATAGTCCCCCACCCAATGTAGCTCATGCTTGAAATCATCTAAATCAAGCAAAAATATGATGGCATGGGTGGAAGGGCACACCAACCAACGATAAGGGTAAGGTGGAGGTACTTGGACATGACACCGCAATTGATTATATGGGTGGAAAAGGATAGGTCATGATAAATAGTATGAACCTCTTTGGTGGAATGATAAATGTGTTGGATAAGAATAAGGGGTGACATAGACAGTCACCACGAGGTAGAAAAGTTGAAGTTCCATACCCACACTGGTGTTGATAGTGTATTTAGCTGAAATGACACTAGAAATGATGTGGAGAGTGATCAAAAGTTAGCTAAAATTGAAGGACTAATCTAAGAAGCTAGGGAGCTTGGGAATCGATGTGGTGATCTGATCGAGGACACGAGCATCGATGGCCAACATTACCAATGGCTAGGTAAACATATCACCATAAAATTGGGGTAAAGCTAGTTCCAAGGTGACACTTTTTGGTGTAGCAACTATATTGATTCCATGTGATCCTGATATCATGAATAAGCCTCAAATTTTGGGAAGATAACTGCCTACGATTGCAAAAACACCTAATCATGCATAGTTTAGGAAGAACAATGTGGAGAAGATTCAACATAAATAAATTTGCATGTGAGGTATGGGCTAAGACCATCCTAAATATGTCATTGAGGAAACGTGCCATGTTGGTGTGATTTTTATAAATAAAACTATGTAGATGGTTTCGGGTGTGAAAATTATGGTGAATATTTTCCATGTTGGACCACCTCGACTCACTAATTGGTGAGATTAGCAAAATTGGTGTTGATGATTTCTTGGAGGAAGGAGTTAGTACACACCTAAAGGCTAGACTCTGAGATTTTGATGTTGGCTAGTTGGTTAGCCACACGGTTACCCTCCCTATAGGTGTGGGTCATATTTGAGTCTAAGAAAGAGTGTAATAACTAATTGACTTCAAAAAACATATTGGAAATGTTCCATGATGAATTAGAGGACCTATAAGATAAGCAAGCTATGATGTTTATGGAGTCACCTTCTACTATGATGTTCGAAACCTAAATATTATGGATCAAGATGGTGCCTTGGTAGAGAGCTTGGGCCTCATAAAAGTGGCTATAATTGATCCCTAATTTCTTCACATAGGTCAAGATGATATTTTCGTTATGGTCTCATATGATACCCCCTTCACCTAAAGCTCCTTGATTTCCTTTCGTTGCACCATAGAAATTGAGGTTGAGGAATCTTGGAAACGGAGGAGTCCATTTGATGAGGGAGAGATCAACCTTGTGGGGTATAGTTATGGATGCCTTCTGAGATGCCAAGATCGGTTGCTATGATTCCTTCAGGATAGGGCTTTGGTTCATATTTATAATGAGTGATTGACACATTCTCAGTTGTTGCAGCAATGATCCTAGCAAGGATGTGTTTCACCTTGTGAGATAAATCTTTGAAGGCCCATGTGTTGTGCTCTCTCTAGATATCCCACAAGAATTATGGGAGGAAAAAGTACCATAAGGTATTTAAGTGGTACCCTATGAAATATTTCAACCATTGAATACAAATATCATTGAGCCAAAGCAGTGGGACCCAGGAGATGTCGATTGAGGATAACAGGGAGGAAGGAAAGGGAGAAAGGGTAGGAAGTGAAAATGTGTTGGGTGGACTCATAATTCTAGATGCATAGGTAGAAAAGGTTGCGTAGGGATAGGCCTCAATGATTAAGGTTTGGGATGGTGAGGATATTATCCTTAACACAGACAGGAAATAATTGACCTTGGGAGTGAGGTGGGACTTCCAAATGAGCTTGGACAGGAACTAGGGGGTAGGGTTCTTGGATAGGGCATAGGTTGACTTGATATAAAAGAGGCTAGAAGGGGAGGGATCCTAGAGGATGAAGTCCTCCACAGGGGGAAGAGGATGTGACATAGAGTTGGAGGATATTATCAGATAGGGTAGAAGAGGTATGCTTTTGGTTAAATGAGAGGTCATCGGTTGGGAGGGGCTTCCTAGAAGAAAAAAATTGGAGGAAATTACTTAATTTTTGTTCGAAGAGGGTATATGTCACTAGTCGGATACACATTAGGTCCTCTATTTCCTGTATTGGGTAGCTTCCTATCCATGGGTAACTCAAAAAATAAATTCTGGATCCATTGCCAATTTTCCATTTGATACCCTTTCGAATAATCTGATTTTTTTTGTGATGGAGTTCCATATTTTAGATCCTTTTATTATGTGAGGATCATCCAAAATATTTGGATTTTTCCATAGGTACTTAGATTTGATGATGCATACACACGAAGAATATTTTTTGGTGAGAATCCACCATCGTTGCTTGGTTATGAGTGTCAGGTTCATGTTGCTGACTTTACGAAGCTCAATGCCACCATACCCTTTCTAGTGCACACCTGGTTCCAAACCACCAGGTGAATCCTCTATTTGGCCTATGATATGGACCAAAGGAAGTTCCTTTGTAGCTTTTTAAAGTGGTTGTAGACTTTAACATAAATCTAGAAGATAAACATGAAGAAAATGGGGATGCTCTATTGGGTATCTATGACAAGGGTGGCCTTTCTAGATTGTCTAAGGAGGCTACCTTTCCAGCTAGCCAATTTTTTTGAATATGCTCAATGATGGTATTCCAAAGGGATTTTCTAGACTAAAATTTAAAGAGAGGTAATATTAGGTAAGTTTTTGGGAGGGCGCCAATGGATCATCCAAGGGTGGTAGGAATGTGAGATTGATGCTTTGTTGGAGTGTTAAAGAAATAGAGCTTTATTTTATCAAAGTTCACTTTCCATACAATCATAGCCTCAAAGGAGAGGAGGATGGACATGATACACTATTCTAGGAAACCGAGGCCCGAGTAGCCAAAATTGTGTCATCAAAAAACTATTGGTGGGACATAACCTGGAGATAGGAAGCAGGTTTTATTTCGAATATGGACTAGGGGAGAGCCCTACCAAGAGCCTCTGAAATAATTATGAAGAGGAATGGAGATATGGGGTCTCCTTACTTGAGGCCTTTAAAATTCTTGGAGTAGCCTGTAGGGGAACCAGTGACCAGAAAAAATAAATTGACCGAGGTAATACACACTTTGATCAACTTGATCCAATCCGGGTGGAAGCCAAACCTGTGGAGGATAGCCAACAATAAATCCTAGGATCTTCTACTGAAGGCTTTGTTCATATCAATCTTGAGGATGAAGCCTATTTGGTCGCTTGAGGAGATGGAGTGGATGAGGTCATGGATGATGATAATGCTAGGAGTAATTTACCACCTATGTATGGAACTACCTTGATTAGAGGAAATGATGGAGGGGAGGATGAGATTGAGTTTGGTGTCCAGGGATTTGGTGAGGATTTTGTACAAAACATTGCACAAACTGATGGGATGAAATTTGGAGAGGGTACAGGCCTAGTTGAATTTGGGTATGAGAGCTAGGAAAATGGAGTTGATGTCTCCTGGGACCACCTTGTCTTCCTGCATTTGTTGGATTTCTAAAACCACATCCGAGCCTATGATGTACCAAAAGTTATTAAAAAATATGGAGGAGAACTCGTTCGGACCTAGATATTTTCCTCCTTGCATGGAAAAATAGTAGTCCTAATTTCTTTATAAAAAAAGGTAGAAAGAACCATATGGTTATGGTCCTTAGTGACTAACCCTGCGATATGTAGTAGGAGGCTCTTAAAAGTATGGTTTTTGCATTTGGAAGATTTCCCAAGAGGCTCTTTGAAGTAGAGGATGGTCATTGCTCTGATTCTATGGATGTCGAAAAATACCTGGCCATATTGCTAGACTAGTTCCTTGATCCTTTTGCTACCCCTGTGTCTCGTTGTTGTGGCATGAAAAAATTTGGTGTTAAAGTAATCTTATTTGATCCAAGTTACTCTAGAATTTTCTTTCTAAAAAAATTCCTCACTCCTTAGGATCTTGTGATAATCAGATAGGAGGACCCTCTTAGTGTCTTGGAGGGCAGTTTTAGGGTCATCATCCTAAAAATTGATCTCAATGTCCTAGAGCTGGGATTGGATCTACTACTTCTGAAAGATGTTCCCAAACACATCCATATTCCCTATTTTGAGATTATATTTAACATGCCAATGTTTGTTGCTTATCTAGAAAATTTTGGATCCATGGAAAGTCCTAGCCCACCATTGAGAAACAAGATATTTAATGTGCAGGTCATGGAGCCACATTACTTCAAAATTGAATGGGAATTTGAAGTATGAGGTATGTGGATGATTCTCCAGGATGAGGGGATTATGGTTAGATCCAATCCTTGGGATAGATCTCATGATTGCATCTCAAAACAAAGGTATGGCATTGGTATAAATGAGGACATAGTCTAGTCTCATCTAGATCAATTGGGTGCCTTTCCTATGGTTGGTCCAGGTGTATCTTGGCCCTTCAAGATTAATATCTATCAATTCATTGTTGTCAACGAAGCTTGAAAAATCCTCATAGAATATTTTTGTGATTAGATTCCCTCTTTTATCGTTGGAGGGTAAGAAGGGGAATTAAAATCCCAAGCCATCATCCAGGCCTCTATAGAGAAAAAATCTTACAGTTGGTTGAGGGAATTCCATAAAGAGATTCTCTAGAATGGATAGTTTGGGTCATACACATTTGATAGGACCTAATGAACCCCATCATCCTTGTTTAAGAACAAAATATTGATGTAGCTTCCATCCATTAACAATAATGTTACCTCGATCTCAGTTGGTTTCCATAGGCACAAGAGGACCCCAAAGGCTCTGTTGGCTGAACTAAAGTAGTAGGTAGAGTCCCTTTGGATGTAGCTTGAAATAGAAGAAACATTTTGAGAATATTGTTTTGCTTCTTGAAGGAGAAGGATTGTAGGTTTGTGTTCCTTCCTCATGGACTTGGCCAAGTGTTTCTTGTTTTACCCATTGAGAACTCTCATGTTCCATGAGAGGATCTTCATTTGGTTATTATGGTCTATGTACACTTCCTTATCCATTATGGGGGGGAATATTGGTTCTATTCTAATCCTAGTTCTCCAAAGTCCAAGAGGACTCCCTAAGAGTGATTTGGGTGCCATTTGTGATATCATAAAGGGCTTCTTTATTTCTTATTTTATGAATTGAGGGGTGACCCATTTTCTTAATTGATCCGACGTCTGCCATAGGTTTATTTAGAGGGTAGGAATGAGGACGGCTGGGATGATGGGTTCTCGAGGAGGGGATGTAATTTGAGGAATTTGGGAATCGAGTGAAGGAGAGGGGAGGGAGGTGGGTGTAGTGGATAATTGAAGGTCGGTTCAGGGGAGTCAGCAAGAGGGTCATCAGAGGATAGGGGAGAGAACTGGTTCGAGATAGATATAGTCAAGCTGCAAGGGGGAGGGGTCCATTTGGGGGGATAAGAGGGGCCTTCTACCTACTAGAGGTCTTCAACGAGGGGCCAAGAGGGTTTGGGGTAGCATCAAAGCCATGGTGATAAAGGGTTTTGGAAGCTCAATTATTCCTTCAAGAGGAGGTAGCATGGGGTTGAGATGGATACTGAAAGGGATGATGACCTTGATTGCAATAATGACTACAAAATGTGAGTTTATTCTCATATTCAATAGTTTGGGTGAAGGTACATACCTTGGATATGAGATTGATTGACGATGACAAATCATCGTCCAGGTTAAAGGATATGAGCTCTACAATGCTTCTCAATATTCCTCGAAGGATTCCCTCATGCTAGAATTGAATGAGAAAGCCAGGGAGGCAGACACAGATTGGAGCAAAGTTAATGATCTAGTTTGTTGGGTTAAAGTAAATAACTATTAATATTTGGACACTTATGAATTTATTTTTTTATAAGAATTTTGTGTTCAATAATATTTGCTCTTTATTTTGTATGTCTATTTTTCTTTGTTTTATTAATTATCATTTCTTTAAGGGAATAAACTCTGTCATTTAAATCCTTTGACTGAATCAAGATCCTTTATTTTAAAAAATGTTTATCTCTTTATTTTTCTATAAGTTTCCTTATAACTTCAATCTTTAAATTAAATTTTCCTTTTGAAATATTAACCTTATTATAAACCTTAGCTCTTACCTCTTAATTTTTCTCGAGTATCGATCTCCAGAGCCTTAATTTTATCAATAAATTAAAATTACCTTTCAAATATCATTTTTCCTTCCAAGCACCAAAGTTAATGACCATTAAAATTTACAATATTGCACCTAGTATTCTATGGTTCTACTCTTATATTTTTTTCACTATTTTATGCAAAAATATATATCCAAACTTCAACATTAGATTTCCATTACTACTCAAGTATGTGATATTCTATTATTTCTTAGATAGGAATCCATGTGGTTTAATTAAGAAATAAAGTTTGATGTTACATTTCCTTAAATATTTTTTATAGACTCATATAGAAACATGTTACACTTGCTCAAGTATGCATAGGGTCATAGAAAAAAGTATGTGACTCAATTTAACGCTTATAAAATCATGGATAAACTAAATAATGCACTTTAATATGACCATTATACCAAAGATATTTAGAACTCAATAACATAATGATTATAAAGACAATTACATTTTCAAGGATGTTACTTTAGTAGAGAAGAGGATAACAAGGTTTTGGTTTGAAAAGACATAAGATTTTGAAGGACATTTGGATATCTTCAACATAATTATAGTGCATTATAAAGTGGAGATATAAAACAATGTATATCATATATGGACATTGCATCATAAAGAATAGATATTTATACAAATACCTCAAACTTCTTAGACACTCATAGGTGCAAAACATAGCTTCAGATTTGGCAACTTTGTCATTTTTCTAGTTGATTTCTATCCATCATCAACTATATTGACATTTCCAATGTTTCACATTCTTCCTTCATATTTACCTTTTCTAGTCATGCTTATCATCAGATGGCAATGATTGTTCTAATATTTTTACATAGAAATTACTAGGCTATAATACCATTGTTAGTAAATGGGCAATACTTGGTAATCACATTGTTACATATTAGTTGATAAACTATTATCGAATAATATGTGATGATATAAATCACACATAGATTCATGCCATGGATTAAATTAAAAAACACACAACGCATTTAAATGGGTGAAAAATGCATTATAGTACTAGAATATTACATTGCAAGTAGTTGCTTAAAAACTCCATTGTAGTCCCTACATATAGATTTTACAAAGAATCTCCTAAAAATTTATTTTTAATTATATCCTTTTTTTTCCCTCAAAATCATGGGAGATATGACTCTTCATTTTTCTCATGGAAAATACTTCTTTAACCTTCTCATAAACAAAAAATCTAATATTATAATGAATCCACATATTTACAAAGTATTTACAATTTATTTACAAATTAATTGCAAGGTACAAAATAATGTAATAATATCCAATAGAATAGGATTTCCTAATCATATTTATAAGAGTGAATAAACATATTTTTTAAAAATATAGTGAATAAAATCTTTGTGGTTAAACATATTTTTGATATAAACATCTTTTACCTTGGAGAACGCACAATTGTTTTCATAAATAGATTTTTTGAAGCATGCTCTTGAAGCATGTTTGTTTACATTCTTTAATATTTGCAAAAAACCTACAAGGCCACAACATATCTGTGTTGATAGGTCAACTATTATATGGAATCCACCCCCATTCTTCTAGACAAAATTAAATTTCGATGGTGCAACAGAGGGTAATCCAGGAAGGGCTAGTAGTTGAGGCATCTTGAGGAATGATCATGGGAAAATTATATTTGCCTTCATTGAGAACATTGGGGTTCAATAAAATGATATGGTAGAGGTAAGATAACTTTATCAAGGTCTGATTATTTTGTAAGAGCTTGAATTGGATCACATTATAATTGAAGGCGATTCTCTGCTTACCATTAATTGGTCAAAAGGAAAACAATAATCACCGTGGAATGCATGTAATATGATGGGGGAATGCAAAAAAATCATTAGTAGATATTCAAACATTACCATCCAACCAAGGTTACACATAAGGGGTTGGACTCGAAATTTACTTGTAAAATAATGGTGAATTCTAACAAAAATCAAGGTTAATCATGGTGAATCCTAAGAAAATTAAATCAATCATCTTAAAACCTAAAATTTGGGTATTTGAAGCCCTAAAAAGTAAATTCATATTTGGGGTAAATTTTGACCTATTAAATCAAATTATAACTTCATAAAAACACCACCATTATATCAGGCTCAAAAATATATTTCAATGAGTACAAATATGCCTATGTTTGGATATATATTGTGGTGAATTGACCCTAAGAAAAAATTGATCTTGAAAATTTTAGGTGAATGGACCGACATCAAGGGTCCTCATATTCGCCATTTTTGTGAATATTCACCACTATGCATAACCTTGCATCCAACACATATATAGAGAAGTAAGTAAGGAAATAGAATTGTTTGGTAGAAAAGGTGTCATGGATAAGTCTCTACATGTGTGGTGGTCTAACTTCTTGTAGGGTCTCAATGATGCAAACAATGAATATGGATCATGTTATCTTTAATATGTGTAACAATCCTAGTCAACAGACTGAATGGCAAATAATATCATGTGTTATGTCTAAGTTCCAGATGTTAGGTTGAATTGCTTCGTTGTTTTTTTGTGTATAGGGTTGTAGGGGTTCAATTTTTTTGGTGTTGTTGTCTTATTCTATATTTTAGATATTTTAGAGTTTTCCTTTGGTTTTCTTGTTGTGATAGTCCTATTATGTCTTAGTCTACTTCTTTGTGGGTCTCTCTTGCTTTCCAATATTATCTCTAATGGATTTTTGTGGTGATACCTGATGGGTTCCCACATGCTCCTTTTGTAAAATATTTTAGATCCTTTCAAAACTCCTCTATCAATAAATCAATATATATAGGTATTTCATTATTTGGATTGGCTTGTTTAGTATACAATTTATGGGTCATCACTAGATAATTTGACAAGATAATGACAACAAGAGTTATGGGGATTTTATCTTCTATATTGACTTATTTAACATATAGCTCATTGGTCATAATTAGATCTTTTGAGGAGATAAAGAGAAGAAAAAAATTCTAGACTATATGTCTACAACAAGGCCATACTATACAACTTACTATAGGCCAATTATATGTTGTTACTATAACCAAAGAACTAAACACAAAATAAAACAAATACAGACACATAAGTAATTTCCAAAATGCCCTTTTTGTATTGATTTTTATATAGATTTTACAAAAGGTTTTTGAATTGCCCCAAGTGTATTGGGAGTAATGTTACAATGTTTCATTCTCTCTTTGAAGTACAATGCTTTAATGGAGGAGAGGAAATATTTTGAATCTTCTGCATGATGTAATTTTCTTCGCTCTTTCATCGCAACTTCAAGGGATGAGTGGGATTTGGTATCCAGTAAGGGACCACTCTAGCTTTAGTAGATTATCCAAAATACCTATCACCTGCACATACACAAACCAACAAAGGGATTAGTAGCACCTGTATATTTAAGCAATAAAATCCATACTAGACATAAAAAACTAAGCATATAATTTACATGAAACAAATAACATCAGCAATACATAGATAAAACCTCGCTAATTATTAAAGTCACTGATATTGATCGTGCATGTGATTTTGTCTTGGGACTATGGAACCGTGAAAGCACGGTTGTGGAATGGAATTTGTAGGCCTACGATTGTGAAACCGTAGAGTCACATTTTTGATTGTGGGACCACAGGCAGGCGGTTTCAGCAAAAATAATAGGTTGCCTTAGGATGCGTACCAATGGTCAGGATCGAGCTCGCACTCTCAATTTCTCGTTGGGTCCAAATATTTTTTGGCAGCTTGTCGGTATGCAAATTCAGATCCCTTTTCTTGATGGACCAATGGTATTTTTATAGGCTCCTTGGGGTTTTTAAGGGACGTGAGAGGTGGCAAGCTTGGTTTATCAAGTGGTAAATCTAGGATTTTAAGTGGAAGGGGTAGTTATAGTGAGTCATCTAGTGTGCCTTAGTTAACTGGGGTGATGCGACTGCAAGTGGAGTGAAACATGGGATCTTGTCCTATGTGAAGGGACAAAAGAGACAAGGTGAATTAAATGTGTCATGGGTGTTGGGAATCTATATTATGTGCAAATATAGGCGGACAAGAGTGAGTGATATGTGGTAGAGATGCTAGGTAAAGTGTCTAGGACACATGTCCAATGGGTGGAGAAGGTATCCTAGGGTGATTTTTCTAATTAAATAAATTAGGAAAATAGGATGATGTGTAGGATTTTATATCCCTAAGTTAGAACTTAGGCATATCTCTTTATCATGCAATATTTTATGGTGAGGTGGTGAATGTGATTTAGAGGGTGTCATATTTTTGTGTCTACAGTCACCCCTTTTTGTACTACGTTGTGTACAACACAATGCGATGGAAAAACTAATGATATCTAACTTTACTCGATGAATGGACTCATTTCTTTTTGGTATGTCAGAATCAATATGTATATATATATATATATATATTTTGTTTACCCCCTCAATTGGTAAGTTGGTGACTAATGAAGCCTAATAAGCAATTGATTAAGAAGTGTTTCATGATTTTTCTACTTTTTTTTTATGCAAATGATTGTCCCAAGTTTGGTGAATTTCCATTCAAAATTACCATTTGATTTGATTGACATGCATTTTTGTGGTTTGAAGTAACCAATCATCCTAGGTGTCTATCCTAGTGACCGTTAACAATTCCTTAATGTAGATTGATTGTATCATTACCATTTTGTAACCTCACAGAGTGGGAGTCAATTTCAACCTTTGGTTGATTTGATTGATATTGTCTCTTGAGTTGTAAGACCTTCATTTGATTTTTTTGTTTCCTTTTTGTATTTTTTTTTAATATTTGGGTAACCATTGATTTGCGGTTTTTATGGTGGTAACCGTGATTGCACGTTTTATATGTTGAAAACACGTTTATGTGTTTTATCTGCAAAAAATGTGGGTTTGTGTTTTGACGCTTTGATGCATTGTGGAAAACGTAGATACACATTTTTTACCACCAAAAGCGGCTATATAAAGGTATAATGTTGCTTTCAGAGTCATTCTACCAGTTATAATTTTGTTGATACCATTTTTTTGTTTGTTGATTCCACTTGCCCATTTGATTGTGGGTAATAAGGTGTTGAGAAACTGTGTTGAATTTTGAATTTTTTGCATAATGATCTAACATCCTTATCCTTAAATGAATTCCAATTATCAAAAATAATTGTTTGAGGCTATTCAAAATGATAGATAATATGCTGAAGTATAAACTCTGCTACTCAAGGTCCTATCATAGTGGTCTTGGAGGGCAGGTTTAGGGTCATCATTCTAAAAAGTGATCTCAATGTCCTAAAGCTAGGATTGGATCTACTACTTCTGAAATATGTTACCAAACACATCCCTATTCCCTATTTTGAGATTATATTTAACATGCCAATATTTGTTGCTTATCTAGAAAATTTTGGACCCATGGAAATTCCTAGCCCACCATTGAGCAACAAGATATTTAACGTTTAGGTCATGGAGCCACATTACTTCAAAATTAAATGGGAATTTTAAGGATGAGGTATGTGCATGATTCTCCAGGAGGATGGGATTGTGGTCAGATCCAATCTTTGGGAGAGATCTCATGATTGCATCGCAAACCAAAGGTATGGCATTGGTAGAAATGAGGACACAATCTAGTCTCATCTGGATCATTTGGGTGCCTTTCCTATGGTTGGTCCAGGTGTATCTTGGCCTTCCAAGATTAATATCCATCAATTCATTGTTGTCAACAAATCTTGCAAAATTCTCATAGAATATTTTCATGATTGGATTGCCTCCTTTATTGTTGGATGGTAAGAGGGGGAGTTAAAATCCCAAGCCATCATCCAGGCCTCTATAGAGAAAAAATCTTACAGTTGGTTGAGGGAATTCCATAAAGAGGTTCTCTAGGAGGGAGAGTTTGGGGCATACACATTTGACAGGACCTAATGAATCCCATCATCCTTGTTTAAGAATAAAATATTGATGTAGCTTTCATCCATTGACTATAATGTTACCTCAATATTGGTTGGGTTCCATAGGCACAAGAGGCCCCCAGAGGCTCTGTTGGCTGAACTAAAGTAGTAGGTAGAGTCCCTTTGGATGTAGCTTGAAATAGGATATTTTTTTTTAGAATATTATTTTATTTCTTGAAGGAGAAGGATTGTAGGTCTGTGTTCCTTCCTCATGGACTTGGCTAAGTGTTGCTTATTTTACCCATTGAGACCTATCACGTTCCATGAGAGGATCTGCATTTGTTGATTATGGTCTATGTGCACTTCCTTATCCATTATGGGGGGGAATATTGGTTCTATTCTAATCCTGGTTCTCCAATGTCCAAGAGGACTCCCTGAGAGTGATTTGGGTGCCATTTGTGATATCATAAAGGGCTTCTCTATTTATTATTTTATGAATTGAGGGGTGACCCATTTTATTAATTGATCCCACATCTATAATAGGTTTATTTAGGGGGTAGGAAGGAGGATGAATGGGAGGATGGGTGCTTGAGGAGGGGATAAAATTTGAGGAAGTTGAGGCTTGAGTGAAGGAGGGGGGGAGGGAGGTGGGTGTAGTGGACAATTGAAGGTTGGTTCAGGGGAATCAGCAAGAGGGTCATTAGAGGACAGGGGAGAGAACTGGTTCGAGATAGAGATAGTCAGGCTGCAAGGGGGAGGGGTCTAGTTGGGGGGATAAAAGGGGCCTTCTACCTACTAGAGGTCTTCAAATGGGGGCCAAGAGGGTTTGGGGTAGCATCAAAGCCTTGGTGATAAAGGGTTTTGGAAGCTCAATTATTCCTTCGAGAGGAGGTAGTAGGGGGTTGAGATGAATATTGGGAGGGAAGATGACCCTGATTGCAACAATGACTATAAAATGTGAGTTTATTCTCATATTCAATAGTTTGGGTGAAGGTACATACCTTGGATACAAGATTGATTGACGATGGCAGATCATCGTTTAGGTTGGCATTAACACACATGCGAGCCTGAGTCATTCGAGTTCCAATGCGGTTTGAGAGGTTAAAGGATATGAGATCTACAACTCTTCTCAATATTCCTCTAAGGATGTCCTCATGCCAAAATTGAATGAGAAGGCTAGGGAGGCAGACCGAGATTGGAGCAAAGTTAATGCTCTAGGTTGTTGGGTTAAAGTAAATAATTGTTAATATTTGGACACTTAGGAATTTATGTCTTTATAAGAATTTTGTGTTCAATAATATTTGCTCTTTCTTTTGTATGTCTCTTTTTCTTTGTTTTATTAATTATTATTTCTTGAAGGGAATAAACTCTATTTCATTTAAATCCTTTGACTGAATCAAGCTCCGTTCTTTTAATAATGTTTATCTCTTTATTTTTCTATAAGTTTCCTTATAACTTCAAAATTTAAATTAGCTTTTCCTTTTGAAAATTTAACATTATTATAAACCTTAGCTCTTAGCTCTTAATTTTTCTCAAGTATCTATCTCCATAGCCTTAATTTTATCAGTAAATTAAAATTACCTTTCAAATATCATTTTTCCTTCCAAGAACCAAAGTTAATGACCATTAAACTTTACAATATTGCACCTAGTATTCTATGGTTCTACTCTTATATTGTTTTCACTATTTTATGCAAAAATATATATCCAAACTTCAACATTTGATTTCTATTACTACCCAAGTATGTAATATTCTATCATTTCTTAGATAGGAATCCATGTGGTTTAATTAAAAAATGAAGTTTGATGTTACATTTGCTTAAATATTTTTATAAGCTCATATAGAAACATGTTACACTTGCTCAAGTATGCATAGGATCATAGACAAAAGTATGTGAATCAATTTAGTGATTATAAAATCATGGATAAACTAAATAATGCACTTTAATATGACCATTATACCAAAGAGACTTAGAACTCAATAACATAATGATTATAAAAACAATAACATTGTCAAGGATGTTACTTTAGTAGAGAAGAGGATAACAAGGTTTTGGTTTGAAAAGACATAAGATTTTGAAGGAAATTTGGATATCTTCAACATAATTATAGTGAATTATAAAGTGGAGATATAAAACAATGTATATCATATATGGACATTGCATCATAAATAATGTATATTTATACAAATACCTCAAACATCTTAGACACTCACAGGTGCAAAACATAGCTTTAGCTTTAGCAACTTTGTCATTTTTCTAGTTGATTTCTATCCATCATCAACTATATTGACCTTTCCAATGTTTCACCTTCTTCCTTCATATTTACATTTTCTAGTCAGGCTTATCATCATATGGCAATGATTGTTCTAATATTTTTACATAGAATTTACTAGGCTATAATACCATTGTTAGTAAATGGGCAAGACTTGGTAATCACATTGTTACATATTAGTTGATAAACTATTATAGAATAATATGTGATGATATAAATCACACATAGATTCATGTCGTGGATTAAATTAAAAAAACACAAATGTATTTAAATGGGTGAAAAATGCATTATAGTACTAGAATATTACATTGCAAGTAGTTGCTTAAAAACTCCATTGTAGTCCCTACATATAGCTTTTACAAAGAATATCCTAACATTTTATTTTTAATTATATCATTTTTTTCCCTCAAACTCATGGTAGATATGACTCTTCATATTTATCATGGAAAATACTTTTTTAACCTTCTCATAAACACAAAATCTAATGATTACATGAATCCACATATTTACAAAGTATTTACAATTTATTTACAAATTAATTGCAAGGTACCAAATAATGTAATAATAACCAATAGAATAGGATTTCCTAATCATATTTATAAAAGAGTGAATAAACATATTTGTTAAAAATATAGTGAATAAAATCTTTGTGGATAAACATATTTTTTTAATAAACATCATTTACCTTGGAGAATGCACAATTGTTTTCATCAATAGATTTTTTGAAGCATGGTATTGAAGATTGTTTGTTTACATTCTTTAATATTTACAACAAAACTACAAGGCCACAACATCTCTGTGTTGATAGGTCAACTATTAGATGGAATCCACCCCAATTCTTCTAGAAAAAATTAAATTTTGATGGTGCAATAGAGGGTAATCCAGGGAGGGCTAGTAGTTGAGGCATCTTGAGGAATGATCATGGGAAAATTATATTTGCCTTCATTGAGAACATTGGGGTTCAATAAAATGATATGGTAGAGGTAAGATAACTTTATCAAGGTCTGATTATTTTGTAAGATCTTGACTTGGATCACATTATAATTGAAGGTGATTCTCTGCTTACCATTAATTGGTCAAAAGGAAAACAATAATCACCTTGGAATGCATGTAATATGATGGGGGAATGCAAAACAATCATTGGTAGATATTCAAACATTACCATCCAACCAGGGTTATGCATAAGGGGTTGGACTCAAAATGTACTTGTAAAATAATGGTGAATCCTAACAAAAATCATGGTGAATCATGGCGAATCCTACGAAAATTAAATCAATTATATTCAAAGCTAAAATTTGGGTATTTGAAGCCCTAAAAAGTAAAGTCATATTTGGGGTAAATTTTGACCTATTAAATCACCTTATAACTTCATAAAAACACCACCATTATATTAGGCTTAAAAAGATATTTTCAATGAGTACAAATATGCCTATGTTTGAATATATATTGTGGTGAATTGACCCTAAGAAAAAATTGATCCTAAAAATTTTAGGTGAATGGACCGACATCAAGGGTCCTCATATTCACCATTTTTGTGAATATTCACCACTATGCATAACCTTGCATCCAACACATGTATAGAGAAGTAAGTAAGGCAACAAAATTGCTTGGTAGAAAAGGTGTCATGGAGAAGTCTCTACATGTGTGGTGGTCTAACTTATCATAGGGTCTCAATGATGCAAACAATGAATATGGATCATGTTATCTTTAATATGTGTAACGATCCTAGTCAATAGACTGAATGGCAAATAATATCATTTGTTATTTCTAAGTTCCATATGTCAAGTTGAATTGCTTCCTTGTTTTTTTGTGTATAGGGTTGCAGGGGTTCAATTTTGTTGGTGTTGTCTTATTCTATCTTTTAGATATTTTAGAGTTTTCCTTTGGTTTTCTTGTTGCGATAGTCCTATTATGTCTTACTCTACTTATTTGTGGGTCTCTCTTGCTTGCCAATATTATCTCTAATGGATTTTTGTGGTGATACCTGATGGGTTCCCACACACTCCTTTTGTAAAATATTTTGGATCCTTTCAAAAATCCTCTATAAATAAATCAATATATATAGGTATTTATTTATTTGGATTGGCTTATTTGGTATACAATTTATGGGTAATCACTAGATAATTTTACAAGAGAATGACAACAAGAGTTATGGGGATTTTATCCTATATATTGACTTATTTAACCTATAGCTCATTGGTCATAATTAGATCTTTTGAGGAGATAAAGAGAAGAAAAAAATTCTAGACTATATGTCTACAACAAGGCCATACTATACAACTTAATATAGGCCAATTATATGTTGTTACTATAACCAAAGAACTAAACACAAAATAAAACGAATACAGACACATAAGTAAATTGCCAAAATGCCTTTTTTGTATTCTTTTTTATATAGCTTTTACAAAAGGTTTTTGAATTGCCCCAAGTGTATTGGGAGCAATGTTACAGTGTTTCATTCTCTCTCTGAAGTACAATGCTTTGATGGAGGAGAGGAAATATTTTGACTCTTTCACATGATGTAATGTTCTTCGCTCTTTCGTCGCAACTTCAAGGGATGAGTGGGCTTTGGTATCCAGTAAGGGGCCACTCCAGATTTAGTAGATTATCCAAAATACCTATCACCTGCACACACACACACCAACAAAGGGATTAGTAGCACCTGTATATTTAAGCAATAAAATCCATACTAGACATAAAACCCTAAGCAGATAATTTGCATGAAACAAATAACATCAGCAATAAATAGATAAAACCTTGCTAATTATTAAAGTCACTGATCTCGATCGTGCATGTGATTTTGTCTCGGGACTATGGAACCGTGAAAGCACGATTATGGAATGGAAATTGTGGGCCTGGGGTTGTGAAACCGTAGAGTCATATTTTTGACTGTGGGACTATGGGCAGGCAATTTTGGTTGAAATAATAGGTTGCCTCAGGATGCGTGCCAATGGTTAGGATCGAGCTCGTGCTCTCAATTTCTCGTCGTGTCCAAATATTTTTTGGCAACTTGTCGGTATGCAAATTTAGCTCCCTTTCCTTGATGGACCAATGGTATTTTTATAGGCTCCTTGGGGTTTTTAAGGGAAGTGAGAGGTAGCAAGCTTGGTTTACCATGTGGTAAATCTAGGTTGTTAAGTGGAAGGGGTAGTTATAGTGAGTCATCTAGTATGACTTAGTTAACTGGGGTGATGTGGCTGCAAGTGGAGTGAAACATGGGATCTTGTCCTATGTGAAGGGACAAAAGAGACAAGGTGAACTAAATGTGGCATGGGTGTTGGGAATTTGTCTTATGTGCAAAGACATGGGGAAAAGAGTGGTGAGATGTGGTAGATATATTGGGTGAAGTGTCTAGGACACATGTCAAATGGGTGGAGAAGGTATCCTAGGCTGATTTTTCTAATTAAATAAATTAGGAAAATAGGATGATGTGTAGGAGTTTATATCCCTAAGTTAGAACTTAGGCATATCTCTTTATCATGTAGGATTTTGTGGTGAGGTGGTGAATGTGATTTAGAGGGTGTCATATTTTCGTGTCTACAGTTACCCCTTTTTGTACTACATTGTGTACAACACAATGCGATGCAAAAACTAATGATATCTAACATTACTAGATGAATGGACTCATTTATTTTTGGTATGGCAGAATCAATATGTACATATCTATATATATATAGTTTTTTTTTTTTGTTTACCCCCTCAATTGGTAAGTGGGTGACTAGTGAAGCCTAATAACCAATTGATTAAGAAGTGTTTCACGATTTTTCTATTTTTTTTTATCCAAATGATTGTCCCAAGTTTGGTGAATTTTCATTCAATATTACTGTTTGATTTGATTGACATGCATGTTTTTGGTTTGAAGTAACCAATCATCCTAGGTGTCTATCCCAGTGACTGTTAACAATTCCTTAATGTAGATTGATTGTATCATTACCATATTTTATAACCTCACAGAGTGGGAGTCAATTTCAATGTTTGGTTGATTTGATTGATATTGTCTCTTGATTTGTAAGACCTTCATTTTCTTTTGTTGTTTCATTTTTGTTTTTTTATTTTTATTTTTTGTGTAAACATTGATTTGCGGTTTTTATGGTGGTAACCGTGATTGCACATTTTATCTACTGAAAATGTGTTTACATGTTTTATCTGCACAAAATATGGGTTTGTGTTTTGATGCTTTGATGCATCGTGGAAAACGCAGGCACACATTTTTTTCCACAAAAAGCGGCTATATAAAGGTATAATGTCGCTTTTAGAGTCATTCTTCCAGTTATAATTTTGTTATTTGTTGTCAAGATGAGCGAGATGGAGCTTGGTGAGGGAAGTGGTGGTGGTGGGTCGGCTGGAGTGGAAGTCAACACCTGATTTGCTGAGGTAGGTGGTCCCTTATTTTATTTGTTTTCTTTGTTTATTTGTTTTTTTTTAGCCATGTACATATATATACATATATTGCAAGTCTTTTCATGCATAAAAAACCTTTAGGTGCATTATATTCAGTGGTTCTGGCTCCAATTCTCCTTCGAAGTTGGCTAGTCTATATGTTCTTGGTCCCAATTTATGCTTTACAATGTATGGGCCTAACCAATTAGCCACAAATTTATCTCTGAAATGTAGTAATTCATTGGTATTTTGTTGATTTTCTTTGAGAACTAGGTTCCCCACATGAAATTCGTGAATATGGACTTTTGCATTGTAAGCACGTTTGACTCTATCTTGATATACTAGTAAGTGATCTAAAGCATTGATATGTTTTTCATAAATAAGTGTCAATTGGTCAAGACGTGCTTGTCTAGCTGTTTCATCAGTAAATTAAAATTACCTTATCGATCTACATAGCCTTAATTTTATCAGTAAATTAAAATTACCTTTCAAATATCATTTTTCCTTCCAAGCACCAAAGTTACTGACCATTAAACTTTACAATATTGCACCTAGTATTCTATGGTTCTACTCTTATATTTTTTTCACTATTTTATGCAAAAATATATATCCAAACTTCAACATTTGATTTCCATTACTACTCAAGGATGTAATATTCTATCATTTCTTAGATAGGAATCCATGTGGTTTAATTAAAAAATAAAGTTTGATGTTACATTTGCTTAAATATTTTTTATAGGCTCATATAGAAACATGTTACACTTGCTCAAGTATTCATAGGATCATAGAAAAAAGTATGCGAATAAATTTAACGCTTATAAAATCATGGATAAAATAAATAATGCACTTTAATATGACCATTATACCAAAGAGACTTAGAACTCACTAACATAATGATTATAAAAACATTAACATTGTCAAGGATGTTACTTTAGTAGAGAAGAGGATAACAAGGTTTTGGTTTGAAAAGACATAAGATTTTGAAGGACATTTGGATATCTTCAACATAATTATAGTGCATTATAAAGTGGAGATATAAAACAATGTATATCATATATGGACATTACATCATAAAGAATAGATATTTATACAAATACCTCAAACTTCTTAGACAATCACAGGTGCAAAACATAGCTTCAGCTTTGGCAACTTTGTCATTTTTCTAGTTGATTTCTATCCATCATCAACTATATTGATCTTTCCAATGTTTCACCTTCTTCCTTCATATTTAACTTTTCTAGTCAGGCTTATCATCATATGGCAATGATTGTTCTAATATTTTTACATAGAATTTACTAGGCTATAATACCATTGTTAGTAAATGGGCAAGACTTGGTAATCACATTGTTACATATTAGTTGATAAATTATTATCGAATAATATGTGATGATATGAATCACACATAGATTCATGTCGTGGATTAAATTAAAAAAACACACAATGTATTTAAATGGCTGAAAAATTCATTATAGTACTAGAATATTACATTGCAAGTAGTTGCTTAAAAACTCCATTGTAGTCCCTACATATAGCTTTTACAAAGAATATCCAAACATTTTATTTTTAATTATATCCTTTTTTTGCATCAAACTCATGGGAGATATGACTCTTCATATTTCTCATGGAAAATGCTTTTTTAACCTTCTCATAAACACAAAATCTAATGATTACATGAATCCACATATTTACAAAGTATTTACAATTTATTTACAAATTAATTGCAAGGTACCAAATAATGTAATAATAACCAATAGAATAGGATTTCCTAATCATATTTATAAAAAAGTGAATAAACATATTTGTTAAAAATATAGTGAATAAAATATTTGTGGATAAACATATTTTTTAATAAACATCTTTTACCTTGGAGAACACACATTTTTTTTCATCAATAGATTTTTTGAAGCATGGTCTTGAAGCTTGTTTGTTTACATTCTTTAATATTTGCAACAAACCTACAAGGCCACAACATCTCTGTGTTGACAGGTCAACTATTAGATGGAATCCACCCCATTTTTCTAGACAAAATTAAATTTTGATGGTGCAATAGAGGGTAATCTAGGGAGGGCTAGTAGTTGAGGCATATTGAGGAATGATCATGGGAAAATTATATCTTCCTTCATTGAGAACATTGGGGTTCAATAAAATAATATGGTGGAGGTAAGATAACATTATCAAGGTCGGATTATTTTGTAAGAGCTTGACTTGGATCACATTATAATTGAAGGTGATTCTTTGCTTACCATTAATTGGTCAAAAGGAAAACAATAATCACCTTGGAATGCATGTAATATGATGGGGGGATGGAAAACAATCATTGGTAGATATACAAACATTACCATCCAACCAGGGTTATGCATAAGGGGTTGGACTCGAAATGTACTTGTAAAATAATGGTGAATCCTAAAAAAAATAAAGGTGAATCATGGCGAATCCTAAGCAAATGAAATCAATCATCTTCAAACCTAAAATTTGGGTATTTTAAGCCCTAAAAAGTAAGGTCATATTTGGGTAAATTTTGACCTATTAAATCACATTATAACTTCATAAAAACACCACCATTATATCAGGCTCAAAAAGATATTTTCAACGAGTACAAATATGCCTATGTTTGGATATATATTGTGGTGAATTGACCCTAAGAAAAATTGATCTTGAAAATTTTAGGTGAATGGACCGACATCAAGGGTCCTCATATTCGCCATTTTTGTGAATATTCACCATTATGCATAACCTTGCATCCAACACATATATAGAGAAGTAAGTAAGGCAACATAATTTCTTGGTAGAAAAGGTGTCATGGAGAAGTCTCTACATGTGTGGTGGTCTAACTTCTCGTAGGGTCTCAATGATGCAAACAATGAATGGATCATGTTATCTTTAATATGTGTAACAATCATAGTCAACAAGCTGAATGGAAAATAAGATTATGTGTTATTTCTAAGTTCCAGATGTTAGGTTGAATTGCTTCCTTATTTTTTTGTGTATAGGGTTACAGGGGTTCAATTTTGTTGGTGTTGTTGTCTTGTTCTATCTTTTAGATATTTTAGAGTTTTCATTTGGTTTTCTTGTTGCGATAGTCCTATTATGTCTTAGTCTACTTCTTTGTGGGTATCTCTTGCTTGCCAATATTATCTCTAATGGATTTTTGTGGTGATACCTGATGGGTTCCCACATGCTCATTTTGTAAAATATTTTGGATCCTTTCAAAACTCCTCTATCAATCAATCAATATATATAGGTATTTCATTATTTGGATTGGCTTATTTGGTATATAATTTATGTGTCATCACTAGATAATTTTACAAGAGAATGACAACAAGAGTTATGGGGATTTTATCCTCTATATTGACTTATTTAACCTATAGCTAATTGGTCATAATTAGATATTTTGAGGAGATAAAGAGAAGAAAAAAATTCTAGACTATATGTCTACAAAAAGGGTATACTATACAACTTAATATAGGCCAATTATATGTTGTTACTATAACCAAAGAACTAAACACAAAATAAAACGAATATAAACACATAAGTAAATTACCAAAATGCCCCTTTTGTATTGATTTTTATATAGCTTTTACAAAATGTTTTTGAATTGCCCCAAGTGTATTGGGAGCAATGTTATAGTGTTGCATTCTCTCTCTGAAATACAATGCTTTGATGGAGGAGAGGAAATAGTTTGAATCTTTTACATGATGTAATGTTCTTCACTCTTTTGTCGCAACTTCAAGGGATGAGTGGGATTTGGTATCCAGTAAGGGACCACTCCAGCTTCAAACGATTATCCAAAATACCTATCACTTGCACACACACAAACCAACAAAGGGATTAGTAGCACTTGTATATTTAAGCAATAAAATCCATACTAGACATAAAACCCTAAGTAGATAATTTGCACGAAACAAATAACATCAGCAATAAACAGATAAAACTTTGCTAATTTTTAAAGTCACTGATCTCGATCGTGCATGTGATTTCATCTCAGGACTATGGAACCACAAAAGCGTGGTTGTGAAATGGAAATTACTGGCCTACGGTTGTGAAACTGTAGAGTCACATTTTTTACTATGGGACTACAGGTGGGCGATTTTGTTGAAATAATAGGTTACCTTAGGATGCGTGCAACGGTTAGGATCGAGCTCGCGCTCTCAATTTATTGCTTGGTCTGAATTTTTTTTGGATTGTTAGTATGCAAATTCAGCTCCCTTTCCTTGATGGACCAATGGTATTTTTAAGGCTCCTTGGGGTTTTGAAGGGAAGTGAGAGGTGGCAAGCTTGGTTTGCCAAGTGGTAAATCTAGGTTGTTAAGTGGAAGGGGTAGTTACAGTGAGTCATCCAGTGTGCCTTAGTTAACTAGGGTGATGTGGCTACAAGTGGAGTGAAACATGGGATCTTGTCCTATGTAAAGGGACAAAAGAGACAAGGTGAATTAAATGTGGCATGGGTGTCGGGAATCTGTATTATTTGCAAAGACAGGGGGACAAGAGTGGGTGAGATGTGGTAGATATGTTAGGTGAAGTGTCTAGGACACATGTCAAATGGGTGGACAAGGTATCCCAAGGTGATTTTTATAATTAAATAAATTAGGAAAATAGGATGATGTGTAGGATTTTATATCCCTAAGTTAGAACTTAGGCATATCTCTTTATCATGTAGGATTTGATGGTGAGGTGGTGAATGTGATTTAGAGGGTGTCATATTTTGGTGTCTATAGTTACCCCTTTTTGTACTATGTTGTGTACAACACAATGTATAAACACCAAAATAGCACCAATACGATTATGAGACAACAAGCATCGATCGCATTGACACACACAGCCCCTAGGGCAGCCCCCAGAGGTTAAACAATGGTCCTAACCACTCCCAATAGCAGTTTGGAAGGTCAAAGGTAAATTTGGCACTTTTTGGCACTTTGCTCCCTACTCGTCCCACCCTGGGACGAATACAAACTGGTATTCGCCCCACCCAGGGATGAATAGCAGCATTCGTCCTAGGATGAGGTGAATAGCAGGTTTGACAGGCCAAAAGTCAAACCTCGATAGGTCTACCAGTTAACTGCAACTTTAGGACATGCAATTGCGAGGAACGACATAAAAGCAAGAAGAGAGACTTCAGTCATGCATGTATTTATTTTAGAGACCTCATGCAAGGAGACTCTAAATCAGGGAATAATCTTTTCTCTCAAAATAGGACAATCAACTCAAGTGGCGCCCTCACATGCGCATTCAAAACAAAGAGACCCTAGGTCTATAAATTGGTGAGTCTTCTCACCCAAAGGGAGATACGGAGAGGAGATTTTGGAGCAACGAAGTGCTGCTAAAATATATCCTCACCCATTGTTTGTGCTTTCACATCCTTGATATCTCTTTTGGAGGGAGGTTATTGGGTGATCATTGGATGCACATTCTAGACCCAAACCCAAAAATTTGGCCACAATATTCCACAAATTTTTTTGAAAACACCCCATAAGAGGTTTTGGATCCATCCCAAGTGGATTGGTGCTGAAACAAGGTTCAAAACAGTGGGCGTCCTGCCTCCGGGCGCCCCCCAAGTTGTCGCAGTTCTAAATTCCCCACCCCGGAGCAATTAGAAATATGTGGCAGATTTATTTTATTTTATTTTTGCATATTATTCTAGGTCATTTAAATAGGCTGTTTTTTAAATTTCATTTCATTTTGATCATTTTTTACCATGTTTTTATCATTTCCCGCCTTTACTAACTTGCAGATGGCACTAGAAAAATCTGGGTGATAGAGGAAAAATTGAAGACATCTGACCTTCTGGGTCTTCCCAAAACACCCCCAATTAGCTAAACCCAACTTTGTAGCTCATTTGGAGCTTCCTAGATAGGACATTAAATAGGGTGATTTCTGATAATTTATTGCAGGTTTATTCGTCCCACCCCAGAGCAAATACAAATCTATGAGGAATTTCCTGACTGTTCATTTTGTAGTGGCCTCCTGGTAATATATTCATGCTTCTGTTAAATTTTTAGGTTGTTCTGATGTTATTTGGTTATCGTTCTAATATTTTCATGCATACACTAACAGCAGGCCTTGGGAAATACATGTTCTATTCTGTCGACAGGTGCTAATGATCTTTTCTGTTTCCTTGAACATAGGTTTCTGATATCATAGGAGTAGTGAGGAACCAAAATTCATATACACAAGTGGCGGTGACATTTTGGTCTGCCCATATTACATGTGGGCACGCGGAAGAAGGATTGCTATCCATGGATGTGATAAGAAACATATTTAACGCTCCTATCCCCTAAAAGGGAAGGAGTCGTATTGTAACACGAATTTAAAAGCATATCATAAATAGGGCCGTATTCCATATTTCTTTTATCCTGGGTCAATTCATTTATGTTCTTTCCTTTCATGCATTTTTCAATATATAGGCTTTTGGCATTAAGTTTGGTTTTATACGCATCGTACTTGGCATTTTCATTTTTTGTTTCTGTATCCTTGTGCTTTCAATGAATACCTATTTATCACGTAGGATTTTATGGTGAGGTGGTGAATGTGATTTAGAGGGTGTCATATTTTTGTGTCTACAGATACCCCTTTTTGTACTATGTTTTGTACAACACAATGCGATGCAAAAACTAATGATATCTAACTTTATTGGATGAATGGACTCATTTATTTTTGGTATGGCGGAATCAATATGTATGTATATATATATTGGTTTACCCCCTCAATTGGTAAGTGGGGGACTAGTGAAGCCTAATAACCAATTGATGAAGAAGTGTTTCACGAATTTTCTATTTTTTTTTATGCAAATGATTGTCCCAAGTTTGGTGAATTTCCATTCAAAATTAACGTTTGATTTGATTCACATGCATTTTTGTGGTTTGAGGGAACCAATCATCCTAGGTGTCTATCCTAGTGACTGTTAACAATTCCTTAATGCATATTGATTGTATCATTACCATGTTTTGTAACCTCATAGAGTGGGAGTCAATTTCAACCTTTGGTTGATTTGATTGATATTGTCTCTTGAGCCTGTAAGACCTTCATTTGCTTTTGTTGTTTCCTTTTTGTTTTTTTTTTTATAATTTTGTGTAACCATTGATTTGCGGTTTTTATGGTCGTAACCGCGATTGCACATTTTATCTGCTAAAAACACGTTTACGTGTTTTATCTGCACAAAATGTGGTTTTGTGTTTTGATGCTTTGATGCATCATGGAAAATGCAGGCACACATTTTTTGCCACCAAAAGCGGCTATATAAAGGTATAATGTCGCTTTCAGAGTCATTCTGCCAGTTATAATTTTGTTATTTGTTGTCAAGATGAGCAAGATGGAGCTTGGTGAGGGAAGCGATGGTGGTGGCTCGACTGGAGCGGAAGTTAGCACTTGATTTGTTGAGGTAGGTGGTCCTTTATTTTCCTGTTTTTGTTTGTTTATTTTTTTTTTAAGCCATGTACATATATATACATATATTGCAAGTCTTTTCATGTATAAAATACCTTTAGGTGCATTATATTTAGTGGTTCTGGCTCCAATTCTCCTTTGAAGTTGGCCAGGATATATGTTCCTAGTCCTAATTTATGCTTTACAATGTATGGGCCTAACTAATTAGCCATAAATTTATCTCTTAACTATAGCAATGCATTGGTATTTTGTTGATTTTCTTTGAGAACTAGGTTCCCCACTTAAAATTTGTGAGGATGGACTTTTGCATTGTAAGCATGTTTGACTCTATCTTCATATACTAGTAAGTGATCTAAAGCATTAATATGTTTTTCATCAATAAGTTTCAATTGGTCAAGATGTGCTTGTCTAGTTGTTTCATCGTCCATGAATTCCTGTAATGTTATTCACAAGGAAGGTATCTTGAGCTCTAGAGGTAATATAGCTTTAGAACCGTAAACTGGTGAAAATGGTGTCACTACCATTGGCATTCTGATGCTTGTTTTGTAAGCCCATAATGCCAAATGAAGTTGAGTATGCCAATCTCAGTGATTTTCATTGATCATTTTTTTGAGAATGGATACCATTATTTTATTTGTTGCTTCCGCTTGCCCATTTGATTGTGTGTAATAAGGTGTTGATAAACTGTGTTGAATTTTGAATTTGTTGCACAATGCTCTAACATCCTTATTCTTAAATGAATTCCCATTATCAAAAATTATTGTTTGAGGCTATTCAAAAATGATAGATAATATGTTGAAGTATAAACTCTGCTACTCTAGGTCCAGTCGTAGTGGTCATTGGAATTGCTTCCACACATTTTGTGAAGTATTATTTCATGGTTATGATGAAAGTATGTTTTCCTGATGAATTAGGTGATATTTTACCAATAAAATCGATATCCCATTGTGAAAATAACCAAAGACTTTGAATGGGTTGTAATGCGTGTGATGGTACATGAGTCAAATTTGTATGATATTGGCACTTTTGACACTTTTTGAAATATTTGTAACAGTCATTTTCCATGGTCGGCCAATAGTATCCCATGCGCAATATTCTGTTTGCAATGGCCATTCCACTGAAGTGGCCACCGCAAGTACCATCGTGGGCTTCTATTACTGTTCATTCTACTTAAATGGGATCTAAACATCATAATAATATTCCATCATACCCATGTTTGTATAACACATCCCCCAGTAGAGTAAAACAAATTTCTTTTTTTTTTAATGTTTTTTTGTAGTTCGTGTCATTTCTACTAGGAGTATTCTAGACTTGAGAAATTCTCTTATCTCATAAAGGTAAGAATTGTAAGGTTCATCATGTATCAAATAAATGTTCTTCTCACCTGTAGGTTATGCTTTTTGAATTGATGATTTTGACATTGTTGTTATGATTAGCGGTTGTACATCTTCATACTCATTCTTAGGGATGAGAGATCCTAAAGAAGCCATTGCATTCACAAATTTATTTATCAATCGTGGTAAATTACTAATTTCATACCAGTCAAATTTTTCTATCAACCTTATTGCTACTTCATGGCATTTATTTAAGACTATTTTTTTACACTGGTATTCTCCTTTTACTTGGTATACAACTAGTTGAGAATTCCCAAAAATGCTTAGTCTTTTTATGCCCATTGCTATAGTTGATTGAAGACCTAAGATTAAGGATTCATACTCTGCATAATTATTGGTGCATGTGAAGTCGAGTTTGAATGATAAAGGAATTGGTATTCCTTCAGGTGTATAAAACAAGACTCCCACACCTTTCCCTTTGTTGCATTTAGACCCATTAAAGAACATGGTCATGTAAGCTTCTTCCTCAGGAGAAAATAATTCCTCTTGTTCTACGATAGAAAATACTAAATTATCTGGGATCTCAATTATTAATAGTTTATCATTGTGTAGTGGAGATTCAGCTAATTGATCAACTATCACCTGCCCTTTTATAGATTTTTTACTTACAAATTTGAGATCGAATTTGGTTAAAAGCATTATCCTTAGTCTCCTTTTTACAAGTGATTTTCCCTGAGTGCATAGGGGTATGATTAAAATAAGTGAATGCTTTATTTCACATGATAAAATGAGTACAAAGAGAGGAAAAAACCCTTTGGCTAATCAAATTATTGGTGTTTTCCTTGGTCTTCTTTCGCTCCAATCTAATTTGTGACTGGGCTTTTGTATCCATTGTAGGGAACACTCCTAGATTCAATAGCTATTAAAACACATGTATCCTACACACATGGAAGTTAGACAAGGGTTAGAAGAACCTATATAAATTATTTAAAATCAATGCAAATGAAAACCCTTGATAGAAATGTTTGCACGAAAGATAAAAATTAAACTATAATATGCCTTTCTAAAAAATGAATAACTTACTAATCTCTATTAATCCAAATGGCCTAAATATTTGTGGAGATATTCTTGGGGATGTCAAAAACATACCCTCAAAATTTTAGCTTAATAAGAGTCTGGATGAGTGAGATATGCCCAAAACAAGTTTGGTAGTTTTTGCACAACCGCAGGTCCACGGTTGTGATGTGTAACTACGGGTGTGCAGTTTAGAAACCACGAGACTGCGGTATGGACTGTGTAATCATCGATGCATGGTTTAGAAACTACAAGACATTGGTTGGGATTGTGTAACCATGGATATGCGATTGTGCAGATATGGTAGAAAACCTTGAAACTCAGATCTGAGACCTTGATGTCTCTAACTCCGTGATCGTTGGTGATTCCCTACAATGATTTCGATAGTGTGACGACGTATTTTACAGCCATTATCTTCTTTATGGAATGGTGTTGATTTTATAGGTATTTTTTGTTTTGGAGGGAAATAAGTGGTGGCAATCCAGGGTTGCCAAGTGGCAATCCTAGGCTGCCAAATAGAGGGGGCAGTTAGAGTGAGTCACCCAGGGTGTCTCACTTAACTGGGATGATGTGGGTGCAAGTGGAGTGAGGTGTAAGGGTTATCCCATGTGAAGGGACAAATGGGACAAGGGTGTATGATATGTGGCAAGATGGGGTAGTGAGGTGGCTAAGACACATGTCTAGTGGGTAGGTAGGGTATCCTAGGGAGATTTTCCAGATTTATTAAAATATGAAAAATAGGATAATGTGTAGGATTTTTATGCTTAATTTTAGACTTAGGAATATATTATTATGTAGTATTGTGGACTGCAATGTGGGTGAACTGTACATGAATTAATATACCTAATTTTAGACCTAGGCATATATTTTATCATGCATAATTATGTGGTGAATTGTAAATGCCTATATTTTGGTGTCTATAGATGCCCCTTTTTGTATCGTGTTATGTAAAGCACAATACGGTGCAAAAACAAATGACACCTATCTTTATTGGATGAATGGACTCAAATATTCTCGACGCACAAGAATGGGTGATTTTAAAAAAAATTATTTGTTTTCTTACCCCCTCAATTGGTAAATGGGTAAAGGATGAAACCCATGAGCCAATTGACCAAATGTGGATGAAGAAGGTGGTAGATGATTGCATGAGGTGAATTGTGTATGCAAATGTATGACATTTTGATCAATTTGATTCCCCAAGTTTGGGTTTATTTGTGTTCTTACGAATTTGCCTTTGGTTTCGTTGATGTGCAAAATGTGTGGTAAAATCTTCGACCACATTTAGAGTTCTTGTTCCACTATGAATTTAGCAATTCATTCCAAATTATGGGTTCAAGGAACCAGTCATTCGGGAATTTGATACTCGAGTGATTTCTTATCATTACCAAATTATTTTTGGTTGTTTTCCACTTTTAACCCAATGGAAGGGGTTGAAGGATAACCTTGTGCAAATGTTTTTTCAACACATCTAAGCTCAAATATTTAGGGACCTAGCTGATTTAATGTCATAGTGATTTGATGTTGATTATTTGAATGAGTTTCCATATGGTGAGCTACCCATCTGACCGTATTGCATGGATTTCTAGTCACTACAACCGCTAGGTGTATAGGGTAATCCACTAGATACAAGGTTCACTCAAGATGATGATGATTTGAGATGATAATATAGAGGGTTTTACAATGTTTTTGTAGCCATTTACATTTTAAGGGGAGTTGTGTAATACGGTCATAAATAAATATCAACTTGTGTTGCCCTAATTATGGAAAAGATGCTCATTTTAATGAGTGTAATTTGCATGATTGAGAGTTTTGAGTGTTGACTTATGAAATTAAATTTGTTTATTTTGTATTTCCCTTCGAGAGATGAGTTATTGGAGAAGATATGAAATGATGAAAGTGATGAAACAAAGGATAATGTTTTGATGAGATGAATGTTTTTGTTTTTGTTTCAACTATGATTTTGACCATTGTTGATAATTGTGCACTTTTATCTCTTGGAGCAGTCCAACCGTATAAATTTCATATGAAATTGAGATGATAACAATTCATTTCTTGCATGAGGTGAATCACTTTTCAAGGGCCTTATGGTAACTTATCCATCCTACCGAATTGCATGGATTTCTAGTCACTGCAACCGCCAGGTATATAGGATAAGTTACAGTATATGAAGATCACTTGAGGCTAAGTGGAAGAAGTAAATGTACACCTATATACCTTGGAGTTGTCCAGCCTCATGGTATTCATAGGGAGTTGAGATGAGAACACTTCTATTATTTAAAAATCCCATTGACTTTGTTTTTTTCCAAAGGAATTGAGATATATTTGGATTTTTTTTTTTGTTTTGGAGAATGCATGATCATTTTGTGTTTTTATTTTATATTTGTATGACAAAATATGCATGGAAATATTTTTGGTGTTTTATATTTTATATTACAAAATATTCATGGCAATGTTTTTGTTGTTTATGTTTTCATATGAAAAAGATGCATGGAAATGTTTTTGATAATTTATATTTTTGTATGATAAAAGATGCATTGAAATGTTCTTGGTTTTTTATGTTTTTGTAAGACAAAAGATGTATGGAAATGTTTTTGATGTTTTATGTTTTTGTTCGACAAAAGATGCATGGAAATGTTGAGTGTGACCAAAGGGGTTGATTCTTTTGGAGTTTTTTTTTTTTAATTTGATTGACCAAAGGGGTTGATTCCTTTGGAGCCTTTTGAATTGAATGTGACCAAAGGGGTTGATTCCTTGTAGTTTTTTTTGAATTGGATTGGCCAAAGGGGCTAATTATTTTGGAGCTTTTTGAATTGAATGTGACCAAAGGAGTTTGTTTCATTTGGAGCATTTTTGAAGTGAATTTGACCAAAGGAGCTTGGTTCCTTTGGAGCCTTTTGCATTGATGTAATTTAGAGTGTCCTTATGGTAATCTACTCATCCTACCAGATTGCATGGATAACCAATCACTGCAATCGATAGGTGACTAGAGTATATCACTAGATACGAGGTTCACTCAAGAATCTAAATGGAATTGGATGTGTTGTGTTTGTGAATGCGAGGCAAAGGGCACAACCTTTGACAAAAGGGTGCAACCTTTTGAACCTAGAAGGTGATTTGAAATGTGAATGCTTAATGTGATTTTTGGGGTAGGTGTGAGACTTTGAACCCCCCAAGTTGCTTGACTACTTGATGTGATTATTAGAGAAGGTGTAAGACCTTGAACTCCCCTTGTTGATGTTTTTGTGATTTTTTATGTACATGTATAATGATGGATTATTTGATTTTTTATTTTTATTTATTTAATTTTTTTTTTGGGTACATGTGATGAAAGGAATGTGTTGATGAATTAATGCAATTGGTGGTGATGTATGCAATTTAATGAATGCTTTTGCACTATTAATTGTCATTCAAAGAAGTTATGGACCGTTTTTTAGCAAACTTTACCTTTATTGCTTAATCAGGGGCACCAATACAATACTATGGTTTGACCACATTTTTAGGATAAAATATACTATGCTATATGTGTGGTGATATGATGGTGGTATGGAATGGAAACTTGCTTATGGATTTTTTTGCCTTAGGGATAAAGGATCTAGAGTTGTTTTACAAAGACTCAAACATCCTAGTGTATCAAACAAACTCTCTCAAATTATCTATTTCTTCTTGGACCAAATGTGTGTGCAGTGAATTCATTTACTGAATCAAGAGCATGGTAATGACTCAAAACCATAAAGAACCAATGTGTGTGTAATTGAGTTCATTAACTCATCTTGAGTAAATTAGGTAAACCTATTATGGTTGGAACCAAGAAGCTAGATTTTTCGTATGAGCGGTCAGAGGTCTCTTTTAAAAGAGACATGTCACCATGCATGAGCATACTCCACTATCATTCAAGCATCTATAGCTTCGATGCAGGCTAATTCAATAGTCCTTGTTTTTTGTTTTTGATTTCTTGAATTTTGGGGATGACTACTTAATCGTCTGACTGGAAATGTAGTACGATCCTTGCAACCCAATAAATCAATGGTGTGTGATGTAAAAGGAATTAGATCTTTGGTGAATCATATTCTCAACCTAAGTGTGATGAGAATTGTACCCTATCATTACTACTCTATATTTTAAATTTGAAGCAATTATGATAGTAGTGAAAACCACTATTGTCATGGACTATGTTGCATAATGGGACAAGCAAGGATGACCCTTTTCACCTCAAGGTTCCTACCAAGTATGGTGTTATCTCTATTTGACACAAGATATTTTTAAGATGTGAAATTGTGTTTGTTTTAGGAATGTTGTTGAAATCAATTCCCAATACTCAATATTTGCTTAGTGTATATATGTGAAATGGTCCTAAATGAATTCAACATATTTTTTGAAGGTTGCTTAAAACACTAGGAGTGGTTGAGTGATTGAAAACATTGGGATATTCCTCAAAATAGAGACCACCAAAGAAATGAAGTGCTATGGGGTTTTATTGTAGCTATTTTTTTTTTCAACATAGTTTTAGATGGCAAAATTGGACTAATGCTAGAACGTAGGTGCCCCTAATTGAGGCAACAAAACTCAGTGAATTAACAATTATCTAACCTAAGTGAATGACAATTAATATGGTAAGCAACATGAATGTATGCAAATGATGCAAATATGCAAATGCAATGGAAGTGGAATGTGTGAATGCAATAAAAGTGGTATTGTGAATTCGATGTATTATTAATACAATGTGTATGAACATGTTTTTGTGTTTCATATTTATTATTAATTTTTTTTTAGGTGTTTTTGAACTAAAATGTGACAAAATGGGTTTTGTTCCTTTGGAGCCTTTTGAATCGTATGTGATTAAAGGAGTTTTGGTTCCCTTGGATCCTTTTGAACTAATATGCCCAAAGGAGTGCCTCCATTGGAGCATTTTGAGATGAGTTTTGACAAAAGGGGTTAGGTTCCTTTGGAGTATTTTGAGTGGAGTAGACCAAAGGGATACCCACTTAGGAGCATTTTTTTTTTTTGATGGGGAAGGTGTGATACCTTAATCATCCCCAAATTGTTTGGACTGGTGAGCATGGGGAAGGTACGATACCTTGAGTATCCCCATAATATTTTGTGCTTGGTGAGCATGGGGAAGGGGCGGTGCCTTGAGTGTCCTCACAATGGTTTTTTTGAATACCAAGGTTTTTATTGGATGTGATGAGTGTAATTTTGATGGAAAATACCCCCTTATCAATAAAATCTTGGACCACATTTTTAAAGTCTTTACAATCACTAATGTCATGAACCACTTATCGATGGTAGAGACAATCAGGATTATGAATAAGCACAAAATATCATAAATTGACTCTATTTAGGATTTTTAAAATTTTTAAAAGGCTAATTTTGGATCCTTTCACTGGGGCCCATTCGCCCAAAATTTATGGGCTGGAAGTTTTTTTGGGTAAATTCGCCCGTCGTTGATAAACATGAACCTAGCTTTATTTTAATTCTCCGACCTCAAATTACATATGATTTTGATTTTAAATTATAAATGATTTTATATTTTTCACCCAAATTGCTTTCAAATTATAAATGATTTTATTTTTCCCGTCCAAATCGCCTCATATACTACCCATATATATAATGTACTAGGTATCGATAAACATACATAAAAAATACTCTAACTCAAAAATAGCTCTAAAACAATGAAAAACTTAAGAAGGTTGCAGAGGAGTGTCTGTCAAAATAAACTGATCGATTGTAGAGGAGTGTCGATCGATGCAATACGATTGGTTGTAGAGTCATGTCTATTGGCATAAGATGATTGGTTGAAGAGCTGTGTCTGTTGGTGTAAGCCGATCGATTACAAAGTTGTGCCTATCGGTATATGTTGATTGATTTTAAAGTCGTTTCTGTTGGTATAATCCGATCAGTTGCAAAGTCGTGTCTGTCTATATAAGCCAATCAGTTGTAGAGCTATGTCTATCGACATAAACCTATCGGTTGTAAGGATTGTTGATCGGTATTTATCTATCGGTTGTATAAGTGTCAATCAATATTAGTCAATCAATTGAAAAACCATGTCGATCAAAATTAGTCATGCCTTCAACTGATCATCATATGTGCAGCCTATCATCATGACAACAGTCGCTCATCATACCTATAGTCAATTGGAATTCCTACAACTAATCATCATACTTGTAGCCAATCATCATACCTATAGCTAATCGTCATACCTACAGCTGTTCGTCATACTTGCAACCACTCATCATGTTTGCAGCTAATCGATATTCCTGTAATCGATCGTCATGCCTAGAGTCGATCGTTATACTTGCAGCTGATCGATATACCTGTATCCAATCATCATACCTACAATCAATTATCATGCATACAACTGATTGTCATACCTACAGCTGATCCTCAATGGCTCGTCGTGCCTATAGTAGAATGTCATACCTGTAGTCGATCGGCATACTTACAGTCGATTGGCATTCCTATAGCTGGTTGGTATTCCTGCATCCTATCGGTATTCTTGCAGTTGATTGTCATGCCTACAGCTGATCATCATGCCTGTAGTTGATCGATATTTCTATAGTTGATTGTCATGCCTACAACTGATCATCATGCTATTGGTCATCATGTCGACCTAAAGTCTTTCATATCAACCTAAAGCTTTTAAGTATACCATACATTTTTTAGATTTTGCAAACCGATATTCATAGCCCCCAACATAGAAAAATTCACCATGGTTTGAAAATTTTTGGAGATAAATTAATGAAATTCTCCATGATTTGAAAATTTTTGGAAACAAATAAATGCAATTTTCCATGTATACTACTACAAATATCTTCGGGATTCTAAGATAATTCTCCTTGATTTTATAAATAGATTTTGGGGCCAACCCCTTATGCGTAACCCTGAGACAATAACGATCTTCTCTATACGATCTAGATTTTTGTGTTTTAGTATTTGTAGGATGTATGTCAGGAAAAATGATTGTTTTTTCATTTTACAACTTTTGAAAGATGATTGACATGTGCTCGAATAGAGGGGTCCAAGTACGAGATTGGTGATTTGGATGAGATTGGCCATGTGGTTGGGGTTGATGAGGTGGGTGAATTTGATGAGGTTGATGAGGTGGGTGAGGTTGATGAGGTTGTTGAGGTAGGTGAGGTTGATGAGGTTGTTGAGGTGGGTGAGGTTGATGAGGTTGTTGATGACCCAATTGTAGCTCAATTCTTGTGAGGTGATTCAAGACTTTTTGTAAAATGAGCATAGTGCTTGGTGAAATGGTGGTTATTGATGATGAGATGATGGAATGATGGTGTGTTGTGTTGATGAAGTACCATACATGTGATTGAATGGGTGTGTGGGTATGGTTATGGTTGGAGGGTGCAACACCTAAGATCAATTTTGGGTGAAGAAGGTGGGGATTTGATGGGATGTTGATGGCAGGTAGGTGGCAAATTGCATTGCTACTAAAGGAGGAGGGTTATGGACCATGGTGCTTATGGGTGATATGGATGGAATGGATACAGGGATTTGTGAAGCAACACTAATGGGTGCTTCATAAATGGGGTTTGTGCAAATGACTTTTTGATTTGGTATGATTATGGGAGGTTGATTAAATTATGATGGATGGGTATGGGCTATGGAAGTAGAAGTGTGCTCAAAAAATAGATTCGCAAAGGCTTGGCTAGACTGTTGTGGGTGTGGGAAGGTGACTTCCTAATGGAATTATGGGATGGTATAGGGTGGATTGGTAAGCGGTGGTACCAATAGAAAAACTATTCTAGCTAAACTCAAGTACATCCTAACGGTTTCCATATATACTAGTGTGACATGACCATCCATTGGTGTAGGTGGCTCACTCCTAGGAGTCTCAAGAATAGTGGTATGGGTAGCCCTATGCATGATGTCTCCATTTAAAATAAGGGTACTACTTGAGGGCCATGTATTTAAGTTTTGGGATGCATTAGGGACTACACTAACTTGCCCTACCCCAAAGTGTTAGGGACTTGACTAACCTGAGGTGGATCCATGGGGATGGGCAACTGACTCTGAACTAAGGCTAACTTTCTGGCTTGACTATGGGTTGTTACCATGCGCTAATATGCAATGATATGTGAAGTGTAAATGCAAATATATGTAACTAAAATGAAAGTACAATGCAATACAACACACAAAGCAAATAAACACACAAATTTTTTGGTCCTAGTTTACGCTAAGTTTTTGGATGTTTAAATTTTTTTTATTGTTTTTGGATTTTTGAAGTTTTTGAATTTTTATGTAATTTTGAGGTTTTTGATTTTTTTGTTCTTTTTGGATTAGAATAATAGAACTTGATGAATATGGTGATTAGGAACACTAGCACCAAGCGTGATTTCTCAAAAGAGTCTAGGATACACCGCTTAAATCCCAGTGGGGGGTTCGCCTAGCTCTTCCACTCTGATTGAACAATCGTTCCAACAATGGGAGACAAATTGAACACAAGTGACCTATACAAAATTAAATAGTGCCTTTATCCTATATAAGGATGATATATTGGGCAAGCCAATGCAAGGAGGTGAATTGCAACGTCACCAATTTGAATTGGAGGTTGGTGATGAAATCCAACCTGACCAATGTTTTGATGATATGTGTGTGTGTGTGAAGGTTTTATTTTCTATTGTGCGATGCAAATTTAACATGTAGTTCTATTTTTATGCCTAATACAAAAAATAAGAAAGATAGAGAATATCAGATAAAATCAAATCAAGGGCAAAAATTGCAACTTCAGGTAAGATTCGACCAAATTCTATTTAACAGGGCTAACCGTGGGTGGGTGGTTAGTTCTGGTAAACCGCAGGTCAACCGCACATGTGTGTTTGAGAGATACTAACCACAGGTGCATGGGTCCTTTCTATCAATATAACAAAGCCAAATACAAGCCCAAACACTAAAAAAGAAATACCTAGGTTATTTCTAACCTGGTACATGTAGGATGATTATTCTCTATTATGTATATGCAGATCCTAGTTTATTTTGTTTTGTTTTTGCAAGTATGAATGTGAAATTTAAGTAGATTTTTCTATCCTAAGACCTAAATGCAAGCATTGACATATAGGACTTAAACCCTTAATCTGCTTAATATGCAACCTAAAACTAGAACTAAAGGAAAAATTAACAAGATTGAATAGGGCACATACCTGTGTTCCTTTTGTTGGTCCTTCTAGATCTCAACCATCGGTATGCATTTCTGATATAGCAACCACGCGTTAGCATTTTCTCAGAAGGTAAACCATGGATGCATGGTTCCATAGTAATATGTTAAACAGTTTGAAATAAAATTCATGTACGTCTCAAAATTTTGACACTTGTGCATGCAAAGAGAGATTATTAAGATTAAATGAAAGTAATGCAAAACAAAATGAAACCCTTGGGAGGTACCACCGTGATCACCATTTTGTAATCAAAAGAATACAACACCTTGCCAATAAAATAATGGAAGACAAGCAATTGCATAATAAATAAATTTTATATTAAATTTTATTGGAGCCTTAGTCTCCTTTTTACAAGTGATTTGCCTCGAGTGCATAGGGGTATGATTACAATAAGTGAATTCTTGCTTTCACATGATACAATGAGTACAAATAGGGAAAAAACCCCTTTGGCTAATCAAATTATTGGCGGTGTCTTTGGTCTTCTTTTACTCTAATCCAATTGGTGAGTGGGCTTTGGTATCCAATGTAGGGACCACTCCTAGCTTCAATAGCTATTAAAATACATGTATCCTACACACATGAAATTTAGAAAAGGGAATGGTTTAGAAACTATGGGAATGTGGTTGGGACTGTGTAACCATGGATATGCGGTTGTGTAGATATGGTAGAAAACCTCGAAACTCAGATTCGGGACCTCGGAACTTTATGTCTCGAACTCCGCGATCATTGGTGATTCCCTACAATGATTTTGACAACGTCATGATGTATGTTCCAGCGCTCCTTTGATTTATGGAATGGTGTTGATTTTATAGGCATTTTTGGTTTTTAAGGGAAATGAGAGGTGGCAAGCCAGGGTTGCCAAGTGGTAATCCTGGGCTGCCAAATGGAGGGGGGCAGTTAGAGTGAGTCACCCAGGGTGTCTCACTTAACTGGGGTGATGTGGGTGCAAGTGGAGTGAGGTGTAAGGGTTGTCCCATGTGAAGGGATAAAGGGGACAAGGGTGTATGATATGTGGCAAGATGGGGTAGTGAGGTGGCTAGGACACATGTCTAGTGGGTAGGTAGGGTATCCTAGGGGGATTTTCCAGATTTATTAAAATTTGGAAAATAGGATAATGTGTAGGATTTTTATGCCTAAGTTTAGACTTAGGCATATATTATTATGCAGGATTGTGGACTGCAATATGGGTGAAGTGTACATGAATTAATATACCTAAGTTTAGACCTAGGCATATATTTTATCATGCAGAATTATGTAGTGAATTGTAAATGCCTTGATTTTGGTGTCTGCAATTACAAATAATTATGATTTTAAAGGTTATTGTATCGATGTCCACTCCATCATATTATGTATTTTTTTCATTTTCAACATCTTATTCATTTGTTTTTTCAAAGCAAGCATTGATATTACCAATCTTCACATCAATAACAAAATTATTGTTATACACCAATTTACAACCAATAATATTATTTCCCTTGTAAAATGAAACGAATAGCCAATTTCTATATTTACAAACAAGTATTTGATAATCACATTTCCTCTCTTTGTTTTAATAAGATTCCAAATATTGATCAAATATTTATGAAATAACTTATAAAAGTTATGTATTAACATAAATTTCTAGTAACAAAACCTCCCAACAAATCCTTTTGAACACTGGAAGTGTTTCTTTCTTAGTTTCACTTTAGTTATGATAAATCTAGCCATAAATCACTATTAAGACCCTTCATTTTATCACCAAATATTTTATTCTATGTTAAAATATACTTTTATATGTTAATAATATAGCATTTAAATTCACAAAGCTATTGATACAATTATAATTATGCTAGAAATCTAATGCAAACCCAACTACTTACTATTGTTTCAAGTTACTACTCATTTCTACTTTAGAATTTCTTGTTTTTAAATATAAAAGCCACATAAAACTATACAAATACCATGGAATAATTAAAAATATAACTAAACTAAAGGTGTAATTAGAAAAATAAAATTAAAAATAAAATAATGATCTATAATTAAAAGAATTTTACTAATGGAACAAAAACCAACAATTCAATAAATGAAGCTTCATATTCCTTGTAAAAATGGAGGAATTATAAGATATATTAGTCATCAATGTGCCATCAATGTGCCATTAGCTTAAAGGTACAATTACTATATGCTTATTTATATCCTAACATAGTGATTATCAATGTATTATTTCAATCATTTAAATTGGACTTTACTTCCCTTGTCTTGGTTCTTCAAAACGTTATATCATATCCTTGTATTAGCCATAAATAGGCATCATATAATATCTTCCACTTCAAAATCCAATATTTCAACTAATTACTATTGATTTATGTGGTTCTTAAAAGTGTAAGAATGCAAGGAGGTGATATGTCATGCTACCCACACGATATATTCCTGTTCGATCTTTTTGAATTCATTTCATGGGTATATTAAACATGCCAAGTCAACCTATTCTTAGCCCACTTGTTGGGTGAACTATTTTTTATAATTTTTTATATGATGATGTAAAGAACATCTGTTATAATGTTCTTATTTGGATTTATCACAATGGATAAAAAATAATATAGTGGAATAATGCTTTCCATTTTTGAAGGATTAGAGGCATTTATTTTAATATTAAATTTATATCACTTATTTTTCTTTAAGTCATCTTTGAAATGCGAAAAAATCATACAAGAGTTGGCAATATTAGTTTTATGTGTGATAAAATACAATTCAATGGTCTTGATTATTCATTCCTTTTTTTTTTTTTCTTTTAAATATTTAATGTCATATTAATTTTAAATTTTCCTAGTGATGTTTAAAACCTCTCACTCAAGTATCATTGAAGATAAACTTCACTTAATGGATTTATGGTGAGAAGACGATGTATTATTTTAGAAATATGTGATTGAATTATTACTTATACATGCATATTTGTCACCGTATTGTTATGCATATAAGTGATCATTCATGGATCTATTTAGATCATCTACCCTAGAAGTTTTTTTCAATTTATAAAAACACATCCAAAAATATCACTTAAATATTTATGTATATGGTCTAGAGGTAGCTATTGCAATGATAAAAATCATATAGATAATATGATATATTGTAAGGTAAAATAACTTGGCTAGTGTCGTCACCATTTGTACATATCAATAAAAACTCTTTTACACAACTTGATTTTTTTCTTTTAAAATAAATTTAGGATCAAATAAATCTTTTGTACACCTAACTTATATATGGTATAGGTATGCAAATTATTTGGATAGTGATGTGAGAAAGAAATGTTTTAAATCCTTCAAAGAGACAATGATTGAAAATATGGACAACAAAAATCCTATAGTATAAAAGTATAACTTTTATACAATAGCTTCCTATATAAGTTCACACTAATGCAACAATATATACACTATACTCTCAATGAGATACGAATCCAAAAAGAATTATTAGGTCCCTAAAAAATACACTTAATTTTTTTTTGGGAAATAAACCTATATTACTTAATGAAGGAGCTAATTATTTCTTCAAATGGTTCTTAATTATTTATTAAAATATAAATTTTTTATTCTATATATTTTTTCAATTGATATTATTTTATAGTCTTATGACCATTTTTCTAATAAGTGTTTATAATGAGCCAAACATATTTCACATTGACTTAATGCTTAGTTATAATTTCATATGCAATTATCATGCCCAACTCATTTAAATTGTTCTAATCCATGAATATATTCTATTCATATCTAGTTATAAATGAAATATTAATAGAATTTAACAAAAAAAACTATGTAAACTATATTAAAAAAATTGTCAAATGTAGATAGTCAATGAGCATGATCATTTTCTAATAGAAACATTGATATTCGATACATATTAAATGATACAAAATTAAATATGGAGCAGATTTGGATTGAACGGAACCATCGGATTTTCCAAGGTAAGGAGTTAACTACTTCCCAGGTCTGGCAGAGGATTTTGCGAATGATCCATGTCTGCAAAATGTCAGATTATTTCTCCCGTGGACCATGCGGAACGTCAGATCATGGAAAGATTAGGCTTGATGGTTAATGGTCCTGGTCCTAATGTCTCTTGCAGACAGATGGGTCAGAATAATCGGGTGCGGAGGGCTGGCAAATGGAATCCGCCTCCTCCAAGAGTGCTGAACCCGGGGTAATCCGGGTAATGCTGGTATTGGTGGTGTGGGGCGGGATAGTAGTGGTACTATCCAATTTTTTTTCTCTTGCTTTAAGGGACATCATTCTAATAACTTCATGGAAGCACTCGCAATTTTATATGCTTTGGAGCAAGGGTATGCTTTGGGTTGGCATCGGATTGTTTGTGAATCTGATTCTCACATTGTTATAAATTTGTTAAATTCGGAGATAGTCTTCATGGTTGTTGGCGGTCGAGTTGGGTTGCTCGGAAAATTCTTAATATCTCTGCTCACTTGGAATTCATTTCTTTTGTGCATATTCCTCGGGAGTGGAATAGGGTAGCGGATTTGTTAGCTAAATGGGATTCTAAGTTTCAAGATGGTTGGGATGTTCAAAATTGGTCTCAACTTTCTTCTGATTGCTCTCAATATCTCTCTTCTTTATTGAGAGCTGATATGTCTGAATAGCTTCTGCTTTTTCTTTGTATCATGAATGTTTTGCTGAGTTAATAAATTTTTACCCTCTTTTACAAAAAAAAAGAATTGATTTTTTAGATATTGTTTCATGCTGAGATAATTTTTTTTACAAAAATTCTCTAATCCCTCGGTTTTGATTCAATACCTCTTATTTATTTCGTGGCCCATTTATTTTATAGCTACGTCTTTTTTTTTATAAAAAAGGGGAAATTCGTAGCCCATAATTTTTTTTGGCGCTACGTCCTTGTTTAGAGGCCCCAAATCATTTTGGCACTGCCTCAACGACGTGGCTCCTTCTATTTTTAGGCCCACATATATTAAATAGGGAATATTTAAATCTTTTCGAATCCTTTTTGCTTTAACCAAATATTCGTGATTTAATACAACTTCTAGTGTGGTTCTTCGATTCGTTGGGCTTGGTGCGCCACCCAAAACGTGGCCCTTGCTAGCTTCCGATGAATCCTACCAACTGGGTGTATCTCGAATGATGCTCATTGTCCATCACTCCTTATATACTGCACGCCTGGTGGAAATATCACACACTCTCTATTGTTGCTTTCATCTCTGGTTCAAGCTTTCTGATTCGTCTTAGATTTATAGCACTTTTTCTCAGTCTTCTTTTGCAGGGGAGGTTATAGATCTTTTTCTAAGTCTTATTTTGTAGGAGAGATTAATTTCATGTAGCTTCTGAGACATTGGCACCCACCATCTGCTAGAAGAACATTTTTTTCCTGGTGATACGTCCTCTGAGCGGCTTTCGAGCTCTCCATACGTTATCCAAGGAAATATTTTCAACGCAGGTGGTTCCTGGTTCCTCGATCTTCATTTTTAGATGTCTGAGGAGTAAAATATTTTTTGCTCTCTCTGAGCATGCTTCCGAGCTCTCGTCTAGATAGGTAACAAAGGTAAACATTTTTTATTTTATAACGTTTATTGTTTCTAGGTCCTTTTCTTTCTTCGCAGGTGCATTCCTTAAAGTCCTTGAAGGCCTCAATATTTATTTGGTGATGGTTTGGATTCTTGACATCCTCAAAATTGAGTCCTCAAGGTCCTCGGCATCGCACTACAGGAAAAGGACACCTTTTACTTCATCTCTATCACCGTCTGATCGCAACGTCTCCTTTAAATTGAACGCAATGTCTTCTCTGGTTTTCTCGTGTCGCCTGTGTTCTCTCAGGGGCCGTAAGCATTGTTAATATTCTTTACTTTTCCTCCTTTATAAGGTTCTTAAACTTCATTTTTGAAGTTTTAATTTGACTCAAATTTCAAAAATCCTTTTAATTGTCTCAAAAAGGATCTTTTGAAAAAGAGTCATATTGTAAATCTCTTAATAATTTTTTTTTTGGGGGGTCTGTGTGCAAATTTTGCACTTTTGCATCTCTAGAGGGGGGTTGTCAAATTCACTTAAAAGCATTTTCTCCTTCTCTTAGGCAATATTTCTCTAAATAATTAAATATGTTTGTTAGTTAAAGATATATACTTTTAATTCAGCATAATTATAAACTTCAAAAGTTCTTATTCTAAATCTTCTTCAATAATATAGTTCAAATTCTATCTTGATATGAGTGATTTCTCTAAATAATTAAATTTGTTTGTAAGTCAAAGAAAACTTTTAATTGATATAAAATTATAATTAAAACTATAATCTTCTTCAATTAAATAGTTATAAATTTTATCCTCTTCTTTTTATGTTCTAATTATTTAAAGAGCACCTTTTAAAGAAAATATTATCTTCTACATTAAGTGCTTTTAAATATTCAAAGTTAAAATTATAGTTAGTGTTCTAAAATATATCCTTTCTTTTAATTAACTTATTTTTTGAACTCTTAAATCAACACCTCTTATATATGTGTTAAAATTAAAATTCAATATCCTTTATTTCTCAAAATATTTTGCCTATGTTCCATGTATCAAAACCAATAAAAACTTATAGTTTCCCTCACGTAAGGGCAGGTTTTTAGAGGCAATTGGTATAAAGGCCAGGCATATATTTTTTCATTAATCCATTTTATTTGGCATTCTATCTCACTTATAGTCTCCCTCTCGTAAGGGCAAGTTTTGAGAAAGCCAAATTAAAATCGGGTTCAATTAACTGCACATCAAGCCAATACCCTTGACAAATTCTTCATGATACTTACAGTTTCCCTCAAGTAAGGGTGGGTATTGTGATGAACTAAAAGGATTTGGCATTTCCAAAGCAAACAATATTAATAACCTCATTATACTTATAGTTTCCCTCTCGTTAGGGTGGGTATATTGAGTTTAAAGATATTGAACAACTTCATATTTCTTCCTTAAATCAATTGCATTAATCTTAAATTGAGTTCTAAGGGGGGATATTTTTGGGTATAACTTCAATTCTTCTCTTGTGTTAAAATGATGAATTCAATTGAACCTCTCACCCCTCACAACTTTCACACTTGGAAACCTAAAATTTTAAATCTTATCTCTCAAAAAGGTCTTACTCATCTACTAGAAGAAAAGCAACCAGAATTTGAGAAAGAATATGAAATTTTTGTTCATAAAGGAAAAATGCATGAAACTATGGGTATTATTAGTTCTAATGTTCATGAAAGTTTGTGGTTTCACATTACAGATTGCAAAACTCCTCATGAAAGTTGGGAGAAGCTAAAGACCTTGTTTGGGAAAGTAGATCAGATGAGATCAATGCAACTAGAAGCTGAACTAACATCTTTGTCTCCTGAAGATTTTAGTAGTATTGTTGACTTCCTCACCAAGTTCAAAGAAGTCCTCACCCAATACAAAGGTAGTGGGAAGACTAAGACTAAAGAAGAATGCATTTATCTAATCCTTTCTAAGCTAAATGGTGTTTTTCAAATTTTTTGCTACCACCTTTATATCTACCAAAGATGCTCTTGGTGCAACCTTTAAAATGCCTTCCTTAGAAGAATTTTGTGATAGATTAACTAGGGAAGAAACCAAACTTGCTAGATATGAAATCTCTTCTTCTTCCTCTTCTTCAAAAGCCTTAGTAGCCTCCACCTCTTCTAAAGAAAAATTCAAAAAGAAGGAAAAGACTCCCATAACTTGTACTCACTATAAAAATAATGGTCACTCTGCTAACAAATGCTGGAAAATATTACAACAACTAGAGGCAGCTATGAAGGATCAAAAGACAGAAAATAAAAAGCAAATAGGAAAAGCCCTTAATGTTCAAGGAAAAACCTCCAATTCTTCCTCTAATTTTTGGGTCCTAGATTCTAGAGCTACTCATCACATGACTACTTCAGATAAGTCTTTCTCTTCTATCTCCTCTAGCTCTACTTGTAGCATAGAAGTAGGTGACTCTTCCTTCATCCCTATAAAAGGAAAAGGGGATATAACCATTGATGGTGGCTCCATAAACAATGTTCTCTATGTTCCAGACATTACCACCAATCTCCTATCCGTCTATCATATTTGTACTTCTAGAAATGGGAAAATTGTTCTCTTCTCCCCAATAGGAGTTGAGATAAGAGATGCTCAAAATCCCCATTCTCTTATAGCCAAAGGGAATATTGATCATAACTCTCATCTATTTCACTTCAAAGGCTTCCAAAATCTAGAAGGAGCCTCCTATTTTGTGGCTCATGGAGATCTTGAAAGTCAAATTTGGCATGAAAGGTTTGGTCATCTTAGTTACAACTACCTAAAGGATTTGAGCACCCATGATATGGTAACAGGTTTACCCCAAGTCTCTTCTAGTAATGGAGTTTGTCCTGGATGTGCTCTTGGAAAGCAACATCAAGATCCTTTCCACCCAAGTAGTTCTCCAAAAACCTCATCCCCTCTAGATTTAATCCATAGTGACTTAATGACCTTTCCTAAACCATATTTCAAAGGAGCAAAGTATGCTCTAACCTTTATTGATGATTTTTCTAGAAGGTCCTGGGTCTACTTTCTGAAATATAAAAGTGATGTTTTATCCCACTTTAAAGTTTTTAAAGCCTTAGTTGAAAATCAGGCATCTTGCAAAATCAAGAAGATTCACACTGATAATGGGGGGAATACTGTAGTAATGAGTTCTCCATATTTCTTTCAAGTCATGGTATCATTCATCAACATTCTGTCTCCCATAATCCTCAGCAAAATGGCATTGCAGAAAGGAAAAACCGAACCCTAAAAGAGATGGCAAATTGTATGCTCCATTCAAGAGATCTTCCAAAAAATTTTGGGCAGAAGCTATTAACTATGCAAATTATATTCAAAATCGCACACCTCATAAAGCTCTTGACCATTTAACTCCTGAAGAAGCATGGTTTGGCTCAAAACCAGATGTTTCCTACTTCAAGATCTTTGGGTGTACTGCTTGGGCTCACATCCCAAAGAAGAAAAGGAAGGCTCTTGATAAGAAAAGCAAAAAGCTCATCTTTATCGGTTATTGTGAAGAATTGAAAGCATACAGGCTTCTTGATCCCTCAACTCATGAGGTTTTCTTTCATAGGAATGTCCAATTTGATGAAACATTCCCTCAAAAACATCCTCAAAATCCCTCTTCCTCCATTGAGCCTTCTCCTATAGTAGAACCTCAATATTATGAAGAGCCAACTCTTGAAGTTAACTTGGTCATTGATAATCAAGATGAAGAACCTGTAACTCCATCTCAATGTCTTTCAAACTCCTTCAACTCCTTCCTCTATGCCAAAATGGGCCCGCACCATTGTTAAAGAAGCTACTCCTTACATCCAAAATCTTCCTTCAACAAGATCATCCAACCCCATAGGCATTGGTCTTGTATGTCAATCTATTTCCTCTGATCCTCAATCCTTCAAAGAAGCCTCAGGTATTAAGGAATGGGATGATGCCATGGAAAAAAAATTTTCTTCCTTGATCAAAAACAAGACTTGGGATTTAGTTCCCTTACCTAAAGGAAGGAAATTAGTTCGTTGTAAATGGATCTTCAAAACCAAATATGGGCCTAATGGAGAAATAGACAAACACAAGGCTCGTCTTGTAGCGAAAGGTTTTTCTCAAATTGAAGGTATTGATTATGCAAAAACCTTTGCTCCAGTTGCTAAAATGGATTCTGTTAGATTGGTTCTTGCTCTGGCTACTTCCCATAAATGGCCAGTCTATCAAATGGATGTAAAAAGTGCTTTCTTACATGGATATTTAAAGGAAGAGATATTCATGGAACAACCTGCTGGTTTCACTCAAGACTCCTCTCTTGTTTGTAGGCTTAAAAAGTCTCTCTATGGCCTCAAACAAGCCCCTAGAGCTTGGTATGAAAAGATGGACTCCTTCCTTCTTTCAACAGGTTTTTCTCATTGTGAGTCTGATAACACAGTTTACATTTGGAGAAATGAAGGCAAAATCACCATTCTTGTCCTATATGTTGATGACCTTCTTCTCATTGGTAGTAACTTGACTCACATTCAGACTATAAAAGACTCCCTCTCTAAAAATTTGAAATGGTTGATCTAGGTAAAGCTCATTACTTCCTTGGGATCCAAATAAGTCAAACAGATGAAGGTATTTCTTTGTGCCAACAAAAGTACACTCTAGATCTTCTACAAATATTCAAAATGATAGATTGCAAACCCTCTCCTACCCCCTTTCAATCTGGAATTAATCTTAGTACTTCCTGCTCATCCCCTCTTTGTGATGCCACTCTATACCATCAGCTTGTAGGAAGTTTGCTATACCTTACTCATACTCGCCCAGACATCTCATATGTTGTTGGCCTCATATCCAAATTCTCTCATCAGCCTCACTTCAGTCATTGGAAAGCAACAAAAAGAATCCTCCATTACTTGTAGGGCACTACTCACTTTGGGCTCTTCTACAAGGGAAAATCCATGGATATAATTGGCTACATAGATTCATATTGGGCAGGTTCAGTAGAAGATAGATGTTCCACCTCAGGCTATGTCTTTTGCCTTGGTTCCTCACCAATAGCCTGGTTATGCAAGAAATAACAAGCAATAGCCCTATCTTCTATAGAGGCAGAATACAAGGCAACAATTTTGGCTAGTCAGGAAGCTCTTTGGCTTCGTCAAATTTTGAGAGAATTTGGTTTCACCCATGAACATCCTATAACTCTTTGGTGTGACAATCAGAGCACAATTCATATTGCACACAATCCAGTTGAACATCAGTGAACCAAGCACATTGAGATACACATGCACTTCATAAGGCAGCATATTCAAAGCAGGGACATACACTTGGAATATATTCCAACTGAGGCACAAATTGTAGATATCTTCACCAAGTCATTTCCTTCTCCATGTTACCTTCAGTTGTGAGATAAGCTTGGAGTTATACAACTGCATTGATTGGAATTATGATGATAATATTCTTCTAATAGTTGGTTTTTCCCACAGGGGTTTTTTCACCAACTATTTATTGTATATGAGTACCTAATCAGGCCTAGTTGTCGGGCCTCATCTTTGTTTCTTGTATAAAGAGGACAATCTTCGCCATACGAAGACAAGCCTCACATTGTTGGTTTTTCCCATAGGGTTTTTTCACCAATAATATTATGTAAATGAGTACCTAATCAGCAAGTTGTGGGACTCATTTTTTTCTTGTTAAAGAGGACAATATTTTCCATACGAAGACATGCCTCTCTTCTTCTCATAGTTGGTTTTTCCCATAGGGTTTTTTACCAACTATCTATTGTATTAGGAGGACAATCTTCGCCATACGAAGACAAGCCTCACATTGTTGGTTTTTCCCACAGGGGTTTTTTCACCAACAATATTATGTAAATGAGTACCTAATCAGGCCAAGTTGTCGAGACTCATCTTTCTTTCTTGTTAAAGAGGACAATCTTCGCCATACGAAGACATGCCTCTCTTCTTCTCATAGTTGGTTTTTCCCCATAGGGATTTTTTTACCAACTATCTATTGTATTAGGAGGACAATATTCGCCATACGAAGACAAGCCTCTAACTTCCTTTTGATTGATGGTTTTTTCCCATTGGGTTTTACCATCTCTTCAAAATAAGTCATTGTACATGAGTACCTCATCAGGCCTTGTTGCCAGGACTCATTTGTACAATTCACCCCTAGTATCACTTAAGGGGGGGTGTTAGAATAAGAGAATATTCTCTTAAGTTCCACTAGGATAGACACTTGAGTTTCCACTCCTCCATGTGTCAGGAGAACTCTCAGTGGTGTCTTCATCAGGTCTGATGAGTTTTTGTAATCCAACGACTCTCAATGATCAACTTTGCTATTTATACAGAGTTGATCCTTGGAATAAATCAATCAGTTCCACTCTTCTCTTCATATTTTGTGTAATGCTTTGCATATCTATTATTGTGAAATTCTAACAAAATCTAAAATTAGATGTATAAAATCCTACACATTATACTATTTTCCATATTTTAATAAATATAGATAATAAACCTAGGATACTCTGCTTAATCACTATATATGTATCCTAGCCACCTTACTACCCCACCTTACCACATATCACACACTCATATCCTCCTTGTTCTTTCACATTGGATATCCCTTACACCTCACTACACTTGTAGCCACATCACCCTAGTTATGTGAGACCCTAGGTAACTCACTCTAAATGTCCCTTCCATTTGGTAGCCCTGGATTACCACTTCGAAATCTTGGCTTACCACCTCCATTTTCTCTCCAAAACACTAAGGGGCTTATAAAATAACCTTCACTCCACCAACCAAAAGATACTGAGAACTTACACTGTTAGGATGCTGAAATTATACCAAGAGCTCACAGGCATCCTAAGGAGACTAGATATCTAAAGCCCAAAATTTCATTTTTGGAACCTTATGAAATTCAAGAAAAATCTCCCATCCATGGTTACACAATAGAAAATATCCTCACATGATTTCCTCACCTCTCATTTTGGATTGACTAGTCAAAACCATGCATCTGTGGTTGCTCAGAACCAGAAAAACATGATGCACATAGATCAATAAGTTTGATTTCAATAAGGCACTTAGTTAAGTTTCCTATATTTTTTGCAACATTATTTCAAGGGTTTTATTGCATTTTTTTTGTTCTTATATACATGTTCTACTAACCCTTGTCTAATTCCCATGTATGTAGGAGATAGGTATTTGTAGAGTTGTTGAAGTTGGTGTGGTATCATCTTTGGATATCAAAATGCCACTCACCCTTGAAGCTATAGTTGAGGAGCAAAGAACACACATAGCTTGTTGAAGAGTTGGAAGACCCTCCCTACCATTATCAAATTATTGTACTCAGAGAAGAGAGACAAAGCATTGCAACATTATCCACAAGACATTTGGGGTAATTCAAAAAGCATTATAAAATCAGGAGTTTCAAACTCCCCTATATTAATATAAAAAGATCAATTGTACAAGTTATTTTTTCTGTTTTATATCTTATTGTGTTCAGTTGTTTTTGTTACACTAGGGTACACATGATTATTTCTAAAATTTGGGCTAAGCACATAATTAACAATAATTAATAATTAATTTTTTGACAAAGATTATATAATGCAAAATTCTAGGTATGAATATGGTCCCAAAGAAGATTTATCATAAAATTAATATGTTGTTATAATATTTAATTTAATTTAGTATAGTAAACTTAAATAGGTAGTGGGGATGAAAATATGCATTAATTTTATTTTAAGAGTATGGTTTATCAAGTTATCTTTGCTATGAAGGATTTAGAAGGTACTGGAACAAACAAAAAAGAGATGGACAACTACTAAAAGCAATAAATATTTGGTTAGCTAGTTGTTTTTTAGTGGAAAGGTAAATTAGAAATAGTGGAATCATAAATGCATATGATAAAATACAAATACTCTTCAATATGGATGATGTAATGATCTTATTTTATTAATATTTAATTCAATGATGATTTACAATTGTAATCTTTAGATTCTTATGTGAGTGAGTTGAACATAATTATATCTCCTTTGAAAATAAGATCGATATTCATGATAAATATAAATGAATGGAGAATAATGCTTAATTTATTAAACTAATTATACTTCGGGATGTTTTTCCTTTATTATTTCAATGTACATGGGATAATAACTATATCTTATGATCTTATAAAATAGAAATATATATATATATATATATTTACATGGTGGAATCGGTAGCCGCCACGAATCTGGGCATGCTGTCTAGATTTTATGGCCACCATATTATTCTGCGCTATCCACCCCAAAAGCTGCTACGTAGATATTCACGCAGTGCGCCCCTATAACCACCATGCCACAATAATTTTAAACCTTTTACGCCACTGAAATCACCAGGAAAGGGATAAGCATTCAGTCTAGTGAGGCTCGAGATTTGAACCTTGGACCTCCACCCCCTTTATGGGGTTTGGATGAACCAATTGGTCCACATATCGAACCTATAATGTAGAAATATTACATAGGTTTTTGTTATCTATTTATTTATGGATAGAAACAAATTATACAATTTTTTTAGATATTTTTTTGCAAGTAGGATTGTATCACAAATCCATTTGTGTTAATATGTCATATTCACAATAATGCTCATTGATCCTTATTTTTAGCCCATGTGATTCAATATCATTATTTATTTTAAATGGTTATATTATGGTCAAAATAATAAAAAATTGAAGGATCATGAATAAATATGTTTGTTCAAAAACTAAGATATCTAAAGGGATAAATTAATATATGGAACATAAAATTGTTTAGTAAAAAAATTTAAAAATGGTAAGGGGTCAGAGGTCCAAGGTTCAAGTCTTGAGCCTCATTGGACTGAACACTTATCCCTTTCCTAGTGATTTTAGTGGCATAAAAGATTTAAAATGATCATGGCATGGTGGTTATATGTGCAGACTATGTGAAGATATGTGTGGCAACTTCCAAGGAAGATAACGCATAATACTGTGGTAGCCATAAAAAGCTAGATAACCTATTCGGATTTGTGGCGACTACCAATTCCACCATGTAAATTATATATATATATATAAATATTAAAAATGTATATAAAATTAAGTCAAAGCTCAAGAATGTATAAGAGATAGAAGAAGATAATGTAATAGACAAACATATTTATGCTAAAAATATATATTATTATCATAATATGTAATAAAATAAAGATTTGTATTGTTCAAAAATATTCAATATGAGGTAGTTTTAAAAAGGATATAGAAATATTGTTATTATTTTATCATACTACCAAACGTATTTTTCCTTCAAGGGAATTCAAAATATTTAGCTCAAAATTAGACAATTCTTGATAAATAAGAAGAGAACATGAAGGAAGGTACTAATTATTTCAAATATATTCCATAAATAAATTGGTATCATAAGGATGATTAGGGTGAGAAATTACAAAATATTCCATAAATAATCACATAGAGACATACTAGAATCCTTAAAATGAACATTTTAACATAGGATCTACAATGATCAATTTTATCTTCCCATCCTAGCAAAGCACCTAAAGGATTTGAGCAACCATGACATGGTAACAGGTTTACCCCAAGTCTCTTCTAGTAATGGAGTTTGTCCTGGATGTGCTCTTGGAAAGAAACATCAAGATCCTTTCCACCCAAGTAGTTCTCCAAAAACCTTATCCCCTCTAGATTTAATCCATAGTAACTTAATGACCTTTCCTGAACCATATTTCAAAGGAGGAAAGTATGATCTAAAATTTATTGATGATTTTTCTAAAAGGTCCTAGGTCTACTTTTTTAAATATAAAAGTGATGTTTTATCCCACTTTAAAGTTTTTAAAGCCATAGTTAAAAATCATGCATCTTGCAAAATCAAGAAGATTCACACTGATAATGGGGGGGAATACTATAGTAATTATTTCTCCATATTTATTTCAAGTCATGGTATCATTCATCAACATTTTGTCTCCCATAATCCTCAAAAAAATGGTAAAGCAGAAAGGAAAAACTAAACCCTAAAAGAGATGGCAAATTTTATGCTCCATTCGAGAGATCTTCCAATTTTTGTTTGGGAAGAAGCTATTAGCTATGCAAATTATATTAAAAATAGCAAACCTCATAAAGCTCTTGACCATTTAACTCCTGAAGAAGCATGGTCTGGATCAAAACCAAATATTTCCTACTTCAAGATCTTTGGGTGTACTACTTGGGCTCACATCCCAAAGAAGAAAAGGAAGGCTCTTGATAAGAAAAACAAAAAGCATATATTTGTTGATTATTGTGAATAATTAAAAGCATGTAGCCTTCTTGATCATTCAAATCATGAGGTTTTCTTTCATAGGAATGTTCATTTTTATGAAACATTCCCTCAAAAACATCCTCAAAATCCCTCTTTATCCATCGAGCCTTCTCCTATAATAGAACCTCAATATTATGAAGATCTAACTCTTGAAGTTAACTTGGTCATTGATAATCAAGATGAAGAAGCTGTAACTTCATCTCAATGTATTTAAACTCCTTCGACTCCTTCCTCTATGCCAAAATGGGCCCGCACCATTGTTAAATAAGCTACTCCTTACATCCAAAATATTCCTTCAACTAGATCATCCAACCCCATAGGCACTGATCTTGTATGTCAATATATTTCCTTTGATCCTCAATACTTCAAAGAAGCCTCAGGTATTAAGGAATGGGATGATGCCATGGAAAAATAATTTTCTTCCCTGATCAAAAACAAGACTTGGGATTTAGTTCCCTTACCTAAATGAGGGAAATTAGTTCGCTATAAATGGATCTTCAAAACCAAATACGGGCTTAATGGAGAAATAGACAAACATAAGGCTCATATTGTAGCGAAAGGTTTTTCTCAAATTGAAGGTATTGATTATGCATAAACCTTTTCTCCAATTGCTAAAATAGATTCTGTTATATTGGTTATTACTCTGGATCTTCCCATAAATGGCCAGTCTATAAAATGGATGTAAAAAGTGCTTTCTTAAATGGATATTTAAAGGAAGATATATTCATGGAACAAATTTTTGGTTTCACTCAAGACTCCTCTCTTTTTTGGAGGCTTAAAAAGTCTCTCTATGGCCTCAAACAAGCCTCTAGATCTTGGTATGAAAATATGGACTCCCTTCTTTTAACAAGTTTTTATCATTGTGAGTCTGATAACACAGTTTACATTTGGATAAATCAAGGCAAAATAACCATTCTTGTCCTATATGTTGATGACCTTCTTCTCATTGGTAGTACATTGACTCACATTCAGCTATAAAAGACTCCCTCTCTGAAAAATTGAAATGGTTGATCTAGGTAAAGCTCATTACTTCCTTGGGATCCAAATAAGACAAAAAGATGCAGGTATTTATTTGTGCCAACAAAATTATACTCTAGATATTCTACAAATATTTAAAATGATAGATTGTAAACCCTCTCCTACCCCATTTCAATCTAGTATTAATATTAGTACTTCCTACTCATCCTCTTTTTGTGATGCCACTCTATACCATCATCATGTAGGAAGTTTGCTATACCTTACTCATACTCATCCAGACATCTCATATGTTATTGGCCTCATATCCAGATTCTCTCGTAAGCCTCACTTCGGTCATTGGAAAGCAACAAAAATAAACCTCCACTACTTGCAGGGAACTACTCACTTTGGACTCTTCTACAAGGGAAAATACATGGATATAATTGGCTACACATATTTAGATTGGGTAGGTTCAGTAGAAGATAGATGTTCCACCTCAAGCTATGTATTTTGCCTTGGTCCCTCACCAATAGCCTGGTTATACAATAAATAACAAGCAATAGCCCTATCTTCTACAAAAGCAGAATAGAAAGTAGCAATTTTGGCTAGTTAGGAAGCTCTTTGGCTTTGTCAAATTCTGAGAGAATTTGGTTTCACCGATGAACATCCTATAACTCTTTCATGTGACAATCAGAGCACAATTCATATTGTACACAATCCAGTTGAACATCAATGAACCAAGCACATTGAGATACACATGCACTTCATAAGCCAACATATTTAGAGCGAGGACATACACTTGGAATATATTCCAACTAAGGCACAAATTATAGATATCTTCACCAAGTCATTTCCTTCTACATGTTACCTTCAATTGCAAGATAAGCTTGGACTTAGACAACTACATTTATTGGAATTATGATGATAATATTATTTTATAGTTGGTTTTTTCCCACAGGGGTTTTTTCACCAACTATTTATTGTATATGAGTACCTAATCAAGCCTAGTTTTTGGGCCTCATCTTTATTTCTTCTATAAAGAAAAAAATCTTTGCCATATGAAGACAAGCCTCACATTGTTGGTTTTTTCCCACTGGGGTTTTTTCACCAACAATATTATGTAAATGAGTACCTAATCAGGCCAAGTTTTCGGGACTCATATTTCTTTCTTGTTAAAGAGGACAATCTTCACCATACGAAGACATGCCTCTATTCTTCTCATAGTTGGTTTTTCCACATAGGGTTTTTTTACAAACTATTTATTATATTAGGAAGACAATCTGTAGACACCAAAACAGCACCAATCCGATTATGTGACTGCAAACACTGATCGCTTTGACAAACACAGCCCCAGGGCAGCCCTCAGAGGTTAAACAGTGGTCTTAACCACTTTCATAGCAATTTTGTAAGGTCAAGAAGCAATTTGGCACACTTGGACACTTTGCCCAGTATTCGTCTCACCCAGGGACGAATTCAAAATAGAATTCGTCCCACCCGGGACGATTTGGAATCGTTCAATCGTCCTGGGTGGGACGAATTCTAAGCTTAACGGGAAAAAAGACAAATGGCGCCAAGTGGTAGCCCGGAACAATCAGTTGATGACTCCTGCATCACACGCATGTGTAGGTGGACAGAGGGGCCGTTAGAAGACTTTCACAAAAAGCATTTATCAAAGCCCAAGTCAATGGAGGACTCCCCTCCCTCATGGGAAGACAAGACCGCCACATGGCGCCTATGACCAACACATGGCATTTGTGCTTCCCTCCCAAAAGAGACCCCATGGGTCTATAAAAGGTGGGACTTTTCTCACCCAAAATATAGAGGTTGAAGGAGTTTTCAAGCAACGAAGTGCTGCCGAGTTGAAGACCCACTTGCATCCCTTTTGGTTCACCTTCCCACATCCACCAATCTCTTTTGCAAGGGAGGTTGTTGGGTGGCTTTTGGAAGCTTGAACCTGACCCAAATCCAACACATGGACACCTGAACCAACCAATTCGCCGACCCCCCAATCCTAAGAGGTTTTGGGCCCATCCCTAGTGGATTGGCACCGGAATCAAGTGCCAACGGTGGGAGGCCCACTTGGGCACCCCCGCACTTTCTAAGTTTTAGAGCATTCTAGATTACTTTTTCAGGTTGCATTTTGTGTTATTATGTTTGGTTAACTCATAGCTGCAATTTCGTAACTTTTGGTCAGATTCTAGTATGTTTTGTGTCGCTTTGTTGTTTCACTGACTTGCAGGTGGCGAGATCAAATTCCCGAGGGTAGAGGCCAAATTGGGAGAATCCGACCATCTGGGTCGTCCCAAAATGGCCCCAATTACATAACCCCCTTGTTTGCAGGCATTTTGCAGGTCTCGAGAATCGACATTGGAGCAGCAGCAGGTCGGCTTCTTCAACACAGAAGAATTCGTCCCACCCAGGGACGAATTGCAGTCAGAAATCGTCCCACCCAGGGACGAATTCCAGTTGAAGGCAGATTGGCCAGCTGTCTCAGTGGCAATGGCCTTCTGGTAACATTTTCTGTCTTCTGTCAAGTTTTCAGTGTCGTTTAGAATCATTTTGTTTATTGTTTTAGATAAATGTTTGCATGCATCTTTTGATGATTTTAGAAGAACGAACACTTTTCACTTGCAGCAAGTGCTACTGACATCTTCGTTGTTTCTTTGTTCGCAGGAGGAGCAGCAGAGGTAAGGACTCATCAGCATAAGCGACGGCATCGTCTTGGCCCGTCCATTCAAACGTGGGCACGCGAAAAGAGGAAGACTAAGTCACATATTGTAACAAATACGAATTTAACGCTCCTAGCCCCCAAAAAGGGAGGAGACGTCTATGTAACCGAGGATAAGATATTTGAATAAAGAGGGCTGTGATTTCTTTACATCTTTTCTTTCATTTTCAAATTGTCTCCTTTCTTCATTTTTGTGCATAGGATTAAAGCGTTACATTTCGTCTTATATTGCATAATTAGTGCTCCCTCTGCCCGAAATCTCGTGCTTTCAGTGGCGATCACGGTGGGACCTGTTCCCTGTTTTTAAAATCACAGAAAACTGATTAAATTTTTGTGTTTTGTGCTTGACAGGTACATTTTTTTGTTGCAGACTGCTATTCGTCTCTGGCAGGGACGAATTCTATTCTGAAATTCGTCTGACCCTGGGACGAATTCAAATTCGTCTCTGGGAGGGACGAATTCTGTTCTGTAATTCGTCTCCCAGAGGGACGAATTCCTGTCTGCGGATTTTCAGAGCAGAAATTCAGAAGCAACTGGAGCAGGCAGAGAAGAGGTAGGGATTTTATAATCTCTGTTAAAATTTTTGTTTCTGTTTCTGTTTCTTTGACTGTTTTCATTTTTATCCTGCATTGCATAGGAAAAGTCATTTATGCTTGTTTCATTTTCGTTAAATAAAATGAATCCCACACACTCCACGCAACAATTTTAAACCAAGGAGCTGGTCGTAAGACCCCAGCCCTTGATCAAGACCATTGGTGGATTTCATCACCACCTTGGCTTGATTTGCATCCATTTCCCGATTGTCAACTGTTGTTAGGCGTAAATCCTGACGAATACAGACCGAGTGTCGCCGGGGTGATTCCCATGCGCGCGAGGATAAGTTTTCTATGGTAGGTGCCATTAACAGGACAATCCCCCTTCCGTACCGCCTACGTACCACGTACCTTCTGCTCTCACGTACCTATAGTCTCCCTCTCGTAAGGGCGGGTATATAGAGAGGTTGGTATATCGGCCTGGTTGGTATATTGAAGGGGCTACCATTTTGGGAGTTATATGAGCCGTCATAATGCATTTAAACGATCTTCAAAACCTACAAAAACAAAACAAAACATCAAAATGCACTAAACCAGTTTAGGGCACACCAATTAATCCTTAAAAGAGATAATCACGGTTTTGTGAATGTGTGTGCTTAATTCTGCTTAGTGTAGACAAAAAAAAATCATAAACGAGATAAAAACTTATTTAGATAGCATAGAAGCACCGCAATGGTGTACACCCGCAGTCAAGCCCAATCAAGGGCAGAAGCTCCAGAAGGTACACAAAAAGCAGGCACAAGTCGCCTTCACTTCAGTCCTGAGGATTTGGTCATACCGCCTTATAGGTCTAACCTACAAAAGAATCCAATTCAGAATCCTCGGTGGGGTATGCCTATTCAAAGCAGCCCCTTTCGGGAAGATGCCTTACATGTAGACCTTGACATAAATAGAGAATCACCTCTTGAAGTTAGGCATGAGTGGCCACCGCGCGATGAAGCGCTAGACAGGCACACCGTCCATTTGGAGGGGCAACGTGGATATGGCGTCCCTTCTTTACCTATCATCAGAACAGAGAGACCAAATCCGGAGCGCAGGGCTCCTTACATAGGGCGACCTAACTCCGCCCACCCCCTTTACACCCGTGAAAGGGAGTACGAGGAAAGCCATCGCATTCCTCGAGGGCAACAAACAACGTGGGAACCTTGCATTTCCGCACCAGCAGGATATCATGATCACCCCTTGAGGCCAGAACCTCGAGCACATACCGCTTACCTCGACAGAGGGAAGCGACCCATTGAAACCTTAGACCAGCAAACTCGAGGTAAACACATAGGAGAAACATTCGAACCTCCTGAGCAAAATAGGGTAGACCAAATTGACCCAGTTGTCGCCAGATATACCACCCGTCAAGCCCAAATCATGCGGCTTAAACAAAGTCATCAGGAGATAGAGTATCGACACCGCTTGGATAGAGAGCGCATGCAACGCGAAGCGGATGAGTTACGCTATGAAATACCTGAGAGGGGGCCAACCCCTCGCATCCAAAGAGCTGAACAGTATGAGAGGCGTAATCCGTTGGTGCAGGACAAGTCTCCACGACCTCGTCAAGCTCTGCCTCCAAGACCTCATAGATTCGAGAGGGAGGCAACTCCCCGAAACAATGATGGGTACCTTCAGCAAGAGCTTGATCAGGGTCATAGGTTTCGCCCCAGAGACTCCTCAAGAATTTTACGAGGAGTATGAACCAGAAGAGGAATATGTTGAAACTCCCCATCAAGGCAGGAGGGATGCCATTCGGCCACCCCTCCATAGGCCTCCAGTTTACCGTAACTTGCAACAAGAGCGAACAAGAGAGGAAGAAATAAAATCTTCCGATGCATACCAAGCGCTATTGGAGCGTTTGGAGTCTGTGGAGACAAAAGCTGCTGGGCATCAAAAACCCACATTACGTCTACTCCGCAGTAATCCGGTGCATCCCTCAGTGCCTACACCTCTTTACCCCGAACACTTCAAGTTGCCTCAATTGGCAGTTTTTAAAGGTGAAGAGGACGCACAGGAACACGTTACACGATTTCTAAGCCAATGCTTCGGCATCCAAGATAATGACGCATTGTTGCTTAGAACATTCATAACCACATTCGCAGGCCCCGCCTCGGATTGGTTCACACAACTGCCCAAACAAAGCATAAGCAATTTAGATCAATTAGTAGACGCGTTTCTTGAACGCTTTGCCTTCAACACAAGGAAGAAGGCATCACTAAGTGATTTAGCGAGCCTCAAGCAATTTGAAGAGGAAACAATGGCAGCGTACGGGAATCGATGGAGAGCTTTGCTTTCTAGGTTACCCTACCGTCCTCCTATGTCTGATCTCACGCAGATGTTCGCAAAAAGTTGCTTAAAATCAATCTCCGGTCTATTGTTACTGCGACAATACGACAGCTTAGAAGAAGCTTTGGCGCAAGCCAGAGTCATAGAAGAGATTAAGATAGGCGAAGGCGCAATTGCCAAGCCTAAGAAGAAAGAGTGGAATAAAACCACTAAAACTGGGACAACGCAACCACAACACGCTGCAGATCAACCAAGTTGCGATAAATGTTCCCGCGCTCGTGCAAGAAACGCAGCCTCAAAAGGCTAACTACCGTGCAAGTGCCTCCTGCTTATGAAAGAGATAATAGAAGACAGGAGCAAAATTACCCGCGTCGCCCTAGGCAAAATTTCACCCCATATGCGGAGTCTAGGGACTCCTTATTTGACCGCTTGTCAGCGGCAAATTTAGTCACTCTACCGGAAATCCAAATTATAGACCCTAACATTCCCAAGCCTAGGGGGTACAGAGAGGAATTGTATTGTAGATTCCATAGGCGCAGAGGACATGACTTGAATGGGTGCTGGAAATTCAAAGACCTAGTCCAGGATTTGATCGACAACAGAACATTGGTTGTGGACAACCCCATCGCACCAAACAACCAACAAATGGGGGTATTCAAGGACCCCTTGCCAGCCCACGAGGCACAAACAAAACCACTCCAGATTAACGAGGTGCGACAAGATCTTCCCACACAGGGATTTGTGGGAATGATTAGCATAGTAACAAGGAACAGAAGGTACCCGATAGCTGCCCCTGAGGTAGCTACGAAGGAAGTTCCGGCAACATCGCATCCTCAACAACGCCCAACGCAGTTACCTCCGCCTAGACCTGAGGTCACGATACGAACCAAACTCACGCAGAGTTTGCGGACCACGTCGGCTAGGCTGTCCATCTACGAGCTTATTCAACAATCAGCTCCCCATAGAGAAGCTCTTATGGACATTTTAAAAGCCATTGAATTACAACCCCACGAGGCAAATTCTTTCAACGCCTTCGTGGGACATGTGAAACAATGTACGGAGCCGGTCATCACATTCAGAGAAGATGAGGTCAAAACGATATCAAATGACATGGCAGATCCACCCCTGCACGTTATCGCGTGGGTCAACGGGATTCCGTACAAGAGAGTGCTGATAGATACTGGCTCGTCCAGTAACATCATAACCACTGCAGCCTTAAAGCATTTGAAGCTGCCAGCCTCTCACATCACAGCCTCCACGTACACACTGCGAGCTTTTAATGATGCAATATGCTCGACAGTCGGCACAGTCGTTCTGCCAGTCCAGGTAGGACAAAAGTCAATACCTACACTGTGCCATGTTTTGGAAGGTGAAATGGCTTATAATATACTTGCTAGGGCGGCCTTGGATCAGGGATATGAAATGTGTCCCTTCGATCGCCCACCAGTGCTTGAAGTATGCTTATGAAGGAGAAATACATGTAGTCCCAATGGACTTAGAGCCCTTCAAGTATTGCAATGCGGTACAATTCATACCTCAATCGACCCTCCCTTCAACGCATTTGGATTTCCAATTAAATCCATCTAAACAAGGTCCAATACCGCAGGCACCACTGGTGGCCAACAAGGCAAAATCCTAGCCGGGTGAGACTTCATCATCGGCTCCTTCATCATCAACGCCACCTATCATGGCCCAACAGAAGGACAAGGGAAAACAAATCATGGAAGAGGTTAAGCCCTTAGAAGAAAGGTTGCCCACAATTTCAACAATAACAACAGAGGAAGCGCCCAACGCAACGGAAACCAAGATTCCTGAACCACCAAACATGGAATGGACTCAGGAAGGACTACCGTTTCCTCCCACCCAATCATCAACAATCACTGTTGAAATGGCCAATACAGGCCTGGGGGAATACTTAGTGCAAAATGTTGTGGCAACCCCCACACTGGAGTCAGTACAAGACATGGGAAGACCTCGCCTTCCCATTGGAACAATCGTCCCTCTAGGCTACCCACCGAACCCGACAAATTTTGTGTATGGGGGCTTTGATCATGGTCTTGAACCATGCCAACAAAAGGAAACAGACGAAGAGCCTTTTGTTGAAAACATCAATTATCTGTCAAACCCAGAATTTGCCCTAAAATATCTCGGCCAATGCAATTGGCATGGATACGGGCTCGGCAGATATGAGCAAGGGATGCGGATCCTTTGCCAACCAAGATATCAGATGCCATATGACAAGTCAGGGGTAGGGTTCAACCATCCCCTGCCATTAGACATCTTGGTTGAAAATATGCAAGGCCTAGAAATAGGCAACAAGGGGGGATTGGCATTGGGTCCTTATGCCAATCCGAATACAGAATACACATTGGGAGACTACCTCCCATGGTCAACAAACACCCCTGGAAGCAATAGTAATCCCTCTTCTTTGCTAGAGAGAGGCGAAAGTTCAGAGATTAATCCTCAAAGAGAACATCAACGGCTGCCAGACATCTTTCTGAAACTGTTCCCCTTAGAGGTTCCAGATGAAATAACACAGTCTCAAGAGAATCAGGTCCCTCCACTAAGAGTGGAACAACCGCAATGGGACCAGATTAATTCACTGGAACAGGAAGAGTCCTCAACGTCGCAAGCAACAGATGCTGAAGAGGATGAACAATTTTGGATCTATGAAAGTGATTCAGAAGATGAGACTGAGATGATCTATCTCAGACATGCGCGACAAAATCACCGCGCTCTAACTCATGAAGATCTAATGGGACAGATGGGTATACTATTGGGGCATGAATGGCATGTAGACCCAGCGAGGTGGGACCAAGTGTTGGATCCATGGCTCCAAATTCAAGATGAGCATCGTCCACCTCGAGATCCCATCATGACAGTAGTGCCGAGGGAAGACCCTGCCCTCCTTTTCGCAAAATTTGCACCTAGGAAAGATCCATTCGTGCCCGTACCTCTAGAGCCAGATCCGGAGTGCAAAGACCATCAAGCTGGGGGTACCTCTATCCCCTAAAGAACCATAATTCAAACCCAAAATGCTCCAAGGATTATCGCAATCTCTTGGTCACCCAAAAAGCTCCAAGGATTATCGCAATCTCTTGGTCAATCCAAAAAGCTCCAAGGATTATCGCAATCTCTTGGTCAATCCAAAAGCTCCAAGGATTATCGCAATCTCTTGGTCAATCCAAAAAGCTCCAAGGATTATCGCAATCTCTTGGTCAATCCAAAAAGCTCCAAGGATTATCGCAATCTCTTGGTCACCCAAAAAGCTCCAAGGATTATCGCAATCTCTTGGTCAACCAAAAAGCTCCAAGGATTATCGCAATCTCTTGGTCAACCAAAAAGCTCCAAGGATTATCGCAATCTCTTGGTCACCCAAAAAGCTCCAAGGATTATCGCAATCTCTTGGTCACCCAAAAAGCTCCAAGGATTATCGCAATCTCTTGGTCAACCAAAAAGCTCCAAGGATTATCGCAATCTCTTGGTCACCCAAAAAGCTCCAAGGATTATCGCAATCTCTTGGTCACCCAAAAAGCTCCAAGGATTATCGCAATCTCTTGGTCAACCAAAAAGCTCCAAGGATTATCGCAATCTCTTGGTCAATACAAAAGCTCCAAGGATTATCGCAATCTCTTGGTCAAACCCAAAAAGCTCCAACGATTATCGCAATCGCTTGGTCAAAAAAAATCAAGAAATTCAAAAAAACAAAACAACAAAAATCATCAAAAACAACAAATATTTGCATCTCAATTCTAGGCATACTCAAATTCATCAAAAAATTCATATTCTCGCACCTCATCTTCACCTTCACCAAAAACAATCCATCAAAATTACAAAAATACATAGCTGCATTAAGCATTGCATCCATACATTGCATATTTGTAGTCATACAGGTCAAAGGCACCATAAGCTGCAATAGCTCTGATAGTCCATCTTGTTCCGCATTGTCTCATGTTACAAAAACAACAAAAACACCAAGCATAACTTTTACCACACTACAGTCAGTGGTCTGGGAATGTACCAAGAGTTTCAGTGATTCAGTCATCATTTTCCTCTTTAGCCATGTAGTGTATCAAGTCGAACAGATTTTACGAAGGTAGAGTCATACTTGAAATACACCTTGTTACGTAACATCCCAACACAAATCAAAACACTAAAAATTCCCAAATTGTGTGAACGAAAGACGAAACCTGCAAAATAATCTAGGTCACCACAAGCGAAACGGTTATCTTGCTCATCCCCCCGTGCGAATGACCCCTAGAATGCTGAGAGTTGGCAAAAGGACAAGCATCCTCCCTACCCAATTCCCTAAGAATCCCTAAAGTTCTCAATAGTTGCAAAACACAAAAAATTGCAAAATGTCAAAACTCCAAAATTTGACAAACTACAATGCACACATCAAAAGGCACAAACAACAGTGATTTTCGTCACTCCATATCCCCAATCCCTTGCTCGAAAGAAAAACAAATCAAAATAAATAGTGATCTCATCACTACAATGAGCAAGTATCCCAATACAATTGAAGAAAAGAAGGGAGTTGACCTTGAATCCCTGGAACTCTAAGCATTCTATAGGTCATAAGGCAAGCTTCAGTACCAATTTGGTTGATAGCCTATCGGTAACGTAAGTAAACCTCCCGCATGACGATATATCTCGTCACATTAACTTGCGTACAGATCAATATTTGCATGTGGATGAGCTAGCTTATGGCATCCTGGATTACACCGTAGATTAATCTTAGTACATACAACAAAGGAATTCGTGGAGCTAATTAGGTGATCCTCAGTACAGGTTCGGTTGAAAGCCCATCTGGCACTGGCGGTATCCTAACAAATACCACTAAATGAACTCAATTGCACACACAGGGATATGAAATAACTGGGTCAAAAACAAGTCTGATTCATACCTTGGTCAAAAAGTCTTGTAAGATAAAGTACAGTCATGGATGGTGAGTTAAAACTGACTGAATCTCAGAAAACCTTACATTCATTCCAAAACCATCTGCGCTACTTATCATCCTTATGATACCATCAAAAAATACAAAAAAAAAAGAAAAACCATGTAAATAAAGAGCTTCTTAAACAACCTATAGTGCAATCATCACAAATGTCATTCATCCATTTCACCTCGCATATCACATAGACATCAAAAACATTTACATTCATCATAACATCTGCATTCATCAAAATAAATATAAACATGCATAACAAAAATCACATCATCACATGTACAAAACCAAAAATAAAACCGGTATATATATATATATATATTTTTTCATCAAAAAGATGCCCGTAGGCTACAAAACCGGTCCTCAGACCCCGCAATCATATCCAAAAACCCAACCTAAGGCGTCGACCACCATGATCACGCAGGATCGGTGCGACGGGAACTACCCCCGTGGTGTGGGTCCTACGGGACCTTGCAGGGCGGCTACTACTAGCCCCCGCATCATGCCTGCTACCACCCCCTCATCTAACCGCCTACGACGAGATGATGCTGACTGCTCAGTCAGACTATCCCTTGTCCGCCGTGAAGATCCACCGACCGAAGGCTCAGGTAGCCGCCCACCAAGGCGGATGACCTCCCTCTCCAAGTCTATCCGGTACAGACACCACTCTGCCTCTCGTCGATGATAGATAGACAATGCATCATCGCGCTGCGCCAAAACTCTATCCCGCTCTGCCAACTGAGCCCGTAGAAGATCCCTCTCCTGCCGTGCATCCCCCAGCTCCCACCTCGCATCCCCCAACTCCAGATCCCGCATCCGCAGCAGCTCTATCAGTCGCGCAATCTCAACGCCTACATCCGACCCCACCTCCTCTGTATCTGTCGGACGCATAGGACTCGCGGGGACAGTAGCCTGCTCAGGCTCCCACTGCTCCTCCACATCCTGCATGTCCGGCTGCTCCGGAACACCCAAGTCCACATCCTCATCTCCCACATCCACCATGTCCGCATCATCCAACGGACCCCCCCAATCACCCCTTGCTGCCTCAGCATCCTCCACTGCCGCCTCCGCGCCTCCCAGTGGCCCCTCTCCTCTCCAACGCCGCAGTACCCACCACGAGTCATACTCAGTGGTAGTCCCGATGTCATCCACATCCGGGACCTCAATCATCGCATCCGACTCCTCGCCCAATGGCGCGGTGACCGGTGGCTCCAGATCCCTCTCATCTCCCCGACGTCGATAGACCACGGGCTCACCAGGCAACCCCTGGCGCACCCCAAACTGTCGTGTAACCCGGCGGTACGGAAAGAACTCATGCTCCGTCCCGTGCCGCCCAATCAACCACCGCTCCCTCCGTACCCGTCGGAGCCACTCTCCAGCCTCAGGCCAGGCTGGACAGTCCCGATAGGGACGCCAAAACACCTCCCCTGGAGTGAGCCGAGAAAAGGCATCAGTGTAGTGCTCAACGACACCTGCCCATCGCCGACTCTGCCCCTGCTCCGTAGACCGCCGCCACAAAACTGCATAACCAATCTCCTCATCCTCCATCACCGCCCGAGTCATCCACGGTAACCCGGTAGGCCTCTCAACAGCTATGTGCTGCCAACCCCAGCACTGCAACAAAAAACTACAACTGACACCCTTCCGCTGTCGACAGCGGACCCCGTACAGCTCCCCGTAGAGCTGTGCCAACAAAGTCTGTCCCCATCTCAGAATCAACGGTGCCTCTATCGGGCACTCTGCCAACCGCCACACCAAATCCAGCAGGGTTCCACGGGAACCTCACGCTCGACGAATCGGGGAGAAGAATGTTAGAAATGAGGCCCATCAAGAATGCGTGCCTCACTCCTAACACCCCCCTCTCCTGCCACCAGCTAACCAAAATCCCTCCAGCCTGGCAATCCACCTCGGCTGTCTCCACTGGGTTTGCTACACCCAGCTGCCCCCCATGCCCAAAACATCTCGTAAGTATAGCAGTCCACTGATCAAACGGCGATGTCCTAATAGGCAGACCATCTATCGAAATCCGAAGCAACCGATAGACGTCCTCAAGAGTCACAGTCATCTCCCCTGTCGGGAGATGGAAAGTATTGGTCCACGGATCCCAAAGCTTGATCAGGGCCATCAGATAGGCCTGATCCGAAACCACAAGCTCCAGTCGAGCCACCTGCTTGAGCCCAAGGGCATCAAGCCATTCCCAGTCATCATCGGTCAATGCCAACCGCGCCTCAGTAAATGCAGCGGGTACACGGTACCGGCTCCTAACAACCTGCAAAGCAAAAAAAAAAAAAAACAACACAAACACAAAAAAAAAAATATATATAACAGATCAAATTTTTAGTTCTAGGGTTTCTAACCTTAACCGTTAAACAAAAACATCACAAAAAATCTTAAAGTTTTGAAAAGCGTCAACACAAAAACAATGCATTAAATAAAAGCAAAATAAACTCTAGGAACACTTACAGGTTTCGCTTCGGCTCCGCCGCTCGAACCAGTGTGTGCACTCATGATAGAAGAGAGAATTCCAGCAGCGCTTCGCTTCGCAGAATTACCTCCTCCTCCCAGAGCTCCAAAATCGCAAGAAAAAAATGACACAAATGAGCCCAAAATCAAGTTTTGGCCATTAAATAGGCCTTTTGCACTGGAATTCGTCCTTGACTGGGACGAGCGCTCTGATTAGCGCTCGTCCCACCCAGGGACGAATTCTCCAGCTGGAATTCGTCCCACCTAGGGACGAATTCAGGCCAGCACTAAAAAAAATCAAAATAAAAAATGACTAAAAATGCACTAAAAACAGACAATAAAATTGCCCGACAGGATTGCTACTGCAACTGACAACAAGGGCATACAAAATCGACATTGGAGTCACAAATTGTCACTATCATACTCCCTAAGAAGGCTACCATAGCCGGACCGCTCCACGGGAAGACGGATTTTAGACAATTTCATCCCCAAATGACATCACAAAAAGGTCAAAACCCACCAAAAATAAGTACAAAATTCAACAAAAACAAACAAAGAAAAACATTGTCGGACATAAGTGCTCTTGCACTTAACCTCTGGGCAAAGAAAATCGATGTCGAGGTTCAAATTATCTCTCTCCTACTTCCCCAAGAAGGCTAACATAGCCGGACCGCTCCACGGGAAGTTAGGTTTTCGATGATTTCACCTCATTACGGCATCACCAAAAGGGTTAACACCCACCAAAAATAGGTCCAAATGTTGGAAAAATTGCACACGCTTAACGGTAAACCCTCTAAAGGCACCCTTGCACAAGTCATCTTGGGTCAAGCGACTCGTCGCTTCTCTCACGAAGGTCATTCCCTCATCGATTCGTCGCTTGAGGGGGTAGTCACACTTAGTCACCAACCAACAATCACACACCCAATTAAGGAAAATGACATGCATTCAAAGAATCATTGACAAAGACAATCACGCTCCCGCTTGGGGCAGTAAACAAGCAACAATCAAATCAATCAAACACTTGGCATTTCGTGAATCATGAACACAAGGTTCCCCCTGAGGATAAAAATGCCCTTTGCCTGTTCATGACCGATCAATGTCTAAGTTCAAGTCACACCTCAACAAAATAGGTTAATACTTGAAATCAAATTCCTTAGCTCGTCGAAGCAAGGATTCAAGAATGCATGCCCTTTCCATACTTGGGGCATCAAAAGTTGGTTAGGTTACCAAGAAACCCTAATCATTAGTGCTTTGGTTATCTATTTTTGCTCAAGAACTGCGTCACCCGCAGCGCTTCCCAAAAAGGGGCATCTGTAGACACCAAAACAGCACCAATCCGATTATGTGACTGCAAACACTGATCGCTTTGACAAACACAGCCCCCAGGGCAGCCCTCAGAGGTTAAACAATGGTCTTAACCACTTTCATAGCAATTTTGTAAGGTCAAGAAGCAATTTGGCACACTTGGACACTTTGCCCAGTATTCGTCTCACCCAGGGACGAATTCAAAATAGAATTCGTCCCACCCCAGGACGAATTCTGAATCCGTCCCTGGGTGGGACGAATTCTAAGCTTAACGGGCAAAAAGACAAATGGCGCCAAGTGGCAGCCCAGAACAGTCAGTTGATGACTCCTGCCTCGCACGCGTGTGTAGGTGGACAGAGGGGCCGTTAGAAGACTGTCACAAAAGGCATTTATCAAAGCCCAAGTCAACGGAGGACTCCCCTCCCTCATGGGAAGACAAGACTCGCCACATGGCGCCTATGACCAACACATGGCATTTGTGCTTCCCTCCCAAAAGAGACCCCATGGGTCTATAAAAGGTGGGACTTTTCTCACCCAAAATATAGAGGTTGAAGGAGTTTTCAAGCAACGAAGTGCTGCCGAGTTGAAGACCCACTTGCATCCCTTTTGGTTCACCTTCCCACATCCACCAATCTCTTTTGCAAGGGAGGTTGTTGGGTGGCTTTTGGAAGCTTGAACCGGACCCAAATCCAACACATGGACACCTGAACCAACCAATTCGCCGACCCCCCAATCCTAAGAGGTTTTGGGCCCATCCCTAGTGGATTGGCGCCGGAATCAAGTGCCAACGGTGGGAGGCCCACTTGGGCACCCCCGCACTTTCTAGGTTTTAGAGCATTCTAGATTACTTTTTCAGGTTGCATTTTGTGTTATTATGTTTGGTTAACTCATAGCTGCAATTTCGTAACTTTTGGTCAGATTCTAGTATGTTTTGTGTCGCTTTGTTGTTTCACTGACTTGCAGGTGGCGAGATCAAATTCCCGAGGGTAGAGGCCAAATTGGGAGAATCCGACCATCTGGGTCATCCCAAAATGGCCCCAATTACATAACCCCCTTGTTTGCAGGCGTTTTGCAGGTCTCGAGAATCGACATTGGAGCAGCAGCAGGTCGGCTTCTTCAACACGAAGAATTCGTCCCACCCAGGGACGAATTGCAGTCAGAAATCGTCCCACCCAGGGACGAATTCCAGTTGAAGGCAGATTGGCCGACTGTCTCAGTGGCAATGGCCTTCTGGTAACATTTTCTGTCTTCTGTCAAGTTTTCAGGCTGTTTAGAATCATTTTGTTTACTTGTTTTAGATAAATGTTTGCATGCATCTTTTGATGATTTTAGAAGAACGAACACTTTTCACTTGCAGCAGGTGCTACTGACATCTTGGTTGTTTCTTTGTTCGCAGGAGGAGCAGCAGAGGTTAAGGACTCATCAGCGTAAGCGACGGCATCATCTTGGCCCGTCCATTCAAATGTGGGCACGCGGAAAGAGGAAGACTAAGTCACATATTGTAACAAATACGAATTTAACGCTCCTAGCCCCCAAAAAGGGAGGAGACGTCTATGTAACCGAGGATAAGATATTTGAATAAAGAGGGCTGTGATTTCTTTACATCTTTTCTTTCATTTTCAAATTGTCTCCTTTCTTCGTTTTTGTGCATAGGATTAAAGCGTTACATTTCGTCTTATGTTGCATAATTAGTGCTCCCTCTACCCGGAATCTCGTGCTTTCATAATCTTTGCCATACGAAGACAAGCCTCACATTGTTGGTTTTTTACCACAGGGGTTTTTTCACCAATAATATTATGTAAATGAGTATATATCAGGCCAAGTTTCTAGGACTCGTCTTTATTTCTTATTAAAGAGGAAAATATTCACCATACGAAGCCTTGCCTCTTTTCTTATCATAGTTGGTTTTCCCCATAGGGTTTTTTTACCACCTATATATTGTATTAAGAGGACAATATTCACCATACAATGACAAGCCTCTAACTTATTTTTAATTAATGGTTTTTTCGAATTAGGTTTTACCATCTCTTCAAAATAAGTCATTGTACATGAGTACCTCATCAAGCCTTGTTTCCAAGACTCATTTGTACAATTCACCCCTAATATCACTTAAGGGGCGTCTTAGAATAAGATAATATTCTATTAAGTTCCACTAGGATAGACACTTGAGTTTCCACTCCTCCATGTGTCAGGAGAACTCTCAGTGATGTCTTCATCAGGTTTGATGAGTTTTTGTAATCCAACAACTCTCAATGATCAACTCTGCTATTTATACATAGTTGATCCTTGGAATAAATCAACCATTTACACTCTTATATTCATATTTTTTGTAATGCTTTGCATATCTATTATTGTGAAATTATAACAAAGTCTAAAATTAGATGTATAAAATCCTACACATTATACTATTTTCCATATTTTAATAAATATAGATAATAAACCTAGGATACTCTACTTAATCATTAGATATGTATCCTAGCCACCTTACTACACGACCTTACCACATATCACACACTCATATCCTCCTTGTTCCTTCACATTGGATATCCCTTACACCTCACTCCACTTGTAGCCACATCACCCTAGATAAGTGAGACACCCTAGGTAACTCACTCTAAATGTCCCTTCCATTTGGTAGCCCTGGATTACCACTTCAAAATCTTGGCTTACCACCTCCATTTTCTCTCCAAAACACTAAGGGGCCTATAAAATAACCTTCACTCCACCAACCAAAAGATACTGAGAACTTACACTATTAGGATGCTGAAATTATACCAAGAGCTCACAGGCATCCTAAGGAGACTAGATATCTAAAGCCCAAAATTTCATTTTTGGAACCTTCTAAAATTCAAGCAAAATCTCCCATCCATGGTTACACAATAGAAAATATCCTCACATGATTTCCTCACCTCTCATTTTGGATTGACTAGTCAAAACCATGCATCTGTGGTTGCTCAGAACCAAACAAATATGATGCACATAGATCAATAAGTTTGATTTCAATAAGGCACTTAGTTAAGTTTCCTATATTTTTTGCAACATTATTTCGAGGGTTTTATTGCATTTTTTTTGTTCTTATATACATGTTCTACTAACCCTTGTCTAATTCCCATGTATGTAGGAGATAGGTATTTGTAGAGTTGTTGAAGTTGGTGTGGTATCATCGTTGGATATCAAAATCCCACTCACACTTGAAGCTGTAGTTGAGAAGCAAAGAACACACATAGCTTGTTGAAGAGTTGGAAGACCCTCCCTACCATTATAAAATTATTGTACTAAGAGAAGAGAGGCAAAGCATTGCAACATTATCCACAAGACATTTGGGGTAATTCAAAAAGCATTATAAAATCAGGAGTTTCAAACTCCCCTATATTAATATAAAAAGATCAATTGTACAAGTTATTTTTTCTATTTTATATCTTATTGTGTTCAGTTGTTTTGGTTACACTAGGGTACACATGATTATTTCTAAAATTTGGGCTAAGCACATAATTAACAATAATTAATAATTAATTTTTCGGCAAAGATTATATAATGCAAAATTCTAGGTATGAATATGGTCCCAAAGAAGAGTTATCATAAAATTAATATGTTGTTATAGTATTTAATTTAATTTAGTATAGTAAACATAAATAGGTAGTGGGGATGAAAATATGCATTAATGTTTTTTTAAGAGTATGGTTTATCGAGTTATCTTTGCTATGAAGGATTTAGAAGGTATTGGAACAAACAAAAAAGAGATGGACAACTACTAAAAGCAATTAATATTTGGTTAGCTAGTTGTTTTTTAGTGGAAAGGTAAATTAGAAATAGTGGAATCATAAATGCATATGATCAAATACAAATACTCTTCAATATGGATGATGTAATGATCTTATTTTATTAATATTTAATTCAATGATGATTTACAATTGTAATCTTTGGATTCTTCTGCAGGTGAGTTCAACATAATTATATCTCCTTTGAAAATAAGATCGATATTCATGATAAATATAGATGAATGGAGAATAATGCTTACTTTATTAAACTAATTATACTTCGGGATGTTGTTCCTTTATTATTTCAATGTACATGGGATAATAACTATATCTTATGATCTTATAAAGTAGAAATATATATATATATATATATATATATATATATATATTTACATGGTGGAATCGGTAGCCACCACGAATCCGGGCATGCTGTCCAAATTTTATGGCCACCATAGTATTCTGTGCTGTCCACCTCGAAAGCTGCTACATAGATATTCATGCAGTCCGCCCCTATAACCACCATGCCACAATAATTTTAAACCTTTTACGCCACTGAAATCACCAAGAAAAGGATAAGCATTCAATCATGCGAGGCCCAAGATTTGAACCTTGGACCTCCATCCCCTTTACGGGGTTTGGATGAACCAATTGGTCTACGCCTCGAACCTATAATGTAGAAATATTACATAGGTTTGTGTTATCTATTTATTTATGGATAAAAAAAAATTATACAATTTGGTTAGATATTTTGTTGCAAGTAGGATTGTATCACAAATCCATTTGTGTTAATATGTCATATTCACAATAATGCTCATTGATCCTTATTTTTAGCCCATGTGATTCAATATCATTATTTATTTTAAATGGTTATATTATGGTCAAAATAATAAAAAATTGAAGGATCATGAATGAATATGTTTGTTCAAAAACTAAGATATCTAAAGGGATAGATTAATATATGGAACATAAAATTGTTTAGTAAAAATTTTTTAAAATGGTAAGGGGTCAGAGGTCCAATGTTCAAGTCTTGAGCCTCATTCGACTGAACACTTATCCCTTTCCTAGTGATTTTAGTGGCATAAAAGATTTAAAATGATCATGGCATGGTGGTTATATGTGCAGACTATGTGAATATCTGTGGTAGCCATAAAAAGCTAGATAACCTATTTGGATTTGTGGCGACTACCAATTCCACCATGTAAATTTTATATATATATATATTAAAAATGTATATAAAATTAAGTCAAATCTCAAGAAAGTATAAGAGATAGAAGAAGATAATGTAATAGAAAAACATATTTATGCTAAAAAAATATATTATTATCATAATATGTAATAAAATAAAGATTGTATTGTTCAAAAATATTCAAGATGAGGTAGTTTTAAAAAGGATATAGAAATATTGTTATTATTTTATCATACTACCAAACATATTTTTCCTTCAAGGGAATTCAAAATATTTAGCTCAAAATTAGACAATTCTTGATAAAGAAGAAGAGAACATGAAGGAAGGTACTAATTATTTCAAATATATTCCATAAATAAATTGGTATCATAAGGATGATTAGGGTGAGAACTTACAAAATATTCCATAAATAATCACATAGAGACATACTAGAATCCTTAAAATGAACATCTTAACATAGGATCTACAATGATCAATTTTATCTTCCTATCCTAGCAAAGCACCTAGTCTTGTGGATTTCCATTCATATTTATTAATTTTTAAGGATATTTTAAACATTATTATATTATGATTTTGATTTATAAGAATAGAAAAAAGAGATTTTTTTATGTAAAATCAATGTCATATTTATTGTATTAGGTCAAAAAAAAGTGATACAAAAATATTTAGAATTATTGTTCAATAAGCCTTTACAAAAAAATATTTAGAATTATTGTTCAATAAGCCTTTACATGGTGTAATTGGTAGCCGCCATGAATCCGGGTAGGTTGTCCGGATTTTATGGCTGCCATAGTATTCTGCGTTGTTCACCTTGGAATCCGCCACATAGTTCTTCGTGTAGTCTACCTCTATAACCACCATGCCACAATCATTTTAAATATTTTACACCACTGAAAGCATCAGGAAAGGGACAAGCGTTTAGTCTAGAAAGGCCCAATATTTGAACCTTGGACCTCTGCCCCTTACGAGGTTCGATCGAACCAATTTGTTTACACCTCAGACCTACCATGCAAAATATATTTTAAAATATTTTAGTTTGTATTGTAATAAATGAAAAATATGGGTTTTCTTATGGTAAGTAAATAGTTACACAAGATGCCATGCATTCTCATCAGATCATGAAAAATAGATATGCTTAGAAAGTAGGATATAAATATATCATATGATAGATATTATTAGATTTTCCTATATTCATATTCTTAGAATTTATGGTTTTGATTAAAATCTATGTGAATCGATTAAATGATATAAAACACTTGAAAGTATTATATTTTGATTATTAAAACCCATGATAGATAAATTGAGTCATTTAATAGACTCACATGGGTGACGCATCATGTCATTATCTCCTCATGATCCTTCTTGAGCCATTAAAAATCTATTAAAAGTTTTTTTTTTTGTCACAATGTCCTATTCAACTTTATATCCATTTTGGTGATGGAAATTTTATTTTTGATCATGCCTTAATCAATAATGCCATGGAGTTTAATCAATAGTCATGTTATGGTAAGTATGCTAGATAGTTTGTTAATATAAAAATTTAAGGTTTTTTCATCAACATACACTTCATTTATTATAACCTACTACAAATATTTTAGATTTGAAGTTTGAAAAATATATCCAACATATATATATGTATTCCCTTATCGAGGAGAATAAATGAATAACTTTAGGACTAAATTTGGGATAAAGTTAAAACTGATTTGAATGGTTGGAAGGCAAGTTTTTAGTCATAAGTGGAAGACTACAACTTATAAACGTTACATTTCATTTTGTCCTTATATGTAATGTCACTCATAATATTACCAAAAAAAATATATCATCCAAATTTAATAATATCTATATACTTAAACTTAAATGGATATGAGGAAAAAAGGTAGGTTTATTTGCATATGGGATAGACATTGTGTAGGAAATCCTATTAAAGGTGCAATATTTTCAAAATTTTAAGTTATGAGTTTTGCATAATACAATAATATTGGTTAGACATTATTAAAATTTCAAGCAAAGATATGAATAAAAGTATTATAGTAACTATATATATGCTTTATAGATGCAATAAATGTTATTAAGATAGAAAGCCTACATAATAATTATGGTTTGATATTAGAGAGTTCACAATTGATAAAGAAGTATTAGTGGTCTTTCAATAATGGGGATTCTAAAATTTTTAGTTTTATCCTTAGTTAGATAATTATCATCACATTGTTGATAAAAATATATTATCTACTGGTTGAAACTTCTTTAGCTTGTAAAGGTTCAAAAATAAAATTACATTAGTGTTGTTGATCAAGTATTACATTATTAGCATGTATTTTAGAAGTGCTTATAATGAATAAGTCATATTTAAAATTGATTTAAATTACTATGCTAAAATATGATTATGGTTAGTATATGGTTATAACCTATAAATATTGTGTTTAAATATTCATACAAGATAAGTGAAATTTGGTTTTGATATGATCCAACATTGGTATTAAATAAATAGATAATATGAACAAGGTAAGGATAATAAGGGAAGAATAGAAATAAATCTTCCACACACAAACTAAAATTCCATTCATTTTAGTTCATACAATTTCAATAAAATACTTGTCACACACATCATCATTATGGTATATCACATACTAATAATAAATACTAGTAAACAACAACAAAACACATTTTGGATAACCATTTGCCCCCCTTTTAGAAAAAACATCATAACACATATGAAAATAAATTCACTTAAGCACATTTAATACCCACAAAATCATTTATTTAATTTATCACATATTCCAAGACATTAAATCATGTACAATTCATACAACACAAAAAACAAAAAAGTCATATTTTTGGATACCCATTTTGCCATTTCATGGTAAAAGTCCAAACAAATTTGGGAAGTAGTGCATATCTGGATCTCAACAACCAATTTCATGTTCACCCACATAAAAATTGTAGCACAAAATAAAAAAACATGTCAAACACAATGGTATACAAAAAATATACATTTTTGAATACTCATTTCACCCTTTTATAGTAAAATTTTCAACGGATTTTAAAAATAACATACCAATAACCGTGAACATTGAAGTCAAGTTCAATCAACTTACACCCAAACAATACACATCAACATCACATGCTAAACGAGGGATGAACAAAAACACAAAAGCAAATTTGGATACCCATTTCTCACTTTTAAGAATAAAATTCAAACACATTGCAAAAGTAGTACCCTGTTTGCCCTCAACAAGCAAAGTCAGCTCACTCAACTACACTACACACAAATTGATTAAACTAACATAAAAACTGATCAAAACTAATATATTATTACATATTTAGATATCCATTTGGCTTTTTTAACACTTTGTGTTTCAATTTTCATTAATCTTACATGTATTTCAAAAAAATACAAAAACCTCCCCTCCCTCATTTTATGCATTTCTAGAAATAAAAAAAATCAATAAAATCAAGTACTGAGCACTTACTCATAGATCCCTGCATCGACTGCTAGCACCATTATGTCCCCTCACCATATCTACATCTAATTCCCAAAAATACAACTGCTCTACATCACCAAACATCACTCACTCCTTGCTCTCCAACTCACACACCATGAAAATGATCCACACGTACGTCAAAAAAACATAAATACACATAATAACCCTAATTTGCAGGTCCAATTCATAGGTCACCCTATGAATTCAATTTTGATTCACCCCCAACCCTACAAATTGAATCTCCTGACTCCAAAATCACCAAACTTTCACTCCAACACCTAGGTCACCTTTCCCTCTTCCTATCCATCTAATTTTTCATCCTTGTTATCATTCATTTTCATCTATCAATCGAATCATCATCATATCACCATATTCCATTCAGCTCACTATTGATTCCTCATTTGGGAGGGTATTCATATCCAAAATCTCCTTCGTAAATAACCAAATAATCAAACATCCAAATCATGGATATCACATTTGTCTACAAAAAGTTTTACTGAAGATTATCTTACGATAATAATAATCAAAATCCCAATAAGATATTTGTTAAGTCACATGAGCCATGCACAATATTGAAGATGTCACCCTTTCATTCATGTATATCGATCCTAACCACATACTAAATGATACGTTTGAATAGTCCATACCACTTAGCTCAAATGGTTTGAAAAGTATCACCATACACTCATCAATTAATCTGAAGTAAAAATTTGAATAAGCATTTGTTCTATTTGTGTTTGGACCATCTTGCATTGGTCACAAAAGCAAAGCAATCATAAGTTGCCCTTACAACCAATTAGTATGATATTGCAAAATATCATATAAATTTTGTAAATCATTACATTGCATTCGTAGTCATCCATTTGCATTTATCATATGCATTTTTTATTATACTTCTCATCTTCTTCTTACTTCTCTTTTACTGGCTATCGATCAATGTTGTATGGTCACGCCTCGAGCGGCTACATACCATTGATTAGATCCCATTCTTTTATTTCTTCTTCTTACCCCTTCTATTTTCTTGGCTATCGATCAATGTTTTATGGTTATGTTTTGAGTAACTACATACCTTTTATTAGATCTCATTCTTTTATTTGTTCTTCTTCTCCCTTCTTTTCTCTTTGCTTTCAGTCATTATTGTATGGTCACACTTTGAGTGGCTACAGACCTTTGATTGAATTCTATTATTTTCTTTCTTCTTATTTTCCATTCTCTTATCTTGGATTTAAGTCATTATTGTATGGTCACACTTCGAGCGACTACATACCTTTTATTGAAATTTCATTCTTTCATTTCTTCCTTTCTTATTTTCCTCTTTTCTCCTTAGCTTCACACACATTCCACTTCCTTATCACATCATATTTTTGTATTAAAATTTTTTCCACATAGCCTAGTATAAAAAGGGATAAATGTGTTCCACATTCTAGCTTCTAGGCCATCATAGGCCATCATAGGCCATCATAGGTTGTTTAGTCATCTATAGGTTACCTTGGTTACTTGTAGACTTCAAAACTATAAAAAATAGGTAAAATACACCCAAAATGCTTTCTAACCACTTGGAATCCATCTACTAGCCCCCTAAGGTCACTTAAGCCCTTTCCTACACCTAATTAGGACCCCATGGGACCATTACCCCACTAAAAATCCTAATTAGCCTAATTACCATTCTAATTCATCATTGCCTTTCACTTAAATGCACTTTTTCCCTTAAGTAAGTTTAATTAGGTTTCTAAGCCAAATTAGCCCTAAGCACACTCCTACACATGTGTGCACCATGAGATTAGTTAGGATATTTCTAAAATCCCTAGCTAAAACCTAAACTAACCTAGGACTTAGCTAACCCTAGATAACCTTGACTCTTCCTCACACATGTGTAAGGAGGAGATATTTCTCTAAGGTATATGGGCTTGACACCTCTTCAAACCCTAACCTAACTCCATTAGGAAGTGACTCTAATTTTTGGTTTATCTGACCCCCTCTATTGAACTTAATATTTTCTATAAATAGAGGGTCTCTCCCCTCATTTTATCTTGCTCACCCCTTTCAGTCACCTTATAGAAACTCTGCAAAAATCAAACTATAGTTGCATCTAATAATTCCAAACCATACAAACATTATCAAAGTATCCATAAAGCTCATCCAGATAGACAATCTCCACCAAAAAATAGTCATAGTCCAATTCTCCCCCTGACCTATGAATATGGATTCCAATTCACCCCCTGACCCATGAATTGACCTTGCAGTGGGTCTACACCAAAAAAATAAATAGGTATTAGTTACTCTGTATTTTAACAACATTCTAATTCAATTTTGATCATTATTTTATGCTATATTTATGTTGAGATTATCTTTTATCACTATGGTGCTTAACTAAGGCAAGCCCCCAAACTTAGTAATCATATTTTGCAGGTCTAAAAGCCAAGTGCAAAAGAAAACCACACTAACAAAAATATACCGATGGTCCATGCACATAGAAGCCCACCTTCATTGAGGAACTCTTAAAGACATTCTCAAGATGTTGTGTATTTTGTAAAGAAAATAGGAACATTCATCATTGTAACCTACAAAGCATTCCTTTATGGAATAAAAGCAACATTTATAAGTATTTTACAATGTGTGAAGTGGTATGGTTATGTCATATAGTATCAAGTATGGGTGTACCTAAAAATTGACTAATAATATTGAATTTTGACGATCAAGGTGTTCTGAAATTATCTTAGAATACAATAATTCATGAAAGAACAAAGAACACTATATTTTAATATCATTTTATTTGAGAATAAGTTCAAAATAACTATATTCAACTCTAGTACATTCTAAGCAAACAATAGCTTGTTAAATTTATTTTTATAAGGGAACTCATACATGTTAAAATTGAATTATTATGCAACTCTCTTTGTATACCCAATATTGTAGTAAGGGGGTATGTTAGGTAGGTATTACATTATTAGTGTGTAGGTTAGATGTGGCTATGACCAATATTTTATATTTAAAAATGAGTATATATTACTATGCTAAAATATGATTATGATTATGTAATGGCTACAACCTCCAAGAAGATATATTTCAATATGTTGGCATGATCAATAAAAAATATTTTTGATTTGAGTAAATAGATGTGACAAATACTTCTAGATTATGGATTTCTATGAGTAATATAATTGAGAAAGAGGGTCTCAATCATATAGAGTTTTAGCTCAAAATGATATTATAAATATTCTATTTACCTAAAGTTTCATGAAAGGATGTGCAAGTTTAGAATTAATAAAAATAGTCTATCAATCAATCAAATAAGAATATAAGTCTTTGGAGAAATCAAAATTCCCTAGTATTCCATATTTCTAAGGATACCTTTTTGAAGTATATTTGGTCACTTGAGACCCTCCTCGATGCTTAATATTATTTTGATTGACAATCCAAACCAAAATCATTATAGGTGATAATTCAAAAATAAAATGATATGATAGACATTTTAGGTGTTGCTTATGGGAGGAGGAGCCTAAAATATCATACCATTTACATCTTTGCTTCCACCATTTGGGATACATTTTTAATGATATAACAATCTTTTGGCTTACATGACCAAAATTCAAATATTTGGTAAAAAAACTAAATTTTTCAAATCTAATGAATCAAGTACAGTCTATGAAATATTGGCCTTGTCATTATTAGTATCTATTGTCTCAGAAGAAAATAAATTTTAAGAACAAATCTTTCAATCACACCTAACTTTTAATTTATATTATTTTCTAGTGTAAATAATGGTTATGAAAATGGTGTTCATCAAGTGAATTCCATAATGTCAATAAGTATGTGTTGTCCTCTTTCGTATGCAATTTAAATATACATATAATGGTGATCTAAAATAATAGTGTTAATGTAAAATATTACACCAATAAAAATTAAAATGGAAATATCTAGAATTTATATTTTTTGAAATTTGATATTAATGGTGCTTGTAAAGGAAACCATAGGAAAGCCAATAAAGTATTTTTTTTCCATGTTTGTTGAGAAATAATTCTTCTTCTCTACGTAGAATCATTATATATTTTAACAAAGAGTCATACATCACATAAAGCACATCCTATAGAGATTAAGATAGCCAAGAAAAAAGGAAAAGGGGATTCATACTATTCATAGATACAAATTTGAGGATAGAATAAATGATAACACCATTTTCTATATCCAGAAATTCTTGATAAAACCAATATTTTAGAAATAAAAACATATATATAGATAAGGAAATAGGATGAAAAGTGATTTAGTTCACTCTATTTTTTTGTTTGAGTCTTGAGAAATGCTCAAATTTTAGAAGGTAATTAGCCAAAGGAAATTCTATATCATATTGAAATTTATACCAATAATTTAATTGACTCTATTATTTGCTTGAGTCTTGAAAAACACTCTAATTTTAGAAGGTAATTAACCAAAGAAAATTCGATATCATATTAAAAATGATACCAATAATTTAATAGAAAGAATGTTGTGATTTTTAATAATTAAACTTAAAAAAAAAAAATAGACATAGTCTTATATATCAATGTTTTTATTGGAGTGACCAAAGTAAGAGCCACACACAGCTCACAAAAAATGGTTTAAAAGAATATTTAAGAATTGGAAGGTTGTCAAAGAATATAGGGACTAATAAAATTTGGGTGTATATTGATATATAATTATATATAAACAAGTAGGGATAGAATATAAGAACAATTAAGAGATAGGAAAAATTTAATAATATATATTTATGTTATTTATATAATATTTCTTAAATTTTATAAAATTTAATATATAATAAAATTGTTATTTTTCTGATTATATATATATATATATATATATATATATATATATATATATATATATATATATATATATATATTTGAATGAAAGGACCTTATATTAATTGGAAATAATCACTTTCATACAAAAATGTTGGGTGGAATTAACACACCCGTGGCACACACCCAAAAAGATTATAGGATCACATGAATCAACTTAAAAAGCCAATATTACATCAGAACTGAGTAAAGAAAAGAAGACAAAACAAAGACAAGTGTATGAAGTTACTGGATCAATTGGAATCAAGCGAACATCCCATCCACTAGAGGTGCGAAATTGGACTACAATGGAGACCAATGATGCTAAGAAGTTGGAGCAGATAAATGATCTCTGCGACCACTACGAGAACGAGCTGAAAGTGAGCCTGTGCGAGAGAAGCCACGAGTTTTGGACACATGGTTGTCGAAAGGAAGCCAACTAACAGAGCAAGGTGCATTAGCCCAATGATCTAGAAGTGATCTAAGATATTACAGCTCCACCTGAACTTTCTCCACCTGAGTAAGGATCTGTAACCAACAATCATAGAAGAGAGCATATCTAGTAGCAACAAAGAAGGAGGTAGAAGCCTCCTGTCTCCCAAAGATAATATTATTTCTTGTTTTCCAGAGATAGTATAAAATACGAATACGAAAAATATGCCAAACTTCGTTGAGGGGAAGAGAAAAATCTAGGGGATCCCCAAGTAGTGCATTAACCCAAGAACATTGCTCGAGTAAAAAGGAATTGAAAAAAGAAAGAAACCAATCCCAAGCATTTTTGGCTGTTTGACAAGCCCAAAACACATGAACAAAATTGTGAGGACCTCTACAAAAAGCACAAACAGGATTAGCAACCCCCATATATTGTAACCTATGACCAAGGGGAAGGCCTTGATGTAATAAACTCCAGGCAAAAAAACAATGCTTAGGTTCAAGATAGGACTGCCAAACCACAGAAAAGCGAAGGCTCCATCTAGATTGAGAAGAATTTTATTATCAGCATATCATACACCTAATATTTGAACATATTTATTAAAAAATAAATATATCAAATATATATTTAATTTATTAAGTTATCTTTTAAACAATGATTATCAAAAGTTTATTGATTGAACTACTATTACATATTTATAAATAATTTTTGTGTTAACTAAAAGTTATATAACCATTGAATTAAAATTAAGTGAGCAATGTATATGGATAAGTATTGAAAAACAATAATTAAAAATGGATGCTTATATACATGGGTCGATATATTTCAAAAAATTTATGCAAACTTGCTCCTCCAGGACTTGAAGTGATCTGTAAACTAAGGACGGAATGTTGCCTAGAGGTTAGGGTAACTCAGGGGAGTCAAGTAAAGATGTTTAAGATGCTTAAGGTGAGAGACTGCGTATGAATAACCATAGACTCCCGTTATGTAACTAAGCTGGAGAATAAAATCGATGATCTTACTATTGCGGGTAAGGGAATGCAGTAATAAAGCATTACATAAAATAAAGTGCGGTGCAACAATTGTATATGCAAATTTCCACAACTCGTCATGTCTGACAAGTTAGTAGATTCCGTGTTTGAACGGATGATATTAAAAATGAAAAACAGAGCGACATACGTCTATCCCCGTCGGTGGATTCTGTCAACAATTGATAGGACGTGGTATCTTACTAATACTGTGCCACCAAAATCCTAGACGCATGTATTCCTTTAGATTTTATTCCTCGTGGGGAAGGGGCACTAATAAAAGTTATTTCAGATCAATGTGAACATTGAAATCCTTAAAAACACACCAAAAATAGCGTGGAACGGTCTAGAGACGCGACAAGCAAGCATGAGCTTGTGGATAGCGGGCAAAGGTTTTTGACGCCGTTGCTAACATACAGTTGTGCTTACAGCGGTTCGACCAATTTCCACATGAGACTAATTTAGTAACAGTCGGTTCGACCAATTTCCACATGAGACTAATTTAGTAACAGTCGTCTACATATATTCCGCGTGAAGCCCAAAGTCAAAACCCATTTTTAATCAGTGGTAGACGGATCCAAAGGAAGGAGTTTCTGAGAATTTCAACTTCGCTTTAATGAACGTAGCTTACGCGGTATTTGTTAGGGTATCTTCAGCGTCAACAGTCGATGTAAGAAGCTTCGATTTAGAGTATACCTTCCTAAACCTCTAGAAATTTTATGTGAGATACAGCCCATGCCATCTAAGGCAATCAGAACTCAGTAAATGGGATTCCGTTGAATTCAGCGTATGGAGTCTATAAATATCTGAAAACAATATATCTCGATCAATTCAGATTGTGATTCGTGATTACAAGACACAATAATGGCTTCTCAATTGCTCCTTCTGTCTCTGCTAATATTCGCCTCATTTTCTCGAATTGAAGGCAGCACTACACAAAACGGCATTGAATATGCCTGCGACTTGGCCCAGGATCCTAAATTCTGTCAGTCTAGCTTGATTCAAGTTGCAGAATCCTTAAGTGCCGGTCCTAAGGATCTCAGTGAAATTTCTCTCAAGATAAGCTTAGCTGAAGCGAAAATAGTAGACGGTTTTATCCCTAGTCCTAGCAGGTCGGGGAGGTCGTCAATGGACTCAAAGCTGAACCAAGCTATTGAGGATTGCAAGCAATTGTACGATCTTACATTGGACTATTTGACGGAATGCCTGTCAAAGCTGACAAGCTCTGGTGTAGATTCCGTCAAGTGGAGCCAAGCAGTCTACATCCAGAGTTTTCTGAGTGCAGCCCTCACCAATCAGGCCACCTGCCTCGATGGCCTCAATGAAGCTAACGCAAACCTTGGCTCATTCTCCTTCACCAACCATATCAACAACGCGTCGCGGTCTTTGAGCAACAGTTTGGCTTTGATAAAGAAGTTCTGGATCGCGAGCAACGGTTCTCAAAAGACTTCGGTCCACAACCGACGACTGTTATCCAACGGCGATGACTTCCAAAGACAGTATGGATCAGTGAAAGACGGCTTTCCTTCGTGGCTGTCTCGTTCAGACAGAAGGCGGCTCTTACAAACATCAAATGATAGCATTTTATCCGGCGACGTGGTGACGGTAGCCAAAGACGGCAGCGGCAATTACACGACGATTACCGAAGCAATAAGTGCCGCTTCAAACAAAAGCGCCGATAGATACGTGATCCATATCAAGGAGGGAGTCTACGAGGAGTACATAGAGATCCCCAAATACAAGACAAATATTGTGTTGATCGGAGACGGCATGGACGTCACTGTGGTTACGGGTAACAGAAGCGTAGTGGACGGGTGGACAACGTTTCAGTCTGCGACTGTTGGTAAGCTTCTAAGTTAAATTGGCATCCGTATTTCATGTTCGCCTATGATTGTCATACTAAACTGTTTTAATTGAATAAACGCAGCTGCTGTTGGGCAAGGTTTTCTTGCACGCGACATTACGTTCGAGAATACGGCGGGCGCAGTGAAACACCAGGCAGTTGCGCTGAGAGTGGGATCAGATCTGTCCGGGTTTTACCGCTGCAGTTTCAAGGGCTATCAGGACACTCTATACGCTCATTCTCTCCGTCAATTCTACAGGGAATGTGACATCTACGGTACCGTAGATTTCATATTCGGCAACGCGGCAGTTGTTTTCCAGAACTGTGTTCTTCTAGCCAGGAAACCTATGGATAACCAGCAGAATCTGTATACAGCCCAAGGCAGAATAGATCCAAATCAAAATACTGGAACGTCTATTCACAAATGTAACGTCAGTGCTGCGCCCGATCTCGTTCCGGTGATTAGTTCTTTTCCCACTTATCTGGGGAGGCCGTGGAAGGAATACTCTCGAACAGTTTATATGCAGTCTTACTTGGATAGCGTAATCCAGCCAGCGGGGTGGCTGGAATGGTCCGGCGTCTTTGCATTGACCACATTATATTACGGAGAATATGAAAATGAAGGGCCTGGGGCTGGTACTGCAAATCGAGTCCAGTGGTCTGGCTATCATTCAGTGATGAACGCCTCTGATGCTCAAAATTTCACGGTGTCTACATTCATCTCCGGTGACACCTGGTTATCGTCAGTGGCGGTACCCTTCGATGCAGGCTTGTCTTGAAGATAATATAACATGTATATCTCATCATGTGATCAAGCAGAGCCATCTTCTTGGTTCCGCAACTTTCCTACTTCAATTTTAAGACAATGATTTTTGCCTTGATTTTAGGTTCAAAAGGTGTTGATTTCGCTTAATTCATAAAAGGGCTTAATTAATGATACAATTAGTGTTTGCAAAGTGCGTAAAGTTGGGTATCTACAAGCACATAGAAGATTATTCATGTTGTCTTCTATAAAATATGTTCACTTACAATATCCAAAGAATGCATCAGAGGAGAAACCACAACTAAACTATAGTTTTAAAAAATGAATTGGACATTTTATATTTATCTTTTATAATTTAATAATTATTATGTATGTTTTTTAGTTTTAAAGTAAGAATAATGTATAACTTAAAAAATGGTGTCACCACACAAAAAAGTTAATAAATATCTTTAGAGGGAATTTGTTATACTTTGTATGGAAAAAATAATTTAACAAAGTTTATTTGGAGAATTTTTTATGGTTACAACTCATTATGATGTTTATTTAATGTTAAAATCTAAATTTAAATATTTTTCCATGTGATTTAAAAATAGTAAATCTATATATTTTAAATAATATTTCCTATATGTTGTTCTTTTAATCTCATAAATTTAATATCTTTTATATAACTAACATCAATTTGATTATCTAGGTTATTTTTGTTCCCCTCGCTTGGGGTGTGTATTTGGGTAATCATTGTTGGGTTTGGCCTTTTTTCTTGGGTATGTTGGTCCTTTACCGTGACATTGTATTAGTGTCACCATTCTTGGTGATTACTTCTAGTAATTTTACACGTCTTTGGGCTCATTTTCTCTAGACCAGGTGGTGGCGCGTGGAGGAGATGTTTATCTTGGAGTACAATGGTCGAAATTTTTCTTTTCTTCCTTTTAAATCCTAGGAGTTGGCTTTCTTTTGGTAAGAGTGGAAGGATGCCTATGTTCTTTTCATTCAAGCCTTGGTATTTTGTGCTCCATCTCTTAGTTGAAAATTTATTTTATCTTTTGTGCACCCTCTTCTCTTTGGAGTTTGGGTGGAGGAGCAAGCTTTCCTTCTTGGTTCTTCACGATGTTTATGGGTATCTTGTTTTTATGTCTTTCATGGTTGTCTTGGATGGCACGACGATGCTTGTGAGGTTGGTGGATGCCTATTTTTGTTTGGGACTTTTATGAGGCCTTTTGTGCTTTGTTGATTATTTGGGAGTTGCCTCTTTTGGTCCCCTATTGAGGAAGAGTGTGGTGTTAAGAAGTGAGGGAGTTGTGCATAGATTGAGGATGGGGAAAGCTATATTGTATGAGCCTATGTCAAGATATGTTAAATATCGGGTGGAGCCTATTTCCTTGAATATTGATGAGGAGGTTAAATCTATTTTGAAATATGGTGGTTTGTTGGAATGTATCTAGAAATTTCAAGGATATAATCTGGTTCTTTCTAAAAGGATGGAGGCAATGTGTAATATTGGGTGGGTGAGAGTCGGGTCTTGGTCTTTTAAGGTCTCTACGGAGTTGATCAGTTGCACTACAAGCTTGGTGTTGGATGGTGATTATAATAATAGGGATATGCTTTCATTTTTGAAAGAAATCAGCTTCTTCAGGATTACGAGTAATTTTTACCCAGAATCTAGAATAGATATAGTGCCAAGGCCTTACTTCCATCATGGGATAGGGTGGCTAAGGTTATTATGGACTATTTTACTCTAGATTCTATGTATGATGTCATACGTAGTTTCCACACCATATTTCTAAATCATCTTAGGAAACAAATGTGGATGAATATTCCATTAATTTTATTTTAGTCTATGAGGAATTCTATGATAGACATTCAAGGGGGTCATGACCAGTTTCCCCTTCACCAAGGATTGGCCCTTTTAGTTTTTGAGCAAGTGGTGATGGATAAAGGGATCATGGTGGAGGAAATTTTGAAATCTTTGGCTGATTTCCCAATCCCTGTGCATGGACAGGCCTTGATGGCCTCTAAAATTTCAAGTGAAGGCACTAAGGATATTTACTCATTCTCATTTGATTCTGGTATGGATAAGATCTCTCACAAAATTTATTTTTTTACTAAAGGTGTGAGGGGAAAAGCATCAAAGTACATCATTGATGAGGTAGTTAATATTTCTCAATCTTTTCTCATGGCCTCACCTATGGTGGAGGGTCCTCCTACAGTTAGCTAGGCGAAAGGCAGTGGCACCAAAAAATTTAAATGTTTGCTCGACAAAAAGTGGGAGGAGGCTAAGTCTTCTCCCTTATCCCACCCAAATGATGTGGAGTTTCTTCCCAAGGATTTCATTAAGGATAAGATGGTGTCTAATGTTTATACTCTAGGGGAGGCCTCTATGAGGAAGAGTGTAGTTTTGCACAACCTAAAGTTGATTGAAATCAAGCAGCGTGCAATGTGGAGTTATGTGAGAATAGTGTTAGATTATGTTGAGGAGGTTGCACAGATGTTTGGAAAAATTGCTTGCGAGATTGATTTGATGTTGTAGAACTCCCTAAGTTCTCTCATTGCTCAATATCATATTTGTTTTTCCTTGATTTTTTTTGTGGTACCTCTTTGTTTCTTTGGTTTCTTTTTGTGGTTTGCTCTTCTAGCTGTTTTAGTGGTAGGTTAATCTATAAAAGGTTGTGGGATCCCTTTCAAAACCTTCTTTTTTCTTAATAGTATCAATTTTTTAGTTTTATTATATTTAACTAAGTTTTAGCATAGTAGGTTATTGTAACAACAATTGTAACCCTTTTAGATAATGTAGTAGTGATAAATGATATTATGGTTGAAAATATCATAAAAGAGTCCAAGGAGTAAAATACAATGAGTGCACTTGGATGTCATATAACATATATGATTCATATGCCTTTTTCCATAAGTTATTTATGCAATTATAGGTGCTCACCTATTAATTATTGAAGAATCAAGCTAATATCTCATTCTTTTTAATTCTATAAACATATCCAAAATTTAAGTAACATAATAATATTTTGGAATGGCTCCTAAAATATGATATTGTAAGTTATATAAAAGTTACTATTTTCAAAATACCTCCCTTTGTCACCATAAAGCATTACATATCAAATACCATACATGTAAAATACCTTCCATCTATAAACTAAATTAATTATTTTAGACAAATAAATATCAACTTGTAGTGAATTCTCACTACGCTAAAAAAGGTTGCCTTCGTAAAATTTTGAAATATGGTCTAAGGGGAAGAAAAATAGGTGATAAGTAGAGAATAAAGTATCTAATGGGTGTAGTAAAAAGTTCCAACCAATCATTTTGAATTTTAGAAGACAATTTTTTTTTTTTTTAGAAATGCATCTTCATAGATAATGAAAAATTATGATCAAATGTTGGCATAACATTAAAAAATAATAACAAAAAGGAGAAAGAAAAATTTTTGATGACTCGCAATATCTAGAGTCCCAAAATTTGAAAGATTATAAAAATTCTAAAAGACATAAAATAATGAAATATTAGAGGTTTTGAATGTTCTAAAGGAGAAGGAAGAAGAAAAGTTACAAGGGTTAGATACCTATGCTACAATATTTTAGGAGACCATAATTTACTTTGGGGTCTCCTACCTTTGAAACCCTATATTGAGGGTCATTTCCCCCCTATGAATCCTGGCTAGGGATGTGACCTTAGACCCTACATATTGTGCCAATACATACAAAATTTGAGGTGTATAGTCATTTCCTATAACGAATACAACACATATACCAAGTATGGTAGTTGAACTCATAAAGGTAATAGTGGTAGAAAAACCTGAAGCCCATGTACTTGTAGTATACAAACCAAAAAATTAAAGGGAGTGATTGAAATGTTAAAGGTGTTGGAAATTTTGAGTAGTTTTGTTGACATTGATGTCAAAAGAATAGTGGTTTAAATTCGTCATCATTAAAGACATTAAGTGGTTTTTCCAAAAGCAAGAAGGTATTGGAAAGGAATAGGATATAATATTTATTTTTAATATTATATGCCTAAAAATGTCCCAAAGGATGAAGACCTGAGGAAGTAGAAGCAATTTTAAATTAAATAATAATATTTTATTACTATAATATTCTATTATTATAATATTTCGGGCCAACTAACAAGGTGAAGAAAAATTAAGTTCAAATTGAAAATACCCATGAGCAATTTTCAAAGGTTTAATTTAAATTAAAATATTTTAATCTTTGATTAAAATTTTAATTTAAATTAATTATTGAGGTGAAGTTTTTTAAATTTAATATTTAAAAACTAAATTCAAATTTGAAAATTTGAAAATGGATCGACGTGGGAAATCCAAAGATAATGTGCATTTATATAGGAAATGAATTCCATTTCCTAAATTTGATCTAACACACCTTCGAATGCAAGAAAAAGATAATATCGAGAGCTACATGTAGGAAGAAGATGATTTGTATTTTGAAGAGCGTGGAGGGAAATGAGGCAATAAATACTGCAAAGTGATTTGATATCCCATCAATGGTGGTAGCACAAGTGGCAGTTGGGAGAATACTAAGGCTTGCATGGAGGAGATCATGGTTCAATCCATGTGATCACTGTTTTACATGAGGAAGAGGCCTTCGTTTGACTTGCTCGATGTTTTCATGAGAGCTTTTTGGGACAACGTGCACTGTTTGTCTCATGTGGGTACACAACCCACTTGGTGGCCTAGCTTGGAGCTAGGGTGTTGGGAGTGCAAGATCACATGGTTGAATTTGTCGAAGATAGTTTTTTGTGTGTAGAACAAATTAAAGGTATGCCATTAAATTTTATTCTCCAAAGTGTTGAAAATTAAAAGTAGTTTGAGATTGTCGTGAGTGCTAAGTGCTTGGGGGAGTTATAAGGTAAAGAAAAAACTAAAATATTTTATTTTGATTTTTTGGTGATTGAAACTCGTTTTATAAAGTGTGGATATTATAAGGTGTGAAAGGGAAATTATTAAGTGTTTTGTTATGGTGAAATTATTGAGTTACATATTGTGAGTTTACAGATTATAAGGTGTATATGGGAGATTGTTGTGCATGTTGTTTTAATAAAATTGTTGAGTTAGATATTGTGAGTTTGAATATTATAAGGTGTACAAAAATATTTGATATTTTGTATGAAAAATAATTTTTGATAAAATTATTTTGTGGAGATATTGAGATAGGTTGTGGAAACCTAACCCTAGTGTTGGCAAAAAAAAATTGATTGTAGATAAGATAGGCTTTGAAGACATATCTCCATCAAAGTAAAAGGTATGGGTACATATTCCTTGTGACTAATATATTTTTGGATTGGATGTTTTGAATGCTAAGTTGGAGTGAAAAGGATTGTTTGATAAGAATTGTTGAGTTTGGTTTTGAGATATCCAATATTGATTGATGAAGGTTTTTTTGGAATAAAGATTGATGCTAGAAACCTTGTTTGATAAGCATTGTTGGAAATATTGAGTGAGCCTTCATGTCCATGATTAGGGTTTGTGAAAAAATATGAGCATCATTGTTATGTGAAGTTTGTTTGATAAGCATTGTTGAATAAAATTTTATTGAGTATTTGGTTGTGAGGAGTTTATTGAGCTTAATTAATTGGAAGTGTTGGAGTGATAGTTCAAGTTCTGTGAAATAAATTATTCTTTATTTTTGGATTGAGTTGAAGGAAAGATCGAAAGTTGTTAAGCATTATTGTGAGTGAAACATATTGATTCTCCAACCATTCTCTAAATGCTTCTATGGTAAAATAAGAGAGAGATTGAAAGTGATTAAGAATTATTGTGAATGAAAAATATTGAGTCTCTAATAATTTTCTATATTTTTTTGTGAGATTAAAATCTGTGTGAAGCTTATTGTTTGATTGATGAAGTTTTTTGTGATATATTGAGTTGAGTTGAATAAGCTTTTGTAAAATATTATGAGCTGATTTGAGTAAGTCCTAGAGTGGGTTGAGGACTTGTTGAGAATATTAGAGGTAAGTATTAGTGAATACTTGTTGAACAGATTGGATAAGTTCTAATGAGGACTTGTTGAACATATTAGAGGTAAGACTTGGTGAAGACTTTTTGAACAGATAGGATAAGTTATAGCGAGGACTTGTTGAGTAGATTAGAGGTAAGTCTTGGTGAAGACTTGTTGAACTAATTGTACAAGTTCTAGTGAGGACTTGTTGAGTAGATTATAGGTAAGTCTTGGTAAAAACTTGTTGAATAGATTAGGCAAGTTCTTGAGAGGACTTGTTGGACATATTTGAGGTAAGTCTTTGATAAGACTTATGAGTAGATTTGATTGATTAGTTTGTCCAAACCTTGAGTTAAGGTTTGGGGCAGATATAACAAAGTTGATTTGGGATTGTGTCAAGCTTTGTGTTAAGGCTTGAGGATAGATTTGAGGATAGAGTTGGGTTTAAATTTGAGGACAAGTTTATGCCAGACCAAAGATAGATATTGAGAAGATTTATTCTATATTGAAATATTGTTTAGTGTAAATCAAATATAGGGATTGAGCAGATTTGTGTTAGACTAAGGGACTGTGTTTAGTACAGATTAGAGATAGAGATTGAGCATATTTGTGCTAGACTGAAGGATTGTGTTTAGTATAGGTCAGAGATAGAGATTGAGTAAATTTGTAGTACACTGAAGGAGTATGGTTAGTTTTAGAATAAGTGAATATTTTCTTAAGTTCTACTAGGATAAACACCACTCCTCCATGTATCAGGTGAACTCTTAGTGGTGTATTCATTATACTTGATGAGTTTCTCCACTCCTCCATGTGTCAGGTGAACTCTTAGTGGTGTCTTCATCAAACATGATGAGTTATTGTAATCCAATGGCTCTCAATGATCAACTTTGTTATTTATACAAAGTTGATCCCTAGAATAAATTAATCAATTCTATTTCGTTTCTTCAAATCTTGTAATGATTTGTAGTTCTACTCTTGGGAATTATAACATGGTATCAGAGTAGGGTAGATTCTGCTAGCATTATCTCTTGAATGAGGTTTCTCGAACTAGTTCTTAATCTCTTATTCTTTTTTTTTTTAAAGAAAGAGGTTTTTTTCATATTGTATTATGCTCATATATGCAATTTTTTTAATAGATATTTTCTTATGGTAATACCTACTGGTATATACAATTTTTTTTTACCATTGATACAAATATTTCAAAATTTATTTATTCACTACTTTGTGTATGCATATTGATTTTTTTTTTCTATAAAAATACCCTTTCTTAACAAACACAACTTGCTTTAAAACAATTAAATCAATGTTGCATCCAGTTCTAGGTGTTTTTTAATTTATATTATTTCTTCCCCTATTGAGTGCAACCATCACTGTGTTTCACTCAAGAATGCAACTAATATAAATCAAACATTTTTTTAGAGGCCCCCTGTTTTTATTTGTCCTCCTACTTCACCTACGTTTAAATTTTTTTCCCCTAAATTCCAGCTCGTTTGGCTTTCAATAGCCTTCACTATGCATTTCATAACATAGAAGGATAATATTTCGGTGTCCTTTTTCCCTTCCTATGTATCTTCTAACATTGAGAAAAGGGAAAAACCATAGGCCCTTAATTTTTGTGGGCATTTATTTTTTTTGATCTTACAATCTCAAATCGTTTTGTCTTCATAAATTTTAATTAATGTAAAGATCGCTCTTCGCATCACCAATTAATGACTCTTGGTCTACCTATATAGACCAACGTTCGTATTTTTTTTTTCAAATGTGGCATTTGGCCAGCATTTTGTTGTGACACACCTTGAGACTACGTCTCTCAATGGGTATTTCCCTCATTAATTTTTTATATTCTTCAAAGATCTTGATATTTTAGGAAGCGTTCTACTTGAAGTTTGTCATATCTATTTTTCCTTCGACACTCAAGAGGATCTTATTTCCTCTTGTTATATAAACATATTTCTAAGATTAAAATCATAATTCTTTTGTATTCCTAAAATTTTCTTTGGTAAAGCTTAGATTGATATTTCTTTGGGCTCATTTTATACTATTCCCTATAAATCTCTATAAGTGTTTTTTCTTCAAGTTAGTGTGTGGTGAGATAATCTGTTCTGCAAGTGAAATATTTAGAAACACTCAGGTCACCGTATCCTCTCTTTGGTGCCTTGCTCTCAACATCTTCGATTCATCTTTTAAATTTGTTTTATGGCACAATTGCTAAGGGAGACTCTCTGCTTTGATGTCACTCCTCTCAAAACCTCTTCAATGATTTATATGGTAAGGTGTTATATGATTTTTTAAAATAACATGTTTCTTATCCATTGCAAATATAGAAGGAGTCTCGTTTTTCCTAGACATCACCATTGGTGTGGTGAGCATAGATGCCACCCTTCCTTATATCGAGTGCAGATATAGAAAGAGTCTCATTTTTCATAGACACTACCATTGGAGAAGTGAATGTAGAAGCCACCCTTCCTCGCTGCTTGTTCATTGAAAGGTGCTTCATGGATCCTTACTCGCTGAATTTCAAGATATTTCTTCCATTGCATCCACTGTCTGATGTCAACCCCTTTAATTTAAACTATAATATATATTTTTTATATATATTGTAGCAAGAAAAATAAAACATTTCATTTCCTTTCCTTTCTAGATTTTTCTTCGCCCAAAAATCAAAGGAGAATTGTGAAAATTTTAATAATTTTTTTTGTGGGGGGTTTATAGGTGCCTTTTGCACCTTTATTAAGTTCGGGGGGCGTTATTTCATCAATTTTTACCTTTTTTTGCCTTATTTACTTTCATTCTTAAGTTTGTAATATTAATTTTGTTAATATATCTTGCTTAATATTAAAAAGGTGTTGATTAAATCTTCAATCCTTAATTAAATAAATTAGTAAAATATTTTTTACTATTTCTTTATTTCATTAATCAAAATTTTATATTAACAACTTAAATTCCCTATTTTCGAAACATCTTTAATATTTTATAGAGATATTTTAGTGAATGAAAAATCTTTCCTTTCAAAACAATATCTATATTAATTATTTTTTTTGGAATCAATTTGTTACATATAGTCAGCTTAAATAAAATAAAAGGGTATTCAATCCAATCCTTACATAATAAATAATAATTAAAATATATCTATTTTATCTTTATTATTTCATTAAGCAATTAAAAATATTTGTGTTCAATTTATTATTGCTGACAAAGAGTATTTTTTAATTATCTCTTTAAAAGAATTATTTCTCATTCTAAACTTCCTAAGAAGAACAAATAATTCATATCACCACTCACCTTATTGTACATACTATCTAACTTATAGTTTCCTTCAAGTAATGACGAGTTATTTGGTAACCAATATTGTCCTGGTTGATATTCACCTATGTTCCAAGTATCATATCTAATAAAATACTTATAGTTTCTCTCTAGTCATGGAGGGTATTTGAGAAGAAAAGATATATAGGCCTAGCATATATGTTCTCTTAATCATAATTAATATCAAATTTACTCAAAATACTTATAGTTTCCCTCTCGTTATGGCAGGTATTTATTGATTTATTTGGTGTTTCCTAAAATCTTTGGCATTCTTATCTCATTAACCTCATTAAATATCAAATAACCTAAAAATTACTTATAGTTTCTCTCTTGTTAAGGCGGGTATTTTTGAGCAATTTTGTATTTTTTACAGGCTTATTTTGACTAATATCCATTGCATTCTCAAAATTAAAGTTAAAGGGGGGACCTTTGGGTTAACTTAAAAATGAATTCAATGAATACAATTGATCCTATCACTCCTCAAAACTTCCATACATGGAAACCCAAAATTTTAAACCCCATTTCTCAGAAAGGGATCACACACTTATTAGAATAAAAGCAACCTGAGTTCGAAAAAGAATATGAAATATTTGTTCACAAAGGGAAAATATATGAAACAATGGGTATTATAAGCTCTAATGTGTATGAAAGTTTGTGGTTTCACATTGCATATTGTAAAAATCCTTATGAAAGTTGGGAGAAACTAAAGACCTTGTTTGGAAAAGTAGATAAAATAAGATTAATGCAACTAGAAGCATAATTAACAACTCTATATCTTGAGGTATTCAACAATATTATTGACTTCCTCACCAAATTCAAAGAGGTCCTCACTCAATACAAATGCAGTGGGAAGACTAAAATTGAAGAAGAATACATTTATCTGTTCGTTTCTAAACTAAATGGTGTATTTCAAATATTTTCTACCACCTTTCTATCTACTAAATATGCTCTTGGTGAAACCTTTAAAATACCCTCTTTAGAAGAGTTTTTTGATAGACTAACTAGGAAAGAAACAAAACTTGCAAGATATGAAATCTTTTCTTCTTCCTCTTCCTCAAAATCCTTAGTAGTCTCCACCTCTTCTAAAGAAAAAATCAAAAATAAGGAAAATAATCTCATAACTTGTACTCACTGCTAAAAGAATGATCACTCTGTAAACAAATGCTAGAAAATATTGCAACATCTAGAGGTAGCTATGAAGGATCAAAATATAGACAGTAAAAATCAAATAGGAAAGGCCCTTAATGGTCAAGAAAAACCTCCAATTATTTTTTTGATCATTGGGTCCTAGATTTCGGATCAACTCATCACATGATTGCTTCATATGAGTCATTCTCTTCTATCTCCTCAAGTTCAAGCTATAGCATAGAAGCTGGTGACTCTTCCTTCATCCCAGTCAAAGAAAAGGGTGATATAACCATTTATGGTGGATCTATCAATAATGTTCTCTATGTTCCAAACATTGCCACAAATATCCTTTCCATCTATCAGATTTGTACTTCTGGAAAAGAGAAAAATGTTCTATTCTCTCCAATAGGAGTTGAGATAATAAACTTTCGATATCCCAATTCTCTCATAGCCAAAGGAGATATTAATCACAACACTCACCTATTTCACTTCAAAGGATTCAAAAATCCAAAAGGGACCTCCTTTTTTTTGGCTCATGGAGATCTTGAAAGAAAAATTTGGCATGAAAGTTTTGGTCATATTAGTTAGAACTACCTAAAGGAATTGAGAACGCATGAAATGGTAACAGGTTTACCTAAAGTCTCTTCTATTTATGGATTTTTTCCTGGATGTTCTCTTGTAAAGCAACATCAAGATCCTTTCCACCCAAGTAATTCTCTAAAAACTTCATCCCGTCTAGAATTAATCCATAGTGGCTTGATGTATTTTCCATAGCCTTTTTTCAAAGGAGTAAAATATGCTCTAACCTTTATTGATGAATTTTCTAGAAGAACTTGGGTCTACTTCCTAAAATATAAAAATGATGTTCTATTCCACTTCAAAGTCTTTAAAGCCTTAGTTGAAAATCATACCTCTTGCAATATCAAGAAAATTCACATAGATAATGGGGGGAATACTGTAGTAATTAGTTCTCCATATTTCTATCAAATCATGACATCATTCATCAACATTTTGTCTCCCATAATCGTTAGAAAAATGGCATTGCAGAAAGGAAAAACTGAATATTAAAGGAAATAGCAAATTGTATGCTTCATTCAAGAGATCTTCAAAAAAAAATTTGGGCAGAAACTATTAATTGTGCTAATTATATTCAAAACCACACACCCTCATAAATCCCTTGATCATTTAACTCCTGAATAAGCATGGACTGGTTCAAAATCAGATGTTTCCTTCTCTAATATTTTTGGTTGTAATGCTTGGGTGCACATCCCAAAGAATAAAAGGAAGGCTATAGATAAGAAAAGCAGAAAGCTCATATTTATTGGTTATTGTGAGGAAATGAAAGCATAAAGGTTCATTTATCCCTCAAAGCATGAGGTATTTTTCCATAGGAATGTCCAATTTGATGAAACATTCTCTTAGAAAGATCCTCAACTCTCCTATTCCTCCATTGATCCTTCTCTTATAATAGAACCTCAATATTATGAAGAATCAACTCTAGAGGCTAACTTAGAGATTGATAATCAAGATGAGGAACCTGTAACTCCAAATGAATGTCTTTCCACTGCTTCTTATCCTTCCACTATTAAAATAGGCCTGCACCATTTTTAATTAAGCTACTCATTACATCCAAAATATTCCATCATCTACATCAACCAACTCCATAGGCACTGGTCTTATTTTTCAATCTATTTCCTCTGATCCTCAGTCCTTCAAAGAATTAAATGGTATTAAATAATGGGATGATGCCATGGAAAATAAATTCTTTCCCTTAATTTAAAAAAAAACTTGGTATTTAGTTTCCTTGCCTAAAGGAAGGAAACTAGTTCGTTATAAATGGATTACAGAACATAGTATGGTCCTAATGGAGAAATTGACAAACACAAAACTTGCCTAGTAGCCAAAGGTTTCTTTCAAATTTATGGAATTTATTATATCAAAACCTTTTCTCTAGTTGCTAAAATGGATTTTGTAAGACTAGTTCTTGCTCTGAATGCTTTTAAAAAGTGGCCTATATCTAAAATGGATGTAAAAAGTGCTTTATTACATGGGGATTTAAAGGAAGATATATACATGGAACAACCTACTGGTTTCACTCAAGACTCCTCTCTTGTTTGTAGGCTAAACAAGTCTCTCTATGGCCTCAAACAAGCTCCTAGAGCTTGGTATGAAAAGATGGACTCCTTCCTTCTTTCCATATTTTTTTCTCATTGTGATTCTAATAACATAGTCTACATTTGGAGAGATGAATAAAAAATCACCATTCTTGTTTTATATGTTGATGATCTTCTAATCACTAGTAGTAACTTCAATCACATTCAGACTATAAAAGACTCCCTCTTTGAAAAAATTGATATGGATGATCTAGGTTTACCTCATTACTTCCTTGGGATCCAAATAAATCAAACAAATGCAGGTTCAGTAGAAGACATATGTTTAACTTCTGGCTATGTTCTTGGTTCTTCGCCAATAGACTAGTTATGTAAAAAAAAACAAGCAGTAGCATTATCATCTATAGAGGCAGAATATAGGGCATCAGTTTTAGCAAGTGAGGAAGCTCTTTAGCTTTATAAAATTCTAAGGGATTTTGTTTTATCCCATGAAAAACCTATAACTCTTTGGTGTGAAAATCAAAGCACAGTTGACATTACATCAAATCCAGTTGAGCATCAGTACACCAAGAACATTGAGATACATATGCACTTCATTTGAAAACACATTCAAAATGGGGACATATACTTAGACTATACTCCAACTGAGTAGAAAATTGTAGACATCTTTACCAAGTTATTTCCTTCTTTGCGTTACATATAGTTGCGATATAAACTTGGAGTAATATAGTTGCAATGACACAGAGGTCCCCCACCTCTCCTTTTACTATTGTATTCTTTAGAGGATGGTTTTTTCTCTTGTGGTTTTTTTCATCATCTCTCCAAAAGTATATATTATTTATGATTACCTAATGAGGTCAATTTATCAGAACTCATTCTTTTTATGTGTTGAGAGGATAATCTTTGCCATCTGAATACATGCCTATAACTTGGATATTTTTCTTGTAATAGATGGTTTTCCCCCAAGGGGTTTTTTCACCATATATATATTGTAAATGAGTACCTCATCAGGCCATGTTGCTAGGACTCATCCTTTTATTGTTTTAAGAGGATAATCTTCGTCATCCGAATACAATCCTCTTTCTTATTTATTTTTTGATTTATGGCTTTTCCCATTGGATTTTTACCATCTCTTTAGAAAAGAAATCATTGTACATGAGCTCCTCATTCGACCTTGTTTCTAGGACTCATATGTACAAACCAACCCTAGTATCACTTAAGGGGGATGTTAGAATAAGTGAATATTCTCTTAAGTTCTACTAGGATAGACACACTTGAGTTTCCACTCCTTCATATGTCAGGTTAACTCTCAGTGGTATCTTCATCAGACTTAATGAGTTTTTCCACTCCTCCATGAGTCAGGTGAACTCTTAGTGGTATCTTCATCAGACTTGATGAGTTGTTGTAATACAATATCTCTGAATGATAAACTTTGTTATTTATACAAATTTGATCCCTGGAATAAATTAATCAACTCTATTTTGTTTCTTTAAATATTATAATGCTTTGTAGTTCTACTCTTGGGAATTATAATAGTTATTACATATTTAATATAGACCTGAGAATAAGCTTTGGAGGTGATAGAGTAGAGGATAGTAGCCTCTAGTGGATAGAGATCCATTAGCCAAGCTAGTGAGGACAAAGATCTTTTGAGTGAGGATAGAGTATTTTTTGAATAGATATCCGCAAGCCAGTGCACTAGAGGTAGTAGTTCTCTAGAGAATCACGATCAAGAGTAGAGGAGAAGAAGTTCTCCTATGGATAGAGATCCAAAAATCACCTTAGGGTATTGGTATCTCTTGTGGATAGAGATCCATGAACTTGGTGGTCCATAAACATTGTAATAGGGAAAGGATTCCCAAGAGATTTGTTGAGAAAATTTTATTAAAATATTTTCTCCGTGGAGTAGCCTAAATTGGGTGAACCACATTAAATTGGTGTCTCTATTGTGTATGTTGATTTGTACATTGCTTTGATTACTGCTATTGATATTTGCATTGATACATTATATAATATTATTTGGAAAAGAAAAGTAAAAAGTGGTCTTATACTATTCACCCCCTCTCTCAATATAAGCTTATGTTCTTCAAAAGGTAATAACATATGAGTCATAATAGGATTAACCTTGAATCTCATACAAAGGCTCAAAATAATTTAATATTAATGAGCTTAGATCTAGAGATCTTAAAGGAACCAATGACTTGAATGAAGATGTAACCCAAAACTCATAAAAGCAATCATTTTTTAAACTCCCACATAGTTTTAGAGGGAAAATCCCCTAAATTGGATCTATAAATAGTAATTAGTTTAGTATTAAAAATAATTAAGTTGTATAAGTTTACCTTCATTTTATTTGTATAATAGTAGCTAAACCTTGAGTGGTCTTTTCAACAAGATTTTGAACACCCACTTGTTGCACATGATTATAATTTTCATATTCATATATACTAGAATCCATAACTATTGGGTTTTTATGTCCCATTTCTTGGTATATGTTTGATTATGTGTGTGTAAGAGGTCATGACTACCACATCTTGTCTTATTTATTTCATATATAACCTATGTTTAATTTTACATGTTGATAAGAGGAAGTGTTTGCCTTTGGATTTTTTATGCATTATAGTCATGCATCGATGCGTTTTATTATTTTATTTTAATATTGGCTCATCACCTCCTATAAGCTTACGTTAGATTAGGATATTTTTTTAGGCTAGATTAAACTAAGTATTATTTCTCGAAATATTGTCTCAACATGTCATGACTTCAATACCAATGCCAAACAAATTTTAGCACTCTAGTGTAAAGTTTGAGAGTCAAAATCTTGAGAGAGAGTTATGAGGTATTTACACCTATGTCAAGTTTAACATTTTAGTCAACTAATTTAAATAAAAATAAGTATTATAATTTTTAAAAAATATTAATAAAAAAATATAAAAAATAATCAACTAAATTTAGGCCCTGGCTCCTAGACAACATCTTCTAAAATTCGCCTAGCCACTAGTGAACTTAAGATATTATTTACAAATATTTTTGCAAGTAACTACAATTAATTATATATATATATATATATATATACTCACTCCAACTTATATACATAATAGACTACCCAACATCCATCCAAGGTTCCCTCCCATAGCATTTTTCATAGAAAAACACATACAACATACCCCACATACAAGTAATATACAATTTGTTTTAGATGCATATATATATTTTTATATAATATTGTAGACACCAAAACAGCACCAATCCGATTACGTGACTGCAAACACTGATCGCTTTGACAAACACAGCCCCCAGGGCAGCCCTCAGAGGTTAAACAGTGGTCCTAACCACTTTTATAGCAATTTTGTAAGGTCAAAAGGGCAATTTGGCACATTTAGGCACTTTGCTCAGAATCTGTCTCACCTAGAGACGGATTCAAATCTGTCTCACCCAGAGACGAATTCAAAATTAGAATCTGTCTCACCCAGAGATGGATTCTGAATTCGTAACTGGTAGGGACGAATTCTGAGTTTAACGGGAAAAAGGAAGAATGGTGCCAAGTGGCAGCCCAGGACAGCCAGTTGATGACTCCTGCCCCGCACGCGTGTGTAGGTGGACAGAGGGGCCGTTAGAAGACTGTCACAAGGGGAAATTATGAAAGCCCAAGTCATGGAGGACTCCCCCTCCCTCATGGGAAGACAAGACTGCCACATGGCACCTATGACCAACACGTGGCGCCTATGCTTCCCTCTCAAAAAAGACCCCATGGGTCTATAAAAGGTGGGACTTTTCTCACCCAAAATATGCAGGTTGAAGGAGATTTCAAGCAACGAAGTGCTGCCGAGTTGAAGACCCACTTGCATCCCTTTTGGTTCACCTTCTCGCATCCACCAATCTCTTTTGCAAGGGAGGTTGTTGGGTGGCTTTTGGAAGCTTGAGCCTAACCCAAATCCAACACATGGACACCTGAACCAACCAATTTGCCGACCCCCCAATCCTAAGAGGTTTTGGGCCCATCCCTAGTGGATTGGCACCGAAATCAAGTGCCAACGGTGGGAGGCCCACCTGGGCACCCCCGCACTTCCTAAGTTCCATTCTTTTTAGCATTCTAGATTATTTGTTCGCATTGCATATTGTGTCATTTTGTTTGGTGAACTCATAGCTGCAATTTCATAACTTTTGATCAGATTCTAGTATGTTTTGTGTCGCTTTGTTGTTTCACTAACTTGCAGGTGGCGATATCAAATTCCTGAGGATAGAGGCCAAATTGGGAGAATCCGACCATCTGGGTCGTCCCAAAATGGCCCCAATTACATAACCCCTCTGTCTGCAGGTGTTTTGGAGGTCTCGAGAGCCGACATTGGAACAGATCACTTCGGATTTTCCAACACAGAAGAATTCGTCCCACCCAGGGACGAATTGCAGTCAGAATTCGTCCTGCCCAGGGACGAATTCCAGGTGAAGGCAGATTAGCCGACTGTTTCAGTGGTAATGGCTTTCTGGTAAGATCTTCTATTTTTTGTCATTTTTCAGGCTATTTGGATTCACTGTACTTACCGTTTCAGGCAAGTGTTTACATGCATCTTTGATGATTTTAGAGAACAAACACCTTTTATTTGCAGCAGATGCTACCGACATATTCGTTGTTTCTTTGTTCGCAGGAAGAGCAGCAGAGGTCAAAGACTCATCAACATCAGCGACGGCAGCATTTTGGCCCGCCCATTTCAATCATGGGCACGCGGAAAGAGGAACATTAAGTGATTGTAATCAAATTCTTTTAACGCTCCTAGCCCCTGAAAAGGGAGGAGGCATCATTGTAATAGAGATCAAGAGATTTTAATGAAAGGGCTATGTTTTCTCCATTTGCTTGTATCTCATTTACATGTGTCTCTTTCGTTTCATGCATTTTACATTTCTAGGACTTAAGCGCATTTGATTTTGGTTGCATCGCAATTAGTGTTTCCTTTGCCCGAAATCTCGTGCTTTCAGTGGCGATCACGGTGGGACCTCGTCCCTTTTTTTTTTTAAGATCACAAAAACTGATTGAATTTTTGTGTTTGTGCTTGACAGGTACATTTTTTTGTTGCAGATTGCTATTCGTCTCTGACTGTTATGAATTCTTAACTGCAATTCGTCTGACCCTGAGACGAATTCAAATTCGTCTCTGGGAGGGACGAATTCTGTTCTGCAATTCATCTCCCAGAGGGACGAATTCTCGCTCGTGGATTTTCAGAGCAGAAATTCGAAGCAACTGGAGCAGGCAGAGAAGAGGTAGGGATTTTTATAATCTCTGTTAAAATTTCTATTTCTGTTTCTGTTTCTTTGACTGTTTTCATTTTATCCTGCATTACTTAGGGAAAGTCATTTATGCTTGTTTCATTTTCGCTAAATAAAATGAATCCCACACACATCACGAAACAATTTTAAACCAAGGAGCTGGTCGTAAGACCCCAGCCCTTGAGCAAGACCAACGGTGGGTTCATCACCACCTTGGCTTAGCTTTGCATCCATTTCTCGATTGTCAACTGTTGTTAGGCGTAAATCCTGACGAAAGCAGATCGAGTGTCACTGGGGTGATTCCCATGCACGCGAGGATAAGTTTTCTATGGTAGGTGCCATTAACAGGACAATCCCCCTTTCGTACCACCTACGTACCACGTACCTTCTGCTCTCACGTACCTATAGTCTCCCTCTCGTAAGGGCGGGTATATAGAGAGGTTGGTATATCGGCCTGGTTGGTATATTGAAGGGGCGACCATTTTGGGAGTTATATGAGCCGTCATAATGCATTTAAACGTTCTTCAAAACCTACAAAAACAAAACAAAACATCAAAATGCACCAAACCAGTCTAGGGCACACCAATAATCCTTAAAAGAGATAATCACGATTTGTGTATGCGTGTGTTCAATTCTGCTTAGTGTAGACAAAAAAAAAAAAAATCATCATAAAAGAGATAAAAATCTACTTAGATAGTGTAGACGCACCGCAATGGTGTACACCCACAGCCAAGCCCAATCAAGGGCAGAAGCTCCGGAAGGTACACAAGAAGCAGGCACAAGTCGCCTTCGCTTCAGTCCTGAGGATTTGGTCATACCGCCTTATCGGTCTAACCTACAAAAGAATCCAATTCAGAATCCTCGGTGGGGTATGCCCATTCAAAGCAGCCCCTTTCGGGAAGATGCCTTACATGTAGACCTTGACGTAAATAGAGAATCACCTCTTGAGGTTAGGCATGAGTGGCCACCGTGCGATGAAGCGCTAGATAGGCACACCGTCCATTTGGAGGGGCAACGTGGATATGGCGTCCCTTCTTTACCTATCATCAAAACAGAGAGACCAAATCCGGAGCACAGGGCTCCTTACATAGGGTGACCTAACTCCGCCCGCCCCCTTCACACCCGTGAAAGGGAGTACGAGGAAAGCCATCGCATTCCTCGAGGACAACAAACAACGTGGGAACCTTGCATTTCCGCACCAGTCGGGTATCATGATCACCCCTTGAGGCCAGAACCTCGAGTACATACCGCCTACCTCGATAGAGGGAAGCGACCCATTGAAACTTTAGAACATCAAACTCGAGGCAAACACATAGGAGAAACATTCGAACCTCCTGAGAAAAATAGGGTAGACCAAATTGACCCGATAGTTGCTAGACAGGCCACCCATCAAGCCCAAATCATGCGGCTTAAACAAAATCATCAGGAGATAGAGTACCGACACCGCTTGGATAGAGAGCGCATGCAACGCGAAGCGGATGAGTTACGCTATGAATTACCTGAGAGGGGGCCAACCCCTCGCATCCAAAGAGCCGAACAACATGAGAGGCATAATCTGTTAATGCAGGACAGGTCTCCACGACCTCGTCAAGCTTTGCCTCCGAGACCTTATAGACCCGAGAGGGAGGCTACTCCCCGAAATGATGATGGGTACCTTCAGCGAGGACTCGATCAAGGTCATAGGTTTCACCCAGAGACTCCTCAAGAATTTTATGAGGAGTACGAACCAGAAATAGAATATGCTGAAACTCCCCATCAAGGCAGGAGGATTGCCATTCGGCCACCTCTCCATAGGCCCCCAGTTTACCATAACTTACAACAAGAACAAACAAGAGAGGAAGAAATAAAATCTTCCGATGCATACAAAGCGCTATTAGAGCGTTTGGAGTCTATGGAAACAAAAGCTGTTGGGCATCAAAAACCCACATTACGTCAACTCCGCAGTAATCCGGTGCATCCCTCAGTGCCTACACCTCTTTACCCCGAACACTTCAAGTTGCCTCAATTGGCCATCTTTAAAGGTGAGGAGGACGCACAGGAACACGTTACAAGATTTCTGAGCCAATGCTTCGGCATCCAAGATAATGACGCATTGTTGCTTAGAACATTCATAACCACATTCGCAGGCCCTGCCTCGGATTGGTTCACACAACTACCCAAACACAGCATAAGCAACTTAGATCAATTAGTAGATGCGTTTCTTGAACGCTTTGCCTTCAACACAAGGAAGAAGGCATCACTGAGTGATCTGGCGAGCCTCAGACAATTTGAGGAAGAAACAATGGCAGCGTACGGGAATCGATGGAGAGATTTGCTTTCTAAGTTACCCTACCATCCTCCTATGTTTGATCTCACGCAGATGTTCGCAAAAAGTTGCTTAAAATCAATCTCTGGTCTATTGTTGTTGTGGCAATACGACAGCTTAGAAGAAGCTTTGGCACAAGCCAGAGTCATAGAAGAGATTAAAATAGGTGAAGGCGCAATCGCTAAGCCTAAAAAGAAAGAGTGGAATAAAACCACTAAAATCGGGACAACGCAACCACAACACGCTGTAGTCAACCAAGTTGCGATAAATGTTCCCGTGCCTTTGCAAGAAACGCAGCCCCAAAAGGCTAATTACCAGGCAGTGCCTCCTGCTTATGAAAGAGATAATAGAAGACAGGAGCAGAATTACCCGCGTCGCCCTAGACGACATTTCACCCCATATGCGGAGTCTAGGGATTCCTTATTTGACCGCTTGTCAGTGGCAAATTTAGTCACTCTGCAAGAAATTCAAACTATAGACCCTAACATTCCCAAGCCTAGGGGGTACAGAGAAGAATTGTATTGTAGATTCCATAGGCGCAGAGGACATGACTTGAATGGGTGCTGGAAATTCAAAGAACTAGTCCAGGATTTGATCGACAACAGAACATTGGTCGTGGACAACCCCATCGCACCAAACAACCAACAAATGGGGGTATTCAAGGACCCCTTGCCTACCCACGAGGCACAAACAAAACCACTCCAGATTAACGAGGTGCGACAGGATCTTCCCACGTAGGGATTTGTGGGAATGATTAGCATAGTAACGAGGAACAGAAGGTACCCAGCAGTTGCCCCCGAGGTAGCTACGAGGGAAGTTTCGACAACATCGCAGCCTCAACAACGCCCAACACAGTTGCCTCCGCCTAGACCCGAGGTCACGATACGGACCAAACTCACGCAGAGTTTGCGGACCACATCGGCTAGGCTGTCCATTTACGAGCTTATTCAACAGTCAAGCACCCCATAGGGAAGCTCTTATGGACATTTTAAAAGCCATCGAATTACAGCCTCACGAAGCTAATTCTTTCAACAACTTCGTGGGACATGTGAAACAATGTACGGAGCCGGTCATCACATTCAGAGAAGATGAAGTCAAAACGATATCAAATGACATGGCAGATCCACCCCTGCACGTTATCGCGTGGGTCAACGGGATTCCGTACAAGAGGGTGTTGATAGATACTGGCTCGTCCAGTAACATCATTACCACTGCAGCCTTAAAACATTTGAAGCTGCCAGCCTCTCACATCACAGCCTCCATGTATACACTACGAGCTTTTAACGATGCAATATGCTCGACAGTCGGCATAGTTGTTCTGCCTATCCAGGTAGGACAAAAATCAATACCTACACTGTGCCATGTGCTAGAAGGCGAGATGGCTTATAATATACTGCTAGGGCGGCCTTGGATCAGGGACATGAAGTGTGTCCCTTCGATCGCCCACCAATGCTTAAAGTATGCTTTTGAAGGAGAAATACATGTAGTCCCAATGGACTTAGAGCCCTTCAAGTATTGCAATGCGGTACAATTCATACCTCAATCGACCCTCCCTTCAACGCATTTGGATTTCCAGTTAAATCCATCTAAACAGGGTTCGATACCGCAGGCACCACTGGTGGCCAACAAGGCAAAATCCCAGCCAGGTGAAACTTCATCACCTGCTCCTTCATCATCAATGCCACCTATCATGGCCCAACAGAAGGACAAGGGAAAACAGATCATGGAAGAGGTTAAACCCTTAGAAGAAAAGCTGCCCACAATCTCAACGGTATCAACGGAGGAAACACCCAGCAAAACAGAAACTAAGACACCTAAACCCCCAAACATGGAATGGAGTCAGGAAGGACTACCGTTTCCTCCGACCCAATCATCAACAATCACTGTTGAAATGGCCAGTACGGGCCTGGGGGAGTACTTAGTGCAGAATGTCATGGCAACGCCAGCATTGGAGTCAGTACAAGACATGGGAAGACCTCGCCTTCCCATAGGGACAGTTGTTCCTCTAGGCTACCCTCCAAACCAGACGAATTTCATGTATGGGGGCCTTGATCATGGTCTTGAACCATGCCAACAAAAGGAAGCAGACGAAGAGCCTTTTGTTGAAAACATCAACTATCTATCAAACCCAGATTTTGCCCTAAAATATCTTGGCCAATGCAATTGGCATGGATACGAGCTAGGCGGATATGAGCAAGGGATGCGGGTCCTTTGCCAACCAAGATATCAGATGCCATATGACAAGTCAGGAGTAGGGTTCAACCACCCCCTGCCCTTAGACATCTTGGTTGAGAATATGCAAGGCCTAGAAATAGGCAACAAGGGGGGATTGGCACAAGATCCGTATGCCAATCCAAATACAGAATACACACTGGGAGACTACCTCCCATGGTCAACAAACACCCCTAGAAACAACAGTAATCCCTCTCCTTTGCTAGAGAGAGGTGAAAGTTCGGATAGTAATCCTCAAAGAGAACATCAACGACTTTCGGACATCTTTTTGAAGCTGTTCCCCTTAGAGGTTCCAGATGAAACAATACGGTGTCAAGAGAATCAGGTCCCTCCACCAAGAGTGGAACAACCGCAAGGGGACCAGATTAACTTACTGGAACAAGGAGAGTCCTCAACGTCGCAAGTAACAGTTGCTGAAGAGGATGAACAATTTTGGATCTTCGAAAGTGACTCAGAAGATGAAATCGAGATGGACTATCTCAGACATGCGCGACGGCATCACCACCCATTAACTCATGAAGATCTAATGGGACAGATGGGCATTCTGTTAGGACATGAATGGTGGGTAGACCCAGCGAGGTGGGACCAAGTGTTGGACCCATGGCTCCAAATTCAAGATGAGCATCGTCCACCTCGAGATCCCATCATGACATCAGTGCCGAGAAAAGACCCTGCCCTCCTTTTCGCACATAGGCATGAATTCGCACCTAGGGAAGATCCATTCGTGCCTGTTCCCGTAGAGCCAGATCCGGAGTATAAGGAGCATCTACAAGAATCAAGTCGTCACACCCGCGGTTCTGGAGACCAAATTCATTCCATCCACATGGTCTCCATTGATTTGATCGAACCCATCCGCAATCCGATCGATCCATCATGGCCATTGCATCTAGACATAGATGCCATCGACTGGGATCGCGTCAATTCACCTTTATCACCATCAGAGTACTGGCCTTTCGGTGAAATGCTTCATTTCACCCCAAGGATGACTCAGGATGTCTTTCAAGCTGAAGAGGGACCCGAGGTTCCAAACGTAGACCTAAACTCAGCTAATGATATCCATTTGATCCCAACTCCACATCAGTTGGAGGACGGATCCCACATGTCAGTCGAGGAGACGACTGACGTAGATATCGGCACAGATACAAAGAATCCACAAATTATTAGGCTGGGGGTAAGTCTTTCCCCCGAAGAGCAAGCCGATTACATTGCCCTTCTCAAAGAGAAGAAGGAGGTTTTTGCATGGTCGTATAAAGATATGCCAGGACTAGACCCGTAGCTAGTCATGCACAATTTAACGCTTGATCCGACAATCAAGCCTGTAAAGCAAAAACTACGAAAGATGCACCCAACAGTGGCCTTGATGGTCAAAGACAAATTGCAAAAACTGTTGGATGCACAATTTGTCATCTGCGTGGATTATCCGCCATGGCTGTCCAACATGGTTCCCGTCAAGAAGCCCGATGGGAGGATTCGCATATGCACCAATTTTTGAGACCTAAACAAAGCGAGTCCTAAGGATGATTTCCCCTTGCCGAGCATCGACACATTGGTAGACGCTACAGCAGGCCACGAAATGCTCTCCTTAATGGATGGTTTCTCAGGATACAATCAAATTCGTATCAATCCTGAGGATCAACTCAAAACGGCGTTCACAACGCCTTGGGGGACATTTTGTTATAAGGTCATGCCTTTTGGCCTTAAAAACGCTGGCGCTACATACCAACGTGCCATGACATATATCTTCCATGATTACATGCACACAACTTTGGAGGATTACATGGATGATTTGTTAGCCAAATCTCTTTTACGCTCAGATCATCTCGGTGACTTAAGCAAGATTCTCGATCGCCTCATAGAGCATAAGGTCAGACTGAATCCCAAGAAGTGCGTATTCGGCGTCACATCTGGAAAACTCTTGGGTTTTATAGTCTCAAAGCGAGGCATCAAAGTGGACCCAAACAAAGTCAAGGCAATCCTTGAAATGGCTCCCCCAACCACTATCAAGCAGCTCAAAGTCTGCAAGGAAAGGTCACGTCGATTAAACGCTTCATAGCGCAATTATCTGACAAATGCCGACCAATGAACAAATTATTGCACAAGGGGGTCACATTTCATTGGGATGATGAGTGCCAGTCAGCCTTTGACGAAATCAAACAATACTTGGCTTCGCCACCAGTATTGGCACCACCTAGACCAGGAGTGCCGTTCTACTTATACATCTCAGCTACTGAGGTGGCACTGGGAGCCATGCTAGCCCAAAAGAATGAACTTCACAAAGAACAGGCTACTTACTATCTTAGCCACACCCTGGTCAGTTACGAACTTAACTATGCATACGTTGAGAAACTCTGCTTGGCAGCAGTGGTGTTTGCTACCAAAAAGCTATGCCACTACATGCTGAGCAACACTACGTATGTTGTGTCTAAGGAGAATCCATTGCGATACATGATGAGTCGTACTTATCATAGTAGTCGCACGACAAAATGGATCATGTTGTTGACGAAATTTGACATTGAGTTCATCGGACAAAAATCTATCAAAGGACAAGTCATAGCCGATCAACTAGCAGAGGCTCCTCTTGAAGATGATCAGCCTCTGACAATAGAACTACCCGATGATGGGGTCTTCCATGTCTCAGAATCGCCAGATTCTGATGAGCCTGAGTCATAGGCCGACATAACCCTATTCTTCGATGGTTCCAAGTGTGAGCAAGGGGGTGGCACAGGAATTGTATTCTTCACATCGCAGGGCACTCCAATGCCCCTGTCATTTAAATTAAACTTCCAATGCACCAACAATAATGCAGAATATGAAGCCTTGCTCCTAGGTCTTCAAACAACAATCGCCATGAACATCAAAAGACTGCACATCTTTGGTGATTCGCTGTTAATCGTCAATCAAGTCAAAGGGGTATATCAATGCAAATGCCCAGTTCTGAAGGCCTATAAAGCCCTCGTGGACAAATTCTTGGAAAAACTTGAATGGTACGACATCGAGGCACTCCCTCGATCATCGAATCATTTTGCGGACACAATGGCCTCCCTAGGGTCACTAATTCCACAAGACCTTTCCGGTGATATGACAACCATTCAAGTCAAAACATTATCGCAATCCGTGATGGAGCGTGCAAGCTCAGATTTGGCGCCAGGAATCCACATGATCCAGATTGAACCATCTTCGGATAAGTTCTTTCGAATTCGAGATCGTCTGAAACGTGCCAACTGGGGGTCCTTGTTTTCCCCTACTCCCATTAATAGCAACACAACGCTATTTTTACAAGTTTTATCCCAATCAGCATTTGTTAGGGAAGAACTTCAAAAGGGATTGGTTGTTCATACTGTCGAGGTTTCTAATCAACAGGACTGGTATTTACCCATAAGAGATTACCTCAAGTTAGGTAATCTTCCCTTTGGATTGACACACGCCGCAAAATGAACATTCAAGCAAAAAGCGGCAAAGTATGTCTTGATAGGAGACATTTTGTATCGTCGCAGCTATGATGGAATTCTTCTTCGTTGTTTGGACCAGCAAGAGTCCACTTGGGCAGTCGCCCAAGCGCATGACGGTACATGCGGTGGCCACTTCAATGGTATGGCCATTGCAAAGCGCATTCTCCGCATGGGCTATTATTGGCCATCTTTAGAGCGAGATTGTTGCGAATATGTCAAGAAGTGCATGAAATGTCAACATCATGCCAATTTGATGCACGTACCTTCCCAGGCCCTACAGACAGTCCAGTATGCTTGGCCATTTTCACAGTGGGGCCTCGATCTAATCGAAAAGATCTCCCCTACATCATCAGGCCGTCACACGTTTATCATAACGGCCATAGAATACTTTACCAAATGGGTGGAAGCAATTCCGTTAACCTCAACGAAAGGACCCCGCATTGTGGAGTTCATCTTGCATAACATCATATGTCATTTTGGTATTCCATCCAAAATAATCTCGGATAATGGGCCATCATTCAAGAACAAAGACGTGCGTTCTTTGACCACAAAGTACAAAATTCAGCACAGCTTTTCAACACCCTATTATCCACAAGCAAACGGGCAAGCAGAGGCATCAAACAAAACACTAGTCGCCATCCTTAAAAATATAGTCACAGATAGTCATAAGGATTGGCACATACAAATCCCACTTGCCCTTTGGGCTTATCGCACTAGCATTCGGACGCCCACTAGGGCAACTCCATTTTCGCTCGTGTATGGCTCAGAGGCAGTAATGCCTCTCGAGTTGGAAATTCCTTCCCTCCGCATATCAATGCAGGAGTTTATCGATGATGACACTGTGCGGCAAGCCCGATTAGACCAACTTACGTTGCTGGATGAACGACGCGTTAATGCTCTCGAGCATTTACGTATCTATCAAGAGCGACTTAAAAGGGCTTACAACATGAAAGTTCACCTAAGGGACTTTCGGGTTGGTGATTTGGTTTTGAAGGAAAACCAACAGAACTCAAATTTTCCGTCCCACATGAGGGACAAATTCATGGCAAATTGGTTAGGTCCATATGTCATTGATAGCATAATAGGACCCGGGACATACCGGCTAGCTTCTCTTGATGGTATCAAGGAAACAGAACCCTTGAATATCAGTCATTTACGAACATTCCACATCTAAGAAAGCCATATCCTCAAAAAGTTCCAAGGATTATCGCAATCACTTGGTCACCACAAAAAGCTCCAAGGATTATCACAATCACTTGGTCACCACAAAAAGCTCCAAGGATTATCGCAATCACTTGGTCACCACAAAAAGCTCCAAGGATTATCGCAATCACTTGGTCACCACAAAAATCTCCAAGGATTATCGCAATCACTTGGTCACCACAAAAAGCTCCAAGGATTATCGCAATCACTTGGTCAAAACAAAAAGCTCCAAGGATTATCGCAATCACTTGGTCACCACAAAAAGCTCCAAGGATTATCGCAATCACTTGGTCACCCAAAAAGCTCCAAGGATTATCGCAATCACTTGGTCACACCAAAAAGATCCAGGGATTATCACAATCACTTGGTCAAAACTAAAAAGCTCCAAGGATTATCGCAATCACTTGGTCAACCTCAAAAGAGGCTCCTAGGATTATCGCAATCACTTGGTCACACCAAAAAGATCCAAGGATTATCGCAATCACTTGGTCAAACCTAAAAAGCTCCAAGGATTATCGCAATCGCTTGGTCCATCTTATCGCAATCGATTAGTCCATCTTATCGCAATCGATTAGTCCATCTTGTTCCGCATTGTTCCATTTTACAAAAACAACAAAAACACCATGCATAACTTTTACCGCACTACAGTCAGTGGTCTGTAAATGTACCAAGAGTTTCAGTGATTCAGTCATCATTTTCCTCTTTAGCCATGTAATGTATCAAATCGAATAGATTTTACAAAGGTAGAGTCATACTTGAAATACACCTTGTTACGTAACATCCCAACACAAATTAAAACACATAAAACAATTCCTGAGTTGTGTGAACGAAAGATGAAACCTCGCAAAGTAATCTAGGTCACCACAAGCAAAACGGTTATCTTGCTCATCCCCCCGTGCGAATGACCCCAAGAATGCTAAGAGTTGGCAAAAGGACAAGCATCCTCCCTACCCAATTCCCTAAGAATCCCTAAAGTTCTCAATAGTTGCAAAACATCAAAAATTTGCAAAACGTCAAAAACTCAAATATTTGACATCCTACAATGCACACATCAAACGGCACAAACGATAGTGATTTTCATCACTCCATATCCCCAATCCCTTGCTCAAAGAAAAAAAAATCAAAATAAACAGTGATCTTATCACTACAAATGAGCAAGTATCCCAATACAATTGAAGAAAAGAAGGGAGTTGAACTTGAATCCCTGGAACTCTCAGCATTCTAACAGGTCATGAGGCAAGCCTCAGTATCGGTTTGGTTGATAGCCTATCGATAACTGGCGGTAAACCTCTCGCATGACGATATATCTGTCACATTAACTTGCATACAGATCAATGTTTGCATGTGGATGAGCTAGCTTATGGCATCCTGGATAACATCGCAGATTAATCTAACTAAATACAACAAAGGAGTTAGTGGAGCTAATTAGGTGATCCTCAGTACAGGTTCGGTTGAAAGCCCATCTAGCACTGGCGGTATCCTGATAAATACCACATAAATGAACTCAATTGCACACACAGGGATGTGAAATAGCTTGGTTAAAAACAAGTCTGACTCATACCTTGTTCAAAAGTCTTGTAAGACAAAGTACAGTCTTGGCTAGTGAGTTAAAACCGTCTGAGTCTCAGAAAACCTTAGCTACATTTCTAAACCAACTGCGCTACTTTTCATCCTTACAATACCATCAGAAAATACAAAAAAAGAGAAAACCACATGTATACATACAAGAGCCATACATCATAGCAATCGCCTAAAAACAAAATAATAGAGTTCTAAACAGTCCATGGTGCCATAGCCAAACATCACAAACCCCATTCATCCATTTCATATCTGCATATCACATATAAATCAAAACCATTTGCATTCATCATAGCATATGCATCCATCAAAATAAATCAACATGCATACATCCATATTCATCAACCATCATGCACAAGATCAAAGAAAATCAAAACAACAAAAACAACAAATAAATGCAACACAAAAACAAAAAGCAATAAACATTGCCAGACACAAGTGCTCTTGCACTTAACCTCTTGGCATAGAAAAACTGATGTCAGGGTCTACATTGTCACTATCCTACTCCCTAAGAAGGCTACCATAGCCGGACCGCTCCACGGGAAGACGTATTGTCGACAATTTCATCCCCAAATGACGTCACAAAAGGGTCAAAGCCCACTCAAAAACAACAAGAAAATCAAAACAACACAAAAAGCAATAAACATTGCCAGACACAAGTGCTCTTGCACTTAACCTCTTGGCATAGAAAAATTGATGTCGGGGTTTACATTGTCACTATCCTACTCCCTAAGAAGGCTACCATAGCCGGACCGCTCCACGGGAAGACGGATTTCCAACAATTTCACCCCCAAATGGCGTCACAAAAGGGTCAAAGAAAAACAAAAAACAAAAAAAAAAATGCAACACAAAAAAAAAGCAATAAGCATTGCCGGACACAAGTGCTCTTGCACTTAACCTCTGGGCAAAGAAAATCGATGGCGAGGTTCAAATTATCACTCTCCTACTTCCCCAAGAAGGCTAACATAGCCGGACCGCTCCACGGGAAGATGGGTTTTCGATGATTTCACCCCATTACGGCATCACCAAAAGGGTTAACACCCACCAAAAATAGGTCCAAATGTTGGAAAAATTGCACATGCTTAACGGTAAACCCTCTAAAGGCACCCTTGCACAAGTCATCTTGGGTCAAGCGACTCATCGCTTTTCTCATGAAGGTCATTCCCTCATCGATTCGTCGCTTGAGGGGGTAGTCACACTTAGTCACCAATCAACAATCACACACCCAATTAAGGAAAACGACATGCATTCAAAGAATCATTGACAAAGATAATCACGCTCCTGCTTGGGGCAGTAAACAAGCAACAATCAAATCAATCAAACACTTGGCATTTCGTGAATCATGAACACAAGGTTCCCCTGTGGATAAAACGCCCTTCGCCTATTCATGACTGATCAATGTCTAAGCTCAAGTCACACCTCACCAAAATAGGTTAACACTTGAAATCAAACTCCTTAGCTCGTCAGAAGCAAGGATTCAAGAATGCATGCCCTCTCCATACTTGGGGCATCAAAAGTTGGTTAGGTTACCAAGAAACCCTAATCATTAGTGCTTTGGTTATCTATTTTTGCGCCATGCACTATGCACGCATCCCAAAAAGGGGCATCCAGTAGACACCAAAAAAGCACCAATCCGATTACGTGATTGCAAACACTGATCGCTTTGACAAACACAGCCCCCAGGGCAGCCCTCAAAGGTTAAACAGTGGTCCTAACCACTTTTATAGCAATTTTTGTAAGGTCAAAAGGGCAATTTGGCACATTTGGGCACTTTGCTCAGAATCTGTCTCACCCGGGGACGAATTCAAAATTAGAATCCGTCTCACCCGGGGACGGATTCTAAATTCGTCAATCGGTAGGGACGAATTCTAAGTTTAACGGGCAAAAGGAAGAATGGTGCCAAGTGGCAGCCCAGGACAGCCAGTTGATGACTCTTGCCCCGCACGCGTGTGTAGGTGGACAGAGGGGCCGTTAGAGGACTGTCACAAGGGGCAGTTATGAAAGCCCAAGTCATGGAGGACTCCCCTCCCTCATGGGAAGACAAGACTGCCACATGGCACCTATGACCAACACATGGCATTTGTGCTTCCCTCTCAAAAGAGACCCCATGGGTCTATAAAAGGTGGGACTTTTCTCACCCAAAATATGCAGGTTGAAGGAGATTTCAAGCAACGAAGTGCTGCCGAGTTGAAGACCCACTTGCATCCCTTTTGGTTCACCTTCTCGCATCCACCAATCTCTTTTGCAAGGGAGGTTGTTGGGTGGCTTTTGGAAGCTTGAGCCTGACCCAAATCCAACACATGGACACCTGAACCAACCAATTTGTCGACCCCCAAATCCTAAGAGGTTTTGGGCCCATCCCTAGTGGATTGGCTCCGAAGTCAAGTGCCAACGGTGGGAGGCCCACTTGGGCACCCCCGCACTTCCCAAGTTCCATTCTTTTTAGCATTCTAGATTATTTGTTCACATTGCATATTGTGTCATTTTGTTTGGTGAACTCATAGCTGCAATTTCATAACTTTTGATCAGATTCTAGTATGTTTTGTGTCGCTTTGTTGTTTCACTAACTTGCAGGTGGCGATATCAAATTCCCGAGGATAGAGGCCAAATTGGGAGAATCCGACCATCTGGGTCGTCCCAAAATGGCCCCAATTACATAACCCCTCTGTCTGCAGGTGTTTTGGAGGTCTCGAGAGCCGACATTGGAATAGATCACTTCGGCTTTTCCAACACAGAAGAATTCGTCCCACCCAGGGACGAATTGCAGTCAGAATTCGTCCTGCCCAGGGACGAATTCCAGGTGAAGGCAGATTAGCCGACTGTTTTAGTGGTAATGGCTTTCTGGTAAGATCTTCTGTTTTCTGTCATTTTTTCGGGCTATTTGGATTCACTGTACTTACTGTTTCAGGAAAGTGTTTACATGCATCTTTGATGATTTTAGAGAACAAACACCTTTTATTTGCAGCAGATGCTACTGACATATTCGTTGTTTCTTTGTTCGCAGGAAGAGCAGCAGAGGTCAAAGACTCATCAACATCAGCGGCGGCAGCGTTTTGGCCCGCCCATTTCAATCGTGGGCACGCGGAAAGAGGAACATTAAGTGATTGTAATCAAATTCTTTTAACGCTCCTAGCCCCTAAAAATGGAGGAGGCGTCATTGTAACAGAGATCAAGAGATTTTAATGAAAGGGCTATGTTTTCTCCATTTTCTTGTATCTCATTTACATGTGTCTCTTTCGTTTCATGCATTTTACATTTCTAGGACTTAAGCGCATTTGATTTTGGTTGCATCGCAATTAGTGTTTCCTTTGCCCGGAATATCGTGCTTTCAAATATGATATAAGATAAAGAAAAAATATCTAATCTTGTTAAATCTTATTCTTCTTGTCACTTCCTCACCTTCCTTGCATCTCCTTCCTCCTTCTCCCTCTTCATACTTTTCTTCTTTTATTATTATGTTGTTGATTTTGTAAAGGTTAAATTGTTAATTTTTTTTAAATCTTTAATTACATATATAAATTACTTTATGATTGTTATATAAAACTATTTTCAATATGTGTTTCCATATAGTTAAAAATATTTAGACATAATCTAATAAATTAAATTTACAAATTAAAAATTATATAATTTATTTATTATAAGGCGTAAAAAAAACTTGATTATTGAAAGATTACTAAAAGATAGTTACATTTAAAGGATTTGTTGTCATGCTTTCCACAATGTATGAAGAGAGTGAATCGCTGGATGCAAAGTTCTCCCTACGATTAAACTTTCTTTTTAACTCCTTTTTATATTTATTAGGTAACATTCAGAAAGTCGCTGCCGACTTGCAAAGAAAGATGCTTAGTCTTATTTCTAACATAAAGATTTTTTATTTTCCGCTCTAACGTGGGTAGCCGATGCACTCTATTTTTTAATCCACTAAGCACCGTTATCGTCATAAGTATGTATTCATCTTGGTTGTCAACTTACTCCATCACATGATATCTTTAAAAGCCATGAATATATCTATCAAGAGCATGAATGTGCGAAGGTCAACACTACAACAAACGTAGATTCCGTTTACACATATATTTTTAATACAAAGTAATCATATATATTTTTAATACATAAGTAAATTAGTTACATTTATAGCCTTTACATATATATTTTAGGTAAAAACGAACCATATATTAGTTATATTTATAACTTTTTTATTATTAGAATTTAAATATTGGAATTATTTTTTAAATCCCTTTAGTATTGTTTAATTATGAACCACAACTTACTTGATACCATCATAATCCACCCTGATGTACATGAACAGATTGAGCTCAAACATGGATATGTTGTGATCAACCAAGAAACTTCGTAAGCGTCGGCGGAAACACAAGCAAATAATAATGTTGGGCATACAGATACAATAGCTCATTTTGGCTATACTTCTGCCGTATTTTATGATCAATGAGGAGCTCAAAACGTGGCACCAGCTCTGAGTTAGGTAAGCATATCGGACAACGTCAGTTTTTGGATGAATCACTAGGTAAAAAAACTTCGTTATGAGAATTTAATTGTGTAGGGTACATGACGGTGCGTACCGGCAATCTTAGTTGTTGACAATAGTACCCGTGTTTGAATTAGTAATTCGCCAGTGACGTGTTATAGTGCAACATGTATTCTCTTTATGTCAAAACCGCGACGAAAGATAACTAGTGGCTTTTGCTTTTCAAAAACGTCGTAAACATCATATTTCATTCTTGCCAAGATTTCATCATCTGTCTTATCGAAGTACATTCCTTTTCCAAGAAAGTCGTCCTCCTTTTCCTCCTAAGGAATGATGGTGTACTGGTCAATTTTTTCGTGACATTCCTTTCCCCTTTGTTATTAGGCTTAATGATCTCTAATGGATAACGATCATTAAAAAAAATGTATTAAATTGTGGAGATCAATGGAATCGCGGATTTACATAAATTTTTAATGGAGTAGTTAACGAGGAAGATGTAACTCCTCACGTGACATTTGCATCTATTTAATGGTTTTTAAAGTTTTAAATAATATTTATTATATTAATAATTTACAACTTACTTATTAAGATTTGTATATACCAATTACATTTTTCAAACGTTCATATTAAATGTAACAAAAAAAAAGATTAATTTGATAAAAAAATTAAAAATAACCTAAGGAATAATAGGTATAACCTTAGGAACAAGAGGGTCCTCGTCTCACTATCTAGTCTTCATGGTCGTATCACATTTCCCAACTTTTTTATAGGAAACTCCTACCCATCGTTACCCATCTCTCTCTAACCACTATAGGCCTTATTGACTAGTCACCTTGTGCATTATGTCTTATGTGAAGTATATATTCTACATATAGTTACCACTACCACAACACATAAGTGATATGGCTACAAGAGCATCTCTCTAACCACTATAGGCCTTATTGACTAGTCACCTTGTGCATTATGTCTTATGTGAAGTATATATTCTACATATAGTTACCACTACCACAACACATAAGTGATATGGCTACAAGAGCATGGGAAAATTGTTAGAACTAGGTCATGTGTTCCTCCCTACTCTTTTGGGGTTAAGGCCACAGTGAGGAGTGGATTTTCCTTGGTGTCACTAAGTGATAATATTGTTTAGGTGCATGACCTTTGTCTAGTAATGGTTTTAGAGCCACATGTTGATAGTGCATGGCAAGATCCCCAATGGTGTAGAGATGTATCACCTCCATAGCAACTTTGTTTGCATAAAAAATTTAAAGCAATACATCAAAAATAAATTTTACTTTGTTAAAGATATAAAAAATAGTAACGACATTTTGAATAAATACAACATCATTTATAGATTTCCTAATTATGAATAAAATGTAAATCCTAAAGATGTACCAAATCACATAGATAGTCAAGGAAAATTTTGGGAGCTCCTTAAGCAACACATACTACCAAGTGAACTAGTGAGGGCTCGAATAAGGAGTGAATCCATCTCCAAGCATCTTGATCTCAAGAATAAACCAAAAGAGATGCTTGACATCTTGGGAATTCTTATAAAGGAACACTTATGAATTGTTACAGGGGTTATGCATAGTGGTGAATATTCACAAATTGGGTGAATATTAGGATTTCTAAAATTGGAAATTGGCAAATATGAGGACCCTCAACGTCAGCCCATTCACCTAAATTTTTTAGGATCAATTTTTTCTTAGGTTCAATTCACCACAATATATATCCAAACATAGGCATATTTGTACTTGTTGGAAATCTCTTTTTAAGCCTGATATAATGGTGGTATTTTTATAAAGTTATAAGATAATTTAATAGGTCAAAAGTATCCCCAAATATGACCTTATATTTTAGGGATTCAAATACCCCAAATTTTGGTGTGAAGATGCTTAATTTGATTTCCTTAGAATTCTCCATGATTAACCTTGATTTTGATTAGGATTCACCATTTGTTTACAAGTATATTTTTAGTCCAACCCCTCCCTTATGCATAACCTTGATTGGTTACCCCAACATGCCAAAGCAAGGTGTCCATGGGATGTCCTAGGTAATGAATGCACTGTGTAAAAGTTGTTTACTTGTGGTCTAGGAAACTAGCCTAGAAATTAGAGAACCTTTGAGCCTATATGAAGGGCAATAAAGTTACCTCTCATATTTTCTTAAACATACTAACCATCAATTAGCGAGGTGAGATCTAAGAGTAATCAAGTTTTACTTAATAATTAGGCACAATAGTACTTGCAAACCATATATAATATTTCCACCAAGGATTTTAAGATCACACCATTTTTTTGTATATCATGTCAAAGGGTATGTTATTTTAGATTTTGTGGAGAGTTTTTGTACCCCAATTTAGAAATATTGGAAAGTTATCAAACCATGGATTCAACATACTTAGTGCAATTCTTACTATAAAATGTATTAATATATTATGCTTTTATAATATATATATATATATATATATATATATATATATATTTCTAGCATATATTTAAAGAATATGTTAGCAAATGGGCAATATTTGATAATCATGCTCTTAATATACTAGTCAATAAACTGCTCTTGAACAACATGCCAGGATAGAACTCACATATAGATTCATGCCATTGCTTAAATAATAATGACACACAATGCACTAAAATGGGTGAAAAATTATTATAGTGCAATAATATTGCATTGTAATTCATTGCTTACAATCTTCCTTGTAATGTCTACATATAGATTTTACAAACTATCTATTAACATTTCAATTTCAACTATCTCTTCTTCTCCTCAAAATCATGGGAGATATGACTCTTCATATTTCTCATGGATAAATACTTTATTACACTTATAATAAAGAAAAACCTAATGATTATGTGAAACCACATATTTACAAAGTACTTGCAGGCATCGAATAATATAAAAATATCCAACATGCCCCCATATTACATTATTTTATATGATGTGAATCTCATACTAGTATTGCCTCTAGTTGTTGCTTTCTAGTTTCATATCTTTTAAAAAATCTATATTTGATATGTGCATATCTATTATAGTTGCAATTGGTACGTGTCATAATTTTGGCTTCACTATTTCTTGTTTCACATTCAATACCACCTGCCACAACGTTCCACGTTACAAACTGATATGAGTGTTACTTATCACAAAAAAACTTTCATTAGCTTGTCTTGTAAACTTGATATCTTTGTATTTTTTATTTATTTTATATAATAAGTCCTTTCATTCTAGGCTTTATTTTATTACATCCCATTTTACTACCAATTGATTTTATTTACCTTTCAAATTCATCTTTATCCTTATCTTTACTTCCATTTGAATGCAATAAGTCATCACAAAAGTATTTATCATAACTTGGACCATTATTGGTAAATTTTGAATGACTTAAACCATCATTATCCTTGTCACTATTTGAAAACTTCAAACCATTAATTCTAACAATTTGACCTAGATTTTGACCAACATATTCTACATAATCAAAGCAAATATTTTTAACAAAAATTCTCATGAAAACATCTAAAACTATCACTCTCAAACTCAAAAATACTCAAATTATAATTTTCTAGAGAAATCCATCTAGTGCTATCCTTGTTACTATCAACAATATCTGAATGTTTATTAAATGAACTATCATCAACTCTAGCAACTTGGCATTCATCACAAATAGTTATTGTTTTATAAATATTTTGTACATCACAAAAATTCTCTAACTCACAACCACTTTTTGCATTAACATTCTAAATTAGGTCACATGTGTCATGGTTTTGATTCATCACCTTGATCTCATTACTCAATTTTTTATTTTGTTTATGTTTCAAATATAATTTGTAAGAAATTAATGTCGTACATATTTTAAACACATATTTTGACATAAATGCTTTTTGTGTTGATTCATAGTCCTCCTCATCATTATATTTTAGTTTTTGTACCTCTTGGGATATATGTCCTTTTTGGTTTTGTTCTTTTAGATATTGTTCTATTTGGTATTGTCTTTGTTGTTTTTTATAAGGTTTAAATATTTGATTATATTGATTGAGTAAATTAAATCTATAAAATCTAATGATGTGTCTTTTTTTGTTACATATATGATAATATATTCTTTCTCATTTTAGCTAATTATGTGATTAGGTAGAAGGATTTATCGTGTTACTTAATCACCTTTTTGCTTAAATGGGGGTATTATTTGGAATTTCATCTCTTATTTGATGTTCTATTTCATATTTTTTACGGATATTAACTAACATGTTAAGTGACACATTTATGTTTAATCCTTGGAGAGATATGACCAAATTTTTAAATGAATATAGAAGTGATCTAAGTGTAACTAAGACAGTAAACTTATATTTTTCTTTATCTTCTGTATTTTTTAATCTTAACTTCAAATTTTATATCCTTATAAAAATATTTTCTATAATTTTACCATCTATAGCTTTTGGTGAATATAGTTGTGATTGTTGTAGAAACAAAAAATTTACCCAACCAAATCCTAAAGGAGTCAATTTTTACTTAGATGCCTAGGAAGTCCTTAAAAGTTTCTAAGTTCAATTTTTGAGCTCCCTCCCCCTAGGTGACCCATTTTTCCTAGCGTTGCTAAATTTGTGATCATTCCAAATCAACCACAAATTTGGTCAGGTGATCATAGTGCCAATTTGACCTCAAGCGACCATAAATTTGGTTAGGCCATCTTGACATGAATTTGACCTCCAATTTTTAGGTTTAATGGAATGGTGGTCAACCTTGATCAATCACATATTCAGTGTTTTAGGGTTTTTCTTTCAAAACACTAACCCTTGAGTGAATATTTTATCTTTTTGTGCCATAAACCTTATTTTTTATATTTTTAATTTTTATTGCCTTACCCTCAAACCCTCTATAAATAGAGGTATCGAGTTTCAATTTTGGAATATCTTCTATATACAACCTAATTCCATGTGTGATCTCAAAAAATAATTTTCTAAATTTTATCCATGACTTTGCTTGTGTTAGCCACATTTGTGAACAAGAGTTGTGATTGAAGAGCAACCCACGAAAATGAATTAAGTGCAAGAAAATATTCACCTCCATAAAAATAAAGAGATATAGGATTACCTCCTCATATATTGCCTTCAGTTATTTCTCACTCTCTTATTTTATGTTGATTTAGTTATTCATTTGTAGTCATAGATTTTCTCTTATTCTACATACACTACCATATTATCTTATGCTGACTACTTGCCTTTGTTTTAAATCATCTACCTAAAATACATACTAGTTAGATTCATTTCACATTATTGTATCAAATTATATTTAGATTAATCTTTATATTAGATTAATACTTAGATCATTTTATACCTATTTGCATATTTCTATTTGCATTTTCTTGCCCTTAAGTCATTTTATTTGGGTATGCATCTCATTTTATTTAGATTACATTTAGCTTATCATGTTTCTTCATATTTATCCCTTTTTCTATTAACATCTTTCTTATTATTGTAAATCTACATTTGCATCATCTTTCTTGGTCCCTTTTCCTCTTATCATAAATTCATGACTCATATGTACGGGGTGCGAATTTGAAAAAGATATTTATTTTTCCTCTCTTTATATATTATCATTCACAATCACCCTTTACAAGACATGAATTTGGTAGAAACACTACTATTGGTGTTTTGTGTACCTCCCCTTCACTCTTTTCCCTATTATCATAGATTCATGGTTACCCCTTAAAAGGCATCAATTTGGCTATGATAATTTCGGGGTAAGCCTTTGCTTCCACTCCTGTATTTCTATTTTTAATCATTTTTTTTTTTCTATATAATTTCTATTAAACCCTAGCCTCTTTGTTGCACATTATCTTCAGTATCCAAAATATCAAAATATTTTTCTTTTCACATAATTAACTAAAATTTCAAAGGAGGCTTGAATACCACACCTAAAAGCTTAGTTTTTATAGCAGCCTAAGCAGGCCCTCAAACACTAACTACATTTTTTTTTTAATTTTTATATATATTTACAGGTTTACTCGAATTTGTGGTCATGGTTTTTGAGGAATGAAATTGGATTTATGGTCATAGGTTTCAGGGTTTTGATTCAATGCAAGGATGAATGTTGAAATATTTAAGTACCCAATTACTCTATTATATTGTTTGTTGTATTCTACCATAATATTTTATTTATTTTGGTCTTTTGTAAGTAATAAAGCAAATAAAAATTAATGTTAATCACATTTAGAAAACAAGTTAAGGAAATAAAATTTTATTTAGTTTTATTTTTGTAGGTCATCTATTCATTTTATCTTTAGGTATGAAAGGATAAATTTCATTCAATTTTTGCATATCAGTTAGCTTTTCTATGCATCTCTCTTGAGCCTTTGCTAAAATTAAAATAAAGTTCAACTTCTCGTATCCTAGGAATAGTATGCATGCAAAGAAAAAATTATTTTTAGCGTAACACTTATTTGATTGCATTCTAGTTTCCTTCGGGTTTTTTAAGGATCCTTTCATTAATTTATAAAATGCTTTATGATTGTTATATGAAATCCTTTCTAATATATAGAAATAATAATTATATAGTTAAAAATATTTAGACATAATCTAATAACTTAGATCTATAAATATAATATATATTTTTATTTTAATTAAATTATATCTTTTAACTAAATTCAATTAATATTTAATTTAAAAACTTAATTAATTATTATAGGATGTCAAAAACTTGATTATTCAATATTACCAAAAGATAGTTACATTTAAAGGGTTTGTTGTGTCATACCTTCCACAATGTATGAATATGGAGAATAGTTGGATGCGAAAGGTCTCCCTAATATTAAACTTTAATTTTGAAATTTATATGAATATATTAGGTAATGTTTTAAAAGGTGTTGTTGTCTTGCAAAGAAAGATGCTTAGTCTTATTTCTAACCTAAACATATATCTGGAATAAAACACATAATACACAATTAACTATTTCAATTCAATACTTTTGGTTTTTTTCCACTCTAATGTGCGTAGCCAATTTTCATTCAAATATGCACTCTATTTTTTAATCCACTAATTTGCATTGTCACTGTTAAGAGTATGTATTCATGTTTGTTATAAATTTTCTCCATAATATGATATCTTTAAAATACCTGAATATATCTATCAAGAGCATGAATGTGTGATGGTGAACATTACTATGAACATCTTCCATTTACACATATATTGGAGTGTTTTTTTATGAGACATAGAATGAGATATGTTGTGATCAACGAAAAACATTGTAAGCATCGATGGAAACACAATCAAATAATAATGTCCATCATACATATATAATATCTTATTTTGACTAAACTTATGCAAATGGACAAAATTTGATAATTACACTCTTAAATACCAATTAATAAACTACTCCTGAACAATATGCCAAGATAGATCTCACACATGAAGTCATGCTAATGCTTAAATACAAAGACACATTTCAAATGGGTGAAAATAAATTATAGTACAAGAATATTGCATTACAATTCATTGCTTACAATCTTCCATGTAATATCTATATATAGTTTTTACAAACAATCTCTTGACATATCAATTTCAACTATCTCTTCTTCTCCTCAAACTTATGGGAGATATGACTCTTCATATTTCTCATGGATAAATACTTTATTACCTTTATAATAAATAGAAAACCTAATGATTTTGTAAAACCATGTATTTACAATGTATTTCCAAAGTACTTGCAAGGCACAAAATAGTACAAGAATATTGCATTGCAATTAGTTGCTTACAAGGATATTGAACTGGTACTAATTTTAGTTGTTGCTTTTTGGTTTAGGATATTTTTAAACATTATCGTTTATATTTATATTTTAGTTGTAATTTGTACCTATAATAATCTTGGTTTCATTATTTATTGTTTCAAATTCAATGTCACCTATCATAATATTTCATGTTACAAAACTAATATTAGTGTTCCCTATCACAAAAACACTTTCATCAGCTTGTCTTGTAAATGTATGGTCTTTATACTTTTGTCTTATTTTCTATATAATAAGTCCTTTCATTCTTGGCTCTATATTTTTATGTCTCATTTTAGTACTAAATTATTTTATGTACCTTTCAATTTCTTCTTTATTCTTGTGTCTATTAAAATTGTATTGCAACAAGTTATCTCAACAATATTTTTCATAACTTGGACCATTATTGGTAAATTTTTAATGACTTATACCGTAATTATCCTTGTCATTATTTGAAGACTTCAAACCATTAACAACATAGTGTCCATAAAATTTGATAATTTGACCTATATTTTTACCAACATATTCTACACAATAAAATCAAACATTTTCTAACAAGTATTATGATGAAAACATCTAAAACTATCACTCTTAAACTCAAAAATAATCTAATCATAATTTTCTATAGAAATCCATCTAGCGCTATCCTTGTTATTCTCAAGAATATTTAAATTTTTATTAGAAAAATTAAACTATCATCAACTCTAGCAACTTGGCATTCATCACAAATAGTAATTATTTCACAAATACTTTTAAATCACAAAAATTCTCTGATTTATAACTATTTTTTGAATTAACATTCTAATTTTAGTCACATGTGTCATAATTTACATTCATCACCTTGAGCTTATTACTCGATATTTTATCTTTTTTATGTTTCAAATATCCTTTGTAAGAAATTGATGTCATACATATTTTAGACACATCTTTTGACATAAATGATTTGTGTGTTGATTCATAGTCCTCCCCATAATTAGATTTTTGGTTCTTGTACTTCTTGGGATATATGTCCTTTTTAGTTTTATCTTTTTTTATATTGTTTTGTTTGGTTGTCTTTGTTGATTTTTTTGTTAAGGTTTAAATATCTGATTCCATTGATTGAGTAAATTAAATCTATAAACTATAGTGATGTGTCCTTATTTGTTACATACATGATAATATATTTTTTCCATTTTGGCTAATTTTGTGTTGAGGTAGAAGAATTTTTTGTGTTACTTGGTGACCTTTTTACTTAAATGAGAGCATTGTTTGGAATTTCATATCTTTATTTTCTATTTTATATTGTTGAAGGATGTTAACTAACACATCAAGTGATACATTTATGTTTGACACTTGGAGAGATGTGACCAAATTTTTAAATGATTTTAGAAGTGTTCTAAGTGTAACTAAGATAAGAAAATTATATTTTAATTGCTCTCCCATAGTTTATAATCTTAACTTCAAATTTTCTATCCTTATAAGAAAATTTTCTATATTTTCACTATCTATAACTTTTGGTGAATATATTTGTGCTTGTTGTAGACACGAAAAATTAACTCAGTGAATGGAGTTAATTTTCCTTTAGATGCCTAGGAAGACCTTCAAATTTTCTAAGTGAATGTTTTGAGCTCCCTCCCCACTAGATGACCCCTTTTTCCCAGCCTTGTCAAGTTCATGATAATCCCTGACCAACCATGAATTTGGTCAAGTCATCTTGGTGCCAATATGACCTTCAAATGTCAGATTTCATGGATTTTGGTCAATCCAAATAGACCACAAATTTGGTATTTTAGGGTTTTTCTTCAAAATCCTAACCCTCAAGTTGACATTTTTCTTTTTATTCCCTAAACCTTTTTTTTTGCTTGCCTCACACTCAAACCCTCTATTAATAGAGGTGTTGAGTTTCCTTTATGACCTATCTCCTCTCTACAAGCCAATATCATCTATAATATTGAACCATCATCTACTAGATTATATCAATGAATTTGATTGTGTTAGCTACATTTGTGGACAAGATTTGTGATTGGAGAGCAACCGATGATGGTTAATTGAATGTAAGAAAATATTTAGATCCATAAAAAGAAAGAGAGATAGGCTTACTTCCTAGATTGTTTCCTTTACTTCTTTCTCATTCTCTTGTTTTTTTTATTTAGTTGTTGATTTATAGCCATAGGTTTTTTTTTTTTTTTTGTATACACTACTGTGTTTTCTTATTCTAGCTACTTTTTTTTATTTTAAATCATCTTCCTAAAATACACACTAGTTAGATTTATTTCTTATTGTTGTATTAGATTATTTGGATTTATTTTTGCATTAGATTAATACTTAAATTATTTTATACCTATATGCATATTTTTGTTTGCATTCTCTTGCACTTAGGTCATTTTATTTTGATTTACATCTCATTCTATTTAGATTACATTTAGCTTGTTTTGTTTCTTCATCTCTATCCATTTTGTTGTTAGTATATCTCTTGTTACTATTAATCTATATTTGTGTCATCTTGCTTGGTCCCCCTTTCCTCTTATTGTAAATTCACAACCCATCTGTACAGGATGCAAATTCTATGAATATCTTTGTTTTACCTCTCTTTCTTTGTCATGAATGTGTGGTTGCCCTTTATAGAGTGTGAATTTGGAAAAACAAAATTACGGATTTTTTTGTACCTCCCCTTTGCTCTTTTCCTTATTATAGTAGATTCATGACTATCACTTATAGTACACAAATTTGGCTATGATAATTTTGAGGTAAGCCTCTGCTTCTACTGTTCACTTTTTTCTTAATCTTACATTTCTCTGTTCTATTTATTTTCTATTAAAACTGAGCCTCTTTGTTGCACATTGTATTTAGTCTCCAAAAGGTCAAAATATTTTCTTTTCTCATGATTAGATAAAAGGACCAAGGGGGATTGATTTCCATACCTACAAGCCTAGTCTTCATAGTCACCTAAGCAAGAATACAAACACTAACCAATTTTTTTTTCAATTTTTGTCTTTGTTTGGAATTTTACTCAAACTCAATGTCATGGTTTTCAAGGCAAAAAATCATATTCATGGTTGTAGGCTTTCGAGCATGAATTAAGTGTAGAGAGAAACATTAAAATATGTAAGTGCCATGTTAGTTAGTTAGGTTGTCCGTTGTATTATACTATATATTTTTGTGTTCTATAAGTAATAAAGCAAAGATAAAATTAATTTAATCACATTTAAGAAATAAGTTAAGGAAATAAAATTTCATTTAGTTTTATTTCTTTAGGTCATATTTTTTTTTTTTTTTTAGGCATTGAAAGATAAATTGCATGTAGTTTTTGCATATAGGTTAGCTTGTTTGTGCATCTCTCTCGAGCCCTTACTAAAAGAAAAATAAATTTTATCTCCTTGTATCTAAAAGAAACGATGGAAAAATGCAAAACATAAAACCAAGACACAAGGATCAAGGGGTTGATGCAACACCACATTAACCAAAATAGAGAGACTAAAAAACATAAATAAGATCATGGAAGATAACACAAAAACTATAGTATCATATCATATTTTTGGAATAATTATGAATACAATGGATAAGCCTTTCTTAAATAGGCAAGGAAGATCCACCACAACTATAGAATAAATAAAGAGATAAGGATAAATATCTATTGTACAAATAAGGATGTACAATATGATCCATGGAGAAAATATCTCAACCATCCAAATGTAATCAATGGATGTAACTGCCTAGGAATGTCAAATATCCCCATAATATCTAAATAAGATAAAAATAAATATCTATACATAAAATGGGTGGGGAAAATAAAATAAACTAATATAAAAATAAAGTATAATGTGTATCCAGAAGCTCTCAAACTATAAGGAGGGAAAATCACATGGGAAAAACCATTCAAATAAAAATATATAAGAAGAATAAATGAAGAAGATCTCATCCACACCCCTAAGGTTAACTTCCTTCACCCCAAGCATATCTCACAATAAATTTAAATGAGGAGATAGAAGGGGTTTATTGAAGATTTTGATAATTTGTTGGTAAATGGGAATGTAGTTAAAGTTGATCACTCCATATTGGATAATCTTCTAAATAAAGTGGATATAAATCTCAATGTGCTTGGTCCTTTTATGCTCAATAGGATTGTAGTACTCATCATCCGTGGTATCATCTCACTCCTAAATTTTATGAACCTCATCAAACCTCTATGGATCAACATAAACTACCTAAAAAAGAAGACCCATGTTGAAAGTAGAAGTATAAATTGAAGGTGAGAGACCTTTAATGAAAGGTATTATCTATTTAACTATATTCCAAGCCTATCTAGGAATTGAGGAAGCGTGTGTATAAACCACTACAACTATATCAATAATATCCTCATCCTCAATGTGATCATCATCAAAACAACCATATTCAAAGTGAAAAGTAGATGAGGATGGATAAGGAGTAGGAATAATGGAATCAATTAGATAACGATGCTCATCAAAATGGATAAGAGTTCAAAAATAACATCATGAACTTCATGTGTATCTGGATCCAGTAATCTATAAGCCCTCATATCCTCACCATAGTGAACAAAAATTAGTGGCTTGATCTTTCTATCCAAAGCTATCCTTTTATTATTTTGACCATGATCCCATGATTGAATCCCAAAAACTTTAAAGTGAGAAATATCATACTTGGTCCCTATGCAAGCCTCCTCTAGAGTCCTCTACTGAAGATATTAATCAGGTGTAGATTTTTAAATGTAATTCACACAATTTACTACCTTAATAGGTAGATCTCATGAGTGCATCATACAATTTGCCATTTCATTTAGTTTTCTATTTTTCTCATATCTACACCATTCTGCTATGGTGCATGTGGGATAGAATCATGATTTATAATTCCATTAAGGCCTAAAATTTTTGAAAACTCCTTGCTAAAATACTCCCTCCCATTATCTGTGTGAAGCTTCTTAATGCAACTCAATTATTCTTTCTCAACAAAAGCCTTAAAGAATTTGAATGTGGTAAAAAATTCACTCTTGAACTTAAGAAAATATACCTAATTTTTTATTTATAAATCATCAATAAATGTGGGTGCATACTTAGCTCTTAATGAAGGATTGTAAAAAAGCATTAAGTCACTATGCACCAACTCAATATGGAAAGAAGCTCTTTTGGACTTACCTTTGGGAAAGTGATCTTAATGTTGTTTACCAAGTACAAAACCTAGAAAAACTCCATCAATATAGGAGACCTTAGGTAATCTAATAACCATATGATGAGTTCTTAAATCCTTCAAATATATATAAATTGAAATGGCAAAATATCTCATTCCAAATATTTATTTTTGAATTTACATGAGCCACAAAACAAGTTCCTCCATGTGAATAATCAAAAAATTCAAAGTGTAAAGACGTGATCTATAGTCAAAAAATATTAGTGCAACAATATACTGTGGGCCACAAATCTCTAATATCATCTCCTTGAGGTGTAAACAACATAGTTTTTCCCCCCTAGAATGATAAATTTGGTACACAAAAAGAAAATTTGTGTAAATATTTAGAACATAAATAATATTCTTAATGCATCCACCATTAACCTGTATGTCACCTTTTCCCTTAACTAAAATGGAAGAAGAATCTCCAACCTCAATGTAAAGTGTAGAAGTAGAATACAAGGTGGTAAATAAATCCCTGAATAGAGTCATGTGATGAGTCTAAAATTTAATCCTCAAAATTAGCCTTGGATGATTTTCCAAAAGCATTGAAAGCCTTTCCCTTGTCTTTTGAAGGAGTTAAGGATAATTTATTATTCCTAAAGGCTTCCTCCAAGTATTGTAACTTTTTTGGAATTACCATTAACTCCATAATATGAATAAGTAACATTTGAACTAATTTTACTTTTAGACTACTCAAGTTGAGGATTGGACTCTTTAGAGGGTGATTATTTTTTATGTGACTCTTTGGGACTTTTATAAAATTAAGGAGAAGGGGAAGGATTAGGTTGGGACTTATAATTGGACTTTCCCTTGCCTTTTAAAGTGGAAATGGAGAATGCAATAAATTCCTTATGTGAGGAGGTATAATTCTCAAAGTTAATAACTTTGGATTCTTCACTCAAAATATTGGCATAAAAATTCTCAAAAGTAGGCATTTTGTGATAAAAATCCATGGAATCCATATTGGCATAAAATGCGGTGGTAAACATATGGAATGGACCCCTAAGTTTTGACAACATCATGAAAATACATTATTCATCCATTTTAGTTTTTCCACTACCTTTTAAAAATGTGAGAAAGGATTAAAACTTAGTGGGAAAATAACCCATAGATAAAAAATCATCTATATTGAGAGCACCAAGTTCAAGATCAAGATGTGAAACTATCAAAGAGTCCACTTGACCAATTAAATTCTCAAGCTTCTCCTAAATTTTAAAAGGAGTGTCACAATAATTAAGGTGAAAAAACATATTGTCACTCACATGAATCACAATTAATTCCTTACATTCATCCATTTTGCAATCATGAACAAACTTATGAAACACTTTTGTAACTTTAGGTAGCTATTCTTGCATTAATCTTGATAAAAATTTAGAATTAATAAGTGTCATCATGCGTGGATTCCATATATCATAATTATATGAGTTATGTGGCTAAAAATACTCAAACTATTTTTGAATCACAAGAAATAAAATGCAATATCCACAAATATGGTATTCAAATTGACACCAAGACACCCCACCCAAAATATTTTTATTCAATGCTTCTAGAAATAAGAAGCCCCTCAAAAATAAAAATCCTTTATAATTCAAGTGTTAAAAAGAGTATATGATCAGATCTGATTTTTACAATCATTAAAATTTTGCATATATAAAAATAAAAATAGAATTGAGTAACATCTTCATAAAACAAATATTTTACAAAGCAAATTCATAGAACTACCATCAAAATATATTTAAAAAATAAATGTATTTTTAGTAAACCTTGTCACTAAATTAAATGCAAATCTAAGTTTAAAATTTTGAAAGAACTCAAAAGTCAAGAAGGTAGGCTACATATCTTAGAAAACTAGATCTGCAACAAGTAGATTTGGATATTGTAGAAAACCATGTATTTCATAGACTATATACAATAAAAAACCTACATATAGAAAAAAATTGTATACAACAATGGTCGATGGTGGTCAAAAGTGATGAGTTGTAGTTCCAGATCAGCAATAGTCAGGTGAATAGGGCCATCGACAGTTCAAAAACTATAAAAGTAATCCATAAAAAAATTCTAAAATAATTTCTAAAAAATAGAACCTTTCTGATCAATCCATGTGGTTAGAGGAGTCAACCAAGATTTAATGAAGGACTATTGAAGATATCCATTATTGAGGTTTGTGTGATCCGATCATGTTGAAGGTTTTACCATTAGATATTGGACGTTTCTAAGACCTAGAAGGTGAAATTTTAATCATGCTCTAATACCATGAAAGGAACGATGATGATATGCAAATATAAAACCATAATTCTCAAGGATAAAGGTATTAAAGATACACCACATTAACCAAAAAATAAGAGACTAGAAATAATAGTAACAAGATAATGGAAGCTAAAAAAGAACTATAATATCATATATTATAATGAAGTGTAAGTACAATGGATGTTTCCAATAGTCCTCAAAGCTCTGATACCATGAAAGAAATGCTAAAAAAATGTAAAACATCGAACCAAGACACAAGGATCAGGGGGTTGAAGCAACACCACATTAACCAAAATAGAGAGACTAAAAAAGTAAAAATAATATAATGGAAGCTAACACAAAATATATATATATATATATATATATATATATATATCATATCATGTATGAGAATTGATTGTGAAAACAATGGAGAAGCCTTGCTTAAATTGGAAAGGAAGATCCATTACGATCATAGGATCAACAAAGAGATAATGATCAATATCCACTATACAAACAAGGAGGTGTGATATAATCTATGGAGAAAGGATGTCAACCCTCCAAATATAATCAATGAGTATAAATCCCTTGGAATTTTAAATATCCTCATAATATCTAAATAAGATAAAAAAAATACTCACACATAAAGTGGGTGGGAAAAAATAAGCTAAACTAATATAAAAATAAAGTACCTAGGTGAGCATGAGCTAGAGTCTAAAAACCTACCCTAGAAGTATCCTAGGAATAGTGTGCATGCAAAGAAAGATTTATTTTTAGGATAGCACTTGTTTAATTGCATTCTTGTTTTCCTACATTATTTTTTAGCACTTTTTAGTTATTGCAAGTTTTATTCCTATTTTGAGGTCAAAAATAGGTATCTTTAAATTTAACATATAAAACCCACCCATAATTGGGGAGAGTTCTAAAAGAACTCCTGGTTAACCCCTAAATACCCAATCCCAAATTTTTGAGATGCATAACCTGTAGTTACCTTGGTTCCTATCAAATCTATCAAGAATCATCTACACAGGTTCCCTCCCATAATTGTAAAATCTAATGATTACATGAATCCACATATTTACAAAGTATTTACAAATTAATTGCAAGGTACCAAAAAACATAATAATATCCAATAGAATAGGATTTCCTAATCATATTTGTAAAAGAGTGAATAAACATATTTGTGAATAAATATATTTTATGAATAAACATATTTTACCTCGAATAATGTCCAAATATTTTCATAAATATATATTTTGAAGCTTGGACTTGAAGCTCATTTGTTTACATTATTAAATATTTGCAGCAAACCTACAATGCCACAACATATGTGTGTTTATAGGTCAACCATTAGATGGATTCCACCCCTAGTTGGCTAAGACAAAATTAAATTTTTATGGTGTAGGAAAGGGCAATCTAGAGAGGGTTAGTAGTGGAGGCATCTTGAGGAATTATTATGGGAAAATTATATTTTCCTTTGCTAAGAGAATTAGGGTTCAATAAAATAATATGGTAGAGTTAAGAGCACTTTATCAAGGTCTAATTATTTTGGAAGAACTTGACTTGGATGATATTACTATCAAAGGTGATTCTCTGCTTACCATCAATTTGCTCAAAGGAAATCAACAATCACATTGGAATGTACATAATATGGTGGGGGAATGCAAAGGACTTATTGGTATATATTCAAACATTACCATCCAACACGTATATAGATAATAAAATAAGGAAAAATACTTTCTTGCTAGCAAATGTATATCAGATAAGTCTCTACACATGTGGTGGTCTAACTTCTCGTAGGTCTCAATGATGCAAACAATTAATATGAATCATGCCATCTTCAATATGTGTAATAATACTAGTCAATAGATTGAATGACAAATCATATAAGGTGGCATGTCTAAGTCCCAGATGTCAAGATGAATTGTTTCCTTGTTTCTCTATGTATAGGGTTGCATGGGTTTAGTTCTATTGTTGTTGTTATCCTATTCTATATTTTGGATATTTTATAATTTTCCTTTGGTTTTCCTATTGGGATAGTCATGTTATGTCTTAGTATGCTTCTTTGTTGATCTCTCTTTCTGTCCAATATTATATCTATTGGGTTTTTATGGTGATACTTGATTGGTTTCCACCTACTCTTTTCATAAAATATTTTGCATCCTTTAAAAACCCCTCTATCAGTCAATGTATATATTTATTTAATAACCCTAACTCATCAAACTAGGATTTAAACAAATAAAATTTAGATTTCTACAAAGTAGATCAGATCCACAATTACTACTCATAAATTACTCTACCCTAAAAATGGATGTTCCAGTAATACAGATTTTTATTAATTTTTTGAAAGTGCAAACAGGCCAAACAACTATCCAACAACACAAATCAACCCTCAAAATTGGATAGAAAAATCCTCAAAGTTGGGCAATCCTCCTATGAGGGAAAAATAGGTCGCAAAACATGCACAAATGACCTTCCAAAGCTAGAAAAACCACTCCCAGACTCCAACACATCAAAAAACTACAACATAATTATGAATCCTGAGATAGATCCACCCAATCTCCAATTAAGAACAAGGGCACATCATCTTGTCTTATAATATTGGCTATTTATAAAGACTTAGGGAACACCACCTAAGCAATAGAAGGTGAGGAAGGGTTCAACCCTCTCTCTTACAATTCATAATTGAACATGACATAATGAAACCCTAAAAGTGACTTTCCAAGTCTATATACCTAGTCACCCCACTAGAGGCTTCTAATTATTCATTAAGTGAGGGTTAAATCAACATTAATACTAAAAAAATAATTTTTATTATATAAAACACCTATTAGCCTAGAAAAAAGGGGACATCCCACTTCCTTATCCACAAATAACATAAATAAAATTTTACAATGCGTGGGGTCCACATAATCTTCAAAATGGGACATTACAAGTCCTCCCTTCCACAATTGTTTGTCCTCAAGCAATTCATGGCTGGATGTGCAAGAATTTGTTTTCTCTCCAAAGTAGCATCTTCAATGGGTAGGCTACTCCATTTCACCAAGTACTCTTTGATTACCCTGTTTATCAACTTTCTCTCTCTAGTCTCCATGATCATTTTAGGTTCCAAAATCATATTTCCCTTATCATCAAATGGGTTTAACTCAATGGAATGAATAATGTACTATCCAAGTGCCTTTTTTAGGTATGAAACATGGAATACATTGTGTATTTTATTGTTTTTCAATAGCTCAAGCTCATATGCAACCTCTCAAATATTGTGTATGACCTTGTAAGGGTCATAAAAACATGGCTTGAGATTCTATGCTCCACTTCTCTTCATGATGGACTGTATATAGGACTGCAACCTCAAATAAACCATGTATCCAACCTCAAAATGATGCTCAATATGCTATTGATCAACACACTATTTTTTTTTATTTTGTGCAAGATGAATATTATCCTTCAATATCTTCATAATATCTTGATTTTCCTGTATATAATAATTGGATTTTGGCACCCTATTGTCACTCAAAAATAAATCAGTGAATTTAGGAGCATCAATATCCATATAAATCCATAAATGGGGTAATTCTAATAGACATATGATAGAAATAATTATAACAGAATTCTCCCAAGTGCAACCATTTAATCCATACATTTTGCTACCATGAAACATAGTTTCTCAGGTAGCCTTCAACCCATTTATTCACAATATCTAATTGGCCATATTTTGGAGGGTGATAGCTTGTACTTGGAGTCAACAATGTACCACAAAGCTTGAAAAACTCTTGCCAAAACATACTCATGAATCTGTTGTCCCTATCACTCATAATATTCCTTGGTATGCCATGCAATATAAACACTTCTCTAAAGAACAAATCCGTAACTTGTACTGTTGTATATGAAGCTAAAATATCATAAAGTGTGAAAATTTAGTTAACCTATTCACCATAAAATATATACAATCCTTAACATGCACTTTTGATAGCCTCATGATGAAGTCCATTGATATACTTTCCCATTTTTTATTGGGAATGGGTAAGGATTGAAGAAGACCATAGGCAATGTGTTTCCAAAATTTTTTTCCTTACAAGTGGTGCACTCCCTCACATGCTTCAATACTTCATATTTTAACCCCTTCCATGAAAACGTTTCATGCAGCTGTATATAGGTATTAAAAAACCTTGGATGACCAGCCATGGATGCATCATGCATAGTGGTAGTAAATTTCTCTTTATGTTTGAAATCTAGCACAATAAAAATTCTTTTTTTTGTAAAAAATCACACCTTCTTTCATGTTGTACCTATCATCTTTCAAGTGTCCATTAATAATTTTAGATGCAAAATTTTTCTTCACATACTCATCCATAATTGTAGCCTTCCAATCAGCTATTATAATGGTAATAGAGTGAAATGTGGGCATTCTAGATAGGGCATCAACAGCTGAATTCTTTTTCCCTTTTATAAAATCAATCTCAAAATCATATACCTACACATTAGTGACTCATTTATTTTGCCTATCATTTAAATATCAGTATCCAAGGAAATATTTAAGGCTACTATGATAAGTCCTTACCATAAATTTTCTACAAACAAGGTATTGCTTGAACTTGGTCAAAATGTGCATAATTGCAAGCATATCATTGTCACATATTCTTAAAGTTATCTCCATTGGACTAAGTTTCCTACTCTCAAAGGAAATTAGCCACCCCTTTTGCATTAGGATATCCCCTACTCCAACACCTGAAGCATCACAATAAATGGTAAATGGTAAAGAAAAATCAGAAATTGCAAGTAGACAGTAAGAAGACATCACTTCCTTCAATTTCTCATAAGACTTTTGGGCTTCATCACTCCACACAAACACTCCCTTATTTTTTAATTCAGTCAAAGGTGCTACCAAGGCTGAAAACCCTCTAATGAATCTCCTGTAATAGTTGTAAAGTCCCAAAAACCCTCTCAATTGAGTTAAGGTAGTGGGAATAGGCCAATTTTGAATTACCTCTATCTTGTGTTGTTCTACATGCACTCCCTTAATGTTGATTATCTGTCCCAAATATAAAATTTTAGACATGCCAAACTCACACTTTGAATTCTTTACGTAAAATTGTTGATGTCCCAAAATACTCAAAATAGAATCCCAATGCTTCAAGTTATATTCCCATGAGATGCTATAAACAAGAATATCATCAAAGAAAACTAACACAAAATCCATCAAATACTCCATAAAAATATAATTCATGGCTTATTGGAAATTTGCAGGGGCATTTTTCAATCCAAAGGGCATCACCAAAAACTTGAAATGGCCAAAATGATATCTAAATGTTGTTTTATGCACATCCTCGTCTCTTACCCTGATTTGATGATATCATGATCTCAAATAAATCTTAGAAAAATAAATAGTCCTATGCAATTCATCTATGAGCTCATATGATCTAGGAATAGGATACCTACTTTTTATTGTCTTTTAGTTCAAGACGCTATAATCAATACAAATCCACATAGTACCATATTTATTTTTCACTAACACTATGGGTTTTGCAAATGGGATAGAGCTAGGGTGAATGTACCCCATGGAAAGTAGCTCTTTTATGGCCTTCTCTATCTCATACTTATACATTATAGGATGCCTATAAGGGGTTATCATGATAGGTTTTGCTCTTGGTTCCAACTCAATAACATGCTGAAATCTCCTATGGGTGGAAATCCCTTAGGCATATCCCCAAAAATAGAACTATGTTATTCCAATAAAATCTAAATTTTAGGATGATAAGAGATATGATTATCTTATGAATAAGGCATACCTTTTCTCATAAATATACCAACAACCCAAAATATCTCCTCTTTCTTGATAATCCTCTCCATCCTCTTGGATGTCACCTATTGGACCACATTTTCCTTGATCCCTTGCAAAACTACCTCACACTCTTTAGATTTAAATTTTAGCTGTAATTTTTGGTGATTTATGGTGTAGTCTTCCAATGAATATAGCCATTGAAATCCTAGTATGAAATGAGGAATTTCTCCCAATGGAAACACGTAGAAGTCATATACTATGGAATGATTCTCAAAATTTACTTTTATTTGCCTCACAAATCTATTGCAAGGCACAATGCTCCCATTTATAGTTGAAAAATTAAACCCAACTAATATTTTTGGTTTTAGCCCTTTCTTGGATAAAAAACCCTCATCCATAAAATTATGGGTTACCCCACCATCTATCAATACTATCACCTTATTCTCCAATACCTCTCATGGTACCTTGATTGTGAGATACCTATTCACACTGCTCAATGTGGTCAATGTGCCAACGTTTGAGATCTCATGAGACTCAAGGGATGGGTCTTCAATCTTATGCTCATCCGAAGACTCCTATTCATTTTTTGATACATTCCCATATGAAATAAACTCAATGTAGTGAATCTACCCCTTTCCCTAACAGTGATGGCTCGATACCCAAGGGATTTTGCATGTGAAGCATAATGTTTCCTCCTAATATCATCACGCTCATCATTTACCCTTCATACTAGTGGTGTAGGTGTTTAATACCTCTATGGAGGGGGCATTGGCTTCCCAAAAAAATTATTTTTCCTTGGAGAGGGCGTCTCTCTCTTCTGGAAGAAATTATCTCTCTAGAATTATCCAAATGGTCCTTCCTAGCTAAACCTATGTGGTGGTGGTACTAAAACCTTAGTTTTTGATGATGTTGTAGACTCAAGGATCAAAGACCTTCTCATTGTAATCTACAATAAAGTAGGCTCAAAGGCTTTTAACAAGCCTCTCAAGGAATCCACTGAATCCTTAATGAAAATAAAGGTAACTCTCTTCTCTAAAATGATAGGAACCATGACTAAAATATTTTGGAACTCCTCAATGTATGCCTCCACTATAGTTTTCTACTTAAGGTTTACCATCTCCTTAAAATATACCTCGTCATTCTTCATCTCAAAATTATCCAAGACCATCTAACTAAACTCAAAATGAGGTGATCTCTCCATAGACTTGTGTGTTGAGATCATGATACAACCAGTTGTATGCAACCCCTTCAATATGTAAGGTAGCAAATTGTACTGCATCCTCTTCATCCATAGGGCTAAGAGTAAATTAATTCTATAATTTCTACAACCATGCCCTAGAAGACATGCTATCATCTCCATTGAACATTGGTACTTGTATTTTTTGATACAATTTATTTATTTCTCCATACTTGATACCTCTCCCATCCTTCTTCCCCATGATCTCTAGATAAATCTAGAAAATGATTGTATTTCTAAATTCTTTAGCCCTAAACTGATATTCTGTAAATAGGGAACCCATTTCATTAGACAAATTACATACATCAGGTTCTTGCCTATGCAAAAACATGGGTTTTGTTGTCTTAGACAAAGGATAATAAGTGTATCTCACAAACCTCTCACTCCCTTGGTCTCGATCGGCTACCCTATTTGATGGATCTCCCTTATCTGGTGGCAGCTAAAGGTTAGGGTTTACTCCTTGGTTTGGTGGTGGCTAAACTCCATCCTGATCTATTTTGGTCACCAAATGAATTAGTAACTCAAGCATGGTATCAAATTTCTAATAAACAAAATCTCTTTTCTCATCTAACATCCCCACTAACTCCCTTTGTTCAACTTCTAGTTTTGGAAGTTATTTCCCTTGGTTGAGCTTAGGGTTTGAATTATTTCTCCTCAAATAATATTATTTCTCATAGGCTAGCAGGAAACCATCTCTCATACCACTGTAATAATCCTAACTTAGCAAACTAGGGTTTAAATAAATAAAAATTGTATTTATACAAAGTAGATTAGATTTGTAATTACTACTCAGAAATTACTCTAAAAACCCTCAAAATGGGCGTTATAGTCATATAGATTTTTATTAATTTTTTAAAAGTGCAAACATGCTAATTAACTATACAAAAATACAAGTCAACCTTCAAAACTACCTATAAAAATCCCCAAAGTTGGGTGATCCTACTATGAGGGAAAAACAAGTCACACAAAATGCACAAATGGCCTCCCAAAGCTGAAAAACCCACTCCCTGAATCTAACACACCAAAAACTACAACACAATTACAGGGTTATGCATAAGCGCAAAATATCATAAATTGGCTCTATTTAGGATTTTCAATATTTTAAATTGGCTAATTTTGGATCCTTTCACTGGGGCCCATTCACCCAAAATTTACGGGGTGAAAGTTTTTTTGGGGTAAATTCATCCATCGTTGATAATAATTAAAATATTTTAATTTTAATTCGGCGATCTGAAATTATAAATGATTTTGTTTTTCTTTCCCAATTAACCTTCAAATTATATATGATTTTATTTTTCTCGTCTAAATCGCCTCATATACTACCTGTATATATACTATAGTGGGTACTGATAAACATACATATAAAATAATTTAACTCAAAAATATATTTGAAACAACGAAAAACATGATAAGGTTGTAGAGGAGTGTCTATCAACATAAGTCGATCAATTGCAGAGGAGTGTCAATCACCGCAACCGATCATCATGCCTGCACCTGATCGGCATTACTGAATTCGATCATCATACCTACATCTAATAAGTATTCCTACAACTGATCATCATACCTATAGCTAATTGTAATATATGTAATCAATCGACATTCCTACAATAAATCGGTATTTCTACAGCTGATCATCATGCCTACAATCAATCGATATTCTTGTAATCGATCGACATGCCTAAAACTAATCATTATACCTACAATTGATCATCATACCTACAACTGATTGTTGTACCTGCAATCGATCATCATACATGCAATAGATCAACATTCCAACAATCGATTGTCATATCTGCACTCAATTGGCATACCTTCAACCAATGATCATACCTACAACCTATAGTCATGTATGACATCGGTCGTCATGTCTACAACTGATCATCATATCTGCAGTTGATCGTCATGCCTGTAGCCGATCATCATACCTGTAACTGATCGACATTCCTGCAATCAATCGCCATTCCTACAACCGATAGTTATAGTTGCAAATGATCAGTATTGCTACAATCAATTGACATACCTGCAACCGATCGTCATGTCTACAACTAATCATCATGCATGCCACTAGTTGTAGACACCAAAACAACACCAATCCGATTATGTGATGACAAGCGTTGATCGCATTGAAACACACAGCCCCTAGGGCAACCCCCAGAGGTTAAACAGTGGTCCTAACCACTTCCAAAAGTATTTTTTGAGGTCAGAGGTCAATTTGGCACCTTTTTGGCACCTTGCTCTCTGCTCGTCCCACCCAGGGATGAATATCAGCATTCGCCCCAGGGTGACGCGAATAACATGTTTGACTGGAAAAAAGTCAAACCTCGACAAGTTCGCCAGTTAACTGAGGCTTTAGGCCATGCAATTGTGAGGAATATCTTTAAATCAAGGAGAGAGACTTTTTTCATGCATGTATTTATTTTATAGACCTTATGCAAGGAGACTCTAAATCAGGGAATTATCTTTACTCTCAAAATAGGACAATTAACTCAAGTGGCGCCCTCACATGCGCATTCCAAACAAAGAGACCCTAGGTCTATAAATTGGTGAGTATTCTCACCCAAAAAAAAGATACAGAGAGGAGCTTTTGGAGCAATGAAGTTCTGCTAAAATATATCCACACCCTTTGTTTGTGCTTTCACATCCTTGATCTCTCTTTTGGAGGGAGGTTATTGGGTGATCATTGGAGGCGCATTCTAAGACCCAAACCTGAATATTTGGCCACAATATTCCACAAAAATTTGTTGACAACACCCCATAAGAAGTTTTGGACCTATACCAAGTGGATTCGTGCCGAAAAAGAGTCCCAATTGGTGGGCGTCCTTCCCTCGGGCACCCCCCAAACTGTCATAGCCCTAATCGCCCCACCCCAGAGTGAATAGAAATATGTGATATATTTCTCTGATTTTTCTTTTTCATATTATTCTAGGTTATTTAAATAGGTTGTAGTTTAAATTTCACTTCATTTTGAGCATTTTTGACCAGGTTTTTATCATTTCTTGCCTTTACTAACTTTCATATGGCACTAGAAAAATATAGGTGATAGAGGCAAAATTAGAGAAATATGACCTTTTGGGTCTTCCCAAAACACCCCCAATTATCTAACCCCAACTTTGCAGGTCATTTGGAGCTTTCTAGATAGGACATTGAAGAGAGTGCTTTATGACAAGTTATTGCAGGTCTATTTGTCCCACCCCGGAGCGAATACAAATTTGTGAGGAATTTCTAGATTGTTCTTTTTGCAGTGGCCTCCTAGTAACATATTAATGCTTTTGTTAAATTTTAAGGTCAATCTAAGGTCATTTGGTTACCGTTTTAATATTTTCATGCATACACTAACAGTAGGCCTTGGGAAATACATGTTTTATTCTGTCTGTAGGTGCTACTGATATTTTATATTTTATTGAACATGGGTTTCTGACATCAGAGGAGCAGTGAGGAACCAAAATTCATATACAGAAGTGGTGGCGATGTTTTTTTCTGTTCATCTTACATGTGGGCATGCGGAAGAAGGATTGCTATCTATGGATGTGATCAAAAACATATTTAACGCTCCTATCCCATAAAAAGGAAGGAGACGTATTGTAACACGACTTTGAAAGCATATCAATAAAAAGTACCCTATTCCATATTGATTTTATCTTGTGTCGATTCGCTCATGTTCTTTCCTTTTATGCATTTTTCAATGCATAGTATTTTGGCGTTAAGTTTGGTTTTAGACGCATCGTACTTGGCATTTTCCTTTTTGTTTTCGTATCCTTGTGCTTTTAGTGGTGATCATAGTGGGACATCTATCCCTTGATTTTTAAGGTTAACCTTCTGATTAAAGTTACTTGTTTTTTCTTACAGGTACCAAGTTTTCAAACCCTGGACTATTGTTTGTTTCAGTCTGTGATGAGTGCAGAGCTAGAATTCATCTCATCCAAGGATGAATAGGAATTCCTCCTACCCTGGAATGAATATAGATATTTTATTCATCTCACCCCATGATGAATAGCTCCTTGTGCAATTTTAGGGCTGAAATTCAGAGACATCCGATTTGGGCAAAGAAGAGGTAGGGGTCCTAAACACCTACTGTCAATTTTTTCTTTCTATTCTTTGGTTATTTGCTTGCATAGGAGAGTTTGAATGCTTGTTTGCTTCATTTATGAAACTTAAAAATAACCCCACACACCACGTGGCAAGTTAAAACAACAAGGAGTTGGTCATAAAACCCCAACCCTTGAGCAAGACCAACTTTGGATTTCATCACCACCTTGGCTTGAGATACTGCATACATTACCCCGATCGCGACTGTTGCTAGACATAAATCCTAACGAAAGCTGACCAAGTGTAGTTGGGGTGATTACTAGTGCATGAGGATAATTCTTCTATGGTAGGTGTCATAAACAGAGTGATTCCCCTTCCGTATCGCCTATGTTCCATGTACCATCTGCTCTCACGTACCAATAGTTTCCCTCATGTAAGGGCGGGTATATAGAGAGGTTGGTATATCGGTCTGGCAACGGTATATCGAAGGGGTGACCATTTTTTTGGGAGTCATAAGAGCCATCATTTTGCATTTAAATGTTCTTTTCACAATCTGTCAAAACGAACATTAAAAACATACTGAACCAAGTTTAGGGCACACTTTTAATCTTTAAACGAGATAATCATTGTTTTGTGTGTGTGATATTTCCTGTTTAGTGTAGCATAAGAAATTCTAAAAAAAGATAAAAATCTACACATATTTATCTAAGCATCACCATGGTGTACACCCATAGCCAAGCCCAATCACAGGAAAGCACCACAAAAAGTGTACAAAGGGGGGCAATTCGCCTCCATTATAGTCTTGAGGACTTTGTCATCCTGCCTTTGCGGCCTGACACACAAGATAGTCCACATCATGCCATTACAAAATAGGACTATAGAGGCACTTCTTTGAGAGGCACCCCCACTTAGCATAGGTCCTTTCAAGAAGAGAACCTACACGTAGCACTCAACATAGATAGGAGGCCTCCCTTAGATGCTCATTATGAGTGGCCTAGTGATGAAGTGCTAGAGCAACATAGGGTCCATAAGGAGGGGCCACATGATTTTGTCATCCCTCCTCTATCCTGTATTGTTGTTAGAAACACTAGACCAAATCCAGAGTATCAAGCTCTCCAGACAGGGCAAGACAATTATGCCCGCACCTTGCATGCATATGAAAGGGAGTACGAGGAAGACCACCATGTTCCTCAAGAGTAGTACATAGCATGGGAGTGGTGCAACTCTGCACCTGCTATGTATCAAGATGACCCATTGAGGCCACAACCTCGGGTTAATGCAGCTAACATTGACAGAGGAAAGCAACCCATAGGGGTCTCGTATCACCACGACTGAAATAGACATGTACGAGAAGCATCTAGGCTTCCTAAACACGAGACAACAAAACAAAGTGACTTGTCATTTTCCATACATGTCGCCTGCCAAGAACAAATCACACAGCTTAGGTAGGATCAACAATAGTTAGAACATCTGTACCACCTTAGCAAAGAGTGCATTCAGTGTTAGACAGCTGAATTGTTGCATAACAATGTGCCTGAGAAGGTCCCAACCCCTTGTGCACATAAATTATAAGTGTATGAGAGGCACAACCCCTTGGTACGAGGCAGGTCTATGCGACCTTATCAAGTATTTCCTCCAAGACCTCCTAGACCTGAGTGGGAGACCACTCCTAGAAACAATGATGGGCACCATCTGCGAGCACCCACCCATGTGTATAGGTCTCGACCAGGAACTCCTCAAGAAACCTATGAGGAGTATGAACAAGAAGAAGAGCGGGCTTAAACGCTCTACCAAGGCAGAGGGGGTGTTATTCAGCTACCCCTCCATAGGCCTCAAGTTCCTCGCAACCCACAATGGGAGCAAACTAATGAGGAAGAAATTAAATCCTCCGATGCATATAAAGCACTGCTAGAGCACTTAGAGTCTATGGAGATCAAGAATTCTGGGCCCCAAAATCCCACTTTACTCCAACTTTGTAGTCATCATGTGCATCCGTCAGTGTTGGCACCTCCATACCCTGAACACTTTAAACTGCCCCAATTGGCACTCTTTAGAGGGGAGGAGGATGCTCAAGAGCACATGACTAGATTCCTGAGCCAATGCTTTGGCATTCAGGATAATGATGCTTTGTTACTAAGAACATTTATAACCACATTCATAGGCCCTGCCTCGGATTGGTTCACTCAATTACCAAAACATAGCATTAGTAACTTGGATCAGCTAGTGGATGCATTCCTCGAATGCTTCACCTTCAACACTAAGAAAAAGGCATCATTAAGTGACCTAGCTAGCCTTAGGAAGTATGAGGAAGAAACCATTGTGGCATACAGGAACCGATGGAGGACGTTGCTTTCAAAGCTACCTTACCTCCCTCCCATGTCAGACTTGACCCAAATGTTCTCAAAAAGTTGTTTGAGATAGATCTCCATGCTATTGTAGTTGCAACAATATGCCAGTTTAGAGGAAGCTATGGTGCAATCCAAAATCATTAAGGAGATCAAGATACAGGATGGTGAGATCGTCAAACCTAAGAAGAAATAATGGACCAAGAACACCAAAACAGGGACCATGCAACAAAAACCCGCTATGGTCAATCAAGTTGCTATCAACGTCCTTAAGCCTGCACAAGCAACACAGCCTCAAAAGGCTAACTATTAGGCGGTGCCTCCCAACAACTATGACAGAGAAAACCAAAGGTAGGAACAAAATTAGCAGTGTCACCCTCAACGAAAATTTACTCCTTACACAGAGTCCAGGGACTCCTTGTTTGATCGCTTGTCAGCGGTAAAATTGATAAACCTTCTAGATATTCAAACCATAGACCCTAATGCACCAAAGCCTAAGGGGTACCGGGAGGACTTGTACTGTTAGTTCCATAGACGGAAGGGACATGATCTCAATGCATGTTGGAAGTTCAAAGGTTTGGTACAAGACCTAATCGACAATAAGACATTGGTGGTGGACAACCCCGTAGCACCAAACAACCAACATATGGGAGTCTTTAGAGATCCCTTGCCTACCCATGAGGCGTAGGAAAAACCCCTTCAATTCAATGAGGTGCAACAGAATTGCCCCATGTAGGGGTATGTAGGGATGATAAGCATAGTGACTAGGAACAAGAGATATCTAGGAGCTACCCCCATGGAAGCCACAAGAGAGGTTCCATCGACATCACAAACCCAACATCACCCTACGCAACTTCCCCCGCCTAGAACAATGGCCATGATTTGAACTAGACTTACCCAAATTCTAAGGACCACGTCGGCTAGGCTCTCCATATACGATCTCATTCAACAATCAGTGCCCCATCGAGAGGCTGTAATGGAGATATTAAAAGCTATCGATATGCACCCCCATGAAGCAAACTCTTTCAACAACTTCGTGGGACATGTAAAACAATGTACAGAACCAATCATCACCTTTAGAGAAGATGAATTGAAATAAGTTACTGGTGATGTGGTGGATCCACCCCTGCACGTCATTACATGGGTCAACGAGATTTCGTATAAGAGGGTGTTGGTGGACACTGGCTCATCCAGTAATATCATCACAACAGTAGCATTGAAACATCTAAAGTTTCCAGCATCTCACATCGTTCCCGCCACCTATACTCTTTGAGCATTCAATGATGCAATATGCTTGACAGTTGGCACAATTGTCCTACCCATCCAAGTGGAAAAAAAGACTATTCATACATTGTGCCACATCTTGGAAGGTGATATGGCTTATAATATCTTACTGGGCCAGCCTTGGATCAGGGACATGAAGTGTGTCCCTTTAATAGCTCATCAGTGCCTAAAGTATACATTTGAATGATAGGTGCATGTAGTCCCGATAGACTTAGAGCCCTTCAAGTACTGCAATACGGTGCAATTCATGCCGCAATCAACCCTTCCATCAACACATTTGGATTTTTAGTTGAATCCATCTAAACAGGGTCCAATTCCGCAGGCATCTCCATTGACAAATCCATCAAGTCCCCATTCGGGTCCATCTTCCTCAGCTTGTCCTTCAACAACGATGCCACCTACGGTGGCCACATCGAAGGACAAGGGAAATAAACCCTTGGAAGAGGAACCACCCCTAGTCTCAACCATCTCTATCTAAGAGATGCCTAGCCAAATGGAAGTCAAGATGCCTATTTCACCCCACATGGAGTGGACTCCGGAAGGAATCCCATTCACTCCCCCTCAACCACAAAAAATCACCGTTGAGATGGCAAACACAGGCTTGGGGGAGTATATAGTGCAAAACATTATCGCAATGCCCACACTTGAGTCCCTGTAGGACATGGGGAGACCTTGATTCCCCATCGGATCTGTGGTTCCTCTAGGCTACCCACCCAATTAGAAAAACTTTGTTTATGGGGGCCTAGATAATGGCATTGACACTTGTATGCAAGAAGATGAAGATGAAGAGCCCTTTGCAGAGGACGTCAACTATTTGTCCAACCTAGACTTCACATTGAGATATCTTGGCCAATGCAATTGGCATGGATATGGGTTGGGAAGGTATGAGCAAGGAGTGTGTGTTCTTTGCCAACCGAGATATCAAATGCCATATGACAAGTCAGGAGTAGGGTTCAACCACCCCTTGCCCCTAGACATCTTGGTGGAGAACATGCAATGCCTAGGGATAGGCAACAAGGATGGGTTGGCATTAGATCCATATGCCAATCCTAACACAACATATACATTGGGAGATTATCTCCCATTGCTAACAACCAACCTTGTTGACCATAACAACCCTTTCCCTTCGGTCGAAAATAGAGAAAATTCAAGGACTCACCTACAAGAAGGATATGGACAAGATCAAGAAGGGTCTTCAGAGGATGATTCGAAGTACGAGGTAGCACCTTGGGATCATTTTGAGTCTGATAGCAATCATTCACAAGTATATCCCATGGATGATGATCAGGAGAGCTTCCTAACAATGTTCCCTCTGGATGCTCCAATTGAGCATATGCCACCTCAAGAGAGTCAGTTCCCTCGTAGAGAGCAGCACAACCTCTATGGGACCACATTAATTTGCTCGAGCAATATGAGCCTCATATGTTGCAAACAGCTATTGGATCCAATGAAGGCCTTTGGATCTCTGACAGTGATTACAAGGATGAAACTGAGATGGCTTATCTCAATCATATGTGACAATAGTAGTATCCCTTGGATACATATAACATGTTTGAACAATTACACATAGGGCCAAGGCATAGGTGGCACCTCAACCCAGAGCAGTTATAGAAATTACTGCACCCGCCACTTCAGGTACACAGAGAGTATCTTCCACCTGGAGACCCTATAAAACCATTAGAGCCTAGGGTGGACCCTGTCTTTGTATCTATGCATAGGGCCGATCCATTTGTGCCTATACCCATAGAGCCAGATCCGAAGCACAAAGATCATCTAGGATGTTCGAGTAGTCACACCCACGGTAATGGAGACCATAATCATTACATCAACATGATCTCCATTGATTTAACCGCCCCCATCCATGATCCAGTCGACCCAACATGGTCATTGCATATAGACCTAGATGCTATAGACTGGGATCTCGCTGACACATCGCGATCCCCATCATAGTATTGGCCTTGCGGTGGGATGTTCCCTTTCATCCCAGGATAGACTCAAGATGTCTTCCATGCTGAAGAGGAACCTAATGTTCCGAACGACGATCTAAATTTAGCAAACGATATCCACTTGATCCCAACTCCCCACCAATTGGAGGACGGGTCCCACATGCCGATCGAGGAGATGACTGACGTAGACATTGGCTCAGATCCAGTGAATTTGTAAATCATCAAGTTGGGGGTAAGTTTATCCCCCGAAGAGCAAGCCGACTACATTGCCCTTCTTAAAGAAAAGAAGGAGGTTTTTGCATGGTCATACAAAGACATGCTGGGACTAGACCCGCAGCTAGTCACGCATAGTCTAATGCTTGATCCGAAAGTCAAGATAGTAAAGCAAAAGCTATGTAAGATGCACCCAAAAGTAGCCTTAATGGTCAAATATTATCTACAAAATCTGTTGGATGCACAATTTGTCATCTGCGTGGATTACCCGCCATGGTTGTCTAACATGGTTCCCATCAAAAATCTAGATGGGAGGATTCACATATGCATCAATTTTTGAGAAGTAAACAAAGCGATTCCTAAGGATGATTTTCCCTTGCCAAACATCGATGCACTGGTAGACGCTACAGTGGGCCATGAAATGCTTTCCCTCATGGACGATTTCTCAGGATACAATCAAATTCGTATCAATCCCGAGGACCAACTAAAAATGGCGTTCATAATGCCTTGGGGGACATTTTGTTATAAGGTCATGCCTTTTGGCATTAAAAATGCTGGTGCCACCTACCAACATGCCATGATGTACATCTTCCACGATTACATGCACAAAATTTTGGAAGATTACATGGATGATTTGTTGGCCAAATCTCTTTTGCACCCAGATCATCTTGATGACTTAAGCAAGATCCTTGATCGCCTCATAGAACATAAAGTCAGACTAAACCCCAAGAAGTGCATATTTTGCATCACATCTAGAAAGCTCTTGGGTTACATAGTCTCCAAATGAAGAATCGAGGTGGACCAACACAAATTCAAGGCAATCCTTGAAATGCTTCCCCCAACTACCATCAAGCAGCTCGAAAATCTACAGGGAAAGGTCACGTCGATCAAGCACTTCATAGCGCAACTATCTAACAAGTGTCGACCCATGAATAAATTATTGCATAAGGGGTCCACATTTCACTGGGATGATGAGTGTCAGTCAGCCTTTGATGACATTAAACAATACTTGGCTTCGCTGCCAGTATTGGCACCACCTAGACCAGGAGTACCATTCTGTTTATACATCTCAACTATTGAGGTGGCACTGGACGTCATGCTATCCTAGAAAAATGAACTACACAAAGAACAGGCTACTTACTATCTTAGCCGCACCATGGTTAGTTATGAACTTAACTATGCATACGTTGAGAAGCTCTGCTTGGCAGTGGTGTTTTCTACCAAAAAGCTATGCCACTACATGCTCAACAATACGATGTATGTTGTGTCTAAGGAGAATCCATTGTGATACATGATGAGTTGTACTTATCATAGTAGCCGCATGGCAAAATGGATCATGTTGTTGATGAATTTTGACATAGAATTCATTGGAAAAAAATCCATAAAAGGTCAATTCATTACCGATAAACTGGCAGAGGCTCCTCTTGAAGACGATCAGCCTCTGACCGCAGAACTACCTGATGATGGGGTCTTCCATGTTTCAGAATCACCAGATTCTGATGATCCTGAGTCATAGGCTGCCATAACCCTCTTCTTTGATTGTTCTAAATGTGAGCAAAGAGGTGGCGCATGAATTGTATTCTTCACTCCATAAGGGGCTCTAATGCCTCTATCATTTAAATTAGACTTTTCGTGCACCAAAAACAATGTAGAATACAAATCCTTGCTCATAGGTCTTCAGACAACAATCACCATGAACATTAAATGTTTAAACACATTTGGTGATTCATTGTTAATTTTCAATCAAGTAAAGTGGATATTCCAATGTAAATACCCAGTTTTGCAGGCCTACAAATCCCTTGTGGACAAATTCCTGGCATAAATTGATTGGTATGACATCGAGGCACTCCATTGATCATCAAATTGTTTTACAGATACTATGGCCTCCTTAGGGTCACTAATCCCGCAAGACCCTTCCAATGAGATGACAACCATTCAGGTCAAAACATTATCGCAATCCATGATGGAGCATGCAAGCTCTGACGTAACGCTAGGAATCCACTTGATCCAGATTGAACCACCCCAAGATAGGTTCTCTCACATCCATGATTGTCTGACTCAAGCCAACTAGAGGTCCTTGTTCTCCCTGACCCATCTTAATAGCAACATAATGCTATTTTTACAAGTTCTTTCTCGTTCAGCTTTTGCTAGGGATGAACTTTGAGAGGGATTGGTCATTCATACCATCGAGGTTTCTGATCAGCAGGATTGGTACACACCCATTAGGGATTACCTTAAGCTAGGTAACCTCCCACTTGGATTGACACAAGCCATGAAAAGATCATTTAAATAGAAAGCGGTAAAACATGTCTTGTTAGGAGAAATTTTGTATCGTCGGAGCTATGAAGGAATCCTCCTCCATTGCTTGGACTAGTAGGAGTCCTCTTGGGCGATCACCCAAGCACACGATGGTACATGTGGTGGCCACTTCAGTGGTATGGCCATCACAAAGCGCATTCTTTGCATGGGCTATTATTGGCCATATTTAGAGAAATATTGTTGTGCATATGTAAAGAAGTGTGTGAAGTGTCAACACCATGCTAATTTGACACACATACCTTCTCAGGCCTTGCAAACGATCCAATCGGCTTGGCCTTTTTCATAGTGGGGCTTCGATCTAATAAAAATGATCTCCCCTGCATCGTCTGGTCATCACACGTTCATCATAATGGCCGCAGAGTACTTTACCAAGTGGGTGGAAGCTATTCTGCTAACCTCTACTACTGGAACCCGCATTGCGGAGTTTATTTTGCATAACATCATGTCATTTTGGTATTCCATCCAAGATTCTTTCGGATAATGGGACGTCATTCAAGAATAAGGATGTGCGTGCTTTGACAACAAAGTACAAGATTTAACACAACTTTTCAACACCCTATTATCTGTAGGCAAATGGGCAAGCAGAGGCGTCAAACAAAACGCTAGTCACCATCCTCAAAAATACCATCACAGATAGTCATAAGGATTGGCACATTCAGATCCCGCTTGCCCTATGGGATTATTGCACTAGAATTCGGACACCCACTAGGGCAACTCCATTTTTGCTGGTGTATGGCTTCGAGGTAGTCATGCCTCTTGAGTTTGAAATCCCTTCACTACGGATATCAATGCAAGAGTTCAGCAATGACGACATTGCGCGATAGGCCCGATTAGACCAACTGATGTTGCTCGATGAACGATACGTAAATGCTCTTGAGCATTTGTGTATCTATCAAGAGCGACTTAAGAAAGCATACAACATGAAGTTCCACTTAAGGGAATTTTAGGTTGGTGACTTGGTATTAAAAGAGAACCAATAGAATTCTAATTTGTCGTCCCATCTAATGGATAAGTTCACGGCAAAATGGTTAGGTCCTTATGTCATTGATAGTAGAATAGGACCTATAACATACCAACTCACCTCTCTTGAAGGAATCAAGGAACTAGAACCCTTGAACATCAGTCATTTGAGGCCATTCCACATCTAGAGAGCCATAGTCCAACCAAAAGCTCCAAGGATTTCCTTAAATCGCTTGGTCACCCCCAAAATGCCCCAAAGGTATCCATAAACCCTTTGGTCAAATACCAAAAGCTCCAAGGATTTTCACAATCGCTTGGTCAACCCCAAAATGCCCCAAAGGTGTCCATAAACCCTTTGGTCAATCCAAAATCTCCAAGGATTCCCACAATCATTTTGTCACCCCAAAAATGCCCCAAAGGTATCCATAAACCCTTTGGTCAAACACCAAAAGCTCCAAAGGTTACTATAACCACTTGGTCAAAACAAATAGTCAAAATGAACAAAAACAATAAAATCATCAAAAGAACAAAAAAAATTGCATTTCAATTCCATGCATACTCGTAAAAATCAAAATACAAAAATATAGGTTGCATTAGGCATCACATCCATACATTGCATATTTGCTAGGTCATACTAGTCAAAAGCACCATAGACTGTCATTACTTGGCAATTCCATCATTTTCCACATCAAATCCATTTTTATTAACGCATACCTTCAGAATAACACCCTCGTCATTTTTTTAGCATAAGTCAGTTGTCTCCTAATGTATATAGGGTTTTCGTCATTCAGCTGTCTTTAAATTGCTAGCCACAAACTGTACAAAGTTAAACAGATTTTACAAGGGAAATTTTTACTTGGATCACGCCTTGTTATGTAACATCCTTACACACGTTAAAACACATAAAATAATTCCTAAGTTGTGTGAACGCAAGAGACACCTACAAAGTAGTCTAGGGTACCATAGGTGAAATATTAGTCTATTCATCCCCCTGTGCGAATGGTTTAAGAGTGCTGAGAATTGACAAAAGGACGAGCTCTTCCCCATCAATTCCCCCTAATAAATAGTGGTTTTCACCACTACCAAAAATCCCAATCACCGTTGGTCCCTGAAGTTGTAAGGATTCATACTACACGTCCCTACCAAGGATGGGTAGTCATCCCCAAGGCCTCCAAGGATCAATGCCATTCAAAAAAAAAATCCCTACAATCCAGTATCATAACCATTTCCAAACACCTTTGGTCTCAAAGTTGTAAGGATTCGTACTACACGTCCCTGAATAGGATGGGTAATCATTCCCAAGGCCTAAAAGATCAATGCCCTTGCTTCATAATCTCCATAATCCCCTTTGGTTCCCCAAGTCATAAGGATTCGTACTACACGTCCCTACACAGGATTGGTAGTCATCCCCAAGGCGTAGAAGGATCAAGTTCATTCATCAAACACAAACCTACAAACTCAACCTTACAAAGTTAAACATCCAACAGTGGTTATCACCACTATTCAAAATCCTTGCTCAAGGAAAAATAAGAAGAAAAATAAACAATGATTTTCATAATTATGTATACGAGCAAGTATCCTAAACCATTGAGAAAACACACAACCTAAAATTGAATCCCTAGAATTCTCAGCATTCGAAAACCATCTAGGTGATCCTCATTACGGGTTTGGTGGACAGCATACCTGGCAATGGCAGTATCCTAACCGCATGATGATATGTCTGTCACATTAGCTTTGTGTGTGCGTAGACCAATGTTTGCATGTGGATGAGCTAGTTGATGGTACCTTCGATTTTCCTATGGATTAATCTTACTGAATACAACAATAGAGTTAGTGGATCTAATTAGGTCATCCTCATTATAGGTTTGGTTGATAGCCTATATGGAACTGGAGGTATCCTAACAAATACTACATAAACAAACTCAATTGCACACATAGGGATGTGAAATAACTTGGTTACAATCAAGTCGGATTTATACCTTGTTCAAAAGTCTTGCAAGATGAATGTATAGTTTTGGCTAGTTAGTTAAAATATCTGAATCTCAGAAAATCTTACCTACATTTTAAAATAACTGGTACATTTCATTCTGTACATCACCATCAAAAAATATGCAAAATACAAAAAACAAAGTTTTCACATGCAAATTTATTCCACAAAGCCATCCCATTAGTACAACAAGCCAATAAATCTTGTACAGTCTATGATACCGTCCCCTTTGTACCCACCAAAGCCACTCTCTAGCCTCAGGCAAAGCTGGATAGTCCTGGTAGGGGTGCCAGAACACCTCCCCTAGAGTAAGTCAAGAAAAAGCATCGACATAGTGCTCTATGACACCTACCCATCGCCTACTCTGACCCTGCTCCTCTGATCTCTACCATAATGCCCTGTATCTAATATCTTATTCTATCATATCCACCCGAGTTGTCCAGGGCAACCCCATTGGCCTCTCCACCGCTATGTGCTGCCAAGCCCAACACTACAACAAGTAGCTGCAACTAATCCCATTTCGCTTTCGGTAGCGGACCTTGTATAGCTCATCATAGAGCTATGCTAGTGGAGTCTATGCCCATATCATGATCATAGGTACCTCCATAGGACACTCCACCAACCTGAACACCACCTCTAGTAGGTTCCATGGGAACCTCACACCCGAAGAGTCAGGAAGTAGCATGTTGGAAATAAGGCCCCTGAGTAATGTGTGCCTCACTCCTAACACACCCCTCTCAAGCCACCATCGCACTAATATACCACCAATCTAGTAGTCGCCCTTCGCCCTCTCCACTGGGCTTTCCACACCCAACTCCTCCCCATGCCCGAAGCAGCGTGTCAGCACTGTTGTCCATTGGTCCCGCAGCATCGTCCTGATTGGTAATCCATCTATCAGAATTCATAGAATCTGGTAGACATCCTCCAAGGTCACCGTCATCTCCCCAGTTGGGAGATGGAAGGTATTGGTTTGGGGTTCCCACAAGTTGATCAAGGACATCATATGGGCTCGACCCCCGACCATCGGCTCCAACCGAGTCACCTACTTGAGCCCAATGACATCAAGCCACTCCCAGTCAGTCAAAGTCAGCGCCTCCTGTGCTTCAGAAAAAATCATGGGCACACGGTACTGGCTCTTCACAACCTACAAAATAAAACAACACAAAAACATTAAAAGCCATGAAAATTTGTATAGCAATAACATGAATATCCAACAATGCATAATACAAACTGTACAATTAAAAAAAAAAATCAATCAAGAAAACTGATTTGTCAGCCCTAGGGTTTTTAACTCTAACTGATAAATTAAAAACAAAAATATTAAAAAAAAATCAAAATTTTTCAGTTCTAGGGTTTTTAACTCTAACTGATAAATTCAACACAAACAAAACCACCAAAAAAATCAAACAAACTAATTTGTTAGCCCTAGGGTTTTTAACTCTAACTGCTAAATTAAAAAAAAAACCAACAAAAACATTCAAAAAAATAATTTCCCAGACCTAGGGTTTTTAACTCTAAACTGGTAAATTAAAAACACAAAAGCAAACCACAACAAATAACTATGGTTGAGCTACGTTTTTATGCTCAGTTTTACCCTATGTTTCTAACCTAAGTTTTGATCATTGTTCAATTCAGGTTAAGCGAAGTTTTTTTAAGTTATGTTCTAAACTAAGTTTTTTAGCTTAGTTTTCATCTAACTTTGGATCTTTGTGTAACTAGGGTTCAATTAAGTTCTAAGATAAGTGTTAATTTTTCTATACTAGGGTTTCATTTTTAAATTTGAAAAACAAAACAAACAAAAAGACAAAATAACAACTAAATTGCAAGTTTTCAAAAGAACAAAAACAACTAACAATAAAGAGGAAGTGCACTCACTGGTCTTGCATCGGCTCCGCCACTTGAGGATCCGGTCTATGAACTCATGGTGGCAAGAAAAGCTTAGCAGCGCTTCTCTTCATAGAATTTACCTCCTCCTCCTCAGAGCTCCAAATCTATAGGAAAAATAAATGCAAATGAGCCCAAAATTTAGTTTTTGCCCTTAAATAAGATTTTTGAGCCTATATTCATCCCTCCCTGGGATGAGCACTCTGTTTAGTGCTTTTCCCACCCTAGTATGATTACTAAATAGGTATTCATCCCACCTAGGGATGAATACAGAGTAGAAACTTCAAAAATAGCTAAAAACTGCACCAAAATGCACAAAAACAAGCCCTAAAACTATCCAATGAGAGTGCTTTTGCACTTGACATTCCGGGCATGCAAAATAGACGTCGAGGTCACAAATCCTCACTATACTATTCCCTAAGAAGGCTACCATAGCTGGACCGCTCCACGGGCAGATGGATTTACGAGAATTTCATCCCCAGACGACATCACCAAAAGGGTCAAAACCCAACCAAAAATAGTAATAACATTTTTGAACGAAGTTGCCTTTGCGCTTGACATTCTTGGCATACAAAACAGACATCGGGGTCACAAATCCTCACTATCCTATTCCATAAGAAGGCTACCATAGCTGAACCGCTCCACGGGAATATGGATTTTTGAGAATTTCATCCCCAAAGGATGTCACCAAAAGGGTCAAAACCCACCAAAAATAGGTCAAAATGTTCGAAAACTGCTTAAGTATTCAATGGTAAACAATTGAAGGCACCCTTACCTAAGTCATCTTGGGTCAAGTGACTCATTGCTTTTCTCATGTTGATCATTCCCTCATCGATTCGTCACTTGAGGGGGTAGTCACACTTAGTCACCAAGCAACAAAAATATACCCAATAAAGGAAATGACACGCATTCAAAGGATCATTGACAAAGACAATCACACCCCTGCTTGGGGTAGCAAACAAGCAATTATCACAAGCTGATCAAACACTTGGTATTCATGAATCATGAACTCAAGGTTCCCATAGACAAAAGGTTGTGCCCTTTTCCTATTCATGACTGATCAATGTTCGAGCTCAAATAACACCTCACCAAAAAAGGTTAACACTTGAATGAAGTTCCTTAGCTCGTCAGAAGCAAGGATTCAAGAATGCATGCCCTTTCCATACTTGGGACATCAAGATTTGGTTATGTTACTAAGAAACCCTAATAATTAGTGCTTTGGTTATCTATTTTTTCTCAGCACTACGCCTTGCACAACGCTTCCCAAAAAGGGGCATCTGTAGACACCAAAACAACACCAATCCGATTATGTGACGACAAGCGCTGATCGCATTAACACACATAGCCCCTAGGGCAGCCCCCAGAGGTTAAACAGTGGTCCTAACCACTTCCAAAAGTAGTTTTGGAGGTCAGAGGTTAATTTGGCACCTTGCTCTCTGCTCATCCCACCTAGGGACGAATACAAATTGGCATTCGTCCCACCCAGGGATGAATATCAGCATTCGCCCCAGGGTGAGGCGAATAGTAAGTTTGACTGGAAAAAAGTCAAACCTCGACAAGTTTGCCAGTTAACTGAGGCTTCAGGCCATGCAATTGCAAGGAATAGATTTAAATCAAGGAGAGATACTTATGTCATGCATGTCTTTATTTTAGAGACCTCATGCAAGGAGACTCTAAATCAGGGAATTATCTTTTCTCTCAAAATAGGATAATTAGCTCAAGTGGCGCCATCGCATGCGCATTCCAAACAAAGAGACCCTAGGTCTATAAATTAGTGAGTCTTCTCACCCAAAAAAAATATACAAAGAGGAGCTTTTGGAGCAATGAAGTGCTTCTAAAATATATCCTCACCCTTTGTTTTTGCTTTCACATCCTTGATCTCTCTTTTGGAGGGAGGTTATTGGGTGATCATTGGAGGCACATTCTAAGACCCAAACCCAAAAATTTGGCCACAATATTCCACAAATTTTTTTTACAACAACTCATAAGAAGTTTTGGACCCATCCCAAGTGGATTGGTGCCAAAACAGAGTCCCAAATGGCGGGCATCCTGCCCCCGAGCGCCCCCCAAACTATCGCAGCCCTAATCGCCCCACCCCGGAGTGAATAGAAATCTATGATAGATTTATTTGATTTTTATTTTGCATCTTATTCTAGGTTATTTAAATAGGCTGTAGTTTAAATTTCACTTCATTCTGAGCATTTTTTACCAGGTTTTTATCATTCTTGCCTTTACTAACTTGCAGATGGCACCAGAAAAATTCAAGTGATAGAGGGAAAATTGGAGAAATCTGACCTTCTGGGTCTTCCCAAAACACCCCCAATTAGCTAACTCCAAATTTGTAGGTAATTTGGAGATTTTTGGATAGGACATTGAAGAGGGTGCTTTCTGACAAGTTATTGCAGGTCTATTCGTCCCACCCCGGAGCGAATATAAATTTGTGAGGAATTTCTAGATTGTTATTTTTGCAGTGGCCTCATGGTAACATATTCATTATTCTGTTATATTTTAAGGTCGATCTGAGGTCATTTGGTTACCGTTTTAATATTTTCATGCATACACTAACAGTAGGCCTTGGGAAATACATGTTTTATTCTGTCTACAGGTGCTACTAATCTTTTCTGTTTCCTTGAATGCAGGTTTCCGACATCAAAGGAGTAGTGAGGAACCAACATTCATATACACAATTTGCGGTGATGTTCTGGTCCATCCATATTACATGTGGGCATGCGGAAGAAGGATTGTTATCCATGGATGTGATCAAAAACATATTTAACGCTCCTATCCCCTAAAAAGGAAGGAGACGTATTGTAACACGACTTTGAAATCATATCAATAAAAATGACCCTATTCCATATTGCTTTTATCTTGTGTTGATTCTCTCATGTTCTTTCCTTTTATGCATTTTTCAATACATAGGCTTTTGGCGTTAAGTTTGGTTTTAGACACATCATACTTGGCATTTTCCTTTTTATTTCTGTATCCTCGTGCTTTCACTAGTCATCATATCTATATGCAATCATCATATCTACAGTCTATTGACATACATGTCTTAGACTGATCATCATAAAGCATAAATGCTAAAAGTCTTTCATGTTGGCCTAAAGCTTTTAAGTTTACCGTACATTTTTAGATTTTGCAAACCAATATTCATAGCCCCAAACACAAAATAATTCACCATGATTTGAAATTTTTTGGAGATAAATTAATGCAATTCACTATGATTTGAAATTTTTTGAAGATAAATTAATGCAATTCGCCATGTATACTTCTACATAATTCGTTGGGATTCTAAGATAATTTACCTTGATTTTATAAATAGATTTCTGGGCCGACCCCTTATGCATAACCCTACACAATTGTGAATCATGAGATAGATCTACCCAATATCTAAATAAAAAACAAGGGCACATCACCTTATATACAATATTGGTTATTTATTAAGACTTAGGGCACACCACCTAAGCAGTAGAAGGTGAGGAAGGGTTCAACCCTCTCTCTTACAATTCATAAGATGAACATGACATAATGAAACCCTAAAAGTGACTTTCCAAGGCTATATACCTTATTGCCCCACTATAGGCTTCTAACTATTTATTAAGTGAGGGTTACATCAACATTAATACCCAAAACTTAAATTTTATTACATAAAATACCTATTAGCCTATCAAAAATGGGATGTCACACTTCCCTGTCCACAAATGATAAAAATAAAAAATTACAATGTGTGGGATCCACGAAGTCTTCAAAATGGGACATTGCAGTATAGGTATTTCATTATTTGGATTGGCTTCTTTGATATACTATTTATGGGTTATCACTATATCATTTAACAAGATAAGGACAACAAGAGATATGGGGATTTTATGCTCTATATTGGCTTATTTAATCTATAGCTCATTGGTCATAATTATATCTTCTTACGAGATAAAGACAAGAAAAAATTCAAGATTATGTGTCTACAACAAGGCCATCTATACAACATAATATAGGCCAATAATATATTGTTACAACTAATTATGATTTTAAATATTATTGTATTGATGTCAACTCCATCATATTATGTTTTATTTTCATTGTCAACATCTTATTCATTTGCTTTTTCAAAACAAGCATTGAGATTCCCAATGTCACCATCAATAAAAAAACTTATTGTAATACACCAATTTACACCCAATAATATTACTTCCATTATAAAATAAAACCAATAGCCAATTTATAGATTTACAAACAAATACTTTATAATCTCATTTACTCTTTCTGTTTTAATATGATTCCAGATATTGATCAAATATTTATGAGATAACTAATAAAATTTATCTAGTTTTGAGAATGAAGCTATCAAATATATGTATTAACATAAATTTCTCTTTACAAAACCCCCCAAAAATCCTTTTGAACACTTGAAGTGCTTGTTTCTTAGTTTCACTTTAGTTATCATAAAATTAATCATAAATCACTATTAAGACCCTTTATTTTATCACCAAATATTTTGTTCTATATCAAAATATACTTTTAGATTTTAATAATATAGCATGGAAATTCACAAATATTTGATACAATGATAATGATGCTAGAAATATAATGCAAACCCAACTACTTACTATTGTTTCAATTTACTACTCAATTCTACTTAAGAATTTCTAGTTTTTAAATATAAACATAAGACTATACAAATCCCATGGAATGAATAGAAATACAACTAAACTCAATGTGTAATCCAGGTGTTGTAGGTGATTTGGAGAGGAGAGGGCAATCCTCCAAGGGAGGTCCCAGGTTCAAATCTCCACCTTACCAAAAAGTTGTATTGGGTATCAAAAATCCAATTGATAATGTTGGTGCGGGTAGGGTCAGGTGCGACTCCTGGGTGAATTTGACGGTGTAGAACCCCTTGTTCGTGGTCTCTCAGACCAAGGCGGCCCTACAAGGGTTTTTTGCTTTAAAAAAAAAAAGTGTAGTTAGAAAATTAATTTAAAAATAAAATAATTGTCATCAATTAAAAGAATTTAACTAAGGGAAGAAAAACCAATAGTTCAATAAATGAAGCTTCATATTCCATGTAAAAATTGAAGAATTATAAGACATATTAATCATCAATGTGCCATTAGCTTAGAGGTTTCATGAGGAAAAATTGCTCTGTTAGTGTTTGATGAGGAAAAACTGCTCTACGGGGATGGCAATCATTTCTAGAGGAGATTTGAACAATTGGAGGATTGTTGTGATGGCATCGGGCCCATGATAGAGTATGCATGCTAGCAATATTTATTTCATCTAAAAATTATTCGAAGAAATAGGATTTCCCATTGCATTCCAAGAATCGCTTTTTAAAGAACAATGGATATTTGGAACGATGTGAATCCAGACCGATTCTAGTGGTTCAACCATATTCAGTGGTGGAAGATGTGGATTATTTAACCAAACATGCACTTATTGGTAAATTTATGGGTATATGCACTTATAGGAATACTTGGAACCTTGAAGGTGACATGGATGTGATGTTGATTGCAAATAGCTATTTTATGGTGGTTTTCTCGTCTTGCAGATTGTAACAAAGCATTTGAAGGAGGTCCTTATTTCTATAACCAAGTGTGACTCTTTCTTAAACCCTAGAATGTGAGTTTCAACCCGTTACAAGAGCAACCATAGCTGGTTCCAATGTGGGTTTGGATTTCGTGGCTCCCATTGGAATTCTAGATAAATGACATCTTGCATATGATTGCCCTTCTTCTTGGGAATTCAGTTGGACCATTACAATAGATGATGGATAAAAAGATAATCTCTATTGCCCGTATCTGTGTTGAAATTTATATAAACAATCATATTCTATATTTTGTTGAAATACAGTTTGGATCGACTACATGGGTTAAACAACTTGACAATGAAGCTCTTCCATTTTGTTATTGTATCTACCATGAATATGGAAATCTACAAAGAAAATACCTTAATTTTATCCCACCCATGGCTTCAAATCTTGGATCCTCTTAGTCTGCACAAAATTTGGGTAAAGAAAAAGCCTCGATAAAGGAAGGGGATCCGGATAAGGAAGGTTTTATTTTGGTAAAACCCAAAAATAGTGGAATAAGGGCAAAAAGATACCTTAAAGATAGCCAACCATATGTTGTTCTCAATCATTTTGAAATACTAGATGATATTGATTAGTGCATGGATATACCTGAAATGTTGCTACCTAATGCAGATATAACATGTCTGAATCAGATGTCTCTTCTTGAGGTGGAACCTAAGGAATGACACCTAGGGGGTTTAAATGAATAACATAGATCTCTGATTATGAGTATGGTGATATGGTTGGATCTAGCCCTAGATAGAAAACTATTTTTAAAAGTGGCACAAATTTAGTTATGCCCTCTCCTACTTAGACACTAATGCAGTCATCCTTAGACTGTAAAAGTCCTATGGTGTTGGGATTGCAGTAGAAAACAATTAAGAAAGGTTCTTCGGATAAGAATATGAAGGTGGGTCGAAAGAAAGACCGGAATAAATTAAATTTAATGGGGGAGACTATTGAATTCAGGATTTGTGAGAACATTGGACTCCCATTTTTATAACCCCCAAAAATGATCATCCTTTCATGGAATGTAAGGGCATTGAATTGCATCCCCAGATAAAAATTTATTCGTGATTTGGTTCATGTTCATTCTCCAAATGTGGTGTTTATTCAGGAGATTAAATTAACTACTCATAGTATGTTCAATATTGATCTCAAGTTGTGGATAAGGGGTCAATGGTAGTGTACTGGTGCATGTGGATATGCTAGTTGCATTGCTTGTATATTGAATTCAATTAAGATCTCTCCTCTTACTTGAATTTCTGGTATATGGTATATTTCTATGGTTAGGAATGATAATGAATCTGGTGAAACCATCATACTTAAAAATGTGTATGCTCCGATTGATTACAATGGTAAATTATATTTGTGAGAGCACATTGGATTTGTGAGAAGATTGGCTTCCCTGTACCCATGTATTTTGGCTAGAGACCTCAACTATATCACTTTTCTAGAGTATAAATGCGATGGGGTTGATCATATCGAGACTTTTTATTTTGTCTTAAATGCTCATATCTGGGCCCCGAACTTGGTTAAAATAAATCCAAATAATGGGATATTTACCTAGAACAATCAAATATGTGGGGGATATTCTATCTTAGAGAGACTAGATAGGTTTCTGATCTCTAGTTTTTGGATTGGTAGTAACATAAGTTCTAGTTCTATGATTTTGGAGGGTAGGGGATCTGATCATTGGCCTATCGAACTCTTCAATTTGGAGTTAGGGCTAAAGAAGAATCCTTACTTTAAGTTTTAACTTATGTGGATTATGTATCCTAAGCTTCATGATTTCATGCAATGTTGGTGGACCAATGGTAAACTTTATCATGACACCACTATGTATTACTTTATGAAGTGGCTATAATTTGTTAATCATAAATTAAAGAGATGGAATACACTAAATTTTGGAAACCTTTTTTTGGCTAAGTTTTTTAGCTCTTAGGAAGGTGGAAGAAGCTTCAAGGAATATTCGAGATCAAGGACTCATAGAGGATCTTCTCATTGAGGAATTTGAGGCTGTAAAAGGCCTGGCTGAATGGGAATTGAGGAAAGAATTTTTTTGAAAAAAAGCTTGAGTAGATTGGCTTCAATAAGGGGATAGGAACATGACCTTCTTTTATAACTCAGTTAAGGCTTGCCATAATGGTAACCTGATTACATCTCTTGTGAATTCTCAGGGTACTCTGGTCTCTTCTTTCAGGGATATTTTAGAAGAGACTTGGAGGTATTTTTCCTCTCTTTTCAAAGAGGACTTCATCTCAAATGATGATGTTGAAAATCTAAACCATATTCCCTCAATTTTTTATAAAGATATGATGAGCACTTGATGGGTCCAATTTCCCTTGATGAGTTGGAAAATGTTGTATTCAAGATGGAAAAAGGGAAATCCTCAGACTCGAATGGATTCTCGATTGAATTTTATCAATATTTTTAGGAGTTAATCAAATTTGATCTTCTGGAGGTGGTCCATGAGTCCCAAAATATCAAATAGATTCTAAGGGCCATAAATTCTACCTTTATGATGCTTATTCCCAAAAAAGAGGGAGAAAATTCTCTAGATATGTTTAGGCATATTGCTCTCTACAATGTTGTGTATAAGATCATCATAAAAATTATTGCTGAGAGGCTGAAGATATGGTTGAGAAAAATCATCTTTGAGGAGTAATTTGGGTTTTTTGCTAGCTAGAAAATCATGAATGGGGTTGTTATTGCTATAGAAGCTATTCACTTGATGGAAAATTCTAAGGAGAAAACTGTATTCATTAAGTTGGACATGGCAAAAGCCTATGATCGGGTCATATGGTCCTTTGTTCAAAAAGATCTTCCTACTTTTGGATTTGAGGAGGAATAGATTAGATAGGTGATGAGTCGTGTTTCTTCTTCCTCGTTCTTTGTTCTTATTAATAATGAGTTATAGGAGCTATTTGAGGCCTTAAGGGGATTGATACAAGGAGATTATTTATCTCCTTATTTTTTATCATTATGGCAGAAGGGTTGGAAATATTTCTTAAATTTTATGTTAGGCAGGGTATCATTCAAGGGTGGAAGTGGAATAGTAGTTTTCCATCTCTTTCCCACCTTCAATTTGTTGATGATACTACTTTGTTGGGAGTTTCCACTATCAGATAAACTGAAAATATTAGATGGTATTTTGAAATATATATTGGTTCTTCTAGATATTTGATTAATGAGGACAAGTATTCTATTTTCTTCTTCAATACCCTTCCTCTTATTCAAGTTAGGATTTCTCGTATTCTAAGATTTCAGGTCGAGACTCCCCATTTCATTTATCTTGGTATCCAGATTTCATCTCATCCTCTACCTAGATCTTCTTGGTAGTCTATGCTTGATAATTTTAGAATTAGGGTGAATCACTAGACCAAAACATGACTATCCTCTAAAGGTAGAGTGTTGCTTTTAAGATCTGTGGTTCAATATTTACCCATTTATAGGTGTTTTGTGCAAATAGCTCCTCGTTTCATCAAGGACATGGATGCTTTGTCACAATAGTTTTTGTGGTCTAGAAAAATTGATCAATCTAAATGGATTTTGATTAGGTGGGATTCTATTTGTAGGTCGATTCAATAGGGAGGCCTTGGGTTGCAACAAACGACTCTTTTTGGGTATGATTTGGTTGTAAAACTTTATTGGAGATGGTTTACCTCTCAAGATCAGATTTAGGATAAAATATTATATTGTAAATACTTGAGAGGTATTTCTGAGGCTAACATACCTAGAGTTACCTTGTTTGGGAAAGTTTTAGTTGTCTAGGATACTCTGAAAAGAGGAGCTAATTTAATTAAGCAGGGTTTATTCTGGATTTACAATTATGGATCAGATGCTTTTTTTGAGAGGATTATTGGGATGGAAACTCTCCTATCTTGAATCAATATCCCATGTTACATTCCCTAAGTGTTTTTTTATTGGAAGTGGGTTGGTCTCATGTGTAGGACTTTAAAAAAATCTAGTATTTTGGAAACTTGGAGATGTACATGTGGAAAGATCTGCAAGAATAGCCATAATTGGGATTGACCAAGGACATATATGTGCTTGCTCTTATTCGTATGGGGAGGCACTATTCTTCATTGAGGGGTAAAGAAATTCTGGCTTGGATCCCTGATCCCAAGGCAACCTACTTTGTAGCCTATGGTTATCAGGTTCTTAATAAGAATAAGTTGGGGAGTCTCCCTATCACATGATGGAAAAAGGTGTGGAACAAATTTTCTTGGCTGAAATGTAACTTCTTTCTCTAGATGGTAGCTCATAATAAATGCCTCACTTGGGATAATGTGAGGAAGAGGGGATTTCAGGGTCCCTATTTTTGTGTCCTTTCTGGTAATAATCAGGATGATTCTTCTCATTTATTTTTCCAATGCTCCCTTGCCAGATACATTTGGCACCATTCGTGGAGTGCCTAGAATCATCCTTATTTTCATGTGCTCTCCCTGGTGAATTTTTGGAGTAGTTTGGGTAGACCTACAGCCAAGGCCACTTCCTACGGGTGGCTTGGAATTTGGTCCCTTCTTACATAATTTGGAAGATTTTACTAAAAAAAACTATCGCATCTTTTAGGGTAGTAATTTGGTTGTTCAATAAATCTGGCAAAGGATCTTGTATATGGTTTAGGAAACTATCCATAGCAAATGTGATGTGGACCCTTTTTTGGAATCTATGGAGGAGAAGATATGATATGACCTTGGTCTCTTTAGGGCTGGTGCAAACTCTTCAAGCCATAGCAGGGATCCTCAAATTAGCAAGAAGGTTAGGAGAGATGGTAGGTGTAGGCTACCCCCTAGAGGAGTTTTGAAAATTAATATTGATGGGTCACCCAGGGGTAATCCTGGACATGCTAGAATTGGTGGTGTTAGGAGATATTTTTCTAGCGTGGTCAATTGTTTCTTTTCCTTTTATAAAGGTGTTCACTCCAATAATTTTATGGAATCTCTTACAATTATCGAGGCCTTGCAAAGAGTGTTTTATCTTGGCTGGCACAAGATTATATGCGAGTCTGACTCTCAAATTTTGGTTAATATTTTAAACAATAAAATGATGGAGGATTTTAATTGGTAGTTGACATTTGTGGTCATTCAGATTCTTAGAATAAGTGAAAAGTTCAAATTTATATCCTTTGTGCACATTCCAAGGGAATAAAATGGGGTGGCTAATTATCTGGTCAAAAGGACTTCTGAGCTGTTAGATCCTTGGATTACTAATAGCTAGGAGAGTATCCCATATGGGGACTCTCAACACCTCTAGGAGTTGATCCACAAGGATTTTTAGACTTAATATGGTTTGTTCGTGTTGTATTCTTTGGGTTTTGACCTTATTTGGTGGTTTTAGCCTACTTTGTTGCTTGTTTTAGTCTATGTTGGGAGCTCAACTATACTTTGTAATCTAAACTTTTTATCAATAAATTTTTACCCCTTTATTGAAAAAAAGCTACAACTACTTAATGCCTATTTATATCCTAATATAATGATTATCAATGGATTATTTCTATCATTTAAATTGGAATTTATTTTCCTTGTCTTAGCTCTTCAAAATGTTATATCATCTCCTTGTTTTAGCCATAAATAGGCCTCATATAATATCTTCCACCTCAAAATTCAATATTTCAACTAATTACTATTGACTTATGAGGTTCTTCAACGTGTAAAAATGCAAGGAGGTGATATGTCATTCTACCCACACCATATATTCCCATTCAATCTTTTCGAATTTATTTCATGGGTATAATAAATATGCCAAATCAACATATTCTTAGCTAACTTGTTGGGTGAACTATATTTTATAATTTTTTTATATGATGATGTAAAGAACATTTATTATAATGTTCTTCTTATTTGAATTTATCACAATGGATAAAAAATAATATAGTGGAATAATGCTTTCAATTTTTGAAGGATTAGAAGCATTTATTTTAATATTAAATTTATATCACTTATATTTCTCTACGTCATCTTTGACATGCCAAAAAATCATACAAATGTTGGCAATATTAGGTTTATGTGTGATAAAATACAATTCAGTGGTCTTGATTATTCTTTGATTTTTTTTTCTTTTAAATATTTAATGTCATATTAATTTTAAATTTTCCTAGTGATTTTTAAAACCTCTCACTCAAGTATCATTGAAGATAAACTCCACTTAATGGAGTTATGGTGAGAAGATGATGCCCTATTTTAGAAATAAGTGACTAAATTATCATTTATACACTCATCCTTATCACTGTATCATCATGCATATAAATGATCATTCATGGATCCTTATAGATCATCTACCCTAGGAATTTTTTTTAATGTATAAAAACACATGCAAAAATATCACTTAAAAAGTTATGTATATGGTTTAGAGGTAGAGAGTGCAATGATAAAAATCATATAGATAATATGATGTTTTGTAAGGTAGGATAAGTTGGATAGTGTAGTCACCATTTGTACATAGCAACAAACTCTTTTACACAACTTGATTTTTTTCTTTTAAAATAAATTTAGGATCAAATAAATATTTTGTACACGTAACTTACAAATGACATAGGTATGCAAATTATTTGGATAGTGTTGTGAGAAATAAATGTTTTAAATCCTTCAAAGATACAACAATTGAAAATATGGACAAAAAAAAATCCTATAATATAAAAGTATAATTATTTTATAATAGTTTTCTAAATAAGTTCACACCAATGCAAAAATATATACACTATCCTCTCAATTAGAGTGGAATCCAAAAAGAATTATTAGGTCCCTAAAAAATCCACTTATTTTTTTTAGAAATAAACCTATATATTTTTTGATTGCTTGAAAGGGTTTTGAAAGGATCCCTAAACATTTTAAAAAGAAAACTAGGGTAGAAACCATACAGTTTGACTACCAAACAAAAAACTATGCAACTATGAAAAGACAAAAATCAAAACAGAGAAATCATACAAGAAGTGAAACAAAGACTACATGGTTGAAACAAAAAAAAACGTAAAATAAAAATCCAAAACACTCATTCAAGAACTAAGTATTCTACAATTTTTTTCCTGTAGTCTTCCTCGTGGATGATGTTTTTGAAGGTGTCACTTATGCTGGTTGAAATATCTTTGGAAATATGAATGACATGCTGAATACTGGAATTAACTATGTAGTGAGATTGATAAATATTTTAGAGTATTTCTATAATAATTTTAGATGGGTCACACTTGGCCCTAGCTATGATTTTGGCATCCTTTATTTATTCGTTGAATTCAGGTTCGATGCTCTCTATCATCATGGATTTGCCTGGTTCCAGAAGCTTGTCCAGGAATTTCCTCTTTACTGTCACATTTTTGGAGGAGCAACAGCAATTGCTTGAGCTATGAATATTCATGGATATTTCTTGGAGAGACTTCTCCTCAAGGCAAATAGTTGGGTTGATGGATAAATTGACCACTAATTTTTGGAGCATGTGATTGAAGATAATTAGAAAAAGGGCTTAGTGTTTGATGTGGGGTTTGGCCTCATTCCTAACACTTTTTATGGAAACCTGCATGGATTTTTTGATATACTCGAGGACATTTACCTCTTTGAAATATATAATATGGTTTAAGAATACCAAGTGAAAAATTCTTAGGGGTTCATATATTTCATCCACTATGATATACTGCATCACAGGAATTAAATTTTTACACCATGGCTCTGAAAGTTCTCTTCTAATGATGTCTTTCTGGTTTCTAACTAGCTATTTTCCATTGTTTATGAAGTTATTTAGCTCTTCCTGGATGGTATGGTTGTCCCGTTGAATTTTGAATCCATCATTCGAGAGTCTAGTTATCTCCTTGAATCCATCATTGGAGAGTCTAGTTATCTCCATCAATAGAGTCGTGGAGATCTTAAATTTTAGACCTTTGACAATTACTTGGCCATCAACTAGTACCCTTAAAATTTTCAAGAAAATCCAAGAAACCATGGTTATTGAAGATGATTTTAATGTTAGTGTCTAGGCTCAGGGTGTCAGGTTCAATCAAAGCCATAGCGAGGGAGAAAGGAATATGGGTCGTTATTATAAGAAAAACAAGGGATATTGTGATAAGCCTGCAAAATAAGGTGTCCTAGGGGATTTTTAAGAGGTTCCAGATTTTGGCACATATTTTTAGATTTCTACCGTACTCACAAATATTATTCCAAATCTTGGGACTAGATCTCAAATTATCCATGGGTCTCTCAATCCAGTTTGATTGCCTAGTTATCATTCCATGCTAGACTTTGAAACTTGAATTGACTTTAGAAATGAGGGCATGAGGCATCATTATATCATCCATAGCATACCAAACATTGAAATTGGGGTTCTGGTGATTGGAATTCCCAAGGATGGTCCAAATATTATTGACAAAATAAGAGTTTTGAAGGTCCTCAAAATTATTTTTAAGGAGAGCACATCCTACCAATAATTTTTTGGGTCTATGTGAATAGTGATGTTACTTTACCCGAGGATGGCACAAAGACATGTAATGATGATACCAAGATTATAAATATCTTCGTGCAGGTTACTTGAAGAGATAAAATGACAAACATCAACGCTTTGAGAAAACATTTTGGTACCAAGAGGAGGAAAGTTGCCATGCCACATGATGACAAAAATCCAAGGGGTTTTGTTGAAATAGTTTCTTTGAGAGGTTTCCCTATAATAATTAGAGTAATTCATGAGACCAATAATGTTTGCTTGTTCTTCCTGCCAGACATTGAGTGGAGGAGAGTCCTTTCTTCCTTTTTGATTGAAGACGTCAGTGCTTTAGGACTGGTCAATGTGGTCTCATTCCTCTAAATCTTGATTTGGATCGGGGGTATTGAAATTATCCTTGGCCCGATGAAATAAACCTGTATTAATTAATGAAGGAGCTAATGATTTCTTCAAATGGTTCTTGATTATTTATTAAAGTACACAAGTTTTTTCTATATATATTTTTTCAATTAATATTGTCTTATAGTCTTGTGACCATTTCTCTAATAAGTGTTTATAATAAGCCAAACATATTCCACATTGACTTCATGCTTACTTATAATTACATATGCAATAATAATGCCCATCTCATTTGACTTGTTTCAATCCATGAAGATATTCTATTCATATCTAGTTATAAATGAATTATTAGTAGATTTTAACAAACAAAACTATGTAAACTATATTAAATTTTTTATCAAATGTAGATAGTCAATGAGCCTAATTTTTTTCTAATAGAAACATTGATATTCTATACATATTAAATGATCTAAAATTTACTTGACACTATGATATAATGAATCTTGATAATATAACATAACATTAATACTCTCATGTCCTATTTATTTTGCTTGCTTAAAATCATTCCATGTGAGTATTTAAAATATGAAGTTACTACTTTATTAGTTGAATTTTTTTGCCTAATAATATTCTTGTGATATGATGGACTTGTTATTATAAGTAATTTGAATAACCTATCCCTTAGGTAAAAATAATAATATAAATCCATTGACAGAGTCCTGATGTTTGTTTCAATCAAATAATTTGAATGAACTAGAACCTAGTTTATGACAACAATGCTACATATCTAGGGTACACATGCATCTTTCTGAAAGTGGGGCTATGCACATAATTACCAATAATTAACAAATACATTTTTTTGACAAATATTATATAATGGGAAATTCTAGGTATAAATATGGTCCCAACGAAGAGTTATAATAAAATTTATAGGTTGTTATAGTATTTAATTTAATTTAGTATGGTAAACATAAATAGGTCGAGGAGATGAAAATATGCATTGATATTTTTTGAAGATGATGGTTTGTACAATTATCTTTGCTATGAGGATTTAGTAGGTATTGGGACAAAAAAAACTGATATGGATAACTACTAAAAGCAATAAATATTTGAGTTTCTAGTTATTTTTTAGTGGAAAGATAAAATACAAATAGTGGAATCATAAATGCATATGATCAAATACAAATAATCTTCAATATCGATTGATGCATAGGTGAAGAGGGGGTAAATTTAACAACAACCTCTCTTAGCTGCTCAAACATCTTCTTGCACACATGAACACAAATTATAACATAAATCTGACCTGCAGGATCAGAGTACACAGTAAAAATATATATAAAACATTATTTTTATTATATATTTTTAAACAACACATTACAATAGTGGCCATGGTTGCCACAAACTTCTAAATTGCTCTCCCAAAGCAATTCCATTGTGGCTATTATTGCCACACCTCTAAAAGCACTCCTCAAATTACCAATCTCCTTCTTCCATCTGAGGTTTTACATATCAAACCTCATACAAGCACATCATTGAATACCAATTTACTTCATCTAAGGCTTCATACAAGAAACCTCCTACAAGCACTGCATCGAGTGCTAAGTTCCTTCCTTTGAGGCTTCATAGAAGAAACCTCCTACAAGCACTGCATAGAGTAGCAATTTCCTCTAAGGTTTTACAAACCTTCTGCAAGCACTACACAAAGTGCCAATATATTTGGAGCCCCTTGCTCACCTCTCACTCTCACATCAGTTTCTTATTTATAAACATGGAAAGTAATGAATTCCTAGATATGCATGCTAGTTAAACTATCAATAATAGCCAAGTATTCTTATCCATCTTTTTTTTAGTTTTTTTATTTTAAAATACATCTTTTTCTAAAAATCTAGTTTTTTCTAGAAACACAAATCATCGAGTTGTCTCAAAAGGCAGCCACACACTGCTTGCTTATCCTTATCCAATATTCCATTAAAAAATTCTACCAATTGGATGTTCTCATCCTCCAAATAGCAATCCCAACTATTTAATTTGGTTGACAACTGGATGCTCCTACATCATACTCATCGGGTAAAAAAAAATTGTGAGCTCCTGCTCACAAAGCTCGTGCATCATACATGACCCCATCGATATCCTGGCTCTGATACCATAATGATGCAACAATGAAGAGGAAGTCAATTTAACAACAACCTCTCCTAGATTCTCAAACATATTCTTGCACACATGCACACAAATTATAACATAAATTTGACCTATAGGATCAGAGTACATAGTAAAAAAAATATAAAACATTGTTTTTATTATATATTTTAAACAACACATTACAATAGTGGCCATGGTTGCCACAAACTTCTAAATTACTCTCCCAAAGCAATTCCATGGTGGCCATAATTGCCACACATCTACAAGCACTCCTCAAAGTACCAATATCCTTCTTCCATCCAAGGTTTTACATCTCAAACCTCCTAAAAGCACATCATCGAATACCAATTTCCTTCATTGAAGGCTTCATGTAAGAAATCTTCTTCAAGCACCACTTCGAGTGCTAAGTTCCTTCATTTGAGCCTCCATAGAAGAAACCTCTTGCAAGCACTGCATAGAGTGCCCATTTACTCTAAGGTTTTACAAACCTTCTGCAAGCACTACACAAAGTGCCAATATCGTTGGATCCCCCTACTCACCTCTCACTCTCATATCAGTTTCTTATTTATAAACATAAAAATCAATGACTTCATAGCTATGCATGCTAGTTAAACTATCAATAATGACCAAGCATTCTTATCCATTTTTTTTTTTCAATTTTTTTTCAAAAATACATATTTTTATAAAAATATAGTTTTTTTCTAAAAATACAAATCATCTAGCTATCTCAAAAGTTAGCCAAACACTGCTTTCTTATCCTTATCCAATATTCCATAAAAAAATTTGCCAGCTAGATTTTCTCATCCTCTGAATAACAATCCCAACTGTTTAATTTGGCTGATAGTTGGATGCTCCTACATCATCGATGATGTAATGACCTTACTTTGTTAATATTAAATTCAATGATGATTTAAAATTGTAATCTTTGGATTCTTATGGGGGTGAGTTAAACATAATTATATCTCCTTTGAAAATAAGATTGATATTCATGATCAATCTAGAAGAATGGAAGATAATGCTTCCATTATCAAATTAATTATCCTTCAGGATGTTGTTCATTTATTCTTTAAATGTATATGGGATAATAACTATATTTTACAATCTTATAAAGTATAAATATTACATAGGTTTTGTTATCTATTTATTTTTGGATAGAAACAAAGTATACAGTTTGTTTAGATATTTTATTGCAAGTAGGATTGTATCACAAATCCATTTGTGTTAATATGTCATATTCACAATAATACTCATTGATCCTTAATTTTAGCCTATGTGATTCAATATCATCATTTATTCTAAATGGTTATATTATGGTTGAAATAAGCAAAATTTAAAGGATCATGAATGAATATGTTTGTTCAAAAAATAAAATATCTAAAGAGATAGATTAATATATGGAACATAAAATCCTTTAGTAACATATTTTAAAAATGTATATAAAATTAAGTGAAATATAAAGAAATTATAAGATATAGTAGAATATAATGTAATAGACAAACATATTTATGCTTAAAAAAAAGATAATTATCAAAACATGTTATAAAATAAATAGTTGTATTGTTCCAAAATATTCAAGAAGAGGTAGTTTTAAAAAGGTTATAGAAATATCATTATTCTTTTATTATGCTACCAAATGGATTTTTCCTTCAAGGGGATTCACAATATTCAACACCAAATTAGACAATCGTTGATAAAGAAGAAGAGAACATGATGGAAGGCACAAAATATTTCTAATATATTCCATAAATAAGGGTGAGAACTTGCAAAATCTTCCATAAATAATCATATAGAGATATATTAGAATCCTTAAAATGAACATCTTAGCATAGCATCTACAAGGGTCAATTTTATCTTCCCATCCTAGCAAAGAACCTAGTCTTGTGGATTTACATTCCTCTTTATTCATTTTAAGGATATTTTAAACATTATTATATGAAGATTTTGATTGATAAGAATAGAAAATAGAGAGTTTTTGAAGTAAAATAAATGTCATCTTTATTGTATTAGGTCCCAAAAAAGTGAGCTAAAAATATTTAGAATTATTGTTCAATAAGCCTTTACAACAAAACTTAGAAGATAAATTCAAACTACCATGCAAAATATATTGAAAAATATTTTTGACTGTGTTGTAATAAATGAAAAATATGGTTCATCTTATGGAAAGAAAATTGTATTTTATCTATGTTTCATCATATTCAGGAGCTATGTAATTGTTTCTTGGTTGTTGGTTGGTACAAGGTGATGGATTATAAAGTTACCAAAATATTTAGGTAGGTGGAGGTAGTTTAGTGGAATGATCCTAGATATTGACCGACATGTGGTTCTATTTAGGATAGAGAATAGTTGGCTCATATTTTGGCTACTAGGGAGTGCTCTTCTTTGTAGGATGATGATGTTTTGGCTTGGGATCTGGATCCTAAAGGTGTTTTCTTGATGGATTTTGGTTACTGTGTTTTAGATAGGTATCATTTTGGGGATGAGGAGTTTCCTTAGTGGAAACATGTCTCGAATACATTTTCCTAGCCTAAATGCAATTTCTATTTGTGGTTTGCTACTAGGAAAATATGTCTTACCTGGGATAATATCCAAAATAGAGGATTTTAGGGCCCTTCATTTTGTTTCATTTTTTAAAATATTGATAAATATTTAGGGTATTTTATCTTACAGTGTTCGTTTATGTGGGAAATTTAGAATATTTGGTGGAGGGTGTGGAAATATTATTGATCTCATGTCTCTTTTCTTGTTGAATTCTGGAGGAGTTTAGGAAGTCCTCTTACTAAGGCTTTCTTTCTTCAAGTTGTGTGGAGTATTGGGCCCTCATGTATTATATGGTAGATTTAGCTTGAAATAAATCAAATAATTTTTAAAAGTATAAAGTTAACTATTTATCAGATTTGGAAAAGGATTATTAGTATGATACAAGAAACTATTTTTTCTAAATGTCAGATCAATCTTTCTTTGGATCATTTTGAGATTTTTATGCTGCAAGACCTTGTTTTAGTGGAGAATGGCCCTCATCCTTCTTTATCGATCGGGAGGAGAGGCCTCAATAAAAAAGTATAGAGAGATGGTACATGGTATCCTTTACATCGGGGGGTGTTTAATATTAATAATGATGGCTCTTCCAGAGGGAATCCTAGGTATAGAGCTATTGGTGGTGTTGGGAGAGATAGTCATGGTGTAGCTCTTTTAATTTTATCTTGTTATAAGGGGAAGCAAACTAATAATTATATGGAGGCCCTTGCTATTTTTTTTTACATTGGAAAAGGGTTACGCTCTAGGATGGCAAAATATAATATGTGAGTTGGACTCTTAGCTTATTATTAATTTGTTGAAGACTCATAATATTTCTAATGTTCATTGTCAACTAGCATTAGTGGTTCGGAAGATAATTCGAATTTATCGACATCTGGAATTTATATCCTTTGTTCATATTCCAAGGGAATGGAATGGTGTGGTTGATTGCTTGGCAAAATGGGCTTCTAAGTTTCAGTAAGACTGGAATGTTAGGGAATGGTATCAACTCCCATTGTATTGTTCTTGTAACCTTGTTATCCTGGTTGAGGTTGTTGTTTATTGGGTGTCTTTTCGTCAGGTGCTCGATGGTTTTGGAGGTTTCTTTATTTTGGCTCTTGTAAGGGTTATTATTTTGGAATTCTTTGTTTCTTGTATGGTTTTATTGATTCAATAAATTTTTACCAATATAAAAAAAGTAAATAGTTACACAAGATGCCATGCATTCTCATAAAATCATGAAAAACATATTTTTTTAGAAAGTAGGATATAAATATATCATATGATAAAGATTACTACATTTTTATATATTTGTATTCTTAGAATTTATGGTTTTGATTAAAATATATGTGAATCTATTAAATTATATAAAAACACTTGAAACTATTATATTTTGATCATTAAAATACATGATGGATACATTGAGTCATTTAATAGACTCCACATGGGTGAAGCATCATGTCATTATCTCCTCATGATCCTTGTTGAGCCATTTACAATCTATGTAAAGTTTTTTTTGCAGTCACAATGGTCCATTCAAATTTTATCTCCATTTTTGTGATGGAACTTTTATTTCTGATCATGCATTAATTAATAATGCCATGAAGTTTAAATCAATAGTCATGTTGAGAATCTAGGGTTTTAGAAGTTTGGAGTGCCCTCGGTTACTACTGAAGATGGATTCATGAGCAAGGGTTTTAGAAGCTAGGGTTTTAGATGTTTGGAGGGTCTGGGAATTGAACTAAGATTTCAAAAGCTAGGGTAGAGGCTTGGATAATATTGTTAGGTAAAAATCACCATCATAGAGGATAAATATTGTTGGAGGGTTTTTCAATAGTAAGGATCATGATAAAAAAAGGGGGACATAGGTACTTTGGTACCAAATCATCCATACCAAGGAATCTCATTCTGGTATAAGCTATGTGGAACCCAAGATATCTTCAATTATTTTCAAACACGAGCAAGGAAAATTATAAGCACCATGGGGAAGCAAGAAAATGGGGATTCTTTTCTTGGAAGGGTGAACGGTTGTCTACCACAAGTAAAATAAATACCAGTATTGGAAATATATGGGGACTAGATATATGAGGATATTATTTATAAGATAAAATATAAAATAATAGGTAAATTCATGGGTTTCAAACCGTTTGTGCACTTTCTCCACACATGGTTAAGGAATGGCATCTGAAATGAGAATAAAAAATTTTAACTCTCCCAAATGGATATTTTTTTGTAGAGTTCACACCAGTGGTAGATTGATATTAAGTATTTGAGATAAGGTCATATCATCATGGACCATCAATATTATTCTTGCAACCATGGAAGATGGGATTTGACCCAAGGGTGTAACTGACTGCATACCAATATGGGTAAGATTATTTGCCCTTTCCCTTCAATTTTTGAAATAGGAGGTACTAGAGGCAATAGGAAACTTACTAGATCATTATCAAGGTATATCAAGAGAAACAATTTTAAGAGTATCAATAATGTTTGCTAGGGTTTGTGTATAAATGGGCCTCAGTAAACATCTTCCAATAGATATAGACCTAAAATAGGGTATTTTATCTAATGCCAACAACTAGATTATGAGACTATTCCATTCATCTATTGGTTGTGCCACACTCATGGACATCTGGTTAGAATGTATCCAATAGTTAAGGATCATCAATTTGAACAAGAGAGAACAAAAGCAAATATTAAAATGGTATGCCAATATCTTTAGAAAAAGGTAAATCAGAAGGAAGGTAAAGGCCCAATATACTTTGAGGGCTTCCAAAAAGTAATTAGAAGGCTAAAAAAATAAATCAACATAGTAACTAGAGACAAGGAAAAAAAGTTGGAAGGACAAACAATAGATATGCGATATTCAAAAAATTGGGAAACTTGTAAATATAAGGAGATTTGTAAATGGAATTATTAGAGGAGGATACTCAGAAAGTCACACTAGTTGATTAGAAAAAAATTCCAATCTAGTGTCAGGGAACAAGCAAGGAGAAGAACCAGATACAACCTCTCTGATGGAAGAGGAGATTCAACCCACGAGGGAGACCATAGGAGGGGAAATAGAGCAAGGGGTAGTTTTTCCTCAGAAAATAGAGATGAAATAACAAAATAAGAAAAAATATAGCCCTAATCTAGGGATTCATCAAGTGGAGAAGAAACAATTTACAAACCAATTGGTAGGGAGGAAGTAAAACAAGGAAAATATGGAGGAATAGGGAATAAATTGAGCTAGAATGGAAAGGTAAAATCGATGGCTAATTTTTCTCTCCTAATTCTTAATGATATTAATCACTTGGAATGCAGGGGATTTAGGCAGTCGCTCTAGACAAAAGGTAGTCAAAAACATTATCATAGATATGAGCCCAGATATAATTTTATTATAGGAAACCAAAATGCAAGGAGAAGACTTACACAAATTAAATAGGAGGATATGGCAAAAAGGAGAGATTCTAACTCAATCAGCATAGGGGAAATTAGGTGGATTGACCACTATGTGGAATCATCAACTATTCCTAGAGATGGGGACCTCTACGAGAAGGGTGTTAATGGCTCGATTACAAAATAGAAAAACTAGAAAAATTTAGACTATAGTTATTTTTTATCGAGCACAAACAATTAGATTATAGAGGGATCAATGGGCAGCTATACATACTTTTAGAGACAACTACTTGGAGGACTAGTGGATTGTGGGAGGAGACTTCAATGCAAAGTTTAGAATAGAGGAACAAAAATGAGGCAGAGCCATGTTGGATGAAAAGGATAGTTGTTTTCAGTAATAACATGTCAAATAAATATAATAGATATCCCAACTATGGATAGCTCCATGACCTAGACAAATAAAAGAAAGGAAAGGGAGATGGTCAAATCCTTCTTGGATAATTTCTTCATGAGGGAGGAATTATACTTGCATACCAAGAATAAAGCAAGGGTCATTGATAGGCTTTATTCAGATAAATTTCTATTAAGCCTTACCATAGGATAAGATAATCATAAAGTTGTAGGAACATTTAAATTTGAGCTATGGTGGATGAAATGTGAGGATTTGGGGGACCGCATAAAGGAATGGTGGAAATCAGGGTAACCAAGATTTGGGAAAACATAATTCAAACTACACAAAAAACTAAAATATATAATAATCCAACTAAAAGAGTGGAGTAAACTTAATAAGGAAATAACTAGAATCCATAAGAACAAAATCAAGAATCAAAAGGATAAGATTGCTTAGGAGATAAGACAAGGAACTATTATGAAATAACTTTTGCAATGTGAGGAAAAAATTATTAGGAGAGAGGAAGCTTTGGAGGAACAAGAAGAAACATGTTGGAGGTAAAGATCTAGGGTTACATGGTTAAGGGAAGGGGATCAAAACACAATATTCTTTCATAAAACAGTAACAACCAGAGGATAACAAAATAGAATTACAAGTCTTACAGATATTATGGGTCAGGTAAAAACCAGTGGAAGTGAAATGAAAACTATAGCAAATTAGTAATTCCATACTCTTTTTAGAAGCAACAAATTTTTTAATACAATATAGCAATAGAAGATACTAGAGGCAATTCTGTAATTAGTCAAATATGAAAATCATAAATTATTAATGAAGGAAATTTCTTTGGAAGAAACCTCGCATATCATACAAAAATTACAAATAGGAAATAATCTAGGACCATATGCATTTCTCATTGAATTTTATCAATTTTTTTGGAAAAATGTGGGCCAAGCAGTGGTGGAGGCACTGGAGGAAATTAGATAGAGTAATAAAATGTTAAAATATTTGAATCATACTTTTATCACTTTAATTCCTAAGGGGCCACCAGTGAGATAATTGATAATTATAGACCTATTTAACTATATAATGTAGTAAATATGATATTAAAAAAGCTCATGGCAGAAAGGTTAAAACCTTTTTTACCAAATTTAATTTCAAGTGAGCAAGTTGGTTTTGTTGAAGGTAAAAAATTTCTAGATGGAATAGTAGTGGCCTAGAAGGTGAAACACATAATGTCAAATAAAAATAACCCAAGTATGTTTATTAAATTAGATCTTTCTAAATCCTATGATAGAGTAGACTTGTCCTTTATGCAAAGGATTCTAGAAAAAGTATGCTTTGTAGAGGGGTGGAGAGATTGGATAATTTTTTGTACATATACTACATCATTATTATTTTTTGTAAATGGTAATCCCTCTTCCATGTTCATAGTATGAATGGGGTTGATGCAAGGGGATACTATATCCCATTACATTTTTATCCTTTACGTAGAGGGTCTTGGGAGGCTGTTAAAGAAAGGAAGACAAGAGAGGAGGCTAAGGATCCTAAAAATAAATTCTTAGATTGAGATTAATCACCTCCAATTTGTGGATTCTACTGCTCTTATTAGTCAATCCAATATCCTAGTAGAAAGAAACATAAAATAATATTTAGATGGGTATACTCAAGCTACTGGGAAAACTTTTAATGAAAAAAAGTCTCAAATTGTTTTTTAATTAAAAAAAGAGGGTGAGAGGTAAAATTATACAATTGTTGAAATTCATGGAATCTCCTTTACCCATACAGTATTTAGGAGTACTTTTACCTACAAAGAAAAAAAACAACAAGAAGTGGAAAAGGTTTATGGATAGACTTCAAGCTAAGTTGAGCAATTGGACTCACAAATGGCTAAGCATGGGAGGAAGGCTTACAATGATTAACATTGTGCTACAAGCTCTCCCACTTTATAAAATTTTTGTACTTGAGGCTCCAAAGAGAATTCTAAAATATATTGACAAACACACAAGAATTTTTTTGCAGTCAGGTGTAAGGGAAGAACAAAAATTAGCACTAGTTGTATGGGAGAATATATGCCAACCAAAAATACAAGGATTTTAGATAAGATCAACATCCCACAATAACAAGGTTCTAGCTAGAAATTTATATTGGAGATGGATTAAAACTAATGGGGATTTATGGAGTAGACTCTTACAAGCCAAATATTACCCAGGAGTGGTTGAGAAAAACATCCCAAGATACAGAGTGGAAGGAGAGGGATCTATAGTATGGAAGACAATGGTAGTAGTCTAGGAGTTAATAAAGCCATACCTATATTGGTAGTTAGGGGATGGAAAGGATGCTCTATTTTGGGAGGATTCATGGAATCAATCTCAACCAATTATTTAGACATTCCCAAATATGGACAATTGGAAAGCAGAGCTCTAAAAAGCAGGGTGGTGGAAAGCCTCTTACTACATGAAATCATGGAATCAATATATGCCAGACTAACTACAATGGAAACATCCTTGAGAATGGCTAGTGAGGATGACATAGGAACTAGCAAAAAAACTATGGAGACATATCCAACGCCACCCAAATCAATATGGTTCTAAGAGGGATATACTTCGATGGGGAGGAATTACGTTGGGAATTTATAAGGTAAAGGAGATATATAAGGTAGTTTGTGGATATGAGATTATCCCAATACCACTTTCATGGACATTTGTTTGGAAAAAGGAAGGATGGCCAAAAATTAACATTTTCTCATGGCTGATTAACCACAAAAAGTGCTTGAAATTTGATAATTTGAGAAAAAGAGGTTTCTACAGGCCTTCCAAATGTGTTTTGTGTGGAAAGCTATAGGATACCTTGAATAACCTCTTTTATGGATGCTATTTTGCTAAAGACATATGGATCATCTAGTGGAGGCAGATGAGGCAACATTGGAAATTTTTCAAGAGCCATAAAAGCTTTTATGAGAAATGGAAATAGTGCAACTTTAAGACTAAAAAATGAAAATGGTATGGAAACTAGGATCTAGCTTCATATGGTGGTAGTTATGGCTAGAATGAAATGAATGTATATTTAGATCAGAGCACAAAACAAGGGAAAATTTTTAGGAGAGGATTATGAGTAAGGTAATAGAAACACTATCTATTAGATTATAGTAAGAAATAAATATACAAATAGAGGAAGTGATTATTCTATGAAGCCTTGGAATAACTGTAAAAGACAAACAACTCATGGATAGAGGTGCAGGTGAGATCCCCTCGAATAACATATAGTGGAGTAAACCTCCAAGAGAGTGGGTGAAGGTAAACACAGATGGGGCTTCTACTAAAAACCCAAGAAAAGCTATTTTTGGTATTATCATACAAAATTGGAAAGCAAAATAGGTGTACTAGAGAGTAGAAGGTATGGGAGAGGTAACAAATAATTAATTAGAAGGACAGACGATCTTTTCAGCATCAATGATAGCTACAAATATACAATTAAATAAGTTGTGGATAGATATAGACTCTCAGGTATGGGCTAGAATTATTGGATCTGATAAGACCCTTTTAGGTGCTCAAAATTAGAGAGAGAATGAAGGTGGAAGCAGTTCAAAAGATTTGGAAGTGTTTTCAATATGTTTTTATTACACATATCAAGTGAGAGGGAAATAAGGTGGCATATTATTTAGTAAAATGGAAAAAATAATTAGAGTAAGGGTAGTATGTGGAGTCTCAGATGGAAAATTAGATAAATTGATGCCAAATAATCCAAGGGATGCGGGAGGTGGTACAAGCGGATAGTTGAATATGAAGAGCAAAAAATGAGTCTAATGAGTCTACCATAGCTAGTTCACAATGTAAAACAACATGAATATAGAGGGATGATTTACAGAATTTAGATAAATTGGAAAAATTTGAATTCAACTATGGTAGCATTGAGGTGTATGAATATCAACATTATGTATGGTAAATTTTTATGGGTAATTTTTGATCCAGGAGGGATTGGAGGAGGATTTTATTTCTCCCTTGATTTCTGTCTAGCTCATTTTACCTTGTAACATAAATTCTATAAAAATAACATATTTTTCATTTTTTCAAAATAAAAAAAATAGTCATGTTATGGTAAGTATACTAGATAGTTGGTCAATATAAAAAAAAAAAATGACGTTTTTCATCAACATGCACTTCATTTAATATAACCTACTAAAATTATTTTATATTTCAATTTTGAAAAATATATCCAACATATATAGGTATTCCCTTGTCTGGGAGAATAAATAAATAACTTTGGGACTAAATTGGAGATAAAATTACAACTTATTTGGATGGTTGGAAGGCAAATTAAATTTAATAATATCTATATGCTAAAACTTAAATGGCTGTGAGGAAAAAATGTAGGTTTATTTGCATATGGGATAGAGATTGTATAGGAAATCCTATTAGAGTGCAATATTTTAAAAATTTTAAGTTATGAGTTTTGCATAACCGAATAATAATGGTTAGACATTATTAAAATGTCAAGCAAAGAGTTGAATAAAAGTGTTATAGTAACTATATATATGCTTTATAGATGCAATAAAAGTTCATAAGATAGAAAACCTACATAATTATGGTTTGAATTTAGAGAGTTGTCAATTCATAAAGAAATATATTAGTGGTATTTCAATGATGGGGATTCCACAATTTTTAGTGTTATCCTTAGTTAAATATTTATCATCTTATTATTCATAAAAAATATTATCCATTGGTTCAAACTTCTTTAGCTTGTAAAGGTTCAAAAATAAAAATTGCATTGGTGTTGTTGGGTAGGTATTACATTATTGACATGTATTTTATAAGTGCTTATAATAATTACGTTATATTTTAAATTTATTTTAAATTACTATGCTAAAATATGATTATGGTTATTATATGGTTATATCCTATAAAAAATTGTGTTTAAATATCCATACAAGGTTAATGAAATTTGGTTTTTATTTGATCCAACATTGGTATTAGAGCAGTAGCGAATAGGCACAAGGTAAGTATAATCAAGGAATAATAGATATAAGTATTTCCTATATATGTAGAATTAGATACCTATGTAGCAAAGAAATGAAGTATTTACCCAAATATGTGAAAGGTTCACACACATAAAAAATACACTTCTCTCATGTACAACATGTGCAATTTGATATTTTATTGCTAGTCTTAGGAGATGATTGATAATAACAATACAAAGGTAGAATCTCACTCCATATCATCATCCTCTTGTCGATGAAAATAAAAACTCATATCCAATCATACCCAAGTGATAATCCCACTCTTACTTCTATAAGTTTGAGAGACCAATAGGGGTTGATTGGTGGTGGTGAAGAGAATCTTTACCAGTTCAAGGAGTGGGGACCTACACCAAAAATGGGATAACCACTTTTGGTAGTTGCCTATGATGGCATAAATGGGATTCCATTAGGGTATAAAATGTCCTAGTTGCATAGTGCTTGGATCTTCTAAAATAATTTATTAACAAAAGTCAATCCAAGAGGTTTTCCTTCCATTACCCAAGTGTCCAATCTCATTGAATAAAAAACCTTACCTCACAAATTATGATTTATATAATAAGGAAAATTGAATAGTGTAATTTTTTATGTCAAATATCTAGGCATCCTTGCCATTATCTAATATTTACAATTCTTTAAGATAAGCAAGAGATTCACAATTTACTATTTTGGGGTTGAATAGGTTGAAAAATCATTACTATGAACCTTACCATCCATGCCATAATAACTTCCAAAGAAAATAAAAACCAAGTTGATAACATAGGCCGCATAAATTTTTTAAACAATTTTTAATAAGGTCCAACTTTAACCTCTGAAATATTTTCAAGGACATATGTGAGGTTGACTAGATACTTTTAGAGTTCATCAGTAGAAGCTCAAATGGTATTTCTAGACCTTTGTTTCATACATTGAGACCATTATTTCAGATACGAACTTTTTAAAATTATATTTATCTTAAATTACTCTTTGAATTTTGAATGTAAATGTAGTAAATTGACCAAGTCTGATAAAAAAAAATGAAACTGCTCTAGAAAACTTTTTTTTTGTGGGAAAATTCTTGAATTATTAACTATACTAAACAAATTATAAAATCAAAAGTGGTAATTATTTTTAAAGGTAGATTTTTAGTTATGATCAAAACCTTCAAATATAAAATAAAAAAAGTCCTTTAAAATTGTATTCTTTGAATACCTCTCGAATAAGTGCTTAAGCACACTAATATAATTTTGTATAAATCACACCTATAGCTTGCATTTATAGGTAAATATATCATATTGAACTATTGTGTCTATAGCCTAACAACATTTCCATAACAATGTTTGGGTATCAACCCTTATATCATTGAGGATATATAAGGTAATCAATTTTTATAATCATACCCTATTCATCACTAATGACTACATATAAACCCTTAAATTGATAAATTCTAAGTATAGAAGTTACACCCAGATGAAATAATTTATATTTATGTAGGTTTCATTGGTAGGACAAATATATTTCCATACTACCTTGGTACCTCACATCATTCTCCTTCATTTACCTTAATGTCTCTCTCATATATAGCTATGTATATCAATGGGATTAGTTTCTTTCATGTACTGTTGAGTATATGGGAAGGTTGGACATATAGAAATATTTTGTATATTAAATTTCTAATATGTTGAAAATGGGATCCATTTTGGAGTTATAAGGAACCCTTACCATGGCCATATTAAAATTTCTTCTTACAGATTAACTATAAACTCAAGGGTTAAAATTTTGAACCTTGGAAAACTAAGATGAGAACCATCATTGTAGTTGAGATTTTTTGGGACGTTGTCATTAGCAAATTCACTCAAACTATAGAGTATGAATATTCACATTATAAATTTAATGATTCATATGCCAAAGTACTAATTATCATGGGATACACTTTATACCATCTATGAAGGGAAGTATGAATCTACAATCCTTTACATTTAGTACTAACTTCACATATTAAGTATCCAATATGGATAAAGCATTGAGGCTTTTCTTTGTATATTTTTAGATTTGAGAGCCATAGTGGATGCCCTTAGATAAATTATGGATGATAAGCACTTGATACCCATCATCCTTAGATATCTACTAGATTTATTCTAAATGTTGATGAATTTCCTTTAATTTTTAAATATAAAGGTTAGGTTTGATGAGTTGTTGAATATGGTTCAAGAGGAAGATTCAACCATCAACTTAAGGGATCAATTGACAAATATTGCACTCATGTCTAAGAAAAATAGGAGAAAAAATTCTCAAAATTATCCTTCCCCATAGTCAAAATATTTGAAATAATCTAAATATATATTTTTTTCACATCTATGACAAAGATTAACATGATAGAAATATTTGTTGCTATGATGATATGAATCAAGAAGATCAAATTCATAATTATTATAAAAAAATACAATATAAACCATATTCCATGTAGAATCATGAATAATTAGACTCATAATTTGAATAAGCACATAAGGCGCTAATACCCAATGCAATGTAAAGACCAAAGAATGAAGTTTGGTATAGTGATTCATGTGCTAACAAGCACATGAATAGGAAAAAAGTATGGATTGACTCATTATAAGATAAAAATGGAAAACCAATAACCATCATCAATGATAATACCTATCATGTCAAAGGAGTGGGATAAAAATATGGTGGTAAAATTTTAAGTTGTTGATGGTAAGAAGTAATATTTTATCACAAAACATGGAAATAGATTCCTAGAAGAATGACATGTTTACACTCAATGCAATATCATATTCTAATTTCACACTATCATTATCAATGATATATGATACCTCCCTTTGGAAAAGAAGATATGGTCACTTGAGTTCAGGATAATTACTTCAATTGAGTAAGCATAAAATGGTGTTAGGTTTACCTATATTTTTACCATCATTGCTAGTATGTCCTAGATACTTGTCAGTGAAGTAACACAAATTATATTTTAAGTTGAGCACTCATAGAGCTAAATAATAGTTGGATATGATACACATAGATCTATGTAGACCCATGGCAACTAGTTTTAGTGGACATAAGTACTTTTAATTATTTATATATATCTACTTAAGGAATATGTGGGTGCTTTTCCTGTAACTAAATTAATATGCACTCAAGTATTTCTAGAGCTTCAAGAACCATGTAAAAATATAAATATGGAATTCTATTCAAGTTATCCATTCCAATTGAGGGGAAAATATATATCCAAAAACATAATAATGTTTCTCATATATAATAGGATCAAGTGATAACTCACTACAACATACACTCCATAGTAGAATGGGGTTCCCAAAAGGATGAATCACTCCATCATGGAAATGGTTGGGTACATGCTCTTAAGATCCAATTTGAAGTAAAAATATAGGAATGAAGTTGTTTTCACTACCATGTATCTTCTAAATAAAGTGTCCACAAAATCCATTTGAGTTACATCCAAAGAATATTGGTCTAGGAGGAAACCTTTAACTATGCATCTCAATGTCTTTGAATGTAATATATACATGCATGTGCCAAGGTGATACAGTTCTAGGTTGGGTCTGAAGGGTCTACCATACATTTTTTATTGAGATTATGATGACTCAAAATATAATCAACTAATAGATAAAATCACTATAAAATTTTATATAAGTAGATATGTGGTGTTTTTTGAAGAATTCAAAACTAATTCAAATACTAAGGATTCTAAGGAATTTAAGGATGCCACATATATAATTTTGAACAAATGATGATATAAATTTAGGTGAGAAAGTTCCTAAAGAAGTTCCATAAGTTTTTGATGTACTTGTAGTAATTAATACACCTACAAATTCATCATAATGGATAAAAACACCAAAATGGCTCACTAGTACCATTAGATATGTTAAACTTGATGCAAGACTTGACATCACTTTGCATGATGATATACTCATAACAGTATAGATCAATAAGTAAATTTGGGCTTGATTACTATAGTTAAGGATATTTTGGAACTACAATCAATGAAGGATGCACTTAATTTACTATAGTAAAAGGTAGATATGGATGTAGAGTATCAATATTTCATGAAGAATAAAACAAGGGATCATTTCTATCTACTAAAAGGAAATAATCCCATTAACTGCAAGTGGGTGTTCAAAATCAAATACAAAGTAAATGGATCTATTGACAAGTATAAGTATTGGCTCACTATAAAATACTATATATAGAAGGAAGGAATTGATTATGAGTCATTTATCCACACAATAAATATTAAAACTATCAATGTAGTGTATGCACTAGCAACATAGTTTAGTTGGAAATATTAATAAATGGATGTCAATAGTACCTTAATTTATAGTGATCTTAAATAAGTATACATGATACAACTAAAATAAATTATTCACAATGGATAATATCAAAATATTTGTATATTGATCAAGTCATTGTATATGTTGAAGTAGACTCCCAAATCCATGTACATAAAAATTGATGATCATCTATTATAATATGATTTCATGAGAAGTACATCTGACACAAATATTGATCTTAAAAAATTTGAATATGAGAGAGTGATACTTGTGTTGTATGTTTATGATTTAGTTAGCACTAGTATTTGTTATGATTTGGTAAATGGTATGAAAATTGATCAAAAAAAGTCATTTGATGTTATATATCTAGGAATTCTAAACCATTGTCTTGGCTTGGAGGTAGGGTGAATGAAAATATACATTGTCATCTCAAATATAAAATATGCCAAGATATTACCTAAAAAACATCAAATGATATATTGTAAACTAAAATAAATATCAATGACATAAGCTTTATAAATATCCCAATAAGATAAGTCACCACATGTATTAGTACTCTTTATCGTTTTTTGATTAGGAGTATCTTCCATAAAGGAAAATTATTACAGTATATGAGAAGTAATGTGTGAAGTGATATGGATATGCCATATAGTATGCAATATGGGTGTACCTTAAAAATTTGACTAACAATATTGAATTCTAACAATCAATGCATTCTAAAATTAGTTAAGAATGCAATAATTCATGAGAGAATAAAGCACATTAATTTTCATTGTCATTGTATTTGAGAATAAGTTCCAAATAACTAGATTCATATCTAGTACATTCCAACCAAACAATAGCTTATGTATATTTTTACAAGGGAACTCACACATGTTAAATTTGAATTATATGTAACTCTCTTTGTATACCCAATAATGTAGTAAGGGGACATGTTAGGCAGGTATTACATTATTAGTGTGTAGGTTAGACGTGCCTATGACCAATAGTTTATATTTGAAAATAGGTATATATTATTGTGCTAAAATATGATTATGGTTATTCAATGGCTACAACCTCCAATAAGATGTATCTAAATATGTTGGCATGATCTATAAAAATTGTTTTTTATTTGAGTAAATAGATGTGATAAATACTTCTAGACTATGGATTTCTATGAGTAATATAATTGAGCAAAATGATATTACAAATATTCCATTTGCCTAAATTTTCATGAAAGGATGTGCAATTTTGGAATTAATAAAAAAAAAAGATTAGTTAGTCAAATTAGGCTATCAGTCTTTGGAGAAATCAAAATTACCTTGGATTCCATACTTCAAAGGATACCTCGTTGAAGTATATTTGGTCGCTTGTGACTCTCCCTGATACCTAGATATTATTTTGATTGACAATCCAAGCCAAAATCATTATAGGTGATCATTTATAAATAAAATGATATGATGGACCTTTTAGGTGTTGCTTATGTGAGGAGGAGCCTAAAATATCATATCATTTATATCTTTTCTTCCACCATTTGGAATACATTTTTTAATGACAACAATTTTTTGGCTTACATGACCAAAATTCAAAGATATGGTAAAACAACTAATACATTTTTTTAAATATAATGAATCAAGCACAGTCTATAAAATATTGGCCTTGTCGTTATTAGGATCTATGGTCTCAAAAGAATATATTTTTTTATAATAAAAATTTCAATCACACCTAAAATTTTTATTTATATTATTTTCTAATGGAAATAACATTTATAGAAACAGTGTTCATCAAGGGAATTCCTAAATGTCAATAAGTATGTGATATCCTCTTTAGTATGCAATTTGAATATACATATAGTGTTTGTCTAAATAATAGTGTTATTGTAAAAGATTGCACCAATAAAAATTAAAACAGAAATATCTAGAATTTATATTCTATATAAATTGATATTAATGGTGCTTGTAAAGGAAACCTTAGGAAAGCCAATAAAGTGGGTTTTTCCATTTTTGTTGAGAAAGAATTATTCTTCTCTACTTAGAATCCTTATGCATTTTAGTAAAGAATCATACATCAAATAAGGCAAATCCTATAGGGATTAAGATAGCCACATAAGGTTATGCATAAGGGATCGGCCCCAAAATATATTTATAAAAATTTGGCAAATCAATGTAAAAAACCAAGCAAATAGTGTCCAAACGCATGTAGAAGGTTCACTATTATTAGGAGCAATGTTGGAAATTTAAACTTAAAATGGTCAATTTATTATAAAATTGGGGCGAATCAGCCAAAAAATATTGCACCTAGACATTTTTGGATAATGGGCCCTAGTCAAGGGTCCCAAATATTAGCCAATTCCAATTTTTAAAAATCTTAATTTTAGCCAAATTGACGATAAATAGCCGCTTTGCATAACCCTGTAGCCAAGAAAAAAGGATAGAGATATATTTAAATTAAAAGGGGATTCACATTATTGTTAATACTATTCATAGATACAAATTTGATGATTGAACAAAGAATAACACCATTTTCTATATCCACAAATTCTTGATAAAACCAATATTTTAGAAATAAAAACATATAGATAGAGAATGAAATAGAGTGGAAAGTGATTTAGTTGACTCTATTGTTTGCTTGAAGTTGAGCCATAAAAAAAGCTCAAATTTTAGAAGGTAATTAACGAAATGGAATTCTATATCATATTGAAAATGATAATAACAATTTGATAAAGAGAATGTTGTGATTTTTAGTAGTTAAACTTTCAAAAAGTAAATTAGAATTAGTCTTATATAAGACATGTCAAATGAAATATTTCAATGTTTTTATTGGAGTGACCAAATTAAGAGCTGACTAAAAATGGTTTAAAATGGAATATTGTCCATTAAAAAAAAATGGAAGATTGTCTAAGGATTTAGAGGCTAATAATATTTGGGTGTATATCAAATTTTTTAAAATAGTTATTGATATATATAAAAAAAATAGGCATAGAATATAAGAATAATTAAGAAATGGGAAAAATATAATAATTTATATAATAAATATATATATATGTATATATATATATATATATATATATATATATATATATATATATATATATATATTAAATAATATGATAAATGTAATCTATATAATATTTCTTAATTTTTTTAATTTTATATATAATAAAACAAAAAAAAATATTTTATATTTAATTCTCACCCTATCATACACCTAATATTTAAACATATTTATGAAAAAATATATACTAAATATATATTTAATTTATTGAGTTATAAATAAACTAGCTTAAATATATAGAACATATATATCTATAAACCCCAGAGTTATCAATCTGGAGGCACCTATGTCTTTCATAGATGCGGAGAGAAGAGTTCAAGGAGAGAAGCAAATAATATTAGAAAGTTTGGGTACCATTTTAGTTTAAATAGTTTAAATATTTTTTAAATATTTTAAATCCATCGTAACCCTTAATATCGGCAGATAATTTTCTTAATGTCGACTTTTTTAATAAAATGTTAATATTGTTTAGGAAGTTGCTGACCTTCCTGGCTGCCATTGTAGGATGGCTATCGCTATAATAAATCTAAACTTATAAACAAAGCTTCAGAATAAATAGATAAACAAACGAGCTGTCTGAAAAATGAAAAATGGTTATAGGTTTAGGTTTTTCTTTAATTGTTTTAGTTTTCAATCTGAAAAAGCTTATGCTTATCTTTTAAACAACGATTATCAAAAGTTTATTGATTGAACTACTATTACATATTTATAAATAAAGTTTGTGTTAACAAAAATTTATATAAGCATTGAATTAAAATTAAGTGAGCAATCTCTATAGGTAGATAAACAATATTTAAAAATGGATGCTAATATGCATGAGTGGATGGATTAGTTGCATCTTGTGTTTGTTTCAGATATATTTCAATTTTTTTATGCAAACTTGCTCCTCAAGGACTTGAAGTGATCGGTAAACTGAGGACGGAATGTTGCCTAGAGGTTAGGGTAACTCATGGGAGTCAAGTAAAGATGTTTAAGATGCTTAAGGTGAGAGACTGCGTATGAATAACCGTAGACTCACGTTATGTAACTAAGGTGGAGAATAAAATCGATGATCTTACTATTGTGGGTAAGGGAATGCAGTAATAAAGCATTACATAAAATAAAGTGCGGTGCAGCAATTCTATTTGCAAATATCCACAACCCGTCATGTCTCACAAGTTGGTAGATTGCGTGTTTGAACAGATGATATTAAAAATGAAAAACGGAGTGACATACGTCTATCCCCGTCGGTGGACTCTGTCAACCATTGATAGGACGTGGTATCTTACTACTCATACTGTGCCACGAAAATCCTAGACGCATGTATTCCTTTAGTTTTTATTCCTCGTGGGGAAGGGGCTGTAATAAAAGTTATTTCAGATCAATATGAACATTGAAATCCTTAAAAACACACCAAAAATAGCGTGGAACGGTCTAGGGACGCGACAACCAAGCATGAGCTTGTGGACAACGGGCAAAGGTTTTTGACGCCGTTGCTAAAATACAGTTGTGCTTACAGCGGTTCGACCAATTTACACATGAGACTAATTTACTAACAGTCATCTACAGATGTTCCGCGTGAATCCCAAAGTCAAAACCCGTTTGTAATCAGTGGTAGACGGATCCAAACGAAGGAGTTTCTGAGAATTTCAACTTCGCTTTAATGAACGTAGCTCACGCGGTATTTGTTAGGCTATCGTCAGCGTCAACAGCCGATGTAAGAAGCTTCGATTTAGAGTATACTTTCCTCAACCTAAAGAAACTATATTTGAGATACAGCTCATGCAATCTAAGGCAATCAGAACTCGGTGAATGAATTCCGTTGAATTCAGCGTATGGAGTCTATAAATATCTGAAAACAATAGATCTCGATCCATTCAGATTGTGATTCGTGATTACAAGACACAATAATGGCTTCTCAATTGCTCCTTTTGTCTGTGCTAATATTCGCCTCATTTTCTCGAATTGAAGGCAGCACTACACAAAACAGCATTCAATCTGCGTGTGACTTAGCCCAAGATCCTAAATTCTGTCAGTCAAGTTTGATTCATGTTGCAGAATCCTTACTTGCAGGTCCTAAGGATCTCAGTGAAATTTCTCTCAAGCTAAGCTTAGCTGAAGCGAAAATAGTAGACGGTTTTATCCCTAGTCCTAGCAGGTCGGGGAGGTCGTCAATGGACTCAAAGCTGAACCAAGCTATTGAGGATTGCAAGCAATTGTACGATCTTACATTGGACTATTTGACGGAAAGCCTGTCAAAGCTGACAAGCTCTGGTGTAGATTCCGTCAAGTGGAGCCAAGCAGTCGACATCCAGAATTTTCTGAGTGCAGCCCTCACCAATCAGGCCACCTGCCTCGATGGCCTTAACGAAGCCAACGAAAACCTTGGCTCATTCTCCTTCACCAACCATATCAACAACGCGTCGCGGTCAGTGAGCAACTGTTTGGCTTTGATAAAGAAGTTCTGGATCGCGAGCAAGGGTTCTCAAAGGACTTCGGTCCACAACCGACGACTGTTATCCAACGGCGATGACTTCCAAAGACAGTATGGATCAGTGAAAGACGGTTTTCCTTCGTGGCTGTCTCGTTCAGACAGAAGGCGGCTCTTACAAACATCCAATGATAGCATTTTATCCGGCGACGTCGTGACGGTAGCCAAAGACGGCAGCGGCAATTACACGACGATTACGGAAGCAATAAGTGCCGCTCCAAACAAAAGCGCCGATAGATACGTGATCCATATCAAGGAGGGAGTCTACCAGGAGTATGTAGAGATCCCCAAATACAAGACAAATATTATGTTGATCGGAGACGGCATGGACGTCACTGTTATTACTGGTAACAGAAGCGTAGTGGACGGGTGGACAACGTTTCAGTCTGCAACTGTTGGTAAGCTTCTAAGTTAAATTGGCATTGGTATTTCATGTTGGCCTAGGATTGTGATACTAAACTGTTTTAATTGAATAAACGCAGCTGCTGTTGGGCAAGGTTTTCTCGCACGCGACATTACGTTCGAGAATACGGCGGGCGCAGTGAAACACCAGGCAGTTGCGCTGAGAGTGGGATCAGATCTGTCCGCGTTTTACCGCTGCAGTTTCAAGGGCTATCAGGACACTCTATACGCTCATTCTCTCCGTCAATTCTACAGGGAATGTGACATCTACGGTACCGTAGATTTCATATTCGGCAACGCGGCAGTTGTTTTCCAGAACTGTAATCTTCTGGCCAGGAAACCTATGGATAACCAGCAGAATCTGTATACAGCCCAAGGCAGAACAGATCCAAATCAAAATACCGGAACGTCTATTCACAAGTGTAATGTCACTGCTGCGCCCGATCTTGTTCCGGTGATTAGTTCTTTTCCCACTTATCTGGGGAGGCCGTGGAAGGAGTACTCTCGCACAGTTTATATGCAGTCTTACTTGGATAGCGTAATCCAGCCAGCGGGGTGGCTGGAATGGTCCGGCGACTTTGCATTGACCACATTATATTACGGAGAATATGAAAATGAAGGGCCTGGGGCAGGTACTGCAAATCGAGTCCAGTGGTCTGGCTATCATTCAGTGATGAACGCCTCTGATGCTCAAAATTTCACGGTGTCTACATTCATCTCCGGTGACACCTGGTTATCGTCAGTGGCAGTACCCTTCGATGCAGGCTTGGCTTGAAGATAAAATAGCATGTATATCTCGTCATGTGATCAAGCAGAGCCATCTTCCTGCTTGGCAACCTCGAAGGACGCCTCTATAGACCATCACACACAGATTTGTCATCTCTGTAGTTCAATGTGTAGTTGCTCAAAATCTTTAGTATTGTACACGTATTCTTTTTAATTGGATTGAATCTCTGTATGCTATATGACGGTAGGCTTACGATCGCATTGGACTTAACACCATGATCTGTATGCTATAGGTTTGTAAGCTTACCGTGGCCTTTCCAATATTTGTTGATTATACTGAAATTTGAATTCAATTTAAGAAAAATAAATTTACTTCCTTTCTTGCTTAATAATCTATACATTGGACAGTTGCCTTCAAGGACAATCTTTGGGACGATCCATGTTTTTTCTGAACTCTGCGGTCATTTTTCCAAAATGTCATTTGAGAAGCTATTACTTGATAAGGTAACCCCACCACCTGGCAATTAAAGTAAGCACTGCTTGGAATTTTTATGTTTTTTCAGTCTAATCAGGTAGTCTCAAGTACACAAGAATTGGTTGTCTGCACTTCTTTGAAACAGAATCCTTCTCTACTTTCGAATAGGATTCGAGAACCTTTTATGTTAAGCAATTATAATATGCTATATAGTCTTATTTCCGTTTCCACGAAAATACATTGCAACTTATTTCCGAATGCTTTTGTTTAATCAAGTGGGTCCTCCGTCTTCTTTCGGTATTACACATGTTTGAGATTGAGAAATTTTAAGAGAGGTGCTGTTGATTCTTCTATATTTACTCTAGTATTAAAGATAATGTTGCAATAACAATGAACCAAACCTTTTACGCAACTTATTTGTTTATTTTTAATTTTAATATTTAAGGAGACAATATTAATGCTTATGAATAAAAGAAAAATATTTGAAAATGTTTTGAAAGTAATGAATTATATAAATGATCGATTCTTGCTCTTAAACTTATTTTATTACTTTTAAAAAAATGGGATGAAGAATAATAAATAAGGTTGTGTATACATGGCAAATGAAATAATACAAAATTAATATTAATATTGAGATAGATAAATAGGTATTAAAGTGAGAGATTTTATAATATATAGAAAGTAAATTTAGTGTATATTAATTAAAAGTTAGGCCTTCACATTCAAATCTAGTATATATTTATTAGTAATTAAAATTAATTTATAAAATAAAATGGTAGAAGTTCAAGTAATTAAAAATACGTACTTTAAGGAAAATAAAGTAGTTCAAATTTTATTAAATGATATATATACAATGGAAAAAATATTATTCTAAATTACAATTCTATACTTTGATGAAATAAAGTGGGAACATGCCCATGATACATGAGTGTCACTCATTGTAATTTTATATTTATTTATATTTATATTAACTTTTGTAATTTTATATTTATTTATATTTATATTAACTTTTGTGTTGATAAGATCGCTAACATAACTTTTTAGAATCGTAATTTTATAAAATGCCATTCTATAATGAAATTTATGTAACTATAATTATTGAAATATAGATTCTAATAATATCAATTTCACGTAGATTTATTCTAGTTACTACCTTACTTAGTGATTATTAAAGGTATCAAGAAACAACTTTTATGTTAGGTAAGTCTAAAATTTTAAATATTAAATAAACATGTTATAAATCAAAACATTTTCTTAGATCTATTATTTTATTTTCATTTTATTTAAAATTTTAAAAAAATTATTGGTATTTGGTGCCTCAGCATATCAATTTTAAAATATTATTAAAATTTTATAATCTTAGAGTTGAAAATAAATAAGAATAATATTTACACAACACGTATATTCATAATATAATTGTCAAAATATTCATATTGTATAAAATTTTATGTCACTCATGCTTATTCAATCCTAATAAAACTTTAAAAATAATGATAATATTTATAAAAACATATAATTTAATATATTTATATGGAAAAAAAATTGAAAACAAAAATTATATGTCTATATTATATTTCACTTACAATGCTTTATTAATTCATATCTTCCTCTAATTCTCAACTAAAGCAACACTTATTCCTTCGTAAATTCAAACATAATACTTCTTAAAGAAGGAATGTGTAATAAAAAAAGTTAAAACAATATTACAATACCTTAATTTTACTGTAACACACATACAACACAATCATGTTTGAAGGAGTGATTCTCACATAACAAAATTAGGGACCATAAAAATTACACACACATAGTGATTTGAACCTTGGACCTCTTAAAGAGAAGCCAATGCCCTAACCTTAGTGTTTTCCCAGTGGGATATTTTTATATTTTCAATAAAATAATAATTTAACATCGCTTTCATTTTCCTAATTATTTTTATTTACAAATTTATATAAATAATACACTAAATAAAATAAAATAATATCAATGAATAACTAAATTTACTTTTGATGTATTAACAGTATAAACTATGAAATACCTCGTATACTTTTTGTTGTGGCATTGCACAACTCACCCCAATTGGGACCCGACATAATTTTTTTTTTATATTTGGCATAAATTATGTTTGCCTTGATGCTTTTATTATTGGTTGCATTAATTTCTTGGTGGATTTAGCTTGTAAAACTACATGGTACATTGAATTGCATTCAAAACTTATTTTTCTAAAAATGAATCAATGGGCAACAATATTTTTATTTTTCTTCTAGGCATAAAACCTTAGGAATGAGAAAATTAGTTTACATTTTATTGACCAATGAGAGCTCAATTTTATTTGGCATATTAATTTTATGAACTTCATTGTTTCGTTTTAGAGACCACATGTGATTTTTTAAAAGTACTTCAATGAATTATTTTATGCCAACAACCATGATTAAGGTTAATGAATGAATCATTTATTGCTCTAATGAGTTATTTTGTAGGATATTGGAGTTATAATGGAAATAATTATCACATGTTACCATAAAATTTATCCTACATGTTATGAAGAAGATATTTGTGGGAGCATAATCTTGAATGTGCTACCATAATTACAAAAGTAGATTTATGGAGAATTATATACATTAAAAGAGAAACTTGGCAGAGGTAATTTAGTGCTTTATAACTACAAAAATTACTTCATCATACCTGATTTAAATGTCTTTGATGCAAAGCACAATGTGAGAGTAATTGATTGTAACTACAAATGTAATGGAAATATGTGGCCATAGTTGTATAAATAGGGGCTCTTGGAATTTCTCTTAGGGATAAAAAATTCAACACTTACCATATTTTAGGATATTTTCTAGGCTCTTTGTAGTTCATTTTTTTTTAAACCAAACATTGTATTCAGTTGAGTTCTATGTTATCCACCTTAATAGTGAATTTGTGAATGTGATTCAAGATGATCTTACATATGTAGGTAGCAAATCCACCTTCGAGAAGAAGAAGAAGAATAAGTGATAAATGGATTTGCCCAATTTTAATAGTTTTGACAAGTTTTGTAAACCGCATAGGTAGGAGTAAACCATATTGTCAGGAGGGAAAACCATAGAAGGTGAAGGCAAATCATGCAAGGCATAATGAAATGATATGAAATACATGGAAAATATAATTTTAGGTTGGAATTGTGTATGTATTTGATTATTAAGGTATTAGACTTAGTAAAAGTCTTAATTAATGAATTTTGTTATACATTGGTAGTTGTAAATAGCTAATTGGCTTAGGAACCGCTTTGGAACGACCTAGGCAACATTATATAAGGCACCATTTTCAATTTTGATAGTCTGGTTACATTATGATTGTGATCTAGTGTTATTCTGGTTATGGAGGAATAATATGATTTCTAATGGTAGATTGTTATTGCATATCTCCATTGTTGAGTGACATTATTGAAAAATAATAAAGCTTGACATGATTAATGGTTTCTCTTACACAGTGTATAATCCTAGAATGGTAGAATAGCATTTTATAATTTACTTCTATTACATGTACTTCCTTATTGTTATGGCTATTTTATGCATTGCTATGGAGGAATTGGATTGAACCAACACTAGTGTAGCTTTTTAGGATGATATGTGATGATGGTAATATCAATTAAGAAGTGTTGAATCCTATTGTATGATTTATGGGTGTCACCATTAACTCTCTCAAGCCCCATTGATCTATTTTACATGTTACTAAAAAAGGATTAATTGCCATATTAAACCCTTACAAAACTTGTTTGAGAGAGATTGATCTAGTAGAATATCCAATTTAGTACTTTGATGTACCTTCGTTTTATAAATATTTTACACCAGAGTTCATATAAATTGTACAAAAGGACTTTACCCAATTTGGCAGTTTATGTGATTGAAGTGAATTTACCTGATTTGGCAATTTTGAGAAACCGACTAGTTTGGTTATAAAATTATGTACGAAAGCTTAAAAATCAAATTTTAAGTATTGGTCGAGTGTGGAATTATACAAGCTCCATCACTATACTATTTTTGAACATACAGTATGTCGACTTGGGTTTTGTACAAGCTTCTCATTATGTGCAAACTAGTAGTTTGGAGTACTATACGGTTGTATGATTTGGTGCATTAGTTGGGAATAGTATGTTGACTATACTAAGCATTATAAATAACCTCCCCATCAAGAATACTTTACCCCTATACTACATTTGTTGTCATTTCCTTATAAAATATAGCATTTTTGTTAAAACGAGTCAAATTAACAAAGTAAGAATATTACAAAATTGGAGGTGAATGACAGACACTAGTGTACAAATATGTAGGAGATGGGAATTATGAGACAAAATTACAATAATAAGGAGCATGAGGATTTCTCTAACAGAGAATGCATGTAAATTAGATGATTGACACATGAATAAAAAATAGAGCAATTTTGGACATCCAAAGAAGGAGATTTTGATGCGTTGTTGATAGAGACAAAAGAGGAGGTACCAGAACCACCTAGTGTAGAGGCACGAGTTGATAGAGAAGTAGTTCAAGAGGACAGAGAGTGGATGGTGACACTTGAGTAAGATATGGATGGTTTGCAAGGGAGTGTAGAGGATGAGAGTTAGTCACTAGAGCAATAAGGCATGAGGTCTTAGGAAGAAGGACCAAGACCATATCTATCACATCAGTGAAGGAGGTCATGGATTGAAGATGCAAATGAGCTTGGTCAATGATTTTTGGGACAAAATAAGATACCTTGAATAGAAACTTTTGATTATGATTGTATTAAAACACCCCGAAGGAGAAATTAGATAGAGATTTCATGAGAGACCTCAAGTGATGAGGATGATTATTTGAATATGGCTAATAAGGCAGCCAAACAGATATGTCCACCTTTTACAAGTGAGGGTAAGGAAGACCCCACAATACATATCAGAACTTGTATAACCATTTGGAGAGCACATGGTGTAGATTGGCTATATGACTGGGTAACTTTATTTTTGCTATTTTGAGAGGATTGGTGATCGACTGGTATCTAAAGAGGGAAAATACTATAGATTTTTGGACTTGGAATCAAGTAAAGGAGAAATTCATTGAAGAATTTTGGCTTTTGAAGGATGATGGAGACATTGTTAGTGATATTTTCATGACGAAGAAAAAATAGGATGAAGATGTAAAATCATACAACCATAGACTAAAGCAGTTAGTAGATAAGATGCAGATGCCTTTGGAAAATGTATTGGTAAATAAATGGTTTTTAGATGTATTACTACCAAAATATAAGAAAAATATGAAGGTAGTATCATAAAAATGTATGAAGAAGCTATGAAGAATGCAAAGAATTGTGAAAGTGAATCGAAATAGACGTATACATAAATTTTATCGCACCTCAAGTCTAATGATTCATATAGTGGAGAAGATGACACTATATAGAGGATAGTAGCATCATTTCATCAGGATTTCAATAAGATCATGAAAGAATAAAAGAGCAAACCTGATAGGAATGATATTTGGTGCAAAAAATGCAAGACTGAAGGGCATAAAAATATAAATTTTCCATGAAATAATTATTGTTGCATCTGTAATATGATGGGACATGAGGTAATGCTATGTCCATATAATGCAAGAATACGTCCGTAGGTCCTAAAAATCCAGGAGTAGGAAGAGAAACAAAAGGCCCTAGGAAGTAGGCAACAAGCAATGAGGGGCAGTTATAGAAATAGTCAGTGAGGTGGATGGCCAAACTGGGGCAATCAACAAGGAGGAAAAATCCATTTGTAGTATGAATTAGAAGGAAGGTCGATCATACAGTGTCACAATTTTGAAGAGGGATAATTTTGCAAAAAAATATCCTTCACCTCAAAGGCAGGAAACACCGCAAGCAAGAACTACACATATGTATAGGTGGTGTGGTCTAGGTAACCACAAGGAAGCAAATTGTCCAAAGAAGGTAATTTTGAGTAACCCGTATAATGTAAATTATCTAGATATTGAGGTTCTTCAAGTTAATGAGGAAACCTATGAAGTTTTAGCCATGACTAGGAATCAAGGTAAAAAGGACAAATACCTAGAGTGAGCAAAGAAAAAGTAGTGCTGGAAAGTAGAAAATAAAATATTATAATATGAAGCACAAAAAGCTAAATAATTGAAGTTAGTTGAATAAAAGGAATAGAAAAATCCATCATAAGAGAAGATGATTGTTGAAAATATGGAAACGTAGGTTTTGGACACCATAGTAGACATCAAAGTGTCAAACCTATTGGAAGCTATTCAAACATTACAAAAAGCAATTATGGAAGAAATACAACTGCATAAGGGGATGGAAGTGTAGAGCCAACCAATTCAAGATAAGAAAAGAAAATATCAATTCATGCATCTGACTATATTGATGATTGATGTGGGAAATAAACCTGCATTAGTTCTTATGGAGATCCTAGGGCACACATTGACACAAATCATTGTGGACGGAGGATCCAGTGTCAATGTGCTACCTAAAAGAACCTGGCTAGAATTAGGTTCTCCATATCTATGGGTTTTGAGCATCTAATTATATGGTGTTGATTAGTATGGTATCAAGACAAAGGGAGTCTTGACAACACAACAAGTGGTGATAGCTGACTAAGATTTTATCTTAAATTTCATTGTGATTAGAATGTAGAAGCCTATATATGATCCTCTACTAGGAATAGGATGGCTACAAGTATCCAAAGTTCATCACAACTAGGGAAATAATCATATCACTTTGAATAAGATACAACATAAATATATGATTAATCTAGCTAATCAAAAAGTCATTGAGGATGTAGCTACAACATATGAATAAAAAAATTCCTTAAGATATGAAGGGTATGAACCTGATGGAGAAGGAATGTTGTATCTAGATGAATGTAGTGAAGACAAAGCTATATATGATAGCGGACTTCTTCATTGGTAAATGGAGGATTACAAAATTTTTCAGTCCAACTGCCTCTGTATTGAGGTAGAGGAGATCAAGGAAAAACAATACAAACAAAAAGTCAATCAAGAACCTAATAATTTTGGTAGAAGAGAACTAGACATTCCCAAAAAGTTTTACAGAGTATACAGTAGGAGATACAAAGATTGATACAATACTGGCACACCCAAATAATGTAGAGAAAGTAGCAAGTGAGCCAGAGAATATTAAATATGAAGGACCTTGGATAGTGGACATAAATCTAGAAATAGAGAAGGAACCTAGGATGATTCACTGTAGTGATGATTGGAACCCTATACTAAAAGTGGTGGGTTTTAATATATTCTTGGAATATAAGGATATCTTTACATGGACATATAAGGACTTGAAGGGAGTACCACCTGAGTTATGTGTCCACAAGATTACACTAATGCTTGGTGCACAACCCATAAGAATGAGACTATATAGAATAAACCCAAAGTATGTTGCATTAGTGAATGTAGAGATAGAGAATATGCTAGAGGTAGGAATAATCTTTAGGGTGACAACCAGTGAATGGGTATCACCTATAGTGATCATCTTGAATAAGTAAGTGGACAAAATAAGAATATGCATGGACTTTAGAAGTCTAAATGCAGTAACTATCAAGGACCCCTTCCCTATTCTCTTCACAGATTCTATCTTGGAGGAAGTCATAAGACACAAGATTTATTCATTCTTGGAGGGATTTTCAGGCTACGATCATATCATTATAGCCAAGTAGGATAAGCTAAAGACCACATTTACTATGGATAATGGCATCTATGCATATAATTGAATGCCATTCAGGCTCTATAATACCCCAGCTACATTTCAGTGCATCATACTATATATATTTGACCAATTGGCAATAGGAAACTTCAAAATATTTTTGTATGATTGGTCCATTTATGGGAAGATCAAGGAGCATATTTTTGCCCTCTGTGAATGCATGAGTGGGTGCAAAAATGCACAGGTATCATTAAACCCTAGAAAATGCTACCTGATGGTACCATATGGAAAAAATTTAGGACACATAGTGTGTAGTGAAGGATTAAAAACAGATTCTGATAAGATCCGTGTGATATTGCACATGGAAGAACCATACGATGTGATTTCACTTAAAACCTTCTTGGTATTTATGGGATATTATCGAAGTATTATAAAGAACTATGCACATGTATCCTATCCATTGTATTCCTTGACAAAGAAGAATGTTCCTTTCATATGGACAAAGAAGCACCAAGGAACCTTTGAGGAGCTGAAGGCTAAGCTTGTAAGTAGCCCGATTTTCATATTCCCAAACTATAATAAGGAATTCCATGTGCATATTGATGCTTAAAATTTTGTAATTGGATGTGCTTTGGTACAAGAAGGGTAATTTAAGCTAGATCAACATATTTTATTTGCTAGTCACCTATTGTCAAGGCCAGAGAGAAAGTATAGTAAATTAGAAAGGGAAGCTTTGGGAATGGTATATGCATTCTAGAATTTTAGGCATTACCTATTAGTGAATCCCTTTGATTTCTATGTATATCACCAAGCTCTATTATACTTGATAAATAAAATGATGATACAAGGATGGGTCAGTAGGTGGCTTGTCACCCTATAGGAATTCATATTTCGAGTAGTAGTGAGACTTGGTAAGAAGCATGTTATTACAAACCAGTTATCTTGAATACAATCAGGATAACTTGTATGAATAGGGTTTCCAAATGAATTCCCTGATGCACAATTATTTGTCATTAATTATTTTCCATTGTGGTACAAGTTGATTGGCTGGTATCTTCCATAGGAGAGGTGCCACAGAAAATAATGACAACTAAGAAAAATAAAGTGATCATGAAGTCAGCACCCTTCCAATTGATAGCAGGATTGTTGTATAATATGGGAAGTGATGGTATAATACGAATATGTGTGATGGAAGAAGAAGTCAAAGTAGCATTGAAAGAAGTTCACAAAGGCTTAGCAGGAGGGCACATGGGACTAGATGCGATAGCTATGAAAATATTATTAGCTGGATTATGGTGGCCCACATTGTATAATGACGTAAAGGAGTATGTGAAATCATGCAACACTTGTAAAAGGGCAGGAAAGCCAGTAAAGAGGGACTTTATGTCTTTCCATCCATCACAATCCCAAGAACTATTTGAAATGTGGGATTGGACTTCATTGGACCATTGAAGATATCCCAGAGAAGGAAGTGTAGATACATCATAGTAGCAATAGAATACTTGAAAAACTGGGTGGAAGCAAGAGCATTACCTGATAACTCAGCTAAAATTAAAGTGATATTCTTGTATGAGTAGGTAATCACAAGTGACCAAGGAGGACACTTTGTCAATGAAATTATCAAAATGCTGACAATAGAGTTCAAGATTTTGAACTCATTGTCTAGTATGTATTATCCCATAGCTAATGGGTAGGAGGAAGCAACAAACAAAGTCTTGGTATCTACACTATATAAAACCTATGGAATAGAGGGAGCATATTGGGAGGAAAGGCTACCATGTATTTTGTGGACATATAGAACAAAGTTTAAACAAATAACAAAACATACACCTTTCCACTTGATGTATGGATACGAGGTAGTGGTGCCAATTGAATTATTGATACCAAGTTTGAGAGTCATGGTAGAGCATCGCTTGGGTGATCAAGAAATTTTGGAAGAGTGCCTGATACCACTGATCAAGAAATTTTGGAAGAGTTCTCGAAATGACTGATCAAGTTGGATGAAATAAGAGTCATGACACAATGGGTGATTAAGGTAGCTTATAAAATAAGGCATGGCATGACAAATATTTGAGGAATTTAGAACTTAGTCTGAGTGACTTGGTTCTAATGTTTAACGAAAAGAGGAAAATCAAGCCCTGTAAGTTGAAGATGTTATGGATTGGTATCTATAAAGTGGTTTAATTAATTAATAATGGAGCAATCAAGTTGAATAACTTGAATGGTATGGAGGTACCTAATACTATAAATGACTCAAATTTGAAGCCTTATAAGGTATAGTGCTTATTCATTTATTTAGAAGAGATCGAATGAAGAAGATGAGCAAAATATCAATGGAAAACTCAAGATGAGCCATGTCCATAATAGGAGGATCTTGATACAGGACTCACACGCTTATTCGTAGAAAGACAGGAGACATGACCAACCATAGAACAACAATATTTGGCACCTCAACCTAGATAAAAAAGAATATTGTGAGTGCAAGTTAGATTTTCATATGGGACCGAACGAGTAGAAGAGGAATATGAATAATGAATTTCTCCAAACAAAAGATGACATCAGGAGATAGTATTGCTACATAGAAATAGGGGAAGGCAAGAAGAAGTACTCTAGAAAAACAAAAATATGATGTATCCTTAGGGATAATGGAGGGATATACCCCAACAAGTTTAAGGACAAAGGAGGATAGGATAGAGTGGATATATTTGAAATGGAACTTCTAGAAGAAGGCAGGAATGAGACCATCGATAAAGAATTGGTTGGAATTACTCCATTCTCTTAGATAAGGCTATTATAGCAGAGAATACAAAAATAGACTCAGAAATTATAAGAAAAATATGAAATGTTACGAGGTCATAATGTAAGGTTGAGAGAACAAATCATCTAGGAATTAGATAGTACAATACAAAGGTTGGATGAACAAAGAACAATTAGGTTACAAGAGCTATAAGGGGAACTTGAGGAATATGAGGGGATAACTCTAAGAAGTGGTGTAAGAAATTATAGAATGGGCACAATTTCACAAGTACCACCATGTGATCCACCAATGATGAATGAATATGTAGAGATGCTTTGGCAATACATTGAGGAAGCAACCACATCACCTGAATCACAAGGTAATGCACAACTGGAATTGAGTGACTCTAGTAATGAAGGAATGCATTTGATAGTAAGATAACCTAGCATATAAAGTAGTGATGATGATGATTGTCTATGGAATCCCTATAATTCTTGAGATAATTGCGATCCCCAGCATGTACAACAATATAACGACAACTAGGGAGATCACAGGAGAGTCAAACCAACTTTGATCAACAAGAATATATAATAACCCATCGATAGTTGAGAATACAAAGGATATAAGATAAGTACAGATATTTGAGAGACTTATGAATTTACCAATATATTGGGCAAAGCATAGAGAAGAGAATAGGAATGACTCAAGTTCTAAGATAGACTTTTTTGATGCATATAGATAAGTCTTGGTAACTTCATCACCATATAGAAGATCCGAGGAAAGAATATGGAGATGTTTCTTAGCCCGTGTAGATAATATAATCAGAGAACTATGACAACTGTTACCAAGTACAAGAAGAAGTAGAAGTCCACTAGTCAATATTGAGTTGGTAGAGATAACTCCTAATAATTGAGCAATGGGAGGAATAAATAGAGAAGGATCCCTAAGGATTCAACCAATAAGGGGAGGACATATTTGAATATGAAGTGAGCAAGGACAAGGTGATGTTACAATTAGAGGAGGTAGAGGATGAAGAAGGTTTTGACCCCCTACTTCTAGATGGCTGGGAGATACACCCTTAGCTTATTTGAACTAGACAAGGAATTTACAAGGTTTACCATGATTAAGAGAGACCTTACCAAACCCTACAAGGCATTATCCATTTGGCTAACCAAATCCAATATGAAGAGGACCTTGAAGAGTGGTAGGTGGTAGAGGAGCACCACAAGAAATTGAAGAATCACCACTAGTGTAGAAAAGCCCGATGTCAAGAGGAATAGGACATTGAAAACACTCACATGGTAGAGGCCTTTCTGGTAGAGGAAGAGTGCATTTTGTAGATGAAAGAAACTAGGGATAATAAAGGATCTGATCACCAAGTCTAGAGCCAAAATTAATTCGGGGGGATAGTTGGATAAGTTGCTTGAATGATAGTAGAGTACTAAGGACACCATTACCAAGGGATCAATCACCTACACAACATGAGGGAAGGACACCAGCTGAATATACTCTAGCTTACAATTATACAAATCCAAATTGTACACATTGAATGGGAAGACCAGGGAACTCAGTAACATCACAAGTGGATATGAATTGACCTATAGAGCAAGTGGTGCCTGGTGACACAACTACTCACAATGTCATGATCGAACAACCAAGAGAAGAATCAGATGGTATCGTACAAGTGAATGTCACTATGTGATTTCCATGACAATAAGTGTAAATAGGTTTGGAAATGAGAAAAAAAAAGAAAAGGAAAATAAAAATAAAAATAAAATGCCTTAATTATGAAAATCCCTCGAAATGTAATTAAGAAGGAAGTAGGTTGAAAACCAGAAACGATGACCACTTCAAAGAGAAAAAAATAGAAAAATTATCTAAGTGATAGATCGTATAAATTCAAATTGCTAAAAAAGCACAAGATATTGTACAAGTAAAATTGGAAAAGTTATATGTAAAATCATACAAAAGGGCATGTTGTACAATTTTCAACAATTGCATTTAATGTTTACGTGTGTGGAATGATGAGTTGTCAAAAAAGCATAGGAAAATAGTTAAAAATCATATGAAAAGTGATGAGTTGTCAATAATCCAAGAAAGGAATATGAAAAATAATGCAAAGTGGTGCAATTTCAAATTTGGGGTGGTTAGGATTTGAAGATAGTTTAAATACAAGGCTCACCCTAGCAATTTTTAAAAACCGTACAAAGAGGAATTTGAGTTTTTTCAAGAGGATGAAGGTGAAAAGCGTGCAACTGAACAAAGGTGACTATATGGGAATTAAAACTCATCAGTAATATGCAATAATTCATGATCCATTTTTAAACTCACATCAGGGAAACTTTTTGCATTCAAAGAAATCAAACCGGAGATGAAAAAAGGAGAAAAAAGTAAGGATTTGACTCCATTGAAGGAATATTTCAAGTTCAGCCAGAAATAAAGGAGGATTTGTAGCAAGAAATAACCTAATGACAAACTAGGTTGTTGAAAAACATACATTAGGGTTCAATACAGTGGTGGATTGAAGTCGAAGTAGACAAATTGCAAGGAAAAGGAAGCTACAAACCCTAAATCGAACAAAAATAGATAAAAACAATTTGGAGAAGATAGAGGAAAGGAATGAGAATACCATACAACCTTGTTGAATAGGCAAAAAAAAAATTGTTTTTGGGGATAAATTACGCCAAGGATGGAAAATTGCTCCCGAAAAGCATTGAAAAGTTAGATTAGGGCATTTCAGCAATTGGGTAAAAGAGAAATCATAGAAGAAAAGTTGAAAATATGATTTTTTAGGTGGATAATGGTTTGAAAAGATGTACTGTATGATTTTGTGGTGAAGTGTATGGTCTCAGGAAAAATTTGTGTGATTTCGGGCAGTGTTTGGGCTGTTTTAAGCCATTTTGAGCAAATCACACAGAATCATATAGAATTGTATGGATTCAAGGAGGAGAAGTAGCTATAAAGGGATTTTGTATGGATTATTATGTCCTTGTACAATTTTAGGCTATAGTTCTATGATTTTCAAAATATCCAACAATTTGAATACCAAACAATGACAAATTGAACATTTGTATGATCTAGAGGGGTTGCTCATAAGAAAACCGTACAGGAGCAAGTTGGAAGAAATATTGTATGATTTATAGTATATTATACAATTTTTGAGACAATTCTAATTATGGAATTGGTTATTTTTGAGTAGCAAGATAACTAGAGGTATGGCAAGAAAATGATTTTAGTCAAAGAGTCCAGATACCGATTAAGAAGAATTGCAAATAATAGGGTGGAACGATCACCAAGACCCTTGCATGAGAGAGAGTCACGGCCATGGAAGTACCAAGGGTGAAATTTTTGGTCTCATAATTGGTGTGGTACTCATACCTGGATAAGAAGAGGATGCAGGCTATGGAGAGGTCATAGGTACTGGAAGGCTGACCAAAGGAGAACACCACAAAGACACCGAGAGGAGAGGATGGCACAAGAGAGGATTCTAAGGAGGGAATTGAGGAGGGAGATACATGTTCTAGATCTATATGAGGATATTATTAGTGGATCTAAGGAAGGTCAGGTGGAGATAATGAATATATCATTCATATAGCATGAAGGAGAGACATGCAAGAGGTGGTGGAGTAATAAAAAAAACAAGAACAAGTGCTACCACACCAGAAGATATTCTTCTACAACTATATATTGTAGACAATTTAGGTGTATAATATTGCAACCAGAATTGCCTATGTCAATGTGGGCAAGAGGTCGGTGAGAGTAGAAGTTTTAGCGGAGGCATTTAGGAAAACATTTGGATTTCCAGCATATGGCATGGAAATAGTAAGAATTTGGTTGATCCAATTGAGACATATTGAATCATCACTTCACTTACCAATGTGAATATATCATGTGGAGGGACTCAAGGAATTAAATCGAGCTAGTTTAAGGGGAATGATTGGCCATGTGCTATGAATATTGTGATGGCTCAACTGTTAGGAGATACATGAGCTAAAAAGATGCCAATATAGATGGATCAATATGCATAAGGTATCACCAAAGGGATCAAGTATGATTGGGGTACCTATTTAGAAAGGAAGATGCACGAAGTAGTGAAGAAAAGAGAAAATAAATTTAGAATGATAGTCCATGCCATTGGATTGTTATTAAATGTTATTACGAAAATAGGAATCCACTTTCCAGGTTTGATAGAACCTAGGAATGTTAGGGTAGGGCAACCAACCATTTTGATGTGGGCAAAGTCAGTACCATTCCATAAGGAGACTCTATATAAGTCTCAAACAAAGGAGAAATAGGCTGTTGAGGTACAGGAGGATACTTTTTTGGATGATGAGGATATACACCCCTAGAGAAAAAGGCCTAAGAAGTTGGAACCTTAAATAGAACAAGCAATTCAACAATGGTAGTAGGAGCATCCATCAGTGTAATAAAGGGATGAAATTGTGGGAAGTCAATCTAGTCTAATAAAAATAAGGACAAGGAGACAAAAAAAGGAATGGTGAAGAATATTGCTCCAAAAAACAAACCAAGACTGTATAGAAATATCAACAAGAGGAAAAGATATAGTCAGACTCAGAGAATCTAGATCTACACTAGTGGAATTGGATAGAAGTAGAGAAGATGTTATAATCCCCACATATATTCCAGTATAATGAAATTGAAATTTTATACTCTTCAAAATTATTGGAAGCATCATAGGAAGATTCTAGAGAAAATATAAAGCCCCATTTCAAATTCAATATAGGGGGAAGTTCAAACCAAAATAATCCAAGTGATGCACAAGAAGAGACAAAAGCATCATAATAACAAGAAGAACCTATTGATAAAAAAGTCACAGTGATGGAGATACAACATAATCGGGAAGAAGAGTAGGTGACTAAAGAGCATCAGGTGGGATCCACTGAATAGAAAGAATCCTAGGAATTGACAGAGCAACAACAATCTCAATAAGATATTATGAATATAGAAGATGATGTGGAGGTGGTAAAGACAGTAGAATGAAATCCACCAAGTAAAAATATAAATATAGAGAAATCACGACTAGAGCTCAAGGGAAACTCTAGCCACCACATGGAAGAGGAGGAAGAACAAAATCCTACAGAGGAGGAACTATGGAGAATAAAAATTAGCTACCTTCTAGAGGTATCATATTTTGGCAAGATTGAAACTAAGGAGGAGGTACAAGGAGTAGAAAATAAGTGGAACATTTTTAATATTAGATAGTAAATGCCATAGCTAGCACCAAATTATAGTTTTGTATTGTACGCGTGGGATAATTGAAGTTGTGGAAGGAAGAATTGTATATCAAGTTTGAGATGATAGCAAAATGATTGAGAAATGAGGAGAGTACAAGGAAAATTATAGTTATTCATGTAAAACACCAATGGAAGTTACCTACGTAAGTGGTAACCATGTGTTAGGATTCTCAGTCCTAACATTATTAGTTACTATTAGTTAGTATTATTAATCATTTAATTATTATATTATTAACTTATAAAGTGAACCATCACAACCCTTCATAACGTGAACCATCACGTCTCTTCATACGTGAACCATCATGTCTCTTCACCAACGTAGATTTAGGGTAGATATATATATTAGGTTGGCCATTCATATCAAATCATCCAAGAAGAATAATAAAATAGATTCTAAAGGAGGGAGCCCCCTATAGTGGCAAAGCGATTACAAGGGAGCCCCCTTTGAGTGGCCTGGGATTACATTTATATTAATTTGTTAATAATTTTATAGTAAGACCTTGGGGTCTTACCATTTGGTATCAGAGCCATGTGGGACTCAGTCATGTGGGAATTGGTCAAAGATATTCATCAAATCACTTTTTTGCGTGAGTATCAAACTCGGTTTGAGGATATCACCAAACACAACACAATATTGGATGAATCAATTCTCATAAATGGCTTCATTAGGGGATTAAAAGAGGAAATTAGAATGGATGTGATAAGGTTCAATCCCTATACAATGATGCACACCTATGGATTGGAAAAATTAGCTGAAGATAAAATCAATGCACAACAACGATTAGGGAAAACACTTATGGAAAAATTATGGACCACTTACATCGCTCCCAAACCTATGCATAATGGAAGGGCACAAAGCACTTACACAACCCTCAAATCTAACCAAACTTTACAAATTAAACATCTTAGATTTGAGGATATGAAAGAACGAAAAGCAAAAGGACTCTGTGATAATTGTGATGAACAATTTGAACCCCACCATAAATGTGCTACACTAACATTGTATTTATTGAAGGAAGTTGATCCCTGTCTCTCCATAGAGAAAGAAGATGAGAATTGTATATCAAGTTGGAGATGATAACAAAATGATTGAGAAATGAGGAGAATACAAGGAAAATTATAGATATTCATGTAAAACATCGATGGAAGTTACCTACGTAAGAGGTAACCATGATGTTTGGAAGATATGACTTGCCAGAGCGAGTGAGAAAAAATTACAGACAACATCCGAGGTTGTACCTAGATAGAATCAATCATCCAACTTATCCCATGAATACAATGGAGTTGGAACACAAGAGTTTTACTATAGGATTAGATATCACTCTGAGGAAGTTGAACTTCCTAACACATTGGATAGAGTGGTTGAGAATAATATTGGAGCAGATTTATCATATCAAGGAAGCTCAGAAGGAGGAGATGGAAGCCACTCGGAAAGAGATGACTAAAATAGAGGAAGAATTGCATAATTGTAAGGTTGTGATAGAGGAGAAAATAAATAAATTGGAAGAAGAAATGCAAATCACCAAGGCTTATTTTGGGGCTAAACTTAGTTCACTTGAATAGGAGAATCGACAGGTCTCACAGATGGTAGAATATAGGATTAATGAGTTGGAGGCTCAAACTAGAGTAAAGGATGAGCAGATGAACACGAATTTGGCTGAAAAATATGAGCAAATGGTGAAAAATACCAAGAAGATAGAAGATCTTACAAAGGACAACAAAATATATAATGATATGGTCTTGGAGAAGAAAGTGCAATTTAAGGACAAAGAAGATACTATTCATGCCTTAGAGGCTGATATTGACCACCACCTGAAGACTATTATAGAGAAGAATGAGGAGCTTCAAGAGCCAACTCGAATAGAAGTACATTTGCATGAGAAGCTAAATAAGAGTGCCACTTATCATGAAAATAAAATGAGGGAACTCCTAAATATTACGGAAGAGAAAGTTAATTTCCATGGGGTGAAAATAGTGGAAATGGGAAACTATGTAGCCAGGTTGAAGAACGACTGCACAATTCTTCAATTCTAAGTGAATGAATTGAAAGTGGTGGTCATAAATTATGAGGTGCAAAGGAAACAAAAGGAAGAGTCAGTGAGGACACTGACCAAAGTAAAGGGGAGGGTATATGTAGGCAGCAAATCCACCTCCTAGAAGAAGAAGAAGTGATAAATGGATTTGTCTAATTTTGATAGTTTTGACAAGTTTTGTAAAATGTATAGGTAGGAGTAAATCATACAATCACGAGGGAAAATTTTACAAGGTAAAGGAAAATCATACAAGGCACAATGAAATGATGTGAAATACATGAGAAATGTAATTTTAGGTTGGAATTACGTATGTATTTTATTATTAAGGTATTAGACTTAGTAAAAATCTTAATTAATGCATTTGGTTATGCATGGGCAGTTTTAAGTAACTAATTACCTTAGGAACCACTTTGGAACAACTTGGGCAACATTATATAAGGCCCCATTTTCAATTTTGATAATTTGGTTACATTTTGATTATGATCTAGTGTTATTCTGGTTATGGAGGAATACTATGAGTTTTGACGGTGGATTGTTATTGCATATCTCAATTTTTGAGTGACATTGTTGAAAAATAATAAATATTTAAATGATTCATGGTTTATCTTACACAGTGTACAATCCTAGAATGGTAGAATAGCATTTTACAGTTTATTTCTATTGCATGTACTTCCTTGTTGTTGTTATGGTTATTTTATGCATTGCTATGGAGGAATTGGATGGAACCAGAACTAGTGTAGATTTTTAGGATGATATGTGATTATGGTATATCAAGGAAGAATTTTTGAAACCTTCTATATTATTTTTGGACGTTGCCATTGGATATACAACTCTCTCAAGCCCCGTTGATCTATTTTGTGTGTTATTGGAAAAGGATTAATTTCCATATTAAACCCTTATAAAACCTATCTGAGAGATATTATTCCAATAGAATATCCAATTTATAACTTTTTTGTACCTTTTTTCATATATATCGTACACCATATTTTGTACAAATCGTACAGAAGGACTTTACCCGATTTGGCAGTTTATGTGATTGAAGGGAATTTACCTAATTTGGCAATTTTGGGAAATCAACTAGTTTGGTTACAAAACTATGTACGACGGATTGAAAAACCAAATATGAAGGATTTTTCAAGTGTGAAATCATAAAAGCTACGTCACTGTATTATTTTGTATTGTACAGTGTGTCGACTTGGGTTCCGTACAAGCTGCTCATTGGTCGCAAACTAGTAGTTTGGGAAACTGTACGGTTGTACGATTTGGTGCATAAGTTGGGAATTGTAATTTGACCATCCTAAGTATTATAAATCACCTCCCCACTAGGAATACTACAACCCTATGCTACAATGCAATTAAAGGCTTTGGATTTTGTTGTATCCAATCTATGCATGTTGATGGTTGTTGTATTTAGTTACTTCATAGTCTTAGCTCCCTATAACATTGCATCATCTATATCTTAGGCTATGTGAATGATGGCCAAATATAAATTGGTTATTTTTTATAAATATTTACTACTCTATAGGATCGATATCAAAATTTTAGGGCAATACATGCTTTATTTTATTTTATTTTATTTTATTTATCTAACCCTAAACTTTTTCTCTCTTTCTTGGAACATCAGGTAGATTAGGAATAGTTTATTTTATTTTCTAGGTATTGTAGATTAAACTACATTTTTTTGTGCTTAATTCCATGTCACTTCAATTTTGGTTACTTTGTTTGGAAAGGATCTAAAAAATATTTCATTTTGGAAATCAATTTTGATCCAACTTTGTTTAGATTTAATTATAGTTATCTCTTTATAACATAGTTGCAACTATTGATAGGAAAGCTAGAGAATTATCTAGAGAATAAAAAACATTTATCCCTTGGTGCAATAACATACATCAATGTTTTATTTCATCCCAATTAGCCAAGACCTAACTTACCCGAACCTTAGGGGAATCATACTTCCTTTTTAATAGGGATTTAAACTATGGTGTTCCTCATGTTGAGTAGTCTTTGGCATCTATGTCATTTACTCACTTCGTAGAATTGATGCTATAAGTAGGGCCTGAACTATCTAAGTATTTATTTAATTTCTTGTTTGGTAAATTCATATTCTTCTAAGACTTATTTTCTACTAGTGTAACAAAAAATAGCAAGGAAGAAAGCACTTAATCTTGTTTTTCTACCATTTAGGTTTTGTCTTAGCTTGATTTTATACACTAGTGTAGATATATTATTACAATATCTAAGTCATCTAGTTTTAGTAGCATTATTTTCCTTAGTCTTTATCCAACAAGAAGATCTAAAACTCCTAAGGAAACACCAAATAGACCTCTAGCTTCCCCATGTTTTGTTAGAGTAATATTCCATTCTTTGGGATATTTACCCTTTTACTCCATTAGGGTAAAATAGGTAGTATATTGCATTACACTACTTGGGTAGATTATTACATTTACTTTTCTACTTTCTACCATGTAGATATTTACTGTCTTAAATATCTAATGGTTATTTCCTAAATATCCTAGGTGAAGAGTTCTAATTCAAACTCTCTACCTCTTGGCAGATTTTTTGGCATGACAATAGTCTATTCAGTTTGATTAGCTATTTTGTAACCTATTTAAACTATAGTTCCTAAACTATATGGTTAATTCAAATATTTTATTTATCAATCATTCATGATTTCCTAGTCGCATTGGCATCAAATCCAGACAGAGGAAGCGCAATAAGTCAACTTCGTTCCACCGAAAAAGGCAAATGATTTCTTGTGCTTCGAGGAGGAAGCACCAATTTTTTTGGTTGCTTTAATTTTTCCTAACTCCTAAGTTTTGGATTTGATTTGATTAATTTTATTTGGTATTTGTTTACTAAGGCCCGCAGGCAACGAAGGCAGGGGATCTGGAGATTTTTTCTACTGGACCCACCCCACCCCATCCCCTCTATTGGATCATCCCACATGTGATCAGATCAAAATTATAGAGTCCACCGACAATCGCATCAAGAGGAAGAGGAGCTAGATGGTGGCATCTCATGTCTCCTACATAGTGGGAGTGCGATCCCCATGGCCAAGCCAATTAGGAGTGCCTTGATGGCAAGAGTACCCTCACACTCCCATTAGAGCACTCATGGCGCTAACATATTGACAGTAGTATCACGAGTGCCCACCCTAATTGGAGGGCAGGTGGGCGCTCTTAATCACTGATGATCAACAATCATCGATGATCGGGACCATGAGGGTAGGTGGCCCTACGATCTCCAACATCATAATAGTGACTGTCATGTAGAGCCAGGGTAGGAGTGCCTTGACTCATGATAGGTCGACTGTCTCTAGAGGGTAGGAGTGTCCTCTGTGGGAGGAGACCCTAAGACACCTACATAACCCCATCACCCTAGACATGTGGCACTAACTCGGATATTTGACTACACCAGGAATAAACCCTAACTAGCATAGGATTCGAGGTTTATGTTGACATGTGGCAGTTCCTAGACTATCTTGACACAACTCACTGGCTAACTAGACTAGATTGAGCATGATTCCCAAGGGTGATAGGTGACATGGCAACTAACTGGGTAACTGAGGGTGATGTGGCAGCTGACATAGGTACACATGGCTGAATTGGTTAGGCACTAATGTGGCAACATTTTATTTGGTGACATGGTGGGGTTTCATTTGCTATTGTGGTCGGAAAAATGGCGGGCTTTGATTGCCTAAAGGCAATCGACATAACATGGGTGGACTCATATTTTTAAATTAGGGCAAAAGCAACACTCTGCTGCATGTGGGACTAAAGTCCCAATTTTTTTTTTTAATATGTTGGGTAGTGGGGAACGGATAAAGAGCATGTAGTGCTCTTCCATCTCATCGGCTGTGGTAGTCGGGATGGACGCATTCCCGCCGCTAAGTTGCTCATGCGCGAAAGGCATGGGATCAAATCCTTCCTATGAAAAATCTAAATACTTTTGCTCTTTGAAGTTTTAAAAAAAACAAAGGTAACCATTTTTTTATTTATTTTTGTGTTATTTTTAATTATTTTTGAGTTTTTTTATTAATAATTAAATAAATTTTGTTTTAAAATCATGATTTTTTAACAAAATTATTTTTTTATTAATTAATTTGATGCTTAAAATTAATTAGAAATTATGCATTAAAATAAAATAAAAAGGGTTCTATTTTGCAACTACAAGAATTTATATTCTTTGTTTTCTCCAAATTTGGGGATAAAAGACAAGAACTTAGCATGATTTTGTTGCAAATTTGAAGCCTACAACTCTTCTAAAAAAACCTTGTTAATTTTCAAAATAAAAAAGGGGGAAATATCACATTTTGTGATTCTTATTTTCCAAAATTGTAACACGAGGAGTCACCAAAACTTGCAAAATTCAAAGTCAAAATTTGTGCAATTGTTTTCTCCAAGGAGGGATAAAAGACACGAAATTGCACATCTCATTTTTTTTGCAAGATCGCGGCAATAAGAGATTCAAGAAAAGACCTTGGATCCACTAAAACTAAGTCGTGTGTCGACTAGTTATAGAAGCCTTTCAAACGTAGGTCGCGTGGTGACTTATCTTGAAAGGAGTCATATTTGTTCAATTTGCAAATAAAAGAGGGAAAGACAAGCAATTGGATTTCTTTGCAAATTTGTAATACAAAGTGAGGAGCACTTTAAAAATCAAAACTTGTTTATTTTGCAAAATAAAAAATGATAGGCAATTATTTTATGCCACATTATTTGCAAAATTGTAAGACAAGGAAACAAAAACATATCAATTTTTTGCACAACACAATTCAAAATTTTGTTGCAAAAACTAAAAGGTGTATTTTTTATTTTACTCGACACCTTCATTGGCAAATTAGGTGCATTTTTGGTTGCATCCGACACCTAGGTGATAAGAATTTTGTGGGCATTCTTGTTTCATTATTGCATTATTTCTTTTGCAATTATAAGTCATAAAATCAAGAACACTTAACCCCAAAATTTCACAATAAATTTGTGTTAACCATTGCACAGATTTAAAGCAAATATTCACTTGATATTATCTCCTACAAACAAAAACCCCTAATTCACTCTATTTGTTTGGCTTAATTTCCTCAAACTGATTATCCCTCTTCAAGAGGATTTTCAGGTAGGTGCCATGAATTATCTTTTTGAGTGAATTATCTTTCATCTCTTATTTTTTTGGCTTAATTTCCTCCAACTGATTATCTCTCTTCAAGAGAATTTTTAGGCAGGTGCCATTAAATATCACTTAAGAGTGAAAGAAATTTCATCTTAGTACAAATACTAGGACCTTCATCATGGCAACTATCAACAAATACTTAAATGATACACAATTGCTTAAAGGTCCTAACTATTCAGCATGGAAAACTAAGATGAAAGCCATCCTAACTATAGAGGAAATGAGGGATTTAGTTTATGGCACTGAATCAAGACCCGCAACACCAAGAGCAGATCAAAGAGCACGAAATAAAAAGAACAATCGTCCTCTTATGTTGATCCTCTTAGCTACTATTGATGAGATCCAACCTCACATAAATGAAGCTAAAAATGGTAAAGAGGCATGGGATGCCCTTTGTACCATTTTTGAAGGTAAGAATCATTCAACTATCCTAAACCTTCAAACACAACTTCATACACTCCATATGAAGTCAAGTGAATCAGTAGAACTCTTCCTCTACAGAGTGTCCGAACTAAAGTCTAAGCTCAATGCTTTAGGAACTAAAGTAGAAGATCCCATTTTGACTTCATTAATCTTTAGAGATCTTACCTAATCCTATAAAATGTTTATTACATCCCTTAATGTTTCATAAAGATCAATCACCTTTGTGGAGTTAGTCAATTAGCCTCAATTCAACTCCAAAGTGATGAAGTGTTGAACAATGCACTTTACTCAAACAATCAGGATGATAAGAAGAAAGGAAACTTTAAAAATGGAGGATCATCCTCAAAATTTAAGGGAAAGCAATCTCAATAGAGGTTTTTCTCACATTGTAAAGAGGACAACCATGATACCAATCGGTTTTGGTTCAAAAACAAGCAAAACAAGAAATATAAAGGCATACCATAGAAGCAAAAAAAAAGCAATATTGCTAGTGAAGTGTCTAGTTTCGATTCTGATTCTAGTTTAGATAAAGCTCACAGAGTGCTTATAGCTAAGATAGTATTGTAGAGGGACAACACATTTGTCACCTTGAGCAAGCACCATTTCCTCTCTCTCTTTTTTTGGCTTCATAAATAGCATACGTTTTTGTTTGAAGTACTTGTAATAAAGGGGTGTTTGTACATATTTTAGGCTTCATAAATAGCAAACTCTCATTTTTTGAATTTCTTGTAACAAAATGAGGGAATTTGTTGGTGTAAAATTGCCTAGAAGGCAATATTTGTACAATCCTTCACAAATCTTCTTAATTTGCACATATTTTGCAATTAAGGGGGTATAATCATTTCTTTTATTCACTTTTTTTTTTGTAAAAAGAGAAGAAGACTTATAAGGGTGCATTTTCGGTAGCGACCAACATCTTAGTCAAAATTCTTTCAAAAATTACAACATGTTTTAAAAAAAGAGGGAAAATTATAAGGGTGCATTTTCGGTAGAGACCGACACCTTAGCTACCTTATATTTTGCAAACTCATTTTGTAACTAAATGAATCTCGTATGAAGTGATCTACTCTACTACACCTAGAGATTGCAGTAGCTAGTTACCCATGCAATTCAGTTGGATGACAATATTACAATAAGGACATTTGTTGATGTGAAGACAAAGTGAGGAATGACCCACTTTTTGCTTAGGAGTAGCCATAGCACTGTGACAGAGTAAGAACCAGCAAATAGACATCATTTTCATTGTATTGGGGTAGTTATATATATATTATCGAAATAATGTAATAAGGGGGGATGTTAGAGTAATATTCCATTCTTTGGGATATTTACCCTTTTACTCCATTAGGGTAAAATAGGTAGTATATTGCATTACACTACTTGGGTAGATTATTACATTTACTTTTCTACTTTCTACCATGTAGATATTTACTGTCTTAAATATCTAATGGTTATTTCCTAAATATCCTAGGTGAAGAGTTCTAATTCAAACTCTCTACCTCTTGGAATATTGTTTCTATTCAATTTTATTAGATATTTTGTAACCTATTTAAACTATAGTTCCTAAACTATATGGTTAATGCAAATATTTCATTTATCAATCATTCACGATTTCCTGGTCACATGTTCTCTTAAAGTCATTATACCTTTGGTTAATTCTCCTCAAAATTATTCAATGGATGGTCTAGCTCCATGGTTAGTAGGAAGTAGTCCTTTGAATATTCTAGGGCATACACATGATATACCTAATAATATTGAGAGATACCTTCTTAAGTACAAGCATGATGTGACTAGACTAGCTAAGGAGCATATACAAGCATACAAATATGTCTTGATTCGATTGCAAATCCAAAATGAAGATATAGTTTATAGGATGTTCCTTTACACCTTAGATGAATTGGCCTATGATTGGTACATTAGCCTCCCTTCTAGTTAAATCACTTAATGGGCTTAATTAGAAGATGTTTTCATCGGATAATTCAAGTTACCTATTAATCCAATATTTATCTACCATCAATTTGTTTTATCTAGGAGAGAACATAATGAGCCATTAAGGTTGTTCAATACTAGGTTTCATAGGTTGTATATCAGGTTGATAACACCTTACATCCTTCCACCCAAAGTTGTTATTCAAATATATTTCAGAGCTTTGGATCCCTTAACCTCTATGTTAATAAAAATATTAGCTCATTTTACTACATTACCTATGGATTATAGTGAAGCTTTGACTATCGAGCAGTAATTAATACCATAATATTTTGGAGTAGTGTAGTTACCCATGCTTGGACTACTAAGTTCTTATAATAAAATACCTTTGATTAATCAATATTTCAATCAACAACTACCCATGCTAAATTCTCTTGGAAGAACCTTGCATCTAAATCAAGCTCAACCATACAATCCCATACCTTTGAGCCAAGTAGTGCACAACTTGAATAACCAAGATACTATCGTAACCTACATAGATAATTTTATCACCATATAGTAGCTCAAACAACTAATTAGCTAGATATACCTAAAATTTTAAATATACCCATAATGAATATCCCAATGTAGCAATTTCTAAACTAGTCCAAGAATAATAATTAAATGATCTACAAATAATGATTCAAAAGTTGAGCGATGATATACTAAAATTACAAATATAATTTCCTAAAAATCCACCTACAAATAAAAACAATAGGAACTTTAAATTTCATAGTCCTAATAGACAGTGGAACACTCATCATAATAATGGAGTTTCAAATAGTAATCAAACAGAATTGGATAATCTAGAGAAAATGTTTCCCAATCAAAACACAGTCAATTAGATGAATATACAAAATGATACTACTTTAGTTTTAGAATCCTATGAACGTTAAGGGGCTAAAGAAGAGAAAAATGATGAGGTTTTAGAAGGAGAGGTGTAAGCCTTGAGAAATTCTATAGATGCAATGATTATATGCTTAGGAATAAATAAAAAGCACCTATGAATTCTTTTGTTCCTCCTAATAAGGTTACAATACAACTTGATGAGAGAGAAAACTAGAATCCACCTCCTCCTCGATCATTTGAAACTTAAGATCAATAAAAACTCAAGATACCTTTGCATCTAGATGAAAAAATCTTAGAGTAAAATAAGCGAAATTCCAACATCATTAAAGATCTCAAAATAACAAACGCTAATATTTTATTATTTCGAGTAATTCAATTGACTGACAAAAAATATTTATTTCTTAATACACTTGTAGGTCAAAATAAGGAGCAAAAATGGACTACTAATACTTAGGTTACCTTATACAAATAGAATGGAGAGTCTCCTATTTTCCTTTTGATCATCAAAATTGTAGGTAATAACCCATACAATTATCTTGTAGATTCAGGAGCCTCTTCTAATGTGATGTCATATATAGTAATTCAATGGTTAGGACTCACTCTTACCCCATAATATAATAAATTTGTGCAATTGGATAAAACTAAGGTTAATGTGATAGGAATATTGTATAAAATCCATATACAATTGGCATCTGAACCTCGTGTGTAACAGTACATTGATATTCATGTTGTAGATATTCTAGATGCATATGGGATGTTTCTTAGTCATTATTGGTCTAGAAATTTGAATGGCTATATGGAAACATACTTATCCTATATGTGTCTCCCTTGGTGTAGTATAGTGAATCAAATTATGGTAGATAGAGATCCTAGATTAAAAGAGCTAATCAATTATTATAACAATGTCAATGATGTTTCTTTTGATGAACCAAAACTTAGGATTTACATTGTTACTATGGAAAGTAAATCAAAAGAGAGTAATATAATTCCTAGCACTCCAATAGATCAACAAAATATTAAGATTGATCAAATGTAAAATATCTCAAGTTTGATGGATCCAAGAGCAAGCATGGTAGTGGTGTCAAAATTAAATTGATAAATCCTAAATGTAAGTCCTTCTTGGCTACCTATAGGTTATAATTTTTGTGCACCTATAATGTTGTAGAGTATGAAGCTTTGATTCATGATATTCAACTCATTATTAAAAATGAATCAAAAGTCTACAAGTTTTTGGTCATTCAATTTTAGTAATTAGGAAAATAATAAATTCAAACCATCTCATGCAAGAAGAATCACACTATTGATTTGTTGGCAATAGCAACTAACACTTTGAAATTAGTTTCTAATTTCAAAGTAATTTTTTTTTTCAATAGAGGTACTTACCATTCCTACTTACTGATAATGTTTATAGTTTTAAGTTTTAATAATTATGTGCACTAATTTAGGTTCATTTAATCTCAAGCTATTGATGAAGCAAATAGATATCATACTAAATTGGATGATAAATATGAGACCTCTTCTAAAATCGATGTTATTCCCAAAGGTATGATTTCTTTAGAAATACTCTTTGACATGGATTTTCATGCTTTCAAACAAAAAAATGTTGCACCTAATAAGGAAGTATACCAAGCCTATAATATAGGAAGTGTTGAGAACCCTTAGAATATTTTCATAGTAAAAGAGTGCACTAAACAAGAAAATAAGGGAATAATTCAAGCCTTCAAGGTTATAGGGATGTTGTAGCCTTGATTCACAAGGATTTAAAAATATATGATACTTCTATAATCACCCACACCATTTCTCTAAAACTAGAAGCTAAACATTCTAGGAAAAAATAGATACCAATCAATCCTTTATTATAATATCTTATTTTTAAATAAATACAAAAGTTATTGGAAAAACGTATTATTTTTCCAATAAGACAATCCATTTGGGTTGCTAGTATATTTTTTGTCAAGAAAATGAATGGGAATATATGCCTTTGCATTTATTTTAGAAACCTTAATAAGTATTTTGAGAAATACAATTATCCCCTGCCCTCATTATATGAGATATTAAAATTTGTAAATAGCTCTCAATCAATGTCCTTTTTATATGGCTACTCAGGGTACAATAAAATCATGATAGATACCAAAGATAGGTTCAAAATTGCATTCACAACTAAGTGAGGAAATTTTCCCTATAGAATAATACCATTTGGATTGATTAATTTAGGAGCAATTTTTCAAAGAGCCATGGACATTGTATTTAAAGGTCTCATAGAGAAATGTATTGTAATTTATATGGATGACCTTCCTGTCTTTTCTAAGATTCATGCAAATCATGTTGATGATTTGAGAAAAGTATTTTAAAGATATAGAAGCCATGGAATTCCTTTAAATCCTAAGAAATGCATATTTGGAGTAACCACATGGAAGCTCCTAGGACACATTATCTTTGATGCTAGTATCTTTGTTTATCTAGATAAGCTTGAGACCATTAAAAAAATTTCCCTTCGAAGAAGCAAAAAGGAATTAATATATTTTTTTGGAAAAATTAATTTTGTGAGGAAGTTTATTTCTGGTTTCATAGAAATAGTTTTACCTTTTAATGTTATGGTAAATAAATATGCTAATATTACATGATCCAAAGAGGCCCACATTATATTTCAAGAAATTGAGAAGGCAATTATGAATATTCCTATTTTGATTAGTATTTAATACACTAATTCATTCTATATATATTCATTTCCATCTAAGAATTCAGCTATTGGATTTTTAAATCAAAGATAGGAAAATGGAGATGAAAGACCCATAGCACTTAATAGTTTTCTTTTTATGATGCACAATTTATGTACTCATACCTAGATAAAAAAGACTTTGCATTGGTTAGAGTTGTTAAACGATTTAGGTATTACATTTTGTATAGCAAAGTATTTGTTATAGTCCCCAATCCAACTATGAATTCAATGCTCATACAAAATGAGTTGGGTAAGAAGAGAGGAAAATGGATGTCTAGTTTACAAGAATTTGCATAAATATTCACCCTATGAAAATTATCTGAGGACAAGGGCTTCTCAAACTTTGGCTAAGATTGATCATAGGATTTCATACCAACAATATTCTATGGAGGAAATAATAAGTGATGAATGTAATTTCCCCAACCATTTAAATTCTATACAAATGATATCACTTCGTCTTAAGAGCATAAATTTTATATTTAAGGTTTGTATATTGTATGGGAAAAATCATGAAGGCATTTACTTTAGATGTTTTGAGCAAGAATGAGGTTGCTAATATTCTTGAATATTTCCATGGAAAATATGAGACTAAGCATGGTTCAAGGAATGCCACAACACATCAAATATTAAGGGTAAGATATTATTTGCCTAATTTCTTTAAATATTATTATATACATTTTAGGACATGTCATATATGCCAAGTCTCTACCAATAGTGAAAGGAACATTTCCATGCCTTTACAACCAATATTTAAATCTCACCCATTTGCTCAATGGTGATTATATTTCATAGGAGTCATAAACTATAATTATTTTGCCAACCACAAGTACATCCTAACTACCATAGACTACTACACTAGTTGGACTAAAGCTCAAGCCATGAAGAACTACCATAGAGGTAGTTATTAAATTTCTTGAAGAGCACATTTTTGCTATATTTGGAATGCCATATTTTTAGTTAGTGATAATGATTATTCTTTATCTTTCATCAAGTTTTATGAGTGGCCCTATGATAATAAAGTGACTAAATTTTTCTTCAAATTACTATCCCCAAGGGAATGGTCTAGCTGAGTCCACTAACAAGAACTTGGTAACCATAATCAAGAAATTGTTATAGAAGAACCCTAGAGACTAGCACAAAAAATTAAAATATGTTTTAAGGGTAGATATAAAATGGTCAAGTATTACATAGACACATATCCCTACCACTTAATGTATGTCCAATATCTCATTTCTTCTATCAACTTAGAAAATAGAAACATCTCCCTACCACTTAATGTATGGTTAACAAACTAATGAGCCTAGATTAGAAGAGAGAGAATGCTCTCCAATACCTTAGAAAATACTGAGTGATAAAAAGTGGTCTGGGAAGAGTTCCAAGGTAAAATATTTTAGAATTTCTAACTTAATATTTCTATGGGACAAAACCCACAAAAATAATTGATACCATAAGAAGTTTGATAACCTTTGGTTAGATCCCTTTCAAATATTTTAAATCTTAAGAGAGAATACCTTTAGAATCAAAATTATAACTATAAAGGCTATTCCATTACCTATGAATGGATAGTTTCTCAAGCATTATTTTCATCCTCAAAGGGTATTTGAATCATACCTTGTAAATATTCATTTTGGTGTGAATTGCTTTATTTGAATATGATTAACTAGTTTTGTTTTAATTTCCTTATTGTATTCAGACTATCCTCAATTTAAATTTTTTGATTTCAATTAAAGTTTTATTACAGTCTTCATCCCATCAATTTTGAGTATATTTCTAGTTTATACTATGTTATTGAAGTATTTGAACAAAAAACTGAGCATAAAAATAAAAATAAAAAAGTCAAAAAATTACAGCAAAAACCTCAACAAAGAAAAACAAAAAATGTAGCAAAAAACTCATAAAAAAAAATGCAGCAAAGAAATAAGCAAAAATAAATTCTAGAAAAAAAAAATATATCAATAAAGAAAACAAAAATTGCAGCAAAAAAACTCAGTAAAAAACAAAAATTTCAAGAAACAATTGTAGCAACATAGGATAGTCAAGATTTGAGGGATCAAAACTACTTAGAATTCAATGAATTTTTATAGGTAGATTCTACATAAAGTATCATTTCTAACAGTGTATAACACTTGAAAAAATGGAGTTGTAAACCAAAAGTTATAAGATCGCAAGGTACTGGATTTTTTCATGCAAACATGTATTTCACAAATGAATGGAAAATACTATTATTTTATGCCATTTATTACCTTGCAATGTTACTTGAGTTTGATAATTTTCGAATAATTTTATGATTGTTTTTGTCTTTTGTCCTCACTTAGGATGGTTTATTCATATGCAATTGACTTATGGTTATTCTAAGCTAGAAGTGTTCTATTGCAAATTGGGAGTGAAAGTGTTTGCTTTGAAGATTAGTGGAATTAGTCATTGGTACACTTAAACTATTGGTGTTTGTCCATCATATTAGAGCCAAAGTATATTAAACTTGAGGTATTGCAAAATAATGTTGAGGCTCCATATTTCAAACATCTTAGGAAATTTCTTGAGTCATAAAAATATAACATATTGAGTTTGATGGTTAGGCCAAAATAAGTTTATACACTCTATTCTTAGCCTTATCAATACCCAACCCAAGGCACACTTATGGATTTGCAATATAAAAATAGAATAAGCATAAACTCAAGTTCTTTGGGTGATTTAGATAATCTATACTAAGGATATAGACACCTAGCTAGTAGTAGGACAAGGTCTTGAGAGGGATTACAAACATCTCCATTAGGGCTATAAGTGCTTGGATGGATGTGGAGCAATGTCAAGGTAAATTTAAATAAATATTGATCCAAAATAACCTAATTTCAAGCTTAATTTGTGAAGTTTTGATTGATTCAATAATAATGATGACTATACTTACACACACTTGGAGCTAAGGCATAATGGAGCATTATTTTGAGCAAGATGTGTCTAATTATAGCTATGGATGTATACCATGTTGTTGATTTTTTGTAATCAAAGGATTCACTAGATTTAGGGAGGTTTCTTCATCCAAAAATGCTCAGGATCATTTTCCAACAAAGTCACCATTTTTTATTGCATAGCACAACTCACCCCAATTGGGGATCCCACTTGAAAATTTTGTATTTTTGGTATAAATTTGGTTTGCCTTTATTATTTTATTATTGATAGCATTAATTTATTTTTGGATTCAGCTTGCAAAACTACATGGTCCATTGAATTACATTCAAATTTTAATTTTCTAACAATGAGTCAATGGTGGCAATATTTCTTTTTTTCTTCTGGGCATAAAACCTTAGAAATGACCAAAATATTTTACAATTTATTAACCAATGAGATCTCAGTTTTCCTAGGCATATTAATTTCATGAATTTCAATGTTTCATTTTAGAGACCACATGTGATTTTTTAAAAATGCTTTAATGAATTATTTATACCAACAACCATGACTAAGGTTAATTAATGCTCTAATAAGTTATTTTGTAGGATAGTGGAGTTCTAATGGAATTAATTGTCATACATTACCATAAAATTGATCTTGCATGTTATTAAGAAGATATATGTGGGGGCATGATCCTAAATGTGCTACCTTAATTACAAAAGTGGGTTTATGGATAATTATTTACATTAAAAGAGGAACTTGGTGGAGGAAATTTAATGCTTTATAATTGCATAAATTACTTCACCATAACTAATTTAAATGGATTTTTTGTGAATTATAACATGAGAGTAATTGATCAATGTCAGATTATTTCTCCCGTGGACCATGCGGAACGTCAGATCATGGAAAGATTAGGCTTGATGGTTAATGGTCCTGGTCCTAATGTCTCTTGCAGACAGATGGGTCAGAATAATCGGGTGCGGAGGGCTGGCAAATGGAATCCGCCTCCTCCGAGAGTGCTGAAAATTAATACGGATGGATCTTCTCGGGGTAATCCGGGTAATGCTGGTATTGGTGGTGTGGGGCGGGATAGTAATGGTACTATCCAATTTTTTTTCTCTTGCTTTAAGGGACATCATTCTAATAACTTCATGGAAGCACTCGCAATTTTATATGCTTTGGAGCAAGGGTATGCTTTGGGTTGGCGTCGGATTGTTTGTGAATCTGATTCTCAGATTGTTATAAATTTGTTAAATTCTGGAGATAGTCTTCATGGTTGTTGGCGGTTGAGTTGGGTTGCTCGGCAAATTCTTAATATCTCTGCTCACTTGGAATTCATTTCTTTTGTGCATATTCCTCGGGAGTGGAATAGGGTAGCGGATTTGTTAGCTAAATGGGCTTCTAAGTTTCAAGATGGTTGGGATGTTCAAAATTGGTCTCAACTTTCTTCTGATTGCTCTCAATCTCTCTTTTCTTTATTGAGAGCTGATATATCTGAATAGCTTCTGCTTTTTCTTTGTATCATGAATGTTTTGCTGAGTTAATAAATTTTTACCCTCTTTTAAAAAAAAAAAAACATGAGAGTAATTGATTTTAATTGCAAATATAATGAAATTATATGGTCATAGTTGTATAAATAATCACTCTTGGGATTGCTCTAGGGGGTCAAAAATTCAACACTTCGCATATTTTAGGATTTTGTTTTAGGCTCTTTGTATTTCATTGGTTTTTGAACGAAGCATTGCATTGAGTTGAGTTCTATGCTTTTAATCCACTTTAATGGTGAATTTTTAAAATTGCTTCAAGATTATCTTATGCAATTCAAGGCATTGGAGTTTGTTGTGTCCAATATATGCATGATGATGGTGGTTGTATTCAGTTGCTTCATAGTCTTAGCTCCATATATGATTACATCATCTATATATCAGTCCATGTGAATTTTGTTTGAATATAGATTGGTTTTTTTATACATATTTGCTACTCTAAGGGATTAATATCCAAATTTTAGGGAATTACATGCTTTATTTGATATCATTTTATTTCTCTAACCCTAAAATTTTACTCTTTTTCTTTGGAACATTAGGTGGATTAGGAATAGTTTATTTTATTTTCTAGTAATTTTATTTTAAAGTGCACTTTTCTATGCTTAATTCCATGTCATTTCAATACCGATTTCTATGGCTGGAATGAATCTAAAAAAAACTTTCATTTTGGAAATCAATTTTGATTCAACTTTGTTTATATTTAATTATAGTTATAACATAGTAATCCCATAGGCATACAAAAACCTCTAAGTTCATCCCAATCGGCCAAGACCTAGCTCACCCGAACCTTGGGGGATTCAAACATACATTTCAAGAGGGAATGAAACTATTATGTTCCACATGTTGGGTAGCCTTTGGCGACTATGTCATTTTCTCATTCAACACTTTTATAAAAAAATAATTTATCAATAAAATATAGTAGCTAATAACATTTCCAACAAATGGGAATGTTTCTACCATCCACATCCCCATCCTCAAATCAAGTAAATAAATAATACTATTAATATATATAAACTTATGTATTTTAAAAATATTTATAGTTATGTTACTTTATAATGTTACCACCATATATAATATTATTAAATTATCTATAAATTTTGGATTAATTTTTATCATTGAATAAAAATAATATCCATGTAATGTTACTTATTGTGCAATTCTATGGGATAACATTGTATAGTTGATATGAGGTGTATTGTATAAGCCAAGGGGACCATAGTTAACCTTGTAAGATTAATATTACATCCTAAGTAAGATACTATATAATTTTAGGATTTATATAATTGTTATATGATTACTATCCAAATATTTATGTACCTATTCCTTTGATCCATCAATGTGTGGTCATTCGAATATCATTAGTGTTTACATAGTGAGACGATTCTTGTAAACATTATGTTCTTTTATCATTTTTTTCACTCTTATTTTCTATCCCATATGGTTTTTGTAATATTTAAATTTAGTTTATTTTGGAAAATAGTGTGAATTCTAACATTGTATCATGGTTTGAATGATGTGTCATTAATTGGTCACATGATGAAATATTTTGGATCTTCTAGTACTTCTTCTAATAAAGAGATTAAATTATCCAAAATAGATATCCATAAATATTTCATATCGGGTGATTATTGTTTTGTAACTCCTAATACATAAATTTGAAGGAAAACATTTAATGCCATAGATGGACACCTTTTGTGTAATAAGTTTACATAACTTATTCTATAATCTCTATATCGTATGTGTAAATTTAAAATCATATGTCTATGTTTTAGAATATTTTTTGATATTCGACTATGATTTGATTTTGAGCATCAATAATAACTATAGACATCCAATTTTGAACCTAAAAATTGTAACCACGTAGTCGATATCCAAATTGATCAATTGACCATCTAACCCAAAATTCTAGTTTCCTTCCATTAAATGTGAAATCATTGATTTAATGTAATTTCTCCCATGATTTTTGTCAACAGTGATTTCATTGTTCCTTCTCAAATCTATTCTTTCTAGCCAAGTTTGAGCACCAATAGTCAAAATCATGAAATTGATAGTTAACAGAATCATAGTCATGATTTCATGGAGCAATGAATTTTTCTATCAAGTATAGAAGCTATTAATCTTAGATTTTTTCGCACTTTGAGCCTCTTTCAATTTAGTGCTAAATATTACCTTACATCCATGAAATACCGTTGTATATTTTAAATTTCAATGCTAACCATTTTGGTGATCTACCTCCCTTGTCCTCCAAGATATAAATTTCAAAACCTTACCTTCCATTTCATGTCACTATGAATGATATTATCGCTCTCAAATGACATGAAAATTGTATAAATTAAGCCCTTGGTGTCACAATTTTATTCTATCAAAACCCCATCAATTTCTCTCCTAATTGCTCTTACGTTCTTATTCTTGCTCAAGCTCTTAAAGACTTCCTTGATGAATCAAAGTAGAGGTCCAGGAGGGAAACCAATACTTTTTGGTGGCATATACCCTTTATTTTTACTCATTATTTTTGTTTTATTACTAAAAAAAAAAATATATTTAAATATATATATATATATATATATATATATATATATATATATATATATATATATATATATATATATATATATATATATATATATATATATATATATATTGTTATTTTTCATGTTAATTATCCCACTTATATGCAACTCTAACCCTTTTATGTTTAAGTATTAACTTTATCTTGCAATATTTTTAGGTGTTTTTCAGTGTTTAAAATATTTTTGGAGTATTTTCATGACCTCCCAACCCATATCAAATCGAATTTAACTTTCTAACCACTCACTTTTCAATAATGAAATCGTTATTTCTATAATTTATAGGTAGTGATTTTATTACTAATATTGTTTTCTAATTAATTGTTATAATTATCATTGTAATCTAAATTTTTGTCTAGTTTGTAAAAATGAAATCATTCCTTCCTTTACCACACTTTAATCACTTGGAACATCCCACCACATTTCTTGTTGTAATATTACCCTTTTATTTTTCATTCAAGTTATTACAACAAAATAGTTACTTCCATTGGAGCAATTTCATCATTAAAAGTTGTTTTACTCTACTTTCACAAAAAATTTCACTACGCTTTACTACTTTGTTTTTACAAGAAGAACCTCATAATTTTCCCTATGTTGTAGTTATTTGCAAAGAAATTTAATATTTTATTATTTCAAACCCATAGAAATAAAATTACTCCTTGAGAAGTAGTGATTTCCTGTTGTAACTACACAAATTTATTTTTTGTTCAAATTATAGTGACAAATTGCTTCTTACCTAGTAGTAATTCTATCATCAATTATTTTTTTCTTTTCCAAATTACAATATTTTACATTATGCTTTATTGTCAAATTTTGTAGAAACAAATTCACTAATAATATAGTAGTGATTTCTTCACTTATGCATTTACATCCGTATGTCTACATTTATTTATTTATTTTGAATGACTAAAGAGGTTTGACCCAAAAATATATAAAGCTCACTACTTACTTCAACTTGGAAGGCCCCTAAAACTAAAATTTGGTTTGAGTTTTGCTATTTTATTATATATTTAACAAAATCACAGGTTATGGGATTTCAGGGAGTTATTTCATCCAAGCATGATTTTATCTCTAGAGAGCAATTCCATCTCAGCCACTAGAACATGTAACACTTACCCTATATATTTAAATTTTTCCTTATAATACTATTTTTTATTATTCTTACTATAGAATATCACTCTATTTTCCACTTACACATAAGAATAAAAGATATAAAGGAACCTAGCTAATCTAATAAATAACCTTCTATTTTATGTTTTAAGAAATAAAATATAAAACTCATATAGTTGACACATTAGAATAGATTATTTATGCATTTTCTTGGACCCTTGATTTAAATAAAAATAAAATGTTTTATTTTATAGAACTCATTTGAAAATGATTTTTTTTATTGGTAAAAGGGGTTTTGAAAGGGTCTTGTAACCTTTAACAATGAGAAAAAACAAAAGAAACACCTCCTTAAAAAATGGGATGATCTCCAAAGAAGATATCCATAGATGATATTCTTAGAAAAATATATGGACAGGAACAAAAATTAAAAGTGGATTTTCTAACACACCAATAAACACCCCCACAAAAATTGAAATAGGTATTTCCATCGAAGAAAAATCTCACAACCATGGAGACAGGATTCGTTGTACACTAAAATTTGAAAAAGCTTTTACCATATAGGATAAAACCAAATAGTCCTATGCACTAAAATTTGAAAAAGGTTTTCCCATCTAGGAGAAAACCAAAAAATCCTAGTACACTAAAATTTGAAAAATATTTTTCCACCCGAGATAAAACCATATAGTCTTGTATACAGAAATTTGAAAAAGGTTTTCCCACCTAGGAGAAAACCAAAAAGTCTTATACAATAAAATTTGAAAAATGTTTTCCCACCTAGGATAAAACCAAAGTCTTAGAAGTACCAACGGGCAGAGAACAAACACTCCATAGGTTTAACTGCCATAACTTAGAAACACCAGCATCGAGTAGATAAAAATAAGCAAAAACACAAGATCTGAAGATAACCCACACCAAGTCTTTTGAAGGTCTAGAAATAAAAATCCCAAGAAATAATCCATAGGCCATAGATCTTCTTGTAAAGAAGGTGATGTGCAACTAGATACAAAAAATCCTAGCCAAAAAATGATGTCCCTAAACCATGAAGCAGATCAAACATTGTGTTAGATTTCAAGAAGCCCTCCACTACCGGTAAACAATTAGCACGTGATATCCTCTCAAGGCAAAAAAAAACTATAGGTAAGTCTATCAAAATAAAAACCAATAGAATTACAAGAAGCCCAACCCCACCATAGAACAAGAAGAAACCAATAGAATCCTTCTACAACATAATAGAGCATAAGGTCATCCCTCTAATACCATAAGAATGAAGATAAGGGAACCATTAGGAAAACCCTAAAATAGCACCAAGAAGCATATCATACACAATGTTATATTTTAGGAAGCCCTCCACTATAGTAAACAATCAACATATGATCTCCTCTCAAGACAAAAAATACTATACATAAGTCTATCAAAATAAACATCAATAGAACTACAAGAAGCCCAACCCCACCATAGAACAAGAATAAAATAGTAGATCCCTTTTGCAACATGATAGAGCACAGGATCATCCCTTCAAGACCATAATAATAAAGATAAGGGAACCATTAGGAAACCCATGAACTAGAATCAATAAGTAAATCATACACAGTATCATATTTTAGGAAGCCCTGCACTGCAACAAATAATCACCATATGATCTCCCCTTAAGACCAAAAAAAAATGTAGGTAGGTTCATCAAAATAAACACAAGAAAATCTGTAAGAAGCCCAACCCTACCAATTTGAAAATTAAAATCATATAGTATAGCTTTTGTATTACTCCATTCACCTTATTTCCTTCAATTTTATTAAATTGTAAATTAGGTCTAGAAACTTATTAAAATGGTTAACCTCCTTAATATTCCTTAGAAAACCCCTAGGTGTTTATTTAACTAAAATCACAAAATATAGTATAGGATATCATACATAATGTTCTACCTCTTTATGTTTGAGGTGTGAACAAGAATTGATATGAGAACAAGAGGGATACCTTTTTGGCCCTCACATTTTGGTTAACCCAATATGAACATTGCATGGGTCTAAATATTTTTGACCTTAAGTTCAACTTAATAAAATATAAGAATTACTTAAAATGTTTAGTAATACCATATAATTTTATTTATGTGGACTAGCTCATACTAATTGATAATAACAAAGAACATATCATATCATGTATCATCCAAGGTCATGTATCTAGAAGTGGATAAATATGCCAAATTCTTTCACGTGCCTCAATTTATCTCTCATGTACAATCATGTATCTTTAGGGGACTAGCATATTCCATGTATCGATGGGTATGTCAAAATCCTATACATATTGAATGGTTCATGTATATTAGAAATAATCCCAAAGGTATATTAGTCTCTTTGGTATATATAAAGGAGGAGACATAATCATACAAAACATTTTTTTCTCTTTCTTATATAGCCCTTTAAAAATATTTCTAATTAATTTATAGCCCAAGGGTGTTACCTTTATTGTGGAAATCAAATATTAGATCCTAAACATCCTCTTGTATGGGATGATAACGAAAGTCAATATTCTTTAGAAAACACTAATTTTGAGGTAGAGGACAATGATGCCTCAACCACAGGTTCTCTTAACCCTCAATAGGATGCTTAAGGTTGAGTAGCCTTTAATTCCATGAATTATATAAGAGCCTTTTTAAGAGGAAATATAAATATTATAGAAGAAATTATTAATTGAAGCAATTCTTTTGTGGATAGTGGACCTTAAAACCCTCTCCAACAACTATGAAATTCTAGATTCATGTCTTATAATAAACCAAACAAAAAATTTAATCTAATAAGTGTAAACCTTAACCAATGTACCTTAGATCCTCATGCATCAAATACCAATTATATTAAGTCTATCACTATCACCACTTCCATAGGTATTGGGGAGCCAAATGTTGCATCACCTTTAGAAAACCCTACATATATACCTTCACTTAATGAGCTATTAATGGTATTGTTATTTGCCTTAGTACTCATCAACCTAGAACAAGCTATAACCTTAATCTATACCCTCCCTTTAATTTCAATTCTTTTTATCAATCCTTTTTCCCCTAAATTCATTAATAAAAAATAGGAATTTACCTCAAATATCCATACCTATAGTCCCTAATCAAGTGTCCTACAATACACTCATCTTGGGAGAAAACCATGTGATGCCAACCCTGATATAATATATCCCAACCTAACAATGTTGTCCACCCATCAATTATAAACCACACTTCAACTTCACAACCCACTTTCCATGCACAACCTAATATTGATATTTGAACTCTGGTCATAATTATTTTTATGGTTATCTATGTAACCAACACCTACATCCCATGGTAGCAATTCAATATTTCCCACATATTTTTTAAACATTTAGGATTCAAATGTATAGGGGAAAGGTGCATCCCATAGTTTACCTTCATCTATTTTGAACCATTTGTACTAACATTACATAGAATGAGATGTCATTTTTTAAAATATTTTCCAATATCCTTGTGATTTTTGCTCTTGAGACATATTACCAACTACCACATCATTCCATTAAAAACTTTAAGGATATTAATGAAAACATAGATCTTTGTATACTTTTTAGCAAAGTGGTAAGCTCTAGTATGGATCCTCCAATACACTCCCCCTCAAAGAGGCTTGTTGGAAATTTTCATAGGAAACAGACATGATCAAGTGTCTTATCCTTTAGAGGCTACCATAATTTCTACTTTTGAATAAGTAGTTGAGTTACCCAAATGAGTAAAAACTACTCTCATTAGAAGAAGAAAACTAAAAATCAAGAAATAATTGGAAAATTCCTCTAAAACCCAATATAAGAATAAGTATGTGGTAGGAAACCTAATCATGAATTGCTTCAAAATAATAATATAAACATTGCAAGTACCCTCCAAAATTTTTTTGTAACTAAGCAACAAAATTCTAAGAGGTAATTTACAAAATTATATGAACCTCCTCCCAATATCCTCAAACAACTTCTTTATGCCAATATGATTGAACTTCTGGCCATCAAAGCCATAGATACTACCCAAGAATGGTACTATCTTGAAAAATATTATGCTTTTTGTCATGTTGATGACCATTATACTAATAAGTGCAAGCATCTTAAGTACCTTATATAATACTTGTTATATAGTGGTTGAATTATTGTTAATATCTCTAAAACTCAACTTTCATAAAACCAAGACATGATAATCTTTCAAAATATACTACTAGATCATAATCAAAACACAACAATAATATTTCATTTACTAATGTCCCACTCCCAAAGTAAAATACAATTGGTATGATATATTATTTTGATCACCCCTCTTCCAATTGTGTTATCACAAGAAATAAATAAAAGAATCATCCTCATGATAAGACTTCCTAATTGCCCCAGATCCTTCATTCAATGAAAACTACCTCTTCTAAGGGACCTCCCATCATCCTAAAATCACAACAACATCCCAAAAGTAGACCAACTAAAATTTTCCTTATTGAACATCTTCAAACCTCTTCAACTAATAGAGAAGCCTTGCTTAAACATTTGTGTGAGTAAATTATCTCTTAAGACCTTAATACCAATGACCTTACTATGGTAGTAGGGTCCATTGGGTAAACTATGCTACAATTTATTATTATAATGATGGTCTTCCTCTACCCTTTATGCACAGAGAACTTTCCATTTACATTACAAGACACAATAATAATTTATTTATCAAAAGAATCTTGTTTATAGTGGATTAGGACTTAATATTTGTAATCTCCAATTTATCTATAAATTTGGCTTAACTAAGCGACATATTCAAAAAATTGACCTTGTGATTAAGGCCTTTGATAATAGATATCATGATGCTAGTAGAACCATAATATTATCCCTTAAATGTTGGCTCACCTCCTCAATGCTCTCTTTTATATTATGCTTTAAAAATATACTTATAATATTCTTCTAGGACATTCTTGCATCCATGTAATTATGTCTATCCTCTCCACCCTTCATCAATAACTCAAATATGAGTATCAAGGAAAAGTAATCCATATTTTAGCTAATACTCAATACTTTGTGTACTAAAATATGATTGAATCTGGTAATTCTAAAGCTAACCGATGTCCTTTTCTCACCCTATTTATGCTAATCACTTTTTATTCTACTTCAATTCATCATACCTTAGGATATTTGACTATAAATAATCAATCTAATGAACTTAAGGATTAAGCTAACAACCAATAAAACATAAGTTAATGATGCAGGAGCATCCGAGGGCAGCAGAGCAATCCTGCACCAACCAAATTTGTCTAAGTGTTTTTGCAAAGAAAAAAAAAAAGGACCGACGGAGGGTCGCAAAATCGTAACATGTCACGATTTCATGACATGTCGCGAAATCACAACCGAAACCAGCAGCAGAGGGGAAGGTGGACGGAGGGTCACGAAATCGTGACAAGGCAAAATTTCACGACATGTCACGAAATCGCGATCGAAACCAGCAGCGGAGGCAAAGGCGGACGGAGGGTCGCGAAATCGTGACAGGTCGAGATTTCACATGTCGCAAAATCGTGACCGAAACCAGCGACGGAGGTGAAGGTAGACAGAGGGTTGCAAAATCATGACATGTCGTGAAATCATGACCGCAACAGAGGTAGGTGCTTCGGTAGTACGAAGGGTCACGAAATCGCGACCGCAACAAAGGCAAGGGCTTCGCAGTGCGGAGGGTCACGAAATCATGACCGCAACGGAGGCAGGGGCTTCGACAGTACGGAGGTCACGAAATCGCGACACCACAGCTCAGGACGAAGGCACAGTAGAAGGACGTCGTGATATCGTGACATGTCACGATATCGTGACCAAAATAGAAGAAAGGGGGCGCATGAGAAATACGTCACGATATCGCGACATGTCGCGATATCGCGACCAAAACAAAAGAAAGGGGGCGCGTGAGAAATACGTCGTGATATCACGACAGGGCGTATTTTTGCACCGAAAGATGAAGACGAAGAGGCGAAAAGTGACACGTGTCAAATACCTGGGCGATGAAGCGACACGGGGAGGCGAAACGAAAGGTCTAGGAGAGGAAACGTAGGGCCGCCAGCTGGAAATGGAGCGCCACCTAAGAACCTTTAAAAAGGGAAACACAGGCATGCACGAGGGATGGAAAAGTTGCTAATTCGAGAAGATCATCACGTGGCATTGGGCGAAAAAGATGCCATTCTTTTGCAACTTAGGAATAAACAGCCGTGACTGTAATTTTTGGCTGTGATTGTTATTTTCGTCTGTGACTGTAACTTTGGGCCGCATGCGAATGGAAATAAAACAATATATTTTTTTTTTCTTTCTGTGAATATTGTGCTGTCATCTTCGACGCATGCGAATGAATAAACTGTTCTTTTCTTCCCCGTGAATGTGGTGCCGTGACTGTAATGTTCGGTCGTATGTGAATAACATAAGATGTTTTCTTTTTGTTTCTGTGATTCTAGCTCTCGATCAATTATAAAAATGATTTCTTTGTCACTGTGATTGTGGTTCTCGATCAAGTGGTATCAGAGCCAGTGATTCTGAGTGTGCAAACAGAATGCCAAACGTGAGGCAGTTTGCACCAGGATCTATGGAAGGATTTCAAGAAGAGAGAACGGGAATACCTGAGTAGTGTAATAGAGAAATCGTGAGCAGGATGCCTCCAAAAAGAAATCATGGTCATGGGAGAAATGTGGTGCAGGATGAATATTTTAGAGCGTTGTAGAGACAAGTGCAAGCCCTACAGGAAGAATTGCGAAAAAGGACCGAACCTAAGGGAGAAGAACAGAGTGACGATGAAGCCTGGGAAACTGAGGGTCCGTCAGATGATGAAGATGCATTGGATCCTTCTGAAGCTAGACTGTTGAAAGCTCTATCTCAGGCCGAGAAGAGACCAAAGTTTGATGTCTCTACATATTCTGGGCACCTCAACCCAAAAGAGTTGATTGACTGGATCAACGATATGGAAGAATACTTTGAGTATGAGGAGGTGGCGGATCCAGACCGGATAAAATTTGCAAAAACAAGATTAAAAGGCCATGCTAGTTTGTGGTGGAAAGGAATACAACTCGAAAGAAATAAAAATGGAAAGGAGAAAATAACCAGATGGGACTGAATGGTGGAGAAGCTGAAGAGACAATTTATTCTCATGGATTATGAGTTGGACCTGTTGAGGAGGATGCAGAGTCTGAGGCAAGCAGGCAAGTCTATCCAAGAATACACAGAAGAATTCTACAAGATCTCCATCAGAACTGGCCATTCAGGGGCTAATAAGGAGAAAGTAGCTAGATACATCAATGGGTTGAGAATGAACATTTAGGAAGAGCTCAGCTTGATCAGAATAGCCACCATAGAAGATGCATACCAGTTGGCCTTGAAGGTAGAAGAGAAACTAAATAGAAGATTCGAAGGCAACCAGAGAGGAAGGGATCATGGTGGAAGAACCGATGGAAGAATCGGTGGAGGAAATTACCGAGACCAGAAGAAGACTGGGGAAACAAGCAAACCCCAGGAACAAAAAAAGGAGAATACCTACCGCCCGCGTGATCAGAACAATGACTACCAGAGAGGAAGAGGTAGACCTAGACGTGGGTATGGAAGAGGGGTATTCCATGGAACCTGTTTCCAATGTGGAGAAGAAGGACATCGGTCATACGAATGTCCTCAACACCAAGAAAGGACGGACAGGAGACCTGAGGGTCATGCCAGAGCTGTTGTGGCAGATGAAGGTGCAGAGTCAGAACACTCTAAAGAGGCAGAAGGAGGAGAAGTGTTGATGATGAAAAGAACACTGTTGAATGAGGAAAAAGAACCAGAACAGAGGAAGAGCCTATTCCGCATGAGGTGCAAATGTGCAGGGAAAGTCTGCAATGTTATCATTGATAATGGTAGCACAGACAACTTAGTTTCAGAAGATATGGTTACTAAGTTGAATTTGGGGAAGAGGAAGCACCCGCATCCATATCGGATTTCATGGTTGCAGAAAGACCACAGAGCACTTGTCAGTGAATAGTGCTTGGTCAAATTTCACATTGGGAATTATCAAGATGAGGTCCTATGCGATGTATTGCCAATGGATGCCTGCCATTTGTTGTTGGGAAGACCATGGCAATTTGACAGACGTGCAATGCACGATGGGCATGCAAATACGTACTCTCTAACGAAGGATGGAGTACGTCACAAATTGAAGCCACTGAAGGAAGTGGATGAGAAAGTGTGTAGTAGTGCCAGAATCTGCCTGGTGGAAGGAAGACAATTTTTGGAAGGTCTGAAGAGGGATTCAATGTGTTATGCATTAATCCCTATTGTTAAGAAATAACAGTACACAGATGTTCCAGCAGAGGCCGAACACCTGTTAGAAGAATTTCTAGACATCATATCAGACAATGTGCCTGAGGGTTTACCACCGATGAGAAAGATCAGTCACCATATTGATTTGGTACCCGGATCTAGTTTACCCAACAAGGCAGCCCATAGAATGACTCCTGTGGAAAGTGAGGAGCTGAGCAGACAAGTCCATGAGTTGTTGAAAAAGGGACTGATTCGAGAAAGCCTGAGTCCATGTGCGGTACCTACAATACTAGCACCAAAGAAGGATGGGGAGTGGAGGATGTGCACAGACTCCCGAGCTATAAACAAGATCACCATCAAATACAGATTTCCATTACCAAGGATGGATGATATTATGGACTGTTTGAGTGGAGCCAAGTACTTCACCAAGATTGACCTGAAGAGTGGCTACCATCAGATTCGGATCAGAGAAGGGGATGAGTGGAAAATTGCTTTCAAAACCAGAGAAGGTTTATATGAGTGGTTGGTTATGCCATTTGGGCTAACCAATGCACCAAGCACTTTCATGCGGTTGATGAATGAAGTGCTGAAGGAGTTCTTAGGAAAGTTTGTTATTGTCTATTTGGATGACATTTTGATATTCAGCAGAACCCTGGAAGAGCACCTGATGCACATCAGGAGGGTTTTTGAGAAGCTGAGGGAAGAACAGTTGTTGATCAACTTGAAGAAGTGCAATTTTGTGAAGAAGGAGTTGGTATACCTGGGATTTGTCATCTCAGTTGAAGGTCTGAAGATGGACCCGAAAAAGGTGAAGGCTATCATTGAATGGCCTACTCCAAGAAGCACTTTTGAAGTGAGATCATTTCATGGTTTAGCCGTTTTTACAGGAAATTCATCAAAAATTTTAGCAGTATTTGTGCACCCCTTACAGAGACAATGAGAGGGGATAGGAAAGACTTTAAGTGGACCTTGGGAGCTGACAAAAGCTTTGATATGTTGAAGAAGAAGGTCACTAAGCAACCTGTTTTAGCACTTCCAGACTTTAATAAGGTATTTCAGGTGGACTGTGATGCCAGTGGTAGTGCCATTGGAGCTGTGCTGAGTCAAGAAGGTAAGCCTGTTGCTTACTTCAGTGAGAAACTCAATGATGCCAGGAAAAAGTATTCAGTGTATGATCAAGAATTCTATGCCATAGTTCAGTCCTTGAAGAAGTGGAGACATTATTTGCTGCCAAAAGAGTTTGTGTTATATACTGATCATCAGGCCTTACAGTATATAAACAGCCAGGGAAAACTGAACCAGAGACACTTGAAATGGGTTGAGTTTCTCCAAAGCTATACCTTTGTGTTAAAGCACAGAAGCAAAAAATCAAATAGAGTTGCAGATGCCTTAAGTAGAAGGCAAAATTTTCTGATTGAAATGACAGTGGAAGTGGTAGGATTCGAAGAACTGAAGGGCCTGTACCCGGAAGATCCTAATTTTGTAGAAGCCTGGAAGGCTTGCTCGGCACCTGTTACTGTGGATAGGACAAAATGGTTGGATTTTCTAATCCAAGATGGAATGTTGTTCAGAGGTAGTAGATTATGCATTCCAAGGAGTTCCATGCGGGAAAACTTAGTCAAAGAGAAACACAGCGGAGGACTGGCTGGACATTTTGGCCGAGATAAAACCATTGCCCTAGTGAGTGAGAACTATTATTGGCCACAACTATAGCAGGATGTGAACAAGTTTGTGCAAAGTTGTAGAATCTGCCAAATGGCAAAAGGAGTGAGGCAGAACACAGGATTATATCAGCCGTTACCTGTACCTGAGAGGCCATGGGAGGACATCAGCATGGATTTCATTCTTGGGTTGCCGAGAACACAGAGGGGAAATGACTCCGTATTTGTGGTGGTTGAAAGATTCTCCAAGATGGCACATTTTATTCCCTTCCAAAAAACAAGTGACGCGGTTCACATTGCAGGATTATTTTTCAAGGAAGTGGTACGACTTCACGGTCTACCAAAAAGCATAGTTTCTGATAGAGATACAAAGTTTGTTGGGTATTTTTGGAGAACATTGTGGAAGAAGTTGAAGACGGATCTGAAGTTCAGTTCTGCATACCACCCACAGACTGATGGATAGATAGAGGTGGTAAATAGAAGTCTGGGTAATTTGTTAAGATGCTTAATAGCAGACAAACCCAAGGGATGGGATTTGGTTTTGCCGCAGGCGGAATTTGCATACAACAATTCTGTCAACAAGAGTACAAACAAGTCTCCATTCCAAGTCATATATGGAAACAACCCAAGAAATGTTTCTGAGCTGAGGAAATTAGATAAAGGAGAAAAGTGCAGTGCAGAGGCCGAGGAATTTGCGAAACAGATGAAGAACCTGCATGAAGAAGTAAAGAAACAAATTACAAAAATGAATACTCAGTACAAGACAAGAGCAGACCAAAAGAGGCGGTTCAAAGAGTTCGAAGTGGGAGATGAGGTCATGGTCCATCTCAAAAAAGAAAGGTTTCCAGCCAAAACTTATAACAAATTGAAGATGAAGAAATTTGGGCCTTGCAGAATACTGGAAAAATGGGAGTCAGGAAACGCATATAAAGTGGAATTGCCAAGTGGGCTTGACATTTCACCTATTTTTAACATATCATATTTAGTGAAATACCATGAAGGGGATAGTAGTGAGGCACCATGTGCAGAGTTGTGGAGTATTCCAGCATCTACCCCAACCATAGATGAGATAGAGGAAATACTGGACACAAGAGAAGGCAGAAGTACCAGAAACAGACAAAATTTTGAATATTTGGTCAAGTGGAAGGGCAGACCGGTAGAAGATGCAACTTGGTTGTCTAAAATGGAGGTTGACCGCCTGGGTCTCCCTCCAACAGTTCAAAAGTGAGGATCACTTCTCAATCTACCCCGGGTGTCTGATGCAGGAGCATCCGAGGGCAGTAGAGCAATCCTGCACCAACCAAATTTGTCTAAGTGTTTTTGCAAAGAAAAAAAAAAAGGACCGACGGAGGGTCGCGAAATCGTGACATGTCACGATTTTGACATGTCATGAAATCGCGATCGAAACCAGCAGTAGAGGGGAAGGCGGACGGAGGGTCGCGAAATCGTGACATGTCACGATTTCGTGACATGTCACGAAATCGTGACCGAAACCAGTGGCGAAGGCAAAGGCGGACGGAGGGTCGTGAAATCATGATAGGTCATGATTTCATGACATGTCACAAAATCATGATCGAAACCAGCGATGGAGGCGAAGGCGGACGGAGGGTCACGAAATCGTGACATGTCGCGATTCGGCTTCGTCGTGGGGGTGAGGTCACGATATATGACATTGTAAATCATGACCGCAATAGAGGTAGGGGCTTCGGCAGTATGGAGGGTCATGAAATCGCGACATGTCACGATTTTGTGACATGTCGCGAAATCGTGACCGCAACAGAGGCAAGGGCTTCGGCAGTACGGAGGGTCGCGAAATCGTGACCGCAACGGAGGCAGGGGCTTCGGCAGTATGGAGGTCATGAAATCATGACACCACAGCTCAGGACGAAGGCACAGTAGAAGGACGTCGCGATATCGTGACATGTCGCGATATCGCGACCAAAACAAAAGAAAGGGGGCACGTGAGAAATACGTCGTGATATCGCGACATGTCGCGATATCGTGACCAAAACAAAAGAAATGGGGCACATGAGAAATACGTCACGATATCACGATAGGGCGTATTTTTGCACCGAAAGATGAAGACGAAGAGGTAGAAAGTGACACGTGTCAAATACCTGGGCGATGAAGCGACACGGGGAGGCGAAATGAAAGGTTCTGGGAGAGGAAACATAGGGCCGCCAGCTGGAAATGGAGCACCACCTAAGAACCTTTAAAAAGGGAAACACAGGCATGCACGAGGGATGGAAAAGTTGCTAATTCGAGAAGATCATCACGTGGCATTGGGCGAAAAAGACGCCATTCTTTTGCAACTTAGGAATAAACAGCCATGACTGTAATTTTCGGCTATGATTGTTATTTTCGTCTGTGACTGTAACTTTGGGCCGCATGCGAATGGAAATAAAACAATATATATATTTTTTTTTCTTTCTGTGAATATTGTGCTGTCATCTTCGACGCATGCGAATGAATAAACTGTTCTTTTCTTCCCCGTGAATGTGGTGTCGTGACTGTAATGTTCGGCCGTATGTGAATAACATAAGATGTTTTCTTTTTGTTTCTGTGATTCTAGCTCTCGATCAATTATAAAAATGATTTCTTTGTCACTGTGATTGTGGTTCTCGATCAGTTAATAATCCTAAACTAGTAACCTAATTCATTTCAATAATGGACCTTCTATGGACCTAGCCAAGCTTCCTCCATCCCATTAAACCTCAGTATTACATTCTAGAAAGGAAAAAATGGTGTAAGTAGAGTTATGCATCTTTATTTGTGTTGGTACTTCCAATAAATAACACATTTGTTGTAGTACACCCTACCCAACTAAAAGATAATTTACCTCATGCTATTTATCTAATTCATATCCCATCCATAAATATATTCTTAAAAATATAGGATATCAAGGAAAGGGCCTTAGCTCCTGTGAGAAAGGCAAGATAAATCTCTTACAAATGAAATAATTCCCTAGTAATTATGGGATAGGATATATTCCCAACCATAATCAATCTATTCCTGCATATTTTTCATCTGTAATTAATAGTGTGGTTGCTTCTGCCACTATATTGGATTAGGATGACATAGATGAGGAATCCTCTTGCTTATTACTTGCACACCTTACCACTGCGAGCCTTCTAATATATATTCATCATGATTTGATTGACATTGAAGAGTATTATGAGAAAGGGGATATCTATGTGACTTACCCCATTATGGTATTTTTCAATATGTATTTTACTTTGATAAATATCTTTCTCAAGCAGCCAATATTGACATTTTTCAACAAAACATTGATGGTCAACCCCCCTTACTCACAAATAATTTGAGAACCTAGGAGTATTGTCATCCCCTCCTTAGATTGAGTTTGAATCACACATTCTTATTGAAGAGACTATCAATATTAATATTGAAACATCTAATATTTAAAAAATCCTAAAGTTAGCTAAATCCTTTGTCCTCACTAATTCTGAAGCCCATTACAAGCTACCAAAAATTTCTAATAAATTATTTTATTTTTTCAGACAATAAATTCCCCAAATTATATCCCTCTCTAGTTGTACATCATCTTGTAGTTTGACCATATGTTAATCTCAAAAAATAGAAGCTACATAATATACACCCTAAATTTGCCTTACTTGTTAAGGAGGAACTTCAAAATTTCTTTGATATTAGATTTATTAAAGATATTAATTACTCCAAATAGATACCTAACCTTATTCCTATTTCCATTAAGGAGGGAACTATTAGAATCTACACCAGTTTTGGAGACATTAGTAAGGCTTGCCCTAAAGATGATTTTTTGTTGCCCAATATCAACATGACTATTGATTTCACTATTGAATTAAAATATTGTCTCTTATGGATGGGTTCTTAGGATACAACCAAATCAAGTTAACTCCTAAGGATCAAGCTAATATCATATTCATCACTTCATGAAGCACTTTTTATTATCAAGCCATGCAATTTGGTTTAAACATAATAAGTGTCACTTATCAAAGGGTCATGCCATACATATTTAATGATATAGTACACCTTATTATGGAATATTATGTTGATGATATTCTTTATTCGTCCCTCAATAATGAATATCATGTTCAATATTTAAGATGTATCTTTGAATATATAGGGGAATATAAGATCTATTTTCAATACTTTTGAGTGTATCTTTGAGGTAACATTTCGAAAACTATTGGGATTTATGATATGCCATCATGGCATTATCTTTTATCTTAATAACATATTAGATATTGTCAATATGCCACCCCCATAAAATGTAACCTAATTTTTAAGTCTCGAAGTTAATATTTAGACCATAAAAAGTTTTATTTTTCAACTTGCATACTAGTTAGCTAGGTAACCATTTAGACATTCCATTTTCTAATCACTCACATGTTTTTTTTGTAGTCAACTTATGATTACTACAATTGTTCATCATTTTAGGCCTTAAGTAGCAATTTTTCATGTGTTTAAGCTTGAATTGGTTATCTTTCATGCTTTCATTCATTAACTCACCATAGTTCATGTGTTTGGGCCTTACCTGGACACTATTCCCATTTTTGGACCTTAACTAGCCATTGTTCATATTTTGGGCCTTAACTAGCCATTGTTCATGCTTTTAGTCATTAGCTAGCCATCATTCATGTTGGGTCTTAATTGGTCATAATTCATGCTTTTGGGCCTTTACTTATCACCGTTCATGCTCTTGGTACTTAACTAGCCAATAGTTGATATTTTAGGCCTTAAATAATCATATGTTCACATTTTGGGCCTTAATTAACCAACTATTCAAATTTTGGGTCTTAACTAGAAAATGCATATAATATATATATATATTAATATATATATATATATATATATATATATATGTATGTATTTCATATATATTTATCTTAAAATAATACATATTGTGTGCCAACTCCATAAAATTGACACACAAATGAATCATACATATACAAAATTAGGCCTCATGGGCCTCACAATATCTACAAAACTATTATATCTCTACAAAAATATGTTACATGATGTAAATCCAGCTGCAAGAGGTCAAAAAAAATACCTCCAATTAAATAAAACTACGGTAAATAAAAATAATATGTAAAACCCTCCATTTACATAAAAACTACAATAAATGAAAATAATCAGTAAAACCCTCCATTCACATAAAAACTACAGTACATGGAAATAAACCAGTAAATAATTTATTTTCTCATTCCTAGATTCACTTCCTCCTTTTACAATGCAATACAAAGGGAATATATATCCCCAAAGAAACCCTAAAAGAAAACCTTAAATCTTAAAACCCTAAAAATAAAAAAAATTACTATTTTCGACAAATTATTTTTTCATAAAAAATTACCTTTTTTAGTAATTACTATTTTCGGAAAATTATATTTTGTGTCAAATAATTTCATTTTGAGTAATATAAAAATACTTTAAAACTTCTTTTAATAAACCATCTAAAAATGGGCTCCTGCATCATTCTCCTTTGGTTGAAAAGAACTCTGCTCCTGCGATTTCCTCTGATCAAACTCATAATCACTCTCTATAGAGTGTCACACATTTGCAAGTACTCCTCAAAGTACCCATATTATTTTGAGGTTTTATATCTCAAACCTCCTTCAAGCACTACACATAGTGCCAATTTATTCCTTCGAGGTTTTAAAATAGCAAACCTCCTGCAAGCACTACACAAAGTGCCAATTCTTCCCTCTGAGGTTTTTAATGAAAAAACCTCCTGCAAGCACTACACAGAGTGCCAATTTATTTCTATAAGGTTTTACAAACCTTCTGCAAGCACTACACAAATTTTCAATTCCTTCTTCTAAGGTTTTATATAAAATAACCTTCTGCAAGCACTTACATAGAGTGCCAATTTCTTTCTCCAAGGTTTTACAAACCTTCTGCAAGCACTACACAAAGTGCCAATCTCTTTCTCTGAGGATTTTACATAAAAAAACCTCCTGCAAGCACTTACACAAAGTGCTAATTTCTATCTCTAAGGTTTTACAAACCTTCTGCAAGCAATGCACAGAGTGGCATTTTTTTTTTTTTGAGCCTCTTTGCTCACCTCTTCTTTTCTTTTTTCTTCTCTTCTCTTTTATTCTCCCAAAAAGATCCAACTTGCTTTGATACCAAATGATGTAAATCCAGCTGCAAGAGGTCAAAACAAAATACCTCCCATTACATAAAAACCATGGTAAATAAAAATAATATGTAAAACCCTCTATTTACATAAAAACTACAATAAATGGAAATAATTAGTAAAAACCTTCATTCACATAAAAACTACAATACATGGAAATAAACCAGTAAATAATTTATTTTCTCATTCCTAGATTCACTTCCCCATTTTACAATGCAATACCAAGGGAATATATATCCCCAAAGAAAACCTTAAAAATAAAAAAATTACTATTTTTGGTAAATTATTTTTTCATAAAAAATTATTTTTTAGTAATTACCATTTTCGGCAAATTATATTTTGCGTCACCATTTTGAGTAATATAAAATTACTTTAAAACTTCTTTTAAAAAAACCCTCTAAAAATAGGCTCCTCCATCATTACAAATCCATACTAAGATAGGCATAAACTATACGAAATAGTGTCATTTGTTCCCCTCCTTTGGTAGGAGATGATGGTATAACCTTCTAATGAAAATAATCATGTCGATATAAATATTGTAAAATAATAGTAATTCATGAAGAACAAAATATTGCAATACAAAATAAAAATGTAAAAATCTATATATATATATATATATATAAGTATTTCATATATATTTATCTTAAAATAATATCTTGTGTGCCAACTACATAAAATTGACACACAAATGAATCATACATATACAAAATTAGGCCTCATGGGCCTCACATTATCTACAAAACTATTATATCTCAAAAAAAAAAATGTTACAGATCCACACTAAGCAAGGCATCAACTATAGGAGATAGTGTCTTCTGTTCCCCTCCTTTGGTAGGAGATGATGGTATAACCTTCTAATTAAAATAATCATGTCGATATAAATATTGTAAAATAATAGTAATTCATGAAGAAAAAAATATTGTAATACAAAATAAAAATGTAAAAATCTATATTAATATCCTAAAATCACAATACACAATTGTTGTCCTCTTTGATGGGGAAACCTCCTTCAATACTTTGATTAAATATGCAAAAAAAATACATTTTTCTATGCTCCCTTATCTTATAAAGATATTTCATGTAACCCCTACTTAATTCTCAAGGGTTGGCTTACATGAGAAGTACCAACTAAGCTAGAATCTTCTACCAAACAAACATTTACATCATTTATAATTGTTAAGTGAAATGATCCCACTTATCTCGATACCTCAATTACCATATACCATTACAAAATATTACAAAAAATCATTAGAAGGGGGTCCCTGCATTAGAAAAGGGCCATTACAAAATAATATTAGAATTACAAAATAATGTTAGTATGGGGTTCTAACATGCCCTTCCCCTTCAAAATATTTATCCTCAAAGATAGAGATGAGAAAAATACTATTGTAATTGATGGATAGACTCCATGTAACATATTCTACTTGTACTACTCACCATTGAACAATAACCTTAATGATCACATGATTGTGAAGGGTGCATGATCTTTGATCCAAAATTTATTGAAGCTAAATCATGGTGGAAAGTTCTTCATCTAGATCTGGTAAAGTAGATTGAACTTGTACCTTGTGGCCATAAAATATTCTTGATAGGAGAGACATGAAAGACTATATGGATCATGGATTTGGCTAAAAGGGTCAATTTATAGGTTATTGCACCAATCTATCGTAATACCTGCTAGGGTACATAGTACTTGGCCACTATTTTTTGGCATCTATAAATATAGAGTGATGATTTATTTTAGGATTGTATGTGAAGAAACAAATATCCCCCACTTCAAATTTACACATAAAATGGTGTTTATTATCTTGTTGAGGCATAAATTTTGGGCCAATTCAAGATTCATTTTAAGTTGTCGAGAGATGATGAAATGTTGGTTGAGCATGGTGTCAACAACATGAACCTTGGAGCTTCTTGTAATGTAGGAAGAGGGTTTTGGTATAGGAATACCATATATCACTTCAAAAGGTGTAACCTTCATTGCAGTCTAATATGAAGTATTATACCACCACTTTTCCAAAGGAAGCCATTTATCCCATTGGGTAGGATGTTTAGATACAAATCAATAAAGATAAGTTTTCAAGCACTTGTTGATAATTTTTGTTTTCTTATATTTTTAAGATTACTTAAGATAAAATTCACCAAAATATCAATAACAAAGTTGCAATGTGATATATATGATAATGGAAATTTTCTAGAAGTATAAAACTTGGAAATAACTTTAACAATCACTCATAAACTTACCATTAACAAATGTTCACAAAAATGGTATAAAATCTATGAAAGTATGTGTCACATCATGTCTCGTCACATCACTTTACATATACACATACACTACATATATAATCTAATGTGACTCTTCATATGGAGCACTCTTCGCATTCACTCTTCTAGAGACTTCCACTTCCTATTTGAAGGACACATGTGCACATTGACAACTATGCACATTTACAATACCAAAATACTTTACACACTTTAATTATACTTGTGCACTTAGTATATTACATAAACTAGATCATAAATTCTAATATAGAACACTCTTCCTAATCTAATGATGTACCCAAGGTTGGACATTAGCATGTACCAAATAATGTAATAAATTTCAACACCCCCTATATTACATTATTTGGTTATTGAAGACTTCAGTATTCAATATTGATCTTCTTATTTTAACTCACTTTGCACTACATGCATTCTTGATTAGGTTCATTTTATTATTTCTTGTCTTCATCATTAATTTTAATCTGTAAATATTTATATGATGTCACATTATCAGTCGCGTCTTGCAAAAACATTTTTTCTTTACCTTTATATTTCATATAATGAACCCTCTTTTGAACAAAACCTTCTGAGCATTCACTTATAGCATCATGATAGAATCCTAAATTGGATGAAGTTGAATCATTAATATTACATGAAGAATGCAATAATATTTCTAAGAAATATTCATCCACTTTTATTTTCTTCTTAAGATATTCAATCAACTACTTTTTTTCAAATATTTCTCTTTGTAATGTTTGAGTGCAAGTAGTCCCATATATGTTATACTAGCAATGTTTAAAGGAATCATAATACTATCTTTGTCATTGTCAATTCCTTCAAAAATTCTTGCATGCAGATAATACTCTAATGTTTCACAATTTTCTTTTTAATACTTCCTTATAAATAAAACTTGAAATTAATTCTAATTTTCCTTTAGACTTTTTTATCAAGTTTTTAACTCCATACATTATAATTTTCACTCTTTCTTTTCCAATTTCTCTTTCCATTTCATTATTCAATGAACTCTTTGGAGTAGACATCCTTTTAGCTTCTACCTTATGACTTCTAATCTCAAGAATATAATCTCTTCTAAATTTCTTAATCCAATGTTGGTGTTGAATACCTTATAACTCCAAACTTAGAAATTTAGAAATTCCATAAAAGAATATTTTCAAATTCTATAAACTAAATTTGATGTTGAAAATATTATTGCTCCATTCTATTTAAATTTTAAATATTTCTATTTTTTTGTAAATTTAAATAATAAAATTACAAAAATTTAAGTTTAGTCCTTCAATTCCTTTAAACCAATTTTCAATCCTCCACAAAACCTTTAAATAGCACTAATCTTATTTCTAAGGTTTCAACTTTTAATTCTTATCCCTCCAAAGTATATAAGTTCACTTTTATCCTTAGAAAATAATAAGTGTATATATTCCTTATATCTCCTATGCATAAATAAACTTTGAATAAATTGAATTACCTTAAATTTAGTTGTGGTATTTCCCTATGGTCAACAATGGTTGATTTTCACATGATAGGCACTACCCCTTTTATGAAACCTTTGTTATACTTTGGGTTTCCTTGAAAAATATTTTACCTTTTCCTTCTGATTGGTCGAGTGCATACGAATCTCTCATAGGCACTCTGTAATGTATTAAACCTATGACTATTTGACTCCCTACATGGCTTGAACTCTTTTCCTTGCAATGCCAAATGGTCCTTCACTTCTTACTCCCACTTGAATTTCAATAAATGGTTGCACTTATACATCCTTCTATTTCTTGTGCATCTCTATGAAAATATTTTGTTGACTCCTCTATCTTTAGCCTTTTTAAAATATTCCCTCCTTGGAATGGGTTCTAGAAACTCTTGACCTTCCACCTTATGCATGCCACATGGCACTTAATCTCTTCCACTACTCTTAAATCATCTTCCTTGTTCTCTTGAAGCATTTCCTTTCTTGGGTGAAAGGTATTATGGCTTTTTGGGCATTAATTCATGAAAATATTAATGACTCCTTTTACCTTGGTACCTATTTGATGTTTGAAGCTTATTCTTGTCTCTTCTTACACGTGTATTTTGAATGCAATGTGTTCACAAACACTTGTAACTTTACCTAAAACCTAATCCTTCTATCTTCTACGTATTCTCTTACATTCTTATGTAAAAAATATTCACTTGCACTTCATGGGCAAAAAACTATGGCTTGCTCAACAATTTTGATGGTGGTATTCCTTTGTAGGCTTGTGGAGCTTTCTTTGAATAATGGTGGTGCTTCTTAGTGGTAGTGCTTCTTTGTATGATGGTGCTTCTCCCTCCTGGGACTATGATGGTTCTCCTTAGTGGTGGTTCCCCTTTGAGTGACGATAGCTCTTCTATGGTGGCACTTTTTTGTGTAGTGGTGGTTCACCTTTGAATAGTGGTGCAATTTCTTGGTACTTTTCTACACCATCCGAATGGTATTATTCCTCCATTGGATTATAGATATCTAGTGTCTTTAGATACTAAGAAATTCTACCTTGTTTTTAACCCTTGTTTGATCTTTAACTTACTCAAGGAAATGCTTTTATTGTATATCCTTTGACTTTAATAAATCTGAATTCTTATCAACTATAGAACAATATTTAATAATAAAGTTATACTCTTCTTATTTATCATTTTTGAATAACTCTTATATTATTATCTTTTTCAATCTTGCGGATTTAAGATGTATGTTGAGTGGTATTTTCACCCGATTGTGAAAACACACTCTCCGATAGGATTTGGGTTCCAAATCCCCTCTTGCAAAGAAGTTAGACAAACAACTTCTCCAAGGTCTCCGCTGTATTAGCATTTACATGTGTGTATTGATAATCCCAAATAAAGATATTCAATTTAAATGCTTGGAACACCTTAGTGATTGCAAGTAACTGTAAACAAGGGGCAATGTTGGTTTATTTCATCATGAAAACTTTAGTGATTGTTCATTTTTTCTTAGATTTTGATATTTTTTAGATGTTCATTTTAATGCCTTGAAAAGTTAAAACTTCTGGAAAATAAAATAAAATAAAAAAAATGCAGAAAGAATGAAAATGAAATATAGAAACCAAAAATAAAATGCATTCAGTATGATGCTATCCTATTACGACAAAACCGAAGATGTGAGGTCTCCATGCATGCAACCTAACCTATTGGACCTGCAAACGAGCACAATCCGGATAAGCTAAGTGCTGGTTCCTAGGGACGAAATAAAATTCAGATTTTGAATATTCGCCTAATGTAACCCAAAGAAATGGCATCAACATTATCTATAAATTCGAAATCTAAAGATGAAAGGATAAACATTAAATTCATGCATGCAAAGAAAATCTCCTTCTTTCTTGCCCACAAGATGCAAATTTTTGAACACTTCTGCATTAAAAATATGTCATTTTACAATAGCAAAATTTTTGGTTTTCCCAAACCAGTCCGTGGAAGGAAAAACGACTCAAACAGGCCCAGAATGGCCTATCGCCTTCAGCTCTGCAACTCTGCCCGCAGCGGTTTTCGACCCCTTTGCCTATCTTCGCTTCTGCTTTTAAAATTTCTATTATGGCTCTCTGCTTTTCCTCGTGACGCTTCGTTTCATCTCCCAGATCGCTTCGTTTCATCTTCTCACGTCTTTGCAGCTTTGGCTTTTTGCTCGAGTTTGAAACGTTTGGTCTTCTCATTGAACTGTAACTGATGATCCTAAAATGCTTATCATAGCCCCTATACCTCTATGACACGTGTTCAACACTTCCCTGCACATTCTGTAATGGCCCTCCATGAATCATGACGAACAAAATAGACATGTCGTGATATCGTGACGTTTTTATATCTATAGCTTTATTCTTCTTCTTGTATCATAAAAATGAGACATGTCGCGATATCATGACATTTTTTTGTCAGTAGCCTTGTTCACCTTCATGCATCACAAAAATGAGACATGTCGCGATATCACGATGTTTTTCTCCTTCGGGCCGCGTGGATGCAACCTGTCATGAAATCATGATGTTTTTCTCCTTCGCTATGTTTTGTTGTACTTAGCCACGAAAATGCGACATGTCATGAAATCATGACACTTTTTCATTTCGTACCATCTCATTGCTTTCTGTCGTGAAATCGTGACACTTTTTCATTTTGTACCATCTCTTTCGGAAATAGCTTTTCTTTGGTGGATGCAATCTGTCGTGAAATCATGACATTTTTCTCTTTGGGATATGTAGATGCAACTTGTCACAAAATCGTGACATTTTTCTATTTTGCTCTATCTCGTTGCACTTAGTCGTGAAAATGTGACATGTCGTAAAATCGTGACACTTTTCATTTCGTACCATCTCACTACTTTCTGTCATGAAATCATGACACTTTTCTCTTTAGCTCTATCTTCTTGCCTTTGTTGAGAAAATTTGACATGTCGTGATATCGTGACATTTTTCTCTATGTTCACTTTGGTTGCTCTGGGTTGTGAAACTTTGACATGTCGTGATATCGTGACATATTTCCCTTTCTTAGCTTGCAGGTTGCCACAAATCATGAAAATGAGATAGGTCATGATTTCACAACACTTTCTATCTTCATCTCCGTTGTCGTCGACAGATCACAAAAATGTAACCTGTCATGATTTCATGAAAATTTCCTTTCTTTATTCCTTCCTCACTTTCTTGCCACGAAAACCTGACATGTCACGATATCGTGACAACTTTAGTGCCTTATCTTCTCTATCCTCTATGAACCGTGATTTCATGACATGTCACGATATCGCGACAACTTTGAGTCTTCAACTTAATTCTTTGTCCTACATCATGAAAATGAGACATGTCGTGATATCGCGACATTTTTAGCATCTTGTTCTGTTTGACCGCTTTGACCATGATTTCACAACATGTCACGATATCATGACATTTTCTCATCATGTTGCATTTTGTTGCTCTTAGCCATGAAAATGCGACATGTCACGATATCGTGACACTTTTTCGTTCCACTATACTTCGCTTGTCTGAGCCGTGAAGCAACATGTCACGATATCGCGACAATTTTCATTTCTTGCCGCGATGGAGCAACATGTCGCGATATCGTGACAACTTTTCATTTTTGGCCATGACGGAGCAACATGTCGCGATATCGCGACAACTTTTCATTTCTTGCTTTTCTTTGTCTTTTTAACATCTGGGCCACTGTAATCTTCTTGGAAAGTGTGCAAAAAAAGGGGGTCCCCAATTTTGGGGTGTGTTGTGGAGCAGCCACAACAAATGGCGACTCTGCTGGGAAATGCTCCTGAGCATTTCGGTGAGAACCTAACCTAAAATACACAAGCTTAGATACAAGCGTCAGCACATAAAAGATAAACAAATGCCGATAGATCAGAAATACATGAAACATTAGAATCATTAAGTATCAGCTCGGTGTGTGCAATGTGTTCCATTTTCTATCATTTGAAATTGATCCACATTCCATTGTCAGTTTTACATGAATGCATATGTGAGGTTGTGAATGATTTATGCATCCTGATAAATATGCTTAGAGATGTAGCAATCTGCTTTAAGCTTTCTAGTATCATACACAAACATTTAAAATTATCAAACCCTCTTAGGATCAACTATATGTATAATGAATTGCTTTATTAGATCCCAAAGTTGGTTATGAGTCACTACTATCTTGAACCCATGTGCAAGTGAAAGTGAAATCAGAGCTTTGGGGAATCGGACTCCCAACCTAATCGAGATGGGAGTTTAACCCTATCCTTACTACTCTGATTTGGAATTCATTACCTCACTTTGAGCAAAATAATTTAACCAGTTATGGATGAAATGGTCATGCTAGTCTATCCGTTTGAATAGTCAGTGGTCTTGTTTTTAGACAAGACATGCTCGCCACGCATGGGCATACTTAACCCCATAATCCATGATTTAGCTTCATTCCTTTATTTCTTGGACCTTGGGGATGACTACCCATCCTTTGCAGAGGACATGTAGTACGATCCTTCCAATCCAATATTAAGATGAAATGGGAAATATTTATTTATTTATTTCTTGGACCTTGGGGATGACTACCCATCCTTGCTAGAGGACATGTAGTACGATCCTTCCAATCCAATATTGAGATGAAATGGGAAATATTTAGTTTTTATTTCTTGGACCTTGGGGATGACTACCCATCCTTTGCAGAGGACATGTAGTACGATCCTTCCAATCCAAGATTTATGATGAAATGAGACATAGGAGCTTTGGGGAATCAGATTCTCAACCTAGGCGAGATGAGAATTATGCCCTATCCTTACTACTCCATGTAGGTCAAATCAGAGCTTTGGGGAGTTGGATCCTCAACCTAAGTTCGATGAGGATTTAACCCTATCCTTACTACTCTGATTTTAGGCTTTAAGCTTTATGGAAGTGGTAAAAACCACTGTTTTAAGGATCATGTTGCATAATAGGATAGACATGAAATACTTCTTTCGCCTGACCTTTTCTTCCAAGCAAGGTTTTGATCATTTTGCTCAAGATCCTTTTTAATGTGTATAAAATGTGCTTGGTTCTAGATATCTCGGGCCTCAGTTCCCAACCTTAGGATTTTTTTTTATTTATGTTATAGCATAACCCTAAGAGGATTTGACACACTTTAATGATTTGTATCTGAAATGGATATGCAACTAAGATGGCATATATATGCAAAATGGAATGTAATATGAATGCATTGCCCTTTGAATTGCGGATGGAGTATACACAGTTGCCATAATTATGTAAAACTGACAACTTCATGCATCACAAGTTTCAAACGATATTATTTAAACTGTTTGTGTTACTTGTGGAGCTTTCTACAACACAATTCCAATGTTTCATATTCTCCTGATTTTAGGCATAAGTTGACATCTCAAATTTTTCTTTTTTTTTTATATACAAACCAAACATGTCAAATAGGACCAACACATAACTTTAAATCAAAACTTATTCAATCCAAAACCAAAATGCAATCCAAAAATGAAAATTTGAAAACACAAACCAAAACCAAAAATCAAAACCTATATACAAATGTACAATATAATACAAGATGATGCAAAGCTTGGACTATCACTTTCCCGGATCCCAAACATGATTAGAACACTTCAACAAAAATATAACGTGATATGCATGCCAAATGTTGTAGGAATCCAACAAAAACAAGACTAGACCAAACAATGCAACCCACTTCAACTTCCCTTGCTCACCCCACCAATTAGATTTAATTCCATTAGTACTCTCATAGGTGAGCGTCAAGTTACTAAAATGATTAGACAATAAATGATATTCAATTTTATCTTGTCTATTCTTTAAAGTATAAATCTTATAATTCCATTCATGATTTAGAACTAGGCTTTCCTTTTTAAATGTGAGATGCTGCAAATAAGAGCCTATTTCTAAAAATTTCAAAGCCAAATCATTTTCCAAATTTGTAGGCCAATCAAATTTGTGCAACAATTTACAAGCATCTAGGATATTTACTAAATTAGGATCATTAAAAGTTTTTACCCTAGATTCAATTAGTAATTGTTGATGAATTTGATTTAACAGTTCAAGTGCATCAACTTCTTTTTCATTCATTAAAACAAGTGTTATCAAAGGTGTGATTGGAAATCATACCTTGTTTTTCATTCACCTTTAATGACATTTCACCATAAACATCATTCAAATTCAAAATATGGTCATGCAAATTTTCACCTAAATTTTGGATGCTTGAACACAAAAGGTTAGATTCTACCCTTTGAACATTTTTATTTACCAAAATTTGATGGGGATTTGTAATTCCCTCTTTTACCTCATGGTCTTCATACTCTTCATTGATTACTTGTTCATCAAACATACCAAAATTAGGCACCCAATTGAAAACATGGCCATCCTTTTCAACCTTCAAATATTCTTGGTCAAAGTGTATGTCCAATGACTCATCTTGATGATCCTTCATTTGAGTTGTTTCCAATTGATCCATCTCTTCGTCATTTAGTTCCCATTCTTTGTTCACTATCCATGGTATCTCTTCATGTGAGATAGAAGTTTCAACGTCTTGCATATCAAGTGAAATATGAGTTTCATCTATAGGGGTGTGAGAAAAAAATGCATTATCATATCTCCCCCAACCATTGTAAAAATTGTCATCCAAATCCATGATGTTTGTGGCATGATCTTTTGATTCATTCATCAAATATTTTTCTTCTTTGTCCTTGGTAATGGAATCATTATAATCTTTCAAAATTTGATGAGACTTGAAACCCTCTTCCAAAACATCCTCAAATTGTACAGGAGTTGTAATATCTTCCTTTGAGTAGGCAATTATGTCATCCTGCATATCAATTGGCACACAAGTTTCATTAGTAGTTTTGGAGTGAGTGTAGTCTTCCCACTTCTTCCAAGCATTGTAATAATCATCTTCCAAAATCAAGTGGTGACGTTCAACTACTTCTTCAACATCCTCCAATTCATCAATGTGTTTCTCATCAAATTCACCTTCACCTTCCTTAGATGGTTCAATTATTTCCAAAATTGGGTTATTTCTTGAATTCAAATTTATAAGGCTATCATCGTCCAAATTAGTAACCCATGATTCCATTTTATCACAATTTGGAGGGTGAAGAATTTCTTTATCATTAATTCCTAGACATCTCATCGAGAGTATCTTCCAAGAACAAGTGGTGAAATTCTATCATATCTTCAAATTCATTTATTGGTTTTCTTCCAATTTCACTTTCAACCACTTCATTCAATTCTATGGTAGGTTCCGTCCTATCACATATCTCAAACATTGTTGAATTTAGGACCCCTTTATCCGCATAATCATGCATCTCTATGAATGAGATCGCTTCTGCATAATCTTCACTAGCGGATGTTGGTTTAGCACTTTGCACCTCCTCTTGGACTACATCTAAGGTGGTTGTAACATTTGGATATTCAAATTCATCCCCTTGATCATTTACCTTAGGTATCATTGGAGTGGAGGGTGCTATATTTGATGGTTGGTGTAGGTTGGCATCAATATCTTTAGAAGGACAATCTCTCATGTGAACATGTTGTGCCTTTTCTTCTTCAAGACCTTGTCGTTCTACCTCTTCTAGGATCTCATAGATTTTCTCTAGAGACAAGCCACCCATTTTTTCCTCAATGAGTGAAGCAAGTGTGGGGTGTATGGCTCCCAGGTATACTTCCATGGCTTCCTCTTCTAATGTGTTAAAATTTTCCCACATTTGGGAGTGCAACTCATGAAATCTTCCATTGAATTGACTCAAGGATTCATTAGGCTCCTTACATATGGAGGTAAACTGATTTTTCAACATTTCTAAGTCAACCTGATTATCAAAATGATAAAGATAGGCTGCTTCTAGTTGTATCCAAGAAGTCCTAACCTCCATGGGTAGTTGGCTATACCAAAAGAATGGTTTATCATCCAAAATGTATGCAAATAACTTACAAGCCACCTCCTCATAGAAAATCTGGAATTTACATAATGTATCCTTGTAGACATACAGTTTTTGCAAGTATCCTAGTGGCACCTCTTGATTAAAACATCGTAGAAACTCTAATAGCAGTTTAGGAATTTGATGGGGTATCACATGTATAGACAAACCCTTATAATGATCCTCCATCGTAGATACCATTCTTTCTCTTAGAGATGCTATTTCAGCTCTTAGGGATACAATTTGCTCCTCAAATGTTGCCATTAGTGAAACTCAAAATGTAACTTTAGAACCAAATCTGTTAGTCAAAAATGACAGAAGGAATCACGACACATCAGCATGAAATGACTAGCAAATATCCAACCTGCAATGTATAACAAATCAAGTTAGCATCAACCAAGAGATGTATTCATTACAATCAAATGAAAAGTAATTGCATGGAAACAACACTTCGTTAGTCAAGACCAAAATTTTCAAAATTAAATCAAATCACATTATTTCTGTATGAACAATCAAAAAGCGTTAGAATGATATACAATATACCTGAATTGTTTAAAATAGAATAAAGTAAACCAATTCAGTCGTCCTTTTAACAATCTACTGAGTGTTAGAGGACTAAAGATAACAATCAATAGGGCATGAAATATATAAAAATTTGAATCCTTATAGCATTTAAATCACACTAAAATAAACCCGTCATGCCCTCCTTCTAGCGCCAATCTGTTGAGTGGTATTTTCACCCGATTGTGAAAACACACTCTCCGATAGGATTTGGGTTCCAAATCCCCTCTTGCAAAGAAATTAGACAAGTAATTTCTCCAAGGTCTCCGCTATATTAGCATTTTACATTTGTGTATTAATAATCTCAAATAAAGATATTCAATTTAAATGCTTGGAACACCTTAGTGATTGCAAGTAACTGTAAACAAGGGGCAATGTTGGTTTATTTCATCATGAAAACTTTAGTGATTGTTCATTGTTTCTTAGATTTTGATATTTTTTAGATGTTCATTTTAATGCCTTGAAAAGTTAAAACTTTTGGAAAATAAAAGAAAATAAACAAAATGCAGAAAGAATGAAAATGAAATATAGAAACTGAAAATAAAAATGCATTCAGTATGATGCTATCTGATTACGACAAAACCGAAGATGTGAGGTTTCCATGCATGCAACCTAACCTATTGGACCTGCAAAACATGCACAATCCAGATAAGCTAAGTGTTGGTTCCTAGGGATTAAATAAAATTTCAGATTTAGAATATTCGCCTGAAGCAACCCAAAGAAATGGCATTAACATTCCATCTATAAATTCAAAATCTGAAGATGAAAGGATAAACATTCAATCATGCATGCAGAGAAAATCTCCTTCTTTCTTGCCCATAAGATGCAAATTTCTGAACACTTCTGCATTAAAAATATGTCATTTTACAATAGCAAAATTTCTGGTTTTTCCAAACCAGTCCATGGAAGGAAAAACGACTCAAACAGACCCAGAATGGCATATTGCCTTCGGCTCTGCAACTCGCTCGTAGCGGTTTTCGACCCTTGTGCTTGTATTCGCTTCTGCTTTTAAACTTTCTTTTACGGCTCTCTGCTTTGCTCTGTGACGCTTCGTTTCATCTCCCAGGTCACTTCGTTTCATCTTCCCGCCTCTTTGCTATTTTGGCTTTTTGCTCGAGTTTGAAATGTTTGGTCTCCTCAGTGAACTATAACTGAACGATCCTGAAATGCTATCATAGTCCCTCTACCTCTATGACACGTGTTCAACACTTCCCTACACATTCTGTAATGGCCCTTCATGAATCATGACAAAGGAAATAAGACATGTCGCGATATCACGACGTTTTTATACCCATAGCTTTGTTATTCTTCATGTACCGTGAAAATGAGACATGTCGCGATATCGTGATGTTTTTCTATCAATAGCCTTGTTCGCCTTCATGCATCGCAAAAATGAGACATGTCATGATATCGTGACATTTTTCTCCTTCGGGCCGTGTGGATGCAACCTGTCGTGAAATCGTGACGTTTTTCTCCTTTGTTGTGTTTTGTTGTACTTAGCCGTGAAAACGTGACATGTCATGAAATCATGACACTTTTTCATTTTGTACCATCTCGCTGCTTTCTGTCATGAAATCGTGACACTTTTTCATTTCGTACCATCTCGTTGCTTTCTATCATGAAATCATGACGCTTTTCTCTTTCGGGCTGTGCAGATGCAATCTGTCGTGAAATCATGATATTTTTCTCCTTTGGGCTATGCAGATGCAACTTATCATGAAATCATGACATTTTTCTATTTCGCTCTATCTCATTGCACTTAGCCATGAAAACGCGACATGTCATGAAATCATGACACCTTTTCATTCCGTACCATCTCACTGCTTTCTGTCGTGAAATCACGACACTTTTCTCTTTAGCTCTATCTTCCTACCTTTGGTTGTGAAAATCCAACATGTCGTGATATCATGACACTTTTCCTCTATGTTCACTTTGGTTGCTCTGGGTCATGAAACTTCGACATGTCATGATATCGTGACATATTTCCCTTGCTTAGCTTGCAGGTTGCCACAAATCATGAAAATGAGATAGGTCGTGATTTCGCGACACTTTCTATCTTCATCTTCATTGTCGTCGATAGATCGTGAAAATGCAACCTGTCACGATTTCGCAACAATTTCCTTTCTTTATTCCTTCCTCACTTTCTTGCTGCGAAAACCATGACATGTCGCGATATCGCGACAACTTTAGTGCCTTATCTTCTCTCTCCTCTATGAACCACGATTTCATGACATGTCCCGATATCGCAACAACTTTGAGTCTTCAACTTAATTCTTTGTCTTGCATCATGAAAATGAGACATGTCGCGATATCGCGACATTTCTGGCATCTTGTTCTGTTTGACCGCTTTGACCGTGATTTCACAACACGTCGCGAAATTGTGACATTTTCTCATCATGCTGCATTCTGTTGCTCCTGGCCGTGAAAACGCAACATGTCACGAAATCGTGACACTTTTTTGTTCCACTGTACTTTGCTTGTCTGAGCCGCGAAAACGCGACATGTCACGATATCGCGACAACTTTTCATTTCTTGTCGTGACGGAGCAACATGTCGCGATATCATGACAACTTTTCATTTTTGGCCGCGATGGAGCAACATGTCATGATATCGCGACAACTTTTCATTTCTTGCTTTTCTTTGTCTTTTTAACATCTGGGCCACTGCAATCTTCTTGGAAAGTGTGCAAAAAAATGGGGTCCCCAATTTTGGGGTGTGTTGTGGAGCAGCCACAACAATGTAAATACTATTAACACATTTTTCTTGAAGACTTCCTTTTAAATTTCTCCTTAATATTTCAATAAGGCTAATATGATGCTCTCAAATACTTAATGTAAAATAAATTTAAATGCTCAAATATTGAAATTATGTTGCACCAATATCACATACCTTTTTGGTATCCATTTTGATAGTTTCTTTGGTGATTTAATTTACCCCTTATTGTGATCTTGATTTTGTAAGTTTTGTACCATTGATATCCTTCACAAAACTTACCAAATTTGTAATTCTAATTGATACTCAATTTTCTACTAGTTTGCTACCTAATAACCCTTCCCAAATATACCCTGAAGTTCTCCAAAATTGTAGATCTTTATCTTCTTCTAATGTTATCCATAAAATCTGATTTTGTGGCTCCAAATCACCTCCAAAAATACTCCTTCAAACTCTATAGCTTTTCGCTATTAATGTTGTCCAAATGCTTCCAAACATTTTGCAACTCTTCAATCAAATCCTCCTTTGTTTCATTATCCACAACCTACGATGAATATCTCTAGAATTTTGCCTTATTTCATTGTATTAATATTCTTAAATATCTTATTCAAGGGCAATCCAAAAATTTCTAAAACCTTATTCAATTTAGTATCCTATTTTTTTTTTTTTGGAAAACACCCTGAAGAGACAAAAATGCAACACCAAATAACAAGATATAAAGTAGAACTCAAAGAATAGTATTGCATAATGAATGATTTTATTAATGGGGGGAGCCTCAAAACTCCATTGTTACAATAATAATTCTTGAATTCTTTGATACAAATTTTACAATGGCTAGGGTTCTTCAAAACCCTAGCAAGCAATGCTGGTGGTGTCTCAAAATGTGTCTCTTCTCCCAACAAAGGTGAGTGGGATTTTGATTATCTGATTCCAGGACACTCAAGCTTAAGAAACTATCCAATGCTGATGTAACACTTCCATATCTACACACAATAAAATAGAAAGTAGGTTAGTAGCAATTGTGAAGGCTCCATAGTGTGAGATCCTTAGAAAGTAGTATAAAAACCCTAGTTATGCAATGTAAATAAATGAATAGAATTTGAAAGTGAATAAAATAAAATATTTACTTTGCTTATTTGTTGTTCTCTAATGTGATGAAATATGTTGTAGTGGTGTAGACACCAAAACAGCACCAATATGATTATGTGACAACAAGTGCTGATCGCATTGACATACACAGCCCCTAGGGCAGACCCCAGAGGTTAAACAGTAGTCCTAACCACTCCCAAAAGCAGTTTGGAAGGTCAAAGGTCAATTTGGCACCTTTCTCTCTACTCGTCTCACCTAGGGACAAATACAAACTAGAATTCGTCCCACCCAAGGACAAATATCAGCATTCGCCCTAGGGTGAGACGAATATAGGGTTTGACTGGGAAAAAAATTCAAACCTCGAGAGGTTCACCAGTTAACTACAGCTTCAAGCCATGCAATTGTGAGGAACAACTTCAAATCAAGGAGAGATACTTCAGTCATGCATGTCTTTGATTTTTGGAGGCCTCATGCAAGGAGACTCTAAATCAGGGAATAATCTATTTTCTCAAAATAGGACATGCAAACTCAAGTGGCAACCTCGCATGCGCATTCAAACAAAGAGACCCTAGGTCTATAAATTGGTGATATTTCTCACCCAAATTGGTACCAATTTTTCGAGCACTAGATTGTTGTTCGTTTCTGTCCGTGGTGAATACAGAGCTGGAATTCGTCTTATCGAGGGGCGAATAGGACTTCGTCCTACCTTGGAATGAATACAGATCTGTTATTCATCTCACCCCGGGACGAATATCTCTCTGTGCAATTTTAGGGCAGAAATTCAGAGACATCCGACTTGGGCAGAGAAGAGGTAGGGGTCTTAAACACCCTTTGTCAATTTTCTATTTTCTATTTTTTGTTCTCTGATATTTGCTTGCATAGGATATTTTAAATGCTTGCTTGCTTCGTTTATGCAAATTAAAAAGAACCCCACACACCACATGGTAATTTAAAACAAGGAGTTGGTTGTAAAACCCCAACCCTTGAGCAAGACCAACGGTATATTTCATCACCACCTTGGATTGAGATATTGCATCCATAACCCCGATCGCGACTATTGCTAGATGTAAATCTTGATGAAATTTGACCAAGTTTAGCTGGGGTGATTCCCAGCGCATGAGGATAAGTCTTCTATGGTAGGTGTCATAAATAGAGCGATTCCCCTTTCGTACCACCTATGTTCCATGTACCATATGCTCTCACGTACCAATAGTCTCCCTCATGTAATGGCGGGTATATAGATAGGTTGGTATATCGGTCTGGCAATGGTATATCGAAGGGGCGACCATTTTTGGGAGTCATAAGAGCCATCATACTGCATTTAAACATTCTTTACAAAATATTTCAAAAACAAAATCAAAACACACTAAACTAGATTTTAGGGCACACTTTTAAATCTTTAAAAGAGATAATCATTGCTTTGTGTGTGTGATATTGTCTGTTTAGTGTAGCATAAAAATCATAAAAAGAAAATAAAAATATACGCCTCTTTAGGTAAACGACACCATGGTGTACACCCATAACCGAGCCCAATCATGGGCAGATGCTACATAGAGTGCACAAAGGGGGATAAGTTGCCTCCGATATAGTCCTGAGGACTTGGTCATCCCACCTTGGCAGCCTGAACCACAAGATAGTCCACATCATGCCACCATAGAGCAGGATTATAAAGGCACCTCTTTGAGAGGCACCCCCACTCAACATAGATCCTTTCAAGAGGATAACCTACATGTGGCACTCAACATAGATAGGAAGCCCCCCTTAGACGCTTGTTATGAGTGGCCTATTGAGGAAGTGCTAGATCAACATAGGGTTCATAGGTAGGGGTCACATGATTTTGGCACCCATCGTTTACCCCTTCTTACTGTTAGAAACACTAGTCCAAATCTAGAGCATGGGGTTCTCCAGCCAGAGCAAGACAATTATGCTCGCACCTTTCATGTATACAAAGGATAGTACAAAGAAGACCACTGTGTTCCTCAAGATAAGTACACAACATGAGAACGATGCACCTCCACACCCGCTATGTATTAGTATCACCCATTGAGGATAGAGCCTCAGGTGAATGCTGCTAACCTCGACAGAGGAAAGCAACCCATAGGGATATCGGACCACAATTCCCAATAGACACATGTAGGAGAGGCATCTAGGCTTCCTAAACATGAGACGACTGAACAAATTGACTTGGCATTTGCCAAACATGCCACCCACCAAGCGCAAATCATGCGGCTCAGGCAAGACCAACAATAGTTAGAACATTTGTGTCACCTTAACAAAGAGCGCATTCAATGACAGACAACCGAATTGTTTCAAAATACTGTGCCTAAGAGGGTCCCAACCCCTCACGCACATAAAGTAGAAGTGTATGAGAGGCACAACCCCTTGGTGCAAGACAGGTCTCTATGACTTTGTCAAGTACTGCCTCCAAGACCTCCTAGGCCTGAGCGGGAGGCCACTCCCAGAAACAACGATGGGCACCCTCCACAGGCACCCATCCATGTTTATAGGTCTCGGCCAGGCACTCCTTAAGAACCCTATGAGGAGTATGAACAAGAAGAAGAGTGGGCTGAAATGCCCTACCAAGGCAAAGGGGGTGCTGCCCAACTACCCCTCCATAGGCCTCAAGTTCCTCGCAACCCACAATGGGAGCAAAATAAGGAGGAGGAGATCAAATCCTCTGATGCATATAAAGCGTTGCTAGAGCATTTAGAGTCTATGGAGCTTAAGACTTTTGGGTCCCAAAAGCCTACTTTATGCCAACTTCGTAGTCATCCTGTGCATCCGTCAGTACCAACACCTCCATACCTTGAACACTTTAAACTGCCCTAGTTGGCACTCTTTAGAGGGGAGGAAGATGCCCAAGAACACGTGACTATATTCTTGAGCCAATGCTTTGGCATTCAGGACAACGATTCTTTGTTGTTAAGAACATTTATAACCACATTCATAGGTCCCACCTCATATTGGTTCACTCGATTACCAAAGCACAACATCAGTAACTTGGATCAGCTAGTGGAAGCGTTCCTAGAATGCTTCATCTTCAACACCAAGAAAAATGTGTCACTAAGTGACTTAGCTAGCCTCAGGCAGTATGAGGAAGAAACTATGGTGACATATGGGAACCGGTGGAGGACGTTGCTTTCAAAGCTGCCCTACCTCCCTCCTATGTCTGAATTAACCCAAATGTTCTCAAAGAGTTGTTTGAGATCGATCTTCATGCTATTGTAGCTACAAAAATATGCCACTTTAGAGGAAGCTCTGGCGCAATCCAGAATCATTGAGGAGATCAAGATACAGGATGGTGAAATAGCCAATCCTAAGAAAAAAGAATGGACTAAAAAGCTTAAAACAGGGACCACGCAATAGAAACCCACTGTTGTCAATCAATTTGCTATCAACATCCCTAAGCCTGCATAAGCAACACAACATCAAAAGGCTAACTATCAGGCGGTGCCTCCTAACAACTATGATAGATAAAACCAAAGGTAGGAAAAAAATCAGTAGCATCGCCCTAGGTGACAATTTACACCTTACATAGAGTGCAGGGAATCCCTGTTTGACCACTTGTCAGCGGTGAACTTGATCAATCTGCCAGAGATTCAAACCATAGACCCCAATGCACCCAAGCCTAAGGGGTACATAGAGGACTTGTACTGTAGGTTCCATAGACAGAAGGGACATGACCTTAATGCATGTTAGAAGTTTAAATGCTTGGTGCAAGACCTAATTGATAATAAGACGTTGGTAGTAGACAACCCCGTAGTGCCAAACAAACAACACATGAGAGTCTTCAGAGATCCCTTGCCTACCCATGATGCGCAGGAAAAACCCCTTCAATTCAATGAGGTGCAACAAGATTTTCCCATGCATGGGTATGTAGGGATGATAAGCATAGTGAATAGGAACTAGAGATACACAGGAGTTGCTTCCACGGCAGCCACAAGAGAAGTTCCATTGACGTCACAACCTCAACAGAACCCTACACATCTTCCCCTGCCTAGACCAGTGGCCATGATTCGGACTAGAATTACCCAAATTCTAAGGACCATGTCAACTAGGCTCTCCATATATGAGCTCATTCAATAATCAGTGCCCCATCGGGAGGCTCTAATGGAGATATTAAAAGCCATCGAGTTGCATCCCCATGAAGCAAACTCTTTCAATAACTTTGTGGGACATGTCAAACAATGTACCGAGCCAATCATCACCTTTAGAGAATATGAGTTGAAATCGGTGGCTGGTGATGTGGCGGATCCACCCCTGCACATTATTACGTGGGTCAATGGGATTCCGTATAAGAGGGTTTTGGTGGACACTGGTTCGTCCAGTAACATAATTACAACCATAGCATTGAAACATCTGAAGCTTCTAGCATCTCACATCGTACCTTCCACCTATACTCTTTGAGCATTCAATGATGCGATCTGCTCGACAGTTGGCACAATTTTCCTACCCATCCAAGTGGGACAAAAGACTATTCATACATTGTGCGACATATTAGAAGGTGATATGGCTTACAATATCTTGTTGGGACGGCCTTGGATCCGGGACATGAAGTGTGTCCCTTCAATTGCTCATCAGTGCTTAAGGTACACATTCGAAGGATAGGTGCATGTCATCCCGACATAATTAGAGCCCTTCAAGTACTGCAATTTGGTACAACTAATGCCGCAGTCGACCCTTCCATCAATGCATTTGTATTTTTAGTTAAATCCATCTAAATAGGGTTTGATTATGCAAGAATCCCCATTTCCAAATCCATAAAATTCTGAGTCGGGTCCATATTCCTCATCTAGTCCTTCAACAATGATGCCACCTACGATGGACACACCAAAGGACAAGGGAAAGAAACCCCTAGAAGAGGAACAACCCTCATTCTCAGCCATCTCGACAGAAGAGATGCCTAGCAGAATGGAAGTCGAGATGCCTAGTTCACCTCACATGGAGTAGACTCAGGTAGAACTCCCATTTGCTTCCCCTCAAATGCCAACAATCACAGTTGAGATGACCAACACAGGATTGGGGGAGTATCTAGTGAGAAACATTGTAGCCACACCCACACTTGAGTCCATGCAGGACATGGGGAAACCTCGACTCCCCATCGGCTCTGTGGTTCCTCTAGGATATCCACCCAATCAGACAAACTTCATTTATGGGGGCTTGGATAATGGCATTGAACCTTACTTGCAAGAAGAGGAATATGAAGAACCCTTTTCTGAGGAAGTCAACTATTTGTCTAACCCAGACTTCGCATTGAGATATCTTGGCCAATGCAATTGGCATGGATATGGGTTGGGCAGGTATGAGCAAGGAGTGCATGTTTTGTGCCAACCAAGATATCAAATGCCTTATGACAAGTTAGGAGTAGGGTTTAATCACCCCTTGCCCCTAGACATCTTGGTAGAAAACATGCAAGGCCTAGGGATAGGCAACAAGGATGGGTTGGCATTAGATCCATATGCCAATCCTAATACAACTTATACATTGGGGGATTATGTCCCATTATGAACAAACAACCTTGTTGACCTTAACAACCCTTTCCCTTCGGTCAAAAAGGGAGACAATTCAAGAACTCATCCCCAATAAGGATATGGAAAAGACCAAGAAGGGTCTTCAAAATATGAGTTGGAGTACGAGGTAGCACCTTGGGATCCTCTTGAGTCGGATAGCAATCATTCACAAGTGCATCCCATGGATGATTATCAAGAGAGCTTCCTGACCATGTTCCCTTTGGATTTTCCCATGGAGCATATGCCAGCTCAAGAGAATCAGATGCGACAACAGCAATATCCCTTGGACATAGAGGACATGTTTGAACAACTACACCTAGGGCCAAGGCATCGGTGGCACCTAAACTAGGCACAGTTATAGAAATTACTACACCTGCAACTCCAGGTATACAGAGAACATCTTTCGCCTGGAGACCCTATAGCACCATCAGTTCCTAGGGCATATCCTACCCTTTTATATGCACATAGGGTTGATCCATTTGTACCAGTGCCCACAAATCTAGATCTAGAGCACTAAGAACATCTGAAATGTCAGAGTAATCACACCCGCAGTAATGGAGACCAAACTCATTTCATTAACATGATCTCCATTGATTTAACTACCCCCATCCATGATCTAGTCGAACCAACATGGTCGTTGCACCTAGACCTAAATGCTATGGACTGGGATTGCGCTGACACACCGCCATCCCCATTAGAGTACTGGCCTTGTGGTGGGATGTTCCATTTCACCCTAGGATAGACTCAGGATGCCTTCCATGCTGAAGAGGAACCTAAAGTTCCAAACGATTATCTAAACTCAGCAAATGATATCCACTTGATCCCAACTCCACACCAGTTGGAGGATGGATCCCACATGTTGATCGAGGTGATGACTGACGTAGACATCGACTTAGATCCAATGAATCCATAGATTATCAAGCTGGGGGTAAGTCTATCCCCTGAATATCAAGCCGACTACATTGCCCTTCTCAAAGAGAAGGAGGAGGTTTTTGCATGGTCATACAAAGACATGCCGGGACTAGACCCGCAGCTAGTCACGCATAATTTAATGCTTGATCTGACAGTCAATCCAGTAAATAAAAAACTACGTAAGATGCACCCAAAAGTGGCATTAATGGTCAAATACGAGCTACAAAAGTTATTGGATGCACAGTTTGTCATCTGCGTGGATTACCCACCATGGTTGTCTAACATGGTTCTCGTCAAAAAGCCCGACGGGAGGATTCACATATGCACCGATTTTTGAGATTTAAACAAAGTGAGTCCTAAGGATGATTTTCCCTTGCCAAGCATTGATGTGTTGGTAGATGCTATAGCAAGCCATGAAATGCTTTCCCTCATGGATGGTTTCTCAGGATATAATCAAATTCGTATCAATCCTAAGGACCAACTAAAAATGGCATTCACAATGCCTTGGGGGACATTTTGTTATAAGGTCATGCCCTTTGGCCTTAAAAATGCTAGCGCCACCTACCAACGTGCCATGACGTACATATTCCATGATTACATGCACAAAAATTTGGAAGATTACATGGATGATTTGTTGGCCAAATATCTTTTGTGCCCAAATCACCTCGATGACTTGAGCAAGATCCTCGATCACCTCATTGAACATAAAGTCAGACTAAACCCCAAGAAGTGCGTATTTGGCATCACATCTGGAAATCTCTTGGGTTTCATAGTCTCCAAATGTGGAATTTAGGTAGACCCAAATAAATTCAAGGCAATCCTTGAAATGCTTCCCCCAACTACCATCAAGCAACTCAAAAGTCTACAGGGAAATGTCGCGTCGATCAAGCGCTTCATAGTGCAACTATCTTACAAGTGTCGACCCATGAATAAATTATTGCATAAGGGGGTCGCCTTTCACTGGGATGACAAGTGCCAGTCAACCTTTGATGAAATTAAACAATACTTGGTTTTGCCACCAGTATTGGCACCACCTAGAATAGGAGTGTTGTTCTACTTATACATCTCAGCTACTGAGGTGGCACTGGGCGCCATGCTATCCCAAAAAAATGAATTGCACAAAGAACAGGCTACTTACTATCTTAGCCGCACCCTAGTCAGTTATGAACTTAAATATGCATACATTGAGAAACTCTGCTTGGCAGTGGTATTTGCTACCAAAAAGCTATGCCACTACATGCTCAACAATACGACGTATGTTGTGTCTAAGGAGAATCCATTGCGATACATGATGAGTCGTACTTATCATAGTAGTCGTATGGCAAAATGGATAATGTTGTTGATGGAGTTTGACATAGATTTCATTGGATAGAAATCCATAAAATGTCAAGTCATCACCGATCAACTGGCAGAGGCTCCTCTTGAAGACAATTAGCCTCTGACCATAGAACTACCAGATTATGGGGTCTTCCATGTTTCAGAATCGCCAGATTCTAATGATCCTAAGTCATAGGCTGACATGACCCTATTATTTGATGGTTCGAAATGTGAACAAGGAGGTGGCACGAGAATTGTATTCTTCACATCGCAAGGGGCTCCAATGCCTCTATCATTTAAATTATACTTCTCGTGCACCAATAAAAATGTAGAATACGAAGCCTTGCTCATAGGTTTTCAAACAACGATCACCATGAACATTAAACTTTTAAACATCTTTGGTGATTCGTTGTTAATTATCAATCAAGTAAAGGGGATATTTCAATGTAAATGCCCCGTTATGTAGGCCTACAAAGCCCTTGTGGACAAATTCTTGGTACAACTTGAATGGTATGACATTGAGGCACTCCCTTGATCATCAAATCATTTTATGGATACCATGGCCTCCTTGGGGTCACTAATCCCGCAAGACCCTTTCGATGAAATGACGTCCATTCAGGTCAAGACATTATCACAATCCACGATGGAGCGAGCATGCTTTTACTTGGTTCCAGGAATCCACTTGATCCAGATTGAACCATCTCAGGATTGGTTCTCTCGAATCCAATATTGTTTGACTCAAGCCAACTGGGGGTCCTTGTTCTCCCCTACCCCTCTTAATAGCAACACAATGCTATTTTTACAAGTTCTTTCCCATTCAAATTTTGCTAGGTATGAACTTCAAGAGGGATTGACCATTCATAATATCGAGGTTTATGATCAGAAGTATTGGTACACACCCATTAGGGATTACCTCAAGCTAGGTAACCTCCAGCTTGGATTGACACAAGCCGCAAAAAGATCATTCAAATAGAAAGCGGCAAAACATGTCTTGTTGGGAGACATTTTGTATCGTTGGAGCTATGAGGGAATCCTCCTCCGTTGCTTGGACCAGCAGGAGTCTGCTTGGGCAATCGCCCAAGCCCATGATGGTACATGTGGTGGCAACTTCAGTGGTATGGCCATAACAAAGCGCATTCTCTGCATGGGCTATTATTGGCCATATTTAGAGCGAGATTGTTGCGCATATGTAAAGAAGTGCATGAAGTGTCAACACCATGACAATTTGACACACGTAACTTCTCATGCCTTGCAACCAATTCAATCGACTTGGCATTTTTTGTAGTGGGGCTTTGATCTAATCAAAAAGATCTCCCCTGCATCGTTGGGTCGTCACACATTCATCATAACGGCCATAGAGTACTTCACCAAGTGGGTGGAAGCAATTTCGTTAACCTCTACGACTGGATCCCGTATTGCGGAGTTTATTTTGCATAACATCATATGTCATTTTGGTATTCCATCCAAGATCCTCTCGGATAATGGGACGCCCTTCAAGAACAAAGATGTGCATGCTTTGACCACAAAGTACAAGATTCAGCACAATTTTTCAACACCCTATTATCCATAGGAAAATGGGCAAGCAGAGGTGTCAAACAAAATGCTAGTCGCCATCCTCAAAAATACCATCGCAGATAGTCATAAGGATTGGCACATTCAAATCCTGCTTATCCTATGGGCATATCGCACTAGCATTCAGACGCCCACTGGGGCTACTCCATTTTTGTTGGTGTATGGCTCTGAGGCTGTCATGCCTATTAAGTTGGAAATCCCTTCCCTACGCATTTCAATGCAAGAGTTCATTGATGATGACACTGTGCGGTAGGCCCGATTAGACCAACTGATGTTGCTCGATGAAGGGTGCGTCAATTCTCTTGAGCATTTGCATATCTATCAAGAGTGACTTAAGAGAGCATACAACATGAAGGTTCACCTAAGGGAATTTCAGGTTGGTGACTTGGTCTTAAAAGAGAACCAATATAATTCTAATTTTCCATCCCATCTGAGGGACAAGTTCACAGCAAACTGGTTAGGTCCTTATGTTATTGACAGTAAAATATGACCTGGCACATACCGGCTCACCTCTCTTGATGGAATAAAGGAGCTAGAACCCTTGAACATCAGTAATTTGAGGCCATTCCACATTTAGTGAGCCATAGTCCACCCAAAAGCTCCAAGGATTCCCACAATCTCTTGGTCAACCCCAAAATGCCCCAAAGGTATCCATAAACCCTTTGGTCAAACCAAAAGCTCCAATGATTCCCACAATCACTTGGTCAAACCCAAAATGCCCCAAAGGTGTCCATAAACCCTTAGGTCAAACCAAAAGCTCCAAGGATTCCCACAATCACTTGGTCAAACCCAAAATGCTCCAAAGGTGTCCATAAACCCTTTGGTCAAACCAAAAGCTCCAAGGATTCCCATAATCTCTTGGTCAAACCCAAAATGCCCCAAAGGTGTCCATAAACCCTTTGGTCAAACCAAAAGCTCCAAGGATTCCCATAATCGCTTGGTCCACCTCAAATGCCCCAAAGGTATCCATAAAACCTTTGGTCAAATCAAAAGCTCCAAGGGTTACCATAACCGCTTGGTTAAAAAAAATATTCAAAAACAAACAAAAATAATAAAATAATAAAAAATAACAAAAAACAAAAAAAAATTGCATCTCAAAATTCCATGCATACTCATAACAATAAAAATACAAAAATATAGGTTGCATTAGGCATCACATCCATACATTGCACAATTGCTAGGTTATACATGTCAAAAGCACCATAGACTGTAATTTCTAGGCAATTACTTCATTTTCCACACTCCATCCCTTTTATCAACACATACATCCCATATAACACCATCTCCATCATTCGCCTAGTCAGTTGCATCCTAATGTATGTAGGGTTTTCGTCATTTAGTTGTTTTAAATTTCTAGCCAAAGACTGTACAAAGTTAAAACAAATTTTACAAGGGAAAGTTTTACTTGGACCAAGCCTCATTACGTAACATCCCTACACAAGTTAAAACACATAAAATAATTCCCAAGTTGTGTGAATGCAAGAGACACCTACAAAGTATTCTAGGATACCATTGGTGAAAGATTAGCCTGTTCATCCCCCTGTGCGAATGGTTCAAGAGTGCTAAGAATTGACAAAAGGACATGTTCTTCCCCATCAATTCCCCTTAACAAATAGTGGTTTTCACCACTAACACAAATCCCAATTACCATTGGTCCCTAAGGTTGTAAGGATTCATACTACACATCCCTACCAAGGATGGGTAGTCATCCCGAAGGCCTAAAATGTTCAATGACCAGTCAAAAACAAAATCCCAACAAGCCATCATCACAATCATATCCAAATCACCTTTGGTCTCCAAAGTCATAAGGATTCATACTACACGCCCCTGACAAGGATGGGTAGTCATCCCCAAGGCCTACAAGATCAATGCCCTTACTTCATAATCTCCATAATCCCCTTTGGTTCCCAAAGTCGTAAGGATTCATACTACACATCCCTGAACAGGATGGGTAGTCATCCCCAAGGCCAAAAGGATCAAGGTCATTCATAAGCCAAACCTACAAGCTCAACCTTAAAAAACTTAAATGCAAAATCAAATAATAGTGGTTATCACCACTATTCAAAATCCTTGCTCAAAAATAAAAACAAAGAGAAAAATAAACAGTGATTTTCATCACTATGTATTCGAGCAAATATCCTAACACATTGAGCCAATAAAAAGCCTGAACTTGAATCCCTAGAATTCTCAACCTTCGAACAACCATCTAGGTAATCCTCATTACGGGTTTAGTGGACAGCCTACCTGGGAATAGCGGTATCCTAAATGCATGACGATATGTCTATCACATTAGCTTTGCATGTGAGCAGACCAATGTTTGCATGTGGATGAGCTAGCTTATGGTACCTTAGATTGTCCCGTGGATTAATTTTATTAAATACAACAATAGAGTTAGTGGAGCTAATTAGGTGATCCTCAGTATAGGTTTGGTTGAAAGCCTATCTGGCACTGGCGATATCCTGACAAATACCACATAAATGAACTCAATTGCACACATAAGGATGTAAAATAACTTGGTCAAAATCCAGTTTGAGTTATACCTTATTCAAAAGTCTTGCAAGATAAATGTACAATCTTGGCTAGTTAGTTAAAATATATGAATATCATAAAATCTTAACTAAATTTTAAAACAACTAGTACATCTCATTACGTCCATCATCATCAGATAATACAAACAATACAAAAACAAAGTTCTCACATGCAAAGTCATTCCACAAAACCATCCCATAAGTACAACAAGCCAGTCACTCTTGTACAGTCTATGGTGCCATCGACAAGTTCTCAACAACTCATTTCATTCATTCCATATGCATACATAATATCATTAGAAACCTCACATTCATAACCACATGCATACATCATCATAACTAACTGTGCATAAACATAAAAAACTGCACAAAATGCACCAAAACAATCAATAAAACTGTCCAATGAGAGTGCTTTTGCACCTGACATTTTGTGCATGCAAAATAGACGTCGGGGTCCCAAATCCTCACTATATTACTCCCTAATAAGGCTACCATAGCCGGAATGCTCCATAGGAAGACGGATTTTTGAGAATTTCATCCCCAAAAGGTGTCACCAAAAAGGGTCAAAACCCAACCAAAAATAGCAATAAAATTACCAAACGAAGGCGCTTTTGTGCCTATCCTTCTTGGCATTCAAAATAGACGTTGGGGTTACAAATTGGAACTATCCTACTCCCTAAGAAGGCTATCATAGCTAGACTGCTCCACGGGAGGATGGATTTTTGCCAATTTCAACTCCAAATTGTGTCACAAAAAGGGTTAAAACCCACCAAAAATAGGTCCAAATGTTCGGCAACTGCTTGATCATTCAATGGTAAACATCTAAAGGCATCCTTACCTAAGTCATCTTGGGTCAAGTGACTAATCAATTTTCTCATGTCGGTCATTCCCTCATCAATTCGTCGCTTGAGGGGGTAGTCACACTTAGTCACCAATCAACAAAAACACACCCAACCATGGAAATAACATGCATTCAAAGGATCATTGACAAAGACAATCACACACCTGCTTGGGGCAGCAAACAAGAAATAATAACAAATTGATCAAACACTTGGCATTCATGAATCATGAACTCAAGGTTCCCACAGACAAAAGGTTGCGCCCTTTGCCTATTCATGACTGATCAATGTCCAAGCTCAAGTAACACCTCACTGAACAAGGTTAACACTTGAATTAAGTTCCTTAGCTCATCAGAAGCAAGGATTCAAGAATGTGTGCCCTTTCCATACTTGGGGCATCAAAATTTGGTTAGGTTACTAAGAAACCCTAATCATTAGTACTTTGGTTATCTATTTTTGCTCGGTGCTACGCCTTGCACAGCGCATCCCAAAAAGGGGCATTTGTAAACACCAAAACAACACCATTTTGATTATGTGACAAAAAATGCTAATCGCATTGACACACAGCCCCCAGGATAGCCCCCAGAGGTTAAAAAGTGGTCCTAACCACTCCCAAAATAATTTTGGAAGGTCAAAGGTCAATTTGGCACCTTTTTGGCACCTTGCTCTCTACTCGTCCCACCCAGGGATGAATACAAACTGGCATTCGCCCCAGGGTGAGGCGAATAGAATATTTTACTGGAAAAAAAAAGTCAAACCTCGAGAGGTCCACCAGTTAACTATAGCTTCAGGCCATGCAATTGCGAGGAAAGACTTCAAATAAAGGAGAGAGACTTCAGTCATGCATGTCTTTGATTTTAAAGACCTCATGCAAGGAGACTCTAAATTAGGGAATAATCTATTTTCTCAAAATAGGACATGCAAACTCAAGTGGCAACCTCGCATGCGCATTCAAACAAAGAGACCCTAGGTCTATAAATTGGTGAGATTTATCACCCAAAAGGAGAGAAGAGAGGGAGCATTTGAGCAACGAAGTGCTGCCAATTTACATACCTACTTGCGATTTGTGCTTTTCACATCCTTAATCTCTCATTCGAAAGGGAGGTTATTGGGTGACTATTGGAAGTACGAATCCAGACCCAAACCCGAGCATTTGGCCACAATACTTCACAAAATTTGTCGACAACACCCCATAACAGGTTTTGGACCCATCCCAAGTGGATTGGTGCCGAAACAAAGTCCCAAACGGTGGGCATCCTGCCTCCAGGCACTCCCCAAGCTATCGCAGTTCTAAACACCCCACCCCAGTATGAATAGAAATCAGTGGCATATTTCATTTATTTTATTTTTGCATATTATTCTAGGTTATTTAAATAGTCTGTAGTTTAAATTTCACTTCATTTTGAGCAATTTTGACTAGGTTTTTGTTATTTCTCGCCTTTACTAACTTGCAGATGGCATCATAAAAATTTGGGTGATAGAGGAAAAATTGGAGAAATCTGACCTTCTGAGTCTTCCCAAAACACCCCCAATTAGCTAATACCAACTTTGCAGGTCATTTAGAGCTTCCGAGACAGGACATTGAAGAGGGTGCTTTCTGATAATTTATTGTAGGTTAATTCGTCCTACCCCGAAACGAATACAAATCTGTGAGGAATTTACCAACTGTTCTTTTTGCAGTGGTCTCCTGGTAACATATTCATGCTTCTATCAAATTTTCAGGTCGTTATGATGTTATTCGGTCATCATTTTAATATTTTCATGCATACACTAACAGTAGGCCTTGGGAAACACATGTTTTATTCTATCTGCAGGTGCTATTGATCCTCTCTATTTCCTTGAATGCAGGTCTTCGACATAAGAATAGCATAAAGGAGTGAAAAATCATATACATAAGCAATGGTGATGTTTTGGTCCGCCCATATTACATGTGGGCATGCGGAAGAAGGATTGCTATCCATGGATGTGATAAGAAACATATTTGACGCTCCTATCTCCTAAAAGGGAAGGAGACGTATTGTAACATGACTTTAAAAGCATATCAATAAAGAGGGCCAAATTTTATATTGCTTTTATCTTGTGTCGATTCATCTATGTCCTTTCTTTTTATGCATTTTTCAATATATAGGCTTTTAGCATTAAGTTTGGTTTTAAAAGCATCATACTTGGCATTTCCTTTTTGTTTTCGTATCCTCATGCTTTCAAGTGGTTTAGCGCAGTAATGCCCTAACATCATACAAATTCTATGAGGGATACATAACTCTGATGTAAAAATCCTACAGGCACTTAGTGGCTGTAAGAAATGCCTATGGGTGCTTGAGAGTGGAGGAAGGCACCCAAAGGTACTTGGAATTGGATGAGAAGCATTCAAAGGTGCTTGGCAATGATAGAAAGCACCCAAGGGTGTTTGGTGACTAAGGGGAATGTTTGCAGAAGTAGATCTGGCTGAATGAGAGGGTCGATGATGGATGTAGATGATATGGTAAGTGAGGATGGAATGTGAGAGTACTCAGATACAATAATGGAACTCAGGTAGCCAAGGACTCAAGGATTTCAAGGGGACGAATTACTCAGGAAACTTCTTAGGGATTCAATCATTGAGCCATCAAAATTGCTCTTATTAGTAATCCAATCTAGGGCATGCTAGGAATTCAATGATACTAATTGTGTGGCTGAGATAAAAGCATATCGAAGAGTGGATATTAAATTTGGGTTGTGGCATGGATTGATGTAAATGGATGGATATGATTAAGTGAAATTGGATGGCTAGTATTAATTCACTTATATAAATATATTTATTAAATATATAAAAAATATAATATATAAAATATTAATATTTAAATATATATAAATATATGTAAATAAAGGGTGGAAATGGTGGGAAAGCATAGATGGAGGACAAGTGGCTAGGTTTTGGTGTCTACAAATACCCCTTTTTGTACTACATTGTGTAAAATACAATACACTGTAAAAACACGAGACACATATTTGGTTTAGACACAGAAGCAACTTCTCTCTTTGGATGTGAAATGTGAGCTTGAAGATAAATGAATGAAAGAATTTAGATTTTTACATAGCTTACCCCCTCAATTGGTGAGTGAGTTTGCGGATGAATCTCACGAGCTAATTGAAAAATAAGTGCAAATGAATGATGGATTATATGAATGATGTAAATATGATACCATTTTTGTCCCAATAGTAGGAAGGGGATTGGTGGAAAATGAAAACTGATGCATCTATTTTTTTTACTCCAATAGATGAAGAAATTTGTGAAAAAATGTGATGAAAATGTGTTTGTTTTTGCCCCAATAGATGGAGGGCTTTCTGGAAAAGGTGATGAAAATGTGTCTATTTTTACCCCAACAAATGAAGTTATTTTTTCCAAGTATAGATGTCATGATCATGTAACATGTATCGCATTGTGGGAAAATAAAAACCAAATTTGGTTGCCCCAAATTTGAGGTGATTCGATGCTAGTAAAGAATGTGTCTTTCGGCATCATTGATTTGCAAGGATGAATATGCCAAAATAAAAAGTTTTCAACTTTGGAGTGCCAACTAGTGACTATTAGATAATTCCTATGATCAGAACCAATCACCCTAGCTAAGGCCAATTGCCATGATGACTATCAAGGAGATGACAAGATGTGATTTGTTATCCATGTCTTAAGCCTCACGAGCTAGGCTATCAATGATAACTTTTGAGCAAATTGGTCTTGGCATAGTCTCACTCAAAGTATGAAGTACCAAATGTGATTGTGATTTTGAACTACAAGATATGGAATGATGAAAATTACCAAGTGTCCTTATTGTAGGTTCTTCATCTTACCAATTTGCATCGATGCAAATCACTACAATCACCAAGTATATAGAAAAATCCACTAGATACAAGACTCACTTGCATGTTTGAACTTGGAAGGTATGCAAATTATGATATGGAATGATTTTTATGATGATGTATGAATGATGAAAGTGATGATTATGGTCGTTTTGTGAATATTTGGACCATTTTGGAATGCTTTTGTAACTTGTTAAGCGGATTTGCAATATGTGGTTGTAAATGAAAATTATGCATCCAAATCAACGGGAATCTTCACAAAACCTATTAATATGATGAATTAGATGATTGGATGAAATATGAAAATATTATGTGGGGATAAGCCACTATTTTGTAAGATTTGTTTCTTTTTTCAAAATTGATGCCAAACGCTCATTGGTGTTTTTGGCCTACAAAAACATCCACTGATATTTAGGTGGTTTGCAAACACCCTAGTGCACTTTTGTGCACTAGGAAACACCCATGGACATATCAAGGTGTCTGAAGCAGCTATAAATAGTTGGAAGGATGAGAAATGAAGCTCATTTGTGTGTTTGATAGTTTGAGAAGATGTGTTTGGGAGAGTGGAGTGAAGTGAGGTGATGTGATTTTGGTGTAGAATATATGGGAGTGGAGGAAGTGGGTGCAGAGACTAGGGATGAGGCTAGAGCATGAGCTACTACGATAATTCTTATTTTGTGTATTACACAAAAAAATGTATTTTTATGATTTTTTTGTTAATGACAAATATTTTGTGTTATGCTACAACCTAGGATTTTGGAGGCTCAGCATCGGTACTCATTGTACAATCCTAGTATGAGGAAGGCAGTGGTGAAGTATGAGTGGGATTTATTAGAGGTAGTGGGGCTAGTGGAGGTAGACCAGATTAACATGGTTAGGGCAGATGAGGGGTACCTCTCTGCCTTTGTGGAGAGGTGGGATGCATATATGCAAACATTTTAGCTTCCTAGGGGAGAGGTGATGATCACCTTAGAGGATGTATATCGCATCCTTAAGGTGCCAATAGAGGAGGAGCACATTGAGGTTGGAAACAATCAAGGAAAAAATATGAGAAAGATATTTGGTTATAGTTGGCAGGGTGTGAAGGTGGAGAACATCTACGATAGGTGTAGTAGGATAGGTAGGTGGTTGGAAGATATAGGAGTTAGGCTAATTATTTTTAGTTCTCACGAGTACTTTAATAGTTTAGGTTAAGGTAGGATGTCTCGGATGAACCGATGTTCTATAGGATATATCAAGAGAATACATGGCTGCCATGCATAGAGCCATGGAGGGTAATGTATGAGGATGATAAGGATATGGATCTCCCGGATGTGGATTATGTGAGGACTACCATGAAGTAGGAGGTATGGTTCACTGCATAGCCACCATGGGCACCATATTGATTAGTGGCTAATAGAGGAGGGGATGAGTGTGAGGGTGATGATGATGGGACCCATGAGGCCCCCAAGTGACAGTGGAATGTTTGATCAGATAGTCAAAGGAGGAGGACTAAAGGTACAGTTAGGTAGGCTCTTATGAGTGGAGGATATGGCAAATATGAGAATGATGTAGAGGAGACTCCAGATGGGCCTCTAGATCATAGAAAGGAGGAGCAAGCAAGGCTAGAGTAGAAGGTAGTAGAGTGGGATGCAATGGTGATAGCTCAAGATGAGAGGATCATGAGGCTCCATGTAGATATACTAGAGAGGGAGCGTCGACATAATGTTGACATAACACACCTTCAGTATCGGCATAGATATATCGAGGCCTTAGAGGATAGGTTTATGGAACATCATATTCCACTTCCTGATCCTCCAAACTCATCTATATCTAAGGCTACTAGGCATAGCGATTATAGTCATATCTCTAGGTCTATGGCTCCTCCTAGGTCACAGGGATCCTCTTGGAGGACATAACTAGTGCTTAGATGTATGTTTTTGTATACATGAGCCTTTGTGCTCTATTGTATGTAGCCTTTTGGCACTCATTATACATGCGATATTTATACATATATATATATATATATATACATGGATTTTACCTTTTTGTGTTATATGTGTTTGTGTGAATTATTTTTGTGGAATTATTTTGTGTAATGCATGTGTATATGGTTGATTAATTCATATGATATGTTATGGATGATTAATGCAAGGTGGAATGTATGGATAACTAATGCAAGGTGGAATTCAAATATTCTAATCATCATTTATAGTTTAGAATTTTCTTAGCCACATTTAGCATTGTTGTTTAATCAAGGGCACCAAAATTTGATTGCATATGGGATGAATGGATCATGAAATGACATGGAAGAAGATATGGATGTTGATATGGGAGAAGACATGGAAGAAGGTATGGATGTTGATATGGAAAACTGACTATTTTGTAGAGACTCAGATATACTAGTGGTATCAAATAAACTCACTAAATATTGCTTGCTTCCTCTAGGACCAAATGTGTGTGCTATGAATTCATTTACCAAATCATGAATTTGGTAATGAATCGAGGCAATCAAGAACCAATGTGTGTGCAAGTGAGTTCACTAACTCATCTTGAGTAAATTGGGCAAACCTATTATGGATGATATCAAGAAGCTAGATTGTCCTTATGTGTGGTTAGAGGTTTCTTTGAAAGAGACGTGTCCCTATGCATAAGTGTACTCCACTTCCAGTCAAGTTTCTATAGCTCTGGTGGAGGCTAACTCCATAGTCCACAATTATGTGTTTTTGATCTCTTATGTTTTTGGGACAACTACCTAATCATTTTATTGGAAATGTAGTATGATCCTTACAACACAATGATCAGTGGTGTGTTATGTAAAATATTTATATTTTTGGGGAATCGGATTCTCAACCTAAGTGTGATGAGAATTGTACCCTATCCTTACTACTCCATATTTTGGATTTGGAAGCAATTGTGATAGTGGTGAAAACCACTATTCTTATGGACTATGTTGCATTATGGGACTAGCAAGAATGACCCTTTTCACTTCAAGATTCACAACAAGTATGGTGTTATCCCTATTTGACATAATATATTTTTAAGATGTGAAATTATGTTTGGTTCAAAAATGTTTTGGAGTCAATTTTCAAAACTCAAGATTTTATTAATGTATGTGTGATGGTACTAAAAGGAACTCCACATGTATTTTAGAGGTTTCTTGAAATACTAGGAGTTGTTGAGTGACCAAAAAAACCTAGGTATTATGGACATGTGGCTTTGCAAATGATAATTCTACTTTTGTGGAAAATTTGATGATGATGTGAAGGTGCCCCTGATTAAGGAAACATGACTTTATTGGACCAATTAAAATCTTGAACTTAAGAAATGATCCCTAATATGAAATGTGCAATGTGAATGTGAATGTATGAAATGCAAAATGAAATGTGTACTAATGCACTATTTTTGAATGAAATGTATATGCAAATGCAATGCAATGTTGTGAATGGAATGGATGCAAATGTTTTTGTGTATTATCCATGTATATATATACATATATAAATCAAATCATGCATAGAATGCTCTCAAGTGTATAACATTAAGTTTTTTGGATTCTTCCTCTCCCTCTAGAATGGCAAGCCTATAAGTAATGTTAACCACTCTTTGTGTAACAATGTATAGACCCAACCAATTATCCATAGATTTATCACAAAGATGTGACAATACATTGGTGTTTTATTTATTCTCTTTAAGGACAAGATCTCCTACTTGAAATTCACGTAGATGAACTTTGACATTGTAAGAACACTTTAGGCGGTCTTCATAAACTCGTAAATACTCTAAAACATTGACTCACCTCTCATACAGAAGTGTGAGTTGGTCAAGACATGCTTGTCTAGAAGTGTCATCATCTATAAATTCTTGCAAAGAAATTTGCAAGGAGGGTATCTTGATCTCAAGAGGTATGATTTCTTTGTCTTCATAGACTAGTGAAAATGGTGTTACCCCTGTAGGCATGTGAATGGTTGTTCGATAACCCCATAATGCCAAGGGAATTTGTGTATGCCAATATCTATGATTTTTTTAGCAAATTTCTTGAGAATGGCAATTAAGGTCTTGTCGGAATATTTAGCTTGTCCATTAGATTGTGGGTAATAAGAAGTCAATAAATTGTTTTAAATATTATATTTCTCGCAAATTGCTCAAAATTCCTTGTTATTGAAATATTTTTTGTTGTCCAAGATTATTTTTTAGGGTACACAAAAATGATAAATGATATGGTGAAATATGAACTCCACAATTTTATGTCTTGTCATACTGGTTAGAGAAATTGTCTCAACCCACTTTGTGAAGTATTCAGTGACTGTGATGATGAACATATGTTGTCCAAAGAAAGGAGGTAAGATTTTGCCAATTAGATATAGACCCCACTATGAAAAGGTCCAAAGTATTTGAATAGGTTGTAAATCTTGTGATGGTACATGATTTAAATTAGCATGTTCTTGATATTCCTTGCAATGTTTAACATAAGTGCAAAAATCATGTTCCACTATGGACCAATAATAACCCATGCATAAAATACACTTTGTGATGGCTATTCCACTAAAATGACCATGAAAAATACCATCATGGGCTTCAGATATGGCTCTTTGTGCCTCACTAGACTCGATACAATGAAGGAGAACTTCATCATGACCACATTTATACAACACGTCCCCCAAGAGAATAAAATGAGTTACCTTTTGCTTGAATGTGTGTTTGGAAATTTGAGACATGTTAGATGAGAGTGTTCCAAACTTGAGAAAGGCTACTATATAGCTTGACCAAGGCTCATATGGATCCAACTACATAAAGCAAACATCCTTTTCATCTTTAGATTCAACATGGATAATTGCAGATTTAGAAACTATTGAAATTATCAGGGGTTGTACCTCCCCAAAGGAATACTTTGAAATCAATGATCCAAGGGAGGCCATTGCATCTGCAAATCTATTAGTAAAACATGGCAAACTATTGATTTCATACCAATCAAAAATAGAGAGAAATTTCATTACTACTTCATGATAAAGCTTAATGGTAGGTTCTTTGCATTAGTATTCTCCATTGATTTGTTTGACGACAAGTTGAGAATCACCAAATATTCTAATATGCTTAATGCTCATAGCTATAGTTAATTGAAGAACTAATATTAAGGCTTCATAATCGGTAGTGTTATTTGTGTATTTGAAGTCAAGTTTGAACGATAAGGGGATAGGGACCCCCTGGTGTGTATGGAATATGACTCCACCACCTTGACCTTTCGTGTACTTAGAGCCATCAAATAACAGTGTGATATCAATGTCTTCCTCTGGAATGCCTTTTTTAGTGATGATAAATACCGAATCATTTGGGAGCTCAATAATCAAAGGATTATCACTAGGTAGTGGATATTTCATAAGTTAATTAGTTATTACCTAACCTTTAATGGATTTTTGGCTAATGAATTCAAGGTCAATTTTAGTAAGCAGAATTATCCATTTAATGGTGCAGATATTGTTATAAGTGTGAGATATCATATAACATATAGAATTTTATCTAGCTATGACGTATTTTGTGTGACTAAGCATGTAGTGTCAAAGTTTCTTAGTGGTAAAAAACACTACTAAGCATAGTTTTTATACATAAGCATATCTAGTTTCATAGCTTACCAATGTTCAAATAATGTAATATAAAACTTGCTCTCAATTCTCCTCATTCTTTTGTGCAAGCATTGTACCTAATTCAATGTCTGTTGCTAAGATATACAGATATAATGGGACCCCAGACAAGGAGGAGCTAATATCAGTGAAGAATCTAGGTATTGCTTAATGTCATCAAAGTATTTTTGACATTCATCTTTCCAAGAGAATGGCACCCCCTTTTGTAGTAAGTGATTAAATGACCTACATTTATCAAAAAGTTAATTTCTTTAATTTAGTTGCAAGAAGCATATCCATAATGGCCTTGAAATTGTTAGGTTCCACCTCAATGCCACTTTTCGAGATAGTGAATCCTAGAAGTTTGCTTGAGGTAATACCAAAGACACATTTATTGGGGTTCAACATTACATTATGCTCTAGAAGTCAGTCAAAAACTTTCACCAATACACTAATGTGTTCTTGTCGAGTTTTAGATTTAACAAAGAGATCATCCACATAATATTTGATAATATTATTCATATAATCATGGAAAATGTATGTCATGGCATGTTGATAAGTGGCACCTACATTTTTGAGGCCAAATGGCATCACCTTGTAAAAAAATGTTCTCGAAGGTGTAGTGAATGTTCTTTTGTGTTGGTCATCAAGATTTATTTGAATTTGGTTGTATTATAAAAAATCATCCATGAGTGAAAGCATTTCATAGCAAGCACAAGGATCACAAGAGTATCAATGTTTGGGAGAGGAATGTCATCCTTAGGACACACTTTGTTCATATATCAAAAGTTAGTGCAAATGCGTATCGCCCCATTAGGTTTCCAAATGAGTACCATGTTTGAAATCCACATAGGATAGTCGATGGGAACTATGAAGTTCACATATAAGAGTTTTTGAAGCTTAGTTTTTACCAAGAGGGCCACGATAGGATGCATTCTCTTAAGTTTTTATTTAACTAGCTTAGCATCATACTGTAAGGTGATATTATGGATAACCAAACTAGGATAAATACCGGGCATGTCCTTATAGGACCATGCAAATATGCCCTTCTTTCTCTCGAGGAGAGCAATTGATTCCTCTTATTCATTGAGTGATAAAATTTTTCCAAGATTGATAATTTAGGAATTGTCCTTGTTTGAACTAAGGTCCATATCGATAGTATCTTCAATAAACATGTGAGAACCTTCCTCAAGATGATGTGGCATAGGGATAAAATTAATGTCATATAAGATGTCATCAAAATATTATGGCTTATCCTCATGGATATATGGCTATAAAAGCTCAATATTCGAAGGTGAAGATGAAGGGGAATTCAGAGGGGATGGAGGAATGTAGTTGGTAGAAGCCCTTAACAATTCCACGAATAAGAAAAATTTGAAAAAGGATGGGGGTGAGGAAATCTAGTCCATATCGATAAGGCTTATGTTAATTGGAATTGGTTTAGCCAGATCATATGGATTATGGAGTGGGGTGAATAAATCAATAGGATTCATGTTGAATTATGGGAAAATGGGATAATATTGGATGGAATGGATGGAATCTAAGAACCAGTGCTAGGAACTTGGTTATCCTAGAAAACATCAATCAACACAAATAAATGCATCTAAATAAATGCTATATGCATGCCATGCAAAGAAATAAAATGTGTTTTTGTTGATTTTTTATTTTGTTTTTGGTAGTGGTGAAAAACACTTTTTTTGTGTTATGTACGTATGTTATAAGTTGGTTTATAAAATGGCTTAATGTAATGGAGGTGGTGGATCACCGATAGGGGCTCATGGATGGGGAATATTGTGAGATAAAACTCATCTTGTTCAGTATGGGAATAATGGGCTCTGATTCTTCTTTAGATTCATCTAAAATTATCAACATAAGTTTGAATTCTTCATGGATTTCATCATCATAATCGTCAGGATGAAGGGCTTTTTCTTCTAAATTTAGATTAAGCCTTTGGAAGGCTTGTTCAAGAGAAGAGGTGGTAGAAAGTGGATGATAACCTAGACCTAAAAGTTCATGTACTTCTTGATATGGAACATCAATAGGCTGAGACACTCTCTGTTCATGTAATCCTAGGCCATAACCTTACCAATTGACTATGTGAAAATCACAAGATGGAAATCCTAACATGTTTGGAATGTTGCCAAGTGCTGATTCCTAGGGTTCATATAGGGATGTTGGATTTGGTGAAGGATCAATTATCCCATACACAAAATTTATGCTATTTGGAGTTAAAACCATGTTATATACCGCTCGTATGGATAAAGGTGGGTCGCATGGGCAATTAAAATCATTAGTCTTAGGCATGGTGAGGGGTGTGATAGTGATATCTTGGACCACATATTCACCAATACTAGGATTAGTGAGATGGACCTCAACTTGGGAAGATATGGAAGGGCATTGGTTGGATAATGACTTAGGGAATGAAGATGAAGATGTCTCACAATTTGTCAACTCGACTTGTGAAACATTAGGTGATGGTGATGTATTTTCTTGGAAAGGTTACTGAATGTATGATGATGATGTGGAAGACAAAGATATTCATGATATGGATTGATTATGACCACATGTGCATGTATTCAATGATGAAGATGATGGGGGATTGGTGATAAGGTAGTCCTAAAAAATGGGTAGAGTGGTAGATGGATTGGCTGATGGTAATAGGAATAGATGAGTGGAAGAAAGCATAGAATCATAAGGATTTGAAATAAAATTGCAATACTTAAATGGCTCGACATCCACCAATGTACTTGTCACTCATGAATATATTTCAAACATTGGTGTAGTATTAAAGTAACACATCACATTTCCCTCATACAAGGTATTCCAATTAGTACATTATATTTCATGGATCCTTCCAATATGTGGAACATAGTGTGCAACATTTTTAACCCTACTTCAATGGTCAAAACAATAGTGCCAACTATGGAACATAAAACATGATTAAAATTTTTTTAGGGTGAATGATGACTTGGTGATATGATATGGAGGAAGATTCAAATGATGAATGGAAAATGTGGTGATGATATTGATGGAGGAATTGGTGTTAGTTAGGAATCTTCTAGACTTCTTGTCATTTAGAGTCAAGATATGCAATGGAGGGTCTACTAAGTTCGATGAGATTGGCTTAATCTCAAATTCATAGAATGTGATAAGGATCCATGCATGTTTGAATGATCCCTACAATTTTTTTGAAGGAATTAGAATATTTATATTGTAATTCAATGGATTTCAGAATATCCATTAATGCCTCGTGATGTGGGGAAGATTGTTGAATTAACTCATAAATTGACAAGGGGTTTTTTTCCTCTAAACTAGGGTTTCTGGAACTTCAAAAAATCTAGGGCATCAGTTGGATTACAGAAGTGCTTTCGGGGTACAGTGGATCTGAAGGCTAGATTGGTGCCCGGAGTAGCAGCTCATACGCAAATTTGTTTAAATAAAAATCTCCTCCAAAGAACGATGAAGCTCAAAAAATGGCAAATAAAATGCTCTTCATGGCTGATGGGAATAGGTTGATAGCACATCGTGTGAATGGATGTTTGCCACAGGCTGAAACCAGGCCAAAAATTTTCATCGAGCCAAGTATGGTTGAAGAATTAGTCATGTACAGTGCTAATCATGATTTAATCTGCAAGTTCATGGGTATACGTCCTTCCCTAAATTTTTTGCACTCTTGGATCCGCCAAAACTGGGAGCCTCATGGTGAGTATTCATTGTGGTTTATTAGCAATGGATATTTTATTGTTAGCTTTTCGTCTTTGGCCGATAGAAATAGGGCTTTCGAGTCAGAGAAGAAAAATCATGGCCCAACAGGGCTATTTGTTCAACCATGGAGAGTGGGATTCGATCCTCGAGTTGAACCTACTGCTGTCCCAGTATGGATCCGACTATATGCTCTTCCAATGGAATTCTAGAGTGAGCAGGTGTTGGCAAGGATTGGCAATTCTATTGGAAGACATCTAGGTGTTGCCAGAGACACAATTGAAGGGAGCATGGCGGTGTATGCAAGAATATGTGTGGAGATGGATCTTAGCCAGCCTTTGCTGGTAGAGATGGAAATTGAATTGGCAAGACTCTCCTGGATTCAACAACTGGACTATGAGGCCCTACCATTTAGATGTAGGGTTTGTCACAAACATGGACATTTGGCCCATTTCTGCCCTAATAATATGAATGCTAAAATGGAGGCCCCTTTAGGAATTCCAAACCTTCCTAAAGAGGATAAGGCAACACTTAATAAAGATTCTAATAGCACCGTTTAGGTCCAGGAAGCTCAGAGAGAGGGTTTTGAATAGCCTAGAAGAAAAATATGGACAAAGAAAAAAGAGGGAAAGGAGCAATCCCATCTCAGACCTGCCAATAGGTATGAGATATTTAAGTCACTGGTTGACGAAGAGGAACAATTTATGGAGGGCATGGAGGGTAATAAGGAAAATTCTAATATTCCCGTGTAACTCCCCCTCTCATCTCCTCCCGTCATACAGTAGGTAGTTGAACTCTGTGAGGTATCACAGCCAGTGTGTTCAGGGGATTTAGTAGTGCATAACCAGGAGTAGACAATATCTCAGGATGTCAGCATGGGAATAGTAGAGAAGAACAGGGAAAGGCCAACTTTGGGGATAACCCAGGTAGAAAAAAGATAAAAAAATAGCAATTCTCAGGGAGTAGGTAGAAGATCAAATAAGGAGTTGCTAGTAGTCCAAGGAGACAAACTGATCACGAGAGGATCGATGAGGCCAATAGACTCTTATTGCTCCTAGGGTAACCAATGATTATACAATCATGGAATGTGAGGGGTTTAAACAACATAACCCATCAATCTGTTGTTCAAAGACTTTTAGAGAATCGTAATACTGATTTTTTGCTTTTACAGGAGACTAAGATGTCATTAGATCTTATGTCCAAAATAGTCAACAGAATTTGGAGGGGTGCTGGTCATATGGATGTGGCTACCCAAGGTGCCTTAGGGGGGATTGTTACTCTGTGGAACTCTCTTGAATGGTCTGCAATAGAACATATTGCCTAGAGGGGTGTTCTCACTTCTATTTTTAGGAATAATGTCACTGCGAAACACGTTCTAATCACAAACTTTTATGGGTCTCAAAACCTAGATGGTCAGAGGCGATAGTGGAAGGCTGTGCATAACATGTGAACCTCAAGGGAAGATCTAGACTGGATTATAGTGAGGGACTTTAATGCTAAATTATCTTCTAGAGATCAGGAAGTGGGAACACCATTTTTGGACCCAGGAGACCGTTTCATGATTTCCCAAGTCCAGGCTTTGTACTTAGTGGACATTAAATGTCCTGGCATTAACTACAATTGGACTAATAAAAGGTAGGAGCCACATAGCAGGAAGATTAAGCTAGATCATTTTCTAGTTTCAGAGGAGGCATTTGTAAAATGGAATATAAATTTTTAGATTTTAGAAGGCCCAGTTTCAGATCACTGTCCCATTCTATTGGAAGGTAGGACTAGGATGGGGCAGCATCACAAACCTTTCATATTTGAGAATTTTTGGCTTCAGAAAGAACTTCGGGAGAAAATTCCACAGTGGTGGGAAGAAGGCTACCCAGCTTATGGGAGAGCAATGTTTAGAATCCACAAACAACTACAATATGTCAAAACTCAGTTGAAGTATTGGAGGCGTGCTAATAAAATAGACTTCCAGGCCCAAAGAGCTCCATTGGTGGCTAGATGGGATGAGGTCCAAAAACAGTTCAGAGAAGGAGTAATTATAGACCAGCTCAAAGCTGAGGATGATTCCCTGTGTACAGCGGTTGAGGACATTGACAACCATGAGGAGACCTATTGGAAGCAGAGAGCAAGAACCACCTGGTTATTATAAGGGGAAAAAAATACAAAATTCTTTCATCGGACTGCTTGTGCTCGAAGACAGATGAACAAGATGGAGGCCCTTCAAGATGATAATGGTCATTCCTTTGATACACTTCCAAGTATGCATTCCCATGCTATGGATTATTTTTCTAAGATTTTTAATGAAAGTGTGGTACAATATGTAGAGGCCCAAAATGAAGTTATTTCTGTCATACCTGCTATTATTTCTAAGGATAAAAATCAGGCCCTCCTCAAACCCATTGATAGAGATGAATTGAAAACTGTGGTCTTTGGAATGAGCACTGGAAAAACTCCAGGTCTAGACAACTTCCCAATTGAGTTTTTTTAGGATTTCTGGGACTACTTAGAGGAAGATGTAATGGCTATTGTAGAAAAGTCCAGAGAAAATAAGAGAATTCTTAAATCTATAAACCACACTTTCATTACCTTAATTCCAAAAGGAGGGGAGGGGGTTCATATTTCAGATTATAGGGCTATTGCCTTATGTAATGTGCTGTACAAAATAATCACAAAGGTAATGGTTGAGCACATAAAACCTCTTCTTCACAACATTGTCTCCTCTAAGCAAGGGGTTTTTTTTTAGGGATGACAGATTCTGGATGGGATGGTTGTGGCCCAGGAAGCAATCCATTCAATGCACACTTCTGGTAATAAAGGGATGTTCATAAAACTAGACATGTCAAAGGCTTATGACAGGGTTGAATGGAGTTTCCTGGCTAAAATGATGGCAGTGTTTGGTTTCTCTCAAGACTGGATAGAGTGGGTCATGAGCTGTGTCTCTACCCCGACTTACTCTATGCTAATCAAGGGCCTTCCTTCGTAACCATTTGGAGCTACTCGGGGACTGCTCCAGGGGGATCCATGTTCTCCATATCTTTTTCTCATTTTGGCTGAAGGTCTTGGTAGAATTTTCTTGAGGAGAAGACAACAAGGTAGATTATTGGGTATCAGGGTGGGTGACAAAGTTTTAATGCACATACAGTTTGTGGATGACACTAGTTTGGTGGGAGTGGCTAGCTTCAGGGAAGTAAGAATGATTAGGGATACTCTTAATGTATATCTTAGGGCTACTCAACAGGTCATTAATGATAATAAATCCAAAGTGGTTTTTTTTAATCTGGAGCAAAGGCTTAAGAATAGAATTTTAGAAATCCTAGGATTCACAAGGACTTCTCTCCTAGTGGTTTACTTGGGGGTCCCCTTGCACTTTAAGAAGCTAAAATTAGACACTTGGAGGAATCTACTGGAGTGTATCAAGGACAGAATTAATCACTGGTATCACAAGTGGTTAAGTTATGGTGGCATATTAATGTTCTTAAAGTCAGTCATTCAAGCCATGCCAATTTACAAATTCTCTATCCTGGTTGCCCCGATTACAATATGGAAAGAGTTGGACAGGATGGCTAGAAAGTTTTTATGGGAAGAAGCAAAGGGAGAGAGAAAGTGGGCCTTAGTGGGCTAGGACAAAGTTACCCAGCCCAAGGTTAAAGGAGGTCTGGGTTTGAGAAAATCTAAGCTGAATAATAAAGCTTTGGATGGAAAGTTGTACTGGAGATGGATCTCCCAACCCACCTTCCTTTTTAGTAGAATCCTAACTAGAAAATACCTGGGATAGGCCAACCCAAATGATGTACCTCGCATCCCATTGGATGGTACTGGGTCCCTAGTTTGATAGGCTCTCAAGTTAGGGTCTCAGGTTGTTAAATACCGCTTATTTTGGAAAGTGGGAAGAGGGGAGAAGGCTCATTTTTGGATAGATTCTTGGGATCAGTTCCCACCCATCATTGCTGAATTTCTAGAATTATAGCCAATAAAAGTAGCCATTGAAGCCAAGGGATGGATCCGTATTGAAATTTATTTCACAACTACTTAGCTGGGGGAGTGTAAGTTTAAGCAATTCAAGAAGTTGGATGAGTGGCCCATTTCAATCCCTCTAGATTTGACTCCCATCATGACTAAAATTCTGATAGAAATATTTCTTACAGGGGGAGACATGGAGGATGAATTAGCTTGGGGATTTGGGAGTCTTGGCGTCTATACAGTAAAGGATGGATATGACAACATTCTCCCAGAGCCCCCCCCTCATACTTTTCAGGTTGAGGACTGGAGGAAAATATGGCACTCTAAAGGTTGGCCGAAAGTTAACTTTTTTGCCTGGCAGTGCATGCACAATGGAATCCTCACTTTTGATAATCTTAGATCAAAAGGTTTCATCGGCCCTTCTCAATGTGTACTATGCTACAAGAGTGAGGAAACTGCTGACCATTTGTTGTTTGGTTTCCCTTTCACCTGACAGATGTGGCTACGTTGGTTTTCATACTTTAAAATTCAAGTAAGTGGTGACCTGAACCGGATGAATATCTGGGCAAAATGGCAAAAAGGTAGATTCAAATATAAAACTCTTCGTATTGGCTAGGAGCTTGATTTAAGCTTTATCTGGTGGCAAGTATGGCTGGAAAGAAATGCCAAAATTTTTAGAGAAAATTTTACTGCTCTAGACGGGGTTTGGCAGACCATTTGGAGCAAGGTTACCGAAACTGTGGTTGTTCATGCTAAGGAGGAAGCTCAAATTGACATTGGAGCTATGGAAGAACACGTTGAACTGCAAGAGGGATAGGACAAAATTTTTTGGAAACCTCCCCCTGAAGGTTGGATTAAAATCAATACTGATGGAGCTGCAAAAGGCAATCCGGGTAGAGCTGGAATTGGAGTGGTGTGCCGAAACCATGCTAGGACTGTGCTCTATTGGGAATTGCAAGGCCTAGGAAGAACCACTAACAATGAAGTTGAAGCCATTGCCATCAAGTCTGCTTCTATTTGGGCAGTGAAACATGGCCACCGTAGGATTATTCTTGAATCAGACTTGCAAATAATGGTTGGAGCTCTAGATTGCATGCGGAACTTTGATCTGAAAGCTTGGAGGTTGAGGGCTCTTGTTACCCAAATGAAATAATTATGGAAGGAATTGGAGGACGTGATCCCAGTTTATGTGAGTAGAGATTTGAACAAAGTGGCTGAATTTCTAGCTAAGATGGGTGCAGAAAAGGAGGTTGGAGTTCAGTTGCACAGTGACATGGATATTGAGGATGAGGTGATTAGACAGGGTCTTGAAATGTCCTTGAGCTAATGACCTTCGAAAAAATAGAGTACGATGGGGGACCCCATGGCAGCTAGTTTTTGGTTCATGAAAATTGGCTCCGATGCAGTTCTTCCTTTACTATTGTATGACTGTGTCCTCTCGGACCTCGGCTGGGAAGAGGCTCTTCCCACATTGTAATTGATCTATGTCTTAATAAAAGTTTTTTCCAAAAAATTTCAAAAAAAAAATATGCCCTCTTGGATTTTAATTTCCTCAATGACACTAGCCTAAGCTAATGATTCTTCAAATGAACAATAATTTTGCAGTTGAATCATCCAAGAGATAGGTTTTAAGCAACTCTTGGTGAATAATTTGATTAGCTTATCTATTGGCAAGGTGAATGACAACTTTGTGATGACAACTCTCCAATGATTTCTAAAATCGTAGATAGAATCATCATCATGTTGTCTTAAATCATAGACATCAGATAATGAGACCTTCTTTTTAATATTTAGGATAAAATGCTCAAATAATTTGTCAATCAATTGCTCAAAATTATAGATACTATGACTGGGCAATTGATTATACCACTCTATGGCATATCTTGTTATTGTTTGAAGAAATGTTTTGAGCATGAGAGCATTGTCATTTTGAATTCTAAAATATGTGTGTACAAACATGCTCACATGATATTTGGTATCCTAAATTCCCTTGAATTTATCAAACTTAGGCATCGTGAAATATATCATATATGGTGGTGATGGTAAAAAAAATGAATGGATTGGTTGATGAATTGACGTAAGTTTGGATTCTGGTTTGTCCAACCAAGAGTATGTTGTATCAACTAATCTATTTTTTTTTGCATGGCCTTAATTCAAGGGTCTTCTTAAGTAATGTGGAAGCTCTAAATTACCTGATAGTTTTGATGTGGGGTGGAAAAATGTTTTGGAGTGACTAAATGATGTTGAGATTGGTGATGATGACTAGGAAAATGTGACAGAAATTGATGAATGGGAGACTAATTATGAAAATATGGAGAATTTTGGAATGGGGTTGATGCATGAGGGTTATGGCTGAGCTGGCCAATGGGAATAGGATGGGTATTGGTATGACTTTGTGGAGGAACAGGTATAGAAACCACAAAATATTGTGATGTCCATGATGGACCCTAGTTAATGAGGAAAGTCTAAGTAGATTTTTGTAGAGGCTTAGGGTTCACTTGCACTTGTTATTGAGCATTTTTATGTTTTCTAAGTAATTTGTTCAAGTGTCCCCATGATTCATTCATATCTCTATCAAAAATAGAGGGTATAGAAACATATGGTATGAAATATATGGCTAGGGGACAAGTTACACTTGGTATGGTAACTTGTGATGCTAAACATTGTGAAGCAATATTTACATGTGCTTCATACAAGGGGTTATTATATGTGGATGTGTATGAAGTTCTAGGAGTACATGAGGGTTGGGAAATAAATATATGAGAGGAAAGTTCAATCGATGCCTCAAAAATAGGGTTAGTGTACACCTTGGTAAAGTTGGATGGTGACTGGGAATAGATAAGTTCCTGCTATAAAGTATAATTCTATCTAGGTGATTTGGGAACTGACTCTAAGGCATAGTTATTAGACTTCATAAGAGCTTCTACTCATGCCATGTATATATGGGTAATATGGTGATCAATGGTTGGTGAGATTGACTCTACTTGGGTAAAAACCATATGAAAGGTTGAGGGTAACAAGGAATGTGATGGACCTGCATATAAATCTACCTATGTCACATTCAGGGAATCTACCATAGAAGTTGTGGGGAAGGTAGATTAAGGTTCCATTGGATTATCTTGATTTAATTCTTTATTTTGTTTTCTAGTTAATACCATAAGAACATAAACCAAAATACATATTATACAACAAAATGAAACACAAAATTTAAACTTTACAAGAAAAATAAACAATCAATGCTAAGTTTGTGTAACACGTGTTTCTTACCTTATTAATTGATTATATCATTTTAATGTGAGTTAATTTTCTTATGTTTTGATCTTGTGTGTTTCAGATCTGCTAATCTAAATTAACCAAAGAAAAGTAAAAACTATGGCTAATCTGGAGCAATGAGATTCTTGCTGGTGATGAAATTTAACCACCACTATTAAATGTGAAGCATGCAATGTGTGATTATTTTAAAAAATTATGATTTTTCTATTTTTTACATACAATGTTATAAATATAACCACTTTTAATAGTCTAAATCAGAAGCCAATACCTAGAATACCAATTTTTCCAAAGGATGTAGAGTACACCACTTAAAACCCACTCTAGATAGATGGGAGGTTCATATACTCCTCTGTATGAAATCACCCAAGTACGAGAATGCTTTTGGTATCTGAATAATATTCCCTCTTAGACCTACAAAAATAGGAATTCCTAACCCTATAATGCAAACTAATTATGCAATTTTTCAATTCATATGAAATCAGAATGCAATATTTTTTTAATTTGTGAATACAATAAAAAACTAGAAACTTCAAACAGAAAGTATGGATGGATGCATATAACTAATATAAAACCTAAAATGTAATATAGTATGAATATTTTTTCTAGATTAACTAGTGATGTTCTTTTTAGCTTAAAAATATGAAAAAATGTAAGCTTGACATAATATGTAAAGACAAAAGCTAAGGTTTTAACAATAGACTTATAGAATAGCCTACTTTTCTACTTCAAATATCTATAAAATACCTCTAGTTATTTTTGAAATACACCTAGGAGTTTCTGGAAATCCCTTGAGCATTGTCGAGCATTCACACATATTCTAAAACCTTATGCAAGTTTCCAAAAACCTTAAATCCAGTGAAAACTATGAAATCTATGCTTCTAAAACCTTACAAGATGACATAAAATGGAAAATAAATTAGCAATGGAAATCATAAAAATAAACCCTTAGTGGGTCCCATCGTGATCGCCATTTGAAGAGACAAAAATGCAACACCAAAAAATAAGATATAAAGTAGAACTCAAAGAACAGTATTGCACAATGAATGATTTTTATTAATGGGGGGAGCCTAAAAAATCCATTGTTACAATAAGAATCCTTGAATTATTTGATAAAAATTTTACAATGGCTAGGGTTCTCTAAAACCCTAGCAAGCAATGTTGGTGGTGTCTCAAAACGTGTCTCTTCTCCTAACAGAGGTGAGTGGGCTTTTGATTACCCAATGTCAGGCCACTCCAACTTAAGCAATTATCTAATGCTAATGTAACACTTCCAGATCTACACACAATAAAATAGCAAGTAGGTTAGTAGCAACTGTGAGGGGTCCATAGTGTGATATCCTTATAAAGTAGTATACAAACTCTAGCAATGCAATATAAATAAATGAATAGAACTTGAAAGCACATAAAATAAAATAACAAATGAAAGATTTGTCTTTCTTATCTACTATTTTCTAATATGATGAAATTTGTTGTAGTGGATTGGTGCGGTGATGCCCCATCACTCTAATGCTAGCAAGGTTATAGAACTCTGATTTAAAATGCTTGTGGGCACTCAGTGGATACAAGAAATTCCTATGGATACTCAAGAGTGGTGGAAGTATCCTAGAGGTGTTTGGTGATGGATGGGAAATACCTAGAGGTGCTTGATGATGATATAAATATCTTGAGGGTGTTCAGTGGCTGAGGGGTAAGTATGTAGAAGTCATTTTGGCTGAATGAGAGGGTCTATGATAAATACATATTATATGGAAAGCGAGGATGGAAAGCGAGAGTACTCACATACAAGAATGGAACTCAGGTAGCCAAGAACTCAAGCATTTTGAGGGAACACATTACTCAAGAGACTTCTTAGGGATTCAGTCGTTAAGCCATAAAAATGTCTCTTATTAATAATCCAACTTAAGGCATGCTAGGGTTTCAATGACATTAATTATGTGGCTGAGATAAAAGCATATCGGAGGGTGGATATCAAATCTGGGGTGTGGCATAGATTGATTTAATTGGATGGATAGGATTAAGTGCAATCGTATGTTTGGGATTAATTCACTTATATAAATATATATTTATTAAATCTATATAATATATAATATGTAAAATATTATTATTTAAATATATATAAATAAATATATGTAAATTTATGTAAATAAATGGTGGAAATGGTGGAAAAGCATAGATGGAGGACAAATGGCTAGGTTTTGGTGTTTACACACACCAAATGGGATGCCACTTTTGGGTAAGTCCCAAGGAGGCAGGGGTATCTATTCCACCAAAAATACCCAGGGCTCACACCTGGCATACCCCCTTTAGCACACTCAAAGAGCATACCTCAAACCAAAAAAAATAAAAACAAACAAACATAAAAACACAAACAAACACAAAAACAAAACAAAACAAAAAAAACAAATAAAAAAATAAAAACAAATAAAAAATAAAAATAAAAATAAAAAACAAACAACAAAACAAACAAAAACAACATAAAAGGATAAAAACAACAAAGAATTCAAAAAATAAAAATAAAAAAATAAATAAAAATAAAATGAAATAAAAAATAACAACAAAACACACATAACCGAGTGGTTAGACCAATCGGTAGCCTAGCTCGCATTAGAGCACTGCAATGCAGAAGGTCTAAAGGTCGAATCCCCTCGGTGGTTGTTTTTCATGCGCCAGATTTGGGAGAGATGGTTTTTATATTATAAAATTCAAGTTAATGGTGATTTGAATTGGATTAATATTTGGTAAATATGGAAGAAGGGTAGACTTAAATATAAATATCTTTGTATTTGTTGGGAGCTTGGATTAAACTTTATTTGGTGGCAAGTGACGTTGGAGAGAAATGCCAGAATTTTTAAAGAAACCTTTTCTTCTTTAGATGGAGTTTGGCAAGTCATTTGGAGAAAAGTTACAAAAAATGTGGTAGTCTATGCTAAAGAGGAAAATCAGGTTGTTATTGGGGCAATGGAAAAGGAATTTGAAGTGCAAGAGGGACAGGACAGAGCTAGTTGGAAACCACCCCCAGAAGGTTGGATTAAAATTAATACTGATGGAGTTGCAAAAGGCAATCCGGGTAGAGCTAGAATTGGAGTGGTTTGTCAGAATCATGTTAGAACAATGCTCTATTGGGAACTACAAGGCTTGGGAAGAGCTACAAACAATGGAGCAAAAGCCTTAGCTATCACATTTGCTTCTATTTGGGCAGTAAAACAAGGTCACAGAAGGATAATCCTAGAATCAAATTCTCAAATAATGGTTGGAGCTCTAGATTGTATGAGGAACTTTGCTTTGAAAACATGGAAGTTGATGATTCTTGTGACTCAAATTAAGGAATTATGGAGGGAATTAGATGATGTGATTCCAGTTTATGTGAGTAGAGATCTAAATAAAGTGTCATACTTCCTAGCTAAGATGGGTACTGAGAAGGAGGTAGGGGTTCAGTGGCACAGTGACATGGCTATTGATGATGAGATGATTAGGCAGGTTGGTGAGAAAATCCAGTGCATAGCTAATTTGGATAACCATTCCAGAAATACTGTTTAGGAGATTTGTGCTTCAATGTAGATCTTCTTTTATAGTTGTAAACAGGTGAACAATCATTGTAGAAATATGGTTTATGAGATTTGGCTCCAATGCAAATATTCTTTTATTGTTTTAAACATGTGTTCTCTTTGACTAAGGTTGGGAAAAGTCTCATCCCAACTTGTAAATAATCTTTGTTTTAATACAAGTTTTTTCAAATTATTTTTCAAAAAAAAAAACAACAAAAAACATAAGAAAACCATAAAAAAAACAAAACAACATACAAACACTTAAAAACCCAACAACACAAAACACAAAAAACAAAAACATGAAAAAAAAAACACAAAAACATAAAAAACAATAAAAATACAAAAAAACAACACAAAAACAAAATAGTACAAAAACCACATACCCCTCGAAAACTAAAAAGAAAAAATAAAACAAAAAAATACAAAACACAATTACGACCATTATAGGCCAAAATAATTTTAAGGCAAGAATTAATAGAGGAAACATAAGAAAGAAATAACTAAGCTAGGGAACTAAAATACCCTGACCAAATCAAAGATAAGAAAAATCAAAATAAAAAGAAACTATGTAATTATAGTACTAGAGCCATCCAAAGAAAGGATAAAAAGTAGAGCTTCCCTTATTTTTGAAGCCCACCATCTGGGAGGGTGGCCATAACAATGTAAGATAACATTTTTCCAATGCCCAATTAGCTAAAGCATCAACACTTTTTTTCTATTCTCTGACCACATGATTGTAATCAACTTAAAAAAAGCCCATCTGGATTAATTGAATCTTCTCAATAATTATTTTATTCTCCAATCAAACTTATGATTCTTAGGAGTTTTTAGATAATTAATAATGAGTTGAGAGTCATATTCAACAAACACCTTTTACCATACAACCTTTGAAGCCTCTTGAATGACTCTAAAGATACCATAACCCTCAATAAGGTTATTGGAAAGGATAACCAAATTCTCAATAAAATTGAAAACTAGTGAACCATCAAAAAGCATACCAATTCCTCCTGCACTAGCTTTTCAAGGGTTCCCCCTAGAGGCTCTATTGGTATTGTCTTTTCCATAATTCTTAGGAGGATGCTACCAATTGTTTGTTCTTTCCATATTGAAACTACTCACATTCCCTTTAAGCTAGTTTCCCTTAGAAGAGTTAATCTTCAATATTTGCATCACTTGATCTCATATTTTGTGGGAGTTTTGGGAGTGATTAAGGAGTTGTTGGACTAATTCAACTAAGTTGACAATGGTATTTTTCCAGATATAATGAGTATCCTTTATTTATTGTTTGAAAATATGGTTTTTCCTTTCATTCCAAATATTCCAAGGTAGAATGGTAGAACCCATACAAACTAACTGCATAATGAAATTATCAACACCCTCCTGTTTAGGCCAATCCCTCCAAAGTTATTTAAAAGTAAAAAAGTTGGACCATTGTAAGCCAAGTAAGATGGCCATTCTTTTATAGGGGCAAACTGTGTGAAGATCTGTGTGGCAGCTTTTAGGGCGGACAACGCAGAATATTGTGGCGGCCATAAAAGCCGGACAGCTTGCCCAGATTCGTGGCGGCTACCGATTCCACCATGTAAATTAAAAAAATATAGCCATTATCCTCCATATATCAGAGGCTAAGGTACACTCAATAAAAATATGTCTAAGAGTTTCCACATTCTCTCCACACATTTCGCATCTAAAAGGGCCATGAAAACCATGTTTCATAAGTTGATCACTAGTTAGGACACTACGATGCAATAAAAGCCAAGTAAATAACTTCATCTTAGACCAAATATTTTGATCGTGCAACTGATAAAATATGTCATAAGAATGGTTGGTATTATTATGGCATAAAGCCAAATAACCTTGAGCAACTAAATACTCACCCTTAGAAGTATTGTTCCATCCAAAACAATCTTTATCATGGGACCAAGAGAGATATCTCATATACAAGATGCATTTGATGTCTTGTATTTGCATTTCTAGAATTTGAATAGTCCAGCCCTCAAGAGATATCCAATGTCTACCAACCTATGAATTACTAGTATGGTATCAACAATAATTAGCCATATTTATCCAATTAGCTCTATGGAGCTCTTCCATCCAAGGCATCCACTCAAGAAACTAATTTATCAAAGGCTGGTGACCATCCCAAGAATCTATAAAAAAATTTACCTATTTACCATTATGAATGATCCAAAATAGCTTTTTCTTAATCAAATACTCACCTATCTTAAGAACCGCTAAAATGGAAGAACCTTTGGTAGGCAATTTATAATGAATAAGGTCTTCAAGACTTTTGTTCTCAGTATATTTAGCATGGAGATTACTTGCTGAAAGAGCATTAGGTTTATGTAAAATCCTCCAATATAGTTTAGTAGGTAAAGCTTTGTTGTTATTAATAGCATATCAGAATCCTAACCCCCCTTCATTCTTGGGAAGACATAAACTGTCTCATTTCACCAAGGCCCATTTTATTTTCTCCTTAGTGCCACTCCATAGGAATCGATGATTAATTTAATCCAATTCTTGAAGAACAGCATTTGGAATATTCAACATGGTAGAAACATAAATATGTATATCTTGAAGGACATATTTTACCAAGGTAATTCTACCCCCAAAATAAAGCCACCTATTGGTCCACTTTCAAATTTTCTTCTTAACTTTGTCCAACAATCAAATATGGTATTTATTGATAGGGATGCCTAAATAAGTGATCGTGAGGGATGTGTTTTTATATCTTAATTTATCCAAGACCATAGATTCTAATCTTCTAGAGCAGTGAAAGAAAATAAATTTAGACTTGTCTTCATTGATCAATTTCTTGGTAGCATTAGAAAAACAACTAATGATTTGCTTAATTTTAGAAGCTTCCTTAACTGTAGCTTTACCTAATAAAATTATCAACAAATTGAAGATGATAGATAGGCCTAGCTCCATGAACAATTGTAACTCCATCAAGGGTTCTATTTTCTCTATTTTTGGGTATATTCCTACCCAAGAATTTAGTAAGAATGATGAATAAATAAGGGGAGAGGGGTCATTTTGCCTAATACCTCTATTAGCTAGGAATAGTTGTGAAGGAATACCATTGATAAGAATTGAGTAGGATACTAAAGATATACAACCCATAATATAGTCCATCCAATCTTGAGAGAAACTAAATTGCCTCAAAACTTTAATAAGGAAGTGCCAATCCACTCTGTCATAAACTTTGGATAAGTATAAACGAATGAACATAGAAGAAGATTTTTGTATTTCCATAGAATGGATGGCTTCCTGAGAAAAAACTATCTCATCCACTATTTGATGCCCTTCTACATAACCTCCTTGTTCAGGGGAAATAATCTTATGCAAAAGAGGCTTCAACCTTTATACTATGATCTTAATAATGATTTTTATAAGAACAATACATAATGAAATAGGTTTAAAAGTTGAGATATGATAAGCCTCTTGAGATTTTTGGAAAAGATTTATATAATTTTCATTTATAACATTCAAAATTTCTTTATCTTTCCTAGATTATTCCACCACCTCTAATAAATCAGCATGAAGGATATCCCAAAAATCTTGGTAGAATTTAATGGGAAAATGATCAAGACCTAGGGTTTTCATTTTTTCATTTTAAAAAATACTTGTTGAAGCTCATTAATAATAATAAGCAGTTAAAATAGAAGGGATTTATTGAAGAATATTTTGTTGAGAAGCTGAGTCAACAGGAGTAGCAACTAAAATATTGGAGAAGTAAATCACAAAAATAGAGTTCATGTCATCCCAAGTGTAGACAACATATCCAAAATATGAATTTAGAGAATAAATAAAGTTGTGAGATCTTCGAGCTAGAAGAGATTTATGGAAGAAATTTGTGTTTTGATCTCCTTATTTGAGACATTGAATTATAGATTTTTGCTTGCATAAGAGTTCTCTTTTTTCCCATTCCTCTAACTGAGCTATGAGTCTAGTTTCATTTGTACTTCTTCTCTTTATGAGTCCATCTAAGCAAATTTTTTTATTAAAATTTTAAAAATTAGTAGTAACTTCATATTTTTTTATGAACATCCCAAAACTCCTTCTAGTTCTAAGTATTTATTTTGGATTTAATATATTGTAATATTTTGGCAAAATAGAACATCTTAGTCCCATATCTTGGTTTACCTTTCTTCTATCATTGTTGCACTTGAGGTTTGAAGGAATTGTCTCTAATACACGTTAATTGAAAGTAAAAAGGAGATAAAATCACATTGGTTTTATAAATTTTTGAAGAACACAAGCTTATACTGATAGGGGGGTAAACAGTATACAGTAAACTTTTACTTTCTTTTTCCAAACAATTTTATCCAATGTTATCAATTGCAATATCAATAGCAATAAAAAAACAATGCAAAAATCATCACACAAATGAGACACAAATTTGACATGGTTCACCCAATGCGGGTTATGTCCACAGAGAAAATATTTATTCTAATTTTCTCAACAAATATCTTGGAAATAAATTCCCTATTACAATTTTTGTGGATCTCTCTCCACAGGAGAACTCTATCCCCCTTGTTCTAGTTTGTGGATATCTCTCCATAGAAGAACTCTATCCCCTTTACTCTAGTTTGTGGATATCTCTCCATAATAGAACTCTATTCCCTTTTCTATAGTTTGTGTATCTCTATCCATAGGATAAATCTATCCCATTTTATTTGATTTGTGGATCTCTCTCCATAGGAGAACTCTATCCCCTTTGCTCTGGTTTGTGGATCTCTCTCCATAGGAGAACTCTATCCCCTATTATTTGGGATATTCCAAAGCCTACTCTCAAATCTATCTCAAATTTGCACCAAATATCATTATAAGTCTAGCACAAATTTGCTCCAACTATGATCACAAATTTTAGCCTCAAATCTACAACAAACCTCATTACAAGGCTATCACAAATCTGCTCCAACTCTACTCACAAATGTTTCCAAATATACACCAAACCTCATTACAAGTCTAGCATAAATCTGCTCCAACTTTGATCATAGACTTTGTCCAAGTCTGCACCAAACCTCATTACAATTCTAGAACAAATTTGCTCCAACTTTGATCACAAAATCTGCCCAAATCTGCACACATTACATGCACAAATATACCTCAAAACTACTCTCCATATTTTCTCAAATTTGTACCAAACCTTATTACAAGTTTAACACAAATCTATCTCAAACCTTCTCTTTGTTACTGCCCAACTCTGCTTTAAATATTCCCTTAAATCTATTCAACATTATCCCAAGTCTTCTCATAAGACTTGTTCAAATCTGCCTTAATGTTGTTTCAAGTCTTCTCACAAGACTTTCTCAAATCCGCCTCAATGTTGCTCACTGAATCTACTAAAATATTTCCAAATCTTGCATACAAACAATACTTATATCTCTTTTAGAAATGCTTTCTTCAAATACAAAATTCAAACATATTCTACTTAGAATTTTTTTAACATATAGAACATATAGAGGATAATATGTACTATCAAATGCCCAATATGTTATTTACATTCACAAATATTGCATTCATCTAATCCAATATCTACCTCTTGTAATATCCCTTTCAACTCAAATCATACTAGTGTATAAATTTACTTCACAAACTTGGTCTCTATTCTCTGCAAATTTACTCTCAATAATCAAACACAATAATGCACAACTTGCTCTACATAACTGGTCTCTAACACTTTCCCATTAAAATTCAATATCACTCACACCAATGCACAAATTCTTTACACATTATTTCAATAAGAATACACAATTTTTTCTAAAAACCCTAACTCAAGTGTTTCCAGTTTCACTAATAAATGATGCACAATTTATTCTTAAAACTTAGATAAAATATTTCCAAAAATACACACTAATCAACCCTTTTATCTCCACCTTATAATTCTGAAATACTTGCTCAACCAACCACCTTAGAGAAGTAATAATGTCAACATACCTCTTAACTTGCTTTGATGAAAAAGTGCCCTCAAAACCTATTCCAAAATAATTTCCTTTTTGCCACTTTAAAAGATTAGCCAATCTTCTTTTCAAAACAATCACAAAAACTTTTCCTCAAAAATTGTGCACAAAAATATTACTTTATCCTCTTTTACCTTCTCAAAACAAGGCTTTTAATTAAAGAATAAAACCTTTTAACTTTCCTTCACCATGCAAAAATACACACAATAATTAAACCATGAAACACTTTATAACTCCTACTTTTAAAAAAACATAGAATCAACTCATACAATGAAAGAATCCTTATCACACCTTGTTTCTCCTTGTAAACAAATTTATATTTCAATACCAAAAGACCCTTTTCACACCTTATTTCTCCTATATCAAATGAGAAAAAATTAAATTCCAACTTAACCTTACAACTCCACAAAAAATCAAATTATAATTTAAAATTTAAATACCTCTTTTTATTCTTCCCTCAATGCGACTTGAACCTCTCACCTCGTGAGAGCAAGGCGCCCAACCAAGGGGTCATGACAGGTTGTGCCAATATAGCTTGTGAGAGAACTAAGGCACCAATTTCCATTTATCTCCTCCTACCATGAACATAGCCAAACCAAAATAAAATGGTTCATGATGGGTTTCAAAATAGAAACCTCCTCCTTACAATATCTTTATGTTGGCTCAACCACCAACTGGTCTAGCTAGTTGGATGGGTTCAAATGTGTGTCAATTATGTGAGACAAGAAAAGTCTCCCTAAGATCAAATAATGCTCCACAATATCAATCACACATAAAAGAGGTAAAACCACAACAAAAATATTGAGTGGTAAAACCCTACTTCAAATGAAGAAGGAAAACATCCACTATTAAGCTCACTATATTACTCAATAATTCAACAGTACAAGAATGTGTCAATGTTATGCAACAATATGCATCAACATAACTACAACACAAGTCAATATGACAATATATATTATCATATGTAGTAGAAAACACCCCTATTTAAAAAGAAGCTTTTCTACTACAACCATAAATCTTATCACAATCTATCTAATATTAGAAAGTGCTTTAGTTAATTTCTAATTTTATCACAATATAATCTTTGAGATATGTGATAAGTGGCATCTATCAAATATTAGAAAGTGATTAGTTACTTTCTAATATTTACTAGAAAAGGGAAATAATTTTTTTCCACAAAATTAGATATTCCTAGCACCCTTAATTTATTTATTAATTGGGTGGGAATATTTTACATAAGATAAAATTATATTCTAATTCAAATATTATTCTTTAGAATTTATATTTTAGTCTAAGAATAATTTACACAATGTTGCATTACATATTCCAACACTCCCCCTTAATGCAATATTGGGGAAAGAAATTATGATACAAAGAAACATTTTCCCCCTAAAGATACAAACGAGGATGAGAATCAAATGAGTAATATAGTTACAATGAGCTTTTATGACTAAGAATGGTCTACAATAAGGCACCAATACAAAATGGGCCAAAATGAGACTGCAAGCCCCCAACGGGGTAGCTTCAGATACAAGTAGCTTACAAAGCCATCCATCAACCACAATTGGTTGCAAATGAAAAGAAGAAAACATCACAAGGGTGTCTTTAGTAAGCCTACAAAATACTAAACAAAAGTACCTACAAGCTACAAATAGCTCAACATAATATCAGTTAGATACATCATCATAAATATATTCACCATAGCATATATGAATATCCAAATATGATAACAAAATTGATCTAACAAATAGTGAACTATAAGTCATCACAAAAATATGCCAAGCCATACTTATAGTCACGTGCTATATAGTTGATCAAAAATATCATGTAAAAAGTTGCATAAAGCAAACAAGGAGTACCATGATAATGCAAACTCTAAAGTACCATGTATAAAAGTTGCATAAGGTATATGAAAATAATAAAGTGTGCACATCGGTTGCATAAAGCCAACCATAAAATATCATGTACAAAAGTAGCATAAATGCTAACAAAAAAGTACCTTGATAAACCAATTGCATAATGCCAACTACATAAAAACATGTATAAAGTTACACAAGGCAACAAGAAAGTACCATGTAAAAGAGTCGCATAAAGCAATTGCATCATATACCATAATTGCACAATGTCATCTACAAAGTAACATGTACAAAATTTGCACAAGGCAAACAAGAAAGTACCATGTTGATGCAGGAGCATCCGGTGGCAACAGTGCAATCTTGCATCAACCAAAATTTTTCTAAGTTTTTGCAAGTCGAGAAGGGGAGAGAGAAAGTGCAAAGCAAAATTTCGCTATGTCGTGAAATCACGACAGTCAGTAGGAAGGAGAAAATGCCACTAAAAGGGCCACGATTTCACGACGTGTCATGAAATCATGACCGTCGTGAAATTGCAACAAGAAGGCAGCCAAAGGGGAGATGCTTATGGAATGTCGTGATTTCGTGACATGTCATGAAATCTCAACTGTCGTGAAATCACGATAAGGGAGTAGCCAAAGGCGAGACACTGTGGAATGTCATGATTTTATGACATGTCGTGAAATCACGATAGTTGCAAAATTGTGACAAGGAATAGACAGTCGGGGCAGAGCAGTTGGAGATGTCGCGATTTCATGACATGTCACAAAATCGTGACCATCGTGAAATCGTGATCATCACTAAATCGTGACAAGGAGTAGACAGGGGAAGAAACTAATGAGAATGTCACGATTTTGTGACATGTCATGAAATCATGACTGTCACAAAATCACGACCACTAGCAGGAGAAAGGAAGATGCCGAAGGAATCATCGTGATTTCGCGACATGTCACGAAATCACAATCGAAGTAGAGAAGCGAAGGCGAGGAAGGAAAATGTTGTGTATCACGACATGTCACGATATCATGACCCGAAGGCAAGAAAGGCAAGGATGAAGAGAATACATCATGATATCATGACATGTCATGATATCACGACCAAAAGAAGGAAGGAGCACAAGAAAGTTAAACTGTCACGATATCGTGACATGTCGCGATATCATGACAAACAGTTGGTTTGTGGCTCGAAAAGGCATGTGCTCCAAGATGATGTTTTTGAGGCGGTCAAGGGTCTCATTAATGCATGTTTTTGTATCCGGTAAGTTAGCTAAACACAACGGCCTCTCGAATGCTACGTCTAGAGGTCAAAAATGTCAGGTGGTTCTTTAAATGCATGCTTTCATGGTGGATCGGGGCAGTTGCCCATTTATGGAAAGAAATTGAAGACTCGACCGAGGAAGCCGACTTTGCAGGTTTTTGATGATGTGTTCTTTTGAAGGGTCATTAATGGCTTAGAGGGTCGGGGCCTCTATAAAAACCCAAGTATTGTAATAGAATCGGGTGGTGGATTAGAGATTGCACGTAGAGTGTAGTAGTTGAAAGCTAAGTCGAGCGCTAGCTATTGTAAAGCCTGCGGGCTGTTACTGGAAGTTTTTCCAAAATATTGAATGAAAAGTTGGATTTGAGAAGGTGCAATTTCCCGTCCCCCATAAGTGGTATCAGAGCCGAAAGTTCTTGAGTGTGTAACAGATCATCGGACATGAGGCAGTTACACCAGGATCTATGGTAGGGTTCTGAGAGAGAAGAGAGAGTTTAGGATCCTAGAGCAGAAGTTCCTGAGTGTGTAACAGATCATCGGACGTGAGGCAGTTACACAAAGATTTGTGGGAGGGCTTGTGATTGAGTGAGCAAAATGTCTCCATGAAGAAGCCGTGGTGGTGAGAGAGATATGGTGTCAAAGGAAGAGTTCATGGCTTTGTAGAGGAAAGTGCAGGCCCTACAAGAGGATATGGTGCCAGAGGAAGAGTTCTTGGCATTGCAGAGGCAAGTGCAAGCCATGCAAGAGGAGCTAATCAGAAGATATTTGCAGAGGCAAGTGAAAGCCCTGTAAAGGGAGCTACACAGACAGCGTGAGGATAAACTAAAAAGAAGAGGCCAGGTAGAAAGAACTGGTGGGAGAGATGATGGAGTTCTTCAGAAGTTGAAGTCGTTGAAGGCTGCATGCAAAGAGGTGTGCAGTAGTGCCAGGATCTACCTGGAAGACAACAAAAATTTAACTGGAAAAGAGAAGGAGTATACGCAAACTATAGACGAGGAAGTATGCAACAGTGGTAGAATCTATCTAGAAGAAGGTAGAAGTTATGCTGGCCAGGAGACGGGGTTGGAACAGGCTGTAGAGGCAGGTGAATGTCTAGAAGTGTTGCAGAAGGAGGTGACCAGACAACTCGAAGTGAAGGTCACTTCTCCATCAACCTCGGGTGTCTGATGTAGGAGCATCCGGTGGCAATAGTGCAATCTTGCATCAACCAAAATTTTTCTAAGTTTTTGCAAGTCGAGAAGGGGAGAGAGAAAGTGCAGAGCAAAAATGGTCATGATTTCGCTACGTCACAAAATCACAACAGTCAGCAAGAAGGAGAAAATGCCACTGAAAGGGCCACGATTTCATGAAGTGTCATGAAATCATGACCATCATGAAATCGTGATAAGAAGGTAGCCAAAGGGGAGACGCTTATGGAATGTCATGATTTCATGACATGTCGCAAAATCATGACTATCGCGAAATTGCGATAAGGGAGTAGCCAAAGGGGAGACGTTGTGGAATGTCATGATTTTGTGACATGTCACAAAATCATGACTATCGCAAAATCATGAGAAGGAACAGACAGCTGGGGCAGAGCAGTTGGAGATGTCGTGATTTCATGACATGTCACAAAATCATGACTATCGTGAAATCATGACAAGGAGCAGATAGGGGAAGACGCTAATGAGAATGTCATGATTTCACGACATGTCGCAAAATCATGACTATCGCAAAATTGTGACCACCAGTAGAAGAAAGGAAGATGTCATGATATTTTGTGACATGTCGCAAAATCATGACTGTCGCGAAATTGCGATAAGGGAGTAGCCAAAGGGGAGACGTTGTGGAATGTCATGATTTTGTGACATGTCACAAAATCATGACTATCGCAAAATCATGAGAAGGAACAGACAGCTGGGGCAGAGCAGTTGGAGATGTCGTGATTTCATGACATGTCACAAAATCATGACTATCGTGAAATCATGACAAGGAGCAGATAGGGGAAGACGCTAATGAGAATGTCATGATTTCACGACATGTCGCAAAATCATGACTATCGCAAAATTGTGACCACCAGTAGAAGAAATGAAGATGTCATGATATTTTGTGACATGTCGCAAAATCATGACCGGAGCAGAGAAGCGGAGGCGAGGAAGGAAAATGTCATGATATCGTGACATGCCGCGATATTATGACCCAAAGGTGAGAAAGGCAGGGATGAAGAGAATACGTCGCGATATCGCGACATGTAGCGATATCGTGACCAAAAGAAGGAAGGAGCGCAAGAAAGTTAAACTGTCACGATATCACGACATGTCACGATATCATGACAAACAGCTGGTTCATGGCTTGAAAAGGTGTGCGCTCCAAGATGATGTTTTCGAGGTGGTCAAGGGTCTCATTAATGCATGTTTTTGTATTCGATAAGTTAGCTGAACATAGCGGCCTCTCGAATGCTACGTCTAGAGGTCAGAAATGTCAGGTGGTTCTTTAAATGCATGCTTTCATGGCGGATCAGGGCAGTTGCCCATTTATGGAAAGAAATTGAAGACTCGGCCGAGGAAGCCGACTTTGTAGGTTTTTGATGATGTGTTCTTTCGAAGGGTCATTAATGGCTCAGAGGGTCGGGGCCTCTATAAAAACCCAAGCATTGTAATAGAATCGGGTGGTGGATTGGAGATTGCATGCAGAGTGTAGAAGTTGAAATCTAAGCCGAGCACTGGCTGTTGTAAAGCCTACGGGCTGTTACTGGAAGAATTTCTAGAATATTGAATGAAAAGTTGGATTTGAGAAGGTGCAATTTCTCGTCCCCCATCACATGTTCAAAAGATATGCAAAAGCAATTATACCACAAAATATCAACTCATATATATAGCACAAAACACCTCATAAGGATAAAGTTGTCACCACACAAGTGTAACTACACTTCATTCCCCCTTGAGGACAACTTCACCAAACCAAGTGAGTCCCTCAAATTACGAAATTGCTCCTTGGGAAGAGGTTTGGTGAACAAATCAACAAAATTATAATATGATGGGCAATACTCCAACTAAATAGTCCCATCCAATACCTTCTATCTGATAAAATGGGCTTGGATTTTAACATGCTTTGTCCGTTGATGCATTACAAGATTTTTAGCCAAGGTAACAGCTGATTGATCATCATGAAAGATAATCATGAACTACTATAATCATCTTGCAATAAACAACTATAACCATATTGCAATTGAATAAACCAAGATCAATTTGCAATAGATTAACTTGCAATAAGAAGGTAACTAACCATAACAATCATCATGCAACAAAATAAACTCACTTGAATTCGACCATAAAATATTTTTTAAATGTTAGATAGTCAATAAGTTAGTAAGTTAGTGTTCATTTTAGGTTTTGCTATAGCCTAATGAATTGCCAATTCATCTCACTCAACCAAGCTACCCAAAAGGGTAGGGGTACGAGGACCCGAAAAGGACTTGCTATCGATAGAGCGGATTCTTTTGGATTCAAAAGGTGTTTAGCAAATATAAAATATGTTCCAATATTAAGTAAATTTTAATAAAATACTAAAGTTGTGGTTAGTAATTTGATTCATTTTTAACTTTCTTAATTAATATGAAAATTAGTAAATTGCAAGTTAGTTGGTTATTAGATTGTTTAGTAGCAAGTTAGTAAGTTAGTAGTTAGATTAGTTGAGATGCAAAATATAAGAAATATGAATAATAGATAGTGGAGACACAAAGAAAAACACAAATACACTCTCTCTCTCTCTTTCTCTCTTTCTCTCTCTCACTCTCACTTTCATTCTCTTTTACTTTCATAATGAGAGATACAAGTTACATTAATTTACAGTATGCTTCAAGCAAATACTCGAGAGAGATTAGAAGAAATTAATAAAAATAGGGTAAGAGAGTGAAAAAGTTGATCCAAAATTGCCTTATATACTCCAAAACATACTTAGATAACCTTGCAAAACAAACAAACTCACAAACAACCATTGTTAACATGAGACAAAAATATATTGCATTTTAAGGAGAATAATAATAATTTTTAATACAAAAAATTGCTTAAAAAAATGCAATTAAATTAATAAAATTTATTTTATTAATAAAAAAAAAAGACATGAAAAATTTTAAAGATTTTTATAAAGCAAATTAAAAAAAAAAAACAAATTTTTTTTTTTTTTTTTATAAAGCAAAACTGTTTTTTTTTAAAACTATTTTTTTTTTTTTAAAACAAAACTATATATATATATATATATATATATATATATATATATATATATATATATATATATATATATATATATATATATATATTGTTTTGTTATATATATATATATATATATATAAAGCAAAACTATTTATTTATTTATTTTTATAAAGAAAAACTATTATTTATTTATTTATTTATTTATATATATAGCTGATTGTTTTTTTTTTTAAGTAAATAAAAAAAATGACTATATATGGAAATAGGGGTTTTTGGGTCTTTCGGACGCAACCATGGGGTTAGTTTGGCTCCAATTCCAAAGAAAAGCTTAATACCAAAAAAAAAATTATAGATTTAGAATGAATATACTGTTTGCAAAAGATCTAACACTAGATCTAAAAACATAATAAATATATAAGCCCTAATTGCAGATTTGTAAAATAATTTTACATAAAATACCCAAATATCAAATGCATGCAAAAAAAATATATACCTTAATGGGTTTTCACCTCAAAGGATTGAAGACACTTGATGGAGATCCTAACCGCTCTAATACCAAATGTGAGACAAGCAAAGTCTCCCCAAGATCGAAGAATGCTCCACAAGATCAATCACACATAAAAGAGGTAAATCCACAACACAAATATTGAGTGGTAAAACCCTACTTCAAATGAATAAGGGAAACATCAACTATGAAGCTCATTATATTACTCAATGATTCAACAGTACAAGAATGCTTCAATGTTATGCATCAAAATAAACTACAACACAAGTCAATATGACAAGATATATTATCATATATAGTAGAAAACACCCCTATTTAAAGAGAATTTTTTCTACTACAACCCCAAATATTATCACAATCTAATCTTATCACAATCTATCAAATATTAGAAACTGTTTTAGTTAATTTCTAATTTTATCACAATCTAAACTTTGAGATATGTGATAAGTTGCATCTATCAAATATTAGAAAGTGATTAGTTACTTTCTAATATTTGCTAGAAAAGGAAAATAACTTTTTCCCAAGAAATTAAATATTCTTAGCATCCTTAATTTATTTATTAATTGGGTGGGAATATTTTACATAAGATAGAATTATATTCTAAATCAAATATTATTTTTTAGACTTTATATTTTAGTCTAAGAATAATTTACATAATGTTGCATTACATATTCCAACATGTTCAAATGTAAAACCTCCATATTCACCATAGAGGATTGTGCTCCTCTTCCCTCTTCTTCTTTGATGCGTGCAACGAATTGAATTTCAAATAAATTACTTGCACAAATTTTGAACACCTTCAAATGACTTTAGGCATGGGTATTAATAGTTTTAATTTGGTCTTCATCCAACGTTGGTGCCACCTTGTCTTTTCCACCCATATGATGTCGACCAGCTTCATTCGAAAATAATTCAAATTGCCTTCAATTTCTTGGTGCTTAAATATTATAATTTAAAAACTTTATATTATAATAAAAATATTATAATATTACTCCTTTTGAACCTTGCCTTCACAATTAATATTATTACTTTCAATAATATTAATAATATTAATTCTTTTAAATATTACCTTCACAATTAATATTATTACCATCAATAATATTAATATTATTAATTATTTTGAACCTTACCTTCATTTTAAACCATTGTTCCAAAGATATCTTAAGCCTTTTGTCCTTCATTATAATATTCAAACCTTTTGACATCAATGACAACACACTATACTCAAAATTTCCAACAATCTCCCCATTTGTCATTGATGGCAACCCCTTCTAAAAATTTCTTTTCCAACCATTGGATTCCAAACCTGCTCCCCATGATTGAATGCTCTCTCCCTAACTCAAATCATTCCTCATTTGACATCAATGGCAAAGGGACTCCTTTGGGACTAAATATAAGACTCTTAGCTCAGCCCCCTCCCCACCTCCTCTCCTTTAGGTGATTAATTTTAGGGTTGGAGTAATTATACTCCCAACATACAATGCTCTTTTTATTTTTCAACCTTCTTTCTCAACACCTTTGTAGTTATATCCTTTTGATCCTTTTGAGTGTCCATGTTCTTGCTTGACTCTAGAATTTCTAGAAACTCTGTTCTACACCACTTGGCCTTATGCCCAATATTTTTGCACTTGTAACACCTGACATTGTAGTTCTTGGAAGGTGCAAATAACTTGAAGTTCCTCTTGGTGAAGCCATAATCATTTCTATCATGAACCTTGTAGTGGATCACTTTATGACCAAAGCAATTACATGAGTAGCAATACCCTTGAAAGAAATATCCATCTTTGAATGAGTTGAAGTTAATTTTAGTGAAGCCATGCTCCTTATTTTAGTGAACCCTACAATGCATAGATTTGTGACAAAAATGATTACATGAGAAAATATGCCCTTTGAAGAAATATTCATCTTGTCTTGAAACATATGGTCTTTTATTCCTTTCTTTGCCTTCACTGTGATGATCCTATTTCTTGTTTATGCATTGTTTTATTTCTTAGTGAAGCTTACATTCTTCAACTTATCCGCATAGGTCTTAGTTTCTTCTTCAATATCTTCCTCTGAAACTTCCTTTTCTATTGAGCTTGAGCTTGACCCTTCTTCTTGTTTCCCTTGTCCTTCATCAAAACCTAATATTGTTTTGATAAATGAAGATCTTTGTGCATTGATAATTTTGTCCAAAGCTTTTGAAATTTTCCCAAACCTGTGTAGCTTATCCTTAGAATATTTCACTTCTATCCTTATAGAAACCACTTCATGTTCTAATCTTTCACATTCTAACTCTTTTACCTCTAACTTTTCAACCATGAATTCTTTAAATCTCCTTGTCTTAGCTTTTGAGTTTGTGAGGTCTTGTAGAAGATTTTATTTTATTTCCTCATGTTATTGAACTTAAGCCTTCAATATTTAGTTCTGATTTCTAACTCTTTTCAAATATTTGAGAGCAACAATAAGTTCTTCTTCTAGATCAATTGTGCCTTCTTCTTCTTTTTATGAATATTTCTCTAGGTCTTCAATTATAGGAGCATCTTCTACTTGGTATTTAATAGGAGTGTTTTCTTCCTCTTCTATTGCCAAAAATATAATCTCTTCTTCTTCACTATCTGAGAGTCTTTCATCACTATCACTTAAAGCACCACTTGCCTTTTTAACATAGAAACTTTTATTGTGCCTGTGAAAGAATTTCTTTTCATGTTTGCCTTGACCATACACGTTTTTATTTATTTTTCTTATAATCATGTTTCTCTTTATTGCTACTGCTTACAACTTGTGGACAATTAGATGCATAGTGACCAAAGTCACCACAATTAAAGTATTTCATAGTATTTATATCTTTGTGTTTTCTTGAGTCCCTCTTATTTCTTATCACATAGTTCGATTCATCATTACTACTTGACTGATCACTTGATTCTGGTTTCTTATATTTTATCTTCTTTGAAGCTTTGAAAGTTGCCTCTTTCTTGGAATTGTGATCTTTTTCTATTCTCATCTCATAAGCTATAATAATTCCATGCAAATCATCCATAGTCAACTTATAAATATCCTTCATCTCTTCTATAGCTGAAACCTTTGCATCATACCTTATAGGGAGTGATCTTAATACTTTTTGAGCAAAAATGGAATCCTCAACTTTGAATCCAAGTACCCGCATTGTATTAGCAATTTTATCAACATGAAGTAAGTATTTAGCAATATATTCCTCATATTCCATCATTAATTCTTCAAATATCCTTTTATGATTTTGCAATTTTTCTAATTTGACCTTGCTATCTCCTTCATATGTTTGCTTTAATTTATCCCATATCTCTTTTTTTGATTTAAATTACATAAATTTCACAAATTTTAATTCACGTAATCCACTTAAGATTTCATTCATAGATTTGGAATTATTCACATGTAATTGCTTACCATCCTTATATGTGGGAGGAGTGGCTATAGGTGTGAACCCATCCTCAAAATATTACCATGTTTCATATCCTTGTGCCATCAAGTAAGTCTTCATCCTTATACTCCATAAAGCATAATTATTCCCATCAAACAATGGAGCCTTAATTGTTGAAGATCCATTCTAATATGCCATTTGTGTTCCTATAATATCTTCCTTCAAGTTTTTAGACTTTTTTCAAAGGAGCCCGCTCTGATACCAATTGAAGAACACAAGCTTATACTAAGGGGAGGGGTGAATAGTATAAGGAAAACTTTTACTTTCTTTTCCCAAAAATTTGTATCCAATGTTATCAATTAAAATATAAATAGAAATAACAAAATAATGCACAAATCATCACACACATGAGAGACACAAATTTAACATGGTTCACCAAATGTGGGTTATGTCTACGGAGAAAATATTTCTTCTAATTTTCTCAAAAAATCTCTTGGGAATCAATTCCCTATTATAATATTTGTGGATATCTCTCCATAGGAGAACTCTATCCCCTTTTTTCTGATTTGTGGATCTGTATCGATAGGAGAACTCTATCCTCTTTGCTCTAATTTGTGGATCTCTATCCATATGAGAACTCTTTCTCATTTACTCTAGTTTGTGGATCTCTTTCCATAGGATAAATCTATCCCCTTTGTTCTAGTTTGTGGATCTCTCTTCATAGAAGAACTCTATACCCTTTAATCTGGTTTGTGGATCTCTCTCCATAAGAGAAATCTATCCCTTTTGATCTGGTTTGTGGATATCTCTCCATAGTAGAACTCTATCCCCTTTGCTTTAGTTTATGGATATATCTCCACATGATAACTCTATCCTCTCTACTATGGTCTGCTTGAAATCTTGCTCTCAAATCTATCTTAAATCTGCATCAAACCTCATTACAAGGCCATAATAAATCTTCTCCAAATCTGCTTATAAATATCTATCTCAAATCTGCACCAAACCTCGTTACAAAGCTAGCACAAATCTACTTCAAGTCTATTGATAAATCTATCCAAATATACACCAAAACTCGTTACAAGGCTAGCACAAATATGCTCCAAATATGATCATAAATTCTATCCAAATTTACCATCGAACCTTGTTACAAGGCTAGCACAAATCTGCTCAAAATTTGGTCACAAAATCTCTCTAAATATACACATATTACATGCACAAATCTACCTCAAACCAACTCTCTACCTCTGCCCAAATTTGCACCAAATATCATTACAGGGTTAGCACAAATTTTTCTCAAACCTGCTCTTTTTTATTGCTTAAATCTACTTTAAATCATCCCTCAAATCTGTTAAAATCTAACCCAAGTCTTCTCATAAGACTTTCTCAAATATACCTCAATGTTTCTTCAAGTCTTCTCACAAGACTTTCTCAAATCTGCCTCAATGCTACTCATTGAACCTACTCAAATATTTCCAAATATTGCATACAAACAATGTTTATATCTCTTTCATAAATGCTTTCTTCAACTAGGAAATTCAGACATACTCTACTTAGAATTTGTTTAACCTATAGAACATATAGATAATAATATGTACTATTAAATGCCCAATATCTTCTTTACATTCACAAATATTGCATTTATCTAAACCAATATCTACCTCTTGCAAAATTCCTTTCAACTCAAATCATACTAGTGTATAACTTTGATTCACAAACCTGGTCTCTATTCCTTGAAAATTTACTCTCAATGATCAAACACAATAATGCACAACTTAGCTTACATAACTGGTCTCTAAAACTTGCCCATTCAGATTAAATATCACTCACACCAATGTACAAATTCTTCACAAATTCCTTCAATAAGAATACACAATTTGTTCTAAAAAACCCTAACTCAAGTGTTTCCAATTTCACTAATCAATGATGCACAATTTATTCTTAAAACCTAGATCAAATATTTCCAACAATACACACTAATCAACCCTTTTATCTCCACCATATAGTTCTGAAATACTTCTTCAACCAACCACCTTAGAGAAGTAATAATGTCAATATACCTCTTAACTTGCTTTGATGAAAAAGTGCCCTCAAAACCTGTTCCAAAATAATATTCTTTTTACCACTTTAAGAGGTTAGCTAATATTATTTTCAAAACAATCACAAAAAGCTTTCATAAAAAAATGTGCACAAAAATATTACTCTATCCTCTTTTACCTTCTCAAAACAAGGCTTTTAATTAAAGAATAAAAACCTTTTATCTTTCCTTCACCATGCAAAATTACACACCATAATTAAACCATGAAACACCTTATAACTCCTACTTTTAAAACACACACAATCAACTCATACAATGAAAAAATCCTTATCAAACTTTATTTCTCCTTCTAAACATATTTAAATTTCAACACCAAAATACCCTTTTCACACCTTATTTCTCCTATATCAAATGAGCAAAAATTAAATGCCAAATTAACCTTATAACTCCACAAAAAATCAAACTACAATTTGAAATTTAAATACCTCTTTTTATTCTTCCTTCAATGTGACTCAAACCTATCACCTCGTGAGAGCAAGGTGCCTGACAAAGGGGCCACAACTGGTTGTGCCAACGTAGCTCATGAGAGAACTAAGGCGCCAATCACCCTTTATATCCTCTTACCATGAACTTAGAAAAACCAAAATAAAATAGTCCATGATGTGTTTTGAACCTGAAACCTCCTCCTCACAATGCCTTCGTGCCGGCTCAGCCACTAGCTAGTCTGGCTGGATGGGTTCAAATGTAAAACCTTCATGTTTGCTGTAGAGGACTGTGCTCCTCTTCCCTCTTATTATCTATCACATGCAATGAATCAAATGCCAAATTAATTACTTGCAAGAAATTTTAACCCCTTAAAATGACTTTTGGCATGGGTATTAATATTTTTAATTTGGTCTTCATACAACATCGGTGCCACCTTGTCTTTTCCACCCATACGACATCGACCAGATTTATTCAAAAATAATTCAAATTACCTTTAATTTATTGGCACTTAAATATTATAATTTAAAAACTTTATATTATAATAAAAATATTATAATATTACTCCTTTTGAACCTTACCTTCAAAATTAATATTATTGCCTTTAATAATATTAATAACATTAATTTTTTTGAACCTTGCTTTCACATTTAATATTATTGCCGTAAATAATATTAATATTATTAATTATTTTAAAACTTACCTTAATTTTAAACCATTGTTCCAAAGAACTATTAATCCTTGTGTCCTTCATTATAATATTCAAACCTTTTGATATCAACCTATGACATCATTCCTTTGACATCAATGACAACGCACTATACTCAAAATTTACAACAATTTCCACTATGACTGGCTAGTCATCTGGACTAGCATTATTAAGAGTCTTCACTTTTGGAATATGACCATGGTTTAAGAAATGGTCATAGAGTAGGAACCTATCCAATCTCTCGATGATACAAGCTAAGCCTTATCGTCTGTTAGACTAATTCATAAGGCCATTATCTGGATGGATGTCCACAAGATGAAATTTTACAATATATTCATTCATGAGGTCAGTGCTCCTATCCAAATTTCTTTTTCCTCCTATTTTCTCATCAAGAGAAAATATGGTATTGAAATATCCTCCTATCAAGATCCAAGATTCAGGAAAATGAGAGATAATATAAGTTATATTATTCCACTATCTTCTCTTTTCCACCAAAGAAGTTAGAGCATAAATAGTTATACAAAGCATAATTTAGTTGGAATATCTACTTTGAATATATATAGCTAAAATACCCCATTTACCAACCATATGCTGAATAACTACCTCTTTTGGGTCCCAAAGGTAAGCAATGCCACCATAAGTAACCTTGGGAATTGAGGGAAATAACTTTTCTAGTTGGCCAGATTTTACTAGCATTTGAATCCATTTCCTCTATTGACATCTTCATTTCTTGAAGGGAAACAAGATGTGGATGTTTTATCTGAATCATTCTTCTAATTTAATTTTGTTTTGAAATACTCCCTTTAAGTTCTCTAATATTCCAAGTGATGATCATAATTAATACCAAGGCTAAAATAGTTGGTAAGGGAATTAATCTTATCTTCCTCTACAAGATTTTCACCTTATTTTACCATATGATGTTGATTGGTCTTGCGACCTACCTTTTTATTAGAATCCATATTTAGTTTGTTTTTCTATTTCTTAACTTACTCCAATTGAATCCTAGATGTCTTCTAACCTTGAAGAATACGTGTACAAAGCTAAAATGTTGTTGGAAGGTTCAACCGAGTCTATATTAGGACCTGTATTATTTGAAGTCTCAACATTTATAATGTTTTTTTTCTTATGTATATTTTCTTCATTTTTTTGTTGAAAACTTTTGATTTGTTGGTTTGTCTCTGAGTTATTCCCTTCATCTCTAAATTGTGTTTCTATGATTTTTGTTTCTATTGTTTCCTTTTCCTCACCTAGGGAATAATTTGTGGAAATAATTTCAAACATATTAGCTGATAACTTTGATTTATCATTCATAACTAGTTATTTCTAAGTGTTCTTCTTCTTAGGGATATGGAAACCTGTTGAATTTATATCTTCTTTCTTTTTATCTAGAATTTTATTTGGGCAAACACTAGCTAAATAACCATATTCATGGAAAATTATACAACAAAAATGAATGTTATCATAGTCCAACACTTGCTCCCAAGTGTCCTCCCCAAATTGTAATGTGATCATTTTAGGTAGGGGTTTGCAAAATCCATTAAAATACAAATCCAAGCATAAATAATATGTTCAAATTATTTAGTACAATCAACAGTCATCATAAAAGTTCCCAATGAGTTTCCAATTGAAGAAAAAATAGTTGAATCCTAGAATTCAATTGGGATGCCAAAGAGTCTAACCCACACGGGACCTATAGAAGGTATCTCTTATTTGGATCTAAATTTAGTATGCTAGGGCTTCATAAAAATTCCTATACTTCCAAAGAACCAGGGACCCCCTTGAAAAATTTTCTCTCTATCTTCATTATTAGCAAATAAAACAAGAAAATAACCATTTGGATAAATAGATATTTGTAACTTACCTTTAGTTTTCTAGATTTTTGTAGCCCAAAATTTGAAAGCAAATAGGCTCGGATGAAAACCCAAGAAACAACAAATTAGTCCTCTTTTTTCCAAATATTCAATGCTAGTCTGAATGTCATCCATATCAAGCTTAACAATAGGAGTCCCATTAGTTGCTCAAAGACATACTGACTCAGTTTTCCTTAGATCAATCTTAGAAATTCTTAGAGGTTTATGGGAATCCCTAATATTAATATTAGCATTAGGCTAAGGTTTTCCACCATGGAGGAGATCCCTAAAATTCATTTTTTGGATCAAGTCTTGGAAATCCTTACCATTGAAAGGGGTGTCCATTGTGGATTTATTTTGGGGGTGCACCTTATAACTAGATTCACTTGATATCTAAACTATTTTTTGATCAGTTTCTTTAAACTTGTTTCATGATATCTTTAATCCATGCCCTAGATGTTGAGGAAATGTATGATTTTCACTTTTGTTTTGTGCACCAAATTGGAAGTCATTATCAATCAAATTCACTGCATGATCTATTGCTAATAAATTTTATAGCCCATATTGGATCTCATGCAACATATCTTGCTAAAATATTGGGAAAAAACCACAAAAAATGTTAGCCACTAGGGCTCAAAGACCCTGAATTTTTTTTTTGAAGTTGCTTGCACTCAACCCAAATGAAACCCTCACACAGTTGCTTACCAAAAATATTTTTCACACATAGGGATGTAATAGGATATATATTGCTCCAAAATATATGAAAATTTGAGGAGACATTCTAGGGTTTATCATTCATCTACCCTTAAAATTTTAGCTCAATCCTAATTCGTATGAGTGAAATATGTCCAAAACACGTTTGATATTTTGGGAAGTCTTGTGAAAAATATTTTTTCATTTCATCACTTCTGACCACTTTATTTAACTTGAGGTAAAAAAAAGAAAAAAACATTTTTAGTATCCTTCAACCCTTCAATTTATCCTTCAAAAATATGTAAACTTCTCTTATCAAATTTACCTTCAAAAATATTGTGGTTGTCTTTAAATTTCCCAAAATTATGAGCTCTTCAAAATTCTCTACGCCCTCAAACTTCTTGTCAAATTATGACTTCAAATTCAATATCCTTCACTGTCTTCTTCCTCAATAATTTGAATGTCTTGAGGTCTTAAAAAAATTTCTCCAAAATTTGGTAAACTTCTTGCCAAAATATTATTTATCTTGGGCTTGTAGTTGTATGGCGATTGAAGAACACAAGCTTATATTGAGAGGGGGGTGAACAGTATAAGACCACTTTTTACTTTTCTTCTCAAATCAATATTATGTAGTGTATAGATATCAATATCAATAACAATAATTAAAGCAATGCATAAAATACCATACACAATAGAGACATAGATTTTAACGTGGTTCACCCAGTGTGGGCTACCTCCACAAAGAAAATATTTCTTCTAAATATTTCTCAAATAATATCTTGGGAATATTTCCCAAATTATAATGTTTATGGAATTTTGTCCAAAGGATATGTTGATCCCCTAATCTCAAGTTCATGGATATCTTCCACATGATAACTCTTTCCCCTTATGCTCTGGCTAGTGATCTTCTAGAAGACTTTGTCTCTATGCTGCACTGACTGGTGGATCTCTTTCCACTTGAAGACTCCTCACTTAAATCTGTCTTCAATTGTCCTGGCTATTGGATCTCTATCCACTAAGACTCTGTCCTCTATACTTTGTCACCTCCAAAGCTTTGTCTCAATATTCTACCAAACACAGTTTAGTCAGTCTAGAATGGTTATGAAAGCACAAGGATACAAAAACAAAAAGGAAAATGCTAAGTACGATGCATGTAAAACCAAACTTAACGCTAAAAGCCTATATATTGAAAAGTGCATAAAAGGAAAGGACATGAATGAATCGACACAAGATAAAAGCAATATGTAATATGGTCCTCTTTATTGATATTCTTTTAAAGTCATGTTACAATATGTCTCCTTCCCTTTTAGGGGATAGGAGTGTCAAATATGTTTCTTGTCACATCCATGGATAGCAATCCTTCTTCCGCGTGCCCACATGTAAGATGAGCAGACCAAAATGTTGCCGCCACTTGTGTATGTGATTTTTGACTCCTTCCTGGTCCTATGATGTCAAAGACCTATGTTGAAGAAAATAGAAAAGATTAGTAGCACCTGCATATAGAATAAGACATGTATTTACCAAGGCCTACTGTTAGTGTATGCATGAAAATATTAAACCGATAACCAAAAAATATTAGAACGACCTGAAATTTTTATAGAAGCATGAATATTTTACCAAGAAGCCACTGCAAAAGGAATAGTTAGGAAATTCCTTGCATATTTGTATTCGCTCTAGGGCGGGATGAATAAACCTACAACAAATTATTAGAAAGCACACTCTTCAATGTCCTATCTAGAAAGCTCAAAATGACCTACAAAGTTGGGGTTAGCTAATTGAGGGTATTTTGGGATGACCCATATGGTCATATTTATCCAATTTGGCCTAGATAACCCATAATATGCTGGCGCTATCTGCATGTTAGTGAAGGTGGGAAATGATAAAAGCATGATCAAAACTTGTCAAAATGAATTGAAATTTAAACTACAACCTATTTAAATAACCTAGAATCAGATGCAAAATAAAAATTAGAGAAATATACCACATATTTCTATTCGCTTTTGGGTGGGGCGTTTAGAACTGTGATAGTTTGGGGGGCACCCAGGAGCAGGACACCCGTCATTTGTGACTCTATTTTGGAACCAATCCTCTTGAGATGGGTCAAAAACCTCTTACAGGGTGTTGTAGGAAAATTTTGTGGAATATTGTGGCCAAATGTTTGGGTTTGGGCTCCGATTTGCACTTCCAATAACCACCCTATGACCTCCCTTCTAAAGGAGATCAAAGATGTGAAAGGCACAAATCAAAAAGGTGTATGTGTGGATGTAAAATGGAAAAAATTCGTTGCTCAAAATGCTACCTCTATCTCTCTCTTTTGGGTGAGAAAACTCACCAATTTATAGACCTAGGGTCTCTCTATTTGAATGCACATGCGAGGGTGCCACTAGATTTGCATGTCCTATTTTGGGAAAAATATTATTCCCTGATTTAGAGTCTCCTTGCATGAGGCTTCCAAAAATCCAAGACATGCATGACTAAAGTATTTCTCCTTGATTTGAAGTTGTTACTTGCAATTGCATGGCCTGTAGCTGCAGTTAACTAGCAGATCTTTTGAGGTTTGACTTTTTTTGCTAGTAAAACCTTCTATTCGCCTCACCCTAGGGCGAATGCTGGTAATCATCCTTGGGTGGGACGAATACTAGTTTGTATTCATCCTAGGGTGGAATGTGTAGGGAGCAAGGTGCCAAAAAGGTGCCAAATTGACCTTTAACCTTCCAAACTGCTGTTGGGAGTGGTTAGGACCACTATTTAACCTTTGGGGGCTGCCCTGGGGGCTATGTGTGTCAATGCGATCAGCGCTTGTTGTCACATAATTGGATTGGTGCTATTTTTGTGTCTACAGATGCCCATTTTTGGGAAGCATTGTGCAAGGTGCAGTGCTGAGCAAAAATAGATAACCAAAGCACTAATGATTAGGGTTTCTCAGTAACCTAACCAACTTTTGATGCCCCAAGTATGGAATGGGCATGCATTCTTGAGTCATTTCTTCTGACAAGCCAAGGAATTTAATTCAAGTGTTAACCTTGTTCAGTGAGGTGTTACTTGAGCTTGGACATTGATCAGTTATGAATAGGCAAAGGGCGCAACCTTTTTGTCTATGGGAACCTTGAGTTCATGATTCACGAATGTCAAGTGTTTGATCAGCTTGTGATTATTGCTTGTTTGCTACCCCAAGCAAGAGCATGATTGTATTTGTCAATGATTCTTTGAATGCATGTCATTTCCTTCATTGGGTGTGTTTTTTTAGATTGGTGACTAAGTGTGACTACCCCCTCAAGCGACGAATCGATGAGGTAATGACCAACATGAGAAAATTTACGAGTCGCTTGACCCAAGATGAATTAAGTAAGGGTGCCTTCAGGTGTTGTACCATTGAATACGTAAGCAGTTTCTGAACATTATGACCTATTTTTGGTTGGTTTTAACCCTTTTTGTGACGCATTTTGGAGCTGAAATTGGCAAAAATCCATCCTCCTGTGGAGCGGTCCGGCCATGGTGGCCTTATTAGGGAGTAGGGTAATGATAATTTTTGACCCCAATGTCTATTTTGGATGCCAAGAATGTCAAGCGTAAAGGCACCTTCGTTCGACAATGTTATTGCTATTTTTGGTTGGGTGGTGACCCTTTTTGTGACGCCATTTGGGGATGAAATTCTCAAAAATCCATCCTCCCGTGGAGTGTTCTAGCTATAGTAGCCTTCTTAGGGAGTAGGATAGTGAGGATTTGTGACCCCGAAATCTATTTTGCATGCCCAGAATGTTAAGTGCAAAAGAACTCTTAGTGGATAGTGTTATTGCTTATTTTTGGTATAGTTTGTGTAGTTTTTTGCTATTTTGGAAATTTTTGCTCTGTATTCATTCCTGGGTGGGACGAATACTAGCTTAGTAATCATCCCATGGTGGGATGAGCACTAACCAAAGTTCTCATCCTAGGGAGAAATGATTACAGGCTCAAAAAGCCTATTTAAGGGCCAAAACTAGGTTTTGGGCTCATTTGCATTTGTTTTTCCTGGCGATTTGGAGCTCTGAAGAGGAGGAGGTCAATTCTGCGAAGCGAAGCACGACAATTTTTTTTTTTTTGTGACCATGAGTTCATGTATCAGATCCTCAAGCGGCGGAGCTGATGCGAGACCAGTGAGTGTTCTTTCGCTTTATTATTTGTTGGCATTATAATGTGAAAACCACAATTTGTTTTGTTTTCTTGGTCTTTTGTAATTGGTTTTTTAAATTAAAATGAAATCCGAGATGATCAAAATTAACACTTAGTTGAAAACTTAGTTAAACCCTAGTTAAAAAAACAGCAAAAGTTTAGTTTAAAACTTAGCTGAAAAACTTAGTTTAGAATGGAACTTAAAAACTTCGCTTAACCCTAATTGAAAAATTAAAACTTAGGTTCGAAACATAGGGTAAAACTAAGTGTAAAAATGTAGCTTAACCCTAATTTATTTGTTTTGATTGTGTTTTTGTGTTTGTAATTGAGTAGTTGACAATTAGAGTTAAAAAAAACCCTAGGACTGACAAACAATTTTTCTGGATGTTTTTGTTTGTGTAATTTATCAGTTTAGAGTTAAAAACCCTAGGTCTAACAAATTGTTTTTGAATTTTTGTTGTTTTTATTTAATTGATCTGACTAAATATTGTCCTCCTAAATGTTCATCATGACATGCCCGTAGGATATCATATACTTCATCCTTGCGGATGCACCTGCACAAAACATGGTCAGGACTGCATTTGAAAAGTAAACCTCATATCCATTTAAAAGAAGAACTTTGCTTGATTAACTATTTCCTTTTTTTAGGAGTAAAGTGAAGAGGAATTTTTCTTGTAGCCAAATAATTAGCTATATCTGCAAACCATGGAGACTGCACAGACATAAGAAATAGTTTCTCATCAAGAAATGCATTTTCAACCAACTCTCTTTTATCTTCATTTGGGAATATTGATATAAAATCTGCAACTACATTAGCTTTCCCTAGTTTATTAACTATAGTGATATAAAATTCTTGCAAAAATATTAACCAGTGAATGATTCTTGCACTAACCAAAGGTTTATTCATCAGGTATTTAATGGCAACATGATCTGTATGAATGAATATCTAATATCCTATGATATAGTGTCGAAACTTATTAATAGCATATTCTACAACTATGTATTCCTTCTCAGTAGTAGTGTAGTTCTTTTCATATCCTGTCAAGTTTTTACTGATGTAATAAATGTCATAATTCTCCCCATTTTCAATTTTCCCTAATGCAGCTCCAATAGCAGTATTAGAAGCATCCATTTGAATATGGAAGGGCAATTCCCAATTACGTCCTCTCAATATAGGGGGAGTTGTTAAATTTTCTTTTAATTCCTCAAAAGACTTTTGACACTCAGTAGACCAAGAAAATTCAAAAATTTTCATTAGTAATGCAAACATTGGATTGGCTATGGTACTAAAATTGGCAATAAATATATGGTAGAAAACAATGTGTCCCATGAACCTCCTCACATCAGTTTGAGTTTTTGGAGGAGGAAGGTTTTTGATGACTTCCACATTTTTAGGATCAACCTTGATCCCATAATATGAGATATGATGACCACGGACAATCCCTTCCTCCATAATTAAGAAGCATTTCCCAAGATTAAGAGACAAATGGTATAATTCACAACGTATTAAAACTTTTTCAATCTGTTCCAAAGTATATTCAAAACTATCCCCAAATGCTGTGAAATCATCCATGTAAGTCTCTACACTCTCATTTGTCAAATCAGATAATATGGCCAAAACAGCTCTTTGAAATGTTGCTAGATCATTACATAAACCAAAAGGTTGAACCCTATAAGCAAAGGTTCCACAAGGACATGTGAAAGTATTTTTCTCTTGGTCTTCAGATGCAACTTGTATCTGATTATAACCACTGAATCCATCAAGAAAATAGAAAAATTTCTTGCCAGCAAGGGTGTCTAATACTTGGTCTATGAAAGGTAATGGGAAATGGTCCTTATGTGTTACTTTATTTAACTCTTTGTAATCCACACACACTCTAATTTTCCCATTTTTCTTTGGAACAATGACTAATGGAAAAACCCATCTACTGTTTGCTATTGGATAGATGAATCCTACATATAAAATCTTTTCAATTTCTTCCTTGACAATATCTTTCAAATCAGGGTTCAAATGTATTTGAGGTTGTCTCACAGGTTTAACATCTTCGGTGTATATTCTATGTGTGCACACATCAGGATGAATGCCAATCATGTCCTTATAACTCCAATCAAAATCCTGAACATGTCTCTGCAAAACAACAAATAATTTAGCTTCTTGCTTATTAGTAAACCAACTATTAATGTTCAAAAAATTTCTTGGATGTATATCAATCTGCTTAATCCTTGGATAAATAGAGTTTCCAACCTCATATTTATTGATTAAAGAATTTAAGGGATAATGATGTGGCTGTAGAGTATGAAATACTCTTTATTCGGGTGTAAATGTGATATCTGATGGGATAATTTGCATAGAACGAGTGAAATAAGTTAAAATATAATGATGCCATACATGTGAAAATGTGAAGGAGCTTTCTTGTAGTGGAATAGATGACAAATTTTCAGCAGTTTGTTCTTCATATTTCCATAACAAACGATGGATAAGAATTTGATCATCCCTAAGGCCTTCTTCTTGCAATGTTTCATGTTCAAAGATTTCTCTTTCTGGTGAATTAAGTTCTTCAATATGTTCCTTTATTACAACAGTGGCCAAGGTGACAATAGTTTCATGTTCTTCATCAGACTCAGGATACCATATCTATCCAAAAAATTTGGTTGAATGTTGATTTGGTGGATACAAGGAAATATTTTTTAGGTCTACACCATTTGATATGGTCATCTCACCTGACCTGCAGTCTATAAATGCAGCTATAGTGGCAAGCCAAAGTCATCCTAGAATAATAGGATAGCCATTAGTTGAGTTTCTATGCTACAACACTAAGAAATATATAGGGTATTCCAAAGAAGAAACTTCAATGGCAACATCCTCTAGAATTCCTTTCGGTTTAGCCACTAACCTATCTGCCATTTCCAAAACTGTGGTAGTAGGACTAAGGTTATTGAGCTATAATTTTTGCATGGTTTTCTTAGTCATCACGTTGATTGCAGCTCCTAAATCGATAAGTAAATTTGGAATTTGAACTAAACCAATAGTAATTGTAACTACTAGACTCCCTAGAGCACCATATTTAGGGGGTACTAGTTTTCTAGAATGTCGGTCGGCCAACTTACCTTCTACTTGTACAGTCTTAGGAAAGGCTTTTTTTTTTTTTCCAGGTTTCCTAATACACAACTCTTGAATGGTTTTCCTAATCAGAGGTACATCCTTTATTACCTACAACAAAGGGAGTGAGATAGACATTTTCCTCAATTTTGCAATTAATTATTATTTAGGAGCAGTGATAATGTGGTCAAACCTTTCAGGATACGGTAGGTATATCGAGGCTGGTTCAAATTTTCCTTGTAAACTTTCTATTTTTTCTTCTTTTTGCTCTGTTTGTGGTTTTTATGGACTTGAAAATTCTTTCTTTCCATCAATTTCTTCAATAGTGGGTGGTGTAGGGTTAGGTAAAACCTTCACTGAATGTAATTGGATGTAATCACAGTCAAGGAAATGGATTGCAACAGTCTCTTCAGACTTAGATCTATAAATAGGGGTTGCTTATCTGTTGTTATTAGGGTTAGCCATAGGTTGAGCTGGAAGTGGAGGTTTCTTAACTAGCTATGTTTTCTATGGTTGAAATCTTCCCTAAATTTTTTTATTAGGAGCTGGTAGCAAGTGTTGATTTGGTGACTGATACCTCTGATGCCCTTGATAGGATGGGTATTGTGCCCCCCATATTTGCCCTGACTGATTTGGTACTCAATATGGATTAATAGATGCCATGGTTGATTCCAACCAGAATGTGACCAATCTTGAGGGGTTACCCAATATTGATTCCAAGTTTGGGGAGGAGGTTCGGTATACACCCATGGCATATTCCAAGGATTTTGTCCCCAATTTGAAGAAAAAAGAGGGGCATTTTGGTTTTGTATGAAGTTGCCTCCTGGCATTTTCCCAATAGCATGAAGTTCTTCAACTTGGTTTTCTAAAACACTCTAAATATTGGACAAAATATGACATTTATCATTTTTATGCTCCTTTGAGCAAATGCCACAAATTGCTGAAATTGAAGTCTTGTCCAAAGGACAATATTGTAGAGAATGCTTATTTCTGTGCCTAGGACCATAGATAGACAGGGGTGGTAAAGAATTGGCTCTTGTATTATTTTCTCCTAAAGCAGTGTTTAGTTGAACAAGTATATCAGTTTTCATATTAGCCATTTCCTCCATAAAATATTTTATATCAGTATTACCAGGATTCCTTTTCCTTCTTTTTTTACTAGTGCGGGAATAATTTCTGCACAACTCTACAATATCATTAATATAAAGTTTGTTTATATCTCCTTTTCCCATTAAGTCTAATACTTCTCTAGAATAATCCTGCAAACCTCTTAGAAATATAGTTTTTAATAAGTCAGTTTCCACAGGACTACATATCTTTTGGATAAAGGTAAATCTATCAAGATAATCCTCTAATTTTTCATCCTCTTCTTGTCTTATCTGAAATAACTCATCCTTCCTATTTCTCACTCTAAAATACTCCTGATACTTATCCAAAAATGCAGTTTCCATTTTATCCCAAGTGTGTATTGAATCTGGTTCAAGGCTCATAAACCACCATAAGGCTGCATCTTTGAGTGTAGAGGGAAACAACTTCAATTTCTGGTTATCATTGACATAGTCATAATTCTGACATAGGACCTTGAATTCAAACAAAAATTGATCAGGATCTTCAGAAGCAACTCCCCTAAAGATTGGCAATACTAAGGGTGAAATTGTTTTCATAGGAGCATTCTGAGTAGGATTCAGATGAATAGGGTATTCAAATTTTCTAACAAGAGGATTGTTAGAATCATGACCAATAATGTCCCTATCATGTTCTCCTTGTTCTGCCATAGGTGCTTCTTTATTTTTAATTTGTTCAACTGGTTCAGATAGATCAAACATATGGGTATGTATAGAAGCAAGTGCCTCTAAGAGCTCTTCTTGCAAAGATCCTGCAATTTCAATTGATGAAGAAGATAATTCTATTTTCCATCTTTCAAGAAGTTCATACATAGGAAGATATTCACCTGATAGTGAATAACACCTTGGTGGAAAAGAGCTAGTTCTGATAAACCTTCCTATTTCGTCTCTTGGCATATGCATTCATGCCTATTTACTAAATAAACTAAACCTCAGGTTTCCAAAAACTATTTCCTAAAACATGATAATTTATGGACTGCTAGACCTCTCCTAACAACACCTAAGTATCCCCAGAAATGGTGACAAAAATGATGAGTTTCGTCAACTCTTCATCATTTAATCATTATGTGTCAATCCAGGGCGGTGTCCAAGGCTATATAAAAAAGCATGGGTTAACAGACTGATTTTTATTTCATCTAGATCATGGCCTTACGCATGGAACAATTAGTGTTTGGGGGTGTCAAGTGTCCCTTTTAATCTCCTAGAAATTAAAATTGGGTGCCTACTTATCCTTGCATAATTGAAATTCACACAGTTGCATAAAAAGCAAATCTGAACTATTGCAGAATTGAAAATGACAAAATTTAATTAAAAAAATTTAAAATAACAAAATTGAAATCACATAATTAACTATAACAAAAATGAAACTTTTCAGAATTGAAACATCACACCTACAAAAAATGAAACCTAATACAATGATGAAATTCAAAGGTTGGTAAGCAAATATTGCAAATCTGGAACAAACTGAATTAACAAGAAATTTTGGAAATGCAGACTGCAAATGCTAAATATGAAATAGAAAATGTTGTGTTTTAAATTCTACCCTAGATGATTTAACTATAATGTATTCATGTGCCACATGTTAGATAAAGTTTAATTCAATATTAACCATGCAAAGAGCTATCAGATTCCTGGCGAAATAATCCTTCCTCTGGGCCTGGAAGTGGCCCTTGCTTCCTGAACCAGAAGAAGGTGAAAATACTTGCTTTAAACTATCACAACTTCACACCAAACTCAGAATGCAAAATATGAATGATAAAACTGCACCTTTATTCAATTTGCAGTAACATAACAGTAGTGTAGGGGAAAATCCTGCAGAATACTGTTATGTTACAATACAAGGCTACAACACTTAAACATCTAGTAATATCTATCCTCTAGATCCTATATCCTCCTATATGCTCAACCAAACAGGAGAATTTTATTTATACAAGTAGGGTAAAAAATTGATAAGGTTTTGTGCTGCCATGTAGGAATGTTACAACTGTACATGATTGTTTCCCAGAATGCAGGGATTAGGTCTATTATCTCTTATCCATTCCATCAGTTGGGCTTCATCCATTGAGGTATAGTTTGGAAAATATAGGGATATACATAAAATAGTTTCAACCACCATTTACCACCCTATGTTGTAATTAAAGGCACTTTTGACCCAAACTATTGCTTTTGTGCTTATTCCAGTGCTGCTCCAAAATATTAGGTAGAAGAACAAAGTTTATATTAATTCATGCTCCAAAAGCACATGAGAATAGTTGTGATGGTGGAAATAGTCTCCATAAGTGCCTAGAAAACTGATTCCATCTTTTGCATGAACTGGAGTGGACAAATTCCAATCCATGTTGTATATGTATAGCTAGCTAGAATTTGTATGGAAAATTTCATGTTTTCTACATAATCAAAATGTTGAAAAAGTTTTGATGCCTTTTGGTTATTTAATATGGTGAAATGGTAGGTAAAGCTTATGAAAGAAGCACAAAACCAAATAGATAGTAGCACATTAATATTACAACATTAACTTAATGCAAAATATACTAAATAATACAGCTGAAACAAATTATAAAACATAGATAAACACTCAAAACAGGTCATATGCACTTTATCAATCCAATATGCAAAAATCATCATATAATGCATAGAATCACTAAAATTATTACAAAATCATATCATAAGTGGTTCCAAATAGTTTAAAAAGTTATCAAAAGTAGTCTTTGAATGAGGCAATATTCTGCATCATCATATTCACCAAGACTTACCTCAAATATGCCTACAATTCTTCACCAAGACTTGCCTCAAATCTGCGTATAACCTTTCACAAAAGCTTTCTCAAATATTTCCTTAGGATTTAACAAAATATTACTCAAATATATCCTTAAGCTTTAACAAAAGCTTACTCAAATCTATCCTTAAGCTTCAAAAGAAGCTTACTAAAATCTATCTATTAGCTTTAAAAAAATTTTACTCAAATCTACTCAAACACATTCTCAATACAGATCACAAGATTTGCTCAATCAATCTCAAATCTTGCACACAATGCTATCAATTGCTTTGTCTAATATTCAAAGTAATTCCTTTAACTTGAAGCAGTTCATAATTTGTTTAACCTCTCAAACATATAGAGAATGATGTACTCCTTAAACAACTCAATATGTTCTACTCAATCATTAAGTCTATCGCTTTCACAAATCTGATTTGTAATGTTTGCACATTCACTTTCAATATCACTCAAAACCAATTGTCAAGAATTTTCACTCAATAATTCAATAAATGAAACACAAATTGCTCACAAAACCTAAACAAGTGTTTTCATACTTATTAGAACAAAGAGCACAATGTGGGTCTCAAACCCTAACTCAAATAATTTTCAATATCTAACTCAATTTTTTTCTTAAACATTCATCAATCATGCATCTGAAGAGTCACTCAAACATTTCCAACAATGCTTATTAAACAATCCTTTTCACTCCACCTTTGCATTTCACAACATTCAATCCAACAAAATTTTAATCATAAGGATGATGTGCCCATACTTTTTATTTTGATGGAGATATGTCTTCAAAACCTGTTTTACTCACAACTAAATACTTTTTCCAACTCTAGGTTAGATAGCAACAGTCTATCTCAAAATCTCCACAAGAATATTTTATCTCAATAAATATTTCACCATACAAAAGAAAAACACAATAAAGTGCCAAGACTCAAATACACCTTATTACTCCTTTAAAAATTAAATTCCAATCAATATATCATTCACTCACTCAAGTAAAATAACAATATCCCTATAGCTCCTTTTAAATCCAAATCAACAAAAAATATTTCAACCAAATTTCAACCTTCGAAATACTTCAATATTCTAACTTCAATTAAATTTCAAATTACAATAATAAAGTCCTTGAATACATCTTCTCCTCTCCAATTCTCAATCCAACTTATATTCCAAATTATACCAACAAAATTCCTTGCACACCCTTATAGTATTCAATACTTAAATCAACATATGGTAAAAAATAAACATATGAAATCATACCTTATCCACTTTTATGAAAAAATAATTCATGCGCCTTAAACAACAACTTGCACTCCATGCAATTCGAACTCGCGTTCACCACACGCCTAGCGCCTTAGACACGATGAGGCTGCCACTCAGGTTATGCACCCACACAACCACAACAAAGTGTGTCCCTCCTTTTCTAACCTTTGTTGGCACAAAAAATGAATGAAGCAAAAAATCTTCCCTCTAATTCCACCAAGAATCGAACGTGGGACCTCTATTCTACAAATAACTTATGTGCCAAGCCTAACCACTAGACCACCCAACTAGATGGTGATAGAGGTGCACACTCACTGCACTTTATTCATTCATAGTCCACCTTACACCCTTAAAAATTAAAACCTTCATCTATTGCCTTGCTCACAAAATCACATCAAATACTTTAGTAGCTTTTCACATGCGCAAATTGATTTTCAAAGACTTGCTTTATGCCATCCAAACATTACTGTATTAATACCATATCTTCGCTTGCTTCGATGTCGATGGGAAAAGTATTAAGTTTAATATTTTGCGCCCAACCTAACTTAGGGTTTAATTAAATTATATTAATTATAATATAAATATTATAATTAATTAACCTTAGGCTTATCTTTAATACTTAATATTATAATAATAAATATTATAATATTATTTCCTTTGGGCCTAGGTGTTTTCTTCTTCAACCTTAGGCCTTATCTGAACACCTTTAATATTATAATATTATTTCCTTTGGTCCTAGGTATCTCCTTCCTTTAGGGTGTTTAGCCAACCTTTTGATAAATCATGTGAAGATTTAAACCAAATTTCTTGGGCTTAAAATATAAATATTTTAACCCTCCTTTTGTCAATTTATTGTACTGACTTTTGACATCATTGACACTAATTCTTGATATCAATGACAACACAACTACTCAAAATTTCCAACAATATCCCCCTTTATCATTGATAGTAATCCTTGTTCCTTAACCATTCTTTTTTCCTTTTTCAATTCTCCTCTCCCTGAGAAATTCCTCCTCCTGAGTGAATGCTTTCCCCCTAACTGAAATCTCTCCCCCTTTGAAATCAATGGCAAAGGGTCACCTTTGGGGCTAAGTATAAGACTCTTAGCTCAACCCCCTCCCCACCTCCTCTCTTGAGGTGATTAATTTTGGGGTGGGAGTATCTCTACTCCTAGCATACAATGTTTTTTTTCTTTGTCCACATTCTTCCTCAATTGATCCTTCTAATTATTTTGAGTATTCCTATTCCTACGTGACTCTAGAATTTTTTCTCTACACCACTTATCCATATACCCAATATTATTGCACTTATAACACTTAATGTTGTGATTGCTAGAAGGTGCAAGTGTCTCGAAGTTCCTCCTAGTGAAGCCATATCCATTCCTATCATGAACCTTGCAATGAATTGCTTTATAACCAAAATGATTACAAGGGTGACAATACCCTTGAAAGAGATATCCATTTCTAAAATTTCTCTTAGTTAAACCATATTCCTTCTTTTTATATGTCCTGCATTGCATAGCCTTTTGTACAAACCTGTGACATGAGAAGAAACATCCTTTGAATAAATATTGCCTTGACCCCATTGGTCTGTTAGTCCTTTCTTCCCTATGGTGTTTCCTATTCCTCATTTGTTCATTGTTCCTTTCTTTTTTGAACCTTCTATTTTCCAAATTATCATCAGAATTCTCACTTTCTCTTTCACTCTCTTCTTCTGAAGATTCTTTTTCTTTGGATCTTGATATTGACTCCTCTCCTCATTCTCTATGTTCCTTTTCAAAACCAAGTCCTATTTTGTTTGATGAAGATATTTGTACCTTGATAATCTTATCCAAGGTCTTTGAGCTTCTTCCAAACTTGTGTAGCTTATATTTAGACTCTTTCACTTCCTTTATTAGTGAAGCTACCTCATGCTCTATTTTTTCACATTCTAAAACTTTTGCTTTTAACTTCTCTTTAAATCTCCTTGTCTTAGCTATTGAGTTTGTCAGATATTGTATAATCTTTCCTTTCTCTTCATCACATTATTGAAATTGAAGCTTGAGTTTTGAGTTCTTCTTCATTACCTTTCTTAATTCCTTAAGAGCAAAAATAAGCTCACCTTTAAGATCAACCCCTCCTTCCGCTTCCTTTTCTTATTATTCCTCTATATTTTTTTCTTTAAGAGCATCTTCATTATTTTCTAATTTATCTTCAATAGAAGCACTTCATCCTTCTTATATTGTCAAGAAGAGACTTTCTTCTTCTAGATATTCAAGAGCATCTTCATATTCATCTTCACTAAAACTAAACCCATTCTTTGTATAGTGATCTTCAAGATGACCAAAGTTACCACACCTAAAACACTTGAGAATTATTGATTCCCTTTTTGCTTCTTTTCTAACTTCTTTTTCTACTGTCAGAAATATAATTTTCTTCTTCATTATCTAAGGATTTTCCATCACTATCACTTGAACTCTTGCCTGTATTATCTGCATAAAACTCTTCTTATGTCTTTAAAAAAATTTATTTTCATGCTTGTTTTGTCCATACATTTTTTCTTTTGATACCTAGATTTTCTTGCTTCCTTGTTCTTACAATCCTCTTTCTCTTCACCACTGCTACTTACACCTTCTGGACAATTATATTCATAGTGAACATATTTACCACAATTGAAAAACTTAACTATTTTTGTATGTTTGTGATTTCTTATGTCCTTGTTCCTTATACCATAGTTTTCTTCTTCATCATTGGATGACTCATTACTTGAATCTATCTTCTTATATTTTAATTTATTTGCTAATTTGAAGGTTACCTCTATCTTGGGAATATGATCCTTTCATATTCTCATCTCAAAATCTATGAGAGTTCCATGTAACTCATCCTTAGTCAAAATTTTAATATATTTTATTTCTTCTATGGCTGAAACCTTTCCACTATACCTCTTAGGAAGTGACTCTAAAATCATTTAAGAAACATTTGATTCTTCAACTTTAAACCCAATTCCTTGCATGGATTTAACAACCTCATCCACACAAAGAATGTAGCAATGTCTTCTTCATCCTTCATATTCAAGTCTTCAAATATTTTCTTGTGATTTTGCAATTTTTCCATTTTGACATTTTTATCTCCCTCATATATTTTCTTCAACTTTTCCCAAATCTCTTTTGCTGATGTGCAATGTATAACTTTTACAAAATTTACTTCATGTAAACCACTTAATATTGTATTCATTGCCTTTGAATTATTCATATATAGGATATTACCGTATTTATTTGTAGGAGGAGTATCTGGTGGTGTGTGTCCATAGTCAACTACTTTTCATGTCTCATTTCCTTGTAACATTAGGTACATATTCATTCTTACACTCCAAAATGCATAATTGTTTTCATTGAACAATGGTGCCTTATTTTTGAAAGATCCACTTTGAGATTCCATCTATGTTCTTGTAATATTTTCCTTTAAGTTGTTAAAATCTTCTGAAGAAACCCGCTCTGGTACCAATTGAAGAACACAAGCTTATACTAAGAGGGGGGGTGAAAAGTATAAGATCAGCGTTTACTTTTCTTTCTCAAACAATTTTATCCAATATAATCAATGGCAATATCAATAGTTGTAATCAAATCAATGCACAAATCATCATACACAATAAAAACACCAATTTAATGTGGTTCACCCAATGTGGGCTACTCCACGAAGCAAATATTTCTACTAAATTTTCTCAACAAATATCTTGAGAACTCTTACCTATTATAATTTTTATTGACCTCTATCCAAAGGAGACACCAATACCCTAATGCTCTGATTTGTGGATCTCTCTCCATAGGAGAAACCTTTCCCTTTCTCTCTAGTTCATGGAAATTGACCTAGGAGAACTATTTCTACCCAACTGGTTTGTGGATATCTCTCTATAGAATAACTCTATATTCCTAGCTGCTTCATAGATCACACTCCATAGGAGAACTCTTTATCCTTATCAAGGTTCGTGGATCACTATTCAAAGGAGAACTCTTTCTCCTATACTCTGGCTGGTGATATTCTAGAAGACTACTGCCCCCACTACATTGGCTTATGGATCTATCTCCATAGAAGACCTCTATTATTACTTATAATACCTTTGTCCTCAATACCCTAGCTAATGGATATCTATCCACTAGATACTACTATCCTCTGCTCTATCACCTCCAAAGCTTGCTCTCAAATCTATCTCAGATCTACACCAAACACTATCTTTTGAATAGTACAAATATGCTTCAAATCTATCTAAGGTCTAGCACAAATATACTCTCAAATATACACCAAAATTTATCTTCAAACCTGTCCTCAAGCCTTAACACAAAGCTTGATCATAAATCAAATATTATTAGATTTACCCCAACCCTTAACATAAATATTGAACAAATAAATAAATCAACTCTACTTATACTTGTTCCAAGCCTTAACACAAAGCTTGAACAAATCAATCAAATCTGCTCTCAAGTCTCCACAAATACTTATCTCAAATCTACCTACAATTCCTCTCAATAACTTGCTCAATATGATCTCAAGTCTTCACCAAGATTTACCTTAAATATACTTACAATTATTCACTAAGACTTACATCAAATTTACTTGCAATTTATCTCAAGAACTTGCACAATCTACTGTCAAGTATTCACTAAGACTTGCTTTAAATCTGCCAACAAGTGTTCACCAAGACTTACCTCAAATCTGCCTATAAGTTCTCTTAAGAACTTGTTGAATCTGCTCTTAGGCATTCACTAGGAATTACCTTAAATATACCTACAATTCATCACCAAGACTTACCTCAAATCTGCCTATAAGTCTTCACAAAGACTCACCCTAAATCTGCCTACAAGTCTTCACCAAGACTTACCTCAAATCTTCCTACATGTCTTCACCAATACTTACCTCAAATATGCCTACAAGTCTTCACCAAGACTTACCTCAAATTTGCCTACAAGCTTTCACAAAAGCTTGCTCAAACCTATCCTTAAGCTTTAACAAAAGCTTACTCAAATATGTCCTTAAGATTTAACAAAATCTTACTCAAATATATCCTTAAGCTTTAACAAAATCTTACTCAAATCTACTCAAACACATGCTCAATACAACTCATAATATATGCTCAATCAATCTCAAATCTTGCACATAATGCTATCAATTGCTTTGTCTAATATTCAAAGTAATTCCTATAACTTGAAGTAGTTCAGAATTCATTTAACCTCTGCTACATATAGAGAATGATGTAATATATAAAAAATTTAATATTCTCTACTCAATCATTAAGTTTATCGCTTTCACAAATATGATTTTTAATGTTTGCACATTCACTTTCAATATCACTCAAAACCAATGCTCAAAAAATTCACTCAATCATTCAATCAATGAAACACAACTTGCTCACAAACCCTAAACAAGTGTTTTCATACTTCTTCAAACAAAGAGTACAATTTGGGTCTCAAACCCTAACTCAAATAATCCTCAATCTCTAACTCAAATGTTATCTTAAACATTCACCAATCATGCATATGAAGACTCACTCAAACATTTCCAACAATGCTTATCAAACAATCCTTTTCACTCCACCTTTGAATTTCACAATATTCAATCCAACAACATTTTAATCATAAGTATGATGTGCCCATACTTTTTTTTTTTATGGAGACATGTCTTCAAAACCTGTTTTACTCACAACCAAATAATTTTTCCAACTCTAGGTTAGATAGCAACAATCTATCTCAAAATCTAGACAAAAATATTTTATCTCAACAAATATTTCACCATACAAAAGAAAAACACAATAAACTATCAAGAATCAAATACACACCTTATTACTCCTTTAAAAATTAAATTCCAATCAATAAATCATTCACTCACTCAAGCAAAATAACAATATACCTATGGCTCCTTTTAACTCCAACTCAAAAAAGAATATTTCAACCAAAATTCAACCTTCCAAATACTTCAATATTCTAACTCAAAATAAATTTCAAATTACAATAATAAAGTCCTTGAATACACCTTATCCTCTCCAATTCTCAACCCAACATATATTCCAAATTATACCAACAAAATTCCTTGCACACCCTTATAGTCTCCAATCCTTAAATCAACATATGGAAAAAATTAAACATATTAAATCATACCTTAGCCACTTTTATCAAAAATTAATTTGCATGCCTTAAACAACAACTTGCACTCTACGTTCGATCTCTCTTTCACCGCCCACCTAGTGCCTTAGCCACGATGAGACTGCAACTTGGTCTATGTACCCACACAACCACAACAAAGCGTTTCCCTCATTTTCTAACCTTTGTTGGCACAAAAAATGAATGAAGAAAAAACTCTTCCTTCTACTACCACCAGGAATCAAACACGGGAACTCTGTTTCACCAGCAACTTACATGCCAATCCTTGCCACTAGACCACCCAAGTGGATGGTGATAGATGTGTGCACTCACTACGCTTTATCCATTCGTAATCCACCTTAAGAATTTTAAAATTAAAACCTTCGTCTATTGCCTTACAAAATCGTGTTGAATATTTTTAGTAGCCCTTCACATGCGCAAATAAATTTTTAGAGACCTGCTTCATGCCATACAAACATTATGGTATTAATACCATATCTTACCTTGCTTCGACATCGATAGGGAAAATATTAAGTTTAATATTTTGCGCCCAACCCTAACTTAGGGTTTAATTAATTATAAATTAATTATATATAAATATTATAATTAATTAACATTAGGCTTATCTTTAATACTTAATATTAGGTATCTCATTACTTTAGGGTGTTTAGAAAACCTTTTGACCAATCATGTGAAGCTTTAAACCAAATATCTTGGGCTTAAAATATAAATATTTTAACCCTCCTTTTATCAATTTCTTGCACTTACTTTTGACATCACTAACATTGATTCTTGACATCAATGACAACACAACTACTTAAAATTTCCAATAAATATTTTAGAGAAATGCAAGATGAAGAAAAAATTATATTAGTGGAAGTACAGGCTTATCCCCAAATTATCATAGCCAAAATTTCTCCCTATAAAGGGTGACCACAAATCTACGATAATATGAAAAAGAGTAAATGGGAGGTACAAAAATACCCATAGTAGTGTTTCTACTAAATTGATGCACTATAAAAGGAAACCATAAATTTATGATAGAGAAAGAGAGGTGAAACAAATATCATTGAATTCGTGCCCAATATAGATGAGCCACTAATTCATGATAAGAGAAAAATGACCAAGCAAGATGATACAGATGTAGATTAACAGTAACAAGAGAGATATTAACAACAAAAAGAGACAAAGAGGAAGAAATGCAACAAGATAAATGTAATATAAATAGAATGAGATGCAAACCAAAATAAACTAACCTAAGTGCAAGAGAATGTAAAAAAAATATACAGACTTGTATAAAATAATCTAAGTATTAATCTAATGCAACAATGTAAAATGAATCTAACTAGTATGCACTTTAGACATGTGATTTAAAATAGAACCAAATAGCTAGAACAACAAAATATAGTAGTGTATATAGATTAAAATAAAATCTATGGCTATAAATTAACAACTAAAACAAGAGAAAAATAAGTGAAGGCAACAACCAAGGAGGTAAGCCTATCTCTATTTCATTCAATGGAGCTAAATATTTTCTTATGCTTAATTCATCATCATGGGTTGCTATATAATCACAACTCTTATTCATAAATACAACTAATACAAGAAAATTCATGGATAAAAGCTAGGAGATTATAGTTCAATATCATATATGGAATTGGTTCATCGATAGAATATAGCCTAGAAAGGGAACTCAGCACCTCTATTTATAGTGGTTTTGAGGGTGAGGCAAAAAAAATTAAAAAAACAAAAAACTAGGTTTATGGTGCAAAAAGACAAAAGGTCGGTTCAAGGGTTAGGGTTTTGAAAGTAAAACCCTAAAATGTTAAATTTATGGTTTATTTGGGTTGACGATGAATCCACCAAATATCATCGTTAGAGCTTGGACTGGCACCAAGACAACCTAACCAAATTTATGGTTAGTTTGGGTCGATTATAATTTTGACAAGGCTAGGGAAAAGGGATCAACTAAGGGGATGGGAGCTCAAAAAATGCAATTAGCAAATTTGAAGGGCTTCCTAGGAATCTAGGGAAAATTTTACTACTTTGGCATTTGGTTGGGTCAATTTTTTGTGTCTACAACAATCACAAACTATATTCACCAAAAGTTATAGATGGTGAAAATATAGAAAAATTTCTTAGAAGGATAGCAAATATAAATATTACAGACTATTAGAGAGAAAGTAAAATATAAATTTCTTGTCTTAGTTACACTTAGATCACTTCGAAAATCATTTAAATATTTGGTCACATATCTCCAAGTGTTAAACATAAATTTTTCACTTGACATAAGTGGTGATTATGAATCCATGATAATAGAGAAAATAGTGAAGTGGAGGTACATAAACACCCACAATAGTGTTTCTTTTGAATTCATGCCTTGTAAAGGGTGACAAAAAATTATAATAGAGGAAGAGAGGTAAAAAATATATATTCACAATATTCATGTCCCATATGGATGGGCCATGAATTTGTGATAAGAGAAAAATGCATCAAGCAAGATGATACAAATGTAGATTAATAGTAACAAGAGAGATACAAACAACATAAGGTGATAGAGAGGAAAAAATGCAAGAAGCGAAATATAATCTAGATAGAGTGATATGTAAACCAAAATAAAATGAACTAAGTGGAAGAGAATACAAATAGGAATATGCAGACACCTAGGTGTTGTAGGTGAGTTGGAGAGGAGAGGGAAATCCTCCAAGGGAGGTCCCAGGTTTGAATATCCACCCTACCAAAAATCCAATTGATAATGTTGGTGCAGGTAGGGCTGGGCATAACTTTCGAGTGACTTTGATGGTGTAGAACCCCCTCGTCATTGTTTCTTAGACCAAGGTGGCTCTATAAGGGGTTTTTCGCTTAAAAAAAATAAAAGGAAAATGTACACATGTATAAAATGATCTAAGTATTAATATAATACAAAAATAAATCTAAATGTAATCTAATGCAACAATGTAAAATGAATCTAGATACTGTGTATTCTATGAAGATGATTTAAAATAGAAACAAGTAGCTAGAATAAGAAAGCACAATAATGTATGCAAAATAAAAGAAAATCTATGGCTATAAATGATCAACTAGATTAATAGCAAATAAGAGAGGGAGAAAGAAGTGATGACAACAACCAAGGAGGTGAGCCTATCTCTCTTTCAATGAAGCTAAATATTTTCTTGTACTCAATTTATAATTGTGGGTTGCTCTCTAATCACAACTCTTGTTTACAAATGCAGCTAATACAAGCAAAGTCATGGATAGAAACTAAAATATGATGGTTCAATATTACAAATGGAATTGATTCACAAATAAAATAAATGCTATAAATGGAACTCAACACCTCTATTCATATAGGGTTTGAGTGTGAGGCACGAAAAATAAAAAATCTAGGTTTAGGGTGCAAAAATACAAAAGGTTGGCTCGAGGGTTAGGATTTTGAAAGCAAAAAACTAAAACAATGAATTCATAGTTGATTTACTGTGAACCTAAAAAAATTAACTGATGGAAGTTAGATTATTGATAAGATGACCTGACTAAATTCATGGTCAGTCTAGGACAACCATGAATTCAAAAAGCCTAGGAAAATGAGGCAACTAGGGGGAGGGAGCTCAAATTACACTTATCAAATTTGAAAGGCTTCATAGGAATATAAGGGAAAAGTGACTCATTTGTATGAGTCAATGCTTTGTATCTACAACAGAGAACCTTGCCAATGGAAAATAGAGAACCTTGTTTCAACAGGTTATTTTGGGTTTTGAAGACAACAAATTAGGAAAACCCCCTCAAGGGAGGGGGAGAGGAAGAAATACCAAAAAATCTAAATGAAGTTACCCTCATGGAACGTGAGAGGAATCAATGGCCTGCCCAAACACAGGTAAGTCAGTGCAATAAGAAATCAAGTGAATCCAACTATTATCATGTTGAAAGAAACAAAAACTGATGAGATTCAATAAAAAACAATAGCAAAAAAAATATGGAATCAAGGGGAGATGGTTTGCAAATCATCCAAAAGAGCATCTAGAGGCCTTATGACTTTGTGGGATCCCCGGATAGTAGAAGGCACCATTATTCAAAAATATGACAGTGTTCTTAGTATTTTATTTAAGGAAATAAACAACAATAGGTCATGGATCCTTTCAAATATTTATGCCCAGACTTCAATTCAAGGGAGAGCTCTACTATGGGAATACTTAGGAAATATGAATGAAATATTCCATAATGTCCCCTGGATTCTGGCTAGGGATTTTAACACTCCTCTTTACCCTTAAAATAAAATGGGTGGAAATGGACCACCTATCAGGAGCATGGATGAGTTCAATGACTTTGTGAACTCCAACATGTTGATGGATGTAAAACTTAGAGGAGCAAATTATACCTAGAGCAATCCGTGGATAGGGTGTCATCTCATTCAAGAAAGGATTGATAGATTTTTTCTATTAAAGGAGGCTACAACTTTGTTCGGTGATTCTATCCTGCAAGCCCTTCCTAAAATTGCCTCTAATCATAATCCTATTTTGTTGGAGATCCCTAACTGTCTGTCCTTCAAGAAACCTTTCATATTTCAATCTATGTGAATCAAACATTCCAATTTCAGAGATAACTTAAGTCAGTGGTGGCAGCAGCCTGTCAGGGGTAGTGTAACTTTAAAACTTGATGGCAAATTAAAGTTTGTTAAGGAAAATCTTCGAACTTGGAACAAAGATGTCTTTGGGAACATATTTGAAAATAAAAAATAGGTTGTTGAAAGTTTGAAGATAATTGATTAGAGGATCCAACATGGTGATGCTGATGAAACTACTAGGCAGGAGGAACGAACAAACCTAGCAGAATTTCATAACATTTTGGCCTGTGAGGAAATCTATTGGAGGCAAAAATCAAGGGCTCTTTGGTTGAAATATGGAGATTCAAATTCCAATTTTTTTCACATCACCACGCTTAGAAACAAAAGCAATAACAAGATAATTTTTTTTAAAAAGTAGATGGTTCTATTACTCAAGACTTAACAGAAATCAGAAAGGAGGCCGTAACTTATTTCAATTCTAACCTTGGTCAAGAATCGTAGTGCAATGAGAAGGCCAAAGATATTCTCTTGGAATCCATTCCTAGCTTAATAAATTAGGATATAAATATTAAGCTTCTAGATCCCTTTTTTGATGAGGAAATTAAGGAAGCCTTGTCTAGCATGGAGCCAGACAAATCCTCGGGACCCGACGACTTTCCCCCTTGTTTCTATCAAGATTTTTGGGACATCGTAAGTGAGGATGTAATTTTTGTTGTCATAGAATTCCAAGCAAGCAATCATATCCCAAAAGGTATCAAATCTACTTTTATTTTTCTAATTCCTAAGAAGAAAACCCCTAAATATATGGTTGAATTCAAGCCAATCAGTCTGTGCAATGTTTCTTACAAGATCCTAACTAAAGCCATTGTAAATAGAATGAGAGATATTCTACCCAGCATCATATATCCATGCCAGGTAAGCTTTGTCCAGGGCAGGTCGATCTTGGATGGAGTTATCATAGTTCATGAATCTCTGCACTCTGCTCATAAGACCAACATGTCTATTTTTGCCCTCAAGATTGATATGAACAAAGCATTTAACAGGCTAAATTAGGACTTTTTTATTGTTGTCCTCCTTAAGTTTGGTTTTCACCACCAATGCGTTAATTTGATCATAGAATGTGTTTCTAAAGCATGTTTCTTGATTCTAGTTAATGGAACAACTACTGGTTACTTTTAAAGTCATAGAGGAATTCGGTAGGGGGACCCTATCAGCCCCATGTTACTCATCATTATGGTAGAATATTTAGGCAAAACCATCAAAAAAGTTTGCAGTTCAAGGCTAATATTGGTAATCAATGTAACATCTCTCACTAGGGTTGTTTCTCACCAACTATTCATCGATGATACCCTTATATTGAATAAGTCATCAGTGGTTGAGGCCAAAATAATTAAATACATCTTGCAACTCTACAAGGATGCTGCTGGTCAGAAATTTAATTTCAGTAAAAGCAAGTTATATTTCTTGAACACCTCCATTCAGTGGCAAGGAAGGATTGCAAAAATTTTAGGATGTGATATAGCAAACCTCCCCACTTCGTATCTTGGTCTCCCTGTTTTCATTGGTTCTCCGAGAGAGTCAATGTGGGACAGGGTTATTGAAAGAATTCAAAAAAAACTTTATGTATGGAAAGGTCATTTTCTATCTCAAGCAGGAAATCTAACCCTCAATAAGGCCTCTATTTAGAGCATTCCAGTCTATTTCCTCTCCATTTTCAAAGCCCCTGGGAAGGTTTTCCAAAAAATTGAGAAACTCCAAAAAGAATTTTTATGGACTGGATTAGAGGAGAAAAAAAGGATACACCTTGTAGGATGGACCAAAGTGTCCAGATCTAGGGAAAATGGGGGTTAGGTCTGATGAGAATTGCTCATATAAATTTAACTTTACTAGCTAAGCAGAAGTGGCATCTCATTTGTTGTGAAGAAAATGAATGGACAACTATCATCAAATGAAAGTATCTTCAAAATATGGAATTTCTAAGTGACTCAGTTCCAATCAGAGGTTCTACTTTTTGGAAATTAATTATTAATTGTAAGGAAATAATCAAAAAAGGTTTAAGATGGGTTTTAGGTAATGGTGAGAGGATAAATTGCTGGAATGACAGGTGGGCTAAGGACTAACCATTGACGCAATATCCTAACTTAGTCTGAATCAGAGATATCACAGAAGAACTCAATGGTATAAAAGTCTCTGATTATATGGTTGAGGACAAAGGTAGAATGAAGTGGAAACAAATAGGAATTTAGGGATTTCAAGTGGCATCAAATGATATTTGTAACATTCTTGGGAAATAGTTTATCCCCATGACCCAAGGAAGATCAAGTGACCTGGGCTCCTACGTAAAACGGGAAATTCATTGTTAAATCAGCTTACAAGCTCTTGCTTGATGACAAGGATTTTATCCTCAAAAAAAACTTAGTTTGGATAAAAAAATTAATTCCAAAAATTGCAATATTTTCATGGCTGGTTATCCAAGGAAGAATTCTAACCATTGATAATATGATGCGTAAATGTATTTGTATCACTAATAATTGTTATCTATGCAAGGCTAATTGGGATACCATTTATCGCATTTTCCTTGAGTGCCCTTTTTCCTTGACTATCCTAAGTGGGGTTTTTCAGGCCTTCAATATTTCATGGGTTAAACTAGCCACCATACTTGATTTGTTCGTCTAGTGGCCTTGCTCATTTTCAAGCCAAAGACTTAGATACATGTGAAAATTTGTCTCAATCACTATCTTTGGAAGGTGTGGTTAGAAAGAAGCCATAGAGTATTTAATGATTCTATCCATGATCATCAAACTATCATTGCTAGGATCCTATCCTTTGCCAATGAGAATGTGAACCTTATCCCTTTTGATAGTTGTAAACCTCATCTACAGGAGACCACAATTGCTCAATATTTAAGCTTAACATTTTTAGATGAGTCTATGCCTAGGGTAGTCAACCCAAAAGCCAATGTTAAGTGGTCTCCACCTCCTACGGGTTGGTTTAAGCTTAATTTTGATGGAGCAACTAAGTAAAATCTTGGAAGAGCAGGCGCTGGTGGTATTGTGTGAGATCATAATGGGAATATGATGCCTGCATTTTTTGAATATTTGGGAACAAGGACGAACAACGAAGCTGAAGCTAGAGCTATGTGGAGAGGCCTTCAAATGACTCAAGACTTAGAAGGCAATTTGATTGTAGAATGAGACTCTATGCATGTTATAAATCTCCTCAATAATTGGAAAACACCTCCTTGGAGGATTAAAACAATTTTTGAAGAGGCTAGGATCATTTTTCAGGGAAGATAGGATAGAAAAGCCCAACATGTCTTTTGGGAAGCTAACAAAATTGCTAATAAGCTGGACAATTTGGGTGTCGATGGTGACAAACTTTTCAAATGGGAACACGGTGTCCCAAGTGAAGTAGAGGAGCTTATTCAACAAGAATGCCAAGAATGATAGTCAAATTTACCAACAGGGAAGGCACTGTAAGTTCAAAGGCTAAGAGTATTCCTGTCTCTTTTTTGAATTGGACTCACAATAAAAATTATCTGAGCTGTCAGTCTTCATGGATGTTGCTTGAAAATACCACAAAGACTAATGGAGACAGTCACATGTCAAATAACATGGCTCCTAGTCATATTAGTAATTTGAGGTTGGTTGATAATCATAGGGAAGGAAAGAAACGATTATATTAGACTTCGAACCAAAGCCATGTGGACCACTAGATGGCCAAGATAGTATGTGGTACCAAAGCATGTCATATACAAAATAAAGTAATTACCAAAGAATTATTAAGAGTAACTTTTAATACAGAGCTTGTGGGAGTTTTTTTTAGTACTCTGCTATGTGTGTCTACAACTTTTTGTTTCTCCATTGTCTTAAGGAAGGGATCTGTGTCTGTTTCATTTTTGTAATTATGATGCATGTGTGTTTTCTTGGGGTATATCCAAAATGTTGTATGTGAAGTTTCTTTTTGATAACAGGCTATGTGCCTTATCGGATGTAATGGCTTTGGCAGCATGTAGATTTTACATATATAGGATCCTTAGTAAGGATATGTTCATCAAAAACCCTGGGCTGATTTTTGTAAAAGGTTTTGGGTCAACCTGTAAAACCCGGTATTAATGCTATAGTATATTATCTACCAAAAAAAATTGTTTTGTATCTACAATAATCACAACTATATTCACCAAAAGTTATAGATGGTAAAAATATAGAAAAAATTATTAGAAAGATAACAAAGTTAATGTTAATATTATAAACTATGGGATAGAAAGTAAAAGGTAAGTTTCTTGTCTTAGTTACACTTAGAGCACTTATAGAATCATTTAAAACTTTGGTCACATCTCTCCAAGTGTCAAACATAAATGTACAACTTGACATGTTACTTAATATTGAAGAACATGAACTTATACTGAGAGAGGGGGTGAACAAATATAAGACAAAACTTTTTATTTTTCAATCCATATAATAACATCAACAATATTAAAGTAGTAAAAATTCCATAAAACATGACACACATGAGAGACATGATTTAATGTGGTTCACCCAATGTGGGCTACTCCACGAAGAAAATATTCCTTATAAATTTTCTCAATAAATTCCTTTTTGGAATCAATTTCCTATTACAATGTTTATAGAGCTCTATCCAAAGGAGGCACCAATACCCTTGCTATAATTTGTGGATCTCTATCCATAGGAGACTAGAGAACTCTTTATTCTCTACTCTGGTTGGTTCTCTTCTATAGGACTTCTTCCCCCACTGCAATGGCTTGTGGATCTGTCTCTATAGACGACCTCTTGTCCTCACTCAGAAGACCTTTTTCCTCACTACCCTAGCTAATGGATCTCTATCCACTATAGAGTATTTTCCTCTTATATGTCACCTTCAAATCTTGATCTAAACTCTACTCAATCTCTATCTCAAATATACACTAAACATTGTCCTCAATCTAGCACAAACCTACTCATAAATATGTCTTTGTACTGGCACACATATGTCCTCAAATATGCACCAAACTTTGTCCTCAAATATGTCCTCAAGCCTTAACACAAATTTTAATCCAATTACAAATCAACTATGCATAGATTTACCCCAAGCCTTAACACAAAGCTTGAACAAATCAATCAATCAACTATGCTCTCAAGTATCCACAAAGACTTACCTCAAATATGCCCTCAAGTCCTCTCAAGAACTTGCTCAATCTGCTCTCAAGTCTTCACCAAGACTTACCTCAATAATAAACATACTCAAACAAAAACTCAAAAGTTTCATTCAATTATTCAACCAATGAAACACAACTTGCTTACAAACCCTAACCAAGTATTTCAACCTTCTTATAACACAAAGCATAATGTGGGTCTAAAACCCTAACTCAAATAATCCTCAATATTTATTTCAAATCAAATCATTTATCAACAAGATGCACTCAAACTTGCTCATACATTTCCAACAATACTCATCAATCCTTTTCACTCCACCTTTTATTTCATACAATCATTTCAACCATTCTAAAAAAAATATAGTGTGCCCATACCTTTTTGGTTTTATGGAGATATGTCTTCAAAACCTATTTTACTTGCAAAAAAACCCTCTTGCCAATTCTAGGTTAGATAGCAACAGTCTATCTCAAAATCTCCATAAGAATATTTTACCTCAACAAATATTTCACCATACAAGAATCAAAATAAAATGTCAAGACTCAAATACACCTTATTACCTCTTTAAAAATGACTCCAATAAATAGATCATTCACTCAATCAAGCAAAATGACAATATCCCTATGGCTCTTTTGAACTCCAACTCAAAATAGAATATTTAAATCCAAATTTTAACCTTCTGAACACTTTAATAATATAAATCAAAATAAATTTTAAATTACAATAATAAAGTCCTTTGAATACACCTTATACTCTTTAATTATTAACCCAAAATTCACTTGAAAATACACAAATGATATTCCTTGCACACACCTTATAATCTCCAACATATAGCAATAATAAAAAATAATTTAATCATACCTTAGCCACTTTAATAAAAAATTTCTTGCGCGTCACAAAACACCACCATGCACTCCACACGAATTGAACTCACGTTCACCATCTCCCTAGTGCCTTAGCCTTGGCTAGGCTACTTCTTGGGTGGTGCACCCACAAAAACACCACTATGCACTTCCTACCTTTTGTAACCTCTACTGGTGCAAAATATTTGAAACAAAAACTCTTCCCTCCGCTATTGTTGGGAATCAAACGCAGGACCTTTGTTCTGTCAATGCCTTGCACTGCTAAACCTTTCCACTAAACCACGCATGCGGATGGTAATAGAGACCCACACTATTCTCCCTTTATGCATCCACAGATCTCCTTAAGCTTTAAAAATAAAAACCTTTATCTTTTACTGCTCACGAAAATCGCATAAAATAAATTTGTTAGCCCTTCGCATATGCAATTTTGGAGACTTGCCTTATGCCATTAAAAATTTATGGTATAAATACCATATCCTTCCTTGTTCGAACGTCGACGGGGGAAAAACATTTAGACTTAATGTTTTTGTGCCCAACCCTTACTAAGGGTTTTAATTAATTTATATTATAAATTAATTATAATATAAATATTATAATTAATTTACAAGTAACCTTAGGCTTTATTTTTAACACTTAATATTATAATAATAAATATTATAATATTATTTCCTTTGGGCCTAGGTATCTCATCCTTTTGACTGTTTAGCCAACCTTTTGACCAATCATGTAAATATTTAAACCAAATATCATGGGCTTAAAATATAAATATTTTAACCCTCCTTTTATCAATTTCTTGCACTGATTTTTGACATCACTAACACTGACTCTTGACATCAATGACAACACAACTCAAAATTTCCAAAAATCTCCCCCTTTTTGATTTATGGCAACCCTTTTTCCTTAATCATTCCATTTTCGTTTTTTCAATTCTGCTCCCCCTGACTGAATTATCTCCCCTAACTCAAATTTCTCCCCCTTTGTCATCAATAGCAAAGGGACTCCTTTGGGGCTAAAGATAAGACTCTTAGCTCAGCTCCATCCCCACCTCCTCTTCTTGAGGTGATTAATTTTGGAGTAGGATTAGAACTAGTCCCAATTTTCCTCTAAGATAATCAAAAGCCTAGTTTGGAAGTGTCTTAGTGAATATGTTCGTAATATGCTCTTTTGTAGTAACATATTCCAACCTGAATTGCTTGTTTGCCACCTGCTCTATCAGAAATGATATTTGATCAGAATATGCTTGGTCCTGGAGTGCATCACCATATTATTTGAGATATTTATAGCACTTGTATTATCACATAGTATGGGTATAGGGTGATCATGCTCTATCTTGAAGTCCTCTAAAGTTCAATCCATCCATAATACCCGTGTACAACAAGCAACTACTGTAATATACTCTGCCTTTGCTATGGATAAGGATATTGATGCCTGTTTTTTGCTTAGTCAAGAGACTAAACAATATTTGATAAAGAATGCTCCTCAACATGTTCTTTTTCTGTCATCAATGTTGCTAGTCCAATATGTGTCTATTTATGCTATGAGAGTGAAATTATCTCTTTTGGGGTACCCGAGCCCAAAATTCATAGTCCCTTTTAAATACCTTAGAATCCTTTTTAGTGCTAATACATGTGTTTCCTTTGGTGTCGCTTGAAACCTTACCACTAGTCCCACTGCCTGCATTATATCTGGTCTTGTAGATGTGACATATAGTAAGCTGCCAATCATAGATCTGTATCATTTTTTATTTGCATCAGGAGATTCATCATCTTTACTTAACTTGCATCATGTAACCATTGAGGTACTTACTAATTTGCAATATTCTAACTTGAATTTCTTTAGCATCTCTTTATATACTTGGTTTGTGAGAGAAATACACCTTTCACAGATTATTAAATCTAAAGTCCAAGAAAGAAGGACAACTCACCAAACATTGACATATCAAATTCATTCTACATTCTCTTTGCAAAATTTTGACACATATTATCATTGTTGCCTCCATAAATGATATCATCCACATAAACAACCACAATTAGTAAGTCATTTCATTTTTGATGTATAAGTTACTGTCCAATATTCCTTTCCTGAAACCCTGATCCTAAAGGTGTTTATCCAATCTTGAATACCAAGCTCTAGGAGCTTGTTTTAGTCCATAAAGTGCCTTCTTCAATTTGCATACATAGTCTGGTTTATCGGTTAGGCTGAATTCCTCAAATTGCTCAATGTAAACCTCTTCTTCTAAGACACCATTTAGAAAGGCTGATTTAACATCCATATGATATACTTTGAATTTTTTGAAACTTGATAAGGCTAAAAACATTCTTATAGATTCACGTCGTGCAATTTGAGCAAACGCTTCATCAAAATCAATTCCCTCAACCTATGTATAACCTTTGTATACTAATCTTGCTTTATTTTTGACTCCCTGACCATATTCATTTAACTTGTTTTTGAATACCCATTTAGTCCCAATCACATTCTTACCTTTTGGTCATGGAAAAAGTTCCCAAGTGTCAATTTTATCTATTTTATCTAGTTCCTCATTCATTGCCTTAATCCAAAACTCATCTTCACTTGCATCATTGAAATATTTTGGCTCAATTTTAGATAACAAAGAGAAATTAGCATGCTCATTTGTTGCTATTATATTCCTTATTTTCTATTTCTCATATGGATTCCCAATGATTAGATCTCTTGGATGATTTTTCTGCACATACCTAGATGGAGTCTTAGGAAAAAGTATTTGTGTTTTTTCTTCTTTTGATTATTCACCTAACTCTTCTTGGAAACTTTATTATTTTTGATACACAATTTCTCAAGCTAGATCTCTTGACCCTATCTTCTCATCAAATGTTATATTTATACTTTCTATAATAGTATGTGTCGTTTTGTTATAGAATCTATAGGCTTTGCTCTTAGTGGAATAGCCAAGAAAAATACCCTTATCACATCTTGAGTCAAACTTACCCAAATTTTTCTCTTCCCATCTTATGTAACATTTGCTTATAAATTTTTTGAAATACTTTATAGTGACTGGTCTTTCTTTCCAAAGCTCATTTGGAGTTTTGTGATGGTTTAATATTACTTGAGATCTATTGATGATATATATTGTTGTATGTACTACCTCTGTCTAAAAACCATGTAAAATCTTGGACTCATTTAACATGGCTCTGGCCATATTTTCAACCGTCCTATATTTCCTTTCAACTACCACATTTTTTTGAGGAGTTCTTACTGCTAAATATTCTCTTTTGATCCCATGTTGTTTATAAATGTATGAATTCATTTGAGGTAAATTATCCTCCTTAGTTTGACCTTAAACCCTTAATCCTTCTACCTGTTTAATTATCCACTAATTATTTAAAAGTTTTAAACCTCTCAAGAGATTCAGACCTTTATTTTAGGAAATCTATCCAAATCATTATGGAATAATCATCTATAAATAATATAAAGTAACTTTCACCTTGTAGACTCTTTGTCCTTGTAGAGCCACATAGTTCAGTGTGCACCAGGGTTATGCATAAGGGGTTGGACCCAAAATGTACTTGTAAAAAGTTATGAATTCTAATCAAAATCAAGGTGAATCGTGGATAATCCTAAGCAAATAAAATTGAGCATCTTTACAAAAAATTTGGGGTATTTGAAGTCCTAAAATGTAAGGTCATATTTGGGATAAATTTTGACCTATTAGATTATCTTGTAACTTTCTAAAAACACCACCATTATATTAGAATTGAAAAGATATTTCCAATGAGTACAAATATGCCTATGTTTGGATATATATTATGGAAAATTGATCTTAAGAAAAATTTGATCCTAAAAATTTTAGGCAAATGGGCCGACGTCGAGGGTCCTCATATTTGCCAATTTCCAATTTTGGAAATCCTAATATTCACCCAATTTTTGAATATTCCCCACTATGCATAACCCTGGTGTGCACTAGTTTCAGTGGCTCAAATGACATAAATCCTTTTGAATTGAAACTTGTTCCAATTTGCTTCCTATGCTAACATTGTGAAAAAACTATGTTTTGTAGCCTTTTTAGCTTGGGTAAATCTCTAACAACCTACTTGTTGCTTATTTTCACTATGTTTTCAAAGTTAAAATGACCCATTCTTCTATGCCACAACCAACTCTCATCTTCTTGCGATAGAAAAAAAAATTCTCCTTTAATCTCACTTAGCATGTAGAGGTTTTTTATAGTTCTATTTGCATTTGCAATAAGATTTCCAATTTTAGACCTTTTGATCTCACACCTATTTGGATGAAATGTAATCGTGTGCCCCTAATCATAAATTTAGCTTACACTTAGTAGATTGTGCCTCAACCCCTTGACATACAATACATTCTTTATATATTTTTTTCCATTATCTAAACTTAGAGTTCCTTTTCTACAAATTTTTGTTGATCCATTATCACAAAATTTTACTAATACTCCATCAGTTTATTTGAGTACTATAAATTCACTCTTGTATCCTATCATATGGCTAGAACAACCACTATCAAGGAACCACTATTTTCCCTTATATTGAACATGAAGAGCTATTTGTACTAACATTGATCTAAGTTTATCATGCTCTTTTCTTTCTCTCCTAATTTTTGAAGTTGTATTCTTTTTACTTGACTCAGGAAATACCATTTTGCACCATTTAGCCTTATGCCCAAAATTATTGAATTTATAAAATATGACATCATCATTTTTAATAGGTTCAAAATAATTGAAATTTCCATCAATATTATTTTTCACATAACCAGTGCAATGTGCAGCTCTTGACCATATTTGATACATGAAAAACAATAGCCATGGAAGAGATTTTATAACCTATTTCAGTGCCTTGGAAAGTATGGTTGAATGCTTCTTATTTGTTGTTCTTATGATTGACTCTTGTCCATGGTTCCTATTTGACCTCTTCTTTCTTGATGCCTTTTCCTTATATATTATTAGTATGAGTCACGAGCTTATCATTGTTTGATGTCTCTATTTCTTGAGAGCTCGACTGTTCTTTCTGTTTCCCTAACTTTATATCTTGTTGTAACTTAGTATTTTCAAATTCATTCCTTAGAGAGACAATCTCTTATTCCAATATTTCACACTCTACTTTTCTCACCCTTAATAGATATGTCATATCCTATTCAATTTTATTTTTTTATTCCACTTTTATCTTGAGTTCTATGAGACTTTGTAGAAGTTCAATATTTTCTTCTTCATCCTCTTGAATTTGATCCTTTAAACTTGAGTTCTTCTTTCTAACATTTTGTAAATTCCTAAGAGCAATAAATAATTCTTATTTTATGTTGATCATGACCTCTTATTCATTTTATGAAGTCAAGTGCATTCCTATTGGATCTTCCTCCAAGTTGTTAGTCTTTTCACAGAGAGACCCACTCTGATACCAATTGAAGAGCATGAGCTTATATTGAGAGGGAGGATTGAAAAGTATAAGATAAAACCTTTTACTTTTCAATCCATATTATAACATCAAAAATATTAAAGGAGTAAGAATTCCATAAAACATCACACATATGAGAGACATGATTTAACATGGTTCACCCAATGTGGGCTACTCCACGGAGAAAATATTCCTTATAAATTTTATCAATAAATTTATTTTGGGAATGAATTCCCTATTACAATTTTTATTGACCTATATCCAAATGAGACACAAATCCCCTTACTCTTATTTGTGGATCTCTATCCATAGGAGAACTATTTCTCCTTTGCTCTGGCTAGTGCTCTTCTAGAAGACTTCTGCCCCCACTGCACTTGCTTGTGGATCTCTCTCCACATAAGACCTCTTATCCTCTCTCAGAAGATCTTTGTCATCACTACCCTAGCTAATGGATATCTACCATTGGATACTTTTATCCTCTTCTTTGTTACCTCCAAATCCTGCTCTAAACTCTGTTGAATATCTATCTCAAATTTGCACTAAACACTGTCCTTGATCTAGCACAAATATGCCCATAAATTTGTCTCTGGTTTGGCACAAATATGTCCTCAAATATGTACCAAACTTTGTCCTCAAATCTATCCTCAAGCCTTAACACAAAGCTTGATCCAATCACAAATAAACTCTACTTATATTTGCCCCAAGCCTTAACACAAAGCTTGAACAAATCAATCAATCAACTATGCTCTCAAGTCTCCATAAAGACTTACCTCAAATCTACCCTCAAGTCCTCTCAAGAACTTGCTCAATCTGCTCTCAAGTCTTCACCAAGACTTACCTCAATCATAAACATACTCAAACCAACATTCAAAATTTTCATTCAATTATTCAACCAATGAAACACAACTTGCTTACAAACCCTAACCAAGTATTTCACCCTTCTTCTAACACAAAGCACAATGTGGGTCTAAAACCCTAACTCAAATAATCCTCAATATTTATTTCAAATCAAATCATTTATCAAAAATATGCACTCAAACATGCTCATACATTTCTAATAATACTTATCAATCATTTTCAATCCACATTTTATTTCATATAATAATTTCAACCATTCTACACAAAATACAGTGTACCTATACCTTTTTGGTTTGATGGAGATATGTCTTCAAAACCTGTTTTACTTGCAACAAAACCCTCTTGCCAATTCTAGATTAGATAGAAACAGTCTATCTCAAAATCTCCATAGGAATATTTTACCTCAACAAATATTTCACAATACAAGAAATACAATAAAATATCAAGACCCAAATACATATTATTACTCCTTTAAAAATAATTCCAATCAATAGATCATTCACTCAATCAAGCAAAATGACAATATCCCTATGGCTCCTTTTAACTCCAAATCAACATAGAATATTTCAATCCAAATTTCAACCTTCCAAATACTTTAATATTCTAACTCAAAAAAAAAATCAAATTACAATAATAAAGTCCTTTGAATACACCTTATACTCTCCAATTCTCAACCCAACATTCACTCCAAAGCACATAAATTATATTCCTTGCACACACCTTATAATCTCCAACATATAGAAAATAAAAAAAATAATTTAATCATACCTTAGATACTTTTATCAAACATTTATTGCACATCACAAAACACCACCATGCACTCCACACGAATCGAACTCGCATTCATCACCTACCTAGACCCTTAGCCTTGGCTAGGCTACCACTTGGGCTGCGTGCCCATACAAACACCACTATGTACTTCTCACCTTTTGTAACCTTTGTGAGCGCAAAATATTTGAAACAAAAACTCTTTACTCCGTTGTTGTCAAGAATTGAATGCAGGACCTTTGTTCCACCAATGCCTTGCACAGACAAGCCTTGCCACTAAGCCATCCGTGCAGATGGTAATAAGGATGTGTACTCTTCTCCCTTTATGCATCCATAGATCTCCTTAAGCTTTAAAAGATAAAAACATTTATCTTTCACTGCTCATAAAAATCACATAAAATAAATTTGTTAGCTCTTCGCATATGCAATTTCGAAGACTTACCTTATGCTATTAAAACTTTATGGTATAAATACCATATCCTTCCTTGTTTGAACATCGATAGCGGAAAAGCATTTAGACTTAATATTTTTGTGCCCAACCCTTAGTAAGGGTTTTAATTAATTTATATTATAAATTAATTATAATATAAATATTATAATTAATTTACAAGTAACCTTAGGCTTTATTTTTAACACTTAATATTATAATTGTTTGGTTTTGTCCTTTATTTTTAACACTTAATATTATAATAATAAATATTATAATATTATTTCCTTTGGACCTATGTATTTCATCCTTCAAGGTATTTAGCCAACCTTTTGACCAATCATGTAAAGATTTAAACCAAATATCTTAGGCTTAAAATATAAATATTTTAACCCTCCTTTTTTCAATTCCTTGCATTAATTTTTGACATCACTGATACTGACTCTTGACATCAATGACAACACAACTACTCAAAATTTCCAACAAATATCTTTTAGCAATATGAAATAGAAAATCAAGTAAGAGATAAAATTCCAAATAATGCTCTCATTTAAGGAAGAAGGTCACCAAGTAACATAATAAATCCTTCTACCTCATCACAAAATTCGCCAAAGTATAAAATAAGATATTGTCATATATGTAACAAAGAAGAAAACACCACTAGATTTTATAGATTTAATTTACTCAATCAATGGAATGAAACATTTAAACCTTAACAAGAAAATAAACAAAGATAATACAAAACAAAACAATATAAAAAAGGAAAAAACCAAAAAGGACATATATCCCAAGATGTACAAGAACAAAAATCTAATTATGAGGAGGACTATGAATCAACACAAAAAGCACTTATGTCAAAAGATGTGTCTAAAACGTGTATGAGATCAAACTCTTACATAGGATATTTGAAACATAAAAAAGATAAAAATATTGAATAATAAGTTCTATGATGAATGAAAACCATGACACATGTGACCTAATTTAGGATGTTAATGCAAAATGTGGTTGTGAATTAGAGAATTTTTATGATGTAAAAAATATTTGTGAAACAATTACTATTTGTGATGAATGACAAGTTTCTAGAGTTGATGATAGTTAATTTTTTATTAATAAAAATTCAGATATTGTTGATAGTAACAAGGATAGCAGTAGATGGATTTCTCTATAAAATTATGATTTGAGAATTTTTGAGTTTGAGTGTGATAGTTTTAGATGTGTTCATCAGAATGCTTGTTAGAAAATGTTTGCTTTGATTGCATATAATATGTTGGTAAAAATATGATCCATAAGGGATACCGTAGTAGTAAATCCTTGGGTTTTCATCCAGGAGATCCATGTTCAAACCTTGGTAAGAGGTGATTGGGACCCCTCATAAAAATTTGTGTAAACTTATTGAAAAAAATATGTTGTTAAAAATATAGGTCAAATTGCTAGAATTTATGGATAATGTGTTTTTAATGGTTTTATATATTCAAATAGTGACAAGGATAGTGATGGTATACGCCATTTAATTTAACCAATAATGGTCAAATTTATGATAAATATTTTTGTGATGACTTATTGTATTCCAATGGTAATAGAGACAAGGATAAATATGAATTTCAAAGGCACATAAAATCAATTGGTACTAAAATGGGACATAATATAATAGAGTAAGAATGAAATGAATTATTATATAAAAAATAAGCTAAAAATACAAAGTCCTTAGGTTTACAAGACAAGTTGATGAAAGTATTTTTGTGATAGAGAACACCAATATCAGTTTTGTAACAAATAATGTTGTGACAACTAGTATTGAATTTGAAACAAGAAATAGTGAATCCAAAATTATCATAGCTACCAATTACAACTATTGTAATAGATATGAATATATGATAGATAAATGTTTGAAAAGAGCAAAACCATAAAGTAATAACCAAAGTCAGTACCATCTAAGATTCACATCATATCAAATAATGTAATATGGATATATGTTGGATATTATTAAATTATTTAGTGCCTTGCAGGTACTTTATAAATTCATTTTAAATATGTGGTTTCACATAATCATTACGTTTTTTTCTTAGAAGGTAATAAATCATTTGTCCATGAGAAATACGAAAAATTATATCTACCATGAGTTTGAGGAGAGGAAGAGATAGTTAAAATTAAAATTTCAAGATACTCTTCGTAAAAGCTATATGTAGATATTACAAGGGAGATTGTAAGCAATGAATTGTAATGAAATATTCTTGTACTATAATTCATTTTCACCCATTTGAATATATTATGTGTCTTTGTTATTTAAGCAATGACATTAATCTATGTATTAGTTCTATCCTGGCATATTGTTCGAGAATAGTTTACTGGCTCGTATATTAAGAGTGTGTTTATCAAATGTTACCCATTTGCTAACATATTCTTTAAACATATGCTAGAAAAATATATCTTTTTACTTTATAAAAGCATAATATATTAATACATTTTGTAGTAAGAATATCATTAAGTATGTTGAAGCTATGGTTTGAAAAATTTATAATATTTCTAAATTGGGATACATAAACTCTCCATAAAAACCAAAAGAACATACTCTTTGACATGCTATAGAAAATAGGGGTATGATCTCAAAAGCTTTGGTGGAAATATTATAAATGTTTTGTCAATATTGATGTGCTTAATTATCAAGAAAAATTTGGTTACTCTTAGGTCTCACCTCATTAATCAATAGTTAGTAAGTTTAATGGAAGATTTGCATAACTTATTTTCCCTTCATCTAGGCTCAAAGGTTCTCTACTTTCTAGGCTACTTTCTTAGACCATAAGTAACAACTTTTGCATAGTGCATTCTTTAGCTAGGACATCCTATAGGCACTAGACTTACGCATGTTGGCATAACCAATCCTAAGTTCCCCTTTATAAGAATTTCCAAGACATCAAGCATCTCTTTTGGTTTTGTTCATGAGCTCAAGATGCTTGGAGATGAATTCACTCCTTATTTGGGCCCTCACTTTGTAGTTGGTTCACTTGGTAGTATGTGTTGCTTAAGGATCTCCCAAAATTTTCCTTGACTATCTATGTGACTTGGTACATATTTAGGATTAACATTTTATTCATAATTAGGAAATCTATTAATGATGTTGTATTTATTCAAATTATCATTACTATTATTATTTTTATATCTTTAACAAAGTAAAATTAATTTTTGATGTATTTCTTCAAATTTTTATGTAAACAAAGTTGCTATGGAGGTGGTGCATCTCTACACTTTTATTGGCCATCGGAGAACTCGCCATGCACTATCAGTAAATGGCTCTAGAGACATTGCTAGGCAAAGATCATGCACCTAAACAATGACATTGCTTAGTCACAACAAGGAAGAACCACTCCTCACTGTGGCCTTACCCTCAAAAGAGTAGGGAGGAACACATGAGCTAGTTCTAACAAGTTTCTCATATTCTTATAGCCATCACTTGTGTGTTGTGGTAGTGGTAACTATGTGTAGGATATTTATACTTCACTTACGACATAAGGCACAAGGTGGCTAGTCAAAAACGCCCTGTAGTGGTTAAAGATAGATGGGCAAGAATGGTTGAGAGGTTCCTATAGAAGAGGTGGGCAATGCAATACAACGACGAAGACCAGAAAATGAGACCAAGATCCTCTTGCTCTAGTGTTATACCTATTCTTCCTTAGGTTATTTTGAATATTTTTATGAGTCTCCAAGGTGGTCATAAGCAACTTTAAAACGTAAATTTTAATGAATGTTTGAAAGATGTAGTTATACACAAACTTTAATAAGTAACTTGTAAATTATTAATATAATAAATATTATTTTAAAAATTAAAAACCATTAAATAGATGCAAATGCCATGTGAGGAGTTGCATCTTTCTCGCTAACTGCTGCATCAAAAATGTATGTAAATCCGCGATTCCATTGATCTCCACAATTTAAAACATTTATTAATGATCGTTATCCATTGGAGATCATTACGCCTAATTACAAGGGGGGAACGGAACGTCAGGAAAAAATTGACCATCACACCATTTATTTATAGGATATGGAGGACGCCTTTCTTGACAAAGTAATGTACATCGATACGAGAGACGAAGATATATGGGCAATATTTAAATATGGTGTTTACAACGTTTTGTTAAAAAACAATACATGTTGCACTATAACATAATTTATCTTTTCTTAAAAGGCAATACGACGTTTACGCAACTAGTTATCTTTTGTCATGGTTTTGACTTAAAAAGAATACATGTTGCACTCTAACACGTCATTGCCGAATTTATAATTCAAAGACGGGTAATATTGTCAACGTCTAAGATCTAAAGACTGAATTCTGGTAAGAAGGTATCCACACCGTTAGTGATTGTATGACCTTTTAGGCGCCATTGCCGGTACGCTTTCGTTGCTTATGTTCAAGATTGCCGGTACGCACCGTCATGTACTGTAGACACGTAAATTCTCATAACGAAGGTTTTTTTTTACTGATTCAACCCAAAACTGACGGTGTCCGATATGCTTCCCTAACTCAGCTGGTGTCACGTTTTGAGCTCCTCATTGATCACAAAACACGCCATAATTATGGTCAAAATGAGCTATTGTATCCGTCTGCCCAACATTATTAGCTGATTGTGTTTGGGCCGACGCTTACGAAGTTTCTTGGTTGATCACAACATATGTCATTCCATGTTTCACAAAAACACACTACTATATATGTGTAAACCGAAGCCTACGTTCGTTGTAGTGTTGACCTTCACACAATCATGTCTTGATAGATATATTCAGGGCTTAGAGATATCATGTGATGGAGAAAGTTGACAACGAACATGAATACATACTTATGACGATGACGGTGTGGATTAAATGTTTTTAACTAGATAAGCATTGTCTCGCAAAGGATTTGATATAACAATCATAAATTAATTATTAAATTAATTAAAAGATCCTTAACAAGAAAATCAACAACATGATAACAAAAGAAGAAAAAAGGAAGAGGAACGAGATGCGATGAACGTGATGAAATAACCAGAAAAACAAGATTTAACAAACTTAGATGTTTTCTTTTACCATATTACATAAAGAAATATATATGCGTCTTTGCATATTACTTGTGTTATTTGATAAATTATGTATTGTAGGGTATGTTGTATGCGTTTTTCTATGAAAGACGTTATGAGAGGGAACCCTATATGGATGTTGGAGAACGTGATGAAATAACCAGAAAAACAAGATTTAACAAACTTAGATGCTTTCTTTTACCATATTACATAAAGAAATATATATGCGTCTTTGCATATTACTTGTGTTATTTGATAAATTATGTATTGTAGGGTATGTTGTATGCGTTTTTCTATGAAAGACGTTATGAGAGGGAACCCTATATGGATGTTGGAGAACCAACATCCATATAGGGTTCCCTCTCATAACGTCTTTCATAGAGAAACGCATACAACATACAAGGTTAATTAGTGGTTGGGTTAATTTTAGTAGATGTTGTCTAAGAGCCAGTTTAAATTTAGTTGATTAGTTTTTATAAATTGTAAGAAATTATAATGTTTATTTTTAAATAAAGTGATTGAAATGTGAAATTTAATATAGGTATAAATTATTCATAACTTACTTTTAGAAATTTAACACTTCAACTCTATATTAGAGTACCAAAATTGGTTTGGCATTGGTTTGAAGTCACGACAAGTGGAGATAATCTTTCAAGAAATAATACTTCGTTCAATCTAATCTAACTTAAAATATCCTAAGCTTACCTAAGCTTGCATGAAGTGATGTGCCAAGATTAAAATAAGAGTCATTTATATAATAGTAAAGCACATAAATGCATAACTATAATATGTTGAAAGCCCAAAGATGAACACTTCTTATCAACATGTAAAATTAAAGGTAGGTTGGATATGTAAGAAACAAGACAAGATGTAGTAGCCATGGTATTTTACATAGAAATAATTAGACATATACCAATAAATAGGACATAAAAGCCCAATAGTCATGGATTTCAGTATATATGAATATGAAAACTACAATCATGTGCCAAAAGTGGGGGCTCAAAATCTTACTGACAAGACCACTTACGGTTTAGGTAGTATTATACAAAGAAAATGAAGGGAAAGTTATACAACTTATTAATCCTCTACAATGCTAAACTAACTACTATTTATAGACATAATTGAGTGAAGTTTTCCTCTAAAATTATGTGGGAGTTTTAAAAATGACTACTCTTATGTGTGTTGGGTCACATCTTCATAGAAGTTGTTGCTTCTGTCAAGGTCTCATGATCCAGGCTCATTAATGCTAAATAATTTTGAGCCTTTGGATGAGATGTTGCTGTCATTATTGCTACCTATCGTTTCCTGGAATTTCCAAAGCTTGAGCATGAGGAACCCAATAAATAAATGCTCTAGATTCAAGGTTTCTCCTATTATGACTCACGTTTTGTTATATTCAATATTTCAACCACTTTATTGGATTGTGTGGTTTAAGTAGTATAGGTAGATGGGCTTGAGGCTTTTCTACCACTATTGCCTTTATGTGTTCAACTACCATCCTTTATAGGTGTCAATGGCACTCCTTGTAGGGGTTTGAGGGTAGGAGATCCCAAATTAAATTTTGTTCACCTAAAATGCTATAGCATGGGTATCTCACCCTTGTATATTTTATTCTTCCTTCTCCTTTAGAATATTTAAAACCTCTAATCTCTTATTATTTTATGTCTTTTATAACTTTTTATATCTTTCAAATTTTGGAACTATAGATATTGTGAGTCATCAAAAATTTTGCTTTCTCCTTTTTGTCAAAACATTTTGAAAGTTATGCTAGTCTTTAATCAAGATGCATTCCTTGAAAAAATTGGTTTGCCTTATGAATTTCAAAATTTTTGGTTGGAAATTTTACCTACACTCATTAGATAGTTTATTCTCTACTTATCACCTACTTTTCTTCCTCTTAGACTATATTTTAAAAATTTTCCTAAAGCAACCTTTTTTAGCGTAGCGAGAATTCACTACAAGTTGATATTTATTCGTCTAAACTAATTAATTTAGTTTATAGATGGAAGGTATTTTAAGTGCATGGCATTTTATATGAAATTCTTTATGGTGACAAAGGGAGGCATTTTAAAAATAATAACTATTTTCTAACTTGAAATTTCATATTTTAGGATCCATTCCAAAATATTGTTATATTACTTAAATTTTGTCTATGTTTTTAGGATTGAAAAGAATGAGACATTAGCTTGATTCAACAAGAGTTGGTATATGACCACCTATAATTATATAAATGACTTATGGAACAAGACACATGAATCATAGATATTATGTGATATCTAAGTGCACTCATTCTCTTTTACTCCTTGGACTCTTTTATGAGATTTTCAACCATAGTATCATTTATCACCGCTACATTATCTAAAAGGGTTACAATACCCTACTAGGCTAACACTTAGTTACTTCTACTCAAATTGATGTTAATAATATAAAATAGATATTAATAGTGAGATAAAAAGAGTAACACAAAGAATATATTATTTAAAATATATAGAGTTATTATTTTTAAATCATGTCTAACACATTTTACATGAAAAGATATTTAAATTTAGGTTTTAACAATAAATAACCATGGCAATGAGTTGTAACCTTAAAAATTATCCGAATAAACTTTGCTAAATTATATTTTCCATACAAAATATAATAAATTCACTCTAAACATATTTAATAACTTTTTTTTTTGGTAACACCTATTTTTAAATTATGCATTATTCCTACTTTAAAACAAAAATATATACGTAATAATTATTTAATTTAAATATGAATATTAACTATACAATTCATTTTTTTAAAACTATAGTTTAGTTGTGGTTGCTCCTATGATACATTCTTTGGATATTGTAGTTGAACATATTTTATAGAATCATGTTCATAGCATGAAAAATATTTTATGTGCTTGTAGGCACCCAATTTTGCACATTTCCCAAACACTATTCATATCATTAAATAAGACCTTTTTGTAAATTAAGCAAAATCGACACCTTTTGTACCTAAAATTGAGGTAAAATCAATGTTCTATTTGGTCATTATAAAAATATATCAAATATTCACAAAATTTCATAAAATTTCTACCATTGGAAAGCTCTCAAAAAGAGCTTTCCAAAGAGTATAAAATTTATATCTTTGGCCAATGCTAGACACCACAAAACCCTAGAAACAATAGCACTAAATATCTAAGATAACACTAATAGCATTTCATATGATGCTTTTATCACTAGCAATAATTTCATATAGGTAATATGACACTTTTGTCACATTTAGTGTATTTTTTTGCACTCTTGTTGCACATAGTGCTTTCATAAATCTATTTCTAATACTTAATTTTTGGAGGTTTGACTACATACCACCATCTATATCTTGTAGATTTTACCTACTATCTCATTTATCATAAATTATGAATACCAATCAAAGTACCTAACTACTAATTATGATAGTTAACTACCCAATCATAACATGCAATTAATAATTTAGCTAGTCAACTCCATGCACCTACCTATTATTACTAATTCACCTCATCTAACTCTTGCAAACTCATTGCATATTCCTATAGAACTAGATACTTCACCTTCTAAAACTAGATACATCACCCTATAGAATTGGACATCTCATTTTTCTTATGTTCTCTTATAATAGATTTTCCAAGGGCTCAGGTGTTCTATAAAACCCACTTGGAGGAATTTAAAGGAAATCTTAAATATTTCTTTGCATATTCATTCTTGTTTTGCAAGCATGTATTATTGAGAATAGCTCTTGGGACTTTTAGGCTACTAAATTTTTAAAAAAAATCTTATTGCACATTGGACCTTCACTTTTATTTTATAGGTATAGGTTACTATTATTTTCTTTTAGGAAGAGTAAACATATCAAAATCAAGGTGACAACAATTTCCAAAATCCAACCAAAAGGGAATCTAAGACAATATTTGGCAACCCTCATTTATAAAGGATAGGTAAAAGGGTCAACCAAAGGGGAGGGAGCTCAAAAATTGTACTTAGCAACTTTGAAGGGCTTCTTAAGCATCTAAGGGAAAATTGACTCCTTTGGCTTGGTGAACTTTTTGTGTGTACATTTTGCCCCATATTTGATGCATTTATGGTAAAATAAATGGGTCAAAGAAATATGCAGACACCTAATGGATTGAAGAGGTAAAAACTAAAAGGGGTAGCAGGTTTAGGTGGAGGGATGGTGTAAAAATGGTGTCATTCCAAATAATTTTAAATTTTGCATGCTTTACAAGGCAGTGATGACATCAATACCCCCAAGGACAAGTTTCCCCCTCAAGTTTTGGAAGGAATGTAAAATTATTGAAGAAAATCAAAATGAAAAATGGAGAATAATGAAGAAGAAAAATAGAAAAATAGGAGAGAGAAAAGGACTGCTAAAAATGAATGTAGGTGAAAATCAATTCATTTTCACCATGCAAGAAGGAGAAAAGGAAGGCTCTATAGGAAAAGGAGAAAATGGCACTTTTGACACATCGTACAACCATAACAAGGGGTAAATTTGACATAGTAGCAGATCAAGGATGGGTATACCTCTAAACTTACCTTCTAGACTAGGTTACATTAGATTTGTACTTTTTTTTTTTTTAGAAGAACCACCATGTCAACCTCAACATGAATTCATGGGACTGACTATAAATTCAATCTGGAACTATTGAAAACATGAATTCATGGTTGGTAAAATTGGTTGTAATTTTATGTTTCAAAATATAAGGCATGAATTCATGATTTCATACCTTTAAATGAGGGGGCACAAAATCATAAAAGAAGAATGATGGAGAGAAAGGAGAGAAAATTTTGAAAAAGAAAGATAGAGAGAGGAGATTAATTATATATAGAAAATGAAAATAGAGAGTGCATTGTTACCATTTTTATTTTATGATTTATTATTATTATTATATTTTATTATGACATAAAACTAATGAAATTTATTAATTTTGGTTATACAACTATGTGTGCTCGATAGTAGGAAATGGCAACCAAGGACCCTAGAGGATGTTGTGAGAGAGCTCACAATGGCTAAAAGAGATATTCTATAAATATTTAGGCAACTACACCTAGTAGAGATACCCTAAGTTGATGTAGACAGAGTGCTCCTGATGGTGCTCATATAGAGATGGTATCCAAAGTCTTTGACATTCGGCTTACCTACTGGTAACATGACCATCATTTTGGAGAACATGTGGTGGAACCTGAGGACCTCTATTAGAGAAAGAGAAATTTATAGGTCACAGGTACCTCAACCATAATTATAGAGACTATCAAGGGACCAAACACATGAAATCCACTAGAGTGGACTACACATTGATGAGATGCTAGAGCAGTATAGAGTGGACTTTTATTTGTAGGGTGGTGGCTAGGTTTATGGTGTATCATACCAGTAGGTGATAACTACCATGGGTGTTGGTGGGGGTTATAGAAGACATGTATAATGAGAAGGTTAGATTTGTATGATATATTTATGTACTGTTTTACTTGTGCATACCATTATACAATATTATGTATAAGCAATAGAGTAGTATTGTATGTACCAATCTCATACAGGTATATTACTAGTAGCATATTATGGTTTAGAGACCATAGGCACTACCAAATGTATCACCTAACTCAGAGTAGCCAAAAACATATAAATAGGCTTGACACTTCGAGTATGTGTAGAGAACATATGATGGTATCGTACCATTTGATAGGAGGGTGGTAGATCAGCTTCGATATTACATGATTATTTGGTAGACATGGAATCAACACCCAAGGTGAGTAAAGGATAACTATGAGTTGTTGGTCATGTGTGAAGAATCAAGTGGGTCACTACAGATTAGGATCAACTATAGTTGTTTTATTTGACTGGGTGTAGCATCAATTTGGTATCCTATAGGAGGCATAAGACCTGGATGACTATTGGTTCAAGTAGGTGTGGAGGGACCCATCAGGGTTTGGTAGGGATTCTAATAAAATGAGGTTTGAAAACAAGGACTTGGATGATACTATATACATTGATTCATGTTTTGATGATTTTGGGGTGTCATTTAGATATAATATATGGTACAAGGGCATAATACCCCTGAGGATCTTAGCACTGATGCTATTATAGCTATGCCTAGCCAATGACCAAGGCATGTAGCTAGTAATATAAGAGGTCACCCAATAGATAATAGAATTATGATATAGGAAAGTAGATCAACATAGGTAGAGGTGGGTGGAGGTTCAGGTGAAAATTATAATGGTCAATAGAATAGTCATCACTATCTCAAACATGGGTAAAAAGGAGATATAAAGAGTTATCCCTAGGACTACAAAGGTTGGTCCCAATAGAAAAATAGGTATTTCCCCCATGGCTATGATGGCAAGACCTAGTGGGATGATAGGTCAAGATGACCTAGCTAGGGAGTTGGAGGTAGTGCAGACCAAGATGGCCTATGTGTAGAGGGAGATGGAACTACTCTAAAAGGATAAGTTCAAGAGGCTAGATTTGTTGTAGTGTACTATAAACACCCTCATCATAGAGCGTAATCAACCCATTATAGATTTGGACACAATGATGATGGAGAGCAATGTAATGAGGTTGAGGTAGAGCACCTCAGTGGGGAGGTAGATAATCTAGAATGACAGCGATGGTAGGCTCACTCAAAGGTAATAACCATCATCACTAGCATTCAATAATACTAGACCATCAAAGTACTATAGGATAAGCTACAAACGATTTAAGAGGAGCTCCAAGTAGCCATGTTGCAAGAGGTCTTCTACCATACCATATACCATCATATATTTCTAGAGGTATAGAGGATGGATCCACCATTTATGTGTTGATCTTAGAGTTAGTCATAGTCATAGACATGAATAATCTCATAATCCATAAATATGCCACCACCAATACCACCACTATGAGGTAGTGTAGGTGAATTTATCTTTCAAATATAAGGTAGGGATCAGGATGACATGCAAATTGTAAGTGTGATATGCTTCCCTAGGCTAGAGGATGGTCAAGTGTGATAAGATTTTTATTGTGGCACATTGATCCGTCGACTAACATATACTCTCATTTTTGAGCAATAATTATATTACTACTTTATTATTGTTGTGTGTGATTATGTGTTTGTTGATTTATTATGCATGATTGAATGAATGGATTAATGAATGAAAAAATACATGAAATGATAAAAATAAATGAATGAATGCAATATGTAAAATAATTAACAAATGAGTGAAGGAATACATGAAGTATAAATTATGCATGTTGATTAAATGACTAGATGTAGATAAGAAGACTCATGGAGGGAAAAGGTGAAAGTATAAGAAAGAGGAGAAATCCACCAAAAGGTCAAAAAAATAAAAGAGGTACTTAGGTTTTTCTATTTGAATTAGCATAGATTAAAATAGATCAATATGATCAAGAAGACATAAATCCAATAAAAATATAAGTAAACAAATATGAAGTGATCCCTAGAAGGATGTGTTATTGAAAATGACCAAATATGGAACGATACCTTGTATGGGTATGGTGCTCATTGGTGGCCATGGAGAAATGTTGTAAGGGTTATGTTCGCACTAATAAGAACAAGTGGGTGAAGTGATACCAACTATGGGTGTGTGCTCGATAGTGACCAAATATGGAGTGATACCTGCTATCGGTGTGTGCTTTCTAGTGACTGAAGGTGGAGCGATACCCGATAAGGATGTGTTCTCAAAAATTATCAATGGTGGAGCAATTCTCACTGGTGGCAATGAAGTTATATTGTAGGGGTGTAGTGCTCATTGATAGTCAAAAGCAAAGTGTAACCTGATAGGAGTGTAGTACTCATTTATGGTCAAAAGTGGAGTGTTACCTGATAGAGGTGTGGTGCTCATAAAAAATATGAGTGATTAAGCATACTAAAAGTGTGTGTACATGTGATAAATAGAAGTAAGATAGATGATATAAGTAGAAAGCAATAAAAATTAGTGTGTGTGTGTGTGTTGGTATCATTAATGAAATTTCAATTGCTAAAAGATATGTGTAGAATAGTCATTGGTTGTATGAATACCATAAATAATATTCATGCAATATCTATCCTATCCTATGAGGATCCCTTAACAATGAAAATTTATATAAGGGAAAATGTGATCAAAAAAATATGTGTACTAGATAGAAGAATAAGTGTACATCCTTTATCTTGGTGAAAAAAGAAGAAATAATTAAAGAATTTTCAAAGGATGAAAGATATATAATAGATGAAAAAATATATTGCTTGAATTGGAAAATTGCTGATGACTGTTGATATTTTAAAGGTCAAATAATATATGAGATAGAAAATAAACTTGCTTTGCGCCAACAAATTTTAATAATATAAAAATGCATAGAAACAAGTTTCCCACTAGTACAAAAATACCTCATGTATGTATATGAACAATAGAGGTAATCATTAGCATCCCAATGGGAGAAAGTAAAATATATTTCCTAGGTTGGGGATTCACTAAGCATGAGATACCTAGTTTAACTGCAATGCATATGAGCTAAACCTAACTAGGTGTCATCATTTACCTCATTGTAAAGTCTCAAAAAATCTACATGATCAAGTAGTCAAATGCAAATATGTTCAAGAAAACCAATACAAATTGGCACAAATAAGTGGAATAAGAAAATATGATAAATAATAATAGAGAAAAATGATCATAGAATGAAGAGAGATGAAGATAAGATATATAATATGTGAATTCATGCATAATGTATTTTTAGGTGCACTATGTTCATTGGTTATTTAAGATTTTTACCATCTAATGTTGCTAAGTGATAGGATTCTAAGCCAAACATGGTTGTAATGATAAAGGGGCCTAGCCAATTAGGCTAAAACTTGCCCTTTATATATGTTCAAACATTAATGTTGTTTTGGTTTTCCTTGAGGACAAGGTCCCTAACTTCAAATAATTACAAAATTTATTATTGTAAGTTCACTTGAGCCTATTTTGATAGGCTCAAAGATTCTATAGGGTATGGATGCACTTTTTATCCAATAGATCCAATTGCTTTAAATGATCTAAACAATACTCATCGTCGATTGAGGCATATTACAACATGATGAGAAAGGATAGGATCTCTAACTTAAAGGGGAAGACTATCTTAATTCCATAGACCAAGACATAAGTGGCTGCACCTGTAGGAGTTCATACACTAGTATGATAGGACCACAAGGTGGGGTAAAGCTATATATGGTAATCTCGACCGATATTACTAACCAACTTCTTAAGGAACTTGACTGAGGAATTATTGGATAATTGAACTTGGCCATTACCTTAAGGGTAATAAAGGGTTGACCATTTGTACTAAATATTGTACTTAGCATAAATTTTATGGGTGTCCTTATTCATAAATGGAGTGCCATTGTCAAATATGATAACTAAATGAATCTCATACCTACAAATGATCCAGATGAATAAGAACTTAAAGATTTGGGCTCTAGTTACCATGGCTAAGGGTATGGTTTCTACTCATTTGGTGAAGCACTTTATTGTTATGATGATAAACTTATGATCATCAGACAACATAGGGTTAATCTTCCTAATAATGTCCAATCCACACATGAAAAATGGCCAAGGGGAAGAAATAACCTATAGGTTTTGATAAGGTGCTCGAATATGGTTATCATGATGCTGACACTTGGCATAGTATAAAATATATTTACATGCATATTTCTCCATGGAAGGATAATAATATCCTATCCTAAGGAGCTTCTTGTAAAATACATTGTCATTAAAATTACCTCTACATGATCCTTAATGAGCTTCAATAAGGGCTTGTTGGGTTTCATCAAAGTTAAGGCATCATAAGAGTACACCTTCAAAGAATGTGAATATAAAGTATTATTGATTATCATAGACTAAAACATAATTTTATGTAAAGTATTTTTCTTGTTGTGATATAATCCATAAGGCATTGTGTTATCTTTAAGAAAGTTAAATATTTATGTGTACCAAGTCCTAGATGGATAAGCTCCAATATTTAAGCCATCTAAGGGGATTTGGCTAGAACTAAGGGTTGCAAGCTCTCAAAGTTGATGAATGATGATATTTGTTTGATCATATTCTAACTTGAAGTGGATAAGAGATGAAGTAATGGCCATGGTATCCACATGGTAGTTGGAGTATCTAGGGATAGACTCTATGGTTACGTTATCGAAGGTTGACATGATCTTGGTGATAATTTCATTGTAGGGATTTAGTTTATCATATCTAGATTGAAAAACATAATTAACCTAGTTGAGTACAAGTTGAGAGTTACCAAATATGGAAAGACTCATAAATTTTAAGTCTATGGATACCCTAAGACCTAGGATCAAGGCTTTATATTCTATAATATTATTGGTTTAAATATGTGCAACTTGAAGGAAAGGGGGATCAATTGTTCATTATGAGTGACTAGAATGATTCTAGCACTAGTGTCATTTAAGTAATGGGTAATGACTAGGATTCAAGCTCTTATACTTCTAGGCTGAAGCACTCGTTTAGAAACTTGATGACTAAAATATAAGACGATTCTAAAGGAGAAATGGCTAGTTAATAATCAATCACTTGACCTTTTTAGTCTTATGTCCTATAAAGGTTAGGTAAAACTCACTAAGGGCTAAGAGACACTTGGTTATTCTACCTGAAATATGGGGTTTTAACATTAGATAAAAAGGGGATCAAACCTTACAAATAGAAATATCTTATGGTTAAGCATGTAGTGTCCCAAATTTTGAGAGGTAAACACTATAATGAGGTAATGCTTCTCTAAGGGAGTGTATAAAATTTTATAGCTAATGAGGGTTCTACTAATATAGTAGATTTCTTGATCATTATTCAAATCATCATGTTGTGTAAGCATAACCCCCAAGACCTAGGCTATGGTTGCTATGTAAAAAAATAAATGATTAGCTATGTTAGGTGAGATAACGATAGGCAAGAGAGAGATACTTCTTGATTTCATAAAAATATCTTTGACACTCATTATCCCACTTGAACTCTACATCCTTTTTAAGGAGCCTAAGAAAAGGTTAAAATGTATATGATAACCAGAATATGAAGTGTCTAATAGCTTAAAGTTTCCATTGCAATTTGTGTAATTTTATAAGGTTACAGGGAGGAGGCATGTTAATTATAGGTAAAATATAGGTTGGATCTACTTCAATGCCTCACCTAAACACAATAATGCCTAAAAGCATACCATTTGTAACTCCATATACATATTTAGAGGGTTTAAGGTGAACTTTGTATTCTCTTAGTCGTTCAAATATATGCCTTAAAACCTTATGCATGAGTTTCTCAATGTATGGAGTGACCAAGAATATTATCCATAGTATTCTACCATATCATGCATCAAGTCATGAAAAATATAAGTCATGGCCTTTTGGTATGTGGCACCAGCATTGTTTAAGCCAAAAGGTATTACTCTATAATAGAAGGTGCCCCATGGAGCGATGAAATATATCTTGTATTGGTATTAATTGGTAATTTTGATCTCATTATAGCCCAAGAAACCATCCATTCATGATAGCATTCTACACCCAGCGTGAAATCTACTATCACATCTATACTAGGCAAGGGTAAGTCATTTTTAGGATAGGCTAGGTTTATGTATGTAAAGTTATTATATATTTTGATTGTAACTTCCTTCTTAGCTATAGAAATGATATTGGAGATACAATCAGAATAAGAATGTTCAGTAGGGACCTGTGTTCCCTTATAATTTGGTAAAATTAGTTTGGGAAAGTTCTTAGGATAATATCTAGAGGCTACTATGGGATATAGAGATTGCACATTTATTTGTGTGAATAAGTAAAACTTGGTGCTTGTAATGCATCCATCCTTATTGCCATTTTTTTCACTATATATGTCAAAATTTGAATGTTAGTATTATTACTATGCAATGCAAAATGGGTTGCAAATGATATATTGACTCCAAGGTTCCTAAATTTTAGTTATAATTGTTATGCATGGGTTGTTGATAGGGTAATTTTTTAATGTTTGAAGCATTAAAAATATTATGGTAAGGGTTATGAAATGGGGTATTTTTTATAGTATATTACAATGGGATATGATTTAGAATTGGTGGGATAGAATAATAGTTGTTTACACTAAGAGGAGGAATATTTATATTAGATGAAGGATTTTGATGAGAAGAAAATTGAGTGTAATCTTAAGGTATGCTACTAGTTGGAGGAGATTGATAAATCCCTCTAATGTTAGTGGTTGTGGTAGTAGCATATGTAGGGTTGTGAAATAGATTCCAATTATGATTTTGAGAAGATTGAAATAAGATACTAATACAAATATTACAATGAGAAATGATTTGATGGTGGTACAATTTAGTTTCATTGAAGTGGATGTTATTTTGTAAGAATTTAGATTAAAATTGTTTATTTTACATATAGAATTTCATCATATGATCATATATTTTTAAAACAAGTTGACCATGAGGTCCTTCTATTGGATCAAAGTTATCATTAGTTGTTGTGTCCTCATATTCTTCTATGTTTGGATTCTCCCTATCAATTTGATCATCCTCATTACATAGAGGATTCTAATTTGGATCTAACAACTTTTATTTATTCCTAAGGGTAGGTGCCATAGGATAAGAGAAAAAAGGTTTGAAACCAAACTACATGAGATGCAAAAGACACAAATTTTATTACATATTTTTAATTTTATAATATACACAAACGAATTTAGATAGTCTTGTTTATGGATTTAAAAAAAAAACAAAAATAGAAAAAAAATACTTCTCATATGGACACTAAAGGAGGTTTTCATACCGGGTTTACCAAAACTATAGAAGTAAAAAAAGACACAAAAAATTCGTGACAGATCTGATAAGAGTTGAGGTAACTATGGGTTATACTCCTCACACCTTAGGGCTTGGGGATTCAGGGGTTCACCAAGAGTTTTTTTAGGACTCACTCCAAGTATGGGTGGATTTTATGTGTTAAATTCAAAGACACCTATTTTTGACCTCAAACTAGGAATAAAACTTGCAATAACTAAAAGGTACTCTAAAATAATGTAGGGAAACTAGAATACAATAAAACAAGTGTTATCCTAAAAGTGACCCTTTCTTTGTATGTATACTATTTATGTATACAAGAAGATAAAATTCATTTTTCTTTTAGCAAGAGCTCAAGAGAGATACACAAACAAGATAAACTATTTGCAAAAATACATGAAATTTATCCTTCAACACCTAAAGATAAACAAATAGATGACCTAAAGAAACAGAACTAAATGAAATTTTACTTTCTTAAATTGTTTCATAAATGTGATTAAATTTTATTTTTACTTATTTTATTATTTATAGAACACAAAAATAAATAAAAATGTACAGTAGAATACAAAAAAAAACCTAACAAACTAATAGGGCATTTACCTCTTTTGATGTTTGTCCGTACACTAAATTTGTGCCCTAAAACCTATGACTATGAATCCAATTTATTGCCTCAAAAATCATGATCCTGAACTGGAGTAATCCTACAAATAAAGATAAAAATTTGGAAAAAAATAGTTGTGTTTGGGGGTCTACTTAGGTTGCTATGAAGACTAGGCTCGCAAGTATGACAATCAAGCTCCTTGGTCCTTTTAGCTGACCATGCAAAAATAAAAATATTTTGACCTTTTGAATTTTGAAGACAATGTGTAACAAAGAGGCTAGGTCTTAATAGAAAGCAAATCGAATAGAGAAATGTAATATTAAAAACATAAATATAGTAATGAAAGCAGAGCCTTACCTCCAAATTAGCATAGCAAAAATTGTAACCTATAAATGGTGACCATGAATCTACTATAATATGGAAAAGAGTGAAAGGGAGGTACAAAAACACACATAGTAGTGTTTATATTGAATTCATGCCCTATAAAGGGTGATCATGTTGACAAAGAAAGAGAGGCAAACCAAATATATTCATCAAATTTGTACCACACACGAACAAGCCACAAATTTGTGATATGAGGAAAAAGGACCAAGCAAGATGATGCAAATGAAAATTAATAGTAACAAGAGAGGTACTAACAACAAAAAGGGGCATAGAGGAAGAAACACAATAATTTAAATGTAATCTAAATAAAATGAAATGCAAACCAAAATAAAATGACCTAAGTATAAGAGAATGAAAACAAAATTATGCAAACATGTACAAAATGATCTAAGTATTAATCTAATGTAAAAATGAATCTAAATATAATGTAATACAACAATGTAAAATGAATAAAACTACTATGTATTTTGGGTAGATGATTAAAAATAGAAACAAGTAGCTACAATAAGAAATCACAAATAGTGTATGTAGAATAAAAGATAATCTATGGCTATTAATGAACAACTAAAGCTAGAGAAAATAAGAGAGGAAGAATTAAGTGAAGGCAAAAGCCGAGAAGGTGAGCCTGTATCTCTTTATTTTGATGGAGCTAAATATTTTCTTGCACTTAATTTACCATCTTGGGTTGCTCTCCAATCACAACTCTTATTCAAGCTAACAAAAAAAAATTCATAGATAGAAGATAGTGGATGATGGTTCGATATCACATATGGAATTGGATCATAGATATAAGATAGATAAGAAAGGTAACTCAACACCTCTATTTATAGAGGGTTTGAGCGTGAGGTGGGAAAATTAAAATAAAAAATAAAAAACTAGGTGTAGGGTGCAAAAAGGTAAGGTTGGCTCAAGGGTTAGGGTTTTGAAAGCAAAATGCTAAAACAACAAATTCATATCCAATTTGGGCCAACCATGAATCCATAAAATTTTATAGTTGGAAGATAGATTGGCACTAAGATGACCTGACCAAATTTATCATTGGTCTAGGACGATTATAAATTCGGTAAGGCTAGGAAAAAATTATCAACTAAGGGGAAGGGATCTAAAAAAATGTACTTAGCAAAATTGAAGGGATTCATAGGCATCTAAGGGAAAATTGACTCATTTGGCATTTGGTTGGGTAATATTTTCATGTCTACAACAATGACAACTATATTTGCCAAAATTTATAGATGGTGATAATATAGAAAAATTTCTTAAAAGGATAGAAAATTTAAAGTTAATATTACAAAATATGAGAGAGAAAGTAAAATATAGGTTTCTTGTCTTAGTTACACTTAGAACACTTCCAAAATAATTTAAAACTTTAGTCACATATCTCCAACTCTGGAACATAGATTTAGCACTTAATGTGTTAGTTAATATATTTCAACATTATAAAAAAGAAAATCAATAGATGAACTTCCAAATAATGCTTTCATTTAAGCAAAAAGGCCACAAAGTAACACAATAAATCCTTATACCTCATCATAAAATTAGCCAAATGGGAAAGAAGATATTTTCATATATGTAACAAATAAGGACACATCATTAGATTTTATAGATTTAATTTTCTCAATAAATGGAATCAAGCATTCAAACCTTATAAAAAAAACAATACCAAACAAACCAATATAAAAAAGGACAAAACCAAAAAGGACATATATTCAAAGAAGTACAAGAACCAAAATCTAATGATAAGGATGACTATGAATCAACAAACAAAGCACTTAAGTCAAACAATGCGTTTAAAACATGTATGTCATAAAATTCTTAAAAATGATATTTGAAACATAAACAAGATAAAATATTGAGTAATAAAATCAAGGTGATGAATGAAAATCATGAAACATGTGACTAGTGGTTAGAGATCTGCCTTAGGTAAGGATTTGGTATTTTAGTGCGCCTTAGACCCGGCCAACATTGAAAGGCCGAGAGGAAGAAATGCCTCCCGTGCCGATCTCCAGAGATGGGCTGGTTCCCTTGCTATTCTAACTAGGGGTTTTGAGATAAAGGAACAGGAAAGAAATGGGAAATGACTGAAAGGGATGGGAAATATGGCCACAGGCCAGATAGAATAGGGGTGATGGACTAACAACACGAAAACTCTATTGCATTCTGAACCAAATAGCCCTCAAATACAGATAACTAACAAAAATTAAACCAGAACAACTAGCATGCATAATCTCCAGGGCTACTCTAGAGTCCCTACCTTATCAGAAACTAAATCCAGATAATAGAATTCAAGTTTACAGTTAAAGCATGGAATAATAGAAGATAAGCAATAGAAGACATACACATGAAAATAGAAGTCCAGGTCTAGAGCCAGACATCAGTTGTATTGATAGCAGAATTCAGGTTTTCATTTAGCCTCTAGCAAACATCCATCCATTTTACAATAAAAGAGCGGGCTTATATAGAGAATTCTGCCACTTGAGCAATAAATGTTGATTAACAAAATATGGCGGTGGAAGCCAAGATAAATATTACAAGGAAGTACAGTCACAAAGTATTAACCAGGCATGGCAGAGACTAGTGACTCCTTAGAAATACCGTTGAACCCCTTCAATGCTCTGATAGATCCATCTCATTGGCGTTGCCTCCTTACTCGCGGGGACCGCTTCCATGGAAGATATGCTTGAAATCCCAGAACGTCCAATCTGGAAGCTTCTCAAAAAGGCTACACCTGATCGGATAAGGATGCCCTTCATATTGCTGATGTGGGGTGCCTTCGGAAGATGCTGACACGATGGTCAAAAGAGTCAACTAGTGCGTTGTCTGGGTGTGCCCGACCTGGGTGCATTCCCTATGTGCACCCAACCTTGGGTGCACTTCCTAGATGTGCCTGGCCTAGGTGCACTATTGAAGGTGCACCTAGCCTTGGGTGCATGACTAGGTGTGCCCAGCCTTGGGATGCATTGTTGAAGGTGCACCCAACCTTGGGTGCACCCATATTGGAGCACACTGCTTGGATGCACTCAGTCTGGGGTGCATTGTTGAATATGCACCTAGCCTCGGGCGCACTACCTAGGTGTGCCCGATCTGGGTGCACTCTTGAGGTGCGCCCAGCCTTGGGCGCATACTTGTTCCAAAATGTCGAAGCGAAGTGTCGGGTTCCTCCTTGGTCTCTGAGGGTGAAATGCGCCAGGGCACCTGATACAAAACTCCATGGCCGCTTAGGGGAAGATTTCCCTGGAAAGTCAGTACACAAAACAATGGAAGGCTAATTATACACCATGTTGCAAAAATGGCAACATCTCTGGCGGCTCGTGGGGAAATTGAGCTCACCTCAATGTCGACATCCCAGGCCTTATCCATTGGGCTCAGAGTCATCATCATCATAATCGTCATTGCTCTCCGATTTCTTGCTGGTAGCAACAGACTCTTCTCCTGACTCTTCTTCCTCATGAGTTTCATTGTGCTGCTCTTCATCCCGACTTGGCACCTCATCTAGGGGCTCATCCTCTTCATTACCTTGAGGGTCTTGGGCTGCCTCTTGAGTATCAACACTTTTCTCAGCATGAACTTCTTTATGCGCCTCATCTGTTCCTTGCGCTTTGACTTCCTCTTGCGGTCTATCCCTTTCGCTCTGAGGCGCTTCATCTTGAGGCACTTGACCCTTGTCCTGTTGGGGCCCAAGGTTTTTGCCTTGGCCCTCTTGGTGAGTGGGAACCTCCACTGTATGAATCTCGCCCTGCGCCTGGTTTTCTCCCTGCACCCTGCTTTCTTCTTGCGCTTGGATTTCTCCTTGCACCTGGGTATCTCTCGGCTACTGAGGGGACTCGAGCGGTGCAAGCTCCTTTTGAATGTTGTTGTAGGTTTCCTGGACCAAGGCCCAATCATTTTCATGGATGTCATTACACTTCTGGAGCTCTCGGACAAGGTACCCAAACCTTTCTAAATGGTGGACTTCGACAAAATTGAACCTCTCACTGAGATCCACCAGACAGGCTTGTATTATCATAAATTTGGAGGTATACTACATTACCTGGAGTTCAGTAATGGGCTCTTCCCAACTGTCAATTTCTAGGGTGTCATTTTTGAAGGAGTCCCATGCTGGTTGCAGCTCTTCCTCAGTTAGGAGATGGTCCTGCTCATCGGTGAAACCCAAAAAACCGTTATGTGCTAGAGTCTCAAAGTACATGAGAGCAATATTTCTCTCTCTCTCGAGCATGTCTATGAGATCTCGGGCCTTTTGGGCTACCTTGGCCTTCTTGAAGAAAGATCTAAGAGTTGAATCAATGGCTGCCCATGAGCGAGCCAGGTCAGACATTGGTGCAAGTTTAACTGACCGTCCTAGGGCCCGTGCCTTCATGGCCAGCTCCAACCATTCATCGACCTCTGCCTCGACCTCTTCTACAATGGAGGCACCATGGGAAATAGCTTGCTTGGCTTCCCAAATGAACCTCAGAATGATGACTGCCCAACATGCCCTATTCCTAAAGTGGGTTAGGAAGTGAGCATGCACCTCCTTGGTACGGTCCTTGGATAGGGTTGCAGCGGGTTCTGGCCTACTCTCCAACCTGGTCCTTAGCTGCTGGATCTCAGCATCTAATACCTGCAACTGGTCCTTAGCCTCTCCCTGTATCCTGAGGTACTCCTCATAATCTTTCTTGGTGTCCTTCAGCTCCTGCTCCAAGTTAATCACTTGCTACTACAACTGTTTTACTTTTGACTGCTCGTCCTCAAGCTGCCCTCGCATGAGTGCTAGGGTTTCTTCAAGTTGCATATTCTTGGCCTCAACGTTATAGCAACGATCCTTGAAATGATCCACTTGGAGGTAGAGGGACATCACCTCAATATGAATATTCCCTGCTTTCTCCATAGGGTCAGCAGTCTTCAGGTCCTCCACCGTTTGTCGATAAGAATAATCCATCGATGTCATTTCACTCAATGGCTTCTGTACTTTGGGTGCCTTCTCCATCCGATGGAGCTGCATATTTTGAGGGTCAAAGACTACCCTCTTCTCTGGCCGAGCAATCTCCTGCACACTTTTCCTTTTTTGGCCTTTGAACCAGGCTGAGGAGTTCTGTTGGGCCTTTCGGATGCTTTCGGCCATGGGTCCTTCTTCATAAAAATCTAGCTCCTCAGGCTCAGGTTCTTGTATTCCAAAGAATGGGGTAAGGGGGAATAGATCCCATTGAGGGCTTGATTGAATAGGTGTTTCTAGAAGGGCTTGAGTGACAACAATAGTGACTGCAGAGACCATGGGGGGCACTAGGGTTTGCACGGCCGAAGCCGGGATGCTAGGTTCAGGAGGAGCTATCCCCATGGTGGGTATTGTCAAAATAACTGAGAGAGCAGGGACAGGAGAAGGTTGGCCAAGGCTTACAAAAGTTGCAACAAAAACCACTGAACTCTGAGAAGTGAGAACAAAAGTTACCGGGAAGGAGAAGGCGTTGGAGACTTTTGCAAAAGTCTCAAATGACTTGGAAACTGTATGTAGGGGAGTATGGAGTTGTGTCTGCAAGAGGGGGTTGGTAAAGACCTCAACAGGGGCACCAAATGAAATGTGGGTGGGTACTAGGGTTTTGGTGTCAAGAAGTGGGGTTTCTATAGGGGTAGTTGAGAAAAAGAGAGGAGTAGAAGATGCACCTACGAGCTTGGACGTCTCCAGAGCCAACATGTTGAACTACTGTGTAATTGGGCTGGCCTCTCTCTCTCTCTCTATGTCATCTACTTCATTTTCTAGGTCAATAAGTGGCACTTTAGCCTACAGTGGCTGTTGTACCTACTATGTCTGTCATATGGCATGGATATGTTGTACCTTCTATGCCTACCATACGGGTTGGGTACATTGTACTTGCTACACTAGAGTGGTGACCTCTGAAGCACTCCCTTCTTTGACTATGCCAGAGACCTTAAATTTGAAAGTGCGAGGCTTCTTCATGGCACTCTGGGGCATGGGTGCATCGGGCGCACTTCTCTTCTTTGGAGCAACCCTTTCTTCTCGGATAGGTTGCTTACCCTTGCCCTTGATAGGTGGTGCCTGGCTAGCTTGTTGCTCTTGCAGTGCGTACAAGTCATCCACTCTACTAGGACTTTCCAAACTTCTGGGCACACGGTCATCGAAGAATATGGGTCGGTAGGAGTCATAATATATCATAAAATTTATGATCTATCTGCAACATCGGTTCAGATAGCTTTTTCTTGTGGTGACACCTCATTATCCACCAGTTTGTAATCTTCTCCTCCGACCACTGGGGCGCTTTCTCTTTCATGAACTTGAACATTCGGTCATCGGGGTCCTACTCTGGAAACCGCCTAGGGTTGTACTCAGCCTCCATGATATAAAAATCATGCCATGGTGGGAAGGAGAACATCTTTTTGATGTGCCATTCTAGGTCCCACCTAGAAGGGTTATTACATTGCTTCTCGATTTCTGGGCAAGGACAGTGGTGGAATTTTTCTTTCCCAATATTTTCTTTGAAGACACCATCTGGGTCATATTTCCACCGTTGGGGTAGGTCTATCAGACCAAAATCATATAGGGTAACCACCAGATGAACATTTTGCTTATTCTTCATCACTTTGATGGGGCCAAGCTCGATGGGCCAGGGGCAGGTGTGCTGCCTTTTTCTCCCCTTGTCATACACATCATCTGCATAGTCGCACTGGCGAGCAACCTCAAGGGCAAAAAGGTACTTAGTAGCGTAATATGGTAATAAGAAGGGTTTGCCAGAAAACCCAAAAATCTGTATCATGAGCCCTTGTGTTAGCCAAAAAATATCTTCGAGTTGCTGATCTATCACATAATCTTTCATTTCTTTCGGCACTCGCTCATAGGTGCCAGTAATGATCTGCAGCGCCGAACCCAGAAAAACTCGGTTGAAGTTGTAATAAGACTCTCGCCTTGACAGGGCTGAAGTCCACTGATACACCGGGAGTGCCTCGCCCTTCTCGTTAGTGCAACTCTTGTCGATGAAGGCAAAGTAGGGGTGTGAATGTAGCTAGTGGAAGAAGTACCACACCAGAAATGAGCAACTTCGAAATGCCACGACTCCCTTCTGCATTGCACACAGCTGGAGGTGCAGCTGTCAGGACACCCAATCGGCCCAGTCGAAGAAGATGGGCCTTATCTCTCGTGATGCAGCATCAACGACGTAAAATTCCCCATGGGATACGCATTCAACAATGGCCGCCTACCAAGCATTTACTTGGGCGTCTGAGGCCTGGCCAGTAATCCATGCCAGCATGGAGAAAAGCTCAAAGTTCTTGAATTTCCGTAAGGGCATAGGGAGCTGTGGCAAGGCTCCGGGTGCAAGTGTTTCTTCGCAATGGGCCTCCATAAAATGCCTCATCTGTGTCGAGTTGGTGTATCTATCTGCCTACTCCTTGGTATCAATTTTTTGGATGATGACCTGATCAGGAGGTTGCCGCCCACAGGCAAAGGCTGCACGGATTTTATCAGTAGAAATGGAGAACAATCTGTTTCCTTCTGGATCTTTCATAGACCGAGTCCGAGGGTCGTAGGCCTGGGCGATTGCAGAGACCAACTCCAGGCAGGGATGCACAGGTGTGCATAGGTACCAGTATAGGAGGGAGTGATAAGCAACCGCCCGATTGTGCACTTCGGATACCTTAGCTTTCATCTGCTCAATGTCCATGCGCATCTTCTCTATACTGGTCCTGGTGAGGACACAGTCCCGAATCTTACTTAGTTTATCTTCATGTGAGGGCGGCAGGGGCTTTACTTTTTTTTCTTTCACCTCTCCCTGTTCGCCCTCTATAGATTTTGGGGCCATCTCCTTTTTTTGCTTGGGCTCTCCCTTCTTGCCCATTTTTCTATGGTGAAACCCTTGAGCGCCCTCTGGATGACCAAGTTCAGGTACAACTTGCCCTGAGAGTGCTTCAAAAATAATTGGCAAGTGTGCAGACAGAACAGTGCTTCTCTAGCATTCAACAATGGTGGACTGTGCAATAGATTCAGGGTTCTAAAAGGTGTATCCATTGAAGAGTCTGATCTCTTATAGACCCGACATACACCCACCTGCATTAAAGTCGCCTGCGTAGAGTTAATGCCCGGGATAATTTTGGGGGCGCCGCAAAAGATCTTCTACATGGTAAACAATGGCAGGGCGCGGATCCCAATCCTAACCACCAAAGCTGGGTGCAATCATCCTTGAAGAGCATGAAGCACGGTGACCGTTGTACTTAATCCCACTTTGTGTAGCACCTTGGTCAGTGTGCCCATTAGAGAGGTATTTTAAACTACATCCATTAACCTCCTTGAAATGGGCGTAATCATCTTTGAGTTGCATGTCATGGAGCGTGCATCCAGCTTGGGTGCACTGTTTGTGTGCTCGACCTTGGTGCACTGTTCTGTCCCGACCTTGGGTGCACCGCTCGGTGCACCCGACCTTGGGTGCACTGTGTGATATTGGTGCACTTGTGCCGGACTTGGGTGCACATATGCACCGATCTTGGGGCATTGCTTTGTGTCCCGGCCTTGGGTGCACTGCTCGATGCACCCAACCTTGGGCACAGCCCGACTTGGTGCAGGGTGCACTCGATATTGGGTGCACTACTTCTATGCACCCTTTTCCTTGGAAGTGGATAGCAAAAAATGGGCCTTACACCTAGAACTGAAGTCTTGCTTGGCCCGCCTGGAACCATTATTCGCCTTGCTGCTTCATTCTTAACTGAACAAAAATAAAGGGAGTGCACCCATCAGTCTCTTCCTGCCGGTTAGGGCCCTGGCCATGAAAATTGCAGTTCTGCTAGTGCGGGAAGGAGCGAAAGGACACTCCGAACAGAAAACTGGAATGCATAAGGGAAAAAGTAGATAATATATACAACTGTACAGGAAAATCTTGTACTACCCTTCACTGGTAGTACGCCTTCAAGTGTACGCCATTAACTGATAATGGCAAAGTAAACCCATTCAAGTCTTGCAGTGTGAAAGAGTTTACCGGGTGGACCTGGGAAATCTGAAATGGACCCTCCCAAAACGCATCAAACTTATCATGATTGCCAGGCTTGGACTTTTTCTCATTCCATTTTAACACTAAGTCCCCAGCTTGAAAAGTGCGATTGGAGGTTCTCTTGTCGAACCATTTTTTTGTGGCAATGACATGCTTCATGAAAGCCTCATAGGCTTTCTCCCTTTCCTCTTCCAACTGCAATAGCTGGGCAATTCTGATGCTAACTGGATCGAACTCTTCGCCCTCGCCGTCCAGAGACCGCAGAGACTGAAGTGTCGACAACTCAATATGCGTAGGAAGCACTGCTTCCTTCCCATACACCAGGGAGTACGGGGATGTCTTTATGGACTTCTTGATAGAAATTCGGTCAGCCCATAGCACAAAATCTAAGTGTAGGTGCCAAGTCCACTTATTGTCTTCCAACATCTTCTTGAGGATCCAGAGCAAGTTTTTATTAGTAGACTCCACCAAACCATTGCCCTGTGGGTAATAATTTGATGAAGTCTTCAGATAAATACCATACTTGCTAGCGAATGCACACATCTTGGCCCCAATGAAATGGGAACCATTATCTGTCATTATGGCATCCGGTATTCCGAAACGGGTTATGAGTCCTTCCAGAAAAGCAATAACCACATCCTGATTTGCCCGCTTGGTTGGCACTGCTTCCACCCACCGGGTGAAATAATCCATAGCCATCAAAATATATTTGTGCCCTACTAAAGAATTAGGCTCAATTATCTCGATGAAGTCTAAACCCCATTGCTGAAATGGGGCCTCAACCTGAATCGGGTGCAGAGGCAACGAGGCATTCTTGACACGACCAACATATTTCTGACACTTATCACATTTCCGGCTTACACTGAAGGAATCCAAAAAAATGGTGGGCCAATAATAGCCCACCCTTATTATTTTTAAAGCCATCGACCTTCCGGCAAGATGGCCCTCGGACATCCCAAAATGGAATTCATCTAAGATTTTTTGTTTTTTTGTCCCCCTGACACACCTCAGGAGGACGTCATCGATATTTCAGTGAAACAACCCCTCGAGGAGCAATACATATCTGCAGGCCTGAAGCCTGAAATACCTTCTCTGTGAAGAATCAAGGCCAGGAGGGCACTGCCTGGTGCTGAAGTACTCTACCAAGTCCTCAGTCCAATATTTGTCATCTACTAATTGATTCACCAGATTACACTGTGGTAGCGAATCTTCCCACTGGCAAGTTGTTACCTCAGTTGTGGCGCTCTTGGCAAGCTCTAGGCATAGAGCCCAACCATGGACTAGCTTTGTGGGCCGGACATCTATATCAAACCCTTGGATCTTTGAGATCCATCCTGCCCTTCTATTACCGAGCTCACCTTGACTAATGAAGGTCCGAACATCCGGGTGCACAATGTACACTATCGTCTTGCTCTACGAGATGAAATGTCAGAACTTTTGTAGCACTCGCATCACCGCATGCACTTGAATTTCAATAAAATTATGCTTTTCCTCATGCGGGAGGATCACCTGGCTGAGGAATGCTATAGGCCGCTCGTCTCCTTCTTCATTCTTCTGGGTGAGCACGGCCGCATAGCTTTTTGGTTCCCCGACCGCATATAAAATGAAGTCTTTGGAATAATCAGGGTTAACCAGAATAGGAGCCTGGGCAATCCGATGTTTGATGTCTCTGAATGCCTGTCTCCTCTCATCAGTCCATAGGAATTCCACATCCTTTTTTAAGAGCTCAGTCATGGGTTTTACCGATTGGGAAAAATCAGAGATGAACTTCCTGATGAAATTTATTTGCCCAAAGAAGGATTGGAGGCCCTTCTTATTTTCCGGTAGAGGTAGCTTGAGCAAGGCTTTAGCCCTAGTGGGGTCGATAGCAAGACCCTTTTTTGATATCAGGTGGCCTAGGAGTTTACCTTCTTTGACCATAAAAATTGATTTTTTTGGGTTTATTGATATCCCGAACTCCTGACACTTTTCAAAGACTTGTCGTAGATGAGCACCATGCTCCTCCCTCCTATGGGAGAAAATAGTCATATCATCCAAGTATATCACGATGACACGGTTGAGCAGCTCACCAAAAGCCAAGTCCATCACCCTTTGGAATGTCGCTCCGACATTGGAAAGACCGAACGACATGCGTTGGTAAGCAAAGGTGCCCCACTTGGTGGTGAAGGCAGTTTTATACTGGTCTTCCTCCCTGACCCAAATTTGATTGTACTCGGAGAAACCATCTAGGAGGGAAAATCTCTGGGCCCCTACCACCACATGAAGAATCTGATCTATTTGGGGTAGTGGGTAATGATCCTTCAGGGATGCCTGATTGAGATTTCGGAAGTCCACGCAGAGGCGAATATCCCCATTCTTTTTTTGGATTGGGACTAAGTTTGCTACCCAGGATGAATGCTTGATAGGGTAGATTATCTTAGCTTCCAGCATCTTGAGAAGCTCAACCTTCATTAGTACCTCAATTTTTGGGTTTACAGGCCTTTGCTTCTATCGCACGGGCTTGACTCCCTCCTGGAGTTCAATTGTATACTGGAAAATGTCTCAGTTATATCCTTTCAAATCATGGTAACTCCACGCAACAATATCTGGGTATTCTCTATAGAGGGCCCTGATCTGTTCAATTTCCTACAATGTGCAATCAGTTCCCACTTTAATTGTCTTCCCGGACTCCAGGTCTAACTCTTGATATTCTTTTGCATCCACTTTTATTTTGTGGGGTAGGGCCCTATCATCTTGATCAAACAAGCTTTCAAGGGTTATCAAACCCTTGGGGAGGTGGTTGTTCTTCAGTTGGATGAGACCCTCATACTCCTCATCATTGAGGGTTCTATCTTCAATGTTTCTAGCCTCATTAATAAAAAAATTGATGATCTGCTCATCATTGTCAAAGACTTGCCAGTGGATATTTTTGTCTGGCACTGAGGGTCTATAGATCACCCTAACTATCTTTGGCCTTTGCATTAGATTCTCGGCTAGGGAGTATCTTGCTCCGATGGATGCCAGAACGTCCGCATGCTTATTTCGCTCTCATGAAATAGACTAAATGTTAAGAGCCGAGAAGGATTCTAGCAGATCCCATACCTTGTTACGGTATGCTTTGAGGTAGTGCTTCTTAGCAACACATTTATTCATCACTTGGTTACAGATTAATTCAGAATCCTTGAATATCTGTAACTACTTTATTCCTAGCTTTTCCACCTTTCGTAACCCCAAACACAGGGCTTCATACTCGATGACGTTGTTTGTACAACTCCAAATGAGCCTGTACGAGAAGGTTTTCTAGATTCCAGATGGGGAGACGAGGACAACTCCAGCTCCAACGCCATTCTTGCATCGGGCACCATCAAAGAAGAGCTTCCATAATTGGTCATCCATGGTGTCTGCATCACTCGACAATTTAGCCTTTTTGGGCTTAGTTATCGAGTAACACCCAACATCTGATTCTATCATAGCATTAAAATCATGCATAGAGAACTCATCTTCTATGCACAGCTCATCCAGAGCTTCCTCCATCAGCTCCACCTCTTCATCTACTTCTTCCACTCCATCGATGATATTGATAGAGTCTATGGGTTTCTCCACATCCTGGATCCTTTCGATGAGAAAGGTAGAGGGTTTCTCATTAAAAATATTTACCCTCTTCCCCTTGAAGGGGACTTCCAGATGTGAATAATCAAGGGACAGATAGCCCCCAAGTTTGGCAGTGAATTCCCTAGATAAGCACATGCTAAAATAGGGCTCCAAGTCAACTACCACAACTTCTTGGATTACTATGATCTACGACATCTTGTGCAACACGATCGGGATATCCTTTATAACTCCTACTGTTCTGACTGGAGTTCCATCCAACTGGAGCACCCCAAGACTGCTCCTTGTGTACTCCATACCCATAAATTCACATACAACCTTGGGCATTACAGTGGTGGCAGCACCAGAATCAACCATACAATTGTGCACTACCCATCCTTCCATTCTGAGAGATAGGTAAAACGGTGGTGGCCTGTTCTTCCCCATGGTAGAGGTAGTCAATGGTTGTGCCAAGATGGTCTGAGTCAGTTTCCCCTTGCCCTTGATGGACTTGAGGGATTCCTGTAGCAGGTCAACTTGGCCAGGTAATTGTAGCGCATCAAAGAGGCTTACCTTAGCCAAAATTTTCCTCAGTTCTTCGACAATGTTGTATGCTCCAGCATCGGATTCCCCTCCATCTTTGGTGGCTTCGTACCATGTCTGGTACTATTGAGTAGCTTCCACTCTCTAACGCTTGGTAATTGAGGGGTATCATAACTTCTCCCTCGCCTGATCTCTTGCTTCCGCTATGGGTTGAGAGGTAGAAGCTTGTGGCTGAGGGGCTCCCATTCTTGCCCTTGGAGGCAAGTAGTCTTTCAACCGAGCATTGTCCGTAGGCTCTCCGACCTAAACTGGCTCTCTCCCTGATGGCATGGCTACTTTATTACTTGGTCACTTAGGATCGATCGACACTTTGAGTGGTTCCATCTGAACCGGATCAACTTCAATCGGCTTTTTGCCCACCTTCATCAAAACTGAAACCTGTTCGATAGGGGGAATCATATAATTGCGGTCAACTTCTCTTATCATATTTACCTATCCATCGGATCCATTGTTTGAGAGCGTTTGCACATAGTTCTGATGGACTATGCAAGCCTCTTCATTATGCGGGTCATTGCAGGTGGAGCACCAGTTGGCCCTACCAGATGTACCGACCTCATCGTACTCCAATACTACAGAGTTCCTTTCATGAGGTCTCCCTGCAGGAGTAGCTTGGTCTCTTGTGATTTGGGGTGGAGGCCTTCGTGGTGGATAGTTCTGATCTCGAAATTGGCTTTTCTTCATGATAGCCATATCATTCACCATATTCTTCATAAACTCGTATATATCTCTTAGCTCCTTAGCCTGCTCTGGGTTTAGCATTGCATGAGTCGGAGGTGCTAGTAATGGTAATGGTGCCATTGGCATGGGTAATGCAGGGTACTGAGGAGGCACCGGCAACTGTGGGACCATAGGAGTCGGATACTATGACATTGGTGCCTGAGGCTATGGAGTGGGCACTACCTAACTTTGTGGGTTGTGAACCCACGGCTGACTAGGGTACGTCGGAGGTGCAGATGAATCAGATGCACTTGGGTACATGTTCTGAGGGAAATCCGGGTAGATAGGAGTTGATGACTTGGGAGGCATCCTCCCAATAGCTATCAGGTCGGCTTTCACCTTTTGCGCCTATTGGTACAGCACCGGGAATGTTCTGATATTGGATTGTCGGATGGCCATACTAATGTCTGAATGAAATGACCTTAAGTAATAGAAGGTTGCCTGCTCAGGGGTGGGTCGAAGGCCGTTAGTGACTCTTAGCCAGGTTCGAGCAAACCTGACGTTGAAGTCAGCTATTTCTTCTTGTGGATGCCTCTGTATGGAGGTGAATTGGTGCAACAGAGAGAAAGGGTCTGCTTGTTCATTGAAGCCCTTTACCAACTGCTCTTCTAGTTGATCCCATGAAGTGATAGTTTCGATTAGAAGTGATCGATACCAATAGAGGAGCTTACCTCTTAGTGAGAGAACCAACAACTTCACCATGACATCCTCATTGGTAATCTCATGAATAGTTGCCAACCCGACGACATCTTGAATGTGCTCGGCCATTGTCTTCCCCATACCATCGTAGGTGGGCAGAGCTTTCAAGGCTGCGGGTGGTACTCTATGTTGAGCCCCTAAATTTAGGGGGCCTGTATGATCCTAGGTTACAAATTTCCTGGTAGGAGTTGGTTGCACCATCTGGGGTGGCAGATTTTCTTGGAGTGTTTGCTGGAGTGGCTGAGCCGAAACAACGAGCACACTTGGGGCACCCAAATCAACACTAGGTGGAACTTCAGTATGCTGGTGATCCGGAGAATTAGGTGGGACTAGGGGCAAGCTAGTTGTTGTGCTGTCGGGAGTTGGATGTCATGTAGCAACAGTAGCTTCTTGCGAGGATGTCCCATCTAGTGGAATATTTGGCCTGACCACTCTAGGATGCTCTCCCAGAGCATCAATGTCAAGTTCATAGAACTCGGCTTCTTCTTCTGAGTTTCTAACCTGCCACCTTGTACGCATGAAGGCATGATATTTTAAGCTGGTCTGCGAGGCTTGGAGGTACCGGAGTTCGTATGAGTCGCCAGATGTTCAGGTTTTGTCAGTATTAAGACGAACGTCAACTTCTTAGTACTGCTTATGCAGTGGAACGTTTGCGTCCCACCGGGCATGCCAAAAACTGTTGGTCAGAGATCTACCTTAGGTAAGGATTTGGTATTTTAGTGCGCCTTAGACCCGACCAACATTGAAAGGCCGAGAGGAAGAAATGCCTCCCGTGCCGATCTCCAGAGATGGGTTGGTTCCCTTGCTATTCTAACTAGGGGTTTTGAGATAAAGGAACAGGAAAGAAATGGGAAATGATTGAAAGGGATGGGAAATATGGCCACAGGCCAGATAGAACAGGGGTGATGGACTAACAACATGAAAACTCTATTGCATTCTGAACCAAATAGCCCTCAAATACAGATAACTAACAAAAATTAAACTAGAACAACTAGCATGCATAATCTCCAGGGCTACTCCAGAGTCCCTACCTTATCAGAAACTAAATCCAGATAATAGAATTCAAGTTTACAGTTAAAGCATGGAATAATAGAAGATAAGCAATAGAAGACATACACATGAAAATAGAAGTCCAGGTCTAGAGCCAGACATCAACTGTATTGATAGCAAAATTCAGGTTTTCATTTAGCCTCTAGCAAACATCCATCCATTTTACAATAAAAGAGCGGGCTTATATAGAGAATTCTATCGCTTGAGCAATAAATGTTGATTAACAAAATATGGTGATGGAAGCCAAGATAAGGATTACAAGGAAGTACAGTCACAAAGTATTAACCAGGCATGGCAGAGACTAGTGACTCCTCAGAAATATCATTGAACCCCTTCAATGCTCTGATAGATTCAGCTCGTTGGCGCTGCCTCCTCACTCATGAGGACCACTTCCATGGAAGATATGCTTGAAATCCTGGAACGTCCAGTCTGGAAGCTTCTCAGAAAGGCTGCACCTGATCGGATAAGGATGCCCTTCAAATTGTTGATGTGGAGTGCCTCTGGAAGATGATGACACGATGGTCAAAAGAGTCAACTGGCACACTACTTGGGTGCACCTGGCCTGGGTGCACTGCTGAAGGTGTGCCCAGCGTTGGGTGCACTACTTGGGTGCATCCGGTATGGACACATTGTTGAAGGTTCACCTAGCTTTGGGTGCACTTCTTGGGTTCACCTAGCCTCGGGTGCATTGTTGAAGGTGCACCTAGTCATGGATGCACTACCTAGGTGCACCCGAACTGGGTGCACTGCTGAAGGTGTGCCCAGCATTGGGTACACTACTGTTCCAAAATATCAGAGTAAAGTGTCGGGTTCTCCCTTGGTTTCTGAGGATGAAATGTGCCAAGGAACCTAATGCAAAAATCCATGGCCGCGCAAGGGAAGAATTTCCTAGAAAGTCAGTACACAAAACAATGGAAGGCTAATTATACACCATATTGCAAAAATGGCAACAGTGACCTAATTTAGAATTTTAATGCAAAAAGTGGTTGTGAGTCAAATAATTTTTGTGATGTAAAAAATGTTTGTGAAACAAATACTATTTGTGATGAATTAAAAGTTGTTAGAATTTATGATAGCTCATTTTCTATTGATAAACATTCAAAGTTTATTGATAGTAAAAGGGATAGCACTAGACGGATTTCTCTAGAAAATTATAATTTGAGGATTTTAGAGTTTGGGAGTGATAGTTTTAGACATGTTCATGAGAATTCTTGTTATAAAATGTTTGCTTTTATTGTGTATAATATTTTGATAAAAATGTAGTTCAAATTGTTAGAATTCATGGATAGTGTATTGTTAATGGTTTGAAGTTTTCAAATAGTGACAAGGATAATCATGGTATAAGTTATTCAAAATTTAACAATAACGGTGCAAGTTATGATAATTATTTTTGTGATGACTTATTGGATTCAAATGGTAATAGAGACAAGGATAAAAACAAATTTGAAAGGCACATAAAATCAATCGGTACTAAAATAGGACATAATAAAATAGATCCAAGAATGAAAGGAATTATTATATAAAATATAAGTCAGAAATACATAGACCTCAAATTTACAAAACAAGGTGATAAAAGTGTTTTTGTTATAGGAAGTACTAATATCAGTTCTGTAACATGAAATGTTATGATAGGTGGCATTGAGTGTTAACCAATAAATAGTGAAGCTAAAATTATTATAGGTACCAATTACAACTATTATAATAGATATGCATATATGAAAGATAAATATTTGAAAATAACCAAAACTATAAATTGAAAACCAAAGTCAGTACCAATCTAAGATTCACATCATATTAAATAATGTAATATGGGGCATGTTGAATATTGTTAGATTATTTGGTGCCTTGTAAGTTCTTTTTAAATACATTGCAAATATATGGGTTCACATAATCATTAGGTTTTTCCTTTATTAGAAGGTTAATAATGTAGTTTTCCATGAGAAATATGAAGAGTCATATCTTCCACGATTTTGAGGAGAAGAAGAGGTAGTTGAAACTGAAATGTCAAGAGATTCTTTATAAACACTATACGTGGAGATTACAAGGGAAAATGTAAGCAATGAATTGCAATGAAATATTCTTGTACTATAATTCATTTTCTCCCATTTGAATACATTGTGTGTCCTTTTTATTTAAGCAATGACATGAATCTATATGTGAGTTCTGTCATGGTATATTGTTCAATAATAGTTTATTGACTCGTTTATTAAGAGTGTGATTGTCAAATATTGTCCATTTTATAACATATTCTTTAATAATATGCTAGAAATATATATATATATATATATATTATAAAATCATAATACTTTGTCAGATTTCCAATATTTCTAAATTGGTGTGCAAAAAGTCTCCATAAAAAAAAAAACAAAAGAACATACCCTTTGACATGCTATACAATATAGGGGTGTGGTCTCAAAAGCCTTGGTGGAAATATTATAAATGGTTTGTTAAACTAATGTGTTTAATTATAAAAAAAACCATGATTACTCTTAGGGGTCATATCCTTGATTTATGGTTAGTAAGTATAATAAAAGACGAAATATAAACAAGTTTGATCTTTGCCCTTCATCTAGGATCAAAGGTTCTCTACTTTCTAGGCTAGTTTCATAGACCACAAATAAATAACTTTTTCATGGTGCATTCTTTACATAGGATATTCTATGAAAACTAGGCTTAAGCATGTTGGGGTAACCAATCCTAAGCATTGCTTTATAATAATTTTAAATATATTAACATATAATATGGTTTTGTTCTTGAGCTCAAGATGCTTAGATGTGGATTCACTCCTTATATGAAATGTCATTTCATAGTTGGTTCACTTCATAGTATGTGTTGCTTAAGGATCTCCCAAACTTTTCCTCGACTATCTATGTGACTTGGTACATCTTTAGGATTAACATTTTATTTATAATTAGGAAATCTATAAATGATGTTGAATTTATTCAAATTGTAATTACTTTTTTTTTTATATCTTTAACAAACTAAAATTTATTTTTGATGTCTTGCTTCAAGTTTCTATGCAAACAAAATGGCTATGGAATTGGTGCATCTGTACATTCTTATTGGCCATCATGGAACATGTCATGAACTATCAATAGGTGGATCTAGAGCCATTGCTAGGAAAATATCATGCACCTAAACAATGTCATAGCTTAGTCACACCAAGAATGAACGACTCTTCATTGTGGCTTTAACCCCAAAAGAGTATGGAGAAAATCAGGAGCTAGTTTTGACAAATTTTCCATGCTCTTTTAGCCATATATCACTTGTGTGTTTTGGTAGTGGTAACTATGTGTAGGATTGTGTACTTCACTTGAGATAAAAGGGACAATATGACTAGAAGATGAGGCCTCTAGTCGCTCGAGATAAATGGGCAATGATGGGTGGGATCTTCCTATAGAAGAGGTGGGCAATGTGATAACACCATTAAGACCAAGATCCTCTTGCTCCTAGTGTTATACCTATTATTCCTTAGTTTATTTTTAATTTTGTTAAGAGTATCCAAGATAGTCATAAATAAGTAACCTTAAAAAATAAAATTTCATCAAATTAATGTTAATATAAATATTTGAAAGATATAATTGTTATATACAAATTTTAAAAGTAACTTATCGGTTGAGAGGGTGTTTGGTATGTTATTCCTTGCTGAATCTCCTCATGGGTAAAGTGAATATCTCTAGACCTAAATCCTGACCATTTAAGCTGCTTTTAGAACCTCCTTCATTGATTGTGGATGAGGAGGTTAAACAAATCCTGAAGGAAGAGGGTCTTCTGAGTTGTCTTCAAAAGTTTCATGGTCATAATTTTTATCTTTCAAGATGGATGGCCCATACTTGGAAGGATGGTTGGGTTAAAGTGGGTAATTGGACCTTTGAGATCTCGGTTGAGTTGATTAGTAGAACCACTGGTCTACCTCTAGATGGTGCCTATCATAATAGAGAGAAGCACTCTTTTCTCAAGGAAATCAGTTTTTTTTCTGGACGAGGATGAGTTCCTACTAAAGGTTCAAAATGGGCTTAGTGCTAAAGCTCTCTCCCCTCCTTGGAATAGGGTGATAAAAGTGATCATAGATTTCTTTACCTTTGATCCGAGTTATGAAGTTATTAGGAGCTTCCATGCCATGTTTTTGAATCATATAAGGCATCACATTTGGATGAACATCCCCTTATTTCTTTTCCAGTCCATGAAAAAGTCGATGACAGACGTTTAAGGAGGAAAAGGCGTGAACCCTATCCAGTAAAGGCTTGCTCGATTGGTGTTCGAGCAATTTGCCATCAAACATGGCTTGGTTGCAAATTATATCTTGAAATCTATTGAAAGTCAGCCAATTTCGAAGCCCTGCTTTCTTAAAGTGGAGTTAGAAGGATCTAATGATATTCAGTTTTGTGATGATTTTTATTCATATACCTTGGGGGCTAGAGAAAAAAATTCTAAAAGAATTTATGTAACTGCTCGTGGTGCAAGGGGAAGACTTTTTTTTTTTCTTTCCGGGTGAAGAGAAACGATTCTACGGATATCTCTATGAAAGAGGCTCATATATCTGGCAGTGCTCATGGGTCGGATCCCCATCTTCAGTGCGGATGGGAGTTCCACAAGAAAGTCTAAAAGGATTTCAGGTAAGTCTACTGGTAAGGTTGATCCGTATTTCTCGGCGAATCATTTGTAATCTAATCCTTTATCCAAATATTTTCATAAGGAAACCGTCGTTAATGATTTTTATTCACCTCGTGTTGCTGACGAGAGGGCATCTAATGCTGTTCACAATATAAAAATGATGGAAATAAAACAACCTTCATTTTGGGGTCTTTTAAAATTGTTGTTGATTATACCTAGGAAGTGAAACAACGTCTCATTCTTGGGTCTCTTAAAATTGCTGTTGATTATATCGAGGAAATAACTCGGATTGGGAGTGAAACTATTCACAGCCTGAAACCGGTTGCAAAGTTTCGGAACTAACTTAATTCTGTTTTCTGCCGAGTTTGGGGTTTCCCTTTGTTTTTACCTTGTTTCTTGTTCGGTGTGCTTGGTCTCCTGATGTTCTTCTCTGTTGTGAGTGGGGTTGCTTGGTTCTGTCTTCTTCAGGTTTAGTTTTTGTTCTTTGTAGCTTTTTTCGCAGGTGAAGTTGATGTTCAAGGTTGTTAGATCTTTTCAAAAAAAATTAATAATAAAAAAAAAAAATTAATTATTAATATAATAAATATTATATTAGAAAATGACTGTGTTAAAAAAAATAATAAATATTATTTAAAAAATTAAAAGCCATTAAATAGATTCAAATGCCACGTGAGGAGTTACATCATCCTCGTTAACCACTGCATTAAAATTGCATGTAAAGCCGCGATTCCATTTATCTCCACAATTTCAAACATTTATTAATGATCGTTATCCCTTGGAGATCGTTACGCCACAATTTAAAACATTTATTAATGATCATTATCCCTTGGAGATCATTACGCCTAATAACAAGGGTGAAAGGAACATCAAGGAAAAATTTGACCATCACACCATTTATTTATAGGAAATGGAGGACGCCTTTCTTGACAAAGTAACGTACATCGATAGGGGAGATGAAAATATGTGGACAATAATTAAATATGGTGTTTGCGACGCTTTGTTAAAAAGCCAAAGCCAATAGTTATCTTTTGTCATGGTTTTGACTTAAAAAGAATACATGTTGCACTAGAGCGTATCATTGCATTATTATTAATTCAAAGACGGGTACTACTGTCAACAACTATGATCTAAAGACTGAATACTGGTAAGAAGGTATCACACCATTAGTTATAGTATGACCTTTAGGTGCCATCGTAGCATGCATACTTTCATTGCTTATCTTCAAGACTGCCAGTACGCACCGTCATGTACCGTAGACACTTCAATTCTTATAACGAAGGTTTTTAACTCAGTGATTCAACCAAAAACTTACGCTGTCCGATATGCTTACATAACTTAGGATAGCAATAATAGCAATTCGTATGATGACGTCATCGTCGACGATATAGGCCGTATGACACTTTCGTCACATTTAGTTCTTGTCTTTTCACTCTTGTTGCGCTTAGTGCTTCCGTAAATCAACCAAGTTTTGGTGGTTTGACTATATGTCACCACCCGTTTCTTGTAGATTTTACCTACTGCCTCATTTAGCACAAATCATGACTACCAATCAAAGCACTTAACTACCCAATCATGACATGCAATTAACAATTTAGCTAGTTAATTCTATGCATGTACTTATGATTACTGATTCACCTCCTCTAACTCATGTAAATGCATTGAATCTTCCTTTAGAATTGGACACCTTACCTTGGAGAACTAGATACCTCACCCTATAGAATTGGACATCTCATTTTTCGTGCATGCTCTTATAACATTTTTTCCAAGGGCTCAAGTGTTCTATAAAACTACCCTTGTAGGAAGTAAAAGGGGATCATCAAATTTTCTTTGTATCTTCAGTCTTGTTTCGCAAGCATGTGCCATTGATATTGGCTCTTGGGACTTGGAGGCTACTAAAATTTTGAGGCAACCCTTCTTACACATTAGATCTTCACTTTTATTTTGTAGGTACATGTTGTTATGATTGGCTCTTAGGAATAACAAGAATATTAAAAGCAAGGTGACAAGCAATTGAAAAATCCAACAACAAGGGAATCTAAGAGAGCATTTGGCAACCCTCACTCATCCTAGATCCTAAATAAATTGGGATGGATCCATGATTATAGGTTAACATTCATTCTTCTTCATTTTAATTTCTTTTGTGATTTCTTCCTTTTAGCATATTTAGAGCATTTGCATGATATTATTTTATCGTACTATTGTCTATTTCTTTCATCAAACCACTATGAAAGGACAAAGGGGATCGATCCCTCTAATGAGAATAACAACTTTTTGGGAAATATTTGAACAAGCCCCTTCCCACTAATAGTTTTTTTAGTCTATTTTTATTTTGCAAATTTTATTTTCATAGGTATAGTATGGTAACATTATGCACTTACAAAAGCATTGTTCAACATCATTTGGTACTTTTGTCCCATTTGATGCTTATGTTTCATTGGATATTTTTGTCCTATCTAGTGCTTCTATCAAATCTAGCACTTCTTTGTCAATTGGAACTTTTGTCTAGTCTGGTATTTCTATTCCATTTGATGCTTCTATCTCACATGGAACTTTTATGCATTCAATGCTTTTGTCAAACTATGAAAATTAAGTGCACTACTTTTTTTATCAACTCTATATCAATTTACATAAGAAAACATACACTTTAATTTAGTTTCTACAAACATTTTAGATGTTTTTATAAAATCTATTTTCAAAAGGAATTAAATCTGCATTTTATTTACAAAACCATAAAAGAGGCACTCATATACTCATAAATTATTGCATAATTATTAGGAATAGATAGATTTATGAAATTTTCTAATCAATTTTAAGGTTTCATAGTTCCTTATTACATTTTGTAACAAGTTTTGTAAATAAAAATTAGTGAATTGAGGGATTTTGAAGAAGAATTTTTTCAACTCATTTAGCTCAAAATTCTAATTTCTTTCCCTCCTTACCTAAAATTCAAGAGGAGGAAGTTATATTTCAAAATCCCACTTATGAAGAGGAGGATGAAGCGCATCCTTCAAGTACCCTCTCCCTTGTTTAAAAATAAAAATATAATTAGTCTTTAAGTCTATGGAACAAATTGCAACCTTCCTACATGGAAACATGTAAACCATAGAAACCATCCTAAAAGTGAATGAAGATCCCTTAACTTATACTATAGAAATATCTCATTTCTACCTTCTATAATGTCCTAGGTCCACTCCTATAACTTAAAATGAAAGAGATTCATCTCATGGATCTTTATATGTAGATCTCAACTCATCAATTCTTAATGACACAAGTTTAAACCCTCCTATTGTTATGATTTTATAAAAGGTAGGGTACCAAATCCCCCATCCTTTTTATGTCATTGTTGGATTTTAATCCTTATTATAATATCTAGTGTAATTAAAGCACAATATTATAGGTCAAAATATCAATAATGAAAAGTAGAATAATATATGTGAGCAATTATATATATATATATATATATATATATATATATAATTATGAAATAAAATTCACTTATAATATCAAATGTGAATGTAAAATGGCTAATACCATTCATGTACAGGTATGAAGAAAACTTACAATAGTAATTGCTCAAAAATATGTATACCAGCTTTATTATCAGTGTTGATTTTTTACCTCCTTGATAGTACTTTCTCATGTTATATTATTTTATAGACCTTTAGCTCCATAATATAGACATAGTAATATGACGTTTCACATAATTGACTATTGCTCTTCATATGATAGCTTCCATGACATTTGGATTATCATATTTCCACTTGTATACTAGACTCATCATTATTTTCTTACAATAATACTTAAGTCTATGACACTTGCACACTTCTACATTGCCCTTACTCTCCTACACACACTCCTAATACAATATACTTGTGTACATCTTATTAATACACTTGCACTATTACTTACATGAAATTTGATAAATTCCTATACATTGGCACTTACATAATAGGGAAATATAAATCACTCTCTTGAACTATAGTCTCAACCCTAATCTATTACATATTTATATTTGTATCGTGAAGGTACCATGGGGGTACATTTTTATATACCAAACAATGTAATATTCTTCAACACCTACTTGTATTACATTATTTGGTTATTGAATATTTGTCTTCAATATTCATGTGACCTTGTATTATGTATAAATATTTTATTGAGGTTCATCTTGATCTTCTTGTTCTAACACCTGATTTTGATCTGTATCTATTTTAGCTTTCTTTCTCTTTACTTTTTTTTTTTCTTCCTTTGTTTCTTTATTTGATTATTTTCCTTACAAATTCTATTAAAAGACTCCTCTATTAGTGATGAGTATTACCACGCTCACCTTGGTCAATAAGAGCTACTTAATGAAAAGTGAATCCATACCTTAGGGCACCTAAGTGTTTACAATTAATAGATCAAGCAAAACTATGAAAAAAGGGTATAACTTTTATCCTCTGAAATTGGTGACGTGGTCATCAAAGAAACTTAAAAAAACACCAACAAGAAAGATAAACTTAAAAGTAAATTTGAGCAAAACTAAGTCAATTTATAGTACTAGTCAAGTATGGATTAGAGCTAACTGCCTTGCTACACTTGATAAAATGAACAAAAAGAACCTATGAATGTACTACACCTAAAAAAATGCTATAGTTAAACTGCATCATCTTGTATCATTTAATTATAACTATTTGTATGCATGGTTGCCTACCCACATCACTAACATCACAATAGATATCACCCTATGTATTGGAGAGCAATTAAAATACTGTAATGAATACCACCCAAGTCAAGTTTTTTAGTGCAATCAAAAGTGATATATTATTTACCAAAGACTTAGAAATATAGTGTATCTAAATAATATGTCAAGGAGTGAATATAATAGTACCTCCAAAATAAAGAAAGAAATACCTGTAATGTGAATATAGCAACATCCAAATAAGACACCAAATATCCAAAAGCTAAAGGACTTAAGCATCTAGAAAAGTGGATGATATTGAAACATTTAAGTAGTTTAGAGGAGTTAAATTTGAGCACTTATATTGAAATATTGATGAATCTATTTACTTTGCAAATGAAACATTGTCAACGACAATCAAACATACTTGGAATAGAAATTTGCTTCCTCTTGAAAGGGAAAATTTTCCACTAAGGTTCAGGTATGCCAAGTCTTGGGCAATGCAAGGAAATTCAAATATTTTTGTTACTTGTTCCTTCAAGGGATATTTTTTGGTTATGAATAAAAAATATAAGTCTCTTGGCCACAATATCTTTAAATCAAAAGCTTAACTATATAAAAATTATTCTACTATATTGATATTATAACATGCATGAGCTTAGTAGAACTAAAATAGGTATACAAAGATAAATTTTGATCTTTACAAAAAATGGTTCCCCAATCAATATCATTCATTGGCCTTAATATACATCACACAAGTAATAAAAATTAATATTTTGAAGCTATATGAAAATTTAAAATTCACTACAAAAAACTAGCTTCAATGCTTCAAATGGAAACTAATCTATTCCTAATATAAAAAATCTTCAAAGAATATTCAAAGGATTAAGGATAAAAAAAATAAAGAAGAAGAAACCAATACTACCTTGAACTCCAAATCCAATCTTGTAAAGTAACAAATATAATTTGAACCAGTCCCAACCCAACTGGTATTCACATAGCTTGAGGTCTAAGATGGTGTAATATTGAAATAAGTAATAGACTATGAAATGAAATGAGTGCAACCACCATCAACATGCATAGATTGAATGCAACAAAATTTGAAAACTTTTATATTATGAGGATAGTCATTGAGTATATTATTTTAGATTTATCCACTTTGGTGGATTACAAGAAGAGAGCTTAGCACAATAGAATATTGGTTGAAAAATGCCATCCAACTATAAAACAAACAACTAGGAAATAAGAAATCTAAAGGGGCCATATAATAGATGGTTTTTTGACCCTTTGTAATAGACTAGTGAGCCCTTATTTATATAATTTTGGTACTTTACATAACATTACAATTTATAATAAATTGCTATTTAATCCTAGTGCTGCTTGGGATTGCTTTCGACCATACTATGGCCATGTCTCATTAAATAATAATTTTTATGATGCTCAATAACTATGAAATGACCATGCTTCATTAAGTCTCTATTACTCTATAAAATCTAGGTTGATCATTGATTTCTTATATTTGCTATCTTGCATAATTGTAAATGCCTAGTCAACATTAAAATCCCATGTCCACCATCACATGTACCATATTTAAAGAAACCACCAACAAATATCCTATGTAAAAAAAACGGTTAGAATTTAATATTAATATTTTGAATATATATATATATATTTGAACTTCTTTTTTCTATAATGTTTTAAATGATTTCGATGTATTTTACTCTTTTTGATAAAACTCTTAATATTTCCCTACATTTTCATCTCTTACGAACATTTTTGGAATCCTTATCTACGAGTGTATAGGCCTATGAAATTGTTTTTTATATTTTCAAGATTGATTTTATATTTTTGAATCTTGCATTTAAATTTCTAGGCTTTAAGACTTACTTCAATATTTTCTAGGGTTTGTATTTTATACTTTATAAAAGCATCATTCATTTTTTATTTCATGAGGTCCAACTTTAGCTTCTTGAGCTTCCAATTTTATTTACTTTTACTATCGAGCTTTCGATATCATTTGTATTTTTATTTCTCCTTTACATTATAGCCTTCACAATTCTAGGCTTTTAACTTATGCTTATATCATCCGAAGAAAACTCTAGACTTGTGCATTTTTGCTTCTATTTTTAGACTTTAGCTTTATTTGCTTTTCATTTCCTGCAAGTGTATGGGTTCTGGTATTATGCATTATGGGGTTATTTATATTTTGATTTCCCTTTTTTTTGTATATTTCCTTATGCTTCTAGAATTACATAATTTTAGAATTTTCAACCCTTATACTTAACGTCATCTTAGGAAAAACTCTTGACTTGTGCATGTCACTTTTCCTTTATTTTTTATATTTCTTTGAGATCTTCTGACATTGCATAATTATGGAATTTCCAACCCTTAGCCTTACATCATCTTAGAAAAATATTTTGCCATTTTGCTTCTCAATTACCATTTTCAATGGCAAAAGAATGATTACAAATATTTCTAATGGCTTGAAAATGATTTTTAATAGTTGATTAACGATGTCCAAACATGGACACAAAAATGACAAAATTTTTTGGGTTTTATTAATGAAGACCCAATTCCAATTCACAGGAAGGGTGGCCCTAGTAATGATTTTCAATGGTCCAAAAATAATTCTTAATTTCCCGAAATTGATTTTCGATAGCCAAAATATAACTTTCAATAGCTCAAAAATGATTTGCTATAGCTCAAAAATAACTTTCAATACCTCAGAAATGATTTATAATAGCCCAGAAATGTTTTTTAATTGCCTAGAATTAATTTTCAATATTTTGTAATTCATTTTCAATATTTTCGTAATGATTTTCAATAACCCCAAAATGAATTTTGATTTCCCAAAAATGATTTTTAATATCCCAAAATATATTTTTCATTTTTTTTTTAAGTGCGAAGGTTTCAAAATTGCACAAGATTTCAAGTTGGTAGTATATTTAACCTTGAATGCTTTTAAATTTCTTCTTAAGTGGCTAGACTTATGATTGAGATAATTTCCTTACTTAATGTCTACACTTATAACCATTTTGTTACAATTTCATGGGAGTGACCTTGGTCATGAAAACTTGGATAGCCTACATGCATAAGCAATTTTGGGCCTCAAATTTCCTTGAACCGTAGGCATGTGAGTAGTTATTGGAAAGCTTATTCCAAGCTCGATCAAATGGAGAGGTTATTTTTCATTCTTTAAAATTTTTACCAAACACATAATAATAATAATAATAATCTTAGCAATCTCAAAGAAAGAGAAAAATTGGGCATCTATAATTAAAAATCTTTAGCTCAGTTAACTAGGTTTTTTCTATGATCGATTATCATGTATAGGTCCAAGAAAAAAAGAGAAAAATTATAAAAAAATTTAAAAAGTGGGTCCCTAGTCCATGTAGACTAGGGCATGTTGTGCAAGTGCAACAAAAAATGGTGACTCTACTAGAAAATACTTTGAAGCATTTTGAGGAAAGGAAGAACCCTTATTAAAACAATGAATTTTCAAAATCAACAAAACCAAAAATTTAACATTCATCCATGACTAGGGTTAAGGAAATTTTACTAAAAGCAACACTCCATTTCAAATTAGCAAAAGTGTGTGCATATGAATTCATTCTCCTTCTAAAATTAGTTAATATTTTCCATAAGGTTTGGAATTCAAGCTAGTTCACCCCTGAGAAAAGATTAGTCTATTGATGATGAAATTTGTCATATAGGTAGACATATTACTATCTATTAGGCATTACTCCACTGTCAACCAAGCATTTATATCCCCAATGATGTTATCTCTAATTCATCTCTAGAGCTTGCTCTACTACCAGCTAGGTGTGTATAGCTCGTATGGATGTTGTTTAAATTATCCTAGAACTTGAGCCTATTTTTTTTAACATAGAAAATTTTACAAGCACTAAACTCTACTTTTGGTTTGGGGATCATTAGGACAAAATAGGATGGTGAACATTATTATAGATTTTTCCTAAGAATCAAACCACACTGATTTCATTCCTTTTGATTATGAATATCTTTAAAGTATTTTTGTTGTGAAGTTGTAACATCATTTTACATTACTCCCAGGTTAACTTCTTTGATTTTAAAATAATGGATAGACACCAAATAGTTGATTAATCCAATATTGCATTTATTGAGTTCACAGTAAGACCTTTCATCCCAAATTTGTGCAAAAATATTTCTAACTTAGAGAAACTAGAAATTGGTTGTACTTGGATGATCTGATCCAAACAAAGGAAAAGCATAAGACATAGAAAAATTAAAAATATGCACAAATTAAGAACATATTTAAAATGAAAAAAAAAACCAACACACCCAAATTTTAAAGCAATAACTATGTATAGGGTTTATTTATAGGGCAGGACTAGAATACTTTCAAGCACTAAAGTAGTATTTAATAAATTGCCCATTCACTAGTAATGGGACATCCCATTTGAAAGCATGAGATTCCGAAAATAAAAGAAACACTTAAGATGCAATGTAAAATAACCAGCTTGATATATCAAAAATAAGAGCACAGCCTTTTTTTATTCATATGGTTCCAACTCGGTTACAATACGTTTCCCCCCTTTTTAAAGGTTGGGAGAGCTAGCATGTCTCTATTGCAACAGATGAATAGTGATCTTCTTTCCCGCATGCCCACATTCGAAACGGGCGGGCCAGAATGTTGCCGTCGCCTGTGCCTGGATGAATCTTTGTTTCTTGCTGTTGTTCTTCTTGCGTTCAAAAAAAAACACAGAGGCGTTAGTAGCACCTGTGACGTAAGATCAACACGTGATAACAGAATAAATTAAAAACAGTGTATAATGCGACGTATGATGAATATGTAATAAAGTCGCAGATCATATATTCAAGCAATGATGAGATTCGAATATGCTTTTATAAAAGTGGTGCAGAGGACCATTGTCATTGAACCAATCGGTCAAACTGCACTCGAATGAGACGTCTCCACCTGCGAGTTAACGTGATATCGAAAACCACGAGAGCATAGTAATATTCGATATGTATATTAAACATATAATGCAGACTGAACCCTAATGCAGGATAAAAAAATGCAAAAATAGAATATATTAAAGCGAAGCCGACAAAAAGGTATGGGGTGCCCAAGCGGGCCGCCCCCGTTAGAATTTGATTTTGACGCCAATCCACCAGGGATAGGCTCAAAATCTCAGAAAAGGAATTGTCGTCGAATTGATAGAATACGGTTGTCCACTGTCGGGTATGAAGGTCAGATCTACGCTTCTGAAGACCACCCACCAACCTCTCTTTCACAAGAGATTCTGGATGTGAAGAAAGCGAAATCCAAACTGATGCGATCAGGTCTTCAAATGAACAGCACTTCGTTGTGTTCACAAAATGCTTTTTTCGTCCTCTTTACATTGCATTGAGCTAGTTTTTATAGAAGATTTCGCCTCTGAAATATTAATGTCAAAACCCTAAATCCGTAGGGGCCGCTGAGATTTGACCCTTGTCAGATGATTATGAGACATGGCTCGCACTGAGATTATCGCTAGGAACTCACATCAGTAGTTATGAGGCATGGCCTTGGACCGGATCTGTTGTTGAAACTGCTCGTCTCATTACTGTAGTTGGTGAAGTCCGCCATTCTATAGACCCACGGGGTCTCTTTGAAAATGGTATGCAGTGACGCCACGTGGCGGCCATGCCTTCCCGGGAGGTAGGAAAGTCCTCCGCGACTTGGGCTGCCATGACTGCCCCTGTGACAGTCTCCCAACGGCCAGCCTACCCACCTACGCGCGCATGCAAGGCAGGAGCCATAAATGGCTGTCTTCGGCTGCCACCTGTCTCACGTCTGCTTTGAATCGCTTTAATGTTGCCTCTGATTGGTGGAATGTCGCCTCTGATTAGTCGAATGTCTGCCTTGATGTCTGCTTTTGATTGGTCGATGCCTGCCTCTGATTGGTTATGGCACTGTCTTTGACGCCGAAGTGTCGCGATATCGCGACACTTCGGCCGGGTCTTGGCTTTGGGCCGAAGTGTCGCGATATCGCGACACTTCGGCGGTCTTGGCTTTGGGTCTGAAGTGTCGCGATATCGCGACACTTCGGCCGAGGCTTGCTTTTGGGCCGAAGTGTCGCGATATCGCGACACTTCGGCCGGTCTTGGCTTTGGGGCCGAAGTGTCGCGATATCGCGACACTTCGGTCGGGCTTGGCTTTGGGCCCGAAGTGTCGCGATATCGCGACACTTCGCCCGGTCTTGGCTTTGGGGCCGAAGTGTCGCGATATCGCGACACTTCGGTTGGCTTGTTTTTGGGCCGAAGTGTCGCGATATCGCGACACTTCCGGCTTGGCTTTGGGAGGTCGCGATATCGACACTGATATCGCGACACTTCGGCCGGTCTTGGCTTTGGGCCGAAGTGTCGCGATATCGCGACACTTCGGCCGTTGGCTTTGGGGCGAAGTGTCGCGATATCGCGACACTGGTTTGGGGAAGTGTCACGATATCGTGACACTCGGTTTGCGAATGACACTTCGGCGGGTTGGCTTTGGGCCCGAAGTGTCGCGATATCGCGACACTTCGGCCCGGTCTTGGCTTTGGGGCCGAAGTGTCGCGATATCGCGACACTTCGGCCGGGCTTTGGCTTTGGGCCCAAAGTGTCGCGATATCGCGACACTTCGGCCCGGTCTTGGCTTTGGGGCCGAAGTGTCGCGATATCGCGACACTTCGGCCGGGCTTTGGCTTTGGGCCCGAAGTGTCGCGATATCGCGACACTTCGGCCGGTCTTGGTTTGTGGCCGAAGTGTCGCGATATCGCGACACTTCGGTCGGGCTTTGGCTTTGGGCCCGAAGTGTCACGATATCGCGACACTTCGGCCCGGGCCTTGTTTTGATTAGGCTTGCTTTGGATTTTAAGGCTTGCTTAAGGCTTGAAATTTGCTTTTGATTAAAGGCTTGTTTAAGGCTTGAAATTTGCTTTTGATTAAAGGTTTGTTAAAACGACCAACTTTGCTCTGCTCACTTTCTGACCTTCTAAACTGCTATGTGAGTGGCTAGGACCACTGTTTGACCTCTAAGGGCTGCCCTGAAAGCTGTGTATGTCAATGCGATCAGTGTTTGTAGTCACTTAATCGGATTGGTGCTATTTTGGTGTCTACAGATGCCCCTTTTTGGGAAGCGCTGCGGGTGACGCAGTGCTTGAGCAAAAATAGATGACCAAAGCACTAATGATTAGGGTTTCTTGGTAACCTAACCAACTTTTGATGCCCCAAGTATGGAAAGGGCATGCATTCTTGAATCCTTGCTTCTGACGAGCTAAGGAATTTGATTTCAAGTGTTAACCTATTTTGGTGAGGTGTGACTTGAGCTTGGACATTGATCAGTCATGATTAGGCAAAGGGCGTAACCTTTTGTCCACGGGGGGAACCTTGTGTTCATGCTTCGGGAATACCAAGTGTTTGATCAATTTAATGATTGCTTGTTTACTGCCCCGAGCAGGAGCGTGATTGTCTTTGTCAATGATTCTTTGAATGCATGCCATTGCCTTGATTGGGTGTGTGCTTGTTGGTTGGTGACTAAGTGTGACTACCCCCTCAAGCGACGAATCGATGAGGGAATGACCTTCATGAGAAAAGCGACGAGTCGCTTGACCCAAGATGACTTAGGTTAGGGTGCCTTTAGATGTTTTTACCGTTTAAGCACGTGCAATTTCCCGACATTTGGACCTATTTTTGGTGGGTGTTAACCCTTTTGGTGATGCCATAATGGGGTGAAATCATCAAAAACCCGTCTTCCCATGGAGCGGTCCGGCTATGGTAGCCTTCTTGGGGAAGTGGGAAAGTGACAATTTGAGCCCCGACATCGATTTTCTTTATGCCAAGAGGTTAAGTGCAAGAGCACTTGTGTCCGGCAACTTATTGCTATGGTTTTTATGTTGCATTTTTGTGATGTTTTGTTGTTTTGATTTTCTTTCTTTGTGTATATGTCATGATATTATGGTATGCATAATGATTGATGTTGATGGATGCATGCTACTTTATATTGATGGATGCATATGGTATGATAAATACGATTGTTGTATGTTGATTTATTTTGATGGATGCATATGTTGTGATGAATGCAAATGTATGTGATATGCAGAAATGAAATGGATGGATGGACTTTGTGGTGTTTGGCTATGGCACCATAGACTGTTTAGAACTCTATTATTTTGTCTTTTAGGCGATTGTTGTGATGCATGACTTTGTATGTATACATGTGGATTTTCTTTTTTTTTGTATTTTCTGATGGTATTGTAAGGATGAAAATAGCGCAGTTGGTTTAGAAATGTAGCTAAGGTTTTCTGAGACTCAGACGGTTTTAACTTACTAGCCATGATTGTACTTTATCTTACAAGACTTTTGAACAAGGTATGAATCGTACTTGTTTTTGACCAAGTTATTTCACATCCCTGTGTGTGCAATTGAGTTCATTTATGTGGTATTTGTCAGGATACCGCCGATTGCTAGATGGGCTTTCAACCGAACCTGTACTGAGGATCACCTAATTAGCTCCACTAACTCCTTTGTTGTATTTAGTTAGATTAATCTACGGTGTTATCCAAGATACCATAAGCTAGCTCATCCTTATGCAAACATTGGTCTGTACATACGCAAAGCGAATGTGACAGACATATCGTCATGCGGGTAGGATACCACCATTGCCAGATAGGCTATCAACCAAACCTGTAATGAGGATCACCTAGATGGTTTTTCGAATGCTGAGAATTCCAGGGATTCAAGTTCAGGATGTTTGTGGGCTGAATGATTTAGAGATTTGCTCGGTTATATAGTGATGAAAATCACTGTTTATTTTCTATTAATTCTTTTTGAGCAAGGATTTTGAATAGTGGTGATAACCACTGTTATTTGATTTTGTGTTTTGAGTATTGTGAATTTGAGCTTGTGAATGGCTTTGATCCTTGTGGCCTTGGGGATGACTACCCATCCTGGTTAGGGGCGGATAGTACGAATCCTTACGACGTTGGGGACCAAGGGGATGATGGAGATTATGGAGTAAGGGCATTGATCTGTTAGGCCTTGGGGATGACTACCCATCCTGGTTAGGGGCGGATAGTACGAATCCTTACAACTTGGAGACCAAAGGTGAATGGAAAGTGTTAGGATGATGATTTGTTGGAATTTTGTTTGTGAATGGTGTTGATCCCTTTAGGTCTTGGGGATGACTACCCATCCTTGGCAGGGATGTGTAGTACAAATCCTTACAACTTTGGGAACCAACTATGATTGGGATTTGGTAGTGGTGAAAACCATTGTATATGGAGGTGAATGGATAGGAAAGAGCTTGTCCTTTTGTGAATTCTCAGCATTCTAGAACCATTCGCACGGGGGGATGAGCAAGATAACCGTTTCGCTTATGGTGACCTGGATTATTGTGCAGGTTTCATCTTTCATTCACACAACTTGGGAATTTTTATGTGTTTTAATTTGTGTTGGGATGTTACGTAACAAGGTGTATTTCAAGTGTAACTCTACCTTCATAAAATCTGTTTGACTTGATACATTACATGGCTAAAGAGCAAAATGATGACTGAATCATGAAAACTCTTGATACATTAAAAGACCACTGACTCTAGTATGGTAAAAGCAATGCATGGTGTTTTTGTTGTTTTTGTAAAATGGAACAGTGTGGAACAAGATGGACTAGTAGAACCATGACAACCTATGGTGCCTTTGACCTATACGACCACAAATATGCAATGTATGGATGCAATGCTTTGATGCATCTATGTATTTTTGTATTTTTGATGGATTGATTTTTGTGAATATGAAGATGAAGTGCGAGAGGAACTCTCTATTGATGAATTTGAGTATGCCTAGAAATGAGATGCAAATTTTTGTTGTTTTTGATGATTTTTGTTGTTTTTGAATTTTCTTGATTTTTGACCAAGCGATTGTGGAAATCCTTGGAGCATTTTGGGATTGACCAAGCGATTTCAAGAATCCTTGGAGCCTTTTGGGATTGACCAAGCGATTTCAAGAATCCTTGGAGCATTTTGGGATTGACCAAGTTAATCCTTGGAGCCTTTTGGGATTGACCAAGCGATTTTGAAGATCCTTGGAGCCTTTTGGGATTGACCAAGCGATTTTGAGAATCCTTGGAGCATTTTGGGATTGACCAAGCGATTTTGAGAATCCTTGGAGCATTTTGGGATTTGACCAAGCGATTTTGAGAATCCTTGGAGCATTTTGGGATTGACCAAGCGATTTTGAGAATCCTTGGAGCATTTTGGGATTGACCAAGCGATTTTGAGAATCCTTGGAGCATTTTGGGATTGACCAAGCGATTTTGAAATCCTTGGAGCATTTTTGGACTCTCTTAGATATGAAATGGTCGCAAATGACTGATATTCAAGGGTTCTGTTTCCTTGATACCATCAAGAGAAGCTAGCCGGTATGTCTCGGGTCCTATTTTGCTATCAATGACATATGGACCTAACCAATTTGCCGCAAACTTGTCCCTTAGGTGGGATGGCAAGCTGGAATTTTGTTGGTTTTCCTTCAAAACCAAATCACCAACCCGAAAGTCCCTCAGGTGAACTTTCATGTTGTAAGCTTTCTTAAGTCGCTCTTGATAAATACGTAAATGCTCGAGAGCATTAACGCGTCGTTCGTCAAGCAACGTAAGCTGGTCTAACCGGGCTGCCGCGCAGAGTCATCATCGATGAACTCCTGCATTGATATGCGTAGGGAAGGAATCTCCAACTCTAGAGGCATGACTACCTCGGAGCCATACACGAGCGAAAATGGAGTGGCCCCAGTGGGTGTCCGAATGCTAGTGCGATAGGCCCATAGGGCAAGTGGGATTTGAATGTGCCAATCCTTATGACTGTCTACGACGGTCTTTTTAAGGATGGCAACTAGCATTTTGTTTGACGCCTCTGCTTGCCCATTCGCTTGCGGATAATAGGGTGTTGAAAAGTTGTGCTGAATCTTGTACTTTGTGGTCAAAGCATGCACGTCTTTGTTCTTGAAAGGCGTCCCATTATCCGAGACTATTTTGGATGGAATACCAAAATGACATATGATGTTATGCAAAATGAACTCCACAATGCGGGGTCCTGTCGTAGAGGTAAGCGGAATTGCTTCCACCCACTTGGTAAAATACTCTGTGGCCGTTATGATAAACGTGTGACGGCCTTGACGACGCAGGGGAGATCTTTCCAATTAGATCGAAGCCCCACTACGAGAACGGCCAAGCAGACTGGACTGTCTGCAAGGCCTGAGAAGGTACGTGCATCAAATTGGCATGATGTTGACACTTCACGCACTTCTTGACATAGGTGCAACAATCTCGCTCTAAAGATGGCCAATAATAGCCCATGCGAAGAATGCGCTTTGCGATAGCCATACCACTAAAGTGGCCACCACATGTACCATCGTGCGCTTGGGCGATCGCCCAAGTGGACTCTTGCTGGTCCAAGCAACGAAGGAGGATTCCTTCATAGCTGCGATGATACAAAATGTCTCCTATCAAGACATACTTAGCCGCTTTCTGCTTGAGTGCTCGTTTTGCGGCATGAGTCAATCCAAGTGGGAGATTACCTAACTTGAGGTAGTCTCGGATGGGTAAATACCAGTCCTGTTGATCAAAAACCTCGACAGTATGAACAACCAATCCCTCTTGAAGTTCATCCCTAGCAAACGTTGAATGGGATAGAACCTGTAAGAATAGCGTTGTGTTGCTATTAATGGGAGTAGGGGAGAACAAGGACCCCCATTTGGCACGTTTCAGACGATCTCGGATTCGAGAGAACTTATCCGAGGATGGTTCAATCTGGATCATGTGGATTCCTGGCGTCAAGTCTGAGCTTGCACGCTCCATCGCGGATTGCGATAAGGTTTTGACTTGAATGGTTGTCATATCACCGGAAAGGTCTTGCGGAATTAGTGACCCCAAGGAGGCCATTGTGTCCGCAAAATGATTCGATGATCGAGGGAGTGCCTCGATGTCATACCACTCAAGTTTTGCCAGGAATTTGTCCACGAGGGCTTTATAAGCCTACAGGACTGGGCATTTGCATTGATATACCCCTTTGACTTGATTGACTATTAACAGCGAATCACCAAAGATATTCAGTCTTTTGATGTTCATGGCGATTGTTGTCTGAAGACCTAGGAGCAAGGCTTCATACTCTGCATTATTGTTGGTGCACGGGAAGTTTAATTTAAATGACAGGGGCATTGGAGCACCCTGCGGTGTGAAGAATACAATTCTCGTGCCACCACCTTGCTCACATTTAGAACCATCGAAGAATAGGGTTATGTCGGCTCGTGACTCGGGCTCATCGAGATCTGGCGATTCCGAGACATGGAAGACCCCATCATCGGGTAGTTCTATGACCAGAGGCTGATCGTCTTCAAGAGGAGCCTCTGCTAGTTGATCGGCTATGACTTGTCCTTTGATAGATTTTTGTCCAATAAACTCTATGTCAAATTCCGTCAACAACATGATCCATTTTGCCGTGCGACTACTATGATAAGTACGACTCATCATGTATCGCAATGGATTCTCCTTAGACACAACATACGTAGTGTTGCTCAGCATGTAGTGGCGTAGCTTTTTGGTAGCAAACACCACTTCCAAGCAGAGTTTCTCAACGTATGCATAGTTAAGTTCATAACTGACCAGGGTGCGGCTAAGATAGTAAGTAGCCTGTTCCTTGTGAAGTTCATTCTTACGGGCTAGCATGGCGCCCAGTGCCACCTCAATAGCTGAGATGTATAAGTAGAACGACACTCCTGGTCTAGGTGGTGCCAATACTGGCGACGAAACCAGGTATTGTTTGATCTCGTCAAAGGTCGACTGGCACTCGTCATCCCAATGAAATGTAACCCCCTTGTGCAATAATTTGTTCATGGGTCGGCACTTGTCAGATAATTGCGCTATGAAGCGTTTAATCGACGCGACCTTTCCTTGCAGACTTCTGAGTTGCTTGATTGTAGTTGGGGGAACCATTTCAAGGATTGCCTTGACTTTCTTTGGGTCCACCTCGATTCCTCGCTTTGAGACTATGAAACCCAAGAGTTTTCCAGATGTGACGCCAAAGACGCACTTCTTGGGGTTTAGTCTAACTTTATGCTCCATGAGGCGATCGAGGATCTTGCTTAAGTCATCGATATGATTTGAGCGCAAAAGAGACTTGGCTAACAAATCATCCATGTAATCTTCCAAAGTTTTGTGCATGTAATCATGGAAGATATATGTCATGGCACGTTGGTAGGTAGCGCCGAGCATTTTTAAGGCCAAAAGGCATGACCTTATAACAAAATGTCCCCCAAGGCGTTGTGAACGCCGTTTTTAGTTGGTCTTCGGGATTGATACGAATTTGATTGTATCCTGAGAAACCATCCATTAGGGAGAGCATTTCGTGACCTGCTGTAGCGTCTACCAACGCGTCGATGCTCGGCAAGGGGAAATCATCCTTAGGACTCGCTTTGTTTAGATCTCAAAAATCAGTGCATATGCGAATCCTCCCGTCGGGCTTCTTGACGGGAACCATGTTGGACAGCCATGGCGGATAATCCACGCAGATGACAAACTATGCATCCAACAACTTTTGCAATTCGTCTTTGACCATCAAGGCCACTTTTGGGTGCATCTTACGTAGTTTTTGCTTTACAGGCTTGATTGTCGGATCAAGCGTTAAATTATGCGTGACTAGCTGCGGGTCTAGTCCTGGCATATCTTTGTACGACCATGCAAAAACCTCCTTCTTCTCTTTGAGAAGGGCAATGTAGTCGGCTTGCTCTTCGGGGGAAAGACTTACCCCCAACTTGAGAATCTATGGATTCATTGGATCTATGTCGATATCTACATCAGTCGTCTCCTCGATTGACATGTGGGATCCGTCCTCCAACTGATGTGGAGTCGGGATCAAATGGATATCATTAGCTGAATTTAGATCTGCGTTGGGAACCTCGGGTTCCTCTTCAGCTTGAAAAATATCCTGAGTTGTCCCTGGGGTAAAATGAGGCATTTCACCGAAAGGCCAGTACTTCGATGGTGATAAAGGTGAATTGATGCGATCCCAATCGATGGCATCTATGTCTAGATGCAATGACCATGCTGGATCGGTCGGATTGCGGATGGGTGCGGTCAAATCAATGGAGATCATGTGGATGGAATGAATTTGGTCTCCATTACCGTGGGTGTGATAACTTGAATCTTCTAGATGCTCCCTATACTCTGGATCTGGCTCTAGGGGAACGGGCACGAACGGATCGTCCCTATGTGCTGACAGGAGGACAGGGTCTTCCCTCGGCATTGTTGTCATGATAGGGTCTCGTGGTGGACGGTGCTCATCGTGAATTTGGAGCCATGGATCCAACACTTGGTCCCACCTCGCTGGGTCTACCCACCATTCATGCCCTAACCTTATGCCCATCTGTCCCATTAGATCTTCATGAGTTAAAGGGCGATTATTCCATCGTGCATGTCTGAGATAGATCATCTCAGTCTCATCTTCTGAATCACTTTCGGAGATCCAAAAATGTTCATTCTCTTCAGCAATTGTTACTTGCGACATTGAGGGTTCTCCTTGTTCCAGAAAGTTAATCTGGTCCCATTGCGGTTGTTCCACTCTTGGTGGAGGGACCTGATTCTCTTGACACTGTATTGACTCAACTGGAACCTCTAAGGGGAATAGCTTCAAAAAGATGTCCGGACACCGTTGATGTTCTCTTTGAGGATTAATGTCCGAACTTTCACCTCTCTCTAGCAAAGGAGAGGGATTACTGCTTGTTGCCAAGGGTGTTTGTTGACCATGGGAGGTAATCTCCCAATGTATATTCTGTATTTGGGTTGGCATAAAGATCCGGTGCCAATCCCCCCTTGTTGCCTATTTCTAGGCCTTGCATATTTTCTACCAAGATGTCTAAGGGCGGGGGTGGTTGAACCCTACTCCCGACTTATCATATGGCATCCGATATCTTGGTTGGCAAAGGACACGCATCCCTTGCTCATATCTCGCCTAGCCCGTATCCATGCCAATTGCATTGGCCGAGATATCTTAGAGCGAAGTCCGGGTTTGATAGATAGTTGATATTTTCAACAAAAGGCTCTTCGTCTGCTTCCTTTTGCTTGCATGGTTCAAGACCATGATCAAGGCCCCCATACACAAAATTTGTCTGGTTGGGTGGGTGACCTAGAGGAACAACTGTTCCTATGGGAAGGCGAGGTCTCCCCATATCCTGTACTGATTCTACTGTAGGCGTTGCCACAACATTCTGCACTAAGTACTCCCCCAGGCCTGTATCGGCCATTTCAACAGTGATTGTTGATGCTTGGGATGGAGGGAACAGGAGTCCTTCCTGAGTCCATTCCATGTTTGGTGGTTTAGGAATCTCAGCTTCCGTAGTGCTAGGTGTTTCCTCTGTTGATACCGTTGATATTGTGGGCAAACCCTCTTCTAAGGGCTGAGCCTCTTCCATGATCTGTTTTCCCTTGTCCTTCTGTTTAGCCATGACAGGTGGCGTTGGTAATGAAGGAGCAGATGATGAGGATTCACCTGGCTGGGATTTTGGTGATTTGGTCACCAGTGGTGCCTGCGGTATTGGACCCTGTTTAGATGGATTTAACTGGAAATCCAAATGCGTTGAAGAGAGGGTCGATTGAGGCATTAATTGTACCGCATTGCAATACTTGAAGGGTTCTAAGTCCATCGGGACTACATGTATTTCTCCTTCAAAAGCATACTTTAAGCACTGGTGAGCGATGGAAGGGACACACTTCATGTCCCCGATCCAAGGCCGCCCTAGCAGTATATTGTAAGCCATCTCGCCTTCCAACACATGGCACAATGTTGGTATTGTCTTTTGTCCTACCTGGACAGGTAGAACAACTGTGTCGACTATCGAGCATATTGCATCATTGAAAGCTCGTAGTGTGTATGTGGAGGTTGTGATATGAGAGGCTGGCAACTTCAAATGTTTTAGTGCTGCAGTGGTAATGATGTTACTGGATGAGCCAGTATCTACCAGCACTCTCTTGTACGGGATCCCGTTGACCCGTGCGATAACGTGCAGGGGTGGATCTGCCGTGTCATTCGATATTGCTTTGACTTCATCCTCTCTGAAGGTGATGACCGGCTCCGTACATCGCTTCACATGTCCCACGAAGTTGTTGAAAGAATTTGCTTCGTGAGGTTGTAATTCGATGGCTTTTAATATTTCCATAAGAGCTTCTCTATGAGGTGTTGATTGTTGAATAAGCTCGTAAATGGAAAGCCTAGCCGATGTGGTCCGCAAACTCTGCGTGAGTTTGGTCCGTATCGTGACCTCGGGTCTAGGCGGAGGCAACTGCGTTGGGCATTGTTGAGGCTGCGATGTCGTTGGAACTTCCCTCGTAGCTACCTCGGGGGCAACTGTTGGGTACTTTTTGTTCCTTGTCACTATGCTGATCATTCCCACAAATCCTTGCATGGGAAGTTTCTGTCGCACCTCGTTAATCTGGAGAGGTTTTGCTTGTGCCTCGTGGGCAGGCAAAGGGTCCTTGAATACCCCCATTTGTTGATTATTTGGCGCTATGGGGTTGTCCACGGCCAATGTTTTATTGTCGATTAAATCTTGGATTAATCCTTTGAATTTCCAGCATCCATTTAAATCATGTCCCCTTCGCCTATGGAATCTACAATACAATTCCTCTCTGTATCCCTTAGGCTTGGGGGCGTTAGGGTCTATAGTTTGGATCTCTGGAAGGGTGACTAAATTTGCCGCTGACAAGCGGTCAAATAGGGAGTCCCTGGACTCCGTGTAAGGGGTGAATTATCGCCTAGGGCGACGCTGCTGATTCTGCTCCTGTTTCTTATTATCTTTTTCATAACTAGGAGGCACTGCCTGGTAATTAGCCTTTTGGGGCTGCATTTCTTGCACAGGCTTGGGAACATTTATCGCAACTTGGTTAACCGCAGCGGGTTGTGATTGCGTTGTCCCGGTCTTAGTGGTTTTATTCCACTCTTTCTTTTTAGGCTTGGCGATTGCGCCTTCGCCTATTTTAATCTCTTCTATAACTCTGGCTTGCGCCAAAGCTTCTTCTAAACTGTCGTATTGTTGCAGCAGCAATAGACCAGAGATTGATTTTAAGCAACTCCGTGCAAACATCTGTGTAAGATCAGACATAGGGGGACGGTAGGGTAGCTTAGAAAGCAAAGCCCTCCATCGATTCCCGTATGCTGCCATTGTTTCTTCCTCATATTGCCTGAGGCTGGCCAGATCACTCAGTGATGCCTTCTTCCTTGTGTTGAAGGCAAAGCGTTCAAGAAACGCATCTACTAATTGATCTAGGTTGTTTATGTTGTGTTTGGGTAATTGTGTGAACCAATCCGAGGCAGGGCCTGCGAATGTGGTTATGAATGTCCTAAGCAATAATGCATCATTATCTTGGATGCCGAAGCATTGACTTAGGAACCTTGTGACATGTTCTTGTGCGTCCTCTTCACCTTTAAAGACTGCCAATTGAGGCAACTTGAAGTGTTCGGGGTAAAGAGGTGTAGGCACTGAGGGATGCACTGGATGACTGCGGAGTTGACGCAACGTGGGTTTTTGATGCCCATAAGCTTTTGTCTCCACAGACTCCAAACGCTCTAATAGCGCTTTGTATGCATCGGAAGATTTTATTTCTTCCTCTTTTGTTTGCTCCCGTTGTGAGTTATGGGAGACTGGAGGCCTATGGGGGGGTGGCCGAGTGGCAGCCCTCCTGCCTTGATGGGGCGTTTTGGCCCGTTCTATTTCTGGTTCGTACTCCTCATAAACTTCTTGAGGAGTCTCTGGGCGAGACCTATGACCCTGATTGAGTCCCCGTTGAGGGTACCCATCATTGTTTCGGGGAGTGGCCTCCCTCTCGGGTCTATAAGGTCTCGGAGGCAAAGCTTGACGAGGTCGCGGAGACCTGTCCTGCACCAAAGGATTGTGCCTCTCATATTGTTCTTCTCTGTGGGTGCGAGGGGTTGGCACCCTCTCAGGTAGTTTATAGCGCAACTCATCCGCTTCGCGCTGCATGCGCTCTTTATTCAGGCGGTATAAGTACTCTAACTCCTGATGACCTTGCTCAAGCTGCGTGATTCGGGCTTGGCGAGCGGCATGTCTGGCGACTGCCGGGTCAACTTGGTCTGCCCTCTTTTGTTGAGGAGGCTTGAATGTTTTTCCTATGTGTTTGCCTCGATCTTGATGATCTAAAATTTCAATGGGTTGCTTCCCTCTGTCGAGGTAGGCGACATTTACTTGAGGCTCTGGCCTCGATGTGTGATCATGATACCTAGCAGGTGCGAAAATGCAAGGTTCCTGCGTTGTTTGTTGTCCTTGAGGAATGCGATGGCTTTCCTCGTACTCCCTTTCATGGGTTTGAAAGGGGCGGGCGGAGTTAGCTCGCCCTGTGTAAAGAGCCCTGCGCTCTGGATTTTGTCTTTCTGTTCTGATGGGAGGCAAAGGAGAGATACCATATCCACGTTGTCTCTCCAAATGAATACTATGCCTCTCTAGCGCTTCATCGCGCTGCGGCCACTCAGATCTAGCCTCAAGAGGCGGTTGTCTATTTACATTGAGATCTACATGTAAAGCTTCTTCCCGAAAGGGATTGTGTTGAATGGGCATACCCCAAGGAGGGGGTTCCCAATAATTTCTTTTTGATGTGGCCTGATGTGGACTCTCTTGTAGGCCAGACCGCCAAGGCGGTATGGCCAAGTCCTCAGGGCTAAAGCGAAGGCGACCAGCGCCCTCTCTTTGTGCACCTTCCGCGAGCGTCCGCCCTTGATTGGGCTTGGCTACGGGTGTACACCATTGTGGTGCTTCTCTACTATCTAAGCAGATTTTATCTCGTTTATGGTGATTTGTCTTTTTGTTTACACTAAGCAGAAATGAACACACACATACACAAAACCGTGATTATCTCTTTTAAGGATTAATAGTGTGTCCTAAACTGGTTTAGTGCATTTTGATGTTTTGTTTTGTTTTTGCAATTTTTGGAGAACGTTTAAATGCATAATGTTGGCTCATATGACTCCCATAAATGGTCGCCCCTTCAATATACCATTGCCGGACCGATATACCAACCTCTCTATATACCCGCCCTTACGAGAGGGAAACTATAGGTACGTGAGAGCAGATGGTACGTGGAACATAGGCGGTACGAAAGGGGGATTGTCCTGTTAATGACACCTACCATAGAAGACTTATCCTCGCGTGCATGGGAATCCCCCCAGCAACACTCGGTCAGCTTTCGTCAGGATTTACGCCTAACAACAGTGACAATCGGGGAAATGGATGCAAAGCTAAGCCAAGGTGGTGATGAACCCACCGTTGGTCTTGCTCAAGGGCTGGGGTTTTACGACCAGCTCCTTGGTTCAATTTTACCACGTGAAGTGTGTGGGGTTCATTTTATTTAATAAAAATGAAACAAGCAGCAAAAAGAAACTTTCCCTATGCTACAAACACTACAAACCGGAAAATAGCAAGTAGAAATTTTTTTTTTTTTTTTTTAATTAAATAACTAAATAAAGCAAGAAAAATTTATGGAAAATTTCTCTACCTTTCTTTAATAATTAAAAAAAATGAAAGTAAAAAAATAAACAAATAAAATAAACAAAAATAACACAGCAGAAAATGACAGGGACAGTTAGAAACCGTTACCTCTTTTCTGCCCGGACTTGCTGTTTCTGACCTTCGGCTTAAAAAAAATGGTACCTATTAAGCACAAAACACAACAAATCTGATTAGTTTATGTGATTTAAAAATCAGGGAACGGTCCCACCGTGATCGCCACTGAAAGCATGAGATTCCGAAAATAAAAGAAACACTTAAGATGCAATGTAAAATAACCAGCTTGATATATCAAAAATAAGAGCACAGCCTTTTTTTATTCATATGGTTCCAACTCGGTTACAATACGTCTCCCCCCTTTTTAAAGGCTGGGAGAGCTAGCATGTCTCTATTGCAACAGATGAATAGTGATCTTCTTTCCCGCATGCCCACATTCGAAACGGGCGGGCCAGAATGTTGCCGTCGCTTGTGCCTGATGAATCTTTGTTTCTTGCTGCTGTTCTTCCTGCGTTCAAAAAAACACAGAGGCGTTAGTAGCACCTGTGACGTAAGATCAACACGTGATAACAGAATAAATTAAAAACAGTGTATAATGCGACGTATGATGAATATGTAATAAAGTCACAGATCATATATTCAAGCAATGATGAGATTCGAATATGCTTTTATAAAAGTGGTGCAGAGGACCATTGTCATTGAACCAATCGGTCAAACTGCACTCGAATGAGACGTCTCCACCTGCGAGTTAACGTGATATCGAAAACCACGAGAGCATAGTAATATTCGATATGTATATTAAACATATAATGCAGACTGAACCCTAATGCAAGAAAAAAATGCAAAAACAGAATATATTAAAGCGAAGCCGACAAAAAGGTATGGGGTGCCCAAGCGGGCCGCCCCCGTTAGAATTTGATTTTGACGCCAATCCACCAGGGATAGGCTCAAAATCTCAAAAAAGGAATTGTCGTCGAATTGATAGAATACGGTTGTCCACTGTCGGGTATGAAGGTCAGATCTACGCTTCTGAAGACCACCCACCAACCTCTCTTTCACAAGAGATTCTGGATGTGAAGAAAGTGAAATCCAAACTGATGCGATCAGGTCTTCAAATGAACAGCACTTCGTTGTGTTCACAAAATGCTTTTTTCGTCCTCTTTACATTGCATTGAGCTAGTTTTTATAGAGGATTTCGCCTCCGAAATATTAATGTCAAAACCCTAAATCCATGGGGGCCGCTGAGATTTGACCCTTGTCAGATGATTATGAGACATGGCTCGCACTGAGATTATCGCTAGGAACTCACATCAGTAGTTATGAGGCATGGCCTTGGACTGGATCTGTTGTTGAAACTGCTCGTCTCATTACTGCAGTTGGTGAAGTCCGTCGTTCTATAGACCCACGGGGTCTCTTTGAAAATGGTACGCAGTGACGCCACGTGGCGGCCATGCCTTCTCGGGAGGTAGGAAAGTCCTCCGTGACTTAGGCTGCCATGACTGCACCTGTGATAGTCTCCCAACGGCCAGCCTACCCACCTACGCGCGCATGCAAGGCAGGAGCCATAAATGGTTGTCTTCGGCTGCCACCTATCTCACGTCTGCTTTGAATCACTTTAATGTTGCCTCTGATTGGCGGAATGTCGCCTCTGATTAGTCGAATGTCTGCCTTGATGTCTACTTTTGATTGGTCGACGCCTGCCTCTGATTGGTTATGGCACTGTCTTTGACGTCGAAGTGTCGCGATATCGCGACACTTCGGTCGGGTCTTGGCTTTGGGGCCGAAGTGTCGCGATATCGCGACACTTCGGCCGGGTCTTGGTTTGGGGCCGAAGTGTCGCGATATCGCGACACTTCGGCGGGCTTGGCTTGGGGCCCGAAGTGTCGCGATATCGCGACACTTCAGCCGGTCTTGGCTTTGGGGCCGAAGTGTCGCGATATCGCGACACTTCGGGCTGGCTTTGGGCCCGAGTGTCGCGATATCGCGACACTTCGGCCCGGTCTTGGCTTTGGGGCGAAGTGTCGCGATATCGTGACACTTCGGTCGGGCTTTGGCTTTGGGCCCGAAGTGTCGCGATATCGCGACACTTCGGCCCGGTCTTGGCTTTGGGGCCGAAGTGTCGCGATATCGCGACACTTCGGCCCGGGCTTGGCTTTGGGCCCGAAGTGTCGCGATATCGCGACACTTCGGCCCGGTCTTGGCTTTGGGGCCGAAGTGTCGCGATATCGCGACACTTCGGCCCGGTCTTGGATTTGGGCCCGAAGTGTCGCGATATCGCGACACTTCGGCCCGGTCTTGGCTTTGGGCCCGAAGTGTCGCGATATCGCGACACTTCGGCCCGGTCTTGGCTTTGGGCCCGAAGTGTCGCGATATCGCGACACTTCGGCCCGGTCTTGGCTTTGGGGCCGAAGTGTCGCGATATCGCGACACTTCGACCGGGTTTGGCTTTGGGCCCGAAGTGTCACGATATCGCGACACTTCGGCCCGGTCTTGGCTTTGGGGCCGAAGTGTCGCGATATCGCGACACTTCGACCGGGCTTTGGCTTTGGGCCCGAAGTGTCGCGATATCGCGACACTTCGGCCCGGTCTTGGCTTTGGGCCGAAGTGTCGCGATATCGTGACACTTCAGCCGGGCTTTGGCTTTGGGCCCGAAGTGTCGCGATATCGCGACACTTCGGCCCGGGCCTTGTTTTGATTAGGCTTGCTTTGGATTTTAAGGCTTGCTTAAGGCTTGAAATTTGCTTTTGATTAAAGGCTTGTTTAAGGCTTGAAATTTGCTTTTGATTAAAGGTTTGTTTAAGGCGACCATCTTTGTTCTGCTCACTTTCTGACCTTCTAAACTGCTATGTGAGTGGCTAGGACCACTGTTTGACCTCTAAGGGCGGCCCTGAAAGCTGTGTGTGTCAATGCGATCAGTGTTTGTAGTCGCTTAATCGGATTGGTGCTGTTTTGGTGTCTACACCCTTTACTTAGGCTTTTTAACTTAAAGGTATTCTCTCCTCGAATTTATATTATCTAAAAGGGACCTAGCCAAAGGGTGTCAAATTTTCCATAGTCTCCTTCCTTTTCATGGGTTTTATCACACCATTGTTTTACCATTTTTTAATGCTTACTAAACTATTGTAGTGCATATTCCCTTTTCTCATCCAAACTCATCAAATTTAATAGTCTGTCTTCCATCCTGTCATTTGTTTCTAAGTGGTATTTTATAAATTACAAGGTAATATTCTTGAGATTGGTGGGAAAAATAGGATCTCGATCATAAACTAGATGATAGAGATATGTCCCTAATAAAGACTTAATCCTCATTTTTCTTACCATAATGTATACTTTAGTTTATTATGTTAGTCGCTAGGGATTTTTTCTAAATTTTTTTAAATTATTTCCAATAGGTTTTTGTTTGTTGATTCTGCTACTCCATTATCTTGAGGATAGTAATTAGAAGAAAATTTTAGAGTTACCTTATTATAGTATTCCCATTCAGAAAATCACAAAGAAGAGAATTCAAGGTCATTATCACATACTAGAACATATGGCATCCCAAACTTGGTCATGATGTTACATTTAAGGAATTAGATCACAACCTCTATTGTGTAATTTTTGGATGCTTGAGTCTTTATCTGATGAGTGCAATAATTAGTGGTAGTTAGGATGAACATGTGGCTAGTTGATGAATATTTTTATTGATGCCAACAAATTTTGGTCCCCATTGTCGAAATGGATGAACTTCAATAATTGACTATAATGGCATGAGAGAATTCCTTTATCGGTGAGCTACAATCTAGCAAAAATGACATGATTATACATATGCATGTGCATATTTAAAGATACGGGTGTTAGCTTTTGAAATATGAAAGGTAACTTTTTTTATCTTTCATGTAGGCTCAAAGATTCTCTACTTTCTAGGCTAGTTTCTTAGACCACAAGCAAACAAATTTTGCTTAGTGCATTCTTTACCTAGGGCTTCCCATAGACACTAGGCTTAGGCATGTTGGGGTAACTTGTCTTAAGTATCCCTTTTTAGGAATTTCAAGGACATCAAACATCTCTTCTAGTTTTGTTCTTGAACTCAAAATGTTTGGAGATGGATTCACTCTTTATTCGAGTCCTCGCTTCGTAGTTGGTTCATTTGGCTATCTATGTGACTTGGCACATCTTTATGATTAACATTTTATTTATAATTAGGAAATATAAAATTAATGTAGTTATATAAATTATCATTGCTATTTTTTTAAATAGAAATTATTTTTGATGTATTGCTTCATATATCTATGCAAACAAAGTCGCTATGGAGGTGGTACATCTCTAGACTCTTATTGACCACTGGAAAATGTACCATGCACTATAAAAAAGTGGCTCTAAAGCCATTTCTAGGCAAATACCATACACCTGAACAATATCATTGCTTAGTGACACCAAGGAAGGACCACTCATCATTGTGGCCTTATTCTCCATAAGGTGCATGGAGGAACACATGTGCTAGTTCTGACAAGTTCTCCATGTTGTTGTAGCCATAACACTTGTGTGTTGTGGTAGTGGTGACTATGCATGGGATATATATACTTCACTTGAGATATAAGACACAAGGCGATTAGTGGATGAGACTTCTAGTGGTTAGATATAGATGGAGAAGGATGGGTGAAAACTTCCTATACAAGAGGTGGACAATGTTTTGCCACCATGAAGACCATACAATGATGATGAGGATCCCCTTATTCTTAGTGTTATACCTATTGTTACTTAGGTTATTTAGAATTTTGTTATGAGTCTTAACTATCATTATAATCAATCTTAAAAAAACATAAATCATCAAATTAATGTTAATATAAATGCTTGAATGATGTAATTATTATATGCATTTTAATAACTAGCTTGAAAATTATTAATATTATACATTTCACTTAAAAATAAAAAATCATTAAATAGATGCAACTGTCCCCTCAAGAATTACATCTTTCTCTTTAACTAAATATATGTTAATCCTGCCCACAAGGGTTAGGTGGATTGGCAAAGGCTTTATTGACGAAGTACTTGCTAAGAAAAGACCTAAATCAAACCTTGGGGACACCCTACCAACTTAATCTTTGAAGTGCTCCCTTTGCTTGCCTACCATAATTATAACCAACTCACCTAGTAACCAAAAAAAAATAAAGAAAAGAATATATGTAAATCGGCCATTCCATTGATCTCGACAATTTAAAACATTTATTAATCATCGTTATCGGTCGGTGATTATAACGCCTAATAACAAGGGGGAAAGGGACGTCACGAAAAAATTAACCATCACACCAACTGTTTATAGGAAATGGATGACGCCTATCTTGACAAAGTAACGTACTTCGATAAGAGAGATAGAAGATATGTGGGCAATAATGAGTGTTAATAGTATAAAATAAAGAGAATCTATGTTCCCTTGGTGACTGCCACTAGTTATCTTTCGTCACGGTTTTGACTTAAAAAGAGAATCGATATTGCACTATAACGGGTCATTGCCGTATCATTCATTCAAAGAAAGTATTGTCAACAACTAAGATCTAAAAATTGAGTACTTGTAAGAATTTATCCACGCCGTTAGTCATAGTATGACCTTCTAGATGCCATTGTAGCGTACACGCTTTCGTTGCTTATCTTCAATCCTGCCGGTACGCACCGTCATGTACCGCAGACACTTAAATTCTCATAACGAAGGTTTTTTACTTACTGATTCAACCAAAAACTTACGGTGTCCGATAAGCTTACCTAACTCAGAGCTGCTGTCACGTTTGTAGCTCCTCATTGATCATAGAATATGGCATAAAATATTGTCAAAAGGAGCTACAGTATCTTTATGCCCAACATTATTATCTGATTGTGTTCCCGCCGACGCATACGAAGTTTCTTGGTTGATCACAACATATTTCATTCAATGTCTCGCAAAAAAACACTACTATATATGTGTAAAATGAAGCCTATGTTCGTTGTAATGTCGACCTTCACACATTCATGTTCTTCATAGATATATTCATGGCCTTTACAGATATCAAGTGACGGAGAAAGTTGACAACGAACATGAATACTTACTTATGACGATGACAGTGAGAATTTAGTGGATTAAAAAATAGAGTGCATCATTGAATGAAAAACGGGTACCCACGTTAGAGTGGCAAAGAAATTTAAGCCTTGAATTGAAACAGTTAATTTTGTATTAGGTGTTTCGTTTCAGATATTACTTTAGGTTAGAAATATGACTAATCATCTTGGTTTGTAGGTCGGCAGCCGCTTTCTGAATGTTACCTAATATATAAAAGGGAAATTAAAAAGAAAGTTTAATCGCTGGGAGACCTTTTGCATCCAGCAATTCACTCTCTTCATACATTGTGGAACGCATGACACAACAAATTCTTTAAATGATACCATCTTCTGTGGTCTTAAATATAGAGCAAGTTTGGTGGCCCAACAATCATTCGTTGATGAACATCTCTGATACTCTAAATTTCTCATTATCTGGACATATCATTGGTGAGGAATGGATACCATAGGTAGTAGTTCCCTTTGATGTAGATAGTCATCATCTCTATTAATACCATGAAGTAGGTCTTTTCCTTGGCATATGTGAAAGAAAGGAAGGGGTCATAGGTGGGAATGGTTGCTTATAGCAGTAAACGTAGGACTTGCACTAGGTCCATGTGAGGTTGATTCAGATGGACACAACTGTAGAATATCATAGGGAAGGGATTCCTATTAAGATTTTTATTAGGAGATAGTCACTTTCATATTGATATGGGCTTCAACATCTTATGGCTTCATACCCAAAAATAAACTTTTGCTGGAGTACCAAATAGTAATGGCTCATAGCCTTTAGTTCCTTTGTTTAACTGCTCATTCCAAGCATCCAATGGGAATAATGCTCCCTACACCGTAGTGAGAAATGAGAGATTCGACATGTAAATAAGCTGTACTCTAAGTCCATGAAAATATTCAAATGTGCTGAATTGAGAAATAGAAGTTACATTTACACAAGGAAATAATAATGACAATGACAAGGTTTTTGCAATGGTCATACCGTACTTAACATTAAACCTAAATCCACCTAATATACCTCTTTTCTTTTGGAGCAGGGAAGCATTTTTGTATGGAAGATCATAGATCATCCATATTTCATGGCTACAATTTAATATACCTCTTTTCTTTTGGAGCAGGGAAGCATTTTTGTATGGAAGATCATAGATCATCCATATTTCATGGCTACAATTTAAAGGATGAAATGTGTGTTAAATTGATATTAATTACTTTGTTTTTTTAATATTATTTCATTTTTACATGTATGTGTCTAATATTGATTAGCCATTGTAATATATTAAAAAGTAGTATATTTGATTATAAGGGAGTTTATTGACCTATCGTACGATCTTTAGACCTTTATAAATAAACCCTCATATACCTACAATCATCATGACCATTTACTAGTCCATAGATAATATTTTACAAAAAATATCCTTTTAATCCAGTTCATTATTCTGTAAGGGAATTGTAAAAGATAAAAGACATTTATCTTCTTTATACTTATATTCATTCTTGTTTTTATTCATAAAGGATAATTTCACAAATTATATTATAGTTAAAGTTAGTCTATTATGTGCTTAGGTATCCTAATATAAATCTTTAAAAATTTTAAAAATAGTTGCTTGTGTTGTTATCTTAGAATGTTTGTCTATAATAGCGGTTTGATTTTTTTTGGTAGATAAGATACTATAGCATTAATATCGGATTTTACAGGTTGACCCAAAACCTTTTACAAAAATCAGCCCAGGGTTGTTGATGAACATGTCCTTACTAAGGATCCTATATATGTAAAATCTACATGTCACCAAAGCCATTACATCCGGTAAGGCACATATCATGTTATCAAAAAAAAACTTCCCATACAACATTTTGGGTATACCCCGAGAAAACACACCTGCATCATAATTACAAAAAAAGAAACAGACACGGATCCCTTCCTTGAAACAATAGAGAAACAAAAATTTGCAGACACACATAGCAAAGTACTAAAAAACTTCCACAAACTTTGTATTGACAGTTACTCTTAATAATTCTTTGGTAATTGCTTTCTTTCGTATATGACATGCTTTGGGACCACATCCCGTCTTGGCCAATCAGCCTTGGAGAAGTGAACCTGCTGGCTAGATTTATGGTGGTGGCTATCTGGTGGTCCATGTGGCTCTAGTTCGAAGTCTTATATTGTCATTTCTTTCCTGCCCTGTGATTATCAACCAACCTCAAATTACTAAGACGACTAGGAGCCATGTTATCTGACATGTGACTATCCCCATTAGTCTTTGTGGTATTTCCAAGTAGCATCCACCAAGACTAACAACTCGTATAATTTTTATTATGAGTCCATTTCAAAAAAGAGATAGGAATACTCATAGCCTTTGAACTTACAGTGCCTTCCCTATTGGTAAATTTGACTATCATTCTTGGTATTCTTGTTGAATAAGCTCCTCTACTTTGCTTGGGACACCATGTTCCCATTTGAAAAGTCTGTCACCATCGACACCCAAATTGGCCAGCTTATCAACAACTTTGTTAGCTTCCCAAAAGACATGTTGGGCTTTTATATCCTGTCTTCCCTGGAAAAGGATCCTAGCCTCTTCAACAATTGTTTTAATCCTCTAAGGAGGTATTTTCCAATTATTGAGGATATTTATAACATGCATAGAGTCTCCTTCTACGATCAAATTTCATTCTATGTCTTAAGTCATTTGAAGGCCTCTCCACATGGCTCTAGCTTCAACTTCATTGTTCGTCCTTGTTACCAAATATTTTTAAAATGCAAGCATCATATTACCATTATGATCTCACACAATACCACTAGCGCCTACTCTACCAGGATTGTCCTTAGTCGCTCCATAAAAATTAAGCTTAAACCAACCCGTAGGAGGTGGGTACCACTTAACATTGGCTCTAGGGTTGACTACCCTAGGCACAAACTCATATAACAAGGTTAAGATTAAATATTGAGCAATCATGGTCTCCTGTAGATGAGGTTTATGACTATCAAAAGGGATAAGGTTCACATTCTCATTGGCAAAGGATAGGATCCTGACAATGATAGTTTGATGATCATGGATAGACTCATTAAAGACTCTATGGTTCCTTTCTAACCACACCTGCCAAAGATAGTGATTGAGACAAATTTTCCACATGTATCTAAGTCTTTGGCTTGAAAAGGGGCAAGGCCAATGGATGAACAAATCAATTACGATGGTTGGTTTAACCCAAGAAATATTGAAGGCCTAAAAAACCCCACTTAGGATAGTCAAGGAAAAAGGGCACTCAAGGAAAATGTGATAAATGGTATCCCAATTAGCCCTACACAGATAACAACGATTAGTGATACAAATACTTTTACACATCATATTATCAATGGTTAGAATTCTTCCTTGGATAACTAGCCATGAAAAGACTGCAATTTTTAGAATTATTTTTTTTATCTAAACTAAGTCCTTTTGGAGGACAAAATCCTCATCATCCAACAAAATCTTGTAAGTTGATTTAACAGTGAACTGCCCATTTTCCATAGGAGCCCAGGTCACTTGATCTTCCTTAGGTCTCATGGGGATAAATTTTTGCCCGAGAATGTTACAAAGATCATTTGATTCTACTTGAAATCCCTGAATCCTTATTTTTTTCCACTTCATTCTGCCTCTATCCTCAACCATATAATCGAAGACTTTTCTGCCAATGAGTTCTTTCATGATATATCTAATTCAGGGTAAGTTAGGATATTGCATCAGTGGTTCATCCTTAGCCCACCTATCATTCCAGTAATTTATCCTCTCACCATTGCCTAAAACCCATCTTAAACCTTTTTTGATGATTTCTTTAAAATTGAGAATTACTTTCCAAAAATCAGAACCTCTGATTGGAACTGAGTCACTTATAAATTCCATATTTTGAAGATACTTTCATTTGATGATAGTTGTCCATTCATTTTCTTCACCAAAAATGAGGCGCCACGCCTGCTTGGCTAGTAAAGCTAAATTCATATGAGCAATTCTCCTTAGACCTAAGCCCCCATTTTCCTTGGGTCTACATACTTTGGTCCATCCTACAAGGTGTACCCTTTTTTCTCCTCTGATCCAGTCCATAAAAATTCTTTTTGGAGTTTCTTAATTTTCTAGAAAACCTTCACAGGGGCTTTGAAAATGGAGAGGAAATAGACTGGAATGCTCTAAAGAGAGGCCTTAGTGAGGGTCAGCTTTCCTACTTGATATAGAAGATGACCTTTCCATCCAACAATTTTTTTTAAATTCTTTCAATAACTCTATCCCACATTGACTCTCTCGAAGAACCAATGAAAATAGGGAGACCAAAATACGAAGTGGGGAGGTTCGTTATATCACACCCTAAAATTTATGCAATCCTTACTTACCTCTGAATGGGGGTGTTCAAGAAATATAACTTGCTTTTACTAAAATTAACTTTCTGACCAGCAGCTTCCTCGTAGAGTTGTAGGATGATACCCTTCTATTGACGCCTTAGTCAATAGAAGGGTATCATCGATGAATTATTTATGAGAAACAATCCAAGTGAGAGATATTTCCTTGATTCCTGATATTAGCCTTGAACGACAAGAATTTTTTATGGTTATGTCTAAAGCTTCTACCACAATGATGAATAACATGGGGCTGATAGGGTCCCCCTACCAAATTCCTCTATGACTTTGAAAGTAACCAACAGTTGTTCCATTAACCAGAATTGATAACCATGCTTTAGAAATGCATTCTTTGATCAAATTAACCCATTGGTGGTGAAAACCAAACTTAATGAGGACAAAAATTAGAAAGTCCCAATTTAACCTGTCAAATGCATTTTTCATATCAAGCTTAAGGGCAAAAATAGACCTGTTAGTCTTATGAGTAGAGTGCGGAGCTTCATGAACTATGATAACTCCATCCAAGATTGACTTGCCCTGGACAGAGCTTCACTTACATGGATCTATGATGTGGGGAAAAACATCTCTCATTTTATGTGCAATGGCTTTAGTTAGGGTCTTGTAAGAAACATTGCACAAATTGATTGGCCTGAAGTCAGCCATAGATTTAGGGGTTTGTTTCTTAGGAATTACAAAAATAAAAGTAGAGTTGAGACCTTTTGGGATATGATTGCTTTCTTGGAATTATCTAACAGCAAAAATTACATCCTCACTTATGATGTCCAAAAAATCTTGATAAAAATGAGAGGGAAAGCCATCGGGTCCCGAGGATTTGTCTGTCTCCATGTTAAACAAGACTTCCTTAATTTCCTCATCAGAAAATGGAGCTAGAAGCTTAAGGTTTATATCCTCATTTATTAAGCTAGGAATGGATTGCAAGAGGATATATTTGGCCTCCTCATTGCACTGTGATTCCTGACCAAGGATAGAATTGAAATAATTTACTGCCTCCATTCTGATTTCTGTTAAGTCCTGAGTAATAGAACCATCTACTTTAAAAAACAAAATTATCATGTTATTGCTTATGTTTCTAAGTGTGGTGACGTGAAAAAACTTGGAATTTGAATCTCCATATTTCAACCAAAGAGCCCTTGATTTTTGCCTCCAATAGATTTCCTCACAGGCCAAAATGTTATGAAACTCTGCTATTTTTGTTCGTTCCTCCTGCCTAGTAGTTTCATCAGCACCACCATGTTGAATCCTCTGATAAATTATATTAAAAATTTCAACAACCTATTTTTTATTTTCAAATAGGTTCCCAAAGACCTCTTTATTCCATGTTCGAATCTTTTTCTTAACAAACTTTAATTTTCCAGTAATTTTAAAAGCTGCACTACCCTTGACAGGCTGCTGCCACCACTGAATTAAGTTATCTCTGAAATTGGAATATGTGATCCACATAGATTGAAATATGAAAGGTTTCTTGAAGTACAAAGAGTTATGGATCTCCAAAAAAATGGGACTATGATCAGAGGTAATTTTAGGAAGGGCTTGTAGGGTAGAATCACCAAACAAAGTTGTAGCCTCATTTGATAGAAAAACCTGTCAAGCCTTTCTTGAATGAGATGACACCCTATCCGTCGATTTCTCTAGGTATAATTCACTTCTCTAAGTTTTACATCCATCAACAAGTTGGAGATCACAAAGTCATTGAACTCATCCATGCTCCTGATAGGTGGTCCATTTCCACCCATTTGTTTTGAAGGGTAAAGAGGAGTGTTAAAACCCTCAGCCATAATATAGGGGACATTATGGAATATTTCACTCAGATTGCCTAAGTACTCCCACAGTAGACCTCTCCATTGAATTGGAGTCAGGGCATAAATATTTGAAAGGATCCATGACCTGTTGTTGTTTATTTTCATAAATAAAAGACTAAGAACCCTGTCATATTTCTGAATAATGGTACCTTCTACTATCTGTGGATCCCACAAAGTCATAAGACCTCCAGATGCTCCTCTAGCTGATTTGCAAACCATCTCCCCTTTATTCCAAATTTTTTTTGCTCCTTGTTTTACTGAATCTCATCAGTTTTTGTTTCTTGCAACATGATAATAGTTGTATTCACTTGATTTCTTATTGCACTAACTTCCCTGTGTTTGTGAAGTCCATTGAGGCCTCTCACATTCCATGAGAATAACTTCATTTAGATTGTTTGGGATTTTTTCCTCTCCCCCTCCCTTAAGGGGGTTTTCCTAATTTGTTGTCTTGAGAACCTGGAATAACCTGTTGAAACAAGGTTCTCTATTTTCCATTGGCAATGTCATTATAAGTTTTAATTTTTTCATGCTCAACATTTGATATTCTCCCTCTTTTTTTTACTATCAAAATCTATAGGAGACTTCACAGTGCTCTCGGTTTGTTTAGTACTAAACCTGGGGGAGGCAATTTTTTGCAGAACCAGACTGCCATATTCCTTAGTATGAAGAGTTTCACATATCTCTACCCCTACATCCAAATATTCTCCTTTTTCCTATATTACCCTGGTCTGCAGGATGACCCCTTAGTAGGATTCACTTGGCTCCTAGTGATGATGTTAGGGATATGAGATTTTTTATTTTCCAATGCCTCAAATTTCTTCCTAAGTTCTTCAGCATTAGGGTTTGGCTTTGGGATTCCCACTGGGCTTGAAGTATTTTCAGCATTGAGGTTTAAGGATCCCGAATTGGATGGGTATTCTAGATATCGGGCATTAGTGTTTGGCTTTGTGATGCCCACAGGGCTGATAGTAATTTCAACATTAGGGTTTGAGGATCCTGACTTGGATGGGGATTCGAGAGAGTCAGAAAGGTTAGCTTGAAGGTTCTGGGCTTTCATGTCTTCCTATAATCCTCCTACTCCCATATTGGATAGAATTGAAAATTTATTTGAAACTCGAGGATTGGAACTTACATAAGTATTTTGGTTGCCAACAACATGTTGTTTTCCTTTATCTTGTTGGGATCCTACACCCTCTCTTTTATTTTTTTGGTAGACATAATTTTCCTTATTTAAATTGCCTTTACCAGGGAAACTCCTCAAATTTCCTTTTTCTAGCATTCCCTGCTTCTGCTTTTCTCTATTCATTGCCATGTTAGGGCACTGATTACATAGATGTCCTTGGTTTTTCCATTCTGCATAGAATGTTGATTTGTTCTCATATTATATCGATTGTTTTTTATAGTATTATCCATACTCTAGCTCCACAAACCTTGGCAATTTATTATCCAAATTAGCATTTACACAGATTCGTGCATGAGTCATCCTTGTCCTGGCCAAGGTTGCAAGGTCAATGGATATCAAATTCTCTATAGTTCTGGCTATGCCCTGCAGCCAATATTCATTGAATAACTGGGTAGGTAGACTCAAGAGATGAACCCAAATAGGGGTAATGTTAATATTTTGCTTTTTAGGGTCAAAATATTCACCCCATCGTCTGATAAAAAGGATCCTTCTACCCAAAAACCAAGGATTTTTTGTTAAAATATGGTTAGCATCCTCTATATTGTTAAAACAAATAACAAAGAACCTTAAGTTAGAGCTACCAACTCCAATTTTCCCACCGGTCACCATTTACCCGTCTCCCAAGCCCTGATAGTCTCCATGTCCGACCTACCTCCCAAAAACTTGCCTACCAAAGAGAATTCTTCCATTGAAATAAAAGAGCTCATGGAACTTTTTGGGGCTAAAATTTTATTATTTAACTGAACTAGGGGTGGAAGAGAGAGAACCTACTTTCTTTTTCCTCTAAGAGTCTCAGCAAAACACAACCACTTTTTGGGCCCCGCATTGTTCTTTATATATTTTTTTTGGGGTCTTTCTGAGGAGGTTCGGGCCCCCACATGATGCCTGCCTCCAAATCTACCGCACTTGACCGCATTCCTCTAGATCCTTGATTTATCCATGCTTAAGGTTCCCACCTACCCCTTCTGTACCTGTTATACCTTTGCCGCCTTGGCTGAGATTCTTGCCTAGAAAATTTAAACCCTCACTCCCACCCCACCTGCGAAACCTCAGCTCAATCATTCCTGATGATTGGAATGATAGTTTATTTTTTTATAGATTGGATCTTCAATATTCAATCAAATCTCTTCAAGCTTTTGTTTGGATATTCAGTGTAAGTTCTTGCTTTAAGTTTTTCTTCATGTCTCCTATTCTCCTTTCTTTTATGCTTTCCTATATTATTTTTCTTTGCTATTTTTTTCTTAATATTTAGTTGTGATATAGCTGATGGTGTGCCTCACAATCATACATTTTGGTAATAGCGGTTTGATTTAACTCAGCACTTATACCTCATATTGAGCAACATAATGGAAATATTTGTGAGTGGTGTTTGTACTCGTAGGACAACCTTTAAGATTTTACTAATATTTAATCTATGTTAGATGTGATATTTAGTGTGCATTACTTCTCTACTTGTCATACTACTTGCATTCATCAAGGAAATAGAAGAGAGAAATTTACAAAAAATAAAATTTTGCATAAAATAAAAGCTAAGCTAAGAAAGTGATGCACCAAGATCTAATGGCCCCTTCTTTGTAAAACAAGATAAAATAAATGCATGCATTATTTTTCTAGCAGTGACAAAGTGGACATGGTTTCAAACTAATACCCAAGCAGTCAAACATACATTAGAACTAGGATGGAGAAAAATTAATCACAACTTATTATATATATCACAAGATTACTATGATGTGAGACCAAAAGAGGATTGAATGTTATTAATAACTGACTCAAGTCTTGAGTATAAATTGCACATAAAAAAGAGGTGAATGGAAAAGCATTAAAACCTAGGTACTAGACATTAGAAAGTATTCTTTGATGTCTTGAATACCACCAAGACTACTATTTATACCCAAAACTAAGGTTTACATAGCCTCAAAAGTTGTAAAGATTTCAAAATCTTCCCTCCCAGGATTAGTGAGGGATGGGTCCACATTCAAAGTTGATAGAATTAAATATATGAATTTGGAACCATTAATACTAGGGGACTTTAGGCCTCTAGGTTAGGAGATTCCACCACTATCACCAACTATCTTTACCAAAACATTTCTAAAGAACAAGCATAGAATTTATATGCAATAAATGCTACTAGAATAAAAAATTTTGAAGTTAGAGATTCCATTATAACCACTATTAATGTGCTAGTTATTTCCCTAGAATGTCATATTGACAATAAAAAACCCTATTCACCATGGAGGTTCTTTTAAGGTAGGATCTTGATGAGCAAGATTGATTGGATATTGTCATCACATTTTAAAATTAAGACCCATAGGTTGGATGGTTTCCTTCTTTATTATATGGATGGTGAATCTTCTCTAGGTCTCATATCCATATTTTTGATCCATTATATTGAGCTTAGGTGTTTAATGAATAGCCCACATGGTTGTCATGTGTGTCCAAGCCTTGACCAATAATGGGAGCCTCTTTTGTTGTTGTCCTTGGAAACTTTGAAAATTGACATAGTATATTGGATGAAGAATCAATAACTTTCATGACTTAGAAATCCTCTCTCCATTTATGTTTACTAGAAAAGGCACCTCTTTTATATCTAGAAGATCAACAATAGTTATGATATTGCTCTATCACCAATCATTCTAATTTTGGTGATAGAGTTTATCATTGGATATACTTGATCAATGGACCACATAAAATTAGAAAATTTTGTGGCCTTCTTAGGATCTTGTGGCTACCATTGATTTATGATCATAGAGTCTACATGTCATCAAAAATATATTGAACACTTGTATGCAACAAAAATAACACCCATTATATAATTGAAGATCAATTGTATGCTTCACCTCCTCTCTTTTCATCCACTAGTCACATCTCCACCAATGGTGTCTTGCAAAACATGGCTAAGTAAACTATCCTTCCATGTAGTGAGTTTTTACTATAGTTCTAGTGATTCACAAGACATCTTCAACTTGCTAAAAGTAACATTGTTTTTGACCTTATCCATGGGTGTGGAGTAAAAAATAGAAGAAAAAATAGATAAAATAGAATAAAAAATAGAAGGTTTATTGAGGGGGTGGTTTCTCCATTAAGGCCTTGATTCCTTCTTGCTCATAATTTAAGGGCAACTCTACTATTTTGTGTTGGTAGTATTATTTTTGGAGTTCTATTTGGTTGTAATGTGATAAGTTCACCACTCTACCCATGATATCATACATCTATAACTCAATATATACCAAAGGCTTCATGAATTTTGTTGCATCATCCAATGTGGGGAATTTTGACCATTTATCAGAGTTTATCTATATTCCATGTTGTTTCTTGACTTGTTGTGTATAGTATTTCTTCAAAAGGATCTTATTATAAATTATCTAGGGGGAGGTTATACCCTTCTAAATTAAGGAGTCAATTTGACTTCTTAGGTTGGAAAACACAATGATCAATATGTTTATTTGGGCTTTGCATTTTTGTACAATATGTTCTTTATCAAGTACATCCAACACCCTATACAACACTAATTTATATAGGACACTTGTAGATACTAACTCTTGATTGGATGAGGTGGCACATATTGTCCTATACCTTTTTGTTTATGTCAAGCTCTCAAATATTACTAGTATAGTTTGCTTGACTTCTTGGCTTAGTTGGGCACTTTGATTGGTGGTTGTATTGATGAATTCAAACACCTAGGATAGTGATGATATAGATTTAGCTATATCATTATAGTATGTATGGAAAACCCTTATTATCAGCAATGCTAAACCTTATTTTCTTATTTCCATGTTTTTTTCTCTCCTCAATATCCTTTTGGAAATCAACCCTTTACATGAGTTTGAATTCTAGGAAAACAAGGTGATCAGGTGGAATTTAGTTCTTGCTCCTTTCTACCTCTAGAAAAAAAGTTGACGCTTGGGTGCTTTCCAACTAGTCCATCTAGTTTTGGATCCATTTTATCTTTAGTTGATATATTTTGAGGGTATTTTCACCTCCTCAAGTTCTTTATTTTCATTGTCAACCTTCTCTAGAGGTTAATGTAGTCATGGCTTATAACTTTACTAACTTGTTCTATGAATTCTACCTTTTCATTGACCTAGATATCTTAAAATTTAATATTTGCTAATACCACTTGGTAATCATATCCTTACATTTCTTATTTTGAGTCGATTTTGGTGAGCTATATTGTGGTGTCTAAAAGATGAAAATGACTCCTTATTCTAGTTGTTTTAGGTAGTGTAAAACTTTTGGTTTCATTATTCTGGATGTAGTATGATGTCATATCCTAAATCTCCTTGATTTATTGTAGTATACCTAGGGAAGGACGAGGATATTTAAAGAATTTAAATTATATATATGGATAAAGATCCAAGTCAAACAATATGAAGAATATATATGTGAAATGAGGAGAAAAAAATGGAATGGAGAAGCATCCTCTTGATGAAATGGGCTAAGGAACTACATATGGGATGGTGAGGGTGAAAGCAATCAAAATTATGGATTTAAGTACTAGAAATGGGATCATTACCTAAAATAAGGGTGCTATGAAAATAATGGAAGGTGTGGTAACAACCAATATGGCTGAGAAACTAGGCATATAGACCAATAAGGCCAAAAGAATAAAATACATGAGGGGCCATTGGTTCATAATCTAAGCAAAAGTGCAATGAATCTAAGGGGACTTAATGAATGATGGGGGTGAAGTAGATTTTGCTTATGTACTTCGAGTGACCTTCCTTTTACTCTTTAATAGTGGATGACTATCATTATAGATAATTTCTCACTTCTCTTGCTACTACAGTGCTTACTAGGCCACTTGTGGTGGTCATTATAAGGCTACGAGAGGCATTTAAGGAGAGGATATGACTAGTGTGTCTTTGGTCCCTAGAGGGGTTTCTTCTATGTGAACTATTTCATTTGCTACTACCTCTATCCTATTATACCTTCAATGCAACACCTTGCCTATCTCCTCTTTATTATCTTCATCCATGAGGTTTATCTTGACGTATAAGTGCTCCTAGTTGGATAATTTTTTGAAATTTTCATATTTATCCAAGTCATCGTAAGTCAATGTAGTATCCCTAAATTCTTGATAGAATTTCCACCATGTGTTTATCAATACCTCATAGTATTTCTCTCTCAAAATTTACTTCTTGGTGTTAATCTAAACTGTAGACACCAAAATCCAGTTGCTTGTCATCCATTCATTTTCTCAACCCCCGAACGTCCTCCAGAGTCCACAAAATATCTTTGTGTATTTCTATAACCATTTTGGGCATCCACATCCATCGTATAACACCTCTAGTCATTTATTATAGTATATTTATAGTCCTACAAACCTCGGGCACCATTCAAGCATCATCACGACCATCGATGATAGAAGTAGAAATAAAAATTGGTATTTGACAAGGTAAGAATATTCTTTGCATCATTTATTTACATTCTTGCATTTATGTTTATAGTTACATTCTGTAGCATCTAGGGTTTTAGTAGTTTTTATCTCTCAAAGGGCCTCACACAGTGGAGCCCTCATAGGTGCTTTTAATCCCTTTTATGTTTTTTTCTTGTTTGTAGGTGCAGGAATCATCTTTTTAGAAGCTTTTGAAGCTAGGGTGGTCCCGTAGGGATACACAAGCCCACCCACACTCTTGTTTGGATCAAGGATGAGCGAGAAGACACCAACTATTCATTGAACTAGGGTTTTGAAACCCTAGTATCTTGTAATATATGTATCAAAAGTATTGTAAAACCCCATATTGGGGCACATTCATTGTACAACTAGGAGATATACCCATATTAATAAAATATTATTCATTTTGTGCAATCTTGTGTTGTTATTATGCTTTTTGTTACTTTATCTTTGTATTGGTGTTGTTCATTTTTTGTTTACAAAATGGTGATCATGGTGGGACCCCCAAAGGGTTCTTCATTTTAATTTATCTTATCACTAATTTCTATTTCTGTTTCTATCTTGCAGGTTCCAGAAGTTTGATCACACAAAAATCATGAAAAATGAGGGTTTTTGGAGGTTGCAGAATTCGATTAAAGGTCGCATGAATGCACTATGACATTCTAGGTACGCCTTACAGAGTTCAAGAGATACCTCAAAGTGTTCCACAGACTCTAGGTGGTGTTTAATAGAGTAGGAAAGAAATACGTAGGCTTCTTGGTAAGCCTGGTTCAAACCCTAACCCATTTTTGTTTTCATTTTCTTGCTTTTAATAGTAAAATTAACAAAAGAAAATAATTCATTTTTTGTTTAAAGTAGTTGCATTTTTATTTTCATTTTAGGCATTTACATTCATCATACAGATTGTATATAGAGTAGAATTGCATTCATGCATTCATTGTAGATCACATTTAATTTAGATTTATGTTGCTTTATGGTGTATTCATTCATTATTTCTGTATGTTGTTTGCATTTGAAATTATAAAAGCATAAAATAGCTGCATAGTAGGGTTGAAAGCTTCCATTTTTACTTTTCTAATTTGGAACAAGATCATAATACCTAAGTATACTCCTGCTATTGGAATCACTTGATGATTCAGGGTAGAAGAATTGGGCAAACCCTCCACTGTTGGAATCACTTGATGATTCAGGGTGGGTCTTAAGTGGTGTACCCCTAAGTTCTTTTGAGGAGCTTAGTGTTCATGTTCTTGGCTTCTAGCTTAGACAAGTGAAATAGGTGTGTTTTCAACATTGAGTGAACACAATAGATAACACAAATCTTAAAATGAATCACACACTTTGCATGTTTCACACTAAACAACAGTGAGTTGGATTTCATCACCAACCATTGTTCGAGATTGGTGATGGTGGGCTTCATCTCCATCCATCATCTCACCCTTAGAAACCATAGTCACCCATGAGAAAAATTTTTGGATTTCATCACCAGGAAGAATCTCATTTGCCATCTAGCCTTAGATTCCACCTTGCATAATAGTTTAGTTTAGCACATCTACAACACACAAACCCCACATAAAAATAAAATAAAAAAATCTATTGCAAAACATAGGATTGAATTGCTTGTTTGATTTTGTGTGTTCTCCATTTGCATTTTTCTTTCTGCACATTCCACATACTTCACCACCCTCATCTGACTCATTAGCTTATGGTTTCAACCCGAAGCCAAGAAAATATTCTGAGTCAAGCCTCCCTAGCCAAACCACTTCATCTATGGAGTGTTCCACATCTTCCCCTACCACTTCTATGGTTAACCCTATCAGTGTGATATAGACAAGCTATTCTGGTTTGTCTGTGGGACCATCACACACTGTGTACACTTCAAACACTGATGTGTTACACAGAGCCACCAACATCCCCATTCCAAAAACTGAGCCATCATCTCCCATCGATCATAACATCACCCACATAGACATGGCTAAAGTGGAAGCTTTTCGAAGATCTACTAACTATGTTCTAGAGCAAATCAATAGCCCACCTAGGCATGATCCTTCTTCTCAGTAGGAACTTGCCCACTCGTAGCCTTCCAGTTTCACCTAGGTGTATACTAACCCTCTTTTTGAGGTATCATCTGCACCTTCCCATCATTGGTCCCTTCCACAATAGTCATGTGTCCAAAGCACTTCCATTCCATCTTCATATACCACCACCTATGGCAATCCATTGTATGAAGCACATGTCAATGTTGCTTCACAAATGCCAGCTTCCACTGCATCCACTACCCCACATTCAGTTGCAATCCCTATTGCAACTTATCCTCCACCTACTTCATCCATTCCCACCACATCCACACCATCTACCTCAGATATTGCCATACAATAAGCATGGCAACATCTTCAATAAATTGCTTATGGCTCAACAAGATGCTCAGTCTTGTTCCCAATAGCAAGTACAGGTGATAGATCTCAAGCCCCAACCCATTTCCACCCAGCCTACCTTCTTCACCACAAATCCATCATGGGTATCACAATCTTCTATGGTTTCCATCCCCACACCTCCATCAACCCACACCCATTCCATTCCCACAAGTCAACACATTCATAGTCCTCAAACCTCATCTCCATTTCATCATCCACAATCATTTCTCCATCAAGCCCAACATCACCAAATTCAATCCAGTCCATCAAATCATCAACATCTCATCACACCTCAACATTTCACCACTTCATCTCCACACAATCATCAAGTGATTCAGGGCTTCCACATACCTAGGGAAGACCCTAGAATTCAAGCAATGCAATAGCAAATTGATAGCTTGATGCAACACACTCCTGGTATGATGAACTAGAAGCTAACTTTAAGATAACTTATCAATCAACCAATTCACTTTTTGGTACCATCACCACCATATCTGAAAGATTTTATAGTGTCAAAATTTGACAAATTCAAAGGGATTGAGGACCCTAGAGAGCATGTGAGCACATTCATTCACTCATGTTTCAGAATCCAAAATCAAGATGCCTTAATGCTCAGAAACTTTCCTCAGACATTGGGAGGAGATGTCGTAGAGTGGTATAACCATCTGCCTCATCATAGTATTTATACTTTTGAATAGTTGGTGGACCAATTTCTCGAAATATTTTCCCTCAATGTTCGAAAGAAAATTTCATTGACTGACTTATATAATCTTAAGCAATTTGATGATGAGTTAGTCTATGATTTTGGCAACCATTGGAGGGTTGTTATCACAAAACTACCATTCTCCCTACCAATGGAAGAGCTAACTCGATTGTTCACCAAGAGTTGCTTAAAACCCATCTCTTGGTTATTACAATTACAATAGTATAGATCATTTGAAGAAGCTCTTGCCTAGGCTAGCATAATTGAGGAAATCAAAATCCAAGAAGGTGTGCTAAAGCCTAAAAATAAATAATGGTAGAACAAGGGCCAATCCAAAGGAACTTATTCTGGCCAATCCAAGCCAAATCAGGCTAATCAAGCAAATCAAGTAAATCAAGTGGTCATGAGCCAGTCGATAGTGGCTCAACAACAACAACCAATGCAACAACAACCACAACAAATTGCATATCAAGTGGTTCCCCCACCACCACAAGTTCAAAATACAATGCCAACTATGGAAAATCACCAATATCGATAATTCATTCAACAAAATCACCACTACACCCCCTTATCTGAGTCATATACCTCCATATTTCATAGGTTGTATGACACAAACCAACTTGCCTTGCTTGAGGTCAAACCAGATGATCCCACTAAATGTAGCAAAAGCTATAGGAAGCATTTGTTTTACCCTTATCATCGATAAAATGGGCATGATATTAATGGTTGCTACACATTTAAAGATATAGTGCAAGACCTAATTGACTTAGGGGCCATCAAGGTTGATAGTCCCTTAGCTCAACAAAATCAAAACCTTGGCATCTATCAAACACCACTTCCTCATCATGAGGAAGTGCAACCAACAATAGGAGGGTCAAACACCAAGACTCCTCCTAATCAAGTTAACCATGTTCAACAATACCAAGGTTTTGTGGGTGCTATTCATGTAGTCACCCAAGGTCAAAAATGCACAAATCAACAAAATGCACAACAACATACTGTTCAATCTCCCATAGCACCACAGGCAAGTGTGTCTCCTCAACCTACCACTTCATCATCTCCCATCCAGTTCTCCACCAATTCTTCCCAACCAATTCATATTCCAAGCCATCCATCTCCACCCACTCATCCTCCCAATCATCCATCAAGGCCAATCATCTCTCTGAGTAGCCGATTAACCACTAGCCTTAAAATAGCTTCAACTAAACTATCTATTTATGAGCTAATTCAACAATCTCCCCCACATCATGAGGCATTAATGGAGATTTTAAAATCCATTGAACTCCAATCTTAGGATGCTAATGCCTTTAGAAATTTTATGGGAAGTATCCGAACATGTGTGGAGCCTACCATTACATTCTATGATTTTGAAATCAAACCAATATCATTAGGATCAGTGGACCCTCCATTGCATATCATGGCTCAAATTGATAGGAAGCCATTCAAATGAGTTTTGATTGATACCAACTCCTCCATCAATATCATCACCACATCCACTCTTCAACATCTTAATCTCCTACCATCTCACATCACCAAATCCACCTTCACCTTGAAAGCATTTAATGATGCTCTCTGTTCCATAGTTGGCACTGTAGTTTTACCCATCAAAGTGGGGGTAAAAATATTGCACACAATATTTCACATCTTGGAAGGGTCCATGGTGTACAATGTACTCCTTGGACATCCTTGGATTAGGGAAATGAGATGTGTCCCTTCTATACTCCATCAATGCTTGAAATATGTACATGAGGGATAAATTCATTGCATACCAATGAATGTTGAACCATTTAAGTATTGCAATTTCATTTCAAATCCCTATGAGTCCACCCTTTCATCCACTCATCTTTTCTTGACATCATCAACCACATCATCCACCACACCATCCACTTCTTCATCTAAAGTTCCTATTCTTGAGGAACTCCCCATCACTACCCCACATCAAGCTTCCACCTCCATGCCCCCATCTTCATCATCATTGACTACATGTACATGTGGTCAAACCCAATCCACATCAACCACATCATCATTATCAACATCCTCCATCATCATTCCTTCCACATCATCACCCATTCATCAAATACCTCAGCCAAATCCACCTTCATCCACATCAGTTGATGTCTCACAAGTCAAATTAATGGATTGTGAGATGCCATTCCAGTCCATACCTCTCCCATTATCAAAGCCCCAAGCCAATCCTGAGCCTTCCACATCCACTTCCACATCCACCTCCACATCATCCCAAGTTGTGGTCCACCTCACTAATCTTGGTATTGGTGAATACGTGGTCCAAGACATCACTATCACACTGCTTAACATCCAAACTGCTAGGGATTATGGTCACCCATGTGACCCACCCTTATCCATAGGAGCAGTGTACAACATGGGTTCAATGCCCAACAACATAAATTTTGTGTATGGGGGGATTGATTCATCATCCAATCCATCTTCCCTAGATGAACCCAAGCAACCAACACCTGCCAACATACAACACATGTTGGGTTTTCCATCTTGATACTTTCATCGAGTCAATTGGTAAGGATATGGCCTAGGATGACATGAATAGGGAATGCATGAGCTCATTGATACTCCATATCGAGAAGTGCATGACCATTCAGGTTTAGGCTATCACCCTTATTCTTTCACCTCTTCTTTTGAACAAGCTTTTCAAAATATTAATTTGAATTTAGAAGAAGAAACCCATCACCCCGATGACTTTGAAGATGAAATCTATGAAGAATACGATGTTATGTCGATAGCTTCTGATGAATCTGATGAGGAATCAGCACCCATCATTCCATTCACCGAACATGATGAGTATTACCTCAGAATGTTCCCCATCCATCAACCCATATTTCGCTTGCTTCTTCCACAAGAGCGAGCCAAACCAACCGGTGAACCACCTCCATTTCATTAATCCACCTCACCGGACATTTTTCTTGTAATATATGTACATAAAACATTCAAAAATTCAAAAACAAAAATTAAAAAAAACATCATTGCATTGCATGTGCATGGCTTTTTTCCTATGTGCATTTACATGTGTTGCTTGCTATCCTAGATCCAAGTCTTATAGGCTTGCCAGTCTAGGGGGAGTAGAAGAGCCCGAACCACTTAACATCATCCACTTGAGAGCATTCTATGCTTAATGTGATTTATATATATGTATATATACATGGCTAATACACAAAAACAAATTATTGCATTTCACACATTACATTTTACACCTTGCATTTCACACATTGCATTGCACACATTACATTTCACAAATTGCATTTCACACATTGCATTCACACACTCATTGTGCACTATCATCTTCACACATTTCATTCACCATATTAGGGGTCATTTATTCAGTTTAGATAATAATTGATCCAATAAAGTTTTGTTGCCTTAATCAGGGGCACCTTCAAATCATCATCCATTTCATTGCACCATTCCATAAAGTCAAATTATCATTTGCAAACCACATTTCCATAATCCCTAGGTGTTTTTCAGTCACTCAACCACTCCTAGTGTTTCTAGCAACCTCCAATACATGTCGAGTTTTCTTTAGGACCAAGACACATTTTCACTAAGAAAATCTTGAGTTCTGGGAATTGACTCTAACACTCTTGAACCAAACACAATCACACATCTTAAAAACATCTTGTGTCAAAGAGGGATAACACCATAATTGGGTTGAACCTCAAAGTGAAAAGGGTATTCCTTGCTTGTCCCATCATGCACATAGTCCAAAAATAAAAAATAGTGGTTTTCACCACTATCACAATCATTTCCAAATAAAAGAAAGAGTAGTAAGGATAGGGTAAAATTCTCATCACACTTCAGTTGAGAATCTAATTCCCCAAAGCTCTAAATATTTTACACATCACACACCATAGATCCTCAAGTTGTAAGGATAGAACTACATTTCCAGTTAGACGGTTAGGTAGTCTAAATCCCCAAAGCTTAGAGATCATATTCTTGGACTATGGAGCTAATATCCACCGGGGCTATAGATGCTTGACTGGCAGTGGAGTACGCTCATGCATGGTGACACATCTCTCTTGAAGAGACCTCTGACCGCACATAAGGACAAGCTAGCTTCTTGGTCTCCTCCATGATAGGTTTCATCTCAATTTACTCAAGATGGGTTAATGAACTCACTTGCACACACATTGGTTCTTGATTGCCTCGAGTCATTACCATACTCATGATTCGGTAAATGAATTCATTACACACATATTTGGTCTTAGAGAAATTAGACAACATTTAGTGAGTTTGTTTGATATCACTAGTATGTTTGAGTCTCTACAAAATAATATATATATATATATATATATATATATATATATATATATATATATATATATATATATATATATATATATATCACATGGACAATGAATTTCAGATGGCTATATACAATGGAGCACCAAGGCTCATATACAAAAAGTGCATCTTAGCACTATCTATCGCCTATAAGAGGACCCATGTGATCCTAACAGAGCCCTAGATCTAGATCCGCTATGCCTAGACTCAATGTACCTAATACACTTGGGTATTATATAATATTTTGTGAAAACAAATCAATTTGGGCACTTAATTTTTGTTTGCAACCAAAAGTCATAAAATCACCTTACAAGATTCAAACCACACCAAAATGGTTCAAATTTTCACAAAATGACCACATTCATAATTACAATCATTCATTCCACCATTTCATCACCTTTTGTGATAACATGGATTTATTTGGGTGATTAACTATTGGTTGCGACCATGAGTCCTAAAATTATCCAAAATTGCTTAAAAAATGCTCCAAAACAATACAAAAATTCCACAAAATCATGCAATCCATTCATCAATGCATTTTCATCATCACATATTCATTTCAACACCATAAAATCCACCAAAAATTGTTTTTGCATTAAATATTTACCAAGTTCACCTACAATTTCAAGTAAACCTCGTATTTAGTGGTATACTCTATCTCCTTGGAAATTGAAGTGATTGGTTGTCCATGCAAGTTTGTAAGATGAATAAATCACCATAAGGATGCTTGGCCATTTTCATCATTCAATATCTCTTCATTTTAAGTCAAATTACATTTGATCCCTCATTTGTATGTGCAATTATGCTCAAACTAATTTGCTCAAAAGTTGTCATTGATAGTATTATCCATGGGGTTTGAAATATGGATAATTCATACTACATAATTTTCTTTAACATTCAGGAATTATGCGTAGTCACGAGGAAGGGCCTCCTTGCAGTCATTCGATCCTAGGATGGTTGGTTCCTAATATTCTACATTTTCATCTCTTTGCATTTCAATGATCCTAAAAGGCACTTTATTCAACAACATGGAATTACCCCAAACTTGGGACAACCAAACTTGATTTTTATTTCCCACAATGGGATACATCTTACACGCTCATGGCATCTACACTTGGAAAAAACCCATTTGATCCATTGGGGCAAAAATGACATCAACTTACATCATTCATACCATCCATGTTTACATAATTCTTCTCATCTGCATTTACATCATACACTTGCACTAGCACCATTCAATTACATTTTCACACGCAATCCTATCAATTGGATCGTGAGACTTATTTTTCAATCATTCACCAATTAAAGGGGTAAGCTACACATACAAATTATTTTGTCTTCAAAATTATATTTGCACTCCAAGAAAAGAAAGTTGCTTCGTCATGCCAAACCAGGTGTCTCGTATTTTATACCGCATTGTATTTAATGCAACACGATATAAAAATGGGCATATGTAGACACCAAAATCTGGCCACTTGTCATCCATCCATTTCCTCCAATCATATCCACCCATTATTTATATATATGTATTTACTTAATATATATAAATATTAATATTTTATATATTATATTTATATATATTTAATAAATATATATGAATTAATCCTAGTTATTTGCCATGTTTTAATCTCATACATCCATCCATATCAATCCATACCACTTACACAGGCTTAATCTCCACCCTTCCTCATGTTTTAATCTTGGTCGCCCATTTTGTGTCATTGAAACCCTAACATGTTCAAGGGTAGATTATAAAAGATGAGTCATTTTGATGAATCAAACCCCTTAGAAATTCCTAACACCCTTAATCCCCTCAAGTTATCTAAGAATATGGAGATATCCTTAAGCCCATAGATAGTCCATGAACATTTTTCCTAGCCATTTGATCATCATATTCATCTTTCACCATCGCCATCGCATCCCCCATTTCCATCACTACCAAACCCTTGCAAACCATTTTTGGTTATGAGACCTTTTCCTCAACCCCTGAACACCTTCCAAAGTTTGCAGAATACCTCTAGGTATTTTTGGAACTCTTTTGGGCATCCACATCCATCATAAAATGCCTTCGAGTGTTTCCCATAGTAGATCTATAGTCCTACAACCCTCGAGCACCATTCGGGCATCCTCACAACCATCGATGATAGAAGTAGAAATAAAAATTGGTATTTGACAAGGTAAGAATATTCTTTGCATCATTTATTTACATTCTTCCATTTTTATTTACAGTTACATTCTACAACATCTAGGGTTTTAGTATTTTTATCTCTTAGAGGGCCTCATGTAATGGAGCCCTCGTAGGTGCTTCTAATCCCTTTTTGTTATTTTCATGTTTGTAGGTGCATGAATCATCTTTATGGAAGTTTTTGAAGCTAAGTTGGTCCCGTAGGGATACACAAGTCCACCTGTAACTCTTGTTTGTACTGAATATGAGCTATAAGAAACCAACTATTCATTGCACTAGGGTTTCAAAACCCTAGCATCTTGTAAATTTGTATCAAAAGCATTGTAAAACCCCATATTAGGGCACATTCATTATACAACTAGGAGATCTACCCACATTAATAAAATCTTATTCATTTTGTGTAATCTTGTGTTGTTACTGTGCTTTTTTATTACATTATATTTGCATTGGTGTTGTTAATTTCTGGTTTACATAAAAATGAAGGTCTGCCCAAAACTTCTTCACATAGAAGGTTTTGTAAGATATTTGATGCTACAATTGATCAAAATTTTATTTTAATTATAGTTCACCTACCTCATCTATGGGATTCCTTAGAATTTTAGTGTTCAATCTAGGCTATGAAATTAGCCAAAACATTTAGGATCACAAGGTAGGGAGTGATCATATCTTTTGGATCATACTTCCATTCTTGTGGTGTCATGAAAATCCCTAGAACTTTTTAAATTGTCCTTTAGGATGTTCACAACTTTTCTCTTCAATAATGTAATTTTATTGAAGCTATAGGGAATATTATAAAATTTTATCTTACCCTTCCCACTCGTTTAGGATGAATCAATTAAATCCATTTTTTAATAGAACTCTAGAGCAAAAATACTTTTTGATACATACTTGGGTAGTTGATATATGGGTTTATTAAAGTCATGGATCTTGATAATAGTGACATCCTCATTAAATTTCCAATATCCTTAGTTCATTCCTCATAAACAATAGATCCTAGTAAATGAGAGGTAGGGTTATGCATAAGGGGTCAGTCCCAAAATCTATTTATAAACTGAAGGTGAATTATCTTGGATTCTCGGTGAAATATGGAGAAGTATACATGGCGAATTCCAATTATTTTTCTCCAAAAATTTTCAAACCTTGGCAATTTTTTTTGTGTTTGGGGTCATGAATATAGGTTTACAAAATCTAAAAATGTACAATAAAATTGAAGGAGTTAGTTTGATAAGAAAGGTTTTTAGCCTTTACAATTTATGATGATTGATCTAGGATGTAAAATTAAATCAGTTGCAAGCATGCTGATTAGCTACAAATATGTCGATCAGTTACAACCATGGCAATTGATTATAGACATGTCAATCGATTGTAGCCATGTTGATCCATTGCAACCATGTAGATCGGTTGTAGCCATGTCGATCGGTTGCAAACCTAAATACCAATTTTTAGTTGTTATTCCTTTGTAATTGATCGACACGTCTCTGTAACTAAAATATGAAAATCGATCGACACAACTCTACAATTGATCATATTATACCGATAGACATGGCTCTACAACCAATTGAATTATGCCAATAGACATAGCTTTGCAACTGATCAGCTTATGCCAATAGACATAACTCTACAACCGATCACCTTATGCTGATAGACACAACTCTACAATCGATCAACTTATACCAAAAAAAATGGCACTATAATCGATCAACTTATACCAATAGAAACAAATTTGCAATTGATTGGCTTATATCGACAGACATGACTCTACAATTTATTAGCTTATACTGATAAACATCACTTTGCAATCGATCGGCTTATGTAGATAGACACAGCTCTACAACCGATTGGCTTATGCTGACAAACACCACCCTATAACCAATCATCTTATGCCAATAGACACAACTCTACAACCAATCGACTTATATCGATTGACATGGCTCTTTAACTGATTGACACCTCTACAACTGATTGACACCTCTGCAACCGATTGTCACCTCTGTAACCGATCAACACCTCTATAATTGATCAACACATATGCAACCAATTGACATCTCTGCAACCTATCAACACCTCAGCAATAAACTAACATGGCTCTGCAACTGATCATCTTATACTGACAGACAAGACTTTGCGATCAATCGGCTTATGCTGATCATCTTGGGCTGATCGACACTCCTCTGCAATCGATCGACTTATGTCAACAAACACTCCTCTTCAACCTTGGAAATTTTTTTATTGTTTCAGAGTGATGTATGTTTATTGGTACCCACTATTGTATATATATGGGTAGTAAATGAGGTGATTTGGGTGGGAAAAATAAAATAATTTATAATTTAAACCTGAATTGGACAGAAAAATCAAAATCATTTATAATTTGAGTTCGATGAATTAAAATAAAAATATTTTAGTTATTTTCAACGACAGGTGAATTTAACGCAAAAAAACTTCCACCCCATAATTTTCGGGTGAATGGGCCCTAGTGAAAGGATCCAAAATTAGCCTTTTCAAGATTTTAAAAATCCTAAATAGAGCCAATTTATGATATTGTAGGCGTATGCATAACCCTGATGAGAGGTTCTCTTGGTAGCCAAGTTTGGGGCCAAAACATTATCCAAAAAATGATAATATGAAAAGAACTTGTTCATACCTTCCATCCAAAAATAAATAGACCATCCATAACTAAATTCATCTACTTTTCCTTAAAACCAACTTGGGGTATATCCTAGGGTTCTAGAATAGAAATAAATGAGCTAAAAATGAAGAAAATTTAAAATTTTGGTTGTCTTTAAATCTGGATAAGCCATCATAAATTATATTGGCAATAAAATCACTAAAATATAAAATTGGGCTTTACCTATTGGATTTTTGCTTCATTATGTGTAAAATATTGATATGTATGGAGATCACATCCTAGTCATTTTTATGTCCAAAGACAAATACCAATAGGTTTTTTATACCTTAGAGCTTTGTGGCTCAAAGGAAATATTGGTTGTATGGTGTTCTTAATACAACACTCCTCTAAGAGGAATCTTGGCTTGTCTTGTATGGTATCATAATACCCAATGGCACTCTCCAAGCTAAATATGATTCTATCTATATTAACCATTAGCATATCTTAGATGACATGGAATGTGATAGTGACCCTAAAACCTCCATTGGATGATTAGATCTCCTGTGTATGAGTTGTAATATTTTGTGCATGCAACCATTATTTCATAAAAATAATTTACCACAAGCATAATGTATTATGCCAATGTGCTACTCCAAGTTCATGCTCCAAATGATTTAGGTTATCTCTAGTTATATCTCTACCATGTATCCTCTCTCATATTTATTATTTTTAGAAAAATTAGGGTTTACAACTCCATAAATATACCCTTTAATCATTAAATGGGTATGGCTTAGAAAGCATAGCTTGGTATCTCTTGATCGAAAGTGGAGGAAGATGTAATTCCCCTTGTTGGTGAAGTAATGGATGAACTAACACCATTTATGAAGGGAAATATGTTGTTGTTCTTCATATCTATAGTGTTAGGATTTGTTGAGCATATTTGAACAAGTTTTGTGTGAACTTGTTGAGCAGATTTGGACAAGTTCTATGTGAACTTGTTGAGTATATTTTGCCAGGTTTTGTGTGAAATTGTTGAGAATATTTTGACAAGTTCTGTGTGAACTTGTTGAGCAGATTTGGACAGGTTTTGTGTGAACTTGTTGAGCATATTTAGACAGGTTTTGTGTGAACCTATTGAGAAATTTGAGCAGGTTCTAAGTGAACCTATTGAGAAAAATTGTACTAGACTGACTATACTTTGTTTAGTGCAAGAGATTGAGCATAATTGTGCTAGACCGACTAAACTATGTTTGGTACAGTATTGAAATAGAGTTTTGGAGGTGACAGAGTATAGAGGACAGAGTCTTAGTGGATATATATCCAATAGCTAGGACAATTGAAGATAAATTTGAGTGAGGAGTCTTCAAGTGGAGAGAGATCCACAAGTCAGTGCAGCAAAGAGATAGAGTCTTCTAGAAGATCACTAGCTAGAGTAGAAGGGGAAAGAGTTATCCAGTGGAAGAGATCCATGAACTTGAGATTTAGGGGATCAACATCTCCTTTGGACCAAGGTCCATAAACATTGTAATTTGGGAAATATTCCCAAGAGATTATTTGAGAAATATTTAGAAGAAATATTTTCTCTGTGGAGGTAGCCCACATTGGGTGAACCACGTTAAATATGTGTCTCTATTGCATGTGTATTTGTGTCCATTGCTTTGATTACTGTTATTGATACTGCTATATATACACTGCATAATATTGATTTGAGAAGAAAAGTAAAAAGTGGTCTTATATTGTTCAACCCCCTCTTAGTATAAGCTTGTGTTCTTTAGATAATATGAGTTGAGTATAATTAAAAGGTTAAAATTAGAAAAATATGTTTGGTATATAGAATTGAAATCTAGTCATCATATGACTGGAAACTTACAGTGGTTTAAATATTTAGATTTTAAGGATAATATTTCTTTAAAAATTGCAGTTGATAGTAAATATCTAGTATAAGGAACTGGTAGAATAATATGTAGCATACCTTTTTTAAATTTAATGCTAGAGAGTGTTTTATATGTTTCTGTACTATCAACCAATCTTATTTCAGTTGTTCAATTGGTTGAATAGGGAAGATCAACTAAATTCAAATATATAAATAAACATGGAAAATGCATCATAAAGAATCAAAACAAAACAAAAGCTACAAGTTCAACAAAAAAATAAAATATATTTCTTATATTAAATTATTTTTTCTCAAGGGTCTGAGGGCTTGGTTCAATAGTTAAAATTCTTTTGTAGGAGCAAGGAAACCAAGGTTACAATCCCTTGGGCCCCATAGTACCGGTGGGCATATCATGTCAGCATAGTCGGCTACGTAAAAGGTTTACCCAATGCAACTAGAGGTTATAGTGGTGACAAGGAGTGAGATTCAAACCCACAAAGAGGTGTAGAAAATTTTAATGAGTTACCAATTCCTCTAGTATAATAAAAAAATTGTTTTTCTCAAGAAATTATTGAATGTCTATCTAAAGATGAATTTGATGATAAATTTCTTAGTGTTCAAAAAGAGGATACATGGAATTGGATCTAGCAAATTCCAATATTTTCTTACAAAAATAACCACTGGATGAACCCAATGTTTGGTATGATTAAGCAGATTCAAGATAAGACGAGTTTATGACCAATGCAAGGCTATTTAAATATTTAAGATAAAGATGAAGACCAACATTGAAGACTAAATCCTTCAATAAATAAATAATATAATACAAGGGGGTGTTAGTGGGTAGGGAAGTTTTCTAAAGACCTAAGAGAAGTGGTCTCAAGAGAATTTTAAGAAGAGGAAGAAGGCTAAAGAAAGCCTTACTACAAAAGTAATCATTGAAGTATATTTAAAAAAGGTTTATGATAGGATATTGCAAGCAAGGAGTAACTTTGAAGAGTTTAAGAAGTAACCATTGGAGGGTATTTCGATAAGTTTAATGATAGGATATTGCAATAAAGTAGATTTTTTTTATAAGAAGAATTTGGGACAATTATCGTTGTTGGACATTTTGAATCCGTAAGCTAATATGTTGTCATTGATGTCAAAAGATCATTTAATATCAAAAGGATCAATGAAGGGTTTTTGTGAAAACAAAGACAGGAAAAATAAAAGGTTTTATTTCAAACCATGGAAAGTATATTTGATCTAGGTTTTTCTTAAAATCCAAGTTGGGCTTTCATTTCATCGAAAAATGTGCCCCGGTGATGGATATATTTAAGTTTTAATATTTGGTTTAAATTTTAATTATTTAAAATTTGAATTCAAAATTTAAAACTAAACGTGCAATTTTTCTACAGACGTCATCAAGCAAATAAAAAAGGTATTTCTACTGACATATTTGATATGGTTAAAGGACTATATAAAGGGGACTTCAATTGATTAATATACTATCCTTGCTCATGCAATCAAATCATTGGCTATCGAATCATTTATGATCTTGTGCAAATTTCTTGAGAAGTGAGGCAGCGAATAAGACAGATTGCATTTAGAGAAAAAAACATCATGGGTACTGCGGTGCATTTGCAAGTGGACATTGGCTAAGGCATGGGGAAAATGAAAATGTTGAGGATCAAATTCCCTTGACTGCATTTTTGGAAAACGTGAGAGAAGCACTTTGATGCCTTTGGTTTTATGGAAGGTGGAGACATGCATAAGGCACGTTGTGCCTTTCCCTTTCCAATGAGTGGTTAGCTTGTGTGGAATCTTACCCAAGGCTAAGATGCTCGCGGTGTGGTCAAGGTAGGGTTTCGAATCCCCTTGATGATGTAATTATGTTTTATATTAATTTAATTTTATTTAGCCCTAAGGTTGGAGTTATAAGGTGGTTAGTAGAAATTAAATTTTTAATTAAGCTTTGTTATTTGGGTTGTATTGATTATTGCAAAACTTGAGGGGTTTAATGATTTATTTGATGGTTATTAATAATTGAATTTAGGAGAAATAAGGAGTTGTTTTAAAGTATTTTTGAAAGGCTTATTGATTGTTGTTTTGATAAGGGTTTTATTAAAAAGGGACTTTGGTGGATGTGTTTATTTAGTTGGAGTAAAAGGGTGTAAATTGAGTTATGATTTATATTGTGATTATTTGAAATCCACTAACCCTTACTGAGATTGGAAAGGAAAATTGTGTTTAAGTGTGGCAGATTTTGTGGAAAAATCCTTGGCATCAAAAATGTATGGGCACATTCTCCTATTGATTGATTATGGTGTTTGATTTCTGAAATATCTTTGGAGAGAAAAGGATTGATTATGGTTTCCATTTTTGAGAGTTTTTGGTTTAATGCATCAAGGCTTTATGGTTTGTGAGTTGTAATTAAACCTTGTTTTAGAAGCATTGTTTTGAATCCCATTGATTGTGAAATGAACTTGAACTTGAATTAGAGAAGAGCATGAGTATAATTGTTATGTGAGATTTGTGATTGAGCATTGTTGAAAATATTTTGAGTTGGTTAAATACATGCTTGGACTGGGGTTTGTGAGAAAGGATTGTTCCTTGAGGTGATTGGTTGAGTTGAGTTTATTTAAACCTATTCAAATGGATGCATGTGGTTGTTCAAGTTTGTAGAAAAAAACTATTTCATATTCTGATTTGAGCAGGTTCTGTGTGGACCTGTTGATAATATTTGAGAAAGTTCTATGTGGACCTATTGAGTAGATTTGAGTAGATTCTGTGTGGACCTATTGAGCTTATTTGAGCAGGTTTTGTGTGGACCCGTTGAGAATATTTGAGTAGGTTTTGTGTGAATCTATTGAATAAATTTGATCAGGTTCTATGTGGATATGTTGAGCAGATTTGAGCAGGTTCTATGTGAACCTATTGAGCAGGTTCTATGTGAACCTATAGAGCATAATTTTAGTAGATCGACTTTACTATATTTAGTACAAGAGATTGAGCAGAACTATTGTAAACTATGTTTGGTATAGTATTGAGACAGATATTTGGAGGTGATAGAGTATATAGGACAAAGTATTAGTAGATAGATATCCAACAACTAGGACAATTGAAGGCAGATATGAGTGAGGAGTCTTCAAGTGGAAATATATCCACCAGTCAGTGTAGGATAGAGACAAAGTCTTCTAGAAGATCACTAGCCATAGTAGAAGGGGAAAGAGTTCTCCTGTGGAAGAGATCCACAAACTTGATTTTAGGGGATCAACATATCCTTTGTACAAAAGTCCATAAACATTGTAATTTGGGAAATATTCCCAAGATATTATTTGAGAAATATTTAGAATAAATATTTTCTCTTTGGATGTAGACCACATTGGGTGAACCATGTTAAAATATGTGTCTCTATTGTGTATGGTGTTTTGTGCATTGCTTTGATTACTATCATTGATACTACTATATATACACTGAATAGTATTGATTTGAGAAGAAAAGTGAAAAGTGGTCTTATATTGTTCACCTCCCCCTCTCGGTATAAGCTTGTGTTCTTCAATTGGTATCAGAGTGGGTTCCTTCATAAGAGTTTGATAGCTTGAAGGAAAAGTGGTCTAAGAACACAATGGATCAAAAGAATGAGGTCTTCAATAATGTAGTACCAGTATTTGATGAAAGTTACTTCCTATATTGGTATGTGCTGATGATATTTCACTTGATGGCACTTGGCAATGAAGTTTGGGATGCAGTGGAATTTGGATATGATTCAGGAGCAAATCCTCCTACAGATAAGGAAGGTAAGCTTCTTATTCATGCAAATTAAAGATCTATGAATGCAATTATAAGAGGACTATATATATCATAATCTATGAAGGTTATGGAATGTACATCAACAAAATATATGTGGGAACTATTGCATACCATATATGAAGGAGATAAAAGTGTCAAGAAACATAAAATCAAAAATCTCAAGGGAGAATTTTATAATATAATAATGAGGGATGATGAAAGCATTTGTGACTATCTCAACAAGGTTGATGAACTTATACATGAGATTAAAGGTCTTGGAATGAAGGTTGATGAATCTGATGCTTACGACAATATCTTGAGAACTCTTCCAAAAAGGTATAGTGAAAATGTTTCTACCATATAAACATGAATTGATAGTGATAATATAACAAGAAATTTTTTGCTTGGTATGCTTACAACTTTTGAAATAAGAACAAAATATCATATTCCTCCAAAATAAGCTACATTCAAAGTGGATAGTAAGAAAAAGGGTAAGAAGACAGAATCAAGCAATGAATCTTCTAGTGATGAAGAAGCTAACTATGGTAGAAGAGATAGAGGTTCCAAAATATCGATAGATATGAGATCTATTAAGTGTTTTAATTGTGGCAAGTATGGAAATTTTGCAATAGAGTGCAAAGAGCCAAAGAATAACAATGATGAAGAAAATCAAGATCACAGGTATAGGGAATATAAAAAACATAGGTACTAGAAGAAAATCAGGGATGGACAAAATAGACAAGGGAAGAATTTCTTCCAAAAGCAAAAGAGAAGCTACTATGTGGATAATGCAAGTAAGTACTCAATTGATAGTGATGCTAGTCTTTCAAATAATGATAGAGATGAAGTCTTGTTCATGGTTGAAGAAAAATATCCAATTAAGAAAAAGACTAGTTATTCTCAAGTGTTTTAGATGTGGTAAATTTGGACATCTTGAATATTATTGCACAAGGGATGGTTATAGTTTCAGTGATGATTATTTTGAATATGCACTTGGTGGAACAAATGAGAATCTTCTAATGGCATTAGAATATGAATAATTGAGTGATCCTATAGAAGATAAGTCAAAATAAATAAATGACATGAACAAAGGCAAACAAATAGAGGAATATTCAATAGAGAATGGTTATTATCTCAAGGGAGAACTCATCTATGCTCTTGACATAGTAAAGAAGGTAAGAAAGAAACACTCTAAGCTTGAAAGTTAGTTTCAAGAATATGATGAAGAAATATTATTGCTCATAGAGGACTTAGAGAAGTCCAAGGATAAGGCAAGTAAGTTCAAAGAAAAGTTAGAAGCAAATATTTTGGAATGTGAGAAGTTAGCACAAGAAGTGGATACTCTAAATGAATATTTAAAGGACTCCAATATCAATATAAAGAGTTTCACAAATAGCTCTAAGAACTTGGATAAGTTTAGTTATGGACAACAAAGAACATCATGTTTAAAAGGTATTGGATTTGGAAATAAACAAGAAAAATAAAAGTCTACTTCAAGTCTTGAAGAAGAAGGAACTTCAGAAGAAGACACTTTAGAAGAGGGATTCTCAAATGAAAGCAGAGGTGAAAGTGAAACTTATAAGGATGATTCATATTGCAGTGAGTCCAACAGGGACAATGGGTAAAAAATATTTATATGGAAGAACAATCAGAACATGATACCAATGAGGTCTAGACAAGGAAGCTTCAATGGGATATGCTTCTCATGTCACAGGTTTGGGCACATGGCTTCACAGTGTAGGTCACATGAAAGACAGGTATATGGAAGAGAAAAACTTTTCCAAGGATATTTCTATTCCTGTAATGAGTTTGGTCACAAGGCAATAAATTGTAGGATTCATGATAGAAGAGGATATGAATTCACTAGGAGAAATCATAAGACAATTGCAAATCCAAGGAATAATAACATTAAGTGTTATAAGTGCAATAATGATGGTCACATAGCAATATTGTGTAGAGAAAATATTTCAGAATCAAGCATGAACAGGAACAAGAACAAAAATATGAACAGGAATAGGAACATGGGTAGGAACAAGAACATGAACAGAAACAAGAAGATGAATATGAACACAGACTTTAAAAATAAAAGAGACTAAAAAAATAATGAGGACATGAGCAAGTACAAGAACATGAACATGGATAAAAACAAGAACATGAACATGGATGATAACAAGAACAGGCATAGGAATAGGGATGATGACTTGGAAAGAAACAACGTGAGGATTCAACAAAAATAAAGAGAAAAATACAAAGGTAGAGAATAGTGCTTTCGGGGAGTAGAAATACTCCCACCCCAGAATTAACCACCTCATGTGGACATGGCGGAGGGTCTAAGCTAAGAGGCTTAATTATTAGCCCCGAGCCCCAAAGGTGACCCTTTGCCATTGATGTCAAAGGGGGAGATATTTGTGTATTTTGGGGAGAGTTTTTGATATGAGGAGAGTTTTGATATCTAAGAGAGCATTGAGACAAGGGGAGCAAAGTACTAGGTGGAGAAGAAAAGAAGGTCAGATTTTATTAAAAGTATTTGGGTTTCCATCAATGACAAAGGGGGAGATTGTTGAACATTTTGAGTCCCTAAGCTAATATGTTGTCATTGATGTCAAAAGATCATTTAATGTCAAAAGGATCAATAAAGGGTTTTTTTGAAAACCAAGACAGGAAAAATAAAATGTTTTATTTAAAAATATTGATAGAAAATTTGATCTAGATTTTTCTTAAAACCCAATTTGGGCTTTTGTTTCATCGAAAAATGTGCCCCGGTGATGGAGATATTTAAGTTTTAATATTTGGTTTAAATTTTAATTATTTAAAATTTGAATTCAAAATTTAAAACTAAACGTGCAAGTTTCCCATCGACGTCATCAAGAAAATAAAAAAGGTATTTCCATCGACGTCTTTGATATGGTTAAAGGACTATATAAAGGGGGCTTCAATTGATTAATATACTATCCTTGCTCGTGCAATCAAATAGTTGGCTATCGAATCGTTTATGAGCTCATGCAAATTTCTTGAGAAGTGAAGCAACGAATATGATAGACTATGTTCGAAGAAACAAACATCATGGGCAGTGTGGGGCATTGGAAATTGGGCCTTGGCTAAGTTGCAGGGTAGATTAAAATGCCAAGGATCAAATCTCCTTGATTGCATTTTTTGGAAAACGTGAGAGAAGCGCTTCAGCACCTTTGGTTTTGCAGAAGGTGGAGACGAACATAAGGCACATTGTGCCTTTCACTTCCCAATGAGCGACTAGCTCATGTGGAATATTAGCTGCAACTAAGATGCTCACAGTGTGGGCAAGTTGAGGGTTTGAATCCCCTTGATGAGGTAATTGCGTTTCCATTAATTTAATTTTATGTAGCCCTAAGGTTGGAGTTATAAGGTGGTTAGTGGAAATTAAAGTTTTAATTAAGCTTTATTATTTGGGCTGTATTGTTTATTGCAAAACTTGAAGGATTTAATGATTTATTTGTTGGGTGTTAAGAATTAATTTAGGAGAAATAAGGAGTTATTTTAAAGTATTTTTGAAATGCTTATTGATTATTATTTTGATAAGGGTTTTATTAAAAAGAGACTTTGGTGGATGTGTTTATTTAGTTGGAGTAAAAAGGGTGTAAATTGAATTATGCTTTATATTGTGATTATTTGAAGTCCACTAACCCTTATTGATATTGGAAAGGAAAGTTGTATTTAAGTGTGGTAGATTTTGTGGAAAACTGCTTGGCAAAAAAAAGGTATGGGCACATTCTCCTATTGATTGATTATGGTGGTTGATTTCTAAAATATCTTTGGAGAGAAAAGGATTGATTGTGGTTTCCATTTTTTAGAGTTGTTGGTTTAATGCATTAAGGTTTTTTGGTTTGTGATTAAACCTTGTTTTAGAAGCATTATTGTTGAAACCCATTGATTGTGAAATTAACTTGAACTTGAGTTAGAGAAGAACATGAGTATAATTGTTATGTGAGATTTGTGATTGAGCATTGTTGGAAACATTTTGAGTTGGTTAAATATATTCTTGGACTAGGGTTTGTGAGAAAGGATTGTTCCTTGAGGTGATTGGTTGAGTTGAGTTGATTTAATCCTAGTCAAGTGGATGCATGTGGTTTTCCAAGTTCCTAGAAACAAACTATTTCATATTATGATATGAGCAGGTTCTGTGTGGACCTATTGATCATATTTGAGCAGGTTTTGTGTGGACATGTTGAGAAGATTTGAGCAGGTTCTGTGTGGAACTGTTGAGAATATTTGAGTAGGTTATATGTGGACCTATTTAGCATATTTGAGAAGGTTCTGTGTGGACCTGTTGAGCATATTTGAGCAGGTTCTGTGTGAACCTATTGAGAAAATTTGAGCAGGTTCTGTGTGGACCTATTGATCATAATTGTACTAGATCGACTATACTGAGTTTAGTACAAGATATTGAGTAGAACTTGTAGACACCAAAATAGCACCAATCTGATTATGTGATAATAAGAGCTGATTCCATTGACACACACAGCCCCTAGGAAAGCCCCCAGAGGTTAAACAGTGGTCCTAACCACTCCCAATAGTAGTTTGGAAGGTCAAAGGTCAATTTGGCACCTTTTTGGCACCTTACTCCCTACTCGTTCCACCTTGGGATGAATATAGATTGGTATTCGTCCCACCTAAGGATGATTACCAGCATTCACCCCAGGGTGAGGAGAATAGAAGGTTTGACTGGCAAAAAAATTCAAACCTCAAAAGGTTCGCCAGTTAACTGTAGCTACAGGACATGCAATTGTGAGGAACGACTTCAAATCAAGGAGAAATACTTTAGTCATGCATGTATTAGATTTTTGGAAGCCTCATGCAAGGAGACTCTAAATCAAGGAATAATATTTTTCCTAAAATAGTACATGCAACTCCAGTGGAACCCTCGCATGCGCATTCAAACAAAGAGACCCTAGGTCTATAAATTGGTGAGTTTTCTCACCCAAAAGAGAGAGAGAGAGGTAGCATTTTGAGAAAATAAGTGCTGCCATTTTACATCCACACATACACATTTTTTATTTGTGCCTTTCACATCTTTGATCTCCTTTAGAAGGGAGGTCATAGGGTGGTTATTGGAAGCACAAATCAGATCCCAAACCTGAACATTTGGCCATAATATTCCACAAAATTTGCCAAAAACACCCCATAAGAGGTTTTGGACCCATCCCAAGTGGATTGGTGCCAAAACAGAGTTCCAAACAGCAGGCGTCCTACCCCTGAGCACCCCCCAAACTGTCATAGTTCTAAATGCCCCACCCCTGAGAAAATAGAAATATGTGGTAGATTTATCTAATTTTTCTTTTGCATCTGATTCTAGGTTATTTAAATAGGTTGTATTTTAAATTTCAATTCATTTTGACAAGTTTTGATCATGCTTTTATCATTTCCCACCTTCACTAACATGCAGATAGCACGAGCAAATTATGGGTGATCTAGGCCAAATTGGAGAAATCTGACCATCTTGGTCATCCCAAAATACCCCCAACTTTACAGGTCATTTGGAGCTTTCTGGATAGGACATTGAAGAGGGTGCTTTCTGACAATTTGTTGCAAGTTTATTCGTCCCACCCCAGAGCGAATACAAATCTATGAGAAATTTCTCAACTGTTCCTTTTGTAGTGGCTTCTTGGTAACATATTTATGCTTCTGTCAAAATTTCAAGTCATTCTGATATTTTTTGGTTATCGGTTTAATATTTTCATGCATACACTAACAATAGGCCTTAGGAAATACATGTTTTATTCTATATGCAGGTGCTACTAATATTTTCTATTTTCTTGAATGCAGGTCTTTGAAATTAGAGGAGCAGGAAGGACTCAAAAATCACATACACAAGCTACGGCGACATTTTGGTCTGCCCATCTTACATGTGGGCACGCGAAAGAAGGATTGATATCCATGGATGTGACAAAAAAAATATTTGATGCTCCTATCCCTTAAAATGGAAGGAGATGTATTGTAACACAACTTTAAAAGCATATCAATAAATAGGTCCGTATTACATATTGCTTTTATCTTGTGTTGATTTGTTCATGTCCTTTCCTTTTATGCACTTTTCAATATATAGGCTTTTAGCGTTAATTTTGGTTTTACACACATTGTACTTAGCATTTTCATTTTTGTTTCCGTATCCTCATGCTTTCAGTGGTGATCATGGTGGGACCTCTATCCGTTTATTTTAATATTAACTTTCTGATTAAAATTTGCTTGTTTTTGCTTATAGGTACCAAGTTTTCAAACGTTGGACTGTTGTTCGTTTCAGTATGTGACGAGTGCAGAGCTGGAATTTGTCTTACCCAAGGATGAATAGGACTTCGTCCTACCCTGGAACGAATACAGATCTATCATTCATCTCACCCCAGGATGAATAGTTCTCTATGCAATTTTAGGGCAGAATTTCAGAGACATCCGATTTGAGCAGAGAAGAGGTAGGGGTATTAAACACCTTCTATCAATTTTTTGCTTTCTATTTTTTGTTCTTTGGTTATTTGCTTGCATAGGATAGTTTGAATGCTTGTTTCCTTCATTTATGCAACTTAAAAATAACCCCACACACCACGTGGTAATTTAAATGACAAGGAGTTGGTCGTAAAACCCCAACCCTTGAGCAAGACCAACGGTGGATTTCATCACCACCTTGGCTTGAGATATTGCATACATAACCCTGATCACGACTGTTGCTAGATGTAAAGAGGACCAAGTGTAGCTAGGGTTATTCCCAACGCATGAGGATAAGTCTTCTATGGTAGTGTAGCACCCTAAAATTGGTGCAGTAAACCTTAGCAAATAATTAAAATTACTTTAGTAATAATTCAAATTCAAATTTTAACCCCGAACCACCTGTTAAACCGCTTTCCTTATTTTTCATGCCATTTTTAGGATTTGTTGTGACCATTGGATGATATCATCACCGATTAGACGATATCACCTCAAATCGGACGAATTCGTCTAGAGCAAAACGTCCAAACGATTTTGTCCCAAAACTATTTTTTCAAAATTAGCTTCTGTTCCAACAACTTCTCTAACTCGGGCAGAGACACGTCTGCACCGTTAGAGTCTCCCCCATTGGAGATCTCCCAAATTGGGATGATCCCCAACCTCCTAACCTCCCTCCTAAGCCTATTTAAACCTTAGGACCCCCCTTGACCTACCCCTGGCTGGCTGAATTCCCCTGTAGTTTGATCTTTGTGTGCGTTAGAATACCCTGAATTCTTATTTGCATTTGTGCCTTTCTAAGTTTTCTTGCAGGAACTCTATTATTCTTCAGTCGGAGCAAGCTCAGATTGTCTCAGATGATCTTGTACAATCTCGGATGATCATGCCCCAATTCGAGATGATTTCACACTCTACAGATGATTTCAACTATAGTCAACATTGGGGGCAATTAGTGCCCAGAGTTTGCACTTTTCTCTTTTTGTTGGTTGTTTCATTCTACATTTAGATCATTTTATTGTTATTTTTTGCTATTCTGCATTTTTGAGTTCACCCATATAGCTTAAGTGCATGATAAGATCATAATTTGTCATTAGAATACTATAATTTACTTGAATTTCTATTCGTAATTATCGTTTTAGTATCTATATTGTCATTTTACACTATTTTCCTCTGTTAGTATTGTTGCATTTTCTATGTTCTGTGTCTATTTCTCTAATTATAGGTCTCTGACGAATTCGTCAGATCTCAAATGATCCTATCTGATTTTAGATGATCCTGTCAGATCAGAGGCGATCTTGACTGCTTCAAAAATCAGAACCTCCATCAGACATCCGGATCAAGTATGGATTTTTTCTAATATATTATATTTCTTGTATTCTCTGTTTAATTCTGTTTATGTATTCATTTAAACCTGCATTTCATATAGAATAGTTTAGATTCATTTGGCCAAACCTAGGATTTGAGATAATGTAAATGAACACATCAAACACATTCCAACCTAGGCGTGGAGACTGCCACTCAAACGTTTCCTGGTGAACCCCACCATCCATCAAAAAATCACCTTAATACCCCTCCCCCGAGAGGAGGGACCTTCAAAGGGCCTCTCAGTCCGAGGTATTGTCCCATCCTTCTCGCATCCCCATTCCGAGCGTGGATCCTTTAGCTTGAAGGTAAGGGTGCAGAAAATTTGGAACGATACATTTTGGTGAACCCAACGTGAAACTTAAACCTTTTGAAAACAAAAAAAAAAAAACATAGATGCATTTAAAATCATTAGAAAACTACTAAGTTGCATATCATGTTTAGATGGTAGCTCCTAAGAAAATACTAGCTATCACTATAAATGTTGAAAACCAATTAGCAACCATAGAAATTAATTCTGTGCTTAGTGTGCTTGAAACAGATAGAAACCAACTTTTGTGGGACAAAATTGATAGGAGACTAGGTATCATTTCATCTAGGTCAGAAAAACTTAGACAAATCAAGAGGTTTGCCCTAGATAGAATCTTGGATCCTCATCAACTCATTTTTTATCATGAACTTTAGAGAGCTTGCCATAGGTGGTTAGCTTATAGGAGAGCTCTTGTGTCTTCAGAATTGTTCACCATCGAGGAATACCTCGAGAACGCAACTGTTATACACCAATTCCTAGGTTGTGTAGAAGACCAAGAGGTCATTCTTGCAGATAGGGAAAGGTGGAATAGAGTTCCTAGAGCTGTGTTATATCGAGAGTATTGCCACAAACTTTATTTCTACCAACCAGAGTCTGAGAGATATAATATCACTATAGCACTTTTTGTCAAATTCTTGAAAGAAAATTTTCAATTTGAAGAAGAGCATTTCATGACTCCTAAAGAACTTGAGCCCATTAATGATATTTATAAATTGTTTATAGAAAACTAGATCATTGCTTTCATTATTATTATTTCTTGCATTTAGTGTGATGTTTGTTATCTTTATTATATTGTTACAAAAATAGAAAAAACAAGAAAAACCAAAAGCATAACAAAACCAAAAAATTTTATTTTAAATACTATAGTAGGTATATAATTAAAATATATACCTCTTAAGCTTGTTGCATATATATATATATTTTTTTTTTTTTTTTCTGAAATCTAAGTTTAAGCACAATGCCTAGACTTAGGAATGGTAAACAAACTGAAGAAGAAGAAGAAGAAGATTGGTTAGGAAACAAAACAAAAAATCAAATGTCCTTCCTGAGGATCCAATTCCGAAAGGAGGAACTCTAGAACAACTAGAAGATGAGCTTGTTGTAGAAAATGAACAAGAAGAAAATGTTAAAGAGGAAGGATCCTCATCCCCTAGAATGGCTCCAGACGAAACTGTTGCTTTTGATAACTTAGAACATTTTTGGAAATTTCTCAGTAATAATATTGGTGCTCTTAATATGGCAATTTGTATTGATAGAGGACAAATTAGTGACACTCAAGCAGCCATGGAAGAAGGATTTAACATGCACACTAATCCCTTGTCTTTTTTTGATCAAGAAAGTGATAAAGCTAGACCATCCAATATAGATATGGTCACTATGATTCAGAACATGCAAAAACAATAGGTTACCCAACCCCCTAAGGAACCTTTTATTGATCCTAAAATCATTCCCATTGAGCCTAAAATCATTCCCACACAAAAGAGACCTTCATTCACTGCTTTATTTTTCCAAACTATTGATCAATATGCTTCAAATCGACAAAAACCTAAAATGAAGCCAAACACCAATTTTCAACAATCTAGGATACAACATAATACAACTTCAAAACTTCTTCATAACACCCTTCCTACAAAAAATTTACACAATAGCAATATAGCATCTAATCTTCATGTCCCTCCATCATATGCTCACAAATCCCATATTAATACCCTACCAAACCAATATGGTGGGCAAACCAATAATCTGGAAGCCATGGTGAAACAGTTAGCTTCCCGCATGGACCAGATAGATCCCTACCATCCCTCGTATAATTATCGCGAGATGTGTAGTCAGCCTTTGGATCCCATAGTTGTAGCACAACCATACCCTAAAAACTTTCCCATGCCCGTCCTGCCTATATATAAAGGAACCGAAGATCCCATAGAGCATCTTCGCATGTTTAGGATAGCATATCATGATATATCACATGATGACTTGTTATTTCTAAAAATGTTCCCAAAAATTTTAGGGGGAATGGCATTGGAGTGGTATTATCAACTGCCCACACATTATTTGAGGAATTTTTGAAGAGACAGCTGAGTATTTTGTGCATCAATTTAGTGCCTACATTGAGAGGCATGTAACCATTAAAGATTTGAACAACCTAAAACAAGAAAAAGATGAGTGTTTTGCTGACTTCTTAGCTCGATGGAGATAGTTGATAGGAAAACTACACTTTGTGTTACCTTATCGAGAGATGTTGGATATTTTTATCAATAATTTACAAGAACAACTATCCTATGAATTATCAACTGCTACTTTGACCACCTTCGATCAAGCTATCGAATTAGCTCGAAGGGTGGAAGATGCTCTCATTAGAAGAGGTCAGCTCAAAAGGAAAGATGATGAGAAAACATCCAGAAATCAGTATAAAAATAAACAAGTTGTGGGTGACGGAGTCACTGATAGCAAAAATGTTGCTAATATCAATACTTCAAAAACAATGAAGAAGTTTATATTAAAACCTCCTGATAAACCACCTCGAGAGTTTACTAGATTGAATCAACCATTATCAACCATTCTTCCTCAATTACTAGCACGAGGCTTGATTCAATTACCAGCTATCCGGGAACCTGATCCAACTATACCCGGATACAGAGCCGATTTACACTATGATTTCCATAGAGGACCTGGACACTCTACCAACTCTTGCAAAATATTAAAACATAAAATACAATACCTGATTGATAATAATGAGATGGAGGTGCAAGCCTTCCAACCTAAACAAAATACTCCTAATAATGCTCAAAATAACATTCTCCAAAATCAGAATCAAAATGCTAATCAATCATTAGATATATTTCAACATCCTTTACCAAAACATGGTAAAGAGGTGGCCAATCAAATTGAGCATCATAATGTCCCTCCTCCCACCCGATATGTAGGGACTATTAGTGGACAATTATCTGTTTAGGATCCTCAAATATTTGGCACAACTTTCTCCATGGTTACGTCCAGACCCCTATCTAATACTCAAACATCGGATCCTAGTGATGTAGAATCGGATACTAAAAGTGAAGTAGACATCACCTCAAATCAATCGAATAGTTCTGAAAATGAATCAGATCCTATTCAACCTATCACAGATTCTATGGTTTCGAAAGAACCATTTCCTAGAAGAGTTACTACTCGACCCTCTTCTAATCAGTTCCTTCCTAATGAACAAGCCATAAATGCTAGACCAAGACCAATTCAGCGTCTTCAATATAACATTGTAGGTACCATCGGAGTCGTTACCAAACAACAAGCTCAAAACTCTCAATAGGATCAAACTCAGAATGATGGATCAACTCCATTTATTTTGAAAAATCCCAATAAAGGGAATCATATGTCTAATGTTCAACCTAAGCCTCCTTACAATATTAATGAACAATTATCCAATACTACAGCTAGAATTTCCCTTTTGGACTTTTTAAGATCTTCTCCTACCTATAGGGATGAATTAATGCTCACATTAAGCCAAATTATGGTGCCACAAAATATTCAACCTGAAGCCATTTCCAATACTATCATCACTCGAGAAGTCGATTGTATTGACTTTCGAGATAAAGATATCCCACAACATAGTTTACATAAGGATAACCCCTTATATATTACTGCCCTAATTGGAGATGTAGCTATTAAACGAGTCTTGATTGATAATGGTTCATCTTTAAACATATGCACTTTTGACTTCTACCAAAAGATTTGGCTTTAGGAGTGATGAGATGAAAAGAATGGATATGATTATCAAAGCCTTCAATGATGAGACACAAGAAACATGTGGAGTCATTACTATACCCTTGCAAGTTGGTCCTAGAACCCTAGATACAATCGTGTTTATTGTACATTGCCTTGCATCATACAATATACTTTTGGGTCGCCCTTGGATCAATGCGATGCGAGCGGTTCCCTCCACTTTACATCAGTGTGTTAAATTTGAATTTAAAAACCAGTTGGTTACCATTCATGGTGATCCTAGACCCTTTGATATGTGTGCTTTGGCAGAACCTGTTGGAGTGCAATTTTTCCCCGCCCTATCATCCACACATCCTAGTTCTTATCATCCGTCCAAACATGTGAAATACACACCCATAACTTCATCTATTTCTCCTCCATTAATTTCACCCTCGTATATATCTCAAAAATCTTCTAAACAAACCACACTAGAACCTCAAAAAGATCTTAAATCCACACCCAATCCTTCATTTTCCACCTCTATAATTTCAAAACCTATAGACCCATCCCTCGATATCCCTATAACACCATCATCCACATTATCCTACATCTATCATGAACCTTCCACATCTAAATCTTATGCTCTCTATGATGAGCTCTTACCCGATTTATCTAAAATTCTTATATCATAAGAAACAAATGCTTCCATGCAAGATTCCATTATCTTAAGTAATCTCCCGCCATCTCCTCGTACCTTGGGCCTCCCACAACCTATGGGAAGTACTTACCAAGTCGGGATTTGTGCCTTCATTTATAAGGGATATGATTAAAGAAACCCCAAAACAAAAAGAAAAATAGGGGGGGATTTTCTTGGTGTTTTTTTTTTAATGAATATATTAAAGTTAAGTCCATAATGCTTAAATTGGGCTATAAAGGGAAATGCTTGGGACCTCTCCAAAATGGTATGAAAGAACCCTTTGAGGTAGAACCATGGCCCGCCCGATGTGGTGTGGGCCTATTTCCTAGTAAGGGTCAACCCTTCCCTTTTGAGGATGATGACCACCTCATATGTTATCAAGATTATTTAGATAGACAAGATGATTTGCCATCCAAAAAACAATCCATTTACATGTAATATGCTATCCATAGCCTACCCCGAAATGATTACTGAATCCGATGATGAGTTGAAGGGGATATTTTCCATGATATCTCCATTGAGGAGTTGTTACATAATGATTTTTATTTTGATGGTTCTATACCTACTATAGCCCAACTTGAGGCCATGACTCCTCAAGATGAATTATCCAAGTTAACCTTAAAAGAATTACAAGAATTGGGCATTTCACCCGCCCCACCTAATTTTGAAAGAGATCTACACATGGAAGTAGAAAACATCATTAAGGTTAACATTGGAACTGAGGATAATCCCCACATAATAAATATTGGATCAGAATTAATTCAATAAAAACAAGAGCAATACATTGCATTTATTAAAGAATATGAAGATGTCTTCTCTTGGACATATGAAGATATGCCAGGTTTAGACCCTTCCGTAGTCATGCATCACCTAGTAGTCCATCCGGATGCTAAACTTGTTAAACAAAAACTTAGAAAAATGCATCCCAAAGTGGCCTTGCTAGTCAAAGGGGAGTTAGAAAAACTCCTGAATGTTGTTTTTATACTAGCTATTGATTATGCTGAATGGATCTCGAATGTAGTTCTAGTCACTAAGAAAGAAGCTACCAAAGTTAGGGTTTGCACAGACTTTAGAGATATTAACATTGCATGCCCTAAAAATGATTTTCCTCTTCCAAACATGGATCAAATAATTGATTTTACTACTGGGAGTGGAATGATGTCCCTAATGGATGGATTTTCTGGTTATAATAAGATTAGGATAGCTCTTGAAGATCAGGCTAAAACAACATTTATTACCCCTTAGGGTACCTTTTGTTGGAAAGTGATGCCATTTGGTTTAAAGAATGCAGGCACAACATATCAATGAGCCATGACTTATATCTTTCATGATATGATGCATGATATCCTACATGATTATGTAGATGATATTATAGCTCGCTCTATTAATGAAGATGATCATTTAGATGATTTGAGAAAAGTATTTAATCGGTTAAGGGAATATCTTATCCGATTAATCCTGCTAAATGCATATTCGAAGTTAAGTCCAGTAAACTATTAGGGGTTATAGTTTCTTTACGTGGATTGATTGCCTTAAGTTGCAATGTTTCTCCTACTGTGCGCTTAAAGCTGCAGTTTTTAAGATTTTAAGAAGGATGTCCTTTAATGGGATAGAAGTAAGGAAGCTTTGAACTTCTCAAACAATCTCTTAACCCGTGCTTTCCTAGCGATCCCGTTTTCTTTTAACTTTGATTTTGTTTGGAGTTGTTAGCTAACTTGATGATGAGAAAAGGACGTTTTTTTTTAGCAAACTTTATTGTTTGACCCGTTCCTTGAAAACTGCTGGTTGTTTTTCTAATTTGCTTTTGCTCGGTGCTTTTCATTGTAATTGTCCTTGTGGATCTCTGGTCGCCTTTTTATCGGTGAAAAGCAAAGTGGGTTCTTGTCAAGGAGTTGACTGTTAAGGACAAAATATGGGTCAAATCATAGTAGATCAATTAGTTGTTGCACCCTTAGAGTCTACCCATCCCCTCATCATTGAGTTTCCTGATGAATGCCTTCAATTAGAGGCAGACCATGTTGAACAATGGTCCTTATACTTTGATGGAGCCCGATGCATGAGTGGGGCTGGTGTAGGTATTATTTTAATATCTCCACAAAAACACATTATACCTTTGTCCTTTAAATTAACATTTGCTTGCACCAATAATATTGTTGAATATGAAGCTCTAATCCTTGGATTATGTGCTACCTTGGCGCTAAAAATTAAACATCTGCTAGTTTTTGGTGATTCTCAACTTGTTATAAACCAAATTAATGAAATTTATCAGACCAAAGATGATAAATTGTGCCCATATAAAGCATATTTTTTACAATTAATATCTCTATTTGATCAAGTTACCTTGGAAGCTATTCCTCAAACTAGCAACCGTGCGGCTGATGCTTTGGCCACAGCTGCATCTCTTCTACCCTTGGAGTTAGATGACAAATATGCCACCATCATTATTCGTTGACTCTAGGAACCCTCTTCAAATAATTCATGCTTAGAACCTTTGGATGTGTTTCTAATCAATGAAACTACTCCTGAACCTTGGTATACGAGATATATTTGATTTTCTTCAAAATGGGACTTTCCCTGCCAATTCTAATAGAAACCAATGTCGGTTATTACGTAGACGAGCAAGTCAATTTGTAATAATTGGCAATAATTTATATAGGAGATCTTTTGAAGGTATCCTATTGAGATGTTTGAATCTAGAAGAATCCAAATCAGCTTTGAGTGAAGCCCACGATGGATCTTGTGGAGGACACTTCAGTGGTAGTGTCATTGCTAAAAAGCTCCTTAGGATAGGATACTTTTGGCCTAGTATGGAGAATGATGCACATGATTATGTGTGCCATTGCGACAAGTTCCAAAAACATGTTGACCTTGTCCATGCCCCTACATAATAACTATAGGCTATTTCATCTCCTTGGCCCTTTTCAAAATGGGGCTTAGACATTATTGGCAAAATTAATCCTGTGTCATCTGATGGACACAAATTCATCATAACCGCCATCGAGTATTTCATGAAGTGGGTTGAAGCTATGCCATTAGCTTCCTACACTAGAACACAAGTCTCCAAATTTGTTTTTAATCAAATTATTTGTAGGTTTGGAATTCTTGCCAATCTCATCTCGATAATGGAACTTGTTTAAAAAATAAAGATGTTAAGAAATTATGCCAAAAATATAAAATTCAACATCGTTGGTCCACTCCCTATTATCCTCAGGGTAATGGCCAAGAAGAAAGCATCTAATAAAACATTAATTAAAATCCTTAAAATATTGGTCAATAAATCTGGCCGCGACTGGCACATTCAATTATATCCAAATTTTTGGGCATATCGCACTAGAGTTCGTATTCCCATAGGTACTTCACCTTTTGTTTTGGTTTATGGCACTGAAGCTATTTTTCCCTTTGAATTAGAAGTTCCTTCTTTGGCTCTACTACTTCAAGATACCAAAGTAGGAGATGAATATCGAGCTAGCAGACTCAGTCAACTAGAACTCCTAGATGAAAAGTGTATCAATGCTTTGGAGCATCTTCGTGCCTACCAAAACAAGCTTAAAATATCATATGCTAAGAAAGTTCGTCATCGATCCTTTGAGGTTGTCGACCTTGTTTTAAAAGAAAATTAAAAAAATACTAATGCAACTAAATACCTTAAAAGTAAATTTGAGCCCAACTTGCTTGGACCATATATTATCACTGCTAAATTTGAATCGGGAGCATACAAATTAGCTACCTTAGATGGTAAAGATTTAAAATAACCTATGAATATTATGCATCTTAAGTGATATTACGCATAAAATTTGGTCATTTCATCATTTGTATATATTTTGCATGTTGTCTCATTTAAAAAAAAAATGTATAAAACTGTTTAAACAAAAACAAACAGCAATATTATTGACTCTTTTGAAACCAAAAAAAAAAAAAAAAGAGCCAAAATTATCAAACTCCTCAAAAATATTTGTTGTATATATTTATTCTTAAAGTATTGCAATTATATTTTCAAATTATTTTGGATAAATTAGCATTTATTTGGAATCCCTCACTTTTGCAAACACAAAAATAAATATCTTGATTTTATTTGGCATGATTACTAATCTCTCTTATATCAAAGTCCACAAAATTCAATTAAATAAAGTTTGAGCATAGAGAATTGATCTTGTTATTTAATTAAACCAAACATATCCTTTCACAATAAAATGATTATATTTGTAATGTCCATGCTATGCTACATAGTAGAAGTGGTTTCTTGAGAAAAAAGTTTCCCCTGCTATCCTATCATGCACATGGTCTAGAATCTTTGAGAATTGACAAAAGGACAAGCTCACCCCTACCCAAAATAAAAATCCCTTGCTCTACAGCTAATCCAAGCAAGTATCCCTAGAATAGGAAGCAAAAGAAAAAGAAAAATCAAGCAAAATAATGAGAAAAAGAAGCATTATTTTAGAATCATTTTGTACTCTCTTAGCACTATTTCAGCATTATCTCAAATATCAAAGCAAAAGATGCGAAAAAGAACAAAAAAAAAAGAGAAAATAAAACGAAAGCAAAGAAAGCAAAACAAGCAAAAGCAAAAGCAATAAAATCCCTTTCCCTACCCATTGAAAAGAAAAGAAGGGTTGATGAGCTTGAATCCCTAGAATTCTCAATTATTCGAAAATGTGAGGTAAGCCCCATAATAGGTTGTTTGTGCCCAACCCGCTTGGCCTTGGGTAACTCCTAGCGTGGTGATATGTCTGTCACATTAGCGACCTTCTTTTGTATAGACCTATGTCTGCTTATGGATTAGATAGCTCTTGAGAACCTGACTTACATAGTAGTCTGGTACGGTTATATGCATCTAAATCATGGTTAATTAACACTTATTTGGTTAATTCAAATCACTTATATCAAATTATCTTGCTCAAAACTGGTAAATGCACAAAGCAATTGTACACACGTTTGTATTTGAGATATTTTGTGTATCATTATGATAAATCAAGATTGGAAATGAACTCACATTTGCACATGGGATTCCTTATAAATCTAACTTTTGTCTTTAATATAATTTAAAATATTTATGCAAATTTTTTGGAATACTTTCATTTTCTTATTTGAGAACAGTTGTTTAGTATAAAGACAATTACATACATTTTCCAAAAAAATCTCAAAATCATTTACAAAAACATGCAAAAAGTTACATTTATTTCTTTTTGTTTCCGCGTGTTGTTCTTGATTTTTGCTAGCGTTCATATTTATATTTTCTCGTTTATTTTCAAAAATTAAAAATCAACCATGCAATAAAACCAACTCTATTTTCTTCTTTGGATTTTGTGATGATGGTATAAGTCTATACCTAAATATTCTATGCCTAGCGCAAACCATTGTACTAATTCTATTTTCCATTTATTTTAAAAAAAATTCATCAAAACATATGACTTGCATCATTATGTTACATAATTATGCTTTAAAACAAAGCACATTGTTACTATTTCATGTCATTATGTCAAACTTCAATCTTGCAACCATGGTATAATTCCTAGGGAATTATTCAAAATTTTATCACACTTAGGAATTTATGCCTAGCAAAAATCATTTTTAAAAAATATTTCATGCATAATATTTTCATGGAAACCTAAAAACAAATCACCATCATCATCATCATTTGCATCATCACAACATAGTCTTAAGACAGTCTCATAAGCACTCTTTTACTTTTAACAATATTTTTATACTAGGATTAGCTTGACGACCTAGCAAGCGGCGACTCCATGAAATGGTCATAAATAGTGACAATGTCCTTTGAAATTATTGTTAAAAGTCCCTTTTATTTTTATCAAATTATCTCACAAACAACCAATTTGTTTACAGCAAATTATTTCATTTAAATTTTAAAAGCATGAAATTCAAACCATAATATTTCCAAATGACATAATTACATGAATCATCAAATCAATCACACCAAAACATTAAAGCATCATACAAACACATAAGACAAGTCATATGATCAAAAATATCTCATCTATATATATATCAACAATATATACATCATTTTCAAAACTGAATCGGTATGCCACAATCTGTACCTTGACATACTCAATCCTCTATCAAAATTAATAAACACTATGTATCAATCTATGCAGTGCAGTCAGTAGCTAGCCTCGAGAACCTCTCAAGCTCTTAGCCTCATCTCCTCCCTCACCTTGAGGTGGATGAGGTGGCCCCATCGTAGTCTGTGTGGTGCTATGAGTCCTAGAATCTAATCGTGATGATGTCCTCAATGACCTCATCACGATAGGCTCTACAATGGGGGCCGATAGTGGTAACCTCTGCTCCTCTGGCACCATATGGTGGTATAGTGTCTGATAGAATGTGATCTGGGCAATAGCCCATGCTAGGTCCTGAGTGCTTGCCCCTCCGCTCCATGCTCTAAGGCGTGCAACCTCATCTCTAAGCTATGTGGCCTCCTCTCGATGTCATGTAGCCTCATCCTGCAAGGACTGCACCTGAGCCTAGAGATGAACAGTCTTTGCCTAGAGAGTAGCCATCTCGCTACTCTCTCCTACCTCAACACCCTTGCCCTTATCGAGTGATGGTGGCCTCTCTATCCATGGAGAAGGGGGTCTCTCCTCCCTCCTCTCCCGCTATCGTAGCCTCTACTGAGCCTGTGGCCTCCTATGCTCTCTCCTACGATGACCTTGTGCCACCTCAATGGCCGCCTAGCATCGCCTCCCCATTCGATGCACAACTACATGAATCAAAACCTGAGCCCTCATCATCCGAGGAGGGTGGATGCCTGCATACCAGGCATCGTAGCCGTCGGCAACCCCTGCATTGTCCTCATCCACTGGATGAATGGGGGCATCATCCATGTCCTCACTCTAGAAGTGCTACATATCTGGAGCCCCACTAACTATAGTGTTATCTCGGAAGATCTAGAAAAAATCATAGTCCCTGAGATATGGGATCCCCTACTGTAGACCAAACTACCTCAAAACTCGGTCATAGCGGTGGAGCTCCACCTCTCTCCTCTTCATCCTCAGCCAGTAGGTTTTCCTAATGCGAGCCAGCTCCTGTCCATCCTTGGCCCACCCTAGATGATCTCTCCAAGGCCTCCAGGTGATCTGGTTGGAGACAAGGTCATCAAGTAGTCTCCGGGACATTGGTAGATCTATCCACCGCTGTGACCCTCTCTAGAGCCACTAGTAGAAAACTCGGGGCCTCTCCCCGTCAATCCTTGTCAGTGGGAGCCCTATCGGCCTCCGCACCATGATGTGCTCCCAACACCAAACCTACAATAGTGATGTCATGACCAGACATCGGCCACCCTTGTATACGACCCCATGCAGGATCCTATACAATTGGCATAGTACAAAGCTCCCCTAAGAAAACCTATACCCATGGTCTCTCATGTCGTAGACCACATCTATCAGTAACCATGGTAGTCTGCATCCACTCTGATGGCATAGCAACAGACCACCTACCACCCCAGCCAAAACCTGTGTCAGTCTAGATGCCCCAGGCATCTGGCATAGCGACTCGATGTTCTCTCCACCCTTCTCCAGGGCGAAGCTCAGATCTTTGCACAGTCGCATCATCACATGGCCCTGATTGGTTGTGGGAGTTATTAGCCATCCTTGTATGGGGATCCTCAAAATCCTCCATACATCCTCCAATGTGGGAGTCATCTCCCCTATCGGTAACTGAAAACAAGAAGAACCCGGATACCACCTCTCTTCTAGGGTTGTCAATAGCCCCATATTTGTAGAAACCTGTCGCATATCTGCCACATGCTGAAAGCTGACTTGAGCCAATTGATCTCACTCTACCTGAGATAGAGTGGCCAATTCATCGCTCAGCCCATTGTATTTCCATTCCCAGCTCTTTAGTAATCCTCTCTACAACATAAACAACAAAACAATAAAAATCATTAATAAAACAGTGATTAAAAATGCAAGTAAAACAAGTTCAATCTCATACAAATGATGATATCGTCCACTATTGGATGATATTGTACAAAATTTGAGCAAACTCGTCTCTGATTTTGCAAGATGGAATCATCCCTTATTGTACGAAATCGTCCCCATATCGTCAATTTTGCCCTTGGACAAAATCGACGATATCGAGACGATTTCGATGAAATTGAGATGATTTCATCTTGACGACATCGACGGCCCAAAAATGGCCGCGATGCTCAACAATCATTCAAAATTAATCTAAAAAGCATGAAATTCAAATTAAAGCATTCTAAATTAAGTCTGGACCCCTACCCGTAGCCTGCACCGGACCTCTGTCAATCTGTGCGTTGTCTCGACCATCTTGTCTGTAGAGCTCTAGAAACCAGGAAAATGAACAGTAACAATGAATTAGGGTTTTACACTATTTTTTTTAATTTTATTCAAAAACAATTAAAAACATTTTTTAAATTTTTGCTTTTCCGCATTTTTACCTCAAACGTTCGATTTGGGTAAAAACACGGAGGTGGCACCATAGTAAGCAGTCGTACGATTCGACCTAGAATCGTCGCCTAAAAAATGGGAATAATTTTTGCTTTCTCATAGATCAAGAAGAACTCATCTTTAACGTATTTTCTTCGAAAAATTCACTAAAGAGGGGGCAAAATGTAGCACCCTAAAATTGGCGCAATAAACCTTAGCAAATAATTAAAATTACTTTAGTAATAATTCAAATTCAAATTTTAACCCCGAACCGCTTGTTAAACCGCTTTCCTTGTTTTCCGTGCCATTTTTAGGATTTGTTGTGACCGTTGGATGATATCGTCGTTGATCATATGATATCACCTCAGATCGGATGAATTCATTTGGAGCAGAACGTCCAGACGATTTCGTCCCAAAACTGATTTTTCAAAATTAGCTTCTGTTCCAACAACTTCTCTAACTCGGACAGAGATGCGTCTGCATCGTTAGAGTCTCCCTTGTTGGAGATCCCCCAAATTGGGATGATCCCAAACCTCCTAACCTCCCTCCTAAGCCTATTTAAACCTTAGGACCCCCCTTGACCTACCCCTGGCTGGCTAAATTCCCCTGTAGTTTGATCTTTGTGTGTGTTAGAATACCCTAAATTCTTATTTGCATTTGTGCCTTTCTAAGTTTTCTTGCAGGAACTCTATTATTCTTCAGCCGAAGAAAGCTTAGATCATCTTAGACGATCTTGTACAATCTCAGATGATCACGCTTCAATTCGAGACGATTTCGCACTCTATAGACGATTTCGACTGTAGTCAACATTGGAGGCAATTAGTGCCCAGATTTTGCACTTTTCTCTTTTTGTTTGTTGTTTCATTCTGCATTTAGATCAGTTTATTGTTATTTTTTGCTATTCTGCATTTTGGAGTTCACCCATATAGCTTAATTGCATGATAAGATCATAATTTGTTATTAGAATACTATAATTTACTTGAATTTCTATTCGTAATTATCGTTTTAGTATCTATATTGTCATTTTACACCATTTTCCTCTGTTAGTAGTGTTTCTTTTTCTGTGTTCTGTGTCTATTTCTCTAATTGCAAGTCTCTGATGAATTTGTCTGACGAATTCATCAGATCTCAGATGATCCTATCTGATTTCAGACGATCCTGTCAGATCAGAGGTGATCTTGACTGCTTCAAAAATCAGAACCTCCTTCAGACATCCGGATCAAGTATGGCTTTTTTCTAATCTAGTATATTTCTTGTATTCTCTGTTTAATTATATTTATGCATTCATTTAAACCTGCATTTCATATAGAACAACTTAGATTCATTTGGCCAAACCTAGGACTTGGATGATTAAAGATAAAAATGAACACATCAAACCCACTATCAACCTAGGTGTGGAAACTACCACTCAAAATTTTCCTGGTGAACCCCACCATCCATCAAAAAATCACCTTAATACCCCTCCCCTGAGAAACGGGACCTTCAAAGGGCCTCTCAGTCCGAGGTATTGTCCCATACTTCTCGCATCTCGCTTCTGGGTGCGGATCCTTTAGCCTGAAGGTAAGGGTGCGAAAAATTTGGAACAATACAGGTAGGTGTCATAAATAGAGTGATTTTCCTTTCATACCACCTATGTTCCACATACCATCTACTCTCACATACCAATAGTTTCCCTCACGTAAGGACGGGTATATATAGAGGTTGGTATATCGATCTGGCAATGGTATATCAAAGGGGTGACCATTTTTAGGAGTCTTAAGAGACATCATATGGCATTTAAACATTCTTTACATAAGATTTCAAAAAAAAAACACACTAAACCAGATTCAGGGCACACTTTTAATCTTTAAAAAAGATAATCATTGCTTTGTGTGTGTTTTAGGTCTACTTAGTGTAGCATAAAAATTATAAAATGAGATAAAAATCTACGCATCTTTAGGAAAGCATCACCATGGTGTACACCTGTATCCGAGCCCAATCACGGGTAGACGCTGCAGAGAGTGCACAAAGGGGGACAAGTCGCCTCCGATATAGTCCTGAGGACTTGGTCATACCGCCTTGGTGGCTTGACCCACAAGATAGTCCACATCATGCCACCACAAAACATGACTATAGAGGCACCTCTTTGAGGGGCATCCCCACTCAACATAGATCCTTTCAAGACGAGAACCTACACATGACACTCAACATAGAAAGTAAGCCTCCCTTAGAAGCTCGTTATGAGTGGCATAGTGATGAAGTGCTAGAGCAACATAGGGTCCATAAGGAGGGGCCACATGGTCTCGTCATCACTCCTTTACCCCTTATTACTATTAGAAACATTAGAAAAAATCCAGAGCATAGGGATCTCCAGGCAGGGCAAGACAATTCTCCCCACACCCTTCACACATACGAAAGGGAGTATGAGGAAGACCACCATGTTCCTCAAGAGTAGTACACAGTGCAGGAGCGATGCACCTCTACACCTGCTATGTATTGGGATCACCCATTGAGGCCAGTGCCTTGGGTAAATGTCGCTAACCTTGATAGAGGAAAGCAACCCATAGGGGTCTCGGATCATCGCGACTAAGATAGACATGTAGGAGAGGCATCTAGGCTTCCTAAACATGAGACGACAGAACACATTGACTTGGCATTTGCCATACATGCCACCCTCCAAGCACAAATCATGCAACTCAAGCAAGATCAACAATAGCTAGATCATTTGTACCACCTTAGCAAAGAGCGCATTCAACGTCAAGTAGTCGAATTGCTTCATAAAACTATGCCTGAGAAGGTCCCAACCCCTCGTGCACATAAGGTAGAAGTGTATGAGAGTTGCAACCCCTTGGTGCGAGACAGGTCCCTGTGACCTTACCAAGTGCTGCCTCCGAGACCCCCTAGAGCTGAGAGAGAGGCCACTCCCAGGAACAACGATGGGCGCCCCCCACGGGGACCCACCCATGGTTATAGGTCTCATCCAAAAACTCCTCAAGAAGCCTATGATGAGTATGAGCAAGAAGAAGAGTGGGCTAAAATGCCCTATCAAGGCAGAGGGGCTGCTATCTGGCCACCCCTCGATAAGCCTCAAGTCCCCCCCAACCCACAATGGGAGCAAACTAAGGATGAAGAAATTAAATCTTTTGACACATATAAAGCGTTGCTAGAGCGCTTAGAGTCTATGGAGACCAAGACTTTTGGGACCTAAAAGCCCACTTTATGCCAACTTCATAGTCACCCTATGCATCCATCAGTGTCGGCACCTCCATATCCTGAACACTTTAAACTACCCTAGTTGGCACTCTTTAGAGGAGAGGAGGATGCCCAAGAGCATGTGACTAGGTTACTGAGCCAATGCTTTGGCATTCAAGACAACGATGCTTTGTTGCTCAGAACATTTATAACCACATTCACAAGCCCTACCTCGAATTGGTTCACTTAGTTGCCAAAGCATAGCATCAGTAACTTGGATCAGTTAGTGGACGCATTCCTCGAATGCTTCACCTTCAAAACCAAGAAAAGGGTGTCACTAAGCGACCTAGATAGCCTCAGATAGTATGAGGAAGAAACCATGGTGGCATATGGGAACCGATGGAGGACGTTGCTTTCAAAGTTGCCTTACCTCCCTCCCATGTCTGAAATAACCCAAATGTTCTCAAAGAGCTATTTGAGATCAATATCCATGCTATTGCAGCTTCAGCAATATGCCACTATTGAGGAAGCTCTGGTGCAAGCCAGAATCATTGAGGAGATCAATATACAGGATGGCAAAATTGCCAAGCCTAAGAAGAAAGAATGGTCTAAAAACACCAAAATAGGGACCACGCAATAGAAACTCGTTGTGGTCAATCAGGTTGCTATAAACATCCCTAAGCCTACACAAGCAACACAGCCCCAAAAGGCTAACTATTAGGTGGTGCCTCCTAGCAATTATGACAAAGAAAACCAGAGGCAAGAACAAAATTAGCAGCGTCACCCTAGGCGACAATTCACGCCTTACACAGAGTCTAGGGGCTCCCTTTTTGACCACTTGTCAGCAGTGAACTTGATCAACCTACCAGAGATTCAAACCATAGACCCCAATTCCCCAAAGCCTAAGGGGTATAGGTAGAATTTATATTGTAGGTTCCACATATGGAAGGGACATGACCTTAATGCATGTTGAAAGTTTAAAGGCTTGGTGCAAGACCTAATCAACAACAAGACGTTGGCAGTGGACAACCCCATAGCGCCAATCAACCAATAGATGGGAGTCTTCAGATACCCTCTGCCTACCCATGATGCACAGACAAAACCCCTTCAATTCAATGAGGTACAACAAAATTGCCCCATGTAGGGGTATGTAGGGATGATAAGCATAGTGACTAGGAATAAGTGGTACCCAAGAGCTACCCCCATGATAGCCACAAAAGAGGTTCCATCGACGTCACAACCTCAATAGCACCCTACGCAACTTCCCCTGCCTAGACCAGTGGCCACGATTCGGACTAGACTTACCCAAAGTCTATGGACCACGTCGGCTAGGCTCTCCATATATGAGCTCATTCAATAATCAGCGCCCCATCGAGAGGCTCTAATGGAGATATTAAAAGCCATCAAGCTGCAACCCCATGAAGCAAACTCTTTCAACAACTTTGTGGGACATGTAAAACAATGTATAGAACCAGTCATCACCTTTAGAGAAGATGAATTGAAATTAGTGACTAGTGATGTGGCGGATCCACCCCTGCACGTCATTGCGTGGGTCAACGAGATTCCGTATAAGAGAGTGTTGGTGGACACTGGCTCATCCAGTAATATAATTACAACAACAGCATTGAAACATCTAAAGTTGTCAGCATCTCACATCGTGGTCTCCACCTATACTCTTTGAGCATTCAATGATGTGATATGCTTGACTATTAGCACAATTGTCATACCCATCCAAGTGTGACAAAATACTATTCATACATTATGCCACATCTTGGAAGGTAAGATGGCCTATAATATCTTTTTGGGTCGGCCTTGGATCGGGGAAATGAAGTGTATCCCTTCTATAGCTCATCAGTGCTTAAAGTACACATTTGAAGGATAGGTGCATGTAGTCCTAGCAGACTTAGAGCCCTTCAAATACTGCAATATGATGCAGTTCATTCCGCAATCGACCCTTCCATCAACGCATTTGGATTTTTAGTTGAATCCATCTAAACAGGGTCCGATTCCGTAGGCATCCCCATTGACAAGTCCATCAAGTCCCCAACCGGGTCCATCTTCCTCATCTGGTCCTTCAACAACGACCCCACCTACGGTGGCCACACCAAAGGACAAGGGAAAGAAACCCCTAGAAGAGGAACCACCCCTAGTCTCAACCATCTCTACAGAAGAGATGCCTAGCATAATAGAATTTGAGATGCCTAGTTCACACCACATGGAGTGGACTCAGGGAGAACTCCCATTCATCCCCCTCAACCACCAAAAATCACTGTTGAGATGGCCAATACAGGATTGGGGGAGTATCTAGTGCGAAACATTGTAGCAACACCCACACATGAGTCCATGCAGGACATGGGGAGACCTCGTCTCCCTATCGGCTTTGTGGTTCCTCTAGGCTACCCACCCAATCAGATAAAATTTATTTATGGGGGCCTAGATAATGGTGTTGAACCTTACATGCAATAAGATGAAGATGACGAGCCCTTTGCTGAAGATGTCAACTATTTGTCTAACCCAGACTTTGCATTGAGATATCTTGGCCAATGTAATTGGCATGGATATGGGTTGGGCAGGCATGAGCAAGGAGTGTGTGTTCTTTGCCAACCAAGATATCAAATGCCTTATGACAAGTCAGGAGTAGGGTTTAACCACCCCTTGCCCCTGGACATCTTGGTAGAGAACATGCAATGCCTAGGGATAGGCAACAAGGATGGGTTGACATTAGATTCATATGCCAATCCTAACACAACTTATACATTGGGGGATTATCTCCCATTACAAAAAAACAACCTTGTTGACTTAACAACCCTTTCCCTTTGGTCGAAAAGGGGGAAAATTCGAAGACTCACCTACAAGAGGGATATAGACAAGACCAAGAGGGGTCTTCAAAAGATGAGTCAGAATACGAGGTAACACCTTGGGATCCTTTCGAGTCTGATAGCAATTATTCACAAGTGCATCCCATGGATGATTATCAAGAGAGCTTCCTAACAATGTTCCATTTGAATGATCCAATTGAGCATATGCCACCTTAAGAGCATCAGGTCCCCCCACACAGAGTGAAACAACCTCGATGGGACCACATTAATTTTCTTGAGCAAGATGAGCCTCATATGTCGCAAATAGTTGTTGGTGCCAATGAAGGCCTTTGGATCTCTGACAGTTATTATGAAGATGAAACTGATATGGCCTATCTCAATCATATGCGACAGCAGCATATCCCTTGGACATAGACGACATGTTTGAACAACTACACCTAGGGCCAAGGCATCGGTGGCACCTCAACTAGGCACAATTATAGCAATTATTGCACCCGCCACTCCATGTATACAGAGAACATCTTCCACCTGGAGACCCTATAGATCCATCAATACCTAGGGTAGATCCTATCCTCTTATCCACACATAAGGCCGATCCATTCGTGCCAGTGCCCACAGAGCAAATCTAGAGCACAAAGATCATTTAGGATGTTCAAACAGCCACACCCATAGTAATGAAGACCAAAATCATTTCATCAATATGATCTCCATTGATTTAACCACCCCCATCCATAGTCCAGCCGACCCAACATGGTCATTGCATCTAGACTTAGATGCTATAGACTGGGATTGCACTGACACACCACCATCCCCATCAGAGTACTGGCCTTGTGGTGGGATGTTCCATTTCACCCCCGAATAGACTCAGGATGTCTTCCATGCTAAAGAGGAACCTGATGTTTTGAACGATGATCTAAATTCAGCAAATGATATCCACTTGATCCAAACTCCACATCAGTTGGAGGACGGGTCCCACATGTCATTCGAGGAGATGACTGACATATACATCGGCTCAGCTCCAATAAATTTGCAAATAATCAATATGGGGGTAAGTTTATCCCCCAAAGAGCAAGCCGACTACATTGCCCTTCTCAAAGAGAAGAAGGAGGTTTTTGCATGGTCATACAAAGACATGCCGGGACTAGACCTGCAGCTAGTCATGCATAATCTAATGCTTGATTTGATAGTCAAGCCAGTGAAGCAAAAACTATGCAAGATGCACCCAACAGTAGCCTTAATTGTCAAATATGAGCTACAAAAGTTGTTGGATGCATAGTTTGTCATCTGCATGGATTACCCACCATGGTTGTCTAACATGGTGCTCATCAAAAATCCCAATGGGAGGATTCTCATATGCACCAATTTTTGAGATCTAAAAAAAGTGAGTCCTAAGGATGATTTTCCCTTATTGAGCATCAACACATTGGTAGATGCTACAGCGGGCCATGAAATTCTTTCCCTCATGGATGGTTTCTCGGGATACAATCAAATTTGTATCAATCCCGAGGACCAACTAAAAACGACGTTCACAACACCTTGGGGGACATTTTTTTATAAGGTCATGCCCTTTGGCTTTAAAAATGCTAGCGCCACCTACCAATGTGCCATGACGTACATCTTCCATGATTACATGCACAAAACTTTAGAATATTACATGTATGATTTGTTGGCCAAATCTCTTTTGCGCCCAGATCATCTCGATGACTTACGCAAGATCCTCGATCGCCTCATTGAAAAAAAAGTTAGACTAAACCCCAAGAAGTGCGTATTTGGCATCACATCTAGAAATTTCTTGGGTTTCATAGTCTCCAAACGAGGAATCAAGGTGGATCCACACAAAGTCAATGCAATCCTTGAAATGCTTCCCCTAACTACCATCAAGTAGCTCAAAAGTCTATAGGGAAAGGTCGCGTCGATCAAGCGCTTCATAGTGCAACTATCTGACAAGTGCCGACCCATGAATAAATTATCACACAAAGGGGTCACATTTCATTATGATGATGAGTGCCAGTCAGCCTTTGATGAGATTGAACAATACTTGGCTTCGTCGCCAGTATTGGCACCACCTAGACTAGGAGTGTCATTCTACTTATACATCTCAGCTACTGAGGTGGCACTGGGTGCCATGCTGTCCCAGAAAAATGAATTGCACAAAGAACAAGCTACTTACTATCTTAGCTGCACCCTGGTCAGTTATGAACTTAACTATGCATACGTCGAGAAGATCTGCTTGGCAGTGGTGTTTGCTACCAAAAAGCTACGCCACTACATGCTCAGCAACACGATGTATGTTCTGTCTAAGGAGAATCCATTGCAATACATGATGAGTCGTACTTATCATAGTAGCTACATGGCAAAATGGATCATGTTGTTGACGAAGTTTGACATAGAATTCATTGGACATAAATCCATAAAATTTCAAGTCATCATCGATCAACTAGTAGAGGCTCCTCTTGAAGATGATCAACCTCTGATAGTAGAACTACCGGATGATGGGGTCTTCCATGTTTCAGAATTGCCAGATTCTAACGAGCCTGAGTCACAGGCCAACATGACCCTATTCTTTGATGGTTCGAAATGTGAGCAAGGAGGTGGTGTAGGAATTGTATTCTTCACACTGCAATGGGCTCCAATGCCTCCATCATTTAAATTATACTTCTCGTACACCAACAAAAATGCAGAATACGAAGACTTGCTCATAGGTCTTCAAAAAATAGTCACCATGAACATTAAACGTTTAAACATCTTTGGTGATTTGTTATTAATTGTCAATCAAGTAAAAGGGGTATTCCAATGTAAATGCCCAGTTCTGTAAGCCTACAAATCCCTTGTGGACAAATTCCTAGCACAACTTGAATGGTATGACAACGAGGCACTCCCTCGATCCTTGAATCATTTTGTGGATACTATGGCCTCCTTGGGGTCACTAATCCCACAAGACCCTTCCGGTGAGATGACAACCATTCAGGTCAAGACATTATCGCAATCCACGATGGAGCGTGCAAACTCTGACCTAATGCTAGGAATCCACCTAATCCATATTGAACCATCTCATGATAGGTTCTCTCGCATCCAATATTGTCTGATTCAGGCCAACTAGGGGTCCTTATTCTCCCCAACCCCTCTTACTAGCAACACAACATTGTTTTTACAAGTTCTTTCCCATTCAGCTTTTTCTAGGGATGAAATTCAAGAGGGATTGGTCGTTCATACCATCGAGGTTTCTGATCAGCAGGATTGGTACACACCCATAAGGGATTACCTCAAGTTAGGTAACCTCCCACTTGGATTGAAACAAGCCATGAAAAGATCATTTAAACAAAAAACAACAAAACATGTCTTACTAGGAGATATTTTGTATCTTCAGAGCTATGAAGGAATTCTCCTTCGTTGCTTGGACCAGTAGGAGTCTGCTTGGGTGATCACCCAAGCCCATGATGGTATATGTGGTGGCCATTTCAGCGATATAGCCATCGCAAAGCGCATTCTCCACATGGATTATTATTGGCCATCTTTAGAGCGATATTGTTGTGCATATGTAAAGAAGTGTGTGAAGTGTCAACACCATGCTAATTTGACACACGTACCTTCTAAGGCCTTGCAACCGATTCAATCGACTTGGCATTTTTTGCAGTGGGGATTTGATCTAATCAGAAATATCTACCCTACGTCGTTGGGTCATCACACATTCATCATAATTGCCATAGAGTACTTCACCAAGTGGGTGGAAGCAATTACGCTAACCTCTATGACTGGACCCCGCATTGCAGAGTTTATTTTGCATAACATCATATGTCATTTTGGTATTCCATCCAAGATTCTCTCAGATAATGGGATTCCATTCAAGAATAAATATGTGCATGCTTTGACCACAAAGGACAAAATTCAGCACAGTTTTTCAACCCCCTATTATCCATAGGAAAATGGGCAAGCAAAGGCATAAAAAAAAATGCTAGTTGCCATCCTCAAAAAGACAGTCGTAGACAACCATAAGGATTGGCACATTCAAATCCCGCTTGCCCTATGGGCTTAATGCACTAGCATTCGGACGCCCACTAGGGCAACTCTATTTTCACTAGTGTATGGCTTCGAGGCAGTCATGCCTCTCGAGTTGGAGATCCCTTCCTTGCGTATTTCAATGCAAGAGGTCATCGATGATGACATTGCACGGTAGGCCCAGTTTGACCAGCTTACGTTTCTTGATGAATGACGCATCAATGCTCTCGAGCATTTGCGTATCTATTAAGAGCGACTTAAGAAAGCATACAACATGAAGGTTCACCTAAGGGACTTTCAGGTTGGTGACTTAGTCTTAAAAGAGAACCAACATAAATCTAATTTTTCATCCCATCTAAGGGACAATTTTGTGGCAAACTGGTTAGGTCCTTATGTGATTGACAGTAAAATAGGACCTAGAACATACCGGCTTGCCTCTCTTGAAGGAATCAAGGAACTCAAACCCTTGAACATCAGTCATTTGAGGCCATTCCACATTTAGAGAGCCATAAGCTCACCCAAAAGCTCCAAGGATTCCCATAATCGGTTGGTCAACCCAAAATGCCCCAAAGGTATCTATAAACCCTTTTTTCAAACCAAAGGCTCTAAGGATTCCCACAATCACTTGGTCAATCCCAAAATGCCCCAAAGGTATCCATAAATCCTTTGGTCAAACCAAAAGCTCCAAGGATTCTCACAATCACTTGGTCAAATCCAAAATGCCCCAAAGGTGTCCATCAACCCTTTGGTCAAACCAAAAGCTCAAAGGATTCCCACAATCGCTTGGTCAATCCCAAAATTCTCCAAAGGTTTCCATAAATCCTTTGGTCAAACCAAAAGCTCCAAGGATTCCCACAATCGCTTGGTCAAATCCAAAATGGCCCAAAGGTGTCCATCAACCCTTTGGTCAAACCAAAAGCTTCAAGGATTATCACAATCGCTTGGTCAACCCAAAATGTCAAAGGTATCTATAAACCCTTTGGTCAAACCAAAATCTCCAAGGATTCTCGCAATCGCTTGGTCAACCCAAAATGCCCCAAAGGTATCTATAAACCCTTTGGTCAAACCAAAAGCTCCAAGGATTCCCACAATCGCTTGGTCAACCCAAAATTCCCCAAAGGTGTCCATAAACCCTTTGGTCAAACCAAAAGCTCCAAGGATTCCCATAATTTCTTAGTCAACCTAAAATGCCCCAAAGGTATCCATAAACCCTTTGGTCAAACCAAATGCTCCAAGGGTACCCATAACTGATTGGTCAAAACAAATATTAAAAAACAAACAAAAATAATAAAATCATCAAAAATAAACAAAAAAAACATTTTGCACCTCAATTCCATGCATACTCGTAAAAATAAAAATACAAAAATATAAGTTACATTAGGCATCGCATCCATACATTGCATATTTTCTAGTCATACATGTCCCAAACACCATAGACTGTAATTGCTCGGCAATTCCTCCATTTTCCACATTCCATCCATTTTATAAATACATACATCCAGAATAACACCATCCCCATTTTTAGCATAGTCAGTTGTCTCCTAATGTATGTAGGGTTTTTGTCATTCAGCTGTCTTTAAATTTCTAGCCAAAAATTGTACAAAGTTAAACATATTTTACAAGGGAAATTTTTACTTGGATCATGCCTCGTTATGTAACATCCCTACACAATTTAAAACACATAAAATAATTCCCAAGTTGTGTGAACAAAAGATGAAAACTACAAAGCATTCTAGGATACCATAGGTGAAAGATTAGCCTGTTCATCCCCCTGTGCAAATGGTTCAAGAGTGCTGAGAATTGACAAAAGGACAAGCTCTTCCTCATAAATTCCCCCTAATAAACAGTGGTTTTAACCACTACCAAAAATCCCAATCCCCGTTGGTCCCCAAAGTTGTAAGGATTCATACTACATGCCCTTGCCAAGGATGGGTAGTCATCCCCAAGGCCTAAAAGGATCAATGTCGTTCAAAAGAAAACTCCAAAAAAGCCATCATCACGATCATATCCAATCACCTTTGGTCTCAAAAGTTGTAAGAATTCATACTACATGCCCCTGACAAGGATGGGTAGTCATCCCCAAGGCTTAAAAGATCAATGCCCTTCCTTCATAAATCTCTATAATCCCCTTTGGTTCCCAAAGTCGTAAGGATTCATACTACACGTCCCTAACAAGGATGGGTAGTCATCCCCAAGGCCTAAAATAATCAATGCCATTCACAAGCCACAAACCTACAAGTTCAACCTTACAAAGCTCAAAATGCAAAATCAAATAACAGTGGTTATCACCACTATTCAACATCCTTGCTCAAAAAGAAAAACAAAAAAAGAGAAAAATAAATAGTGATTTTCATCACTATGTATACAAGCAAGTATCCTAACACATTGAGTAAATAAATAGCCTGAACTTGACTCCCTGGACTTCTCAGCATTCGACAACCATCTAGGTGATCCTCATTACTGGTTTGGTGGACAACCTACCTGGCAATGGTGGTATCCTAAACGCATGACGATATGTCTATCACATTAGCTTTACATGTGAGCAGACCAATGTTTGCATGTGGATGAGCTAGCTTATGGTACCTTAGATTATCCCATGGATTAATATTACTAAATACAACAATGGTGTTAGTGGAGCTAGCTAGGTGATCCTCAGTACAGGTTTGGTTGATAGCCTATCTGGCATTGGCGGTATCCTGACAAATTATAGACACCAAAATAGCACCCATCCGATTAAGTGACTACAAACACTGATCGCATTGACACACACAGATTTCAGGGCAGCCCTCAGAGGTCAAACAGTGGTCCTAACCACTCACACAGCAGTTTAGAAGGTCAAAAAATGAGCAGAGCAAAGATGGTCGTCTTAGACAAGCCTTATCAAAGCAAGACAAAGTCTTCAAAGCAAAGCCCTCGTCAAAAGTCGGGCCGAAGTGTCGCGATATCGTGACACTTCGGGCCCTTTTCCAAAGCCGGGCCGAAGTGTCACGATATCGCGACACTTCGGGCCCTTTGCCAAGGCGGGCCGAAGTGTCGCGATATCGCGACACTTCGGGCCCTTTGCCAAAGCCGGGCCGAAGTGTCGCGATATCGCGACACTTCGGGCCCTTTGCCAAAGCCGGGCCGAAGTGTCGCGATATCGCGACACTTCGGGCCCTTTGCCCAAGCCGGGCCGAAGTGTCACGATATCGCGACACTTCGGGCCCTTTGCCCAAGCCGGGCCGAAGTGTCGCGATATCGCGACACTTCGGGCCCTTTAGCCCAAGCCGGGCCGAAGTGTCGCGATATCGCGACACTTCGGGCCCTATAAGCCGGGCCGAAGTGTCACGATATCGTGACACTTCGGGCCCTATAGCCCAAGCTGGGCCGAAGTGTCGCGATATCGTGACACTTCGCGCCCTATAGCCAAAGCCCGGCCGAAGTGTCGCGATATCGCGACACTTCGGTCCCCAAGCCAAGACCCGGCCGAAGTGTCACGATATCGTGACACTTCGGCATCAAAGGCAGAAGCATTCAAAGTCAACATTCAAAGGCAGACATTCGACCATTCAAGAGGCGCCATTAAAACATCCAAGGCATGGCCGCCACGTGGCACCCCTACGTGCCCATTTTTTAAAGAGACCACGTGGGTCTATAAAAATGGCGGACTTCACCAACTGCATTAATGAGACGAGCAGTCTCAACAACAAATCCGGTCCGAGGCCATGCCTCATAACTACTGATGTCAGTGCGAGCCATGTCTCATAAATCATCTGACAAGGGTCAAATCTCAGCGACGGACTTAGGGTTTGACATTAATGTTTCAGAGGCGAAATCCTCTATAAAAACTAGCTCAATGCAATGTAAAAAAGGACCCGAAGGAAGCATTTTAAAAATACAACGAAGTGTTGTTCATTTGAAGACCCGATTGCACCAGTTTGAGTTCACCTTCTTCACATCTAGAATCTCTTACAAAATAGAGGTTGGTGGGTGGTTCTCAGAAGCGTGAATCTGACTTCCATACCCGACAGTGGATCACTACATCCCACTAATTCGATGACAACTCAATACAAAAGATTATGGGCCCTTCCTTATTGGATTGGTGCCATAATTAAATTCTAACGGGGGCGGCCCGCTTGGGCACCCCGTACCTTTTCTTGTTGATTTCGCTTTAATATATATCATGTTCTTGCGTGTTATCCTGTATTAATGTTCTGCATTATATGTTCGATAAAGACAGATAAAGAGAAAGAACAGATCTCATTAATAGTGTTATCTTTGCCTGTTCTGCATTCTTATGCATCGGTTTCTCATTAACCGTTTGCATAAGGTTAGGACAGATCTGCAAGTGGCGTTTTATCCTGCATTAGGGTTCTTTCTGCATTACGTGTTTAATATATATATCGATATTATTATGCTCTCGTGTTTCTTTTCGATCTCTCTGTTTCTAATGGCAGCGGCCTCCTAGTAAAGTTTTTTGTCCTCTGTAGAATTTGCAAATCTCACGTCTTTCATTGCGGTATTACGTTCTACGTTAACTTGTTAGACATATTACGTACTATGTTCTACGTTCTGTCGTTTTAGTGCTGATTCTGATTAAACGTGCATGTCATCTACACTCGTCTATGCACGGTTTTTAATGATCTCAAGCATACATCTTTCATCTTTTTTTTTTAAGAAGTAAATGTTTTATGTTAACACAGGTGCTACTAACGCGTTTATTTGTTTCTTTGACTACAGGAGAAACAACAGCAAGCAAGGAGGCACCGGCAAAGACTCATTAACACCAGCGGCGACAATACGTTAGCCCGCCCATTTTGCATGTGGGCATGCAGAAATAATATCATTAATCATGATTGTAACCGAGAATGTCACTGAGGAGATTTATTGTAACCGAGTCAGAATCTTATGAATAAAAAGGGTTGTGCTTCTACTTTTGATATATCAAGCTGGTTATGTTACATTGCATCTTAAGTGTTCTTTTATTTCCGGAATCTCATGCTTTCAGTGGCGATCACGGTGGGACCGTTCCCAGATTTTTAAATCACAGAAACTAATCAGATTTGTTGTGCTTTGTGCTTAACAGGTACCTTTTTTTTAAGCTGAAGGTCAGAAACAGCAAATCCCGACAGAGAAGAGGTAACGGTTCTAACTGTCTATTTCATTTTCTGCTGTAATATTTCTGTTTATTTTATTTATTTAATTTCTTTTTAGTTGTAATATTTTTGCTATAATATTGCTATAATATTTCTTTTTTTACTTTTATTTTTTTATTAAAGAAAGGTAGAGAAATTTTCCGTAAATTTTTCTTGCTTTAAAAAAAAAAAAAATTTAATTTTTACTTGTTGTTTTCCGGTTTGTAGTGTTTCTTGCCGTCTTCCGGTTTGCATAGGGAAAGTTTCTTTTTGCTGCTCGTTTCATTTTTTTTAAAAAATGAACTCCACACACTGCACGCGGTAAATTTGAACCAAGGAGCTGGTCGTAAAACCCCAGCCCTTGAGCAAGACCAACGGTGGGTTCATCACCACCTTGGCTTAGCTTTGCATCCATTTCCCCGATTGTCACTGTTGTTAGACGTAAATCCTGACGAAAGCTGACCGAGTGTTGCTGGGGTGATTCCCATGCACGCGAGGATAAGTCTTCTATGGTAGGTGTCATTAACAGGACAATCCCCCCTTCCGTACCGCCTATGTTCCACGTACCATCTGCTCTCACGTACCTATAGTTTCCCTCTCGTAAGGGCGGGTATATAGAGAGGTTGGTATATCGGTCCGACAATGGTATATTGAAGGGGCGACCATTTATGGGAGTCATATGAGCCAACATTATGCATTTAAACGTTCTTCCAAAATTGCAAAAACAAAACAAAACATCAAAATGCACTAAACCGGTTTAGGACACACTATCAAATCCTTAAAAGAGATAATCACGATTTTGTGTATGAGTGTGTTCATTTCTACTTAGTGTAGACCAAAAGACAAATCACCATAAACGAGATAAAATCTGCTTAGATAGTAGAGAAGCGCCACAATGGTGTACACCCGTAGCCAAGCCCAATCAAGGGCGGACGCTGCGGAAGGTGCACAAAGAGAGGGCGCTAGTCGCCTTCGTTTTAGCCCTGAGGACTTGGCCATACCGCCTTGGCGGTCTAGCCTACAAGAGAGTCCATATCAGACCCCATCAAAAAGAAATTATTGGGAGCCTCCTCATTGGGGTATGCCCATCCAACACAGCCCCTTTCGGGAAGACGCTTTACACGTAGATCTCAATGTAGGTAGACAACCGCCTCTTGAGGCTAGATTTGAATGGCCACAGCATGATGAAGCGCTAGAGAGGCATACTGTCCATTTGGAGAGACAACGTGGATATGGCGTCTCTTCTTTACCTCCCATCAGAACAGAAAGACAACATCCAGAGCGCAGGGCTCTTTACACGGGGCAAGCTAACTCCGCCCGCCCCTTTCACACCCATGAAAGGGAGTACGAGGAAGATCATCGCATTCCTCGGGAACAACATACAGCGCGGGAACCTTGTGTTTCTGCACCTGCCAGATATCATGATCACACATCAAGGCTAGAGCCTCAAGCAAATGTCGCCTACCCCGACAAAGGGAAGCAACCCATTGAAATTTTAGACCATCAAGATCGAGGCAAACACATAGGCAAAACATTCAAGCCTCCTCAACAAAAGAGGGCAGACCCAGTCGACCCGGCAGTCGCCAGACATGCCGCTCGCCAAGCTCGAATCACGCAGCTTGAGCAGGGTCATCGGGAGTTAGAGTACTTATACCACTTGAATAAAGAGCGCATATAGCACGAAGCGGATGAGTTGCGCTATAAGCTACCTGAGAGGGTGCCAACCCCTCGCACCCACAGAGACGAACAATATGAGAGGCACAACCCTTTGATGCCGGACAGGTCTCCACGACCTCGTCAAGCTTTGCCTCCGAGACCTTATAGACCCGAGAGGGAGGCCACTCCCCGAAACAATGATGGGTACCCCCAACGGGGACTCAATCAAGGTCATAGGTCTCGCCCAGAGACTCCTCAAGAAGTTTATGAGGAGTACGAACCAGAAATAGAACGGGCCGAAACGCCCCATCAAGGCGGGAGGGCTGCCACTCGGCCACCCCCCCATAGGCCTCCAGTCTCCCATGACTCACAACGGGAGCAAACAAAAGAGGAAGAAATAAAATCTTTCGATGCATACAAAGCGCTATTAGAGCGTTTGGAGTCTATGGAGACAAAAGCTTATGGGCATCAAAAGCCCACATTACGTCAACTCCGTAGTCATCCAGTGCATCCCTCAGTGCCTACACCTCTTTACCCCGAACACTTCAAGTTGCCTCAATTGGCAGTTTTTAAAGGTGAAGAGGATGCACAAGAACATGTCACAAGGTTCCTAAGTCAATGCTTCGGCATCCAAGATAATGATGCATTGTTGCTTCGAACTTTCATAACCACATTCGCAGGCCCTGCCTCGGATTGGTTCACACAATTACCCAAACACAGCATAAACAATCTCGATCAATTAGTAGATGCGTTTCTTGAACGCTTTGCTTTCAACACAAAGAAGAAGGCATCACTGAGTGATCTGGCCAGCCTCAGGCAATATGAGGAAGAAACAATGACAGCATATGGGAATCGATGGAGGGCTTTGCTTTCTAGGTTACCCTACCGTCCCCCTATGTCTGATCTTACGCAGATGTTTGCACGAAGTTGCTTAAAATCAATCTCCGGTCTATTGCTGCTCGCAGCAATACGACAGACTTAGAAGAAGCTTTGGCGCAAGCCAGAGTTATAGAAGAGATTAAGATAGGCGAAGGCGCAATCGCCAAGCCTAAAAAGAAAGAGTGGAATAAAACCACTAAGACTGGGAATACGCAATCACAACCCACTGCGGTTAACCAAGTTGCGATAAATGCTCCCAAGCCTGTGCAAGAAATGCAGCCCCAAAAGGCTAATTACCAAGCAGTGCCTCCTAGTTATGAAAAAGATAATAAGAAACAGGAGCAGAATCAGCAACGTCGCCCTAGGCGACAATTCACCCCTTACACGGAGTCCAGGGACTCCCTATTTGACCGCTTGTCAGCGGCAAATTTAGTCACCTTGCCGGAAATCCAAACTATAGACCCTAACGCCCCCAAGCCTAAGGGATACAGAGAGGAATTGTATTGTAGATTCCATAGGCGCAGGGGACATGATTTAAATGGATGCTAGAAATTCAAAGGATTAATCCAAGATTTAATCGACAATAAAACATTGGCCGTGGACAACCCCATAGCGCCAAATAATCAACAAATGGGGGTATTCAAGGACCCTTTGCCTGCCCACGAGGCACAGGACAAAACCTCTCCAGATTAACGAGGTGCGAGAGAATCTTCCCATGCAAGGATTTGTGGGAATGATCAGCATAGTGACAAGGAACAAAAAGTACCCAATAGCTGCCCCCGCGGTAGCTACGAGGGAAGTTCCAACGACGTCGCAGCCTCAGCAATGCCCTGTGCAAGTACCTCCGCCTAGACCCGAGGTCACGATACGGACCAAACTCACGCAGAGTTTGCGGACCACATCGGCTAGGCTTTCCATTTACGAGCTTATTCAACAGTCAACACCTCATAGGGAAGCTCTTATGGACATTTTAAAAACCATCGACTTACAGCCTCACGAAGCAAATTCTTTCAACAACTTCGTAGGACATGTGAAACGATGTACGGAGCCGGTCATCACCTTCAGAGAGGATGAAGTCAAAGCAATATCGAATGACATGGTAGATCCACCCTCGCACGTCATCGCGCGGGTCAACGGGATCCCATACAAGAGAGTGTTGGTAGATACTGGCTCGTCCAGTAACATCATCACCACTGCAGCGCTAAAACATTTAAAGTTGCCAGCCTCTCATATCACAGCCTCCACGTACACACTGCGAGCGTTCAATGATGCAATATGCTCGACAGTCGGCACAGTTGTTCTACCTATCCAGGTAGGACAAAAGACAATACCAACATTGTGCCATGTGTTGGAAGGCGAGATGGCTTACAATATACTGCTAGGGCGGCCTTGGATCAGGGACATGAAGTGTGTCCCTTCCATCGCTCACCAGTGCTTAAAGTATGCTTTTGAAGGAGAAATACATGTAGTCCCGATGGACTTGGAACCCTTCAAGTATTGCAACGTGGTACAACTAATGCCTCAATCGACCCTCCCTTCAACGCATTTGGATTTCCAGTTAAATCCATCTAAACAGGGTCCAATACCACAGGCACCACTGGTGACCAAATCACCAAAATCCCAGCCAGGTGAATCCTCATCATCTGCTCCTTCATTACCAATGCCACCTGTCATGGCTAAACAGAAGGACAAGGGAAAACAGATCATGGAAGAGGCTCAGCCCCTAGAAGAGGGTTTGCCAACAATTTCAACGGTATCAACAGAGGAAACACCTAGCACTACGGAAGTTGAGATTCCTAAACCACCACACATGGAATGGACTCAGGAAGGACTCCCGTTCCCTCCCTCCCAAGCATCAACAATCACTATTGAAATGGCCAATACAGGCCTGGGGGAGTACTTAGTGCAGAATGTTGTGGCAACGCCTACAGTAGAATCAGTACAGGATATGGGGAGACCTCGCCTTCCCATAGGAACAGTTGTTCCTCTAGGTCACCCACCCAACCGGACAAATTTTGTGTATGGGGGCCTTGATCATGGTCTTGAACCATGCAAGCAAAAGGAAGCAGACGAAGAACCTTTTGTTGAAAACATCAATTATCTATCAAACCCAAACTTCGCCCTAAAATATCTCGGCCAATGCAATTGGCATGGATACTGAGCTAGGCAGATATGAACAAGGGATGCGGGTCCTTTGCCAACCAAGATATCAGATGCCATATGATAAGTCAGGAGTAGGGTTCCACCATCCCCTGCCCTTAGACATCTTGGTAGAAAATATGCAAGGCCTAGAAATAGGCAACAAGGGGGGATTGGCACCCGATCTCTATGCCAACCCAAATACAGACTTTACATTGGGAGATTACCTCCCATGGTCAACCAACACCCTTGGCAACAGCAGTAACTCCCCTCCTTTGCTAGAGAGAGGTGAAAGTTCGGACATTAATCCTCAAAGAAAACATCAACAGTGTCCGGACATCTTTTTGAAGTTGTTCCCCTTAGAGGTTCCAGTCGAATCAATACAGTGTCAGGGGAATCCGGTCCCTCCACCACAAGTGGAACAACCGCCATGGGACCAGATTAACTTGCTGGAACAAGGAGAACCCTCAACGTCGCAAGTAACAGTTGCTGAAGAGAATGAACATTTTTGGATCTCCGAAAGTGATTCAGAAGATGAGACTGAGATGATCTATCTCAGACATGCGCGACGGAATTATCGCCCTTTAACTCATGAAGATCTAATGGGACAGATGGGCATAAGGTTAGGGCATGAATGGTGGGTAGACCCAGCGGGGTGGGCCCTAGTGTTAGATCCATGGCTCCAAATTCATGATGAGCACCGTCCACCCCGAGACCCTATCATGACAACGGTGCCGAGGGAAGACCCTGTCCTCCTATCAGCACATAGGGCCGATCCATTCGTGCCCGTTCCCCTAGAACCAGATCCAGAGTATAGGGAGCATCTAGAAGATTCAAGTTATCATACCCATGGTAATGGAGACCCAATTCATTCCATCTACATGATCTCCATTGATTTGACCGCACCCATCCGCAATCCGGCCGATCCAGCACGGTCATTGCATCTAGACATAGATGCCATCGACTGGGATCGCGTCAATTCACCTTTGTCACCATCAGAGTACTGGCCTTTCGGTGAAATGCATCATTTTACCCCAGGGACAACTCAGGATATTTTTTAGGCTGAAGAGGAACCCGAGGTTCCCAACGCAGATCTAAATTCAGCTAATGATATCCATTTGATCCCGACTCCACATCAGTTGGAGGACGGATCCCACATGTCAGTCGAGGAAACGACTGATGTAGATATCGGCACAGATCCAATGAATCCATAGATTCTCAAGCTGGGGGTAAGCCTTTCCCCCGAAGAGCAAGCCGACTACATTACCCTTCTCAAAGAGAAGAAGGAGGTTTTTGCATGGTCATACAAGGATATGCCGGGACTAGACCCGCAGCTAGTCACGCATAATTTAACGCTTGATCCGACAATCAAGCCTGTAAAGCAAAAACTACGTAAGATGCACCCAACAGTGGCCTTGATGGTCAAAGACGAATTACAAAAGCTGTTGGATGCACAGTTTGTCATCTCGTGGATTATCCGCCATGGTTGTCCAACATGGTTCCCGTCAAGAAGCCCGACGGGAGGATTCGCATATGCACCGATTTTTGAGATCTAAACAAAGCGAGTCCTAAGGATGATTTCCCCTTACCGAGCATCGACGCATTGGTAGATGCTACAGAAGGTCACGAAATGCTCTCCCTCATGGATGGTTTCTCGGGATACAATCAGATTCGTATCAATCCTGAAGACCAACTAAAAATGGCGTTCACAACGCCTTGGGGGACATTTTGTTATAAGGTCATGCCTTTTGGCCTTAAAAATGCTGGTGCCACCTACCAACGTGCCATGACATATATCTTCCACGATTACATGCACAAAACTTTGGAAGATTACATGGATGATTTGTTAGCCAAATCTCTTTTGCGCTCAAATCATATCGCTGACTTAAGCAAGATCCTCGATCGCCTCATGGAGCATAAAGTTAGACTAAACCCCAAGAAGTGCGTCTTTGGCGTCACATCTGGAAAACTCTTGGGTTTCATAGTCTCAAAATGAGGAATCGAGGTGGACCCAAAGAAAGTCAAGGCAATCCTCGAAATGGTTCCCCCAACTACAATCAAGCAGCTCAGAAGTCTGCAGGGCAAGGTCGCATCGATTAAATGCTTCATAGCGCAATTATCTGACAAGTGCCGACCCATGAACAAATTATTGCACAAGGGAGTTACATTTCATTGGGATGACGAGTGCCAGTCAGCCTTTGACGAGATCAAACAATACCTGGTTTTGCCACCAGTATTGGCACCACCTAGACCAGGAGTGCCGTTCTACTTATACATCTCAGCTACTGAGGTGGCACTGGGCGCCATGCTAGCCCAGAAGAATGAACTTCACAAAGAACAGGCTACATACTATCTTAGCCGCACCCCGGTCGGTTATGAACTTAACTATGCATACGTTGAGAAACTACGCTTGGCGGTGGTGTTTGCTACTAAAAAGCTACACCATTACATGCTGAGCAACACTACGTATGTTGTGTCTAAGGAGAATCCATTGCGATACATGATGAGTCGTACTTATCATAGTAGTCGCACGGCGAAATGGATCATGTTGTTGACGGAATTTGACATAGAGTTTATTGGACAAAAATCTATCAAAGGACAAGTCATAGCCGATCAACTAGCAGAGGCTCCTCTTGAAGACGATCAGCCTCTGGTCATAGAACTACCCGATGATGGGGTCTTCCATGTCTCGGAATCGCCGGATTCCGATGAGCCCGAGTCACAGGCCGACATAACCCTATTCTTCGATGGTTCTAAATGTGAGCAAGGTGGTGGCACGGGAATTGTATTCTTCACACCGCAGGGTGCCCCAATGCCCCTGTCATTTAAATTAAACTTCCCATGCACCAACAATAACGTAGAGTATGAAGCCTTGCTCCTAGGTCTTCAGACAGCAATCACCATGAACATCAAACGACTGAATATCTTTGGTGATTCGCTCGTTAATAGTCAATCAAGTCAAAGGGGTATATCAATGCAAATGCCCAGTTCTGAAGGCTTATAAAGCCCTTGTGGACAAATTCTTGGCAAAACTTGAGTGGTATGACATCGAGGCCCTCCCTCGATCATCGAATCATTTTGCGGACACAATGGCCTCCTTGGGGTCACTAATTCCGCAGGACCTTTTCGGTGATATGACAACCATTCAAGTCAAAACCTTATCGCAATCCGCGATGGAGCGTGCAAGCTCAGACTTGACGCCAGGAATCCACATGATCCAGATTGAACCATCCTCGGATAAGTTCTCTCGAATCCAAGATCATCTAAAACGTGCCAACTGGGGGTCCTTGTTCTCCCCTACTCCCATTAATAGCAACACAACGCTCTTCTTACAGGTTCTATCCCATTCAGCGTTTGCTAGGGAGGAACTTCAAGAGAGATTGGTTGTTCATACTGTCGAGGTTTCTGATCAACAGGACTGGTATTTACCCATCAGAGACTACCTCAAGTTAGGTAATCTCCCACTTGGATTGACTCATGCCGCAAAACGAGCACTCAAGCAGAAAGCGGCTAAGTATGTCTTGATAGGAGACATTTTGTATCGTCGCGGCTATGAAGGAATCCTCCTTCGTTGCTTGGACCAACAAGAGTCCACTTGGGCGATCGCCCAAGCGCACGATGGTACATGTGGTGGCCACTTTAGTGGTATGGCTATCGCAAAGCGCATTCTTCGCATGGGCTATTATTGGCCATCTTTAGAGCGAGATTGTTGCACCTATGTCAAGAAGTGCGTGAAGTGTCAACATCATGCCAATTTGATGCACGTACCTTCTCAGGCCTTGCGAGACGATCCAGTATGATTGGCCGTTCTTGCAGTGGGGCTTCGATCTAATTGGAAAGATCTCCCCTGCATCGTCGAGGCCGTCACACGTTTATCATAACGGCCACAGAGTATTTTACCAAGTGGGTGGAAGCAATTCCGCTTACCTCTACGACAGGACCCCGCATTGTGGAGTTCATTTTGCATAACATCATATGTCATTTTGGTATTCCATCCAAAATAGTCTCGGATAATGGAACGCCTTTCAAGAACAAAGACGTGCGTGCTTTGACCACAAAGTACAAGATTCAGCACAGCTTTTCAACACCCTATTATCCGCAGGCGAATGGGCAAGCAGAGGCGTCAAACAAAATGCTAGTTGCCATCCTTAAAAAGACCGTCGCAGACAGTCATAAGGATTGGCACATTCAAATCCCACTTGCCCTATGGGCCTATCGCACTAGCATTCGGACACCCACTGGGGCCACTCCGTTTTCTCTTGTGTATGGCTCCGAGGCAGTCATGCCTCTAGAGTTGGAGATTCCTTCCCTGCGCATATCCATGCAAGAGTTCATCGATGATGATTCTACGCGACAAGCCCGGTTAGACCAGCTTACGTTGCTTGACGAACGACGCGTTAATGCTCTCGAGCATTTACGTATTTATCAAGAGCGACTTAAGAAAGCTTACAACATGAAAGTTCACCTAAGGGACTTTCGGGTTGGTGATTTGGTTTTGAAGGAAAACCAGCAAAATTCCAGTTTTCCATCCCACCTAAGGGACAAGTTTGCGGCAAATTGGTTAGGTCCATATATCATTGATAGCAAAATAGGACCCGGGACATACCGGCTAGCTTCTCTTGATGGTATCAAGGAAACAGAACCCTTGAATATCAGTCATTTGCGACCATTTCATATCTAAGAGAGCCAAATCCCAAAAAGGCTCCAAGGATTCTTGCAATCGCTTGGTCAATCCCAAAATGCTCCAAGGATTCTTGCAATCGCTTGGTCAATCCAAAAATGCTCCAAGGATTCTTGCAATCGCTTGGTCAATCCAAAAATGCTCCAAGGATTCTTGCAATCGCTTGGTCAATCCCAAAATGCTCCAAGGATTCTTGCAATCGCTTGGTCAATCCCAAAATGCTCCAAGGATTCTTGCAATCGCTTGGTCAATCCCAAAAAGGCTCCAAGGATTCCTGCAATCGCTTGGTCAATCCCAAAATGCTCCAAGGATTTCCACAATCGCTTGGTCAAAAATCAAGAAAATTCAAAAACAACAAAAATCATCAAAAACAACAAAAATTTGCATCTCATTTCTAGGCATACTCAAATTCATCAATAAGAGAGTTCTTCTCGCACTTCATCTTCATATTCACAAAAATCAATCCATCAAAAATACAAAAATACATAGCTGCATTAAAGCATTGCATCCATACATTGCATATTTGTGGTCGTACGGGTCAAGGGCACCATAGGTCTGTAATAAATCCGCTAGTCCATCTTGTTCCACACTGTTCCATTTTCACAAAAACAACAAAAACACCATGCATTGCTTTTACCATACTAGAGTCAGTGGTCTTTTAATGTATCAAGGGTTTTCGTGATTTAATCATCATTTTGCTCTTTAGCCATGTAATGTATCAAGTCAGACAGATTTTACGAAGGTAGAGTTACACTTGAAATACACCTTGTTACGTAACATCCCAACACAAATTAAAACACATAAAGATTCCCAAGTTGTGTGAACGAAAGATGAAACCTACATAGTAATCCAGGTCACCATAAGCGAAATGGTTATCTTGCTCATCCCCCTGTGCGAATGACCCCAAGAATGCTGAGAGTTGGCAAAAGGACAAGCATCCTCCCTACCCAATTCCCTAAGAATCCCAAAGTTCTAAATAGTTGCAAAACATCAAAAATTTGCAAGCGTCAAAACTCCAAAATTTGACATACTACAGTGCACACATCAAAAGGCACAAACAATAGTGATTATCGTCACTCCATATCCCCAATCCCTTGCTCAAAAGAAAAATAAATCAAAATAAACAATGATCTTATCACTACAAACGAGCAAGTATCCCAATACAATTGAAGAAAAGAAGGGAGTTGAACTTGAATCCCTGGAACTCTCAGCATTCTAACGGGTCATGAGGCAAGCCTCAGTACCGGTTTGGTTGATAGCCTATCGGTCACTGGCGGTAAACCTCTCGCATGACGATATATCTATCACATTAACTTGTGTACAGATCAATATTTGCATGTGGATGAGCTAGCTTATGGTATCCTAGATAACACCGCAGATTAATCTAACTAAATACAACAAAGGAGTTAGTGGAGCTAGTTAGGTGATCCTCGATACAGGTTCGGTTGAAAGCCCATACTGCACTTGGCGGTATCCTGACAAATACCACATAAATGAACTCAACTGCACACACAGGGATGTGAAATAACTTGGTCAAAAACAAGTCCGATTCATACCTTGTTCAAAAGTCTTGTAAGATACAGTACAATCATGGCTAATAAGTTAAAACCGTCTGAGTCTCAGAAAACCTTAGCTACACTTCTAAACCAAACTGTGCTACTTTTCATCCTTACACTACCATCAGAAAAGAAAAACCACATGTATACATACAAAGTCATGTATCACAGCAATCGCCTCAAAACAAAATAATGGAGTTCTAAACAGTCTATGGTGCCATAGCCACACATCACAAAGTCCATCCATCCATTTCATCTCTGCATATCACCTACATTTGCATTCATTACAACATATGCATCCATCAATATAAAGTAGCATGCATCCATCAACATCAATCATTGTGCATAAAATCATGACATATACACAAAGAAAGAAAATTAAAACAACAAAAACATCATAAAAATGCAACACAAAAACATTGCAATAAGCATTGCCAGACACAAGTGCTCTTGCACTTAACTTCTTGGCATAAAAAAATCGATGTCGGGGTTCAACTTGTTACTCTCCTACTTCCCCTAGAAGGCTACCCCTAGCCGGACCGCTCCACGGGAAGATGGGTTGTTGATGATTTCACCCCATTATGGCATCACCAAAAGGGTTAACACCCACCAAAAATAGGTCCAAATGTCGGGAAACTGCACGTGCTTAAATGGTAAAACATCTAAAGGCACCCTAACCTAAGTCATCTTGGGTCAAGCGACTCGTCGCTTTTCTCACGAAGGTCATTCCCTCATCGATTCGTCGCTTGAGGGGGTAGTCACACTTAGTCACCAATCAACAAGCACACACCCAATCAAGGCAATGACATGCATTCAAAGAATCATTGACAAAGACAATCACGCTCCTGCTTGGGGCAGTAAACAAGCAATCATTAAATTGATCAAACACTTGGCATTCCCGAAGCATGAACACAAGGTTTCCCCTATGGACAAAAGGTTACGCCCTTTGCCTAATCATGACTGATCAATGTCCAAGCTCAAGTCACACCTCACCAAAATAGGTTAACGCTTGAAATCAAATTCCTTAGCTCGTCAGAAGCAAGGATTCAAAGAATGCATGCCCTTTCCATACTTGGGGCATCAAAAGTTGGTTAGGTTACCAAGAAACCCTAATCATTAGTGCTTTGGTCGTCTATTTTTGCTCAGCACTGCGTCACCCACAGCACTTCCCAAAAAGGGGCATCTGTAGACACCAAAACAGCACCCATCCGATTAAGTGACTACAAACACTGATCGCATTGACACACACGACTTTCAGGGCAGCCCTCAGAGGTCAAACAGTGGTCCTAACCACTCACACAACAGTTTAGAAGGTCAAAAAATGAGCAAAGCAAAGTTGGTCGTCTTAGACAAGCCTTATCAAAGCTTAAGACAAAGCTTCAAGAGCAAAAGCCTTCGCCAAACAACCCTTTAAAGCGGCGAAGTGTCGCGATATCGCGACACTCGGGCCCTTTAAGCGGGCCGAAGATGTCACGATATCGCGACACTTCGGGCTTAGCCGGGCCGAGTGTCGCGATATCGCGACACTTCGAGGCCCTAAGGGCGGTCGATATCGCGACATCGCCCTTGCCGGCGTCGCGATATCGCGACACTTCGACAGCCGCCCGATATCGCGACACTCGGGCCCTTTGCAAGCCGGGCCGAAGTGTCGCGATATCGTGACACTTCGGGCCCTTGCCAAGTCGGGCCGAAGTGTCGCGATATCGCGACACTTCGGGCCCTTAGCATGCCGGGCCGAAGTGTCGCGATATCGCGACACTTCAGGCCCTATAGCCAAAGCCGGGCCGAAGTGTCGTGATATCGCGACACTTGCCTGAAGCCCGCCGAAGTGTCGCGATATCGCGACACTTCGGTCCCCAAGCCAAGACCCGGTCGAAGTGTCGCGATATCGCGACACTTCGGCATCAAAGCGGCACGTCAAAGTCAACATTCAAAGGCAGACATTCGACCATTCAAGAGGCGCCATTAAAACATCCAAGGAATGACCGCCACGTGGCACCCCTACGTGCCCATTTTCAAAGAGACCACGTGGGTCTGTAAAAAATAGCGGACTTCACCAACTGCAATAATGAGACGAGCGAGTCTCAACAACAAATCCAGATCCGAGGCCATGCCTCATAACTACTGATGTCAGTGCGAGCCATGTCTCATAAATCATCTGACAAGGGTCAAATCTCAGCAGTGGACTTAGGGTTTGACATTAATGTTCAGAGGCAAAATTCCTCTATAAAAACTAGCTCAATGCAATGTAAAAAGGACCGAACGAAGCATTTTAAAAATACAACGAAGTGCTGTTCATTTGGAGACCCGATTGCACCAGTTTGAGTTCACCTTCTTCACATCCAGAATCTCTTACAAAATAGAGGTTGGTGGGTGGTTCTCAGAAGCGTGAATCCGACTTCCATACCCGACAGTGGATCACTACATCCCACTAATTCGACGACAACTCAATACAAAATATTCTGGGCCCTTCCTTATTGGATTGGCGCCATAATTAAATTCTAACGGGGGCGGCCCGCTTGGGCACCCCATACCTTTTCTTGCTGATTTCGCTTTAATATATATCATGTTCTTGCGTGTTATCCTGTATTAATGTTCTGCATTATATGTTCGATAAAGACAGATAAATAGAAAGAACAGATCTCATTAATAATGTTATCTTTGTTTGTTCTGCATTCTTCTGCATCGGTTTCTCATTAACCGTTTGCGTAAGGTTAGGACAGATCTGCAGGTGGCGTTTTATCCTGCATTAGGGTTCTTTCTGCATTACGTGTTTAATATATATATCGATATTATTATGCTCTCGTGTTTCTTTTCGATCTCTCTGTTTCTAATGGCAGTGGCCTCCTAGTAAAGTTTTCTGTCCTCTGTAGAATTTGCAAATCTCACGTCTTTCATTGCGGTATTACGTTCTACGTTAACTTGTTAGACATATTACGTACTATGTTCTACGTTCTGTCGTTTTAGTGCTGATTCTGATTAAACGTGCATGTCATCTACACTCGTCTATGCACGGTTTTTAATGATCTCAAGCATACATCTTTCATCTTTTTTTTTTAAGAAGTAAATGTTTTATGTTAACACAGGTGCTACTAACGCGTTTATTTGTTTCTTTGACTGCAGGAGAAACAGCAGCAAGCAAGGAGGCGCCGGCAAAGACTCATTAACACCAGCGGCGGCAATACGTTAGCCCGCCCATTTTGCATGTGGGCATGCGGAGAGAAGATCATTAATCATGACTGTAACCGAGAATATGTCACTGAGGAGATTTATTGTAACCGAGTCAGAATCTTATGAATAAAAAGGGTTGTGCTTCTACTTTTGATATATCAAGCTGGTTATGTTACATTGCATCTTAAGTGTTCTTTTATTTCCGGAATCTCATGCTTTCACAAATACCACATAAATGAACTCAATTGCACACACAAGGATGTAAAATAACTTGGTCAAAATCCAGTATAATTTTTACCTTGTTCAAAAGTCTTGCGAGATAAATGTACATTTTTGGCTAGTTAGTTAATATATCTAAATCTCAGAAAAACTTAACTACATTTTCAAAACAACTGGTACATTTTGTTACGTACATCACCATCAGATAATATGAAAAATACAAAAACAAAGTTAGCACATACAAAGTCATTCCACAAAGCCATCTCCTAAGTACAACAAGCCAGTAAATCTTGTACAATCTATGGTGCCATCGACAAGTTATCAACAAATCATTTCATTTATTCCATTTGCGTCCATCATATACTTAGACACATCGCATTCATAATACCACATGCATCCATCATCATAAATAACTATGCATAAATAGAAAAACAAACCACAAAAAGTTTATAAACAAAACAAAGAAAGTCATATGTATATATATCATCAAAAATTCCCATAGGCTACAATAACCGGTCATCTGACCCCGTAAAAAGCCAAAATCTCAAAAACCCCCAAGCCTAGGGTGTCGGTCATCATGATCATGCAAGATCGATGTTACGGGAACTACCACCATAGTGTGGGTCCTATGGGACCCCTTAGGGTGGCTGCTACTAGCCCCTACATCATGCCTGCTCGAGACTCCCTCATATAGTCGCCTGCACCGATAGGATGCTGACTGCTCAGTATCGCTCCCTCTCGAGCGGTGCAACAATCCACCTCTGCTAAACATGGGGACCCGCCCATCGATGTGGCTAATCTTGGCCTCTAGCTCCAACCGATGTCGCACCAAGTCCATCTCCCATTGACAATACATAGCCAAATTCTCATCGCGTTGCACCAATGCCCTCTCCCTCTCTGCCAGATGCATCTGTAGGATATCCCTCTCCCGTGCAGCATTGGTATCCCCATCATATTAGCGGTATGCAGCCCATGCATTCTCCCACTTTTCTAGCTGCGTTCGCAAGAGATCCCTCTCCTGTAGTTCATCCCCTAGCTCCTCATCGCACCTCCGTAGCAGCCCCCTCAATCATGCATTCTCAGCATGCACCCCTACCTTTGTGTCCTCCATAACTACATGAGGCATTGACATCTTTGGAACAACAGCCTGCTCTAGCTTCCACTGCTCTGGAACGTCCTACATCTCCAGCTAATCTGGAACCCCATAATCCATGCCCGCATCCTCAACCTCCACTATGTCCACATCATCCAACAGAACACCCCAATCCTCACCTACTGCCTCTGCACCCTCATCCCCTACTACTACAGCATCTACACCACGTAGAGGCCCCTCGCCTCGCCATCACTTTAGAGTCCACCATTGCTCATACTCCACGATAACCCCAATGTCATCCACATCTGGGGCATCCATCGTTGTGTCTGAGTCCTCACCCAGTGGCACAATGACTGACCAAGCTAGAGTCTTCTTGTCCCCTCGATGTTGATAGACCACGGGCTCCCAAGTCAACCCCTGGCACACCCCAAACTATCGTGTCACCCAAACATATGGGAATAACTCTTGCTTAGTCCTGTGATGCCCAATAAACCACCACCCCCTTCATACCCATCAAAGCCACTCTCCAGCCTCAGGCCAGGCTGGACAGTCCTAGTAGGGGCACCAGAACACTTCACTTAGAGTCAGCTGAGCGAAAGCATCGACATAGTGCCCTACGGCACTTGCCCACCATCGAATCTAACCCTGCTCCTCATATCTCTGCCATAGTGCCCCGTAACCAATCTCTTGGTCTACCTCTCTGCCCGTGTCATCCATGGCAACCCGATCGACCTCTCCATTGCTATGTGCTTCCAGGCCCAGCACTATAACAAGTAGCTACATCCAATCCCCTTTCACCTCCAATAACAGACCTCGTACAACTCATCATAAATTTGTGCCAGCAGAGTCTATCCCCATCTCATCATCATTGATGCATCTGTAGGGCACTCCACCAACCTAAACACAACCTCCAGTAGGTTCCATAGGAACCTCACGCCCGAAGAGTCAGGTAGCAGCATGTTGGAAATGAGGCCCATCAGTATGGTGTGCCTCACTCCCAACACCCCCATCTCAAGCCACCATCAAACCAATATGCTGCCAATCAGGCAGCTACCCTCTACCCTCTCCATTGGGCTGTCCACACCCACCTCCTCCCCATGTCTAAAGCATCGCATTAGTACAGTTTTTCGTTGATCATGCAGTGTCATCCTAATTGGTAGTCTGTCTATCGAAATCCATAGAATTCAATAGACATCCTCCAAGGTAACTGTCATATCCCTTGTTGGGAGATGGAAGGTGTTGGTCTGGGGCTCCCATAAGTTGATCAGGGTCGTCAGATAGGCCCGATCCCCAACCACAGGCTCTAGCCGAGTCACTTGCTTGAGCCCAAGAGCATTAAGCCACTCCCAATCAGCCAAAGTCAGTGCCTCACGCGCTTCCATGAAAACTATAGGTACATGATAACGGCTCTTCACAACCTGCAAAAGAAAACAACATGAAAACATTAAACACAATAAAAATACTATACAACAAAAACATGGATATACAACCATTACACAAAAACAAAATAATTTGTCCATTCTAGGGTTTTAACTCTACACTGATAAATTACGCAAAAACAAATTAAAAAAAATCAAAAACAATTTTTAGTTCTAGGGTTTTTACCTCTAACTAATAAATTAACAAAAACAAGAACAAAACAAATTCAAAACAATAATTTGTCAACCTAGGGTTTTTAACTCTAACTGATAAATTAATCAGAACAAAACCAATAAAAATTTAAAAAAAATTTAATAATAATCATAATTTGTCAACCTAGGGTTTTTAACTCTAAAAACTGATAAATTACAAACAAATTAAAAACTTCAAAAACAATTTTCAGTTCTAGGGTTTTTAACTCTAAAAACTGATAAATTACAAACAAATTAAAACATTCAAAAACAATTTTCAGTTCTAGGGTTTATTGGCCATATTTGCATAAAGATATGGAAAATTATGTTAGACATTGTGATGCATGCCAAAGGACAGGAAAACCTACCTTCACTAGTGCAATGCCATTACAACCTCAAGTAGGAACAAAACCATTTTAGAGGTGGGGGTTAGATTTTGTAGGACCCATTGACCCTCCTTCCCAAGGGAAAGTGCATATCTTGGTATGTACTGATGATGTAACCAAATGGGTAGAAGCCCATGCTTTTAAGTATGCTCGAGAATAAAAAGTTGTTGATTTCCTGTATTCATATATTTTCTTGTGTTCTGGGTCCCCACAATCCATCACCACTGATCAGGGACCTCAGTTTACCTCAAAATTTATTGAAGCCTTTACAAAGATGTATGAAATCAAACACTAAAAATATTCACCTTACCATACGCAAGGCAATGGCCAAGTTGAAGTGACAAATAGGGAATTAGAGAGGATCTTAACCAAAACTATAGCAGTCCATAGGAGGAATTGGGTGGAGAAGTTACCTGAAGCAATTTGGGCTTATAACACCACTTGGAAATCCACTATTGGATTTACACCCTATGAATTGGTTTATGGTAAATAACCTCTTTTGCCTACTGAGTTTGAATTACTAACTCTTCAAACTGCTTTAGAAGTTGGTATTTATTTGTCACAGGCACAAACGGACTGAATTTTGTAGCTCAATGTATTGGATGAGCTATGGAGGTATGCATTGCACCATACCGAAGTGATCTAGTCACAACACAATTTATGGCATGATAGTCATATCCAACAACGAAAATTTCAACAAGGTGATTGGGATTTTTTGTTTAACTCATGATATGAAGACTATCCTGGAAATTTATAGAATTAGTGGCTTGGACCTTATTAGGTTGAGGAGGTATTTGCAAATGGAGTTGTACATTTTTCACCAATAGATTATTCAATAAGGAATATGGTGGTTAACGTTCATCGACTTTGGATATATCACAAATTGTTAACGAAGGAGGAGTTTCTCAAGCAAGTAGGAAACATGGATGTATCAGTAATGGAAGAAACCACTTCTTCCAAGATGGACTCAATCAAGTGACATGAACCAAAAAATATATATAAAATAAATAAATAAATAAAATAAAAATAATAATAATTCTGAATGTGGAAACCTCTTTGAGGCGCATCTAAATTGGGCTTACATGAAAACTGGTTTTTTCATAATGTTTGCCTTATAGACCCACAACCATTCCATACATTCTCATAATTGTTTCACTATTTACCATTCCATTCATTCTCACCTCTATTTCACTATTTTTTAGATTGCACCTGTTTCACTCTATGAGGAGTCAGTTTAAAATTAGCAGAAAACAACATTTGTACAAAATATAGATAGAATGGTTTCTTCAGGTATGTGCCTTTTTATATTTTAATATTGTACATATTTATCATGTAATGTATGATATCCCTATTTAGTATAAAGCATACATAAGGTCTGGTTCCAGAAAGTTATCAAGGTAGTCTAAGGCAGAAAAGGCTCTTCAAATGCTCTTCAAAGGTACTGCTCTAGAACGAACGTGCTGCACATAACAAATTTCTGAATGAAGAAGCTTTAGAATTAGTTTAAAAATGAAAATGGTATATGCTCTGGAATGGACTATGTGATAAAACTGAATGGAATGAATTAACAAAAAGGTTAATTAATTAATATCCGGAATCACGTGGCTAAAAATTCAAATAAATTAATTTTTTTGAAGGTTTTGTGCCAATTGGATTGGAAATAGTATTTGGAACGCATGTTTCAAATTTGAGTTCCAAAGCAAAAATTTGAGGGGGCATGGATTTTCAAAAATTGTCACATGTGACCAGTATGGCACACAACTCAAAGCCTGTTGAAAAGGGGGACTCTCGTAAAAATTTAATTATTCCATATAACTCTCGATAGCTGCAATTATACGACGACACGTAGTAACATCCGGTTTATGGTAACTTTTGCATGCAATGAATTGCCACCACGTGCCAAGTTCACGTTACCTAGCATGTTTGGAATTTATTCTAGTGATGCACTCATTTACTCTTCACCCTCGAGCATTACTCTTTATAGATTCAAGTATTACAAAGCTGATAAAAACATATGCAGAACACAAATCATTGATAATGGGAGGACAAGAGAATAAAATTGAGCCAAATAACATAGAATATTTGCAAAAATATGGGGAATGCATAGAAATTTTTATTGAAGAGAGATTTCTACCTTCTTACGCAAGTTCGATGGGTATTCAGAAGGGTTGGCTGCTAAGTTCGCATGTACCTTCCACAACAACCAAATTCATATCAATGACATGACCATCTAGGTAAGCCTCGAAATTCTTAGCTAGGTTACTAAATTGCCATTGCATTGGATTCAAATTGGAAAATTAGGGAAAAATACTTTAGTTGAACTTGTAAATCAATTCAGGGGAAATGAGGATAGGCCCACTAAGTTTATATTGAGTAATAATATTTGCAAGGGGGTCAAAAGAACAAGTTTACAGCCTCCTTGGAATGAATTTGCAGTATGTATCATTAGGTTTTTGACCTGCGATGGGCAATTCCCTATCCTCTCAGGACATCATATGCGAATTTTAACCCATCTTCGTCATGGTTGCTCAAACCCTTAACTGAAGGTAAATATGCCTCTGTATTTATATTAGGAGCTGGTAAATATGGCCAAAAAGTACCAAGCAGGAAAAGGGTCTCCCAAACACCATGGCCTAATCAGTATTATATGCAGGAATCACTTCAAGGGAAACTCTAGAAGCTTTGATAGGTTTTTTCGTGCATGGAATGAGTTGATTGAGGAAGAGGCAGTTGAAATCCCTAGATATGAAGAAGAGGTAGATGTTGAAGGACTTGAATCTGAAGCATAAATAGAAATTAAAAGTTTTGAACATGAAATTGAAACCGAATCCTCTAAAAAATAAATTCCCTCCTCAACATAGGGACCTCCATCCTCTAGGATAAATAATAAAATAGAGAAACATTCTAAGATTGATCTTGTAGGAAAGAGGAAGAAGGTTAGATTTTCTAAAAATATAACTATTTTTCCCACTTAGTCCACTGAGCAATTTGGAATTTCAAGCAGGGAAGGATAGATGGAGAATGGAACGCCTGAAATAGACCCTACCTTAGGATTTACAAGCCCCATTTCACAATATAAAAAGAAACAAAATAAATTAGCTTCGGGATAGAGAAGTTTTTCAAGACTTCAAAAATCCACCAACATAGGTGATGTGGAAAAGAAAGAAGGAATTGCACATGTTGATACCCTACAGGTGGAAGAAACTATGGAGAAAGTCAAAAATATAAGTACCAAGGGCATGAATAGTGCAGTAGATATGGCTATGCCTATAATGTCCCTCAATTACCCACTAGATCTAGAATATAGAACCATAACAGAGGAAGCAAGGAGACACACCACTATTATAGAAATATCTACACCACTTATATATTATCCTGATTCTAAGGAAGATTCTAAGGCAACTGAAGAAGGAAAGAATGATTTGAGCACTAAATAAGAAGAGGAAATGGACATTGGGACTCAGTTGCATGTAGCCAGGAGTGTAATTAAAACACATATAGGATGGATTGAACAAAGTGAAGCTTATTTTAAGGAAAAAGATGATATTATTGCTAAATTATGGCAAGATATAGAGGCTGTAAAGGCTAGACTCACACTTTTGGAGCAACATCCTCCTCAGTATGACTATAGATATGAATTAGCCAATATTCTATTGAACTTGGCTAGTGATGTAACCTTATCTGAGAGTAACTCACCAATTAGGGCAGCAATTGAAGAGTAAGAAGTTGCACAAGAACCATAGTAGGTTGAATATAGAACAAATGATGAGGATCCAGGGACACAGTAGATAACTGAATCAATAACACCTACAGAGGGAGAAATAATAGTACAAGAAGAGGTAATTCATCAATATCCCCAAAATTTTTTTAATTTGAATGCACCTAAGATTGAACTAGTAGATATTGAAACACAGACAGAGCCCCTTGTAATTGAAAAGGTGGATGTAGGCATCCAAGTTAATGTTATTCCACAAATGCAACCAATAGTTAGGTCACTAGAAATAGTTACATTAGCAAAATATAATGAATATGTGGCATATTGGATGGTAATATGTCATCAATTAGAAGGAAAGGTCTCATCATTATAGACCTTAACAAAAGAGCTAGAACAAAAAAATTCAAAAATTGAAAAATTGAAGGAACAAGTGCAGGATGTATGCCAGGTTGCAGAGTATAAGGTTCAGTGTCGGAGGCCATCCAGATTCTATAGCTTAATGTTGAAATAAAAATACCTCCATTGGAAAACAATGAGGATCACCTCAGGCCTCTCTCACAAATTGGAAACACCTAGTGAGTTTCTAGAAGATTTTTGGTAAAGTTCTGTAGAACACCAGAATTTGCTATGTGAATTGTTCCTGCATAATTTATTTTTTCCAATAAAAGTTATCTTCCTTCCCCATGTCTTCACTGGTGATATTTAGCTTAGGTATTTTCAGTATACACTCCAGAATCAAATATATTGGGAGCAGGAAAAGAAAACCAATAAGGCCATGGAATTACAGGAAGTTTTACTTATTAGGCCTATTCACATGAACCATAGGACCTCCAATAGTGAGCACTATAATATAATGAGGGATGACAGAGTAATAAAAATGTATCTAGGGAACTTGCAAAAATGCATAGATGGTTTTCAAACCTTCTGTGCAACATATTTTGTTGATGCTTTATCAACTTACAAAAATAGGTGGGGAGAGTTACCTATATCACTACATAAGAGAGAACCCATATCACCAAATAACATGATGTGGTCTAGAAGAAGGGCAGAATGTATAATCCATACCATATTTGAGGTAAAGGAGCAGTGGATAGCTCTCATGTACAAGATTCCAATAATTATCATCCCTATTCCATATTTCTTTGATAATGACCCTCAATCATACGATCAATTCCAAGAGTGGCTCAGGGAAATCAAAGAGCACAAAGGATATTACAATGTTGAAAGTAGACTATGGAAATTTTTTGAACGCTATATTGACATAGATCTTTGTACTGTCGTAGCAGAATAGAATGCATGAGGACATGCATTACAATAGGTTGGGGGGAAATGATGAGGCAGAACATTGCCTCATACAAAGATTGCTTTTGATAACTTTTTAAACTATTTGGAACCACTTATGATATGATTTTGTACTAATTTTAGTGATACTATGCATTATATGATGATTTTTGCATATTGGAATGATAAATTGCATATGACCTATTTTGAATGCTTATCTATGTTTTATAATCTATTTCAATTGTATTATTTAGTATATTTTACATTAAGTTAATGTTGTAATATTAAGGTGCTGCTATCTATGTGGTTTTGTACTTATTTCATAAGATTTCCCCACTATTTAACCATTTTAAATAACAAAAAGGTGCCAAAAAATTTTCAACAATTTGATTGTGCAGAAAATGAACTTTTTCATACAAATTCTAGCTAGCTATACATATACAATATGGCTTGGAATTTGTCCACTCCAGCTCATGAAAAATATGGAATCAATCTTCTGAGAACATATGGAGACTATTTATATCATCACAATTGTTCTCATGCGCTTATGGAGCATGAATTAATATAAACTCTATTCTGCTGCTTGATATTCTGGAGTAGCTCCGAAATAAGCGTAGAAGCAATAGTTTGGGTCAAAAGTGCCTTTAATTGCAATTGAGGGTGGTAAAATGTGGTTGCAGCTATTTTAGGGATATCCCTATATTTTCCAACCTATCCCTCAATATATGAAGCCCAACATATGGAATGGATAAGAGATAATAGACCTAATCCCTGCATTTTGGGAAACAATCTTGTAACAGTTGTAACATTACCACATGGCAACACAAAACCTTATAAATGTTGTACCCTACTTGTATAAATAAAATGCTCCCATTTTTTTGAGCATATAGGAGGATATAGGAGCTAGAGAATAGATATTAGTAGAATATTAAGTGTTGTAGCCTTGTATTGTAGTAGAACAGTATTCTGCGAGGATTTCCCCTGCACTGATGTTATGTTACTACAAATTGAATAAAGGTGCAATTTTATCATTCATGTTTTGCATTCTGAGTTTTGTGTGAAGTTGTGATAGTTTAAAGCAAGTATTTTCACCTTCTTCTGGTTCAGGAAGCAAGGGCCACTTCCAGGCCCAGACGAAGGATTAATTTTTCTAGAATTCTGCTCATTTCTTGTTGCAGTAAATTAGCAGGAATCTGATAGCTTTTTGCATGGTTAATATTGAATTAAAATTCATCTAACATGTGGCACATGAATGCATTATAGTTAAATCATATAGGGTAGAATTTAAAACACAACATTTTTTGTTTCAGATTTAGCATTTGCAGTCTGCATTTCCAGAATTTCTTGTTAATTCAGTTTGTTCTAGATTTGCAATATTTGCTTACCAACCTTTGAATTTCATCATTGTATTAGGTTTCATTTTCTACAGGTGTGATGTTTCAATTCTAAAAAGTTTCATTGTTGTTATAGTTAATTCTATAATTTCAATTTTGTTATTTTAAATTATGTTACTTAAATTCTATCATTTTCAATTCTATAATAGTTCAAATTTTCTTTTTTTGCAACTGTGTGAATTTCAATTATGCAAGGATAAGTAGGCACTTAGTTTTAGTTTGTAGTATATTAAAAGGGACACCTGACACCCCCAAACACTAATTGTTCAATGAATAAGGCTATGATCTAGATGAACTAAAAATTAGTATGTTAACCCATGCTTTCGTATATAGCCTTGGACACCACCCTAGATTGACACATAATGATTAAATGATGAAGAGTTGATGACACAAATCGGAATACTTGTAGGTATTTATGAGGCAAGTCTTGGTGAAGACTTGTAGGCAGATTTGAGGTGAGTATTGGTGAAGAATTTTAGGTAGATTTAAGGTAATTCTACGTGAAGACTTGAGAGTAGTTTGACCAAGTTCTTGAGAGAACTTATAGACATATTTGAGGTAAGTCTTGGTGAAGACTTGTAGGCAGATTTTATATAAGTCTTGGTGAAGACTTGGGATTAGATTGAGAAATTTTTTAAGATAACTTGTAAGTATATTTGAGGTAAATATTAGTGAAGACTTGTAGTTATATTTAAGGTAAGTCTTAGTGAAGACTTGAGATCAAATTGAGCAAGTTATTAAGAGGAATTTTAGGCAGATTTGAGGTAAGTCTTTGTGGATACTTGAGAGTAGAATTGACTGATTTGTTCAAGATTTGTGTAAAGGCTTGAGTTAAGTCTAAGTATAGTTGATTAATTAATTTTTTCAAGATTTATGTTAAGGCTTGGGGTAAATCTAAGTAGAGTTGATTTGTGATCAAGATTTGTGTTAAGGCTTGAGGATATATTTGAGGATAGAGGTTGGTGCAAATTTGAGAGTATATTTGTGCTAGACCCGAGATAGAGTTGGAGCCAATTTTTACTATTTTGAGGACAATATTTGTGAATAATACAATCTTATACTGAGAGGGAGGGGTGAACAGTATAATACCACTTTTTACTTTTATTTCCTAATCACTATTATGCAATGTATAGATAGAAATATCAACAATAGTAATCAAATAAATGCACAAATAATACACACAATAGAAACACCAATTTTATGTGGTTCACCCAATATGGGCTATTCCATAGAGAAAATATTCCACTAACATTTTATCAATAAATATCTTGGGAATCCTTTCCCTATTACGATGTTTATGGACCTCTATCCAAAGGATATACCAAATATCCTAATCAATTTTGTGGATATCTATCCATAGGATAACTCCTTTCTCCTTAGCTCTGACTGGTGATCTTCTATAAGAACTATTGCCCCCACTACACTAGCTAATGGATATCTATCTACTAAAAACACCTGTCATCACTACCATGGCTAATGGATCTCTATCCATTGGAGACTATCATACTTTATACTCTATGACCTTCAAAGCTCTATTTCAAATTTTCACTAAACATAGTACTTTATTCTAGCACAAATATGATCAATATCTGTCTCTAGTCTAGCACAAACCTGTCCTAAAATCTGCACCAAAATCTGTCCTCGAATATATACTAAAAATAGTACTTCGATCTAGCACAAATTTATCCTTATTCTTTGGCCTCTGATCTACACTAAACACAATCCTTCATTCTAGCACAAATTTGTCCTCAATATCTGTCTTCAAGCATTAACACAGATCTTGACTTAATATCAAATCAACTACACTAGATCTGCCCCAAACCTTAACCCAAGGTTTGAAAAAATCAATCAATCAACTCTGCTCACAAGTCAACTCAAATACTTGTTTCAAATATTCCTTGTAATATTCCACAAAATATCACACTAATCTGTCCACAAGTTCTCTCTATAACTTGTCCAATTTGCTCAACAAATCCTCACTATAACTTGTCCAAATATGCTCAATAAGTACTCACTAGAACTTATCCAATCTACTCTCAATATGTATTGTAAGACTCCACAATATCTCAAACAAATATTTCCACAAGTCCTCTCAAAGACTTACCTCAAATCTGCTCAACAAGTCCACACTAGAACTTGTCCAATATCATAGAAACATAAAGACAATTGTTAGAGACTCAATATGCTTCACATTCATCACAATGCTCAATCACTTTCAATTACTCTTTTAGAAACATATAGAAAATTTTTAGAGACTCAACATGCTTCACATTCATCACAATGCTCATTCACTTTCAATTACTCTTTTAGAAACATACAGATAATTATTAGACTCAATATGCTTCACATTCATCTCAATGCTCAATCAATTTCAATCACTCTTCTATCACAAAAATATATAGATAATTGTTAGAGACTCAATATGTTTCACACTCATCAACACTAAACCTCTTCCTCAAATAAATTCAGAATATAGAAAATTTTGTTTCATAGAACTTGAACTATCATTTCACACATCCACTTGACTAGGCTCTACCAAATTTCCTCAACCAATCACTTCAATGAAATAGTCCTTTCACACAAACCCTAGTCCAAGCATATGGAAACTCACTAAAAATATTTCCAACAATGCTTATCAACCAATCTCATATAACAATGATACTCATGTTTTTTCCAAACCATAGTTCAAGTTCTTCACTCAATTAATTGAACAGTGCTTATAAATCAATCTTCACATAACAATGATACTCATTCACTTCAACAACAATGCTTATCAAACTAGATGCATAGCATTCACTTCACAATGGCTCAACAACTCAATAAGGAAACCTAATAAAATCCTTTTCACTCCATTTTTTTTCCATAAAACCAACCAATCAACTCAACCAAGAAATAATATGCCCATACCATTTTATTTTATGTAGAAATGATCTTCAAAACCTGTCTCAATTATCACCACTTTCTTTTCCAAGTACAAAGGGTTAGATGACAAGAATTATCACCCTAACACTTTTCACAATTTACCTCAAACACAAAGATAAATTAAATTTCAAATACACCTTTTTGCTCCATCTCAAAAATAATATTAAACATCATAAATCTCATCAAATCCCATTTTAAAATATAACACAACTCTTACTTATAATTCTTTTCTTATTATTGCATTTAATTAAAATAACTCACTTTATAACTTTAATGCAATAAATCAATTTCCACTTTTCTTAAGGTAAAAACACAATTTACCCTAGCAACTATTTACCATTCACCACTTAGGTAAATAAAATTTTTACTTGCCCCTTATATCTCCAACAACCTTAACAAAGGCAATAATAAAAAATTGTTACCCATTCCGCAATTTGCAGGATTCAAACTTGCACCATGCACTATAACAGTGCCTTGGTCATGACTTTCATGCCCTATGAGCCATGCACTTACCTTACCTCTTTAAAGTGTAATGTGTGCTTTACCTTCTTTGCTTTCCCTTAGAGCCTATGGCTCTTCTACCAATGTGACGCTTGTCTCCCACTTGCAATTCGAAGGCACCTTGTCTTTATTTTGCACGAGCTCCTCTTTCACCGAATATCATGGATGTAAATCTAATGCCAAATATTAAATTTTGGCTAAGGTATAAATACCTTTACCCTCCATTTCATGCACGTCAACGGGGATAGACTTATTGGAGGTCGACGCTTATATTTTCGCTTTTAAATATTTAATTTATAATTTATTTAAATTCTTTAGAATTTAAATATTATAAGTTAATATTTAAATATTTTGGATTTATTAGGAATTAAAGCCTCCTTAGGTTTAATAAAAAAACCTTTTATTTTTCCCACCATGGTTTTAAGAAAAAACCTTTGACTTATGTTTCTCATAATATTAAAATAAATATTATGAAGCTCTTTTGACATCAACCTTTTGTGTTGCTCCTTTTGACCTTTTGGCATCAACGGAGGTTCATTCCTTGCCATCAATGACAACTTCATTCCTTGACATCAATGAATACTGCGTGGACTCAAAATTTCCAAAAATCTCCCCCTTTGTCATTGATGACAACCCAAATTCTTTTTACCAAACACTTGACCTTTTTCTTGTTTTGCTCCCCTAAGACATTGCTTATCCTATCTCAACGCTCTTTCCTTAAACCAAATCTATCCCCCTTACTCAAATCTCTCCCATTTTACATCAATGGCAAAATGTCACCTTTGGGGCTCGAGGCTAAGAATTATTCTCTTAGCTTAGCCCCTCCCCAACCTCGTCTTGAGATGGTTAATTATAGGGTGGGAGTATTTCTACTCCTAGAAAGCACTAGTATTTACCTTTATCCTCTTTTATTCTCATTTTATACTTATGATTTCTTTGATTGTTCATGTTTTTGTCCTTGTCCATTTCCATATTTCTATTCCTTTTTATATCCATATTCCTATTTTGTTGTTCCTTTTCCTAATCCTATTCCTATCCATGTCCATATTCCTGTTCCTGTTCCTGTTCCTACTTGATTCTAGAATGTCTACCCTCCACCAGTTTGTTGTATGTCCGTCATTATTGTATTTATAAAACTTAATGTTATTATTACTTGGAGGTGTAAATATCTAGGTATTTGTCCTGGTGAAGCCATATCCTTTTCTATCATGAACCCTGCAATTTATTGCCTTGTGACCAAACTGTTTACATGAGTAGCAATACCCATGGAAAAGTTATTTTTTCCTGAAATTCCCATATTCCTATATTTCATGTGTCTTTCACTGTGAAGCCATGTGCAAAAATTTATGATATGAGAAACATCATCCATTGAAACTTCCTTGTATTGACCTTATTGGTATTTTAGTCTCTCTTAACCTATTCTAATTGATGTTCCATCTATTTCTTCTTTGTGTATTGTTCCTTTCCTTGTTGAACTTTCTATTACACAACTCATCCTCAGAAGTCTCACTTTCTCTTACATTGTCTTCTTCTGAAGTTTCTTCTTCTTTAGAAATTGAGGTTGACTCTTCTTCTTATTTCTTTTGATCTTGTTCAAAACCAATACCTATTTTATTTTTTGACCTTCTTTGTACCTTGATCATTTTATCTATAATATTTGAAATCTTGAAAAACTTGTGTAGCTTATCCTTGGATTTCTCTAAATATTTCCTTAGTAGAGCTACTTCTTGTTCTAATTTTTCACATTCTAAGACCTTTGCTTCTAGCTTACCCTTGAACTTATTTTTCTTAGCCATTGACTTGTTTATATCCTCTATAAGATTTCATCTTTCTTCGTCACATTCTTGAAACTGAAACTCAAGTTGGAAGTTTTGCTTTATTACCTTCTTTAAATTTTTAAGAGCATAAATAAGATCTCCCTCAATATCAACTCATCCTTTTTCTAATTCTTCCTCTATTTGTTTGCCTTTTTTAACATCTTCATTCTTTTCTGACTTGTCTTTTATAGAATCACCTTCTTCTTATTCTAGTGTTATTAGAATATTCTCTTCTGGTCCTTCTAGTGCATCCTCATATTCGTCATCATTGAAACTGAAACCATCCCTTGTACAAATATCTTCAAGATGTCCAAAATTACCACATCTAAAACACTTGAGAATTATTAGTGACCTTTTCTTGATTTCTTCTTTTTCTTTAATCAAAAATAGGACTTCATATTTATCATTATCTAAAAAACTATTATCACTATCACTTGAGTACTTACTTACCTTGTCTGCATAGTAGCTCATATTTTGTATTTGAAAGAACTTCTTTCCTTTTCTACCTTGTCCATCCTTGCCTTTATTTTGGTACCTGTATTTTTCTAATTCCCTATTCCTGTGATCCTATTTTTCTTCATCATTGTTATTTTTATCTTCTTAAAAATCGGTTGCATAGTGACCATAATTTCCACCATTGATACATCTAACAAATTTTGCATCTTTAAATATTACTGAATCCTTATTCCTTCTGCCATAATTAGCTTCTTCATCACTAGATGAGTCATTGCTTGATTCTGAATTCTTACCCTTTATTTTCTTAATTGCTTTGAAGGTTGCTTCCTTCCGGTGATTAGGTTCCTCTTTTTTCTTAACTCAAAAGTTGTAAGAATACCAAGTAACATATCTCTTGTCAAAGAATCACCATATTTTGATTCTTCTATAGCAGATATATTTTCACTAAATATTTTTGGAAGAGATCCAAAGACCCTATCACAAACATCTGATTATTCAATATTAAGTCCAAGTTCTTGCATGGCATTAACAACCTCATCTACTCAAAATAGATAAGTACTAATATTTTACTCATACTTCATTCTTAATTCTTCAAATTGTCCTTTGATATTTTGAATATTTTCCTTTTTTATACTTTTATCTCTTTCGTATATGCTTTGCAACTTATCCCAAATTCCTTTTGCATCTCTATAATGCATAACCTTTATTGATTATATTCTATGCAAACCTCTAAAAATTGCAATCATTGATTTTGAATTGTAATGTTGTAGAAGATTACCTTCCTTATCTGTAGGTGGATCAACTGGTGGTATGTATCCATTTTCAATTACTTACCATATTTTATTACCAAGTGCCATCAATTGAATCTTCATTCTCATACTCTAAAATATATAATCACTTCCATCAAATATCGGTGTTGAATTATCTAAGAACACATTCTTATAATCCATTGTGTTCTTGAAAGCTTTTCCTTCAAGTTGTTAAAATCTTCCGAAGGAACCCACTCTTATACCAATTGAAGAACACAAGATTATACTGAGAGGGGGGTGAACAGTATAAGATCACTTTTTACTTTTCTTTCCCAATCACTATTATGCAATGTATAGATAGCAATATCAACAATAGTAATCAAAGCAATGCATAAATGACACACATAATAGAGACACCAATTTTATGTGGTTCACCCAATGTGGGCTACTCCACAAATAAAATATTTCACTAAAATTTTCTCAATATCTTGGGAATTATTTCCCTATTACAATGATTATGGACCTCTATCCAAAGGAGACACCAATAGCCTAATAAAGTTTGTGGATATCTATCCACATGAGAACTCCTTTATCCTTAGCTCTGACTAGAAATCTTCTAGATGAACTACTACCCCCACTAAAGTAGTTAATGTATCTCTATCAACTAAAGACACCTACCATCACTGCCCTAGCTAATGGATCTCTATCCACTAGATACTGTCATCCTCTATAATCTATCACCTTCAAATATCTGTCTCAAATTTTCACTAAACATAGTCCTTCGATCTAGCATAAATTTTCTCAATCTATGTCTCTGGTCTGGCACAAACCTGTCCTCAAATATGCACCAAAAATTATCCTCAAATATGTACTAAACACAGTCCTTCAGTATAGCACAAATATATCCTCAATATCTATCCTCTTATCTACACTAAACATAGTCCTTCAGTATCACACAAAAATATCCTCAATCTCTATCTTCAAGCCTTAACACAAAGCTTGACTTAATATCAAACCAACTCCACTAGATATACCCTAAAACTTAATCCAATGTTTGAAAAAATCAATCAATCAACTCTTCTCACAAGTCTACTCAAAGACTTGTTTCAAATCTACCTTGTAATATTCCATAAAATCTCACATTAATCTATCCACAAGTTCTCTCTAGAACTTGTCCAATATGTTCAACAAGTCCTCACTAGAACTTGTCCATATTTTCTAAATAAGTCCTCACTATAACTTATCCAATATGATCTCAATATGTATTGTAATATTCCACAAAATCTCACACAAATCTGTCGACAAGTCCTCTCTAAGACTTACCTCAAATATGCTCAACAAGTCCACACTAGAACTTGTCCAATATCGTAGAAACATAAAGAGAATTGTTAGACTCAATATGCTTCACATTCATCACAATGCTCAATAAATTTCAATTACTATTTTAGAAACATACAGAGAATTGTTAGAGACTCAATATGCTTCACATTCATCACAATGCTCAATCACTTTCAATTACTCTTTTAGAAACATGCAAAGAATTGTTAGAGACTCAATATGCTTCACATTCACCTCAATGCTCAATCACTTTCAGTCACTCTTCTATCACAAAAACATATAGATAATTGTCAGACTCAATATATTTCACACTCATCAACATTCAACCTCTTTCTAAAATCAATTCAAAATATAGAACAATTTGTTTCATAGAACTTGAACTATCACTTTACACATCCACTTGACTAGGCTCTACCAAATCTACTCAACCAATCACTTCAATGAAATAGTCCTTGCTCAAAAACCCTAGTACAAGCATATAAACACTCAAAAATTTTCCAACAATGCTTATCAACTAACCTCACATAACAATGATACTCATGTTCTTTCCAAATATTAGTTCAAGTTCTTCATTCAATTACTCACTTCAACAACAGTTCTTATAAAACAATTTTCACATAACAATGATACTTATTCACTTCATCAACAATGCTTATAAAATAATATTCTCATAAGAATTATACTCATTCACTTCAACAACAATGCTTATCAAACTAGATGCATAGAATTCACTTCACAATGGCTTAACAACTCGATGAGAAAACCTAATCAAATCATTTTCACTCCAAATTTTTTTTCTAGAAAATCAACCAATCAAATCAACCAAGAAATAATATACCCATACCATTTTATTTTATGTAGAAATGATCTTCAAAACCTATCTCAATTATCACCACTTTCTTTGCCAAGTACAAAGGGTTAAATGACAAGAATTATCACCCTAACACTTTTCACAATTTAGCTCAAACACAAAGATAAATTAAATTCCAAATACACCTTATTGCTCCATATCAACAATAATATTAATCATAAATCTTATCAAATCCCCTTTTAAAATATAACACAATTTCTACTTTTAACTCCTTTCTTATTATTGCATTTAATTAAAATAACTCACTTTATAACTTTAATGCAATAAATCAATTTCCATTTTTCTTAAGGTAAAAACACAATTTACCCTAGCAACTATTTATCATTCACCACTTAGGTAAATAAAATATTTACTTACCCCTTATCTCTCCAACAACTTTAGCATAAGCAATAATAAAAATTAAATAAAAAATTGTTACCTGTTTTGCAATTTGTGTGATTCGAACTTTGACCATGCATTATAGCAGTGCCTTGGTCATGGCTTCTGCACCGTGGGAGCCATGTTCTCACCTTACCCCTTTAAAGTGGAATGTGTGCTTTACCTTATTTGCTTTCCCTTAGAGCCTATGGCTCTTCTACCAATGTGACGCTTGTCTCCTACTTGCAATTCGAAAGTGCCTTGTCTTTATTTTGCATGAGCTCCTCTGTCACCAAATATCATCGATGTAAATCGAATACCAAACATTAAATTTTAGCTATGGTATAAATACCTTTACCCTCCATTTAGTGCACGTCGACGAGGATAGACTTATTGGAGGTCGGTGCTTATATTTTCGCTTTAAAAAATTTAATTTATAAATTATTTAAATTCTTTAGAATTTAAATATTATAAATTAATATTTAAATATTTTGGCTTTATTAGGGATTAAATCATCCTTAGGTTTTAATAAAAAGCCTTTTATTTTTCCCACCATGGTTTTAAGAAAAAACCTGACTTATGCTTATCATAATATTAAAATAAATATTATGAAGCTCTTTTGCCATCAACATTTTGCATTGCTCCTTATGATATTTTGGAATCAACAGTGGTTCATTCCTTGAAATCAATGACAACTTCATTCCTTGACATCAATGACAACTGCATGGACTCAAAATGTCCAACAATTTGGTGTAGATTTGAGACAGATTTGATAGTAAGCTTTGGAGGTGATAGAGTAGAGGATAGTAGTCTCAAGTGGAGACAGATCCATTAGCCAAGGTAGTGAGTACAAAGGTATTTTGATTGAGGATATAGGTCTTCTATGGAAAGATATCCACAAGCCAGTGGAGTGAGGGTAGTAGTCTTCTAGAAGATCACCAGCCAGAGCATATAAGAAAAAGTTCTTCTATGGATAGAGATCCACAAACTAGAGCAAGGGTAAAGAGTTCTCCTATGGAGTGTGATCCATGAAGCAACTAGAAAGATAGGGTTCTTATATGGAGAGATATTCATAAACCAGTTGGGGAGAAATATTTCTCCTGAGTCAAGTTCCATGGACCAAAGAAAAGGAGAAAGGTTTATCCTATGGAGAGAGATCTACAAATAAAATCATTAGGGGATTGGTATCTCCTTTGGATAGATATCCATAAACATTATAATAGGGAAGAGTTCCCAAGATATTTGTTGAGAAAATTTAGTAGAAATATTTTCTCCGTGGAGTACCCCACATTGGGTGAACCACGTTAAATTGGTGTCTGTATTATGTATGATAATTTATGTAGTGATTTGATTACTACTACTGATATTACCATTTATTATATTGGATAATATTTTTTGGGAAATAAAAGTAAAAGTTGATATTATACTGTTCACCCCCCTCTCAGTATAAGTTTGTGTTCTTCAATATTTATTTTCTGTTAAACCGTAGCCTCTTTGTTACACATTGTTTTTAGTCGCCAAAAGGTCAAAACAATTTTCTTTTTACATAGTCAACTAAAAGTACCAAGGGGGCTTGACTATTGTGCTCACAAGCCTAGTATTCATAGTGGTTTATGCATGCTTCCAAACACCCACTACTTTTTTTTCAAGTTTTTGTCTTTATTTCCATGTTTACTTGAATTCAAGGTCATGGTTTTTGAGGAATGAAATCAGATTCATGGTCATAGGTTTTGTTGTTCACATTGCACAAATCCCCTCAATTTGGGGTCCACTTGAAACATTGGTTTTAATTTTATATTTTTTGCTTACATCAAGAAATTTGAATTTGCTTACATTGCCCACATTAAGGTTTTAAAAATGCTCGCATTTGAATATTTTGAAGACTTAGAGTTTGGCTACATTGAGTTTAATTGAATTTTTGGAATATTTGTATGTCAATGGCATTATTTCAAACTAAATGTTTCAGAAATTTAAATTTCAAAGGCCTATCCTAAGGTTCAAAATATTAAATTCAATTTTAGGGTTCTTTAAATTTCATCATCTTGCCCTAAATTTACTACAAAATTGAAATTGGCATAACTTTTGATAGAAAAATCATTTAAGGTGATTCAAATCCTGGTGGAAACATCTTGAGCTCATATCTATAGTGGTACCATATTTGTAGAATTTTAGACGTGAATTATGTCCAAAAATAGTAGTTTTATTAAGAAACTCGATATTCTAATTGAAATATATCCTCATTAAAAATATTTTTTTTAGTTTTCTCAACATATTTGGATACCCATTTAGTTTATTTAGAAGCAAGTAAATTACCATAAAATTTTGGGTATTTTGATTTTTGCCATAATTTTATACCATGTGAAATTCACTTTCAAGTAATTTGAAGTCGTTTCCAAGTATTCAAAATCATGGATGGGCAACAAGAAAATCCTTCACAATCTATTAAAATGCAAATTACATAAATTAGGAGTCTTAAAAATTCCATCGACTAGGAAAGAAAAAAAAATCTAAGGAAAGAGAGTGTTGGGAAAAAGGGAAGTGTCAAACCCTAATAGAGTCCCAAAACCCTACTACTTAACAATGTCATGAAAATGGGAAGTGATGGATCCCGATAGAGTCCCAAAATTCCACCACTTAAAAATATCAAGAAAATGAAAAGTGCAAGACCCTAATAAAGTTCCTAAATCCTGTTGGCCAAGAAATGAAAAAATTTCTAAGGAAAGAGAGTATCAGGAAAATGGAAAGTGTTGGACCTTGATAGAATCCCAAAATATTACCACTTAAAAATATTGGTAAAATAGTAAGTGTCATACCTTGATAGATTCCAAAAACCCTACAAGCTATGCAAATGATATTTTTTCTAAGCATTGAGTGTGATGAAGATTTGGGATTCACCCAAAGTCCACTAAAATATAGGACACAAAATTCTCCATTGTATAACCCTTACCCTAATAGTGCTAGTACTTTAAACATTCACCAATTACCCTATCAAAAACCCATGCATAAAAATTATAACTATAATTTAAGGAACCTTGGATTAAACATATCAACTGCACCTCATTTCATATTACACAATAATAATGCTGACATTTAAAGTTTCAAATCTATAGTGAAAAACTAGCATTAAGGATGGATACATTACCAAATTTTACTTATTCATACAAATAAATGTGCAATATCTAGATCTGATAGTAGCCTCTATATCTTATCTAAAGAAATTTTCCACAATGATCTTACAAATATTTGAGTTAAAATATATCCCTATTGAACAACCGAGGATGTTTAGGATAGTTTACTAACTTATCATTTATGATTACATATTGTTGATAGAGGCATTTTCTAAAATTCTTGGAGGAAAAACCTTGAAGTGGTATTATCAACTACCCTACCAATCCCTAATGAATTTTCAAGTAACAACTGAGGTGTTTGTTCAACAACTCAAAGCATATGTAGAGAAGAGAGTGACCCTTCAATATTTATAACTCCTAAATTAAGCTAAGGATCAAAATTTCTATATCGATGGAGAAGCTTATTGAGAAGATTACAATATACCTCACCTCCCCAAGATATGCTAGATATATTTATTATCTACTTTCAAGAAAAAATTTCCTATGAATTAGAGACAACAATTATCACCTCCTTTGAGAAAATGATAGAATTAGCTAGGAGAGTTGAGGAAGCAATTATAATAAGGAGTCAAAATAAACCAAGAAAGGAAGAATAAAGGATGATAGAAACCCAATACAAGAATAAACATGTGGTTGATGATGGGGTCACTGATAATAGAAAAACTAATAATTTTAACATAGCTAGTACCTTCAAGTAATTGGTGCTTAGAAAACCATAAAGGTCCCTACCAAAAAATTCATAAGGCTCAAGTAACCTTTAGCATCGATTGTTAAACAACTCCTTGAAGTGAATATGATTGATTTGCTCAATATTAAACAACCCGATACAATGGAAACTTTTACAAACTTGGCCAACATTATGATTATCATAAGGTACATGGGCACATAATAAATCAATACAAGAGGTTGAGGTATATGGTTCAAGATTTAGTATATGAGGGTCACTTTGTTATATGTGATCCCCAATTCACTCCTAACAACCAAATCACCAACTACTAACTCATAAACATCTAACAACCAATAAAGACATGGGGATATTCCAAAATCCCCTACCTAATAGTGATAAAAAAAAATAACAAAACAAGAGTCCTATAATAATGTGCCACCCCCATATAATAATATGGTTAGAATTATAGTGGCAACCACTAGGCAATGACTTCAAGCACAACAAACTCAAAAAACCCATAAGCAAACACCTCCAACTTCCAATCAACCCTCTAGGCCATCCTTAGTTTTGAGTAATACCTAGAGGAAAAACACAAGTTTAGAAAATCCAATGTTAATATTATAACCTCAATCAACAATTTCCTTTGACTTAAAATAATAACTAGTTAGTACACCCACCAAGATTACCCTCTTATAGCTTTTACAGACTCCCCCTATCCATAGAGAATCCTTATTTAAGCTTCTAATTCAACAATCCATCCCACAAGACCTCCCACCTAGTGACATATCCAATGATGTAGGTACTCTTGGTATTAACCATATTTTATTTTATGAAGATGATATTCCTCCATCAACCTACAATGGTATTCTATCCTTTACATCATTGGATATATTAGAAAAAAATTTATCAAGAGAATCTTGGTAGACAATGGTTCCTCCCTCAGTATATGCAGTTATCAATTCTTTCAAAATCTTAGATTGAGGGAGGAATATCTAACTAGATTAGATGTGATCATAAAATATTTTAATAATGAATCTCAATAGTCCTATGGAATTATATCCCTTCCCCTTAAGGTAGGACCCAAGATCCTAGATACCTTATTTTGTGTAGTATCTTGCCATACATCTTTCAATTATCTTATTGGATGCCCTTGGATTCATGCTATGAGGGTTATACCTTATACTCTTCACCAATGTATTTAGTATAAATTCAATAATCAAATTATCACCATCTAGGGAAACTCCCACTCATTCCAATATTGTTCAATGATTGAGCGAGCCCAATAAAAATTCAATTTCTATCTGATAGTTTCTCTTCACAAAATTCTCTCTTCTCCTTCTTCTTCTTATTTTTATTCTCATTCTCCTTATTATAGGTATAATTCATCTCTCCAAATCACTAAAAATTTTATTAAATTGTAAATTAATGAGGAATATCCAACTATTATCTCATCATATGATCAAGTCAATCAATTAGTTCAAAGTCCTCTTCTAGATATAGCAAAGCTACCACCTCCAACTTGAACCATAGGTTTACCCATACAAAATATGAAATGGTACACATAGAAATGTGTACCTTTACTTTTGTGAGAACATCCCATGAATAAAATATCCATTGTAGCAAACCTTACCCCATAGAAATAACCTTTTTTTCATTGTTCCATATCCAATGATTTCCCACTACCTAAGCATATCTTCTCTATTATGGGAAATGAAGGTAAGGGTTTGGGGCCTCAACAACAAGGTATCAAGGATATTTTAGAAGTTGAAATCTAGTATTAGATATCTATAATAGGTTAAATCCCTAATAAAATCTAACCCTTACCCATTAATGATGATCAAGTTGTAACCTTTGCAAAATTTATAGATCATCATGGCTTAGAATGGAGTCATGAGGATGAGGGACCACCTTCTTGCTCCATATTGTTTTTCCACATCATCACCCTAGTTCATAATGAGGTAATCATGAATATAGGAGAGTATATTAAAGGATATACTCTTTATGACATGGCTTACAAAGATATCCTTTGTAATAGCTTCTTCTTTAATAGGTCAGTCCCTTGTGTAGCCCATGTTCTAACCTCTAGGCCTCAAGAGGATACAATTCCTATGCCTCATGATGATCTTGAGAAACTAAGGGTTATCCCAACCTCTCTTTATTATGAGTATGACTATCAAACCATATTTGAATACACCATAGATGTTAATATAGGAACATAGATAACCCTAGAATCCTTAAGTTAAGAAAAAACTTTTCCATGTATGAGTAGGAGTAATTGACCAATTTGTTAAAATAATTTCAAGATATCTTCAGTTGGTCATATGCTAACATGAAAGTACTTGAGCCCTCCTTAGTGAGGCACAACATAGTGGTTAGAACTAATGTTAAACCAATAAAGTAAAATATTAGGAAGATGCATCCTAAAATTGCCTTATTATTCAAGGAGAAGCTCTAAAAACTCGCTGATTTTAGTTTTATGAAAACAATCAATTATTCTAATTGGATCTCTAATATATTTATTATAGCTAAGAAGGGAGGTACACTCAAAATATGCATTGAATTTAGTGAAATAAACCTGGTCTATTCTAAGTATGACTTCCCCTTATCCAACATAGATGTGGTAGTGGATTTCACTGCTTTATGTGGAATGCTATCATTAATGGATGGTTTCTCAAGGTACAGTCAGATCAATATTGGACTTGAAGACCAATCCAAGATAGATTTCATCACTCGATAGGTTACCTTTTATTATAGAGTCATACATTTTCGCTTAATGAATGTTGGTGCCACATACCAAAGGGCCATGACTTACATTTTTCATGACTTGATGTATGGTATAGTAGAAGACTATATGGACAATCTTCTTGGTCACTCCATACATCAAGAAAATCATTCACAAGATTTAAGGCATATATTTGAAAAATTAAGAGAATAAATATCATGACCCTCCAAAAACATGTTTTAGGATGTTGTTATTTGTATATATTGAGTATCTCTTTTAAATTAATATATTTCATAATCCTTGGAAATGGTATTGCTGATGATTTCTATTTTGTAGGTATAGGTCCTTTAAGAATATAATTGGAAATGATGGTAGTGTAAATTATCACCGCGATGGGTATTCACTTTGGCAAGGGTGAAATAACCCTAGTAGTGAAACACTCACCTATGGCTTAAGGATACATGAAAGCCCTTCATTCATGTAGGTGCATTATGCATGTATGTTTGTATGTGATTGAAAATAAATATTGCTTGCATATGTTTGAATTTAAAATTCTCCAACAAGGAAAGTACCATGTTGCATGGGAGCTATTCCTAAAGAGCAGATGATAGCATTTCGTTGTCATCAAATTGCTTGTAAAAGAAGAAATATTGGATAAATATGTGTTTGATTAAAGGTATATTGTTAGATTTGAATTTGTATACATTTTTTTTTAATTACATAATATATAAATAATAATAATAAATATCTAGATAATAATAAAATAAATAAAATGATATGTACATATATGTGTGTTTGTATAAATGTTAAAACATATACAATAATTTTGAATGGAAGCACTTTCCCTTTATAAAATTTAATAAGGAAAAGTATTTTGAAACCTCCATATGGTGGAGGAAGCATATGCGTTAGTTGGCTATCTGCATGGTAGTATACATGCTCATTGCCTTCATTAGAATTTTCTATATAAAAGAGTTAATTAGTTATTGGGGAGGAAAGAAAAGAAAAATAAAAGAAGGAAAGTTTAGTGAGAGACAGAGAGAAAATAAGAGAAAGAAGGCTACCTCTTCTTTGTTGTTCAACCCACACCACTTCTCTATTGTATATGCATATTTTGGTTATTTGCAGTTTATCTGGAGGCTTTCATTTGAATATTTTTGTGATTTTTCATTTACATAGACATTCTAGAAGTTTTGCTTCCTGATATTTTTGTTACAATAAGTAATGATAAAAACCTTTGATTGGGTATTTACATATTTCATATTAAAGTTTTGATTATATTATCATTTTCTAGTTGGCTTGATACTTCGTGATATACTTTATTCTCATAAAACCTATGGTTTTAAAATTTGCTTTGCCATTACATACCTCCAACTCAATATGCTCTAGGTTTGGCTTTGCCTTGTAAAAATTACTTTGTTGCACTTTAATACTCTCCCTCTATATTTTAATTTACTCTTTTTTCTAGTTGTGTGATGTTCTATCTACATTTAGAAAGACTCAATAATTATGTATAACCTACATCTTCAATATGAATTTTTAATTGATTGTTATGTTGAGCAGTAATTCCTTTAAAACAACCTATATGGTGCTATGTGTAGTGTTGAAATTTTACGAGGAATTTTTATTTGGGTAAAAGGAAAAGAACCAAATAAGAATATGATAAGTTCTAGTTATGATTCATTGAAAATATCATCAATGCATATAATTTAGTAAAAAGAAAACTGGGTATAAATGTGTTTAACTTGGTTTGGAAACATGATTATAATAATGTACTTAGACTTCATAAGCATCATTAAGCCATTTTCATCCCTATCGCCTTGAGGAATGTGAAGGAGGCAATGTAAAGCTAAATTTTTCATGTGCCTAAAGGTTTGAGTTAATGTGGATACACATGTGAGAAGATGTTGAACCCCAAAATACATGACCTAGCTATATTTATTATATTAAAATAAAGGACTATCTATTTATTAAATGTGGTGAGGCATGATTGCATTGGAAATTTTGAGTATAGTGTATTGTCATTGATGTCAAAGGATTGATTTGATAGATTGATTTCAAAATAGAATATGTCATTGGTTGTCATTGATATTATTATAATATTTATTATTATAATAATGGTTGAAGAAAAGCATTATAATATCTACATTTTGAATATTATAATCAAGGACAAAAGGCTTAAAATATCTTGGAACAATGGTTTAAAATGAAGTCAATACTATTAATATTATTGACGACAATAATATTAATTATAAAGGAAATGTTCAAAAGAATTAATATTAGTAATATTAGTAAAGGTAATAATATTAATTATAAAGGCAAGGTTCAAAAGGAGCAATATTATAATTTTTTTTTTATAACATAAATTTTTTAAATTATATTTGAGCACCAAAAAATTGAAAATAATTTGAATTATTTTTTAATAAAGTCATCAACGTCATACGGGTGAAAGAAAAACAAAGGTGGCACTGACATTGTGTTGGCAATTTTGGGTTTGAGATCCTAGCTTCTTGTCTATGAGTTGTCATTGATGTCAAAAGGAATTGGCATTAATGTCAAGAGGATTTATTGGCTTCAAAGGTTGAATATTCCAAAGAATCTTTTCTAGAAGATTTCGGAGAGATTCCATGTGGTAGATGAAAATGTTTTTATCAAAACCATGGCAGGTTTAAGGGTTTTTATTAAAACTAGGTGGATGCATTAAGGGTTTTTCTCAAAACCACTCTCAACTTAATGCAAAGGCTGGAGACACTTATTAATTAAATAACTTAATTAATAAAACCTTTTTAAGGTTTTTTAATTAATTATTTATTTGATTTAGTGATTAAATTATTTTAATAATTTAATGGGTTCTGCACCTAAGGTCTAAGGTCTAAAAGACCTTTGATTATTTTTTAAATAATCAAAAGGGTTTCATAAACCCTAAAGTTGTTTCGAAGGCACCAAAATAATATTAATTTGAAAAGTTTGAATTATCCTCCCGCCGATGTCGTGCATAGCATGGAAGTTTGGCTATATAAGCCATAACCTATAGTCCAAAGCAATGGTGTTAAAGAAATTTGAATTGTGCAAAGGTTGGGAAGTAAAAGCTACGACTATCATTTTTTTTTCCACATTTATCTGCCGCCAAAGGGTTAAGGAGAAGGAGACTCTTTCTAGCATTCAAGCTAACGTCATTGGCCTAGTGGCAACGACTGTTCTGCGAAGGCGCTTGAAGGGAGGTCAAGCGTTCGACTCCCGTCGTGGAGTGTAAGAAGAGTTTTTGCGCTCCGATTTTTTTTCGAAGGCACTGTTGACCTATGATTTTTGGAAGCATTTTTTTTTTGGTAAGGTTTTTTAAATAAAATCTGCACTTTGTTAAAGAAGATGTGGTTGGGCAGATTTATTTAAAATTATTTTTAAGGTTAAATGCTTCTTTGGAGATATAAGGTTGATAGTGTGTGGTTGAGATTTTTGGCTTGATTGTTGAGTGAGATTTGCTTAGAAGCTATTATTCCTTGAGCATGGTTTAATTAATTTGGAGAAATAAGGTGTAAAAGGATATATTGTTTGTATGCTTTATATTTTTGGTAGTTGACTTCTAAGTATTGGAGTCATAAGGTGTTTTACTGGAATAAATATTTTTGTGGTTACTTTTATGATCTAACCCTAACTTGGTGGCAAAGTTGAGGGTGGTGTTGGTAACAAGTTGAAGAACTATTCTCTTCTTCCTCAAACAAAGGTATGGGCAACTTCTTTCATGTATATTGTTGATGGTGTATTTTCTGAAATTGAGTTTGGAGTGAAAAGGTTGTCTACTAGGTATTCTTGTTGGTGTAAATCCTATTTTCTGGATATTGAAGATTTTTTATGCATTAAAATCATTGATGAGTTTTTGGGTGAATGCATAATTCTGGTTGAGGAAGAGGAAGCATCTTGCACTAGGGTTTATGTTAGTAAGTCTTGCTACTTGCATTGAGATGGTGAAACCCTTAGTTGGCTGTTTTGAGATTGATGGTTGAGTTGCTTCCATAGAGGTTGTTTTGATCAAGTTAATGCTTTACTTGATACATGATTTGGGCTTACTCCATTGAGATTGATTTGAGCAAATTATTCTTTGCATTGGTGATTTATGTTGGTGGCTGTTTTGTTCAAATACCTTTGGAGGGAAAAGGATGTCTACTAGTTTCCTTTTCATGTAGTGATTGGTTGAATGCTTCAAGGTTAATGTTGAGTTGAATGATGTTGGTTAAACCTTGTCTATAAGCATTGTTGTTAAATCCCTAATTGGTTGAGAAAAGATATTGGTTGTGGAAAGAACATGAGTATCATTGTTATATGAGTTATTGCATGGTTGGCAATTGTTGGGTTGTGTTTCATGTTCTTGAGAAAATCATACTACATCTATCTTATTCTTTTGAGATTAAGATTGAGTTGAGATTGAGATTGGCAGTTAAGTATAGAACATATTGAGTCTCTAACAATTCTCTTTATGTTTCTATGAGATTTGAGATTGATATTGGGAGTTAAGTATAGAACATATTGAGTCTCTAACAATTCTCTTTATGCTTATATGAGGTTGATGAATCACATTGGGTCTCTAACAATTCTCTTTGTGGGTTCATGCTAAGCAATTTTTTCTTGATGAACTTGTGAGCTTATTTGGACAAGTTCTAGTGAAGACTTGTGAGCTGATTTGGACAGGTTCTAGTGAGGACTTGTGAGCTAAATTGGACAGGTTCTAGTGAGGACTTGTGAGCTGATTTGGACAGGTTCTAGTGAAGACTTGTGAGCTGATTTGGACAGGTTCTAGTGAGGACTTATGAGCTGATTTGGACAGGTTCTAGTGAGGACTTGTGAGCTGATTTGGACAAGTTCTAGGGAGGACTTGTGAGCTGATTTGGACAAGTCCTAGCAGAGGACTTGAGGACATATTTGAAATGGTTCTTTGAGAAGAACCTGAGGACAATTTTGACAAGTCTTTGAGAAGGCTTATGTGCAGCAAAGATTGATTTGTTCAAGCTTTATGAGTTGATCTTGGGACAGATCTGATAGAGTGAGGAATACTTGTGCTGGACCAACTGACTGTGTTTAGTATAGGTTGATGAGTTGTTGTGGAGGTGATCAGTGAGGACAGAGGTCTCTTGAGGCTAAGCATTGAGGACAAAAGGTCTTCTATGGAAAGGAGTTCCATGTGCTAGCGGAATAAGAGGCAGGTGATCTTATGAAGTATCATTTCTAGAGTTGAGAGGAAGGATTCTCCTTTGGGTAGGAGGCTCATAAATTCATGAGGAGGGGAAGGATTCTCCTTTGGCAGAGGATCATAAATACTTGAGTAGGGGAAGGTTTATCCTTTGGGTTGAGGCTCATAAAAATTGTAATTGGGAAGGATTCCCAAAGAAATTTGAGAAAGCTTTTTAGAGAAAATTTTTGTGGATGTAGCCCATGTTGGGTGAACCACGTTAAAATTGGTGTCTCATTGTGTGTTGCTTTATGCATTGCTTTGATATTGCTATTGGTTCATTACTTTGCGAAGTTGAAGTTAAATAGAGAAAGTAAAAAAAAGTCTTATCCTATTCATGCCCCCTCTTAGTATAAGCTTGTGTTCTTCACATTGTACAAAGACCAAATAAAATATATTAATACCCATGCCTAAGGTCATTTGCAAGGTGTTTGAAAATTGTGCAAGTAATTTGTTTGACATTCATTGCATGCGATAGAGAAGAAGAGGAAAGAGGAGTGTAGTCCTTACAATGAATGTGGAGGTTTCACATTCGGTCTTGTACACATAATAACCCATCCAGCCAACTAGACCAGTTGGTGGCAGAGCCAGTGCGAAGGCATTGTGAGAAAGAGGTTTCAAGTTTAACCCGTCATAGACCATTTTATTTTTGTTCAGGTAAATCTAGTGGCAGGAGAAGATAAATGGTGATTGACGCCTTCGAGCTCTCACAAGCTGCGTTGGTGTAGCCGATCGTGACCCATTGGTTGGGCATATTGCTCTCACGAGGTGAGAGGTATTTAATTTTTGAATTTTATTTTAATTTTTGTGGAGTTATAAGGTTAAGTTGTTATTTAATATTTGCACATTTTATATAGGATAAATAAGTTATGAAAATGGTTTTTCTAGTGTTAAAATTTAAATCTTTTTAGAAGGAGAAATAAAGTGTGAAAAAAGTATTTTTGTTATTGAAACTTAAAATCTACTTAGAACGAGAAATAAGGTGTAATAAGGATTCTTTCATTGTATGAGTTGATTGTGTGTGTTTTAAAAGTAGGATTTATAAGGCGTTTCATGGTTTAATTATTGTAAGTATTTTTGCATGGTGAAGGAAAGTTAAAAGGTTTTTATTATTTAATTAAAAGCCTTGTTTTGAGAAAATAAAAAGAGGATAGAGCAATATTTATGTGTAAATTTTTTATGAAAGGTTATTATTTTTGATTTGAAAATAAGATTGGCTAACCTTTCAAAGTGGCAAAAATAAAACTATTTTGGAACAGGTTTTGAGGGCATTTTTTCATCAAAACAAGTTGAGAGGTATGTTGACATTATTACTTCTCTAGAATGGTTGGTTGAGAAAATATTTCAGAATTATAAGGTGGGGATAAAAAGGTTGATTAGTGTGTATTGTTGGAAATATTTTGGGCTATATTTTGATAACAAATCATGCATCATTGACTAGAGAAATTGGAAACACTTGAGTTAGAATTTTTTAGAACAAACTGTGTATTCTTGTTGGAAGAATTTGTGAAACATTTGTGAATTGGTGTGAGTGACATTGAATGTGAATGGGTAAATGTTAGAGATAAATTTAATAAAGCAAATAATAAATTATTGTGGTTTATCATTGAGAGTAAATTTGCAAGTAATAGAGGCCAGTTTTGTGAAGCACAATTATACACTAGTTTGATTGGATTTGAAAGGAATTTAGCAAGAGGTAAATATTGGATTAGATGAGTGCAAGATTTATGAATGTGAATAATATATTGGGTATTTTATAATGCATATCATTATTTATATGTTCCAGAGGTTAAATGAATTCTAGGTAGAATATGTTTGAATTGCCTAGATGAGGAAAATATTTCTGAAAGAGAACAAAACAATATTTGTATGCAAGATTTGGGAATATTTGAGCAGGTTTTGTGAGTAGTATTAAGCTATATTTGAGTAAATCTTGTGAAAATACTTGAATCAGCATTGAGGTATATTTGAGCAAGTCTTGTGAGCAGTATTGAAGCAACATTGAGGTAGATTTGATCAAGTCTTATGAGAAGACTTGAAGCAACATTGAGGTAGATTTTAGCAAGTCTTGTGATAATACTTGAAGCAACATTGAGGTAGATTTGAGCAAGACTTGTGAGAATAATTGAGGTAGCATTGAGGTATATTTGAGTAAGTCTTGTGAGAAGACTTGAGGTAGCATTGAGGCTGATTTGAAGAAGTCTTGTGATAAGACTTGAAGCATATTTGAAGATAGATATTTGTGATAAAAGTTGGAGCATATTTGTGCTAGCCTTGTAATGAGGTTTGTTGTAGATTTTAGGTAGAGTTTTGTGATTATATTTGTACAATATTTGTGCTAGCCTTGCAATGAGGTATGGTGCAAATTTGAGGTAGAAATTTGTGAGTAGAGTTGGAGCAAATTTGTACTAGCCGTGTAATGAGGTTTGGTGTAAATTTGAGACAAGGGTGAGAGTAGGCTTTGGCATAGACCATAGTAGAGGGGATAGAGTTCTCCTGTGGAGAGAGATCCATAAACCAGAGAAAAGGGAATAGAGTTATATTGTAGAGAGATATCCACAAACCAAATAAAATGGGATAGAGTTCTCCTATTGAGAGAGATCCACAAACCAGAGCAAAGGGAATAAAGTTCTCCTATGAAGAGAGATCCAAAAATCAGAGTAAAGGAGATAGAGTTATCCTATGGAGAGAGATCCACAAACTAGATCAAAGGGAATAGAGTTCTCCTATAGAAAGATATCCACAAACTAGAAAAAAGGAAATATAGTTCTCTTGTGGAGAGATATCCACAAACATTGTAATAGGGAATTGATTCCCAAGATATTTTTTGAGAAATTTTAGAACAAATAATTTTTCATGGACGTAACCCACATTGGGTGAACCACGTTAAACTTGTGTATCTCATGTGTGTGATGATTTATGCATTGTTTTGTTATTGGTATTGATATTGCAATTGATAACATTGAATAAATTGTTTGAGAGAATAAAGTAAAAGTTTACCTTATACTATTCACCCGCCCCTCTCAGTATAAGCTTGTGTTATTCAATTGGTATCAGAGAGGTTTCCTTCAAAAATTCTAATAGCTTGAAGGAAGATATTACAAGAACATGGATGGCATATCAGAATGGATCATCAAAAAATAAAGCTCCATTTTTTGATAGAAATAATTATGATTTCTAGAGTATGAGGATGAAGACTTACTTGATAGCATAAGGAAATGAAATATGGTAATTTTTTGAGGATGGAAAACCTACAACTACTCCTCCCATAGATAAACATGGTAAGCATTTACAAGTGAATAATTCCAAGGATATAAATGAAATCTTAAGTGGATTATGTGAATCAAAATTTATGAAAGTTATGCAATTCAAATAAATAAAAGAGATATGGGATAAATTGAAGCAAACATATGAACAAGATAACAAGGTCAAATTGAAAAAACTACAACTCACAAAAGGAGGTTTGAAGAATTGAATATGGAAGATAAGGAATATATTGCTAAATACTTAGTTTGTGTTGATGAATTTGTTAATACCATGTGAGGACTTGGATTCAAATTTGAGGACTCTAGTATTTCTTAGAAGGTATTAAGATCACTCTCTATAAGGTATGGTGCAAAATTTTTAGCTATAGAAAAAATGAAGGATATTGATAAGTTGATTATGGATGAGTTACATGGAATTCTCATAGCTTATGATATGATAATAGAGAAGGATCATAATTCAATTAAGAGGCAGTTTTGAAAGCTTAAAAGAAGATAAAAGATAAAAAACCAGAATCAAGTGATGAGTCAAGCAATAATGAATAAGCCAACTATGTGAGAATAAATAAGGACTCAAGAAAACACAAAGATATAAATACTATGAAATGCTTTAATTATGGTGAATTTTTTCACTATGCATCTAATTATCCATAATATAGAAGCAGTAGCAGTGAAGAGAAACATGATTATAAGAAAAAGGAAGGAAGAAAATTCAGGCATAAAAATAAAAATAGGTATGGTCAAGGTATGGTGTTTCAGCATGAAAATATGTTCTCTCAAATGCAAAATAAGAGTTTCTATGTTAAAAATGTAAGCAATGCTTCAAGTGATAGTGATGAAAGACTCTCAAATAGTGAAGAAGAAGCGATTCTATTTTTGGTAATAGAAGAGGAAGAAAATTCTTCTATTGAAGATAAAGTAGAAGAGTACGGAGATGCTATTGAAGACCAAGAAGAAGAGAAAGATTCAGTAAAATAAGAAGAAGGTATGATTGATCTAGAAGAAGAACTTACTATTGATATTAGAGATTTGAAAAGAGTTATAAATCAGAATTCAATACTGAAGGCTCAAGTTCAATAACATGAGAAAGAAAATTAAAAGCTTCTACAAGACCTCACAAAATCAAAAGCTAAGGCAAGGAGATTTAAAGAGATCATGGTTGATAAGTTAGAATAAAAAGAGTTAGAATGTGAAATATTAGAACATGAAGTGGTTTCTCTAAGTATGGAAGTGAAATATTCTAAGGATAAGCTTAATAGGTTTGGGAAGAGTTCAAAAACTTTGGATAGAATTATCAAGGCACACAGAACTTCATTTATCAAAATAGGACTTGGTTTTGAAGAAGGACAAGGGAAACAAGAAGGGTGAATCTCAAGATCAATGAAAAAGGAAGTTTCAGAGTAAGAGAGTGAATAGGAAACTAAGGCCTATGCAGATAAGTTGAAGAATATAAGCTTCACTAAGAAAGAAAACAATGCATAAACAAGAAACAAGGATCATCACAGAGAAGGCAAAAAAATAACTAAGAGACCATATGTTCCAATACAAGATGAATATTTCTTCAAAAGGTATTGTTTTTCATGTAATAATTTTGGTCACAAATTTATGCATTGCATGCTTCATGAAAAGAAGTATGGTCTCACTAAAAGGAACTTCAAGTCATTCAAATATGAATATTTATTTCAAGGGTATTGCTACTCATGTAATCGCTTTGGTCATAAAGTGATCCACTGCAGGGTTCATGATATAAATGATTATGGCTTCACCTAGAGGAACTTCAAGTTATTTGCACCTTTCAAGAACTACAATGTTAGGTATTACAAGTGTAAAAATCTTGGGCATAAGGCCAAGTGGTGTAGAACATAGTTTCCAGAACCTTCAGAGTCAAGCAATAATAGGGACACTCAATAGGATCAAAAGGTTATGACTACAAAGGTGTTGAAAAAGAAGGTTGTAAAAGAAAAAGAGCATTATATTTTGGGAGTAGAATTAATTCCACCCCAATATTAATCACCTCAAGGAGAGGAGGTGGGAAGGGGGCTGAGCTAAGAGTGTTATCTTTAGCCCCAAAGGAGTCCTTTTGCCATTGATGTCAAAGGGGGAGAGATTTGAGTAAGGAGGAGAGCATTCAGTTAGGAGAAGCAACTTCTCAGGGGGAGCAAATTTGGAATCCAGTGGTTGAAAAGGAATTTTTAGAAAGGGTTTCCATCAATGACAAAGGGGGAGATTGTTGGAAATTTTGAGTATAGTGTGTTGTCATTAATTTCAAAGGATTGATGTCAAAATATAATATGTCAATGAATGTCATTGGTTATAATTGATAATATTATAATATTTATTATTATAATATTTGGTGAGTAGAAATTCATGTCCCAAAAAATATTCATTTCTCTTCCATAAATTATCAATCCAGTAAGTTCATAAAATTATGAGTGTCACACATAGTATTTGCTTGCAGTGTTTGGGAATGAATTCCTTATGTACCTTATTTAGTTTGGTGGGGGATGTGTATGCATTTTTATTTCAGCCAAACTAAATAACTAAGTGCAGAAAATTAAACAACTAAATTAAAGTGCTGAAAATAAATGTACAAAAATAAAATGCGATAAAATAAACACACACCTAAAAAGCAGGAAAGAAAGTAGTAAACTAATCTACAGAAAGCAAATACAAAAATTAAACAGGGGAGGACTTCTGTAGGGAGTGGGCCCAAGCTCCCGTAGATAGTTCGCCCAGCTAGCTGCATAGAGCTTGCTCAAATAAGAGGAATTGCACTCTTAATAAATTTGACAAGAAGTAAAATAAATCAGCTCCTCTATAAAATTGATCGTCCTTCCATCAGGGAAGACTTGTGCATTTATACAATGCACAACCTTCCTCTGTTACAAATTTAGGCAAGTCTATTTCAGACTTACAGTTACAATAGATATGTTGTAAACATTCCAAAAAAACAATCCTAACAATCATGCACTAATAATAACAGTCACACACTAATTTTACCCGTAGGATAAATCAGGCATATTCTATTTTTATCAGAACATGCATGATATTAGTAATAAATCCATTCACGTGTTTGTCCATCTTAGTTGCCAATGCAAAATAGATTATTTTCCTGATTTGTCAATTGTCTATTTCATGCACATTAATTTTCCAGATAATTGCATTGTCTTGTTCATGCAAATCGATTCGTCTGGATAATTGTCGCTCTGTTCTGTTCGTGAGAAAATAATCCTCACCTTGCAAAGTTGAACCAACCAATCACTTAATAATAGAGGTGCTTTATTTAGTTTAATAACAATACACAAAATATCTCCCCCTTTTCTTCACGTGATTTGGTAGCTATCCCAACTTGGTGCATATGATGTGGAGTCAACGGTCAACATGGTCCCACTTGCTTGCTTGGTCAAATCTTTGCAAAGTATGGAGGCGTGGAGGCACTTTTTTATATGAGGAAGGCACCTACTTTTTTTGGGCACCTTCCTTATAAGGAAGGTGCCTACTCTTGCTGGGGTCACCTTCATTATAAGGAAGGTGCCTAATTCTATTGGGCACATTCCTTGAAGAGGAAGGCACCTACTTCTACTGGGCACCTTCCTTGAAGAGGAAGGTGCCTACTTCTACTTGGCACCTTCCTTGAAGAGGAAGACGCCTACTTCTACTGGGCACCTTCCTTGAAGAGGAAGGCACCTGCTCTCATGCCTTAGTCTCTAAAAGCATAAGTATGCCAGGTCCAAGTGGATGTAGACTGAAAAAAACCATATTAGTATCAAAACTTGCATTTATACACAATTCCCACTAAAAATACCAATCAAGCATAATACTAGATTTTCTATCAATTATATGCATAAGTTATATAAAAATACATCTCACATGCTAATTAAACCAGTAATGATGCCCCTTAATAGTGTATAAAAATGTACATTTTTGGGACTCATCATCCCCCCATGCCTAACATGTGCCACGCCCTCATGGCACCAAAAGCTGAAATTATCCCTCTCGTAGGCTGACCATGCCTAAAAATCGTCTTGTCTTCGTGACAACAACCCCCGAGATAATAATATATATTTTTTCTCTTTTTTTTTTGATGGCCTTCTGCATCTCTATTTCTCCATTGTTGAGCACTGCTATTTTTTTCTTCAGCACTGCTGTGTTTTTTTTTACTCAGCACTATTTTTTTTATTCAGCACTGCATTTTTTTTATTCAGCACTATTGTATTTTTTTTCATTCATTCAACACTTCCTTTATGGTACAGAGTAGCATCATTTATATGCGTTCACTCAAGCTGGCTGCCTTTGTCATGAGGCGGCAATGAAAATGATGCCAAATTTATTCACGTAGATGCCATAGCCTCTCCTTTTTTTTCTTTTTATTTTAAATATCTAAGGCATGTCATGTGTTCGAATTCTAACGGGGGATTTTGAAAAACTATAGAGGCATCGGTTGGTATTAGCATAGAAATGATTTTAAAATAACTATACACATAATTAACAGGAAAATCAGTACATACTCGGGTGAATTTCGTAGAACTTGATGTATATGATGTTGGCAGTGAGAAATGTTTCTATACTGCACGTACATTGGTGCTCCTGGAGATTTTATTTATATATTTATTTATTTTTTCTTTTGGTTGTCGTCTTCCTCCACACCACTAATTATTATTGTTCTTCTTTCTTATATAGGTATGGATTTAACAAATCCAGCATCGTAACCATAATTTACCATTTTTTTATCCTCCCTCGCTTTAATTAGTGACGTCCTTGTTTCCAGTAATAGGTCCCTCTATGCAATAGGTCTGCAGCCCTCCAAACGTCATGTCCCACACTGAATAATAGGTACCCCCATCTAAGGGAGAAGAAAATTACTTATTGGTGCCTTCCTCTAGGTGGAAAAATGTACTACTGTATTGGAATGATTGTAGGAACTCTCTTCCTGGTGGGAAGTAAGTGCCTTCTCTGCTTTGCCACACTCCTAATTGTAGGGCACAAAATGTCACATATTTTAGGCCTAGTTTAAGCCGGCTCCGCCTACATATCATGCTCATGGTTGTGTCCTGTGAAACTACACCTACAAAAACTGGAAAATAGGAATCATGGCCTGTGCCTGAGGCCCTAGCTCTTAGGATGCCTTTAGATTGCACTCATCGGGAATGATTACCTGCACACATGAAAGGAGTAAAATAGGAGTCATGACTCCATGCCTGTTAGGCCCTGGCTCTCAAGATGCATGCAGCTTGCAATTCGGTTCATGATTTCCTACAAAGCAATAAGAAAGCAATTTTTATGCTAAGTAGGACATGTTCTATGCATTTTTTTTTTTCATTGGGAGGATTTTTTTTTTTTTTTTTGATCAAGGCACCTCTATTGTATGCCATCAAGGTGCCTCGTCACTTATTCCTCTCTTTTTTTCTCCTTGTGCCATCGAACCACCCAGGTGTGGGAAATGGATCAAGGCACCCTAGATGTCAAGGCACCTACTTTTTGTGGAAGGTGCATGCTTTTTGAGGAAGGTGCCTTCAATGTATGGTACCTTCTTGATGCAGAAGGCACCTCCAATGTATGGCGCCTTCTTGATGTGGAAGGTGCCTCAAATGTATGGCGCCTTCCTAATGCGGAAGGCGCCTTCATTGTATGGCACCTTCCTAATGCGAAGGCACCTCCAATGTATGGCACCTTCTTCATGTGGAAGGCACCTCCATTGTATGGCACCTTCTTCATGTGAAAGGTGCCTTCTTGATGATCAAGGTGTCTTGGACTTTATCATTTTTTTTTCACGTATCCTTCATTTTTTTCTCTCATTTTTTTTTCTTCCTTTTTTTTTTTTTAACGAATGATTGAACATTCATCCAAGCTACTGGTATGGTATGGGGTCTCCCCCATGCCTATGTCTAATCCACTCTTGCAAATGTGAGGTGATTGTTAATGGAGCTCGTTGACTGTTACTCAAACATTGTCTCAACACTCTTCCCTTGCACTTGGTGTAGCATCATTGACTCTGTTTATTATCTAGGTTGTAATAGTCACGCACCTTGTAGCAAATTTTTCCCCCAAATTCCACAAGCACCTTGGGCTAGAAGCCTTTCTCTTGATCAGGGTTACTTAGCCTGCCTTCAAGTGCCAATGTTTCCAAGGCAAAACTTTGCTAGCTTTCACCTGTTAGATTGGATGCTACACAATCATGTACACGAGACAGTTTGTATAGTGCTATTACGAACTCCACATATAATTCTCAATTCATGAAATCTTCATAGACACCTCCTTATTTTTCTACTTTGCACTTCACGTTGTCCTGCAAAACATAAAAGAAAAATCTAAACTAAAGACATTAAAATAAAATTCTAACTAACTAATTTTTTTTTCATTGTTTTTTTTTTCATCTTCTGATTACTTCTAGGCTCCTCGCTTGCTTTATTTAGCGACCGGTTGGAGATTTCTCATTTCCCTTCTGGACCAAACTGGTCCTAGGGAAAGAGGATACTTTCTTCCAACAAGTAACAAAAATAAAGCTTCTATTTTTTTAGTTGTTACTTTATTTAGCTACCGGTTGGGGATTTCTCATTTCCCTTCTAGACCAAGCTGGTCCTCGAGAAAGAGGATATTCTCTTCCAAAAAGTAGCAAAATAAAACTCTATTTTGCTCTTAACTTGGAGCCTTTTCAGTAGAAGATATATTTTTCTCTTTTTTTTTTAGACAATGTTTATTGTGTTGTTGGTGGTAATGATGAAGGTGGGGTCTCCCCCATGCCTACATCTAAACTAGTCTTCTAAAAAATCATCAATTTCATCATCAACTAGTTTGATGTGTTGTAGCATGAGAAGAGCAATTTCCCCCTTTGACCTCAAAACCAAAAAATTTCAACATAATGGAAAAAATGTGCAGGATGGAAAATGACTATCTACGGGTTGGCAACTTGGAGAAAACATGGCATAGCAGTATTTAAAAAACACATGCTAGTTTTTGATTCACTAGGTTGCCTTAAGCGCAAGTGAAGAGCATACTCCATAACAAGATGTTCTTTTTAAATTTTGCTCTGTCATTTTTCTTGCTATTAATTTCATCATTAAAAATATTTACCAATATGTTGCAAAAATTTCAAGCCTGTAAATTTTTTTATCATTAGAACTAGGCATAATTTTCCAATGGTTTCTATGTAAAAACACTTCCCTAAATATTTTCAACTATCAGACTTGGGTTGTGCTATTTTATTTATTTCTTGAAACCATTGAAAATATGAGGAAAATCATTCAATGCCAGATTTTTTCTAATTTTTTTCAACAACACGTTTTATTCCTACTTCCACACTTAATTTGGTACATCAAGTTCATTCCCACGTTTACCTGAGAAGCTAGAAAATGCAAACAGTTGCCTATGGGATTTGGCTATAACTGTGTCGACAACTATTTTTGGCATTAGCAAAAGGCCCTTGGTGGACTCACACTTCTCAGGTAAAATATTTACAGGTAATTTTAAATAGGCTTTTTAATTGACCCATAAATCCTAACACTACAGTTTGACACTCCTCGACAACGGTGCCAAAATGGTGAGCAAAAATTCATGTCCCGAAAAACATTCATTTCTCTTCCATAAATTATCAATCCGGTAAGTTCATAAACTTATGAGTGTCACGCATAGTATATGCCTGCAGTTTTGGGGAATGAATTCCTTATGTACCTTATTTAGTTTGGTGGGGGATGTGTATGCATTTTGATTTTAGCCAAACTAAATAACTAAGTGCAGAAAATTAAACAACTAAATTAAAGTGCTAAAAATAAATGTACGGAAATAAAATGCGATAAAATAAACACACACCTAAAAAGCAGGAAAGAAAGCAGTAAACTAATCTACAGAAAGAAAATACATAAATTAAATAGGGGAGGACTTCTACAGGGAGTGGGCCCAAGCTCCCGTAGATAGTCCGCCCAGCTAGCTGCATAGAGCTTGCTCAAATAAGAGGAATTGCACTCTTAATAAATTTGACAAGAAGTAAAATAAATCAGCTCCTCTATAAAATTAATCATCCTTCCATCAGGGAAGACCTGTGCATTTATACAATGCACAACCTTCCTCTGTTACAAATTTAGGCAAGTCTATTTCAGACTTGCAGTTACAATAGATATGCTGTAAACATTCTAGCTAGACAATCCTAACAATCATGCACTAATAATAATAGTCACACACTAATTTTACCCGTAGGATAAATCAGGCGTATTCTATTTTTATCAAAACAAGTATGATATCAGTAATAAATCCATTCACATGTTTGTCCATCTTAGTTGCCAATGCAAAATAGATTATTTTCTTGATTTGTCACATTGTCTGTTCATGCACATTGATTTGCCAGATAATTGCATTGTCTTGTTCACGCACATCGATTCACCAGATAATTATCACTCTATTATGTTCATGATAAAATAATCCTCACCTTGCAAAGTTGAACCAGATAATCACTTAATAATAGAGGTGCTTTATTTAGTTTAATAACAATACACAAAATATCTCCCTCTTTTTCTTCACGTGATTTGGTAGCTATCCCAACTTGGTGCATATGACGTGGATTCAATGGTCAACATGGTCCCACTTGCTTGCTTGGTCAAATATTTACAAAGTATGGAGGCATGGAGGTGCCTTCCGTATGAGGAAGGCACCTACTTTTGTTGGGTTCCTTCCTTATAAAGAAGGCATCTACTCTTGCTGGGGGCACCTTCCTTATAAGGAATGTGCCTACTTCTATTGGGAACCTTCCTTGAAGAGGAAGGTGCCTACTTCTGCTTGGCACCTTCCTTGAAGAGGAAGGCGCCTACTTTTTATGGGCACCTTCCTTGAAGAGGAAGGCACCTGCTCTCATGCCTTAGTCTCTAAAAGTAGAAGTATACCAGGTCCAAGTGGATGTAGACTAGAAAACACCATATTAGTAGCAAAACCTGCATTTATACATAATTTCCACTAAAAACACCAATCAAGCATAATACTAGATTTTCTATCAATTATATGCATAAGTTATATAAAAATGCATCTCACATGCTAATTAAACCAGTAATGATGCCCCTTAAAAGTGTATAAAAATGTACATTTTTGGGACTCATCAATATTGGTTGAATAAAAGCATTATAATATCTACATTTTGAATATTATATGAAGGACAAAAGGCTTAAAATATCTTTGGAACAATGGTTTAAAATTAAGGTAAGGTTCAAAAGAATATGAAGGCAAGGTTCAAAAGAATTAATATTATTAATATTATTGAAGGCAATAATATTAATTATAAATGCATGGTTGAAAAGGATCAATATTGTAATATTTTTATTATAATATAAATTTTTTAAATTATATTTGAGCGCCAATAAATTAAATACAATTCAAATCATTTTTGAATAAAGTGATCGACATCAAATGGGTGAAATAAAAACAAAGGTGGAACTAATGTTGTATGAAGATCAAATAAAATATATTAATACTCGTTCCTAAGGTCATTTTCAAGGTGTTCAAAATTTGTGCAAGTAATCCATTAGACATTCATTGCATGCGGTAGAGAAGAAGAGGGAAAAGAAGTGTAATCCTTATGGTCAATGTGGAGGTTTGATATTCGATATGGCGCACATAACAACCCATCCAACCAGCTAGACTAGCTAGTGGCAGGGCCAACACAAAGGCAATGTGAGGAAGAGGTTTTGGGTTCAAAACCCGTTGTCATTTATGCCAAAGGATTTATGTCATAGTTTGATGTCAAAAGAGAAGATGTCATTGGTTGTCATTGATAATATTATAATATTTATTATTATAATATTGGTTGAAGAAAAGAATTATAATATCTACATTTTGAATATTATAATGAAGGACAAAAGGCTTAAAAGCTCTTTGGAAAAATGGTTTAAAATGAAGGTAAGGTTCAAAATAATTAATATTATTGACAACAATAATATTAATTGTGAAGGCAAGGTTCAAAATAATTAATATTATTAATATTATTGAAGGCAATAATATTAATTATAAAGGCAAGGTTCAAAAGGAGTAATATTATAATATTTTTATTATAATATAAAGTTTTTAAATTATATTTGAGCGCCAAGAAATTGAAGACAATTCGAATTATTTTTGAATAAAGTGGTCGACATCATATGGGTGAAATAAAAACAAAGGTGGCACCGATGTTGTATGAAGAACAAATAAAATATATTAATACCCATTCCTAAGGTCATTTGCAAGGTGTTTGAAAATTGTACAAGTCATTTGTTCAAAATTCATTGCATGCGGCAGAGAAGAAGAGGGAAGAGAAGCATAGTCCTTACGATGAATGTGGAGGTTTCACATTTGTTCTGGTACACATAAGAACCTATCCAACCATCTAGACCAGCTGGTGGCAGAGACAATGTGAAGGCGTTGTGAGGAAGAGGTTTCAAGATTGAAACCCGTTGTAGACCATTTTTTTTGGTTGGGGTAAAGCTCGTGGAAGGAGAAGATAAAATATGACTAGCACCTTAGAGCTCTCACAAGCTACGTTGGTGCAGTGAGTCATGGCCCCTTGGTTGGGTGCATTTCTCTCACGAGGTGAGGTTCAAGTCATGTTGAGGGCATAATAAAAGGAGGTATTTAATTTTTAAATTATATTTTGATTTTTGTGGAGTTATAAGGTTAAGTTGGCATTTAATTTTTGCATATTTGATATAGGAGAAATAATTTGTGAAAAGGATTTTTCTGGTGTTAAAATTTAAATTTGTTTAGAAGGAGAAATAAAGTATGAAAAGAGTCTTTTTGATATTGAAATTTAAAATCTTCTTAGAAGGAGAAATAAGGTGTGATAAGGATTCTTTCATTGTATGAATTGATTGTGTGTGTTTTAAAAGGAGATATAAGGTGTTTCAAGGTTTAATTATTGTGTGTGTTTTTGCATGGTGAAGGAAAGTAAAATAAAAATAGGATAGAACAATATTTTTGTGCAAATTTTTGATGAAATATTATCGTGTTTGATTTGAAAAGAAGTTTGGCTAACCTATTAAAGTGGAAAAAAGAAAATTATTTTGGAACAGGTTTTGAGGGCACATTTTCATAAAAATAATTTGAGAGGTATGTTGACATTATTACTTCTCTAGAGTGTTTGGTTGAGAAAATATTTCAGAATTATAAGGTGGAGATAAAAGGGTTGATCAGTGTGTATTGTTGGAAATATTTGAGCCATTTTTTAAGAACAAATTGTGCATCATTGACTAGTGAAATTAGAAACACTTGAATTAGGGTTTTAGTAAATAAAGTTGTCCATTATTGTGGTTGATCATTGAGAGTAAATTTGAAGTAAAGTTATACACTAGTTTGATTTGATTTGAAAGGGATTTAGAAAGAGGTAGAGATTGGATTAGATGAATGCAAGATTTATTAATGTGAATAACATATTGGGTATTTGATAGTACATATAATTCTATATATGTTCCAGAGGTTAAATGAATTCTAGGTAGATTATTTATGAATTGCCTAGTTGAGAAAAATATTTTTGAAAGAGATATAAACATTATTTATATGCAATAATATTTGGGAATATATGAGAAGTTTTTGTGAGCAGCATTAAGGTAAATTTGAGCAAGTATTTTTAGAAGAATTGAAGTAGCATTGAGGTAGATTTGAGAAATTCTTATGAGAAGACTTGAAGTAGCATTGAGGCATATTTGAGCAAGTCTTGTGAGAAGACTTGAAGCAGTATTGAGGTATATTTGAGCAAGTATTGTGAGAAGACTTAAAGCAACATTGAGGTATATTTGAGCAAGTCTTGTGAGAATACTTGAAGGAACATTGAGGTAGATTTGAGCAAGTATTGTGATAATACTTGAGGCAGCATTGAGGTAGATTTGAGCAAGTCTTGTGAGAAGACTTGAAGCAGATTTGAAGATGCAGATTTGTGATAAAATTTGGAGCAGATTTATGCTAGCCTTATAACAAGGTTTAGTGGATATTTGAGGTAGATTTTTGTAAGAATAGTTGGAGAATATTTGTGTTAGCCTTGTAATGAGGTATGGTACATATTTTAGGCAAATATTTGTGAGAATAGTTGGAGCATATTTGTGCTAGTCTTGTAGCAATATTTTGTGCATATTTGAGATAAATTTGAGAGCAAGCTTTGGAGTAGACCATAGTAGAGGGGATAGAGTTCTCCTATGGAGAGAGATCCATAAAATAGATAAAAGGGATATATTTCTCCTATGGAGATAGATCCACAGACTAGATCAAAGGGGATAGAATTATCCTATGGAGAGAGATCCATAAACCAGAGCAAAGGGGATAGAGTTTTCCTATGGATAGGGATACATAAACTAGAGCAAAGAGTATAGAGTTCTTGTGTGGAGAGAGATACACAAACTATAGAAAATGGGATAGATTTCTCCTATTGGAAGAGATCCACAAACCAAAACAAAGGGGATAGAGTTCTCCTATGGAAAGAGATCTAGAAACATTGTAATAGGGAATTGATTCCCAAGAGATATATTGAGAAAATTTAGAAGAAATAATTTCTCTGTGGATGTAACCCACATTGGGTGAACCACATTAAAATTATGTATCTCATGTGTTTGATGATTTGTGCATTGTTTTTTTTATTGCAATTGATAACATTGGATAAACTATTTGGGAAAAAAGTAAAAGTTTACCTTATACTATTTAACCTCCCTCTCAGTATAAGCTTGTGTTCTTCAGGTTGATTTGTAGGATAGATCCTTTTATTTAAGAAGCTATAAAATTAAGTGCTAGAATATCACTTCTTATTCTATTTACTAAAATATTAAAATAGAGTCTCTTTTATGAAGGATTGAATGGAGTATTGCCAGCCTGATAATTATATAGCCTTATCATTTATTAAAGATATTTTAGGTCCTGATTTATTTCTTATGTCTAGGTGTTATTTATATTCTTATAACATTATTGTAATTTAATTTTTTTTTTCATTCAAATACTTTAATTAATAAATATTTTTTTTTACATTAAGAAAAAGAAATATTAGTTTTCATTTATAGTTTTTATATTTATAAATGTTTTATTATAGAAATACTTTGCTTATGGAACTAAAAGCATTTTACTTTAGTGCTTATTAGAATTCAAAATTAATAATCCATTTTTTAGAATATCCAATATAGATTAAATGAGAATCTAATATGGTAAAAATAACTTAGATAACCCCACCAAACCAATTGATATAAATGAAATATTTCTTAAAAAAAAGATACCCAATTTTGATGATTATAGTGATGGTAATCACCATAACTTTGATTATGGTCACTTTTGACCAATTTGTCAAGATGAGAGGTAAGTATGGGCAAAATGGGAAATTCCTCTAGGTCGTTACTTGAGTAGTACAATGATGGATTGTTAAGGGGAAACCATGACCAAATATATGTTAATGGCATGACCTTATATGCCCATGATGCTAGATATTAATCTAGATCCACAATCACCAATTAAGCACTATAACATTTTTGCTAAAAACACTCATACTTGTTAAAATAGAATAGATGAGTAAAAATAACTCAAGATTCCAAATGTTAAGGAAGGGGATTTATGAATCCATCCTCTAAGTAGTATGGGACTTAGACGATAATCCTAGTTGTGAATATTTGTTGTCACACTAGTATAAGGGGTGAGAAGAGTAGAATCACTAAAGGTACTTTTACAGGATTTGGCCAATATCATCCACTTGGGGACCATTTACAATGGTCATAACCCAAAGGTGGTATTCAATTATATGTACTTATTAATCATTGGGTGCTAATTAAAGATAAAAAAACTAAAACTAAAACAAAATAAATTATTACACTAGTTGGTCTTTGTCCTTATTTTTCAACCTATAAGTGAGATTAGGTTTCTACAGCCAATGTGTGTTCAATTGAGTTGTTATAGTTGCTATCATAGCTAAGGTTGTAAGATTATTATGTCATAGGGACCAAGGACATTTGTACTTCAAAAAACTATGAACCTTTAAAATTGATATATCTTTCTTGTACCCAAGATAAAATGACTTCAATGGTTTAAGAGGGATCTTATAAGAAATAAATATCTTCTAGCCAAGAAGAAGCTACAATTCATTCATGAAATGATTGGTGGTTAAATGAGATATATGAACATGTTAAAGAGGAAGATAACCTAACCATGTTAGTTTAACTATTACAAGAACAAATGCAATGATAGAATGAATAAATGGATCAACAACATGGGTTAATTAACAAACAACCAAAAATGATAGAAACCTTGGTAAAATAAATCAAGGGTAAAAATCCAAAAACCAAACATGGGAGGAGTCCTATAAAACAAGTAGAGGTATAACTAACCAAGGATATGAAGAATGTAAAAGCTTCAAAATTTGATGCAAAGGAAGATTGGGATACCATGAAGAGATGGTTAAGTGAGATAGAGACTTACTTTTCTATGAAGGACTTACCATCTAAATCCCAAACTTCTTGGGTTACCCTAAACTTTATTGAGACAACTTTAGAATGGTGGAATACCTACACGGAAGGGAAGAAAATTCAAGATTCTAACTTGAAATGGGATAAGTTTGTAGAAGAATTTAATATATTCTTAACCAAGTAGTTTTATGTTGAGAAGTTTGAAGAATTTTCAACTTTACAATAGGAATTTATGTTTGTCAAGAAATACTATCAATTTTTTGTTAAATTATTGAAGTATATCCCTAAATATGAAAATAATGAGAAATTAAAGGTGCAAAAATTCATCTTGGGAGTTCACCCTAGAATTAGGAAAATAATAAACCTAATTAATCCTAAAAATTTACAAAAATATTATGACTTGGTCACTAGGAAGAAATTAATTAGAAAAAAAAACAACTTACTTCAACTACCATAAAATATCTAAAAAGGAGAAGGAAGAGCTTAGGAAAGGACAAAGTGTTGGATTTATGAGATGGGATATGGATCAAAATAAGAAGTTCAAAGGGGGAATAAATGAAAAGTCCAAGTTAAAAAAAAAAAACAATGATAGAAACTTTATAGTCAAGGATAAGAAGGAACATGAAGGAAAGAATATTCAGAAGCTCCCTTTTTCAGAATACGAATATCAAAATTACACCAAAAAACAAGGATGTTGAAAAAAAATTACATGCTAAGGTTCCAAAAATAGGGTTTTTTGTCTATGGAGGACCACATTATAAAAATAAATTTCTTTTGAGAGCTAATCAAAAGAAAGCCTTACATGATCAACCCCACCGAATTTATGCATCAATAGTTGATTCCAGATTAGATAGTCAAGCTATGCCTTTGATCCTAAAAGGTAAACTATTTGATAGAAATGTGAATATTTTGGTTGATAGTGGTGCAACATGTAGACACCTAAATCTAGCACAATAATTATTAATTAATTGATCATACTTAATTAATGCATTTAATATATATTTAAACTAATTAATATTAAATTAAGTAATAAACCCCCTAAAAAATAATTTATTTATTTATTAAATGATTAATTAATTGTTGTTTAGGATCACACAATCTTATTACCCTTTGTGGATGCTTTGAACCTCATAGGCACCCCTCCATGTCATCCTTGCCACTGACAGTTCCATATCTAATCCACAAAGGAGAGACAATCACGCACCTAGTTGATTGAATCAATTAACTTAGATATGCACACTCAATCACATCATGCATTTAGTTAACTAAGTTAACTAACTAAATAAGCACACAATAACTAGATCCAGTTAAAAATTTATGCATATATATTTAAATTAAATAGATATATCTAAGTCAAATATAAAGATAAAATCAAATAGACACATTCAGTTAACTAAATTTGCACATTGGATGGAAATTACAAGAAAATCTTACTTGTGTGCAATCCTATTGTAGACACCAAAACATAGGCATCCACAAAATCACATTTGGCACCCCATATAAAATTTTACATAGTAAAATCTTGTAATATACCTATGTTTAGACTTAGGTGTATAAAATCCTCCACAATATCCTATTTTCTAGATTTATTAAATTTGGAAAATCAGCCTCAGATGCCCTGCCTACCAACTAGACATGTGTCCTTGCCACCTCACCAAAATCCCTTGCCACATCTCACACATTCTTGTATCCTTTATCCCTTCACCTAGGACATCCCCTAAACTTCACTCCACTTGCAGCCACATCACCTTAGTTTTGTGAGACATCCTAAGTGACTCACTCTAACTACTCCCCTCCATTTGGAAGCCTTGGATTTCCACCTTCCATTTCTCTCAAAAATTATAAGGAGCCTATAAAGGCACCTTCAACCCATAAAATAAATAATTTTGAGTACACATATCTTCAGGTTGCTAGAATTGCACCAAAGTTTCATACGTATCCTGAGGAAACCAGATATCTAAAACTTGGAGCCATATTTTGGAGCATTCTACCACTCAGTCAAAACTGCCTATCCATAGTTACACAATAAAAATTGTACTTATGCAATTTTCCCCCATTGATCATGCATGGTTTACTAGTCCATAGTATGTGTTTGTGATTTCTTAGGTTCAAAATATCATGATAGCATAGATTGGTAAAATTTGATTTCAACAAGGCATTTTAGAAATTATTGCTCTATTTTATGTATTACATTTTATGGTTCTGAAGCTAGGGTTTACTATGTTATTTTCTATCTTGATCAATAGGTGCTACTAACCCTTCCAATAAATAGGTTTTTGGAGAGTTATTGAAGTTGGATTAGTCCCCTCATTAGATACCAGAATCCCACTCACCCCTTTGAAGTTGTAGCTGAAGAATAGAGAACACAAAGTTTTTTTGAAGACTTGGAAGATACCACACTTTTTCAAATTGTTAAATCATTGTATATCAGAGATAGAAATAGGCATTGTAATATTACCCCAAACACATTTGAGGTAATTCAAAAGTCATTGTAACATTGTATCAAATATCAATACAAAGAGCATTTTTTGACAATCTTCTCTTTTTTTTGTGTTTATATTTATTTGTGTTCAATTATTTTTTACAAAAATGGTGATCATGGTGGGACACCCTAAGGGTTATATTTGTTTTTGCCTTACATAAATTCCAATATTGATCTATACTTTTATGTGGTTACAAATTCTTGGAAATGTTGGAATATGTAATGCAACATTGTGTAAATTATTCTTAGACTAAAATACAAAGTCTAAAGAATAATATTTGAAATAGAAAATAATTTTATTTTATATAAAAATATTCCCACCCAATTAATAAATAAATAAGGGTGCTAGGGATATTTAATTTGTGGGAAAAAGTTTTTTTTTTCTAGAAAATATTAAAAATCAACCAATCACTTTTTAATATTTGATAGATGCCACTTGTCACACATCTCAAGATAATATTGTGATAATATTTGTCACACATCTCAATATAATATTGTGATAATATTAAGGTAATTTTAGGGTTGTAGTAGAAAAGATTCTCTTTAAATAAGTGTTTTGTCTACTACTTCTTGTCATATATCATGTTGATGCATATTGTTGCATAACATTGAAACATTCTTGTATTGTTGAATCATTGAATAATATAGTGAGCTTCATAGTGGATGTTTCCCTTCTTCATTTGAAGTAGGGTTTTACCACTTAATATTGGTGTTGTGGGTTTTCCTCTTTTGTGTGTGATTGATCTTGTGGAGCATTCTTCGATCTTGGGGAGACTTTTCTTATCTCACATTTGGTATCAGAGCAGTTGGGATCTCCATCAAGTGTCTTCAATATTTTGAGGTGAAAAACCCATTAAGGTATATATATATATATATATATATATATATATATATATATATATATATATATATATATATATATATATATATATATATATATATATTTATATATATATATAATGCATGCATTTGATATTTGGGTAAACTTATTTTGCAAAGGGTTTATAGATTTATTGTGTTTTTTTATCTAGTTGTTAGATCTTTTGCAAATGGTGTTTTCATTTTAAATTTATAAATTTTTGGCATTGATCTTTTGCTGAAAGGGTTTTGGAGCCAAACGGACCCCATGGTTTCGTCCGTAAGGCCTAAAAAACCCTATTTTCGTATATTATTTGTCCTATTTTGGTGAAAAATAAATCTAAGGCAATTTTTTTTTATTTGGGGGCCAAATGACCCCCCACCCATTTTGTTGTACAGTGTGAATTTTTTTATTATTATTTTATTTTTTAATAAAAAATAGTCATTTAATAAAAAAATAGTAATTTTTTTATTATTCTATTTTTTTAATTAAAAACAGTCATTTAATTAAAAAAACAGTCATTTTTATTATTTTGTTTTTTAATAAAAAAAAAAACAGTCATTTAATAAAAAACAATCATTTATTATTCTTTTTTTTAATAAAAAAAACAGTAATTTATTTTATTTTAAGACCTAATAGTCATTTTTTTTTGCATAAATTGAAATGCATTTTTTATTATTGTATAATGCAACTAGAATATTTTTATGCAATTTTTGGCAAATTTTTAGTCAAATTGTTAAATAATTTAGACCTTATAGTCATTTTTTTTCTCACATTAACAATGATTGTTTGTGAGTTTGTTTTTTTTGTAAGGTTATCCAAGTATGTTTTGGAGTATGCAAGGCAATTTCAGATCAACTTTTTCACTATATTTCCCCTATTTTTATTAATTTATTCTAATCTCTCTCAAGCATTTGCTTGAAGCATAATGTAAATTAATGTAACTTGTATCTCTCATAATGAAAGTAAAAGAGAATAAAAGTGAGGGAGATAAAGAGAGAGAGTATGTGTGTATTTGTGTTTTGCCTATTTTGCATCTCAACTAATCTAACTACTAACTTACTAACTTGCTACTAAACAATTTACTAACCAACTAACTTGCAATTTACTAATTTTAATATTAATCAAGAAGGTTAAAAATGAATCAACTTACTAACCACAACTTTAGTATTTGATTAAAATTTACTTAATCTTGCAACATTTTATATTTTCTAAACACCTATTGAATCCAAAAGAATCTGCTCTATCGGTATCAAGGCCTTTTCGGGTCCTCATACCCATACCCTTTTCGGTAGCTTGGTTGACCTTGGGTGATATGAATTGGTAATTCATTAGGATATAGCAAAACCTTAAAATAAACACTAACTTATTAACTTATTGACTATCTAACATTTAACAAATGTTTTATGGTTTAATTCAAGTTGGTTTATTTTGTTGCAAGATGATTGTTATGGTTAGTTACCTTCTTATTGCAAGTTGATCTTGGTTTATTTTCTTTATTCAATTGCAATATGGTTATAGTTGTTTATTGCAAGATGGTTATAATAGTTCATGATGATGTTGATTATCTTTCATGATGATTCTTATCTCTCTTGATGATGCTTAATTTTGATTATCTTTCATGATGATTATCTTTGATGATTGAAAATTAGATTACTTGAAAGTTATGTTTTTTTTTTGTTAATTATAGTGTTTGTATTTATAGCGGGTTTTAACAAGGATCCCAAAACCTGATTACATAAGAAATGGGCCTAGGGCATCAATCCCTTGAAACTGAACACCAAAACAGAAATCCCGCCCAGTGGTAACAGTAAGCATGAAACAATACCTCTCAGCGGGAAACAAACAAATAAGAAAGAAAGTAGTTTTGGAGATCCCGCCCAGCGGGGAGTAGCCAAAAACCACCATTGAGAAGATCCCGCCCAGCAGGAAGCAAAGAAAAACCGTTACAATAAAATCTCGCCTCGCGGGAAGCAGTCAAAACCACCACAAATAGTCCCGCCTAGCGGGAAGCAACAGGGAAATCCCGCCATCCGGGAAACCAGTAGAAAAGAAAGGATCCCGCCTCGCAGGAAAACCGACAGATTTGGCGGATCCCGCCCTATGGAGAAACCATCCCGCCCACCGGGAAAACATTTCGTTCAGCGAGAGCCATCCTGCAGGAAGCCAACAGCCAGCACAGAGAGGATCCAGCCCATCAGGAAGTGACCAGAGAGTTGCACCACAAGGAACCCGCCTCGGGAAAACAGAAGAGGATCCCAGTAGCAGGGACCAAGAATCCCGTCCAAGCACAGAGCCCACCGAGGATTCGCAAGAAAAGGGGGAAGCTGTCCAAACCCTAAACCGTCACCTCCACCGCATTGAGAAACGTAGGGGACCAGATCCACGTGAATAACCTGCAAAAAACCCTAGGGGGAAGCCTGAGGGAAAAAGGGAAGGGATCCCCAACCAAACAGGGATCCCTGGAAAGCACCAGTCCGAAAAAACAACCAAGGAAACCCTAGCCGGCCGGGAGGGGCGCAGATAGTGGAGAAGGATCTCCCCCCAGGAGATCATCTGCAAACAACCACTCCCCGGGAGGGATGACCTGGGTTGAGCCAGGGACTGGGCAGGAACCAGGAGCCATGGGAGGGGGAGCAGGGGAGGGACCAGAGCCCTCCCCTCTCTAGATTACCCCATTCCCATCTCATCTTGAAAGTTATGTTTTTTACATATATATGCAAGTATGTTTATCTACTTTCTTATTGCATCATTTATTTCCTTTGTCAATGCATCTTATGTTTTTATTATGTTCACTTTCTAGAATGGCTTATCATGGAATCTCATTCACACCTAAGCACATCCTTGATGGATCAAATTTTGGAATAAGGGAACCAAGGATCAGGGTTGAATTTCAAGCAAGAAATTTATGGCCCATTGTAAATGGATATGAATCAATCCCAACCCAGGCAAGGGCACTTGAGCAATACAACAACAAGAGTCACCTTGCCCTTTTCATGATTATCAATAGTGTGAGTGATGAGATAGTGCTCACTATAAGCCATTGTGAGCATTCTAAAGATGCATGGGATTTGCTAAAACAAGTCCATCTAGGGTCCAACACATCAAGGAAATTCACTTTATTGTCTAAAATTCTTAGCACTATGCAAGGTGAATAAGAAAGTGCCTTGATCTTCCTCTTAAAGATGAAAGACATGAGAACTCAACTATTGGCTTGTAATTGTGGTTGGATAAGTGATAAGCTCTTAAGCTTTATCATTTTTAGGAACTTTTCAAGCAAGTTCAATAATTTTGTCACCATTATTGAGACTAGGCTAGAGCAAGAAGAGGATGACATTCCTCTCAACACTCTTTCACAATTATTGATTCAAAATGAAGAGTCTCTTAATAGACATAAAATTAATGGTCAAGTTTTCAAGGAGAATAATGTTGCCTTGAGTGCCACTAAGGCTTCCTTCAAGAAGAAATACAAGGGAAGGAAAAATCAAAATTTCCAACCCAACAAGCCTAGAGTTGATTTCACTTGCAACTTTTGTGGCAAGAAAGGCCACAAGGAACAAAATTATTTCAATAAGAAGAATATTGCAAAAAAGGAAGAGCAAGAAAAGGCTAAGGGATAAGGACCTAAGAAATGGTTTACCTAGGGAAAGAAAAATAACAACAATGTAAAGAAAAATTCTAATAAAAATGACTTTGTTTATGCCCTCTACTCCATTGACTCATCTACTTCTAATGAATGGGTGTTCGATTCTAGATGCACTAACCATATGTGTTTTGAAAAGGATAATTTTGTGGAATTTCATAAGCACTTTTTGGATTCATTTGTCATTGGTAATAATACTAAACTTCAAGTAGAAAGTGTTGGCAATGTTGTAATTGAAGGGAAATTACTTGATAATGTCCTATATGTGCCTAACCTTAGGATAAATTTAATTTTAGTTTTGCAAGTTGCTAGAAGTGGTCACACTATTGAGTTCAATGCAACTTCAGGTAGCATTAGGAAAGGCATGCTACCAATCGTTACAGGTTATGTGAAAAATAATATTTATGTGTTAGGTGATGCTCCTCCTAGAGTGTGATTAGCAACTAATGTTTCTCCTAGCAGCAATATTTGGCACTTAAGTTTAGGACATACAAACTATCAAAATATTCAAATAATGAAGTCCAAAAATTTGGTTGAAGGCTTGCCTATCATTTCATCTATTCATGGTTTGTGTGAAACATGTATCTTAGGCGAGATGAGAAAATAAAAGTTTACAAAGGACAAGTCAACAAGGGCCACACAAATTCTTCAACTCATTCATACAGATATTATGGGTCCATTACATGTTAGAGCACTTGGTGGTGCATCCTTTATTCTCACCTTTATAGATGATTATTCAAGAATGATATTTGGGTATCTACTTAAGAATAAATAAAAAAAAATTGAGACATTCAAGGAGTTCAAATATTTGGTAGAAAATAAAAAGGGAGCAAAGATCAAAATGATTAGAAGTGACAATGGAGGGGAGTATAATAGCAATGATTTCAATGAGTTTTGTTCTTCTCGTGGGATCAGAAGGCAGTTTACTTGTCCATAAACTCCTCAAAAAAATGGTGTTGTAGAGAGGAAAATTAGGACAATCATGGAGATGGTAAGATGCATGCTTGGTGACCACTTACCTCAATTTCTTTGGGGTGAAGTAGCCAGTACATCAATCTACATTCTTAATAGGTGTCCTTCAAAATTGGTTGAAGGGAAGACTCCTTATGAGGTTTGTAATGGTAAGAATCAGAATTTGTCACACTTAAGAGTGTTTGGATGTGATGCATTTTCATATATTCCTTCATAAAAGAGGAAGAAATTGGACAAAAAGTCTCAAAAATGCATCTTTGTTGGCTATGATGTAGAACATAGGGACTACAGGTTATACTCACCTTCTCCATGCATTATATTTATTTCAAGAGATGTAAAATTCAATGAATACCTTATTGAGTTAGAAAATGGTGGGCCTTGTGTCAAAAGGACCAAGTGGTTGGATCATTCTAGGGGTCCTAAAGAGCAGATTTCAGTTACCCAAAGGATAACTAGAAGTATGAACCTTAACATGTCTCTTCTAGCTAAGGGAGAGAATGATCATGAGCCTACTCCTTACCAAGAAGCTTCACAATACTATTGAGTTTATGCCATGAAGGTTGAGATGGATTCTCTTCTAAAGAATAAAACTTGGTATCTAGTGCCTTATCCTAATAAGAGAAATGTTATTGGGAACAAGTGGGTCTATAGAATCAAGTATAATTCTAATCAAGAGATAGAAAAGTATAAGGCTAGATTGGTTGCTAAGGGTTATGCTCAAAAACATGGCATTGACTATGATGAAACCTTTGCACCAATTGCCAAAATGCCCACCATTCGGCTTCTCATTGCTATTGTTGCTACTCAAGGTTGGTAGATTTTTTAGCTTGATGTGAAAAGTGCCTTTCTAAATGGTGATTTGGATGTGGATATCTACATGAGTCAACCACAAGAATTTGTTGTAAAAGGTAAGGAAAAACTTGCGTGTAAACTAAAGAAAACCTTGTATGGTCTGAAGTAAGCACCTAGAGCATGGGACATGAAGATTTCAGGTTACTTCTTGTCTCTTGGTTTTGATAAATGCTATTCAAATATAGATCTCTATGTGCTTAGGAAGGATAAATTGGTAATTTTAATTGATCTATTTGTTTATGACCTTGTTATTACTGGAAATGAGAATGAGGTCATTTTTTATTTCATCTCTAAATTAAAGTCAGAGTATGAAATGACTTACCTTCATCTTCTACACAACTATCTTGGCATGCAAGTTTATTAGCATGAGGATTGTACCTTTTTGAGTCAATCCAAGTATATTGACGATCTTATTAAGAGGTTTGATTTGGAGGATGGAAATCCTACTTCCATTCCTATTTCTATAGGGGTTAATTATTATTTTTTTTTAAAGCGAAAAACCCCTTGTAGAGCCACCTTGGTCTGAGAGACCACGAACAGGGGGTTATACACTGTCAAAGTCACCCGGGAGTCACATCCGATCTTGCCCGCACTAACATTATGAATTGGATTTTGGATACCCAATTTAGCTTTTTGGTAGGATGGAGATTTGAACTTGGGACCTCCCTTGGAGGATTTCCCTCTCCTCTCCAACTCACCTACAACACCTGGGTTATACAAGGGTTAATTTGGAAGTAAGTACAAAATATTAGTTGGTTGATGCTACATTGTATAGGAAACTCATTGGTAGTCTTCATTACGTTACCATCACAAGGCCAGATATTATTTTTGTAGTTGGTATGATGGCTAGGTTCATGCAAAAACCTTATATTGAGCACTTAAAAGCTACCAAGAATATTTTGAAGTACCTTTCAGGTACTAGAGATTTAGCACTCAAGTATTCTAGGCTTCCTTCCTTTGCTCTTTTTAGCTATGTTGATTCTGATTTTGGAGGGGATAGAATAGATAGAAAGTCTACCATATCATATTTTTTTAGTATTGGATTTACAACTATCTATTGGTCTTCCAAGAAGAAATATACAATTGCTCTTTCTACAATGGAAGTGGAGTATAATGCTATGACAGTAGCTGCACAGGAAGCGGTTTGGCTTCGTACCCTCATGAATGAAATTGTCTTTGAGAAATTTGGTCCTTCATGTTTTCTCTCTGATAATCAATCAGCTATTGCCTTGACTAAAAATCTTGTAATGCATCAAAGGACAAATCATGTTGAAATCCAAGCCCACTTTATCACAGAGAAGGTATTGTATGGGACTATTCAGTTGGAGTATTGCCCATCATATTCTAATTTTGCTGATTTGTTCACCAAACCCGTTCCCAAGGAGTAACTTTTTTAATCTAAGGGACTCACTTGGTTTGGTGAAGTTGTCCTCAAGGGGGAATGAAGTGTAGTTACACTTGTGTGATGACAAATTCATCCTTATGAGGTGTTTTGTGCTATATATATGAGTTGATATTTGGTGGTATAATTGCTTTTTGCATCTCTTTTGAACATGGTAGTTTCTTGTTTGCATTGTGCAAATTTTGTACATGTTACTTTGTAGATGGAATTGTGAAATTATGGTATATGATGCAATTGGTTTATGCGACTCTTTTACATGGTATTTTCTTGTTGCCTTGTGCAACTTTGTACATGTTTTTATGTAGTTGGCATTATGCAATTGGTTTATCATGGTACTTTCTTGTTAGAATTTATGCTACTTTTGTACATGATATTTTATGGTTGGCTTTATGCAACTGGTGTGCACACTTTATTATTTTCATATACCTTATGCAAATCTTGTACATGGTACTTTTTTGTTAGCCTTGTGCTACTTTTGTACATGGTACTTTAGAGTTTGCATTATCATGGTACTCCTTGTTTACTTTATGCAACTTTGTACATGATATTTTTTGATCAACTATATAGCACGTGACTATAATTATGGATTGGCATATTTTTGTGATGACTTATAGTTCACTATTTGTTATATCAATTTTGTTATCATCTTTGGATATTCATATATGCTATGGTGAATATATTTATGATGATGTATCTAACTAATATTATGTTGAGTTGCTTGTAGCTTACATGTACTTCCATTTAGGATTTTGCAGGCTTACTGAAGACACCCTTGTGATGTTTTCATATTGTCATTTGCAACCACTTGTGGTTGATGGATGGCTTTGTAATATTCTTGTATCTAAAGCTACTTCGTTGGGGGCTTGCAGTCTCATTTTGGCCCATTTTGTATTGGTGCTTTATTGTAGACCATTCTTGGTCATAGAAGCTCATTATAACTATATTACTTTTTTTATTCTCATCCCCGTTTATATCTTTAGGGGAAGAATGTTTCTTTATTTCATAATTTATTTCCTTAATATTGCATTAAGGAGGGGTGTTGGAATATGTAATGCAACATTGTGTAAATTATTCTTAGACTAAAATATAAAGTCTAAAGAATAATATTTGAATTAGAAAATAATTCTATTTTATGTAAAAATATTCCCACCCAATTAATAAATAAAATAAGGGTGCTAGGAATATTTAATTTGTGGAAAAAAGTTATTTCCCCTTTTCTAGCAAATATTAAAAAGTAACCAATCACTTTTTAATATTTGATAGATGCCACTTATCACACATCTCAAGATAGATTGTGATAAGATTTGTCACACATCTCCAGATAATATTGTGATAAGATTAGGGTAATTTTAGGGTTGTAGTAGAAAAACTTCTCTTTAAATAGGGGTGTTGTCTACTACATCTTGTCATATATCATGTTGATGCATATTGTTGCATAACATTGAAGTATTCTTGTATTGTTGAATCATTGAGTAATATAGTGAGCTTCATAGTGGATGTTTCCCTTCTTCATTTGAAGTAGGATTTTACCACTTAATATTGGTGTTGTGGGTTTTCCTATTTTGTGTGTGATTGATCTTGTGGAGAATTCTTCAATCTTGGGGAGACTTTGCTTGTCTCACAGGAAATCGATCATGTGAAGATTCAAAATCATAATAAATAGAACCAATGCATATTTCTATTTGGACCTACACCCGAGAAACCACGAGCATAGAGTTATAGATATGAGAAACTGTGCATCGGTGTTGGAACATCTAAGGAAACACACATTAGTGGTTGGATCATCGTGGAACTGTGGATTGATAGTTGAGTGCATTGGAAGGATCTACGAAAGGATAATAGGTCAATACATCTAAAATCCTCTTTCCTATATTTTAGCTTTATCATGTATTTTAGGTTAAATTAAGAGTCTCGATCCTATTTTCCACTATTTGCATTTGGGTCTTAGGATATGATATTTAATTTAAAAAAAACATTCATAAAAATAATAAAATCTAAGAATATACACTTTAGATAATTTAGCAAAACATCTGCATAGCCTGATTAGGAACATGCTCATTTAGGGTTTTAGAATTCATAACCAACCCACAACATATTTACCCTATTACTTGGCCAAGGCCAGCTCCAAGAACCATATTAGCCATGGAAAATTTTGCACATCGCTTTTTATTTTTAGCAAAAAATCCTTTAAAAAGAAATAAAAACACAAAAATAAAACTTTGTGCAAAATTAGGAAAAAATATATATATATATATTTTTTACTTTGAGTTCTACCTTGCTTTGTACTTTCATCACACATACACACATACATTTGTATTTTACAGCTCATCCCACATTTAGCGTATGGTAACAATAAGTGGTCAAGCTAGAAGGTTAGCCCTAGTATAGAGTCAATTGCCTTCTCCCATAGATCCATCTCAATTTTGTTAGGCCCTTAACACTTTTGTGGTGTGGAAAGTTAGTGTAGAACCTACTATGTCCTTTAACATGAATGTTGGGCCCTCTAGTGGTGCCTCCATTTTGGATATAGGAATCATGTAGAGGGCTACTCATAATGCCATCCCTAAGACACCTATGAGTGAGACACGTATTTCGACGTATGGTTGTATTACACTTGTGGACATGGATGTTGTTAGAAAATATCTGAATACATCTGGTCTAGTTTTACCATTGTTACCTATTGTGGATTTTTCCTGATTACCCCTTAAATATTTGTCATGTCACAAGAAACTCAAGGAATCACAACCAGTATTGTGGATTCTGGTTGATACACATCTATAACCTAGGAATAAATTACTTTGGAAGCTCTACAAAGACTAGGTTGGGTAAGGAAAACCCAAGTGTTGGGTTCATTTATTCTATTTAAATGTTGCAAACACCCACTTATGCCAAAAAAAAAAAAAAATCATTGTTTAGATATTAGTGATAAAACCAAGTGATAATGGAGCATAAGAAGACTAGACCAGTGCCTTATCCATTTGGCAATCATAGCAGGTTAATATTTATGACCAGAGTAGAAAACGAGATGGGAACTAGCTCGTTTTAATTCATTTGAATAACATAATGCAAGAAAAATATTAAACTAGTGAAAAGAAAGCGTCATCCACATGTTTTGATTGCAAGAACACATAAATGAGCATAACATAGACCATAAACACAGAAGATGCCAAGGGAAGAGTTGGAATTTTCATTTATATAAAAACTTTTTACATATAGAAATATCAGTAGAATGCTTGATCCTTATATGCCATTGTATTACAATAAATCCTTGGTTTGAATATTCATAACAAGGGGTGATCTCCCTCTGTCCTGATTGCAGTGATGTAAGGGTATCCAACTCTAGCACATTCCACAGGAAATGATCTTGGTGAACAATGCTCTTTGGAAATCCTTGGAAATGGTAGAAGGAAGGGTAGTAAGAAACATAGATAGATAAAACAAGCAGAATACAACTAAAACACTAGACAAGTCTTATACCTAGGCTTTTATCTCTTAGAGGTTTGATAAAAAAACATATGTTGTAGCAATCTCCTTCTTATAGTGCAGGCTCGCCTGAACATTGTAACTATATGTTGTAGCTGGATTAATCATGTTGTCCTAAAAAACTAGAGGTAATACAAAATTATTACGTAGCCCATGGATTTTTTTCACATAGGTGGTGGTTGTATATCCTCTCCTGTACTACCATGGGATGGTGGCTGTGTATCACTTGGTACGTGTGTTACAGGTGAACTAGTCTCCACTCCCTCTCCAAGTTTCTAAATAGCCTGATTAATGAACTCTCATGCTTCATCATGGAACATTAATGAAAACAACAAAAAATTTAGGTCCTATGCAATCTTGTTCACCCTCTCTCTCACCCATTCCAAGTTTTTCTCAACAAAGAGATATAGGCAGTATACCATTTGCACTAGGGTTGTAAATCGTTTAGAAAACTTGCCATTGGAGTCCAAGTCAAAATATTGGAATTTCTAGAGCACTAACTCCTTGATGTTGGGGGCATGCATAAACTCATATAGCCTGAACCCACAATCCTCCAGCTCATCATTGACCTCTTGTTTAGTATTGGCTACCTCTTGATTCCACTAGAGCTAATTTTTTCTATTCTACAAGAAGATGAAGACCTTGTAATTGTTAGAGTAAATATTCCATCATTTGGATATTTTACCCTTTCCCTACATTAGGTAGATTTTATTTACTGCATGGTAAAAAGTAGCTTGTTACTTTTTACCACTAGTATTTACTTTTACTACTAGGTTATTACTTTTACTATTTACCTTTAGATATTTATCTAAATATCTTAGGTTAGTCATAGTCAATTTGACTACGTAGTTAGTTGTTAGCGCTTATTCATTAAGCACATTTTTTAGCTACGTTAGTGGTAGATATATCCTAACATTTAGCATGATGTATTATTTAAACACTCGTTTGATTAATACTAAGGTTAATGGTTAAGTGCATATTTTTGGCTAACTAACATTGGTATCATTCACGAGGTTTCACCTCTGGTTCCTATGAGCATGGAGAGAGCGACCCTCATTCCAAGTGGCAAAGATGAGAGCCACTCTCATTCCACTGGAGAAGGTGAGAGGCCCCTCTTCCGTCATGCCAGGCAATATTTGCTGAGTTTGATCGATTTTTAAGTTGAATTTTTTATTAATATTTTTTGTTGTCGCACATTTAATTTTATTTTTGAGTGGACCGAAGAGGAGCCTCCGGCCCCTCGATTGCAGTGTACTAGGTTTTAGAGGAGGGCAGGCGTGCCCTCCCCCGTAGGCCAAGTGGCCACTATGCGGCCCCCATGGGCAGGAGTGCCCAGTTGGAGAGTCCGCATAGATCTAGGCATGACTACAACCGTAGCCCCCGCATAGTGGGCAGGAGGCCCACGTGTGGCCCCCCGACCCACCTGATGGGATAGTCATCATCGATCGAAGAGGAGCCTCCAATGACCAGTGACACAACCGAAGGGTAGGAGCGCCCTCGGGTTCGTCAGGCTTTGGACGTTGTCAGACTGATAGATGTTTCGGTCAACGTCAGCACACGCGGACCACACCCTAAACCTGATATGACTCAGACTGGGCATGGTCATGGATCAGATGATTGAGCGCAACAACCCGATGGCCTGACATGCCTGACATCGCACGCGTGATCTGACTAATGTGACCTCGGGCATAGATCCCGAGGCATTGACGTGGAGCATTGACCAAACACTAACCGGGTGAGGTGGAGGCTGACCGGGTGACATGGAGAACCGACACATGGTGGATAGCCACTAGATGACAACCGGATAGGACACTGAGTGACACATGGCGGACTGACCATGCGTCACCTGACCGACCAACCGTGACACGTGGCGGCTTGACAATCGTGCCACGTGGCGGTGACCAAAAGGGTAGCGGGTGGACTTGACTGCCCGCAGGCAATCAAACAAATAAGGGCCTCAAAGCCCTTTTATATCCCAAATTACTCCCTGCACGGGTGATGTGGGATAATTCCCACATTTTTTTTCCCCACCTGCGTGAGGGAAGAAGAGAAAGGGAATTAATTCCCTTCCCTTCACGTCGGGCCCTCTAGCCCGACTGGTTGATCAGGTCGGGCTAAGGCCCTAGGTGGTGAGTCAAGGGTTTGACTCCCGTCGGGTATAAAAAGGCATTTTTTTTTCCTAATACAAAGCCCAAGCTAAGGTAAAACTTAATTTTTTTATTTTTTTTTGCATATAGTTATTTAATTAAAGTTTTTGTTTTAATATTTTTTTTAATAATTTAAATTTAAATAATGTTTTATTTTTAAATCAATTTCTATTAAACCTTTAAATTGATTTATTTAAAACATTTATTTTAGTTTTTATTATTAATTAAAATGATTTAATTAAACTTTCTTTAAATTTTGCAAATTAAAATTAAAGAAATAAGTTTTTTTTTTGCAACTTTCAAATTCAAAGGTGCTTGTGTTTTCTCACAAAATGGAGATATGAGACATAGCAAGAGCACATTTTTTGTTGCAAATTAGAAAACTCTTCTCAAACCTTGTTAATTAAGCATACAAAAGAGAGGATCAAACTTGAATTCTTTCTTGCAAATTGGAAAACAAGGAAACTTAAAAACTTGCAAAACATCAAAATTGTAAGTGTGCATTTGTTTTCTCAAAAGGGAGATATAATTCATGTACTTGCACATTATATTTTTTTTGCAACATTGAGAAGAAAGAAAGAAAACTAAGTCATGTGTCGACTAGTACTGGAAACCTTTCAAACGCGGGTCGTGTGTCGACTTGTCTTGGAAGGGGTGCTCATTTTTTGTTTATTTTGCAAATTAAGGGGGGAAGACAACACTTGTACTTCTTTTGCAAAATTGTAAAACAAAGTAGGAGACATAAAAATATCATTCTTGCACAAATACACATTTTTGTTGCAAAAGTTGGCAATAAGGTGCATTCTCGATTTTACTCGACACCTTCATTTCAAAATTGGCAAAATAGGTGCATTCTCGGTTGCATCCGACACCTAAGTGATAATAATTTTGTGGGAATTCTTGTTTGATTATTGCATTTTCCTTTTGCAATTATAAGTCATAGAATCAAGAACACACCATACCCCAAAATTTCACAAATTTGTGTAACTCAAATTGCACAATTAGATGCCATTTCTAAAAACTTGATATATTCTCCTAAATCAAAACAAAACCCCTAATTCACTCTTATTTGTTTGGCTTAAATTCCTCCAAATTTTCATCCTTTTTTGAAGGGTGTTAAGGCAGGTGCCATTAAATAGTTGTTTGAGTGAATTAAACCTTTCGACTCTTATGTGTTTGGCTTAATTTCCTCCACCTGATTATCTCTTTTCAAGAGAATCTTCAGGAAGGTGCCATTAAATACCACTTGAGAGTGATAGGAATATCATCTTAGTGCATTGTAGGACCTTCCTCATGGCAACAATTAACAAATACTTGAGTGAATCTCAATTGCTAAAAGTTCATAACTATACAGCTTGGAAAACTAAGATGAAAGCCATTTTGACTGTAGAGGACTTGTGGGACTTAGTTGCTGGCACTACACCATGACCCACAACAACAAGAGCTGATCAAAGAGAATGGGATAAAAATAACAATCGTCTACTCATGTTAATCCTTCTAGCCTTGGACCCCGGAAAATGGAAATGATGCATGGGATTCCTTGTCCACCATTTTTGAAGGAAAGAATCAATCCACGGTTCTCAACCTTCAAACCCAACTTCATACACTGCATATGAAGTCGGGTGAGTCAGTAGCAACCTTCCTCTATAGAACTGTAGAACTGAAGACTAAGCTTAATGCTTTAGGGGCCAAAGTTGAGGACGCCATTTTGACTTCAGTTATCTTGAGAGCCCTTCCTGAATCCTACAAAAGTTTGATTACATCCCTTTCTGTTTCACAAAGAACTCTCACCTTTGTGGAGTTAGTCAATTTGCTTCAAACTGAGGAAGCTAATCAACTCCAAAAATATGAAGCATCTAATAGTGCACTTTATTCACACAATAAGGTTGAGAAGAAGAAATAAAACTATAACAAGGGAGGATCATCCTCAAAAGGTAAGGGAAAGAAATCTCAAAAATGGTTTTGCTCATATTGTAAGAAAGATAACCATGACACCAATCGGTGTTGGTTCAAAAACAAGCAAAACAAGAAAGACAAAGGCACAACACAAAATCAAAACAAAGGCAACATTGCTACTGAAGTGTCTAATTCATATTCTGATTCTGGTTCAGAAAAAGCACACAGAGTGCTCATTGCTAAAACAGTATTGTAGAGGGAAAACACATGTTTGTCACATTGGGCAAAGCACCATTATTCTCTCTCTTTTTAGGCTTCATAGAATAGCATAAGTTTTTTGTTTGAAGTTCTTACAAATAAGGGGTGATTTGTACCTCTTTTAGGCTTCATAAATAGCAAACTCTTAATGTTTGAAGTCCTTGTAATAAAAAGAAGAGACTTTTTATGGTGTAAAATTGCCTAGGAGGCAATATTTGTAAAAATCCTTCACAAAACTCTTGAGTTGCACATATTTTGTAATTAAGGGGGGATATACATTTCTTTTCTTCACAAATTTTTGTAACAAGGGAAGAAGACTTATAAGGGTGCATTTTCGGCTGTGACCGACACCTTAGTCACACTTATTTCAGAAATTAAATACAACATGTTTTGCAACAAGAAGGGGGGAACTTATAAGGGTGCATTTTTGGCTGTGACCGACACCTTAGAAACCTAATATTTTGCAAACTCATATTGTAAAATGAATGAATATCATATGAAGTGATCTACTCTACTAAACCTAGCGATTGCAGTGGCTGGTTACCCATGCAATTCGGTTGGATGATGTGATTACTATAAGGACATTCGTTGGTGTGAAGAAAAAGTGAGGAATGACCCACTTTTTTGCTTAGAAGCAGCCAGAGTACTATGACAAAACAAGAACCAACAGATCGACATCCTTTTCACTGTATTGGGGCAGTTATATACTTTACCCAAATATTGTTGTATAGGAGGATAAGTATGTATTACCCAAATAATGTAATAAGGGGGGATGTTAGAGTAAATATTCCATCATTTGGATATTTTACCCTTTCCCTACATTAGGTAGATTTTATTTACTTGCATGGTAAAAAGTAGCTTGTTACTTTTTACCACTAGTATTTACTTTTACTACTAGGTTATTACTTTTACTATTTACCTTTAGATATTTATCTAAATATCTTAGGTTAGTCGTAGTCAATTTGACTACGTAGTTAGTTGTTAGCGCTTATTCATTAAGCATGTTTGTTAGCTACGTTAGTGGCAGATATCTCGGGATATCTCCTAACGTTTAGCATGATGTATTATTTAAACACTCGTTTGATTAATACTAAGGTTAATGGTTAAGTGCATATTTTTGGCTAACTAATAGTAATATTCCTCAGTGAAGAAATAGTAAGAGTCATCTGATAATGTAGTCATCATCCTGACGATCGGTACATAATTTTCCTTGAACATTTTATACACGGGAAATATGGCATTCACCCTCTAATATTCTTGCTAGAGAAAATCCCATAAAATACCAATAGTATGCCTAGTGGCATAGATATCCACAAAAATGGACTCTAGGTCTTTCATATTTTTTGTTATTTTCTCTTTCATTTCTTTTTTGAGCTCCTCTACTGATCCAAGTTGAATATTGGCCCATGTAGTAGGAGCAGGCATCTTCAATTTATCAATGTCACTTTGAAGTTGATGCACCTTGAGTTGTAACTGCCTCACTTCTATAGAATTAGCCTTTAAACTTTCTATCTCCTTTTCCATAGTAGCTACCACCTGTGCCTAGGTGGCCACTTAGGACTTCATCATCTCGACTGGTGCAACTTCAGCCTACATGAAACCTCTACTTACATCGATGGTGGCCTCCTTTAGACTTGTTGGCAAAGGAATATCAAATGCGGATGTAGAGACATCACCTGTCTCTTGTCCTATTGTACTCCAAGGCCTGTGTATTCTTTCTATTGATGACATTTGTTCTTCGATATCTTGTATCTAGTCCTCTTCGTCAATAGTAAATTGAATGGTGTCTCTCACCCTTGTTAGTGTAAGGATCTTGATATCCTCCATATACGATTATGTTCTGACCATTTTGTTGGTTGGAGACCACAAAGGGCTTCTTTCCCACACCTCATACTCTCTTAGTGTATTAGAAAGCCCCCCAAATTTTGTAATTTTACTTAAAACTTTGGGGACGAACAAGACATTTTTATTGATTGATAACCAGGATGGTATAGAATAAGTAACGCTAGCCTATTGCCACATCAGTCCTTTTTTAAGGACACATTAGCATCAAATCTTATGACATTGTACTTTGGGATGAGGAGGAGACCAATTCATTTCATTTCTAGGTGGTGGAGGGAGAACTAGAAGAAGAAGGGAGCTTTTATTACTGCTACTGTGCCTTATCAATAATTTTCATCATGACCTAAAAAAGGACAGTGTCTTTTTGGACAACCTGGAAGGTGGCGTCCTCAAATTATTTTGAAGGAGCATTTGGGACTAGTGGGACCACCTTATCCACAAATAATCTCGTGTGTAATCTCAACTAGGATCCATAGTCATCGATCGCTTATAGCCTGCTATAAGGTCTCTTCTCCATCTTCCAAACTAAATCCAACATCTGGTTATTTTTGAAAGCCTTCTGCATCTGGTCCTTGAAATCATATCTACTATGGGTGACCTATATAAGAGCAAGTTTTCTAGCGATGCTTCTCTTGTAGTGGCCATCAGGGTCATATGGTCTCCAAGAAACCTTCTGGAAGCAATATATGTCAATGTTCCATATGGCTAGTAGCATGACAAAATGGCCAAGGTACTTATAAGTACCCATAGAGCAAGGAATGGGAATCCATGACATAGAGCCTTTATTTTTGATATATCTAATTTTAACCTCCTCGACAATTTATTAGGTTATCTCCAAGATGGAAATTTAGGTTAGGCAATACTTCAGTAATGCATTTGGAGGTAACTTAGAGCCATACAGACTGATATAGGAGAAATATTCTATGTAGAAGAAATCTCCCACTTGAGCCTTATGTAGAAACTTTCTTACCCCAGCCCCAAATTTGTCCAACTCTTCTCCACATAATCGGAGGTGCACCATGAGGAGGATATTTTAAAAGAATATCTTGTAGCTAGATAACCCTTCCTGGATGCACATTAACTAATCTTGAAGAGTGGGAACAGTCACCCCTCCGATATGAGCTACCAGGGACTTATCTAACTGTGCCACAGATAAATGAATCAAGAATGAATAGTAAGAGAAAGGGAGGAGCTCTTCTTTATCTACTAGTATGACCTTCTACAACTCCTTCAATTCCTGGTCCATGTTATCACTGATTACATCCTCCCACTAGTAGAGAGGTGTCTTATCTATTATATTCCATTGAAGGATAAAAAAAATAACCTCTTTTGTAATCAACTCCAAATACTTAACACCCAATTCCAGGTTGATCATCTCTACGTAATCTTATAGCCAAGGCCAAAGCAAGATTTTTTTAATGGGGAAGTCTGAGGGCTTACATTTTCCCCTCTTTAGAAGCATTCCTGAGAATGATTTGTTAAGAATATAATTGGATTGGAGGGCTAAGGTCTTGAAATCCATGACTCACGATGTGTGGCGAGCTGGAACACCTTCCTAATGTGGTCTGCTATCAATATGGCCACCGCCTAGTTTTTATGGTCATAGATGGTGCGACTTATAGGATCATAGGCCACTTCCAACCAAGATAGGAGGTCCAAAGAGTGGTAGACCTTTAGACAGGTCAAGCGTCCTAAATTGGTGTTCCATTTGTTGAATATGGGGGTTGGCCTAGTGCTATCTCTATATACCCTCATAAAATAGCTTCTTAACAGCATTGGGTGGCGCTAACTGTCTTATTTCGTGGGGTCAAAATTGTATATCGTCATCCCCTCCACCTCCTTCTATTTCTCAATGGTAATTTATCTACTGGTATATGGAAAATTTTCTAGAGCCTTGGGATATTACGCTCTACTTTCATCCATGCAACAGACTAGGCCCCAATAATTTTGGCAATTTTCCCCTTAACATTCGATGCTCCTGACGTGGCTGAGCTCGTGGAAGCCATGGGAATGAAAAAGGCATAATAGTGAAGGCTTATCTCTTTATCCTCTATGCTCTACCTCATCGCTAATAGTTCTACATGTGTAAATGGTGCGGGGATGAGTCTGCCACCTTCTTAATAAAGCACATGCAATAAATTTGGGGTAGGTGGAGTTCATGCACTTTTTGTCTGATGGGGCATGCTAATTGGCTGGGCATGCCACATCACCTATTATTTTGGTAGCTCATTGTACCCATGGAATGGAATTGTGGCTAGGATGCAACTTGTAAGACATGTGGTGGTTTTAGGTTTATCAATATGGGGCACACTCGAGTGAAGTTTGTGAGAGGTCTACATCCTATTAATTTCTCATGCACTTCGGTGGAGTGGAGCGCATGATCTCACATGTCCAAAAAAGTCTCATGTGCTCCATTGGGGTATTGAAGTGCATGGCCCTCAATGTGAGTGCACAAATTCATGTGATCACTTACACTTCATGCACACTGAGGGAGTGGGGTGCATGATACCCATTTGGATGCACAAACTATGCACCTTTAAGAACCTTCATGCACTCCACAGTGGAGCGTACATACCCAAAGGTAGGTGCATGCCTTCGTGCACCAGGATAGACTCTCACATGCTCCAATAAAGTGGAGCACATGGATGATTTTTGTGTTGCATGAGCTTATGCACACCATGGGACATTTTGTGCTCCATTGGTTAGTGAAGCGCAAGGGCTGGGGAGTGAGTGCATGGCTTGTGCGCTCCAATGGTATTTGTGCACTCCATTAAAATAGGAGTGTGTGTTGGGGTTTGGGAAGCATGTGAAGATGCACGCTCCTTATGGGACTTGGTGTGCTCCACTTTATATTGGAGCACATAGGGTGAAAGTGAGCGTGTAATGACACACACCCAAGGGGGCTTAGTGCAGTCCAATGGAATGGAGTGCACGAGACTCTATTTGATGCACACAACTTTTGCACCCCTTAGAACCTTTGCATGATCCACCTTCCTATGGATCATGTAGAATCAGTGTGGGGTGCATAGGGTCATGCATCCCTTGGGTAATTTGTGCACCCCATTCCCCAATGGGGTGCACGGGATCGAATTGGGTGCACAAACTTGTGTGCCCATCAGGGACTTCACGCACTCCACTAATGGAGCATGCATGCTTAGCTTGGGGTACATAGCTTGTGCACCCTAGGGGGTTTTTCATGTGCTCCACTCTTAAGTGGAGTGCATAGGCTAAACAAGGATACACCACCTTGTGCACCCTTAAGGGGAAGGGAAAATAGACCTCAAAAGGGAGACTTCCCTTTTGGGGTCAACACCAGATCTGATTGGGATAAAGGGGTGGATGGAAAATGCAGACCTAAGAACTCCAGAATCTCCAGGTAGAACAAACAATAAGCTTCCACACACACTTGCACTTTTTTTTACATCATAGGACCTCATCCAATTCGACTAAAGGACTTTAAATGTTACCCATTTACTGGTATAGGCATTTATTCTCCCTTCATGTCCTTTAGCCTGTAAGTATACTGACCAATTATTTTATCAATTTGATAATGTCCCAGCCACTTAGGTTCAATCTTGTCCTTCTCCCCGTGCTTGTCATTCTTTGGGTCCCAGTAAAGCACTACTTCACCCACAATAAAATTCTAACCTTTTGCCATTTTGTTAAATAGTTGCACGATCTTGTTAGTATGATTTATCATCCTTGTAATGGCTTCCCTCCTATCTTCTTCCAATTGCACCAGATGATACTTTATCCTTTGCAAGACATTTGGTTTTTCATGATCCTGGATTAAAAATGAGAGGGCTACTCTTTCCATCTGAGGTGGCAGCAATACCTTTTCCCCATAAACCAATTCATATGGTAATTTTCCAGTGGCTCTTTTTACTAACAGCCTATCTACCCATAAGGCATACTTTAGTTCACTATCCCAACCCCTTTTATTCTTTCCCAATGATATTTTAATCCTGGTGATTATATTTTTGTTGGAGGACTCAGCTAGTCCATTCCCCTAAGGATAATAATTTGTTGAGTGGGCCAACTCTATACTATATTTTGTATAGAAATCAACCATCTCATAGGAAGTAAAGTATTTGGCATTATCTGTCACTAGCTTCCTAGGTACCCCAAATCTAGTTAATATGCTTTCCTCCAAGAAATTAATGATTTCCATTGTTGTAGATCTCTTGAGAGGGGTTGCTTCAACCCATTTGGTTATATATTCTATGGTAGTGACAATCCATTTATGACCTCCTAAAGAATTCGAGTTGATTTCACCAATAAAATCTATCCCCATTAGGAAAAAGGAGTTTCAATAATTACCAGTTGTAGTGATATTGTAGACAGATTTTTCTTGCCAGTGAAGGCTTGACAGTTGTAGCATATCATAATCGACTGATATACATCCTTAAATAGGGATGGCGAATAATATCATGCCCTCATGATTTGATTGGCTATTTATTTGGTAGCAAAATGGCCATCACAGAACCCTGTATGAAATTTCCCAATCAACCTAGAGGCTTCCTTCTTAGTCACACACAACAATAACACTCATTGGGGTGTCTCCAATATAGTTAATTTCCTTGGAGGTGGTACTTTTGAGCATGTTGCTTAATACTTCTCATTTTTCTAGCAGAACTTCCATGTAGGAAAGATAATTTCTTCAAATAAAATAGTATATCTTTGTACCATTCAAACTCCTTATGCTCAGGCTATTCATCGTGTTGTTCTCTTTGCACTAATATAGCATTATTAATCTCCTTTTATCCTTTGTAAGCCATGTATTTTTCCATCCCTTGGCCTTTAATAATTTTCACTAATCTAAAATCCACATCATACTACAATAGTTTTACCATCCATCTTCTTGAACTACCTGTGGGCTCAGGTTGGGTTAGGACATCCTTTATGGCAATGTAGGGGATACAGGCAATAACTTTATTAGAACCAAAAATGCTCTTGAAATGCTCTAAAGCTTGAATAAGAGTAAAGGCTTGTTTCTCAATTGACCTATACCTTAGTTGGGCCCCATTCATTCCTAAATTCATAAATGCTATTGGTCTCTCATTTATATCTTCATCTTTCTAAGACAATACAACTGCTATGGTGTGTTCTGAAGAAAAAAAAATAGAGGTTGAAATTATTTGAATGGTATGGGCAAGTCAACATAGGTGCAGTGGTAATAGCCTCTTTCATCTGTTGAAAGGCTTTGATATTGTCTTCATACAACTTGATCTTTGCATCCTTTTTAATCATGTCATTCATAGGCTTGGCAATTTTAGCAAAATTTGGGATAAATCTTCTAACAAAATTTATCTTGTTGAAGAAAGACCTGACTCCTTTGAGGCTCTTGGGAGGTGGTATTTGTGCAATGGCATTTTTTCTTTCTGGATCAATACTTATTCCCTCATTTGAGACCACATGTCCCAAAAATTTACCATGAGTGGCTCCAAATAGACACTTATTTGGATTTAATGAAATCCCATATTCCTTACACCTTTGAAAAACTTGAGACATATGGGAAAAGTGGTCCGTAAGGTCCTTGGAAAAGACTGTAATATCATCTAGGTACACCACCACAATATTGAACATCAGTCCTTTGAAGGTAAAATCCATAGCCCTATGAAAAGTGGCCCCAACATTCATCAACCCAAATCTAATTCTTTGATATTCAAAAGTCCCCCATGGTGTAGTGAATGCGGTTTTGAATCGGTCCTCTGGGTTGACCAAGATCTGATTATATCCAAAGAAGCCATCTAATAGTGAAATCCTAGCAGACCCTACCACTGCCTGTAGCAATTGTTCCATATTGGGAAGGGGGTAATTATCCTTAAGGGATTTTTTATTCAAATTCCTAAAATCCACACACAGCCTTATCTCCCCATTCTTTTTCCTAATAGGTACTAAATTTGCTATCCAGGAAGAGAACCTCACCTTTTTAATTATTTTTGCATTGAGCAACTTTTGGACCTCTTTTTGCATGATAGGATGCAAAGTGGGGTTAAAATTCCTTTGTTTCTACCTAAAAGGCTTAGAATCCTACTTTAGGGGAATAATATGGGTCATCACCTCAGTGTTAAAAGTTTTCAAATCTTCATAGTTCCAAGCAAAACTATCCTTGGTTTTCCTCGGATATTGGATATATTGCTTGTTTTATTTTTCTGGTAGTCCTTTGTCAATATTGACAATATTTGGATCCCATGCTATCCCAATATTAACCTCTTCACCTTATGATTCATTGGGTGCAGTTCTATGTGCCTTATCAAAATAATCAAAGAGAGATTACAAGGCTACTAGCCCTCTGGGAGTTTTATTAGTTTTAATTTGTATCACTTATGTGGGGGTTCTTATAACTTGATGCAATTTTCTTCATCTTCCTCATCACAAATCACCCTAGCAAACTGGTTTTGTACTATTATAAAATCTTTGATATCAGCATCATCTTGTAAAACTTTTAGGCAAACCACATTATCAGGGATATAGGGATGATACACAAATATGGTGGGAAATATATCCATGTATTCTGTATCAATTTCAAGGTTGTCTACCCTAGAAGAATTCACAGCTAGCAGATTTGCAACATGGTTTTTCTCCCTGGGTATGTGTGATATATTAAAGGCCAGGAAATTTTCAACCTCACCTAAGATATCATGCTTGTATTGCTTTAACCTGGGGTGTTTGGTTTGGTATATTCCTTTTATTTTTTGTATAATTAATTCAGCATCCCCATAGACAGTAAGGTAGTTAATACCCAATTCTTTAGCTTTTCTCAATACCAGTAGTAGTGCTTCATATTCTACCACATTATTTGTGTAGGGGAACTCTAATCAGTAAGTCACACCTAGGTAATTACCCTTTATATCAATTAAATTGATCCCTACTCCTGTCCCTATTTGTGACTTAGCTCCATCAAATATCATGGTCCACATTTCAGTGGTGAGGACCCTGTCTGACTCAGCATCTATATCTAATTTTATTTTAGTGTCCAATCCTTCTGAATTAGGTACTTCCTTGAGGAAATGGGTGTGCCAAATGGAATAAACACCCAACTCCTCTTCTACATAGCTTACCATATTTACCGTAGTATTTTTAGGTTTCATGATCTCAACCAATCGCTTGTTAAAGGGCTATCTTCTTAAGGTTGCTTAATTTTTAGAGGATAGAGGGATTGTGGCATATGACTAGTCTTTTTTTTTTAAATAAGGGGTAAAAATTTATTGATAAAAATTTTGGATTACAAAGTACAGCTAAGCCCCCACCCAGGACTCAAATAAGCAACAAGACAGGCTAAATCACCAGACAAGGTCAACTCCCAAAGAAAACAAAAAAAAAAACAAACCACATTAAGTATGAACATCCTTATGGATCAACTCCCATAGGTGTTGAGAATCCCCAAATAGGAGACTCTCCCAGTTATCAATACTCTGTCCTGAATAAAAACCACATCCGAAGAATGAACACGAATAAAATCACGAATAGCTTTTTGTCTGGGCATGTTGTTCAACCCCCTTACATTCCATGAAATTATAATCATTTTTGGGGGTTATAAAAATGGGAGTCCAATGTTCTCACCAAATCTGACTCTACCAAAGTCTCCCCCATTAACTTAATTTTATCCCGGTCTTTCTTTCGACCCACCTTCATAGTCTTATCTGAAGCATTTTTTTTAATTATTTTATGTTGCAATCCCAGCATCGTAGGAGTTTTACAGTCCATGGATGACTGCATCAGTGCCTGGGTAGGAGAGGGCACATCTAAATCTGTGCCATTTTCTAAGATAACTTCACTTCCAGGGCTAGGGCCAACCATATCACCTATACTCGAAACCAAAGCCCTTTGTTCTTCATTTAAACTCCCTATATCTGGTTCCCTTGGTTCCACCTCATGAAGAGACAACTGATTTGGTCCTGTTATATCTATAACAGGTAGCAATGTTTCAGGTATCTCCATGCACTGATCAAGATTCTCTAGAATTTCAAAACGATTGAGTTGAGCATCTGGCTGGTTATCCTTAATGTCTCTTTTTGCCTTTCTTCCTTTGTTTCGAGGTTTTACCGTAACAAAGCCTTCCTTATCCTGATCCCCCTCCTTTATCGAGGCTTTTCCTTTATCCATATTTTGTACAGCTTGAGAGGGCCCAAGATTTGAAGCCACAAGAAGGAAAAACTTAGGGCATTTTCTTTGTAAGTGGCCATATTCATGGCAAATTCGACAACGAAATGGAAGAGCTTCATAGTCAAGTTTTTGTACCCATGTGGTTGATCCGAACTATATTTCAATAGAATCTGGAATAGGATTGTTTAAATCAATTTCAACACAGATACGGGAAACAGAGATTACCTTTTTATCCAGCGTCTGTCCTGACAGCCCAACCGGCTTCCCAAGTAGAAGGGCAATCATATGTAAGATGTCCTTTCTCCAAAATTCCAATGGGAGCCATGGAAGCCGAACCCACACCGAAACCCATGACGACCACTCCTCTAATGGGTTGAAACCCACATGCCAGGGTTTAAGAAAGAGTCTCGCTTGGTTACATAAATAGGGACCTCCTTCAAATGCTTTGTTACGATCCACAAGACAAGAAAAAACCACCATAAAATAGTTGTTTGCACTCAGCATCACCTCCACATCACCTTCAGGGTTCCAAGTCTTCCTAACCCAAGCCTCCACAAAGGGAAGAGAAATTTGGATGCCCATAAATTTACCAATAAGCGCATTTTTGGTTAAATACTCCACATCTTCTGCCACCAAGTCTGGTTGAACCACTAGAACCGGCCTGACTTCACATCGTTCCAAACATCCATTGTTCTTTAACAAGCGATTCCTGTCATGCAATGGGAAATCCTATTCCTTCCAATCATTTTTAAAAGAAATATCATCCCTCGCATGCACACTCTATGATGGACCTGATGCCATCACTACATTCCTCCAGTTGTTCATACCTCCTACAGAAACTGCTGCCATCCCCGCAGAGCCCACCAGATAGGTCTCAAAAAAATTCTAGCAAAGCAGCTTTCCTCATCAAACACTAGCAGAGCAAAAAACTTTTTTCAGGGTCAAATATGTGGCTTCTAGCAAAGATAACCTATTCGTCAAGGTTCTATGGACTTTTTATCAGTAAAATTTTTGTGGCATATGACTAGTCTAGCTGGAATTGACCTCCCTAATTTTTTTGCCCAATGTCTAAATAGTAGCAAGGAAAAGAATGGGTCCACGTGAACCACTGCTACATCCATCACAATCCCATTTTTTGGATATTGATCTAGAAATGCCAAGAGGCCTATGATTATCCCCACATAAGGCACTTTTGTTTTGTCCATTATAGAAATGGAAGGGGATTCATTGTTACATATCAGTACCAATTGATCATCCACTTGCTTTGGCATAGCCTTATGAAATGCCCCACTATCAAGCATGCAATTTTGTATCATATAGTGGTCACCATACCTAGATGTATATCATAGGGAGATGTAGAATGGCCTTATTGAATTAGGAGTTATGCTTGAAGAATTTGGAGTTGATGTTGCTAATACATGGCTTTCCCCTTGGTCAATCATCCTAAAGGCTCTGCAAATATGTTCCATATACTTAGGTAAAGTCATCAACTCCCCAAAGGTTATGTTGATCTTTTTCTTGGCCAATTCTAAACCTATATCAAATTCTGATTTTCTATTTTATAGCCCATTATTGATAGGTTCAGATATCTCAAGAGGAGGAGGTTGATGGCCATCATTGTTTTTCTTTGTATTATCCTACTCCTTTTCCTCAACTGGACTCTTATTATCAGGTATGTCAAGAATGGTCCTATTGCAGAGCGTAATGGCATGGACTCCTTATAATTTCTCAACCTCTTCATTTTTTGGGGTCAATTTTCCCTTTTTTATCTACTCAAAGAGGTTATTCTGAGGCTGTTTTAATATTTTTACATCATCAAGGGTAAATTTCATAGGCCAATTATCAAAACTAGTAGGTTGGGTGACTTCCTCTAGAATCATAGGGGTATCAACATTTTCTTCCCATGTCCAACAGGCGTTAATCATAATTTCATCCTCAAATTCCTCTTCAAGGTTAACACCTATATGGAGGCCATGATATACACCACAATTGAAATGGTTATGGGGAGCATCACATGTTGGGAAAAAGAAGGGGAAATCAAAATCTACATTAATAGAAGCCATAGTGTTTGGGATAGCGTCTTGGTCCTTTTGGACCTCCTTCCTTTTCCAATTATTATTCGAATTCCTATCCCCCTCATTATTCTAGTTCCTATTAAAATTCCTTCTAAAAGGAGTCTACTATCATTATGGTGTTGAGAGGGTTATCCACCATCAACCTTGTCTCTCTCAATTTTGGACAGTTGGTTGTTCATGGACAAGAACATTTATGTGACCTATGATGATAGTTTCTCAATAGGGTCTAGGTCTAATTTTTTTAAAATACCGAACCCCACTTTCTTAGTTATTTTTTATATTTGGATGGGGCTAGGGTCTACCTATGTAAGTTTCATTTTCCTACTATTTATCATGTCTCTTTCTATCATAGTGGCTCTCTCCATACATGCATCAATGGTGAGTGTGGGTTGTTGTCTCAGCTCATAGTTAAAATCACCAAGGAAGGCATTTTTATAGAAGCATATGGACTGGTGGTCATTAGGCCTCAAAGCCATAGGGATTCATTTCCTTAGTTTAGTGAACCACGTATTGAAGTCATTCATTATTTAATTCTCCTTCTTTTTCATTGTGGCCAGTTCAGTCAACATGGACTGTTCATTTTTCTCCCCATATTTTTTGAGAAAGGTAGCTTCTAAATGCTAGAAAGTACCAATGGAGTCTACTTCCAGATTGTTAAACCATTATCTAGAATTTTTTTCTAGGATCTGTAGGAATAATTTGAGGATGACATATTCATGCTCTACCTCCAAGCTGTACATAGCATATATGAAACCCTTTACATGCTCCTCCTGGTCACGGTTGTGTCCCCAAGGAACTTAAGTAGGTACTTACGGGATTTTGGAGGAAGGGGGTTCTAAACATATGGTAATACAAAAGGTCTATACATATTGAGGCTCCAGTTATTTAAGGGTGTATTGGCCATTGATGTGGTTGGGATCCTTAGGATAGTAGATTCAATAGGCGGGGTAGTACTTTTTTGAGGACTTTGAGGATTACACATAGTACTACCCTGAATACTAGGTGGAATAGAAAATAAAGTTTACTTTTTACTTTTATGCATTCTAAAAAGTACTGTGGGTCCATCAATTTAGGACAAATCTCCTCATCACTTCATCTTGTGGCATCCAAATCATCTCCATATTTTGAATGTGTTTAGAGTCACCAACACAATGTGCAAAGAGTGGAGGAAGGTGCTCTTTGGCTAAGATTGCTCAACCCAGAAACCTCATAGGAAATTAAATCTATATGTTGTAAGGGGAGTAAAATGATAAAAGATAATAACAGGTCCTCCCTAGCAGTGGTGATAAAAACTATTGTGTAGTTTTCCTACTTACCTCTTAAAGATTTGTCATGTCAAAGGAAACTCAAGGAATCATAACCAATATTACGGATTATGGTCGATCCACCTCTTTAACCTAGGAACATATTACTTTGGAAGCTCTAGATAGAATAGGTTGGGTAAGGAAACCCCAAGTGGTGGGTTCATCTATTCTATTTTAATGGTGTAAACACCCACTTATGCCAGATAAAATAATTTTTTGTTATTTAGATATTAATGATCAAATCAAGTGATAATGGATTATAACAAGACCATATCGATGCCTTATCTTTTGGTAAGGCATAGTAGGTTAATATTTATGACCAGGGTAGAAAAAGAGAGGGGAACTAGCTCATTTTAATTCATTAGAATAACATAATGCAAGAAAATGATTAAAATAGTGAAAATAAAACATCATCCACATGTTTTGATTGCAATAACACATAAATGAGCATAACATAGACCATAAACACATAATATGCCAAGGGAAGAGTTGGAATTTTCATTTATATAAAAACTTTTTACATATGGAAAGATCAGCAAAATGCTTGATCCTTATATGCCATTGTATTACAATAAACCCTCAATTTGAATATTCATAACAAGGGGTGATCTCCCTCCATCCTGATTACAACAATGTAAGGGTATCCAAATATGGCACATTCTATAGGAAATTATCTCGGTGAACAACGCTCTTTGGCAATCCATGGAAATGGTAGAAGGAAGGGCGATAAGAAACACGTATAGAGAACATAAGGATAATACGACTAAAACACTAGACAAGGCTTATACTTGGATTTTTTTCTCTTAGAGGTTTGATAAAAAAAACATATACTATAGCAATATCCTTATAGTGCAGGCGCACCTGAATGCTGTAACTATCTGCTCCAGTTGGATTAATCATGTTGTCCTAAAAAACTAGATGTAATAAAAAATGGGCATGTAGCCCACACCTTTTGTTCACGTAGGTGGTGGATGTATATCCTCTCATGTACTATCTTGGGGTGGCGACTGCGTATCACCTGGTGCATGTGTTACGAGTAAACTGGGATCCACTCCCTCTCCAAGGTTTTGAATGGCCTACTTGATGAAATCCCATGCTTAATCATGGAATGTTAATGAAAACAACAAATAAAGGTTCTATGTGGCCTTGTTCACCCTATATATTGCCCATTATAAGGTGTTCTCAAAAAAGAGATATAGGCGGTCTACCATTTGCACTAGGGTTGTAAACCATTTGGACTGCTTACCATCAAAGTCCAAGTCAAAATCTTGGACTTTTTGGAGCACTAAATACTTGATGTTGGGGACCTACATAAACTCATCTAGCTTGAAGGCACAATCCTCCAGTTCATCATTGAACTCTTGTTCGATGTTGTCTACCTCTTGATTCCACTAAAGCCAATTTTATCTATTCTACAAGAATATGAAGACCTTAGCATATTCCTTAGAGAAGAAATAGTGGGAGTCATCTAATAATTTAGTCATCATCCTAGTAATTGGTATGTAATTCTACCTAAACCTTTTATACATGGGAAATATGTCATTCACCATCTAATCTCCTTACTGCAAATGATCCTGTAAAATACCAATAATATGCCTGGTGGCATAGATATCCATAAAAATGGACTCCAAGTATTTTAGCTTTTTTGTTATTTTCTCTTTCATTTCTTGTTTGAGCTCCTATATTGATCCAAGTTGAATATTGGCCCGTGTAGTAGAAGGAGAGGGCATCTTCAGTTTATCAACTTCACTTTGAAGTTGTCACACCTTGGGTAGTGACTGACCTACTTTTATAGCCTTAGCCTTTAAAATTTCTATCTTATTTTCCACAGCAGCTACCACCTATGCATGGCTAACCACTTGGGACTTCATAATATCGATTGGTGTAGCTTTTGCCCACATGACACCTCTACTTACATCGATGGTGGCATCATTTAGACTTTATATAAAAGTAATATCAAACGTTTTTGTAGAGACATCATCTGTCTCTTGTCCTACCTTACGCCAATGCCTACGTATTCCTTTTATCGAGGAACTTTGTTCTTCGATATATTTTATCTGGTCCTATTCATTGGTTGTAAATTGAAAGGTGTCTCTCACCCTTTTTAGTGTAAGGCTCTCGATGTCCTCCATAGATGGTTCTATTATAACCCTTTTGCTAGTAGGATACTATGAAGGGCTTCTTTCTGGCACCTCATACTCTCTTAGTATATTAGAAATCCCCCCAACTTCTGTAATTTTTCTTAAAACCTTGGGGGAACGGGACATTTTTATTGATTGATGACCAGGGTGGTAGATAATAAGGAAGGCTATCATACTACCACGTCAGTCCTTTTTGAAGGACACATTAGCATAAAAGTTGATTATGTTGTACTTTGGGATGAGGAGGAGACCAATTCCTTTTTTTTGGAGGTGGTGACAGGAGAACTAGAAGAATAAGGGAGTTTTTCTTGCTCCTGTTGCACCTCATCGACAATTTCCATCATGACCTCAAAAATGTTAGTGTCTTATAGGACAACCTAGAATTTGGGGTCCTCCAATTTTGTCAGAGGAGTTATTGGTACCAATGGGACCACCTTAGCCACCAATAATCCCCTGTGTAATCTCAACTGGAAGCCATAGTTATCGATAGCTTCCAGCCTGCTATAAGATATCTTCTCCATCTTCCAAATTAAATATAGTGTCTAGTTATTTTTGAAAGCCTTTTACAATTGATCCTCAAAATAATCTTCACTATGGGTGACATGCAAAAGATCAAGTTTTCTAGCGATGCTTCTCCTATGGTGGCCATCGAGGTCATACGGTACCCAAGTAACCTCCTAGAAGCAATATGTGTCCATGTTCCATATGGCCCTCAGCATGGAAAAATGGCCAAAATACATATAAGGGCCCATAGAGTAAGGAATGGACAGCCATGGCATAGATCCTTTCTTTATGATATATTTGATTTTAACCTCCTTGGAAATTTTCTAGGTTATCTTCAAAATGGCAATTGAGGTCGGGTAATACTCCAACAATGCCTTTGGAGGTAACTTAGAGCCATACAGTCTGATATAGGAGAAATTCTCTATGTAGAATAAATCTCCCACTTGAGCCTTATGTAGAAACTTTCTTATCCCAATCCCAAATCTATCTGACTGTTCCCCACATAATCAGAGGTGCACCACGGGGAGAATATTTTCAAAGAAGCTCTTGTAGCTAGAACACCCTTCTTGGATGCACAATAACTAATATTGAAGAGTGGGAGTAGTCACCCCTCCCATCCGAGCTACTAGGGACTTATCTAATTGTGCCATGAATAAATGAATCAAGAAGGAATAGTAAGAAAAATGGGGGAGCTCTTCTTTATCCGCCAATATGGCCTTCTGCAACTCCTACAATTCTCATTCTATGCTATCACTGATTACATACTCCTACTGGTATAGTGGTGTCTTTTATGTTCTGTTGCACTGAAGGATAAAAAAATAACCTCTTTTGTAATCAACTTCAAATTTTTAATGCCCAACACTAGGTTGATCATGTCTACGTAATCTTGCATCCAATGCTGAAGCAAGAATTTATTAATGGGGAAGTCTGACAGCTTATGTTTTCCTCTATTTAGGAGCATTCTCGAGAATGAGGTGTTAAGAATATAATTGTCCTAGAGGGCCAAGGTCTTGAAATCCATGACTCATGATGTTGTGGCAAGTTCAAACACCTTTCCAATGTGGTCTGATATCAATCTGGCCATCACCTTGTTTTTATGGTCATGGATGGTGCAACTTCTAGGATCATAGGCCACCGATAGCCAATCCAAGAGGTTCAAGAAGTGGTAGACATTTGGATAGGTCAAGCACCCCAAATTGGTGTTCCATTTATTACAAATAGGGGCACTAATTGTCCTCATCTATGTGGTTAAAATTGTATATTGTCCCCCCCTCCACCTCCTTCTATTGCTTAGTGGTAATTTCTCTGTTGGTATCTTGCAAATTTTCTAGAGCCTTGGGATCTTGTGCTCTGCCCATACTCCATGCAACAGGCCACACCCCAGTATTTTTGGCAATTTTCCCCTTAAAATTTGGTGCTCCTAACATGATCAAACTCATGAAATCCATGGTAATGAATAAGGCAAAATGGTAAAGGCTTATCTCTTTATCCTTTGCACACGACCTCATTGAGAATAATTCTACATGCATGAATGGTGTGGAGAGGAGTCCACCACCTTCTTAATAAAGTGCATGCATTAAATTTGGGATAGGTGGATTTCATGCACTTTTTATCCTATGGGACGTGCTAATTGGCCAAGCATGCCATATCACCTATTATTTTTGTAGATCATTGTACATGTAGAATGGAATTGTGGCTAGGAGGTAAATTTTAATACATGTGGTAGTTTCAAGTTGGTCAGGGTGGGGCACACTCGAGTGAAGTGTGCATGAGTTTTTTGCCCTATTAATTTCTCACACGCTTTGGTGAGGTGGAGCGCATGAGCTCGCGCTCCTAAAAAAGTCTCTCGTGCTCCATTGGGGGATTGGAGCATACGTACCGTGAAGTGGGCACATGCATTTGAGCACTCTCTTACACTTTTTACACCTCGATGGAGTGGGGTGCATGAGACCCAATGGGATGCATAGGCTATGTGCCCTAAAGAACCTTTGTGCGCTCCATAGTGAAGTGCACGTACCCGAAGGTGAGTGCACACCTTCATGCACCCGATTAGACTCTTGCATGCTCCAAGGAAGTGGAGTGTGTGGATGCTTTTTGGGGTGCACAATCTTGTGTGCCCCATGGGATGTTATCCACTTGACTGGTTAGTGGAGTGCATGGGCTGGGGAATGAGCACATGGCTTGTGTGCTCCAATGGTCTTTGCATGCTGCATTCAAAGTAGATAACGTGATGGGATTTGGAGAGCGCACGAAGATGTGTGCTCCTTATGGGACTTGGTGCAATCCACTTTAGAGTGGAGTACATAGGGTGAAAGTAGGTGCGCGATGGCATACACCCAAGTGGGCTTTGTGAACTCCAAGGGAATGAACACACTAGATTCTCTTTGGGGCGCATACCTTGTGCAACCCTTATAACCTCCATGTGCTCCACCTCCCCATGGAGCCAGTGGACTCAGTATGGGATGCATAGGGTAGTGTGCCCCTTGGGGACTTTGTATGATCCATTCCCCATTGGGGTGCATAGGCTCAAAATGGGTGCATAGACTCATGCACTCATCGGGGACTTCACGTGCTCCACTAATGGAGCAGGTGGGCTCAGCTTGGGGTGCATATCTTATGCACCCCAAGGTTTTTTTCATATGCTCCAATCTTAAGTGGAGCGCACAGGCTAAAAAATGGTGCACCAACTTATGCACCTTTAAGAGGAAGGGAAAATTAACCTCAAAAGAGAGACTGCCCTTCTGGAATCAACACCACCATTCCACCCTACACTATTCCATTATTTAATCAAGAAGCCACCTTCCCACACCTGCAACAGTCCAACCAAACCTTCATGAATCCACTTTTTAAATCAACTACTACCACCATAGCCCATAACCATCCATCATTTTCTAACCAAAACCAGCTGATATTACTAAACTAAAATATCATTTACACCAATCACCTCCATGAAGTGCTTGTTAGCAATGCTTTATAGATCTTGGTATCCATTCCATCTACTGCACATGTAGCCCCCATGCATCATAACATTCCCCATTCAGTGGTAATATATTTTTCCACTTACCCTCTGCTAATATCTACTAATATGGTTTCCACACAACCAACCTCATCATCCACCACTTACACAACCATACCATCCTCCTCTACGATTTCCATGTAGTAAGCCTTATTTCAATTATAACAAATAATCCTAGATAATGCTAACTATAGTCTTAATCCTAACCCATATCAATAATTTCAAGGAATCAACCAAAATCAACCCTCCACATCTCAAACCCACACCTTCTTCACTCAAGATTTATCTTAGATGTTGCAACCCCAAACACCATGGCCACTAACCCACGTCATCACATGTATGTTAATCCTTATAATAAGCATGCTATCATGACCCCATCACCTCACTACCATTAAATCCCTCATCATCCACCTTACCATAATCCATTCCATCCTAACACACCATATCATCCCAACCCTACCAATGGTGCATAGTACTACCAACAACAGTAAGAAAACCAATGTTTTAACCTTTTAGAGGATCCTAAGTTCCAATTCTTATAGAGTTATATTGGTAGGCTTGCCATGTAGACGTCGGGTATGTAGTACTAAAAACCTACCTTGAGGTAGCTACTCAATCACCCAATCCATGATTTGGTACCATCATCACCCTATCCTAAAAATTTTTAGGTGCCAAAGTTTGTCAAATTCAAGGGGGATGAGAACCCCCATGAGAATGTAACTGGATTCATCAACACGTGCTTCAATATTAAGAATAACAATGCAATCATGCTCCACACCTTTCCTGAGATATTTGGGGGATATGCCCTAGATAGGTTCAACCACCTGTCACATCAAAGTGTTTACACTTTTGGGCAACATGCAGACCAATTATTGGAGTGATTCACCCTGAATTTTAGAAAGAAGACCAAATTGATCGATTTACTTAATTTGAGACAATATGATGACAAATTGGTCTATGATTTTGGCAGTAATTGGAATATGATCATAATCAAATTTCCATTCCTCCTCCCTATGACAGAGTTAAGAGTAATTTTCACAAATATTTGTGCCAAACCTATCTCTTTATTGCTATAATTGCAACAATACAAAACATTTTAATAGGCACTCACCCAAGCCTGGGTAGTTGAAGAAATCAAAATTCAAGAGGATGAGATTAAGCCCATAAAGAAATAATGAAAAAATAAGAATCAAAAGGGGAGCAATCATGACTAGTCCAATGCCACTAGGGTTAATCAAGTAGTCTTAGGATAGTTACAATCCACACATGATCACCAAAAATATTTTGGATTAATATTACTGATAAGATCTATCCTCCACTATGTGAATGGAGCACCTACAACTATTGTATTTAGAGGTATGGTTCACAAAAAAAATTCCTTGTAAGAATTTGATAGTTATGACAATCTCTAACAAACTGATACACATCTTTAATTAGTGAAGTCCAATAGTAACCAACTCTCATAAATGTTTTAGCTATAACCTTAGGTGTAAAGTGACCTCCACAAAATCTAGAATGATATTCTTTAAATACCTGATGAATTTATTTTTCAAGAAAAAAAAATAATAATATACCATCTAGAAATCTCCATTATAATATTTCTTCTTGAGTATAATACCTTTGATATCTCCTTTTATTATAGGACGTGTCTCTTATAAATGATAGATTTTAGAGTTAGAACACAATATCATCATAGCATTTACATTCAAAATTATCAAACATTCAAGCTTCATGATGCTCATATACTATGATAGTATTATTCATGATTTTCCCTTATTTATAGACCATATACTTTGCTAATCCCCATATTTTGATAATCTAAACTACTTTGAATTCTACATCATACTATACAATCTTTATCATCCACCTTGTAGAACTCCCTAAAGGCTCATATTCTATATAAACATCTTTTATGGCAATGTAGGAAATACAAGCTATTACCTTTTTTGATCCAAAGATAATTTTAGAATGTTCTAATACCCTTATTAAAGCATATGCCTATTTTTATATCATAGAATATTTTAATTTAGAATATTTTAGTCCTACAGTCATAAAGGCTATAGGTCTTTCATTTTTCTCTTCATCCTTTTGAGATAAGACTAAAACAATTATATGTTGTAATGTAAAGGGGTATATATTGAAATATTCAAAGTAATTAAAGCAATTTAATATAGTGGCTTGAGTGATTTCATCCTTTATATTCTAAAATAATTTAATGTTATCTTCATTCCACCTTATTTTCCCATATTTCTTAATCATTTCATTGATAGGCTTAGTAATTTTAGAAAAATAAGGAATAAACCTCCTAACAAATCTTATCAATTTTTAAGAGGGGAAATTTTAGAAATTGCCTCTATCCTTTGTTGATATATGCTAATGTATTATTTAGACACAACATGCCCAAGTAGCTTACCCTTTTTAGCTCTAAATATACACTTTTTAGTATTTAAAAATATACTAAATTATTTACATCTATCAAACACTTTGGTCAAATTCATAAAATGATCTTCATATTTTAAAAAAAAATGTGGTGTCATTTAGGTATACTACTACTATCTCTAACATTAGACCTTTAAAGGTAAATTATATAGCTCTCTCAAATATTGTACCAACATTCATAAATCCAAATGGTATCCTAAGATATTCAAATATTCCCCATGGTATGGTTAATGTTGTTTTATATCTATATTTTGGATTAACTAATATCTAATTATAACCTAAAAGACCATCTAATAAAGACATTTTGGAAGACACTACAATTTCTTGAAAGAGATGCTCCATTTTTGGGAGTGGGTAGTTATCTTTCAGTGAAATTTTATTCAAATTCCTAAAATCAACACATAGTCTTATATCTCCATTTTTCTTCCTAATTGGTACTAAGTTTGCAATCTAGGAAGAAAATATGACTTTTCTAATTATCTTTGCATCCAACAACTTTTGAACTTCTTCCTACACTATTGCATGAAAAGTGGGATTGGAATTCCTCTATTTTTCCTATAAGGTTTGGTATCTTCATGAATAGGTATTATATGGGTTATAACTTCTATAATAAATGTCCTCAAATATTCCTAATTCTAGGTAAAAATAGCTTCATTCTATTCTAGAAATCTAACATATTGTTGTTTCTTTTTATATATATATAAAGCTTTATTGATCTTAATTAATTTATGCTCTTCTTCTATCCCTATGTTAACATCATCTACATCAGATTCATAGAATAAAGGTTTATATGCTCTATCAAAAATCATAAAATAGACTCCCTAAATATACAAAACCTCTATGGATTCTATTTGTCTTCAATTGAATGATTTCTATTGGATCTCCAATAACATATTTTAGTTTTTCCTCATCTTATTTATCACATATGATATCAGCAAATTCATTTAGGATATTCATAAAGTCATTAAAATATACATCATACTAAAATACTTGCAAGTAAACAACATTATATGGCACAAAGAGCTTGTAGATAGATATTGTAGGGAATCTATCCTTATATTTTGTATCTATATTTGTACTATCTACACCAGATTCATTTACAACTAGTAGATTCACTATATGATTTTATTTTCTATAAATATAAAGTAGATTAAATTCAAATAACTTATCAATTTCATCAATGACAACATATTTATACTATTTTAGCCTTGTATGTTTAGCCTGAAATTTTCCTTTCGCTTGTTGAATTATAAGCTCTACATCTCCATTAACAGTCAAGTAGTTGATGCCTAATTCCTTAGCCTTATTTAGTCCTAAAAATAAATCTTCATAATCTGCTATTTTGTTGGTACAAGGAAATTCAATTTTGTAAGTAATACCAAGGTAATTGCCCTTAATTTAAGTCAAATTTATCTCAACGCCAGCTCTAGTATGTTATTTAGCCCCTTCAAATATCATAGTCCACATTTCACTAGTTATAATCTTATCATATTTAGCATCAACCTTCACCCTTATATTTAGATCCATATATTTCACTTCAAGGACCTCTACCAAAAGGATGTATGTTAGAATATGCTCTCATCTCTTTCTCCTCAATAAAATTGACATGATTGATCATGGTGACATCAACTCTCTTCATTTCAATAAAGTATTGAAAAGTTCTCTTCTAAGAGTAAGCTTCTCTTTCTTGATAAGAATATGGTATCATAAGACCAATCTAATTGAATGGATCCTCCTAACTACTTAGGCTAGTGTCTACATAGTAGTAAGGAGAAGGGTTCAAGTGAACTACTATGACATCCATGACTATGTATTTCTTAGGATATTGATCTAAGTACAAAAATAGACCAATTATCACCCGTACACATGGTACTTGTCTACTATACGTTACTAAAATGGGAGGGCAATATCTTGTACAAGTGAGACCCAAATATTTAACTACTTATTTAGGCATGATGTTATGTGAATTCCCACTATCAATAATCTAGTTGTGAATGACATATTGATCACCTAAATATGATGTATATTTTAGAAAAATATAAAATGGCATTACTGAAGATGGAGCTCCAACCTCATGGATTTATAGCCTTAAAGGGTTGTATATCTATCCTTCTATCTAATCAATTAATCCAAATTATTTATAAATTTGATCCCTGTACTTTGGAATAGTCATCAATTCACCAAATGTAATATTGAATTTATGCTTAGCTATTTCTAAACCGACATCAAAATCATATTTATTAATATCTTTTTTTTTTTCAAATTCTTTTTTAGATGCTTCATATAGTTGTTTATGAATATCTTCCTATAAATTAGTATTTTTAGGCATGATCTACCAGTTCTTATCATTTTGTTTTTTAGCATTTTTTCTCTTTATATGCAAATTTATTCTGACTTGTCTATCCTCCATTTCTATTAGTAAATTTTTTATCAACCTTATCCAGCATCGTTTCGTTTCTTAGATTTATTGTATGTATCCTTTATAGTGCTTCTATTTCCTCTGTTGTAGTTGCTAATTTTTCTCGTTTCATTCTTTCAAACCTATTATCTTGTGACTTATATATGATTTCTATATTTTCAAGGACTAAAGCTTTCTATTAATAATTTTAAGTATATAAATCCATTTATTTCTCAAATTGCCTCTCTAATTTTGTCCTCTTGACTCCAACAAAAATTAATTATGATATATGTTCAAATTTATCATCAAGATTAACATTAAAATTCATACTTAAGTAAATACCATAATCAGTAGAATTATGATGATCATCACAACCACAATAATAAAAAGAAAAATTTGAAGCTATATTAGTGGTTGGAATAGGGTTGGGGACAACATCTAGGTATTTTTGAGATTGTTTATTCTTCTAGTTACTACCACCATTTATGTTTTTACTCTCTTCATTAGAATTATTAATATTCTATTTTCTATTAAATTTATTGTAAAAGGAGTTTTGTTATCACCTTTTGGTTGTGAGGTTTCAACATTATCTCCTTTTTCTCTTTCTATTCTAGCCAATACATTGTTCATAGTGTTGATCATTTATTTCATTGAGCTCAACTAGCTTGTAATCTTATCCATAAGGTCCTACTCTATTTTCTTATGCATGGTAAACCATACTTTCTTAGGTTTTTTATCAAATTGATTGGGGCTCTAGATATTATGGCTTCATATTCCCATTGTCAATCATATTTATTTCAATTTGAATAGCTTTATTCATACATTCATCAATGGTGTTCACCAATTCTTATCTTAAATCAATTAAATTCTCTAGGAAAAACATTCTTATATAAATAAATAGATTGACTATTTTTAAGCCTTAAACCCATAGGAATCGTATTCTTAATTTTAATGAACCTTCTATTAAACCCTATATTAAATCATTTTTTTCTTTTTCATTGTAGTTAGTTTTATCAATAGGGACTGATCATTCTTTATTTTTGTGTATTTTTTTAGAAATACTTGCTCGATGGTATGAAATTTGGCAATAGAATAATTTACAAGGCTATTGAAGCATTCCTAAACATATTTCTCTAAAGTATGAATAAATAATATGAGCACCACATTTTCATCATCTACTTCAAGAATATCCACAGCAAAAAAAAATTCTCTAATATGATCCTCACGAGTCACAATAGTGTTTCCTTGGAACTTCGGTAAGTACTTACTAACTCTACTAGGAAGAGGATTTAAATTTTGAGGTAATACAAAAATACAATACCTAGTTTTTCTCCATTTACTGATATTTTGGTTTTAGTTAACATTAGGGTTGGTCATATATATGCTAAGAGTACTAGAAAAAAAATTTGGAGTAACATTTGAGGAGTAATGCTTGGACTAATACTAATTTTATTACCAAAGGAAGCTACACTTAAACTTCGACTAACACTTAAATAAAATGTTACATATAAATTTCTACAAAATTAGAGGAGTACATTTGGATTTGGTATCTCTTGGTACAAATATTTATCACTTCTTGTGGATGCGAGATCAATCTTTTCTTCTTTTATTTAGTTTTTCAATTTTTAATACATTCATTTTGGAGTCACCAACACAGATGCATATGAAGAAAAATATCACTCTTTGGCCAAGATTGCTTTGCCTAAGCACTCTCAATCTCATAGAATTTTTTTTAACTTAATGGATTCAATAAATGGTAGGAAAACTTTTAAATACTGATAAAATTGATAAAACTGATGAACATCGGATTTAATATTTTAAAATGTGAAAACATAGAAAAAAACCCCAATTAAAATATAGATATAAAAGATAAATTAAAATTTCTTGGTGTCATCTTAATTCATTCCTCAGCAATGGTGCAATGCCCCTCAAAAAATATTATTATGTATAATAAGCTATGAGTTGATGTGTTTATATTATGGCATAGCTGCATTTTATGATGTCTTTTAATAATATGGCATCATTCTTTTTAGCTTGGAGTATGGTACTATTCATGTATTTGTGGGTGCAGGATCAGTTGCTCTTTTGGGTGGGACCATACGGGTGAACCACTCATAAACAAATATTTAGGGAAATAATGATGATGACTTGTTCATTGGTAGCTCAGGGTAACATGGATAAATACCTTTCATATAGTTGCATTTGCATTGATTGCTTGCTTTTGTGTTCACCACCATTGGGTCGGGAAATTGCTTGTGCAATGAGTCTCCTTAATAAGGTGGTAATAGCATTGGACTATCTTAAGAGTCCATTTATTTAGGATAAAACAATGGTGTGAAACATCTTTGGATTCAAGCTTGGTTTACCTCTTATATGCCTAATGGACTTGTGAAATATTAATTAGTTTACAATATTAATACTTTTGATTAAATATATTGGTTTTAATACTTTGGTTTTAGGAAGTATTAATTAGTTTATGACATTAATACTTACAATTAATAATATTTACTTTATTTCATTAGAATAGCAAAGTATTAATTATATTGTGATATTTATACTTAAAAAACTAATGTAGCCTTTGAAACTAGAATTATAATTATTAATTTTTAAGGTTCTTTTTATTTGTGTTTGAATGTAATATTTGGGTGAATCATTTCAAAGTCCTCCTTCATGCCCATGCTTGATTGGGAATTTATGGAAAAAGTGGTGAAGGTCTTGTAACACCTATTGGTACATTTCAAAGATGGTCACCTTCCATGCATGATGGTGCTTTGCATTTTCTCCTAGTGGTTTTAAGCTGAAAGAGAGGAAGGTTTTATTTTAGAATACAAAGAAGAGGAGCACAAAGGTGAGAATGAGAAGAGGGAATCTAGGCAGAGGAACATTTATCGAGAGGCTTTGGAAGTGCATAATAACCAAGTGTTTTTACTCTTGGTTATGTCGATCGTTGGAATTTAATTTCCTAATTTTTACTTGTTATGGCTTATCACTATTGGTTTCTATTGGAGATATCTAATTTGGGCCAATTTTTAAGTTGTCTAGGTCCTTCCTTTTTCATATCTCAATCTATTTATGAAATCTTCTTTTTTATTTCCTTGCATTTCTTGGAACTTGATGAGTTTATTAAGTTTTGATCTATCTTCCTTGCATCTCCTTTTTATTACTTGTTAGTTTATTGTGATTTTAGGTCTTTAAGCACCTTACCTTTCATTATATAGTATTTTCTTGAGCTCAGGTAGTGCCCTATGTGTTTTGTGGTGATGTCTTATTAGATTACATTTATTTGTTGGATTCCATCCTTGTCCAACTATATTTTATCATCAACTTTGTGTCTAGCTCCAATATAATAGATATGATGGACAATTTTTATTTGTGTGTACCCTGGGTTTAGGATTTTGGTAGGATGGGCATGGAGTGTTTAATATTTATTTAATGTATGCTTTTATTTTAATTTATTTTATGGCTTTGATTTTGTATGTTTCATCGAAGTACCCTTGTTTTATGATAATTTTTAAAATTACTTTGGTTATAATTTTTAATAAAACACCCTTGTTTTATGATAATATTTTAAAAATTATTGTGTTGATAGTTGTTATAATAAAGTACCCTTGTTTTATGATAATATTGAAAGAGTACTTTGATTGTAGTTGTTATAATAAAGTACATTTGTTTTAAGATAATATTAGAATACTACTTTGATTATTACATTTAATAAAGTACTTTGCCTATATTTAATTATAGGTTGTTTAACTAACATGCTTTGATTATTATATTAAATAAAGCACTTTGCTTATATTTAATTGTAGGTGGTTTAATTTAGTACTTTTCATGTGTTTAATTATAGGTTGTTTAATTAAGTACTTTGATTATTTTATTTAATAAAGTACTTGCTTATATTTAATTACTTTGATTATAGTTGTTTTAATAAAGTAATATTTTGGTTTGAAAGAGAAACTAATGTAATGATTTCTGAGACTCTTGTGAGTTAGGGAATAGAGAGAACTATGTGATTCTCTTGTTTCAATTAAAATATTTTTTGTTATAATGTTGATTATATTTGTATAATAAAGTGTTTAGATGATTTGGAATGTATGATTTTGGTTTTGAAAGAGAAACTATTGTAATGATTTCTGAGATCTATGTAGATTAAGGGATCATTATAAAGAGAAGTATGGGATTATTTGGTGTTGATTTGGCATGTTTATTTATCAATTTTGAAACATAAACTATTTTTGATGATCTTTGTAGATTAAGAATCAATGTATTAAATTTTGTTGGTTTTCAAAGAGAAATTATTATTGATTCCTAAGACTTGTGATAGTTAAAGAATCAATGGATTTGATGTTTTTGAAAGAGAAACTATTTTTTTTTTTTTTTAAAAGAGGGGTAAAAATTTATTAGATCACAGAAACCTTACAGCAGTGAACAAACAACTAGCAAAAATAGCCAACAAAAACCTCAAACAGACATATCCTCAGCAAGTAAATTATGAAGTTGCTGAGAACAGTCTAAAGGGAGGTTATCCCAACCCTTAACAGACCAATTCCCCTGAAACTGAGAAGCCCATTTGGCCAAACAGTCCGCAACCCTATTCCATTCTCGAGGAATGTGAACAAAAGAGATAAACTCCAAATTACAACAGAGTTGAAGAATCTGTCAAACAACCAAAGTCAACCTCCAGTGAACATTATCAAGATGATGAGTCCTTAACAAATTTATAATAATCTGTGAATCAGATTCACAGATTATCCTCCGCCAACCCATAGCCAACCCTTGTTCCAAAGCACAATAGATAGCAAGAGCCTCCATATAATTATTAGAGTGTATCCCCTTATAGCATGAAAAAATGAAACAAGCATTCCTAGCACTATCTCTCCCAAATCCTCCGATACCAGCATGCCCAGGATTACCTCGAGAAGACCCATCTGTATTGATCTTGAAAACCCCTGGAGGAGGAGGATGCCATCTCCCATCTCTCTGCATTTTTTTTCCATCTCGGTTTCTAGATGAAATAACAGGACGAGGACCATTCTCCACAAATCCCAAATTTTGCATCATCAAAATCTCCGACTGCACCAAAGGAAGACTAATCTGGCATGTGGAAGAGACAGTTTCCTGGATCATACCAATGATTCACTGCCAAAGCTGATGAACAGTAAGCTTGTTATCATGAAAAATTCGTCGATTTCTTTCCAACCAAATCTGCCATAGAATACAAGAAGGACCAATAGTCCAAGCAACCTGGAGAAAGAAATACTTAGCGGGAGGTCTCCCTAAACTCCTCCAGAACTCCAAAAAAGAAGAAGCATGGGCATAAGGCTGCTTCCACACCTCCCACCAAAGATGCTGAATATCCCATGCAAAAGAACACTGAAAAAGAAGATGACCTGAAGACTCTTCACTGTTTGCACATAAAAAACAAAAAGAAGGTCCTTGAAAACCTCTCTTTTGCACATTATCCCAGGTAAGGCATCTATTGTGAGTATCTAACCATAGATAAAAATTGCATTTAGGCCAAGAGAACTTAGACCACACTTGCTTCCACCAGGGCACCTCATCATCCCCAAAATGTTGTCGATCCAACTCCCTGTATCCTGAAGCCACCGAATAGACCCCTCTAGGATCCAAGCCCCATGCCAAAACATCATCATCCTGTAAAGAAGAGCAGGCCCTACAATCCAAAATACGAGTCAAATCCTCTCTTTCCTGAAAAGTAGCCCCTCCTGGCCAATCTATAGGATCCTTCCAACGAACAACCTCAACCTGCCCAACTCTTTCAACAAATTTGTAGTCCATAACCCGATTCCAACCGGCATCCAAAAAGACTTTGCACAAATTCTGAAGATGAGGATACATGGATAAAATGGCAGGGAACCCATCCCAAGCATCCTGCCAAAAGAGAGCCTTGGAACCCTTATGACAAATCCAGAACAAACCTTGCTTAACAAGATTCGCCCCCTTCTTAAGAGTGTTCCAGATGAAAGATCCCCTACCAGAAACTATTATTGATTCTTGATACTTGTGATAGTTAAATAATCAATGGATTATTATTTTTTGGTTTTGAAAGAGAAAATATCTATGGTTCTTGATATTTGTGATAGTTAAAGAATTATTATAAGAGAAGTATGAATTATTTTGTATTGTTATTGAGTGATAATTTGAGAAACTAATATAATTATTCCTAATATTTTTTTGGGTTAAGAGATCATTATAAAGATAAGTAGGATTATATTATTATAGCTTTATTATGTATTGGTGCATGGTTGGTTTCATAATAGAGTAAGAAATTTTTTAAGTTGCATTGTATATAGGGTTGTTATGATGCCTATGTATACCTCATAAGCTATAGTGGATTCCTCATCATGAAGAACCTTGTAGAAACTTATATGGCTTGAATATATTTGTAGGATGGATTCATAGGGATTTGTTTAAATAGATGATATTTGGTCAATAAGTTTTAAATATTTTTTAATTGTAAAAATAGAAATATTATGTTGCTTACTCATAACTTGGGTTTTTGTACTTTATGTGATTTTGAGTAATCTCTTTGGATAGTTATTATTGAGTTCTATCAACTATGGAAAATGCATATTATGTTAGAGATATAGATTATCTTGTCTATGCATTTATGTTGTTAGAAATTATTTGAATCAAGCACTTTATATATGTATAGTTGGCTTATGGTTAAGAGGAATATTTGTTGTACATTTCAAATTTGATATAACATGTATTTCTTGTTATTATGGTAAGTGCATTTTTTATTTTATGGTAGATGTTGTAATGATTATATATATTTTGGGTGGGTAGAATCATCATATTATAAACCATAAAATCTAATCCTGGAAAGAGTTGTGTGAATGCAATAGCTAGGTAGATGTGATTCCTAGAAAGAGTTGAAAGAATGTAATAGCTAGGATCTCATAAAATTGGAAGGAGTTGTGTGTATATAATAGCTAGGGTACTTGTAAGTATTTACATCTTGAATGGGTAGGATCGGGTGTGGGAGATAATCTATTCACAAAATAGTAGTGGTGATTCCTCAATCGTATAGGATCAAGAGATCATATTAGTTGTTTTTAAAGTGGTAATGACCTTAGTTAGCCTATGGAGGTACGATAGCTAAGAACCACGGATCTACATCATTTAACCTACCTAGGTGGAGTTAAAGTTAGGTTAGGAAATAGGCATGACCCTTTAAGTGTTATGGCCCTTAAAGGATAATCCCTATGCCATGGTTAAATAGTCCCTAGTCGATGATGGTATGGGAAATATGGGGGAACCACTTATTAGTGTCATTATTATAAACATGTAGGCTTAGTAATATCAACCCCCAAAAAACATGGGATACTGGCCACTCTTATCCGTTGAGTGTCATATTCAGTGACTTGGAACTCAAATGTGGTGAAGCCTTGCATGTTGAGATAAATAAAAAGAAGGTTTCTTCCTTATGATCCCTTTTTGTCAGTGCTCATTTAAAAAAAATAGGTTGGTAGTTTTGGGTTGTTTCAAATGGTACCAAAAATTATTAGAGAATTTTTTTGGATCCCTTCAATTTTTCATGCTGCATAATTCTTTGAATCCAATTAACACTGTGAACTTTAGTTGATCAACCTATTTAACTTGGGAAATAATTATCCTAAGACTCTTGATAGACTGATTAGGGTAAGGAAACCCTAAATAGAGCTTATAATATGACTATTATTATCATGCTTATCCATATTACAATGAAATTAAATTTATTATATAACCAAGATTAGTAAAATCTCTTTAATTGTGCCCTATCAATGGACTGGTGCATTGTCCATTAGATAATTATAGAAAATATGTAAATATTTAATGACAAAGAGATAAAGATAAAGAAGGAACTGGGTTAATTAAATTCATTCAAATAATGTAATAGATGTAATTTAAATACACTGATGACAGAAAGCAACATTCACACATTCAAATAATGCAACATGTAAATATGACAACAAATACATAATTGAGCCAAAGAATTGCTCCAAGAGGAAGATTATATTAATATAAAATGGGAGTCTAAATAAAAATGCCAAGATCTCACGTAAATAATACAAATGGATTTTCATTCAAATAATGTAAAAAATATCCATCACTCTTTGATAAAATAATACAAGAATGAACCTTTGAAATATCAATCCAACTACTGGAAATGACCTAAATAGACTAGATACATCTTGATAAAAACCTCTATAATAAAGGAGAAGAATTAGGGATGGAGATGGAAGATAAGACAAAAGAAATATATAATCAACAAGGCAAGGGCACTCTAGTATACCTCTAATATAATTTGTCTATGTAAAACTTGATATCTTCTTTGGTCGATGAAGCTACTATATGAAAATATCATGTTCTATTACAACTACCTTCATTTGACCTATACACTTGGTTGCATCTACTTCATTTATTTTGTGGTGGCTTATAGTTAGATCACAACTATTTTGAGTTGTTTCACTATGAGATTGATACTTGGGTACTTTATTAGCCTTCTAATATAATTGTGAGCTCCATTTGTGCTATATTTGAGCTCTACACTTAGCTACTTTTTAGCCATTATATTCCTCAATGTGTTATAATTGTATTAGATCAAGTTTCTCTACTTGGAAATTGTTTGATCCATTAGATCATTCTCTTATTGTTGTATATTTTTCTAATGCCTCTCTTACTTCATATGTTGTGTTTTCTATGTTGGGATTCAAATAAACCTTTGATATTTCAAAATTGTTTTTTTCAAAGACTTCATTTTCACCCAAATTTATATGCCCTATTTTGGATTATCAACTTGCCAATATGACCATTTTGTAAATTATTTGCTATAGTTACTTTCAAGATGATTTTTCTCTAGCAATCTATGTCAAAAATGTACTCATCCATTTATTTATTGGTCATCTATTCATAAGAAAATATGATGTGTCTACATACTCTATCAATTTGTGGGTACATGTATTTCAATCTTATGTTTCAATATTGACCATTAAAAATGAACATGAAAATATTCAGTAGTCTATCTCTCAATTGTGATCATTGGAAGTATTATAAGTCATTTGTAAGTGTTTCAATGTATTTTTATGCTTTATTAAATTGTTTTCATCCATTATGATTTCAAAATTTATCTAAGCCATTCGTTTATTTTGTTTTTCTACTATGTAATCCATACCATTAATATTTTACTACATGGAGCATTGTGGCCCATTAGAATTAACCAATCATAGCCTTAAATTTGAATCATGCAAAGAAATATAGACCATTCACTTTATTCTTTGATTTGGTTGAAAAACTTTATCTTTATATCATGTGATCTAGGTCGTATATTTTATTTGAATAAATTTGAACCGCTTGTTTTCTTGTCTTAAAAATTTAGATAATCTTAGTCAAATAATTTTGTCCTCATCCATTGTAAATTGTGGACTGTTCATTTGTTGCTAACTCTTCTTTAGAATATCTTGATTAATATGGCCTATTCATTCAAATTATAAGAAGTAATGTAGACCACACATTTCTAAGGATTCATTTTTGTTTTTATTCATTGGTGAATGCAAATCATGCATCTTTGACCTTAGAGCCATGCAGGCCATATATTCAATCAAGATATGTGACAAGGGCTTTTTGGGTGAATAGGACAAACTTTGTAATATATAGAAAGACCTCAACATCTTGTGTACCATTCATTTTATAACATAATGAATGTGTGACCTCCATTATTTTGGTACGTCCTAGTCAAAGAACTTCATATTTATTCTAAATCTTGTGCAAATCTTAGAACTTATAAAATCATAGCAACATGGGTTGCCCATCATCTGCCACCTCTGATAATGGAAATGTTTGTCTTTGGACCATCCATATTCTGACATCAAAGTGATAAAATCCATATATCCATCCCATCAAATTAGTAAATTGTAGATGACTAGTTAAATTTTTTAACTTTAATGTAGTAGACTGTAGATATCCTTGTTGATAAATGTGTACCATGGATTGTGTCCTAAGTTGTGTATACTACAATACCAAGAGGTATTTAGAGGTCATGGAAAATATGAAAAAGTGATAAGATTCCAAATGTACATGTACCATTCATAATTTTGGATGGATGAAGGCGGTCTGTTTATTTAATACTAAAAAAACTTTAACTTTTTGGAGGTGGATAGGTGAGCAGCTTGTATTGAATGGTGACATGAGAAAAAATGTAGACCATCCACTTGGGTCAAGTTGTGAATGTAATAATTATGGTGAATAAGATAAATGGTGGGACCTTGAATGAACGTGGATCACTCATTTTTTGATAGGCTTGGCCAAATATTTTTGTTTTCATTCACAAACACATGCAAACTATTCATCTACTTAGATAAATAGATGCAATGCTTAGATTTCTAGTTGTATGCCACTGATTTCTACCCAAATGGTGAAACATACACCATAAAATGTGTGGATTTTACTTATAACCAAATCACTTTATCTTTTTTTTCCATGCAATGCGAGCTATATATTATTTTGACATGGTGTATTGTGGTCCATAGCTTTATCAATGTATAAGATAAATTTATCTTGGTGATGGATGAGACAAAAGGAGGAATTTGACTTCATGCAAATCATTAATCTATTTTTTATGGATGAATTTGGGCCTTTTTTATTGATTTAATGAGGAATATAGACCCTATTAATATTAATGGATGAGATTAATTGATGATGGGAAGTTGAAAGTGGTTCATTGATCTGAGTTTATTCCTAGACAAAGACCTAGTGGGATACACATGGAATTTGTAGATTTCTTCTAAGACCTTCGAATAGAGGTAGACCGTTCTTTTCTAATGGATATGAACAAACTTTAATTTATGGGGAGCATTTTTGACAATTCTAAGGGGAACCATGAATCAATAGATACTTTAGATGGATCAAATACTTCCTAAACTTATGGAGATCCTACAGGCCAGTCATCTAATGGAAGATGCAAGAAATTCAATAGAGAGGATTTAACACAAATTAACCTTGAATTAGGCTTTACAAAGGATAGGCACATGAAATAAGTTCAAGGGAAGGGGGAGGGGTTGGATTTGATTTTTACATATTTGAGACCCTTGGATCTTAGGGATAATGGTGTGCTTTTATGGAGGAAATTTTATGAATAGATAATTTAAGAGGTGGATCATAGATGAAAATAAGAAGACCTTAGTACTTAGATCATGGGAAATTATAGAACTAATAATACTAAACAAATGAGGAAAAACTTCAAAAAATGAATATTGTAACAAAACTAAAAAAATGGAGTAATGGAAGTATGAAATTAGAACCCATGGAATACTTGGAATTTTGAAAATAGGGGTATCCTATGTTGGATTTATGAAGATCCAACAAGACCTTTGGATGGTAGGATATTGTTGCCATATTCCATTATCATTGCAAAGAGGTGGTTGTACCATTAAGTTCTTACCAAGTTCCTCCATATGAAATCATGCTTATTGATATAACAGGCATGGCCTCCCTAACTAAGACAAGATAAGGGTAGGCTCACTTGTGTGATGGATGTCTTTTGCAACTACCACATATATGGTTCTAATAGGTAAACCATAAAATTCAAATTTTTTGGCCTATGGTTGATATCCTCTTAATTTCCTTTTGGACTATCCTCTCATATTTGCAAATGGTTGCCACATGTCCCTAAATGAGATAGAATTTTCTTTGGCCAATGGTGGACATTATCTGATTATGTCCTAATGCTCACCTCCTTGTTTTGATTGGTTTCCACATTTTTAGCTCACACTATGGTGGAACACCTTTTCTTATTTTATTTTTTCCTATAAATTTATTAGCATGAACTGTCAAATGGAAAATCAATAGTGCATGGGTCTTAGCACCCTTGATCTACTAAATTTAGGTAGACATGGAGCACTGACTATTGATTTGAGATCCATTGATGGAAAATCCTATTATTTTTAATTCATCTTGTTGTGTATCTAGTGCCTATTCTTTTTACTAAAAATGAATTGCAACTTCTTACTTCTCTTTTGATTTTATCTTGCTTTTGACTAGGCCTTTGAATGAAGCAGGATTGTAGGTAAAATTATATACAAAAAGTATTGATACATGTATTCAATCAATCCAATATGTTACTGTGTGATATTTTCATAACCATTGGTATTTGAGTACCTACTAGTATACCCTCACGTTTGGATTCCCTTATAATTTTATTTCATTCTCTATTATTTTTTTAAAGGTTTATGATTTTAATAATGTGGAATTTTTATTTGAAGTAAAATGTTCGCAATTCCATAATTTTGCATGTATTTAAAATACATAATATATTAAGTATATAATTTTAAGTATAGGGGCAAACTGCACAAAGATATGTGTGGCGGCTTCTGGGATGGAAAACGCAAAATACTGTGGCAGCCATAAAAGCTAGACAACCTACCTGGATTCGTGGCGGCTATCAATTCCACCATGTAAATTAAAAAATAAAAATAAAAATAAAAATTGAAGTATAGGTTATGATGACTTACAAAATAATTAGCACAAATATATTCTAACTATTTTTTTCTATTAATGTATAAGATATAAATCCTTAATAAGGATACATAATAATATGACTCTAATTCCTTGCATAATTTGTAGCATAAATTCTTATAAACCAAGTAATTATAATTATATTTTTAAGTGCTTAAACATGTGCATGACATTGATTGGCATATATAACATATCCATACATAATTATATGATTTACATTCCTAGGTAGAAGGTGATATAGATCATTTTCATTAACCAAAATATAGTGAAATTTCACTACATGGAAGAAAATGTGTTTGCCTTAGGTAAAGTTTACAAGATAACCTTTGCAGAAAGATGACTAGTAGAGGAAAATAATAAAGATGAAGCATATTTTTATCTTCAAATCTACAATAAGAATTTGTTAGGAACATACTATTAAAATAAATCTCACTCACACAAAATACTAAAAAATAACTAAAATACGTCAAATAAAAGAATAACACTATGGATATAGTAATGGCATAATTGAAACAATATCACAATTAACACAAAATCGTAGGCCTCTTCGAGGGGGAAAACTCCTTCAATATTTCATTAACTTGAAAAAGATACACCCGTAAATGGATTCATGTATTTTAAAGAGAAAGCTACATGCAACCCTACCTAAAGACTCTAGAGTTGGATTACATGCAAAATGCCACTTGAGCTAGAATATTCTACCAAATATTGGTTACAATAATGATAATGGTTACATGAGATGGTACCACTTGGCTATGTTCCTTACTTGTTGTAGGCCCAAAATTTTTGCACCCCTTTCTTCCAGGCTAATGGAGCCACACCTGAAAGAGGGAGGGAAAATGAAGGATCTACAACTCAAATGAGAAGTGCTTTTTTTGCACTCTCTTTGGTTTTTCTCAATGAATGGGGTGGGGTTTCACCAAGAAACACTTGCTATGGCAGTTTCCATGCCTAGGTGAAGTAGTAGTTTGATGTGTTCTTTTTTTTGGAAGCATACACCTAGGGTTTTGCCAAAATGCAATTTCTACCTAGCTATATGCAATTCAATTTCAAATGAAGACAAGGCATACAAATATATCTAGAAAAGTGTTGTAAATTTTAACTAAGATTCAAAGGTTATCTATGCTAACATGTTCTCTTTTTTATTTTTGTGTTTTGTGAAATTTGTAATAAAATCTTTGTTTTTCTTAGGGTTTTTTTGTTTTCGGGTTTAATACAGATGCATACAGAACAAAGAATGTAAATATAAGTATGATATAATGAGTTTTGAGCACTTACCTAACTCAAATGTCTAATTTTTGATAAATTTGGCTATGTAGTATGAAATTGGACGCAAGAAGGATGAAACTAGATGTACGATTTTGCTAGACAAAATCGAATGCATATGAATTTGATTGATACCTATAATTACACAATAAAACATGAGATTTTGAAATTAGGGAAGGGGGATCTGCATAGGCCATAGTAAATCATGGTCTATGATAGTCAAATCCCCTTGGTTATTTTAGCCAACCATAGAGAAAATGGAAGATTGATTATTTTAATATGCAACATGTGATAATAAAGTAATATATCTAGCAATTATAGTGAATTACAGTACAATATTGAAGTAATAAAGGATGATACAATGCAAATAAAATAAAATCAATAATATTATGCTTGATATTTTATCCAGAGGGACATATATATGAATTCCTATGTTATGCATGAAATCATATGTAACTTATGAAATCATATGTAGCCGGATTTGTCCAACGACTAGTTCTGTAAAGTAGAATATTAGATCAAACGCAATAGGAACAAATTCGGAGGCAGCTAAATTTGTAAAAATGATATAAAACTTAAGTATTGATCAAATAAGAATGATATCTAAGTATACTAAGAGTTATGCCATGTTTGTACGCTCTTTGTATTATGATCTGACAACAATTTTCTCCATTGTAACCTACAAAAGAGCTCCAAAATTCATTCTTTTCTCTAAACTCTTCTTGCAAATATCATCAACCAGACTGATTACTATGAATATAAGGGGTTAAATGGTTGCTTCAATTAAATGAATCAGGTGGATGATGAAATTATACTAGGTTGTTAGGCCAAATTAGGTTTTGGCTTCATTTGGACGAAACTTGATGCACCCGCAACATCCAATGACACTCTTCTGATTTAGCCGAATAAAAGTTCCAACTTCTCGGGGTCATAACTTTTGATCTGGGTGTCCGTTTGAGCCTATTTTTTTTTTAAATGCATAGAATTGAGTTGACCTCATCATGTTTAGCAACGTTGTCACTGAAATGGCTATTTTGACACATTTTTGGGCCCTAGAACTGTCAGGACTGATATTGAAATGAACAAATATGAGAGATGTATTATTGATACAAATGGTTATAATAAATAGGCATAAGCCTATATTCAACACATGACACTTGTCAAGAGAAAATTAAAAGTGTCAAGGTGAAGGCATAGTGTACTTTAACTCTAACATTCCCCCTTAAAGTGCACTATCCTAACCAAAGAAGAAACAAAACAAGTCAACATTAGGTAACATTCCCCCTTAATGTTGACTTCTCTAAAACAACCTATCATGCTCTCTTATTTTTAATTTGGTCTAGGATCGTGATCTTTGCACTTGGCTCTCCAACTGTAAATAATTTTAGATTCACTGTGTATACATATCGATCTGTTTCCTCAGGGTCAACCACTTCCACGGGTCTGTTGCCACTGGGTCAGCCATCTAAGTGCCCTAGGTTCATCATGGGTGCCTCAAGGTCAGCCACTTATGGGTATGTTGCCTCTACAGGTCATCCTCAAAGGATGTTGCCTCTTGTAGGTCACTAACTAGATTCACCATGAATATCAAGTCCCTTCTCATGGTGAACTCAATCTAGAAGGTGTCGGTATCTGCCGAAAATGCACCTTAAAACAAAAGAAATACGAGCCATGAATTTCAATAAAATTGAGCCGTAGAATCCAAGTGGGGAGGAGAAGAAAGAAGAATAGAAGAGAATCTTCTAAAGTGTCCTTGTCTGTAGTCTTCAGAAGTAGATCCAAAAAAAATGTCGAATAGAGTCTAGGGTGTCTATGTTTGTAGTCCCTAGAATAAAGGTCCTTATTGTGATCGTCTCATCCCACCATAATGCATGGGTAACCAGCTACTGCATTTGCCAAGTGTATAGAAAATATCACTAGGTACAAGGATCACATATAAAATTACCTTGGGAGTGTCGGGTACAATCGAGAGTGCACTCCAAGGTATAAAACAACTTTGAGGCTAAAAAACTCAATTGAAATAGCCTCAAAATTATAATATGACACCACCATTGTGTCTGTTGCAGAAAAACGTTTCCAACGACTATAAAAACCCCTATACTTGTATTTGAATGGGGCCTTAAAAATGTGGAAACCAATACCATGCCTATCTAGGCAGTAAATAGACAACATCGCTCAATAGCGGCATTGCTCTTAGGCAGAAAAAATAGCATCAATTTCCCTCATAGGGGAATTACATGTGCCATTTGGCCTTCCACATGAGGCCTTCGGCTCCCACTTCCACTCTCCATGTGAAAAAGGATTAAAAAATGGCCAACATGAAAAAAAAAATTCCTCCATGGGAAATTACATGGCCATGTGACCATCTACTTCCATGTGGAAAATACATAAAAAATTGTCAATAAGACCATCTTGACGGCCAATGAAAAATATCACATAAAAATGGACCCCATTATATCTTGCATCCATACATGTTCATAAAATACCCCCACTTTTAAAAAAAATACCCCCACTCACTATATTTCAAAATATTCCCCCCATAATTTTTGAAATAAAAAACTTGCTTTTAAATTTGAAATGCCCCACGCCCTGTGCATATGGGACAAAGAAACCACATTAAAAAAAATTTAAAAAACAACTTTGTGATGTGGCAAATTAAACATGCCCCCAAGCACGCGGGCGTAGTCCACTACGATTTCCTCCACCTGAAAGACACGTCATGCACCATCACGGACAACAATTTGCATATTGCATGCCCTTCTATCAAATTTGGTCACTTCCATCTGTATGCCCTATTGGTAGGACCTCACCTGCATGGATTCAACTTGGCCTAGATGTAGATTTTTGCACTCTCTCAACCACCATTATATCCGAAAAGCACCAGATTCTAGACTTTTATAATTCATCCATTCCTTTGTTATCGAATCTACCCCAAGAAACCGTTGGATTCACATCCAGTCCACTGGATAAAATGTCGGCAGTGGCATTACCACGAAATCAAAATAAAACCATGAACAGTCTCAATTTTATAATTCCCCAGACAATTTCGAAGCCAATGGGGGGCAAAATGCATGTTACATTCATGAATCACGCACCAGATTCAGATGTATTCAAACAACTGTGATTCAGGGCTGCATATGTGATTCAGTGTATGCATAGTGATGGGTGTGAGTTATGTCATGGACGTTGTTGGCTGAAAAACCGGATCCACTCTCTCCTCCACCACCGTTGCTAGGGCAACGTCGACTTCTACAATGCTACACGCTATTAGCATCCCGATAGCGTGGTCTACCATAGTGCTATCGGGCTTCGCACCAAAATGCTGAATTTTTGCAAATACTATTGTGTCTACTTGAAGGTCCTGCCAATCCAAAGAAATGTGCACTTGGTACGCTGCTTGATGTGCCTCACCGAGTGGTGGCACTTAGTCGGCTTGCTGCTGTCTCCCCCAAACTGTGACCTGCACCATGTGAGACATCATTTCTCTTTTGTAGAGCACCAAAAGCACTCCGCCCTCTTGTTGATGAAGGACTTCGAGCTCTATGTCTATTACCAAACATTCCATTCTGATCTGACACACGCATACTCCTGCTGTGACTTTCACTTGAAAGCCCTGACTCCGCAACATTGTCCCCTCCATGAAATTCTTGGGAACACCATGAATCGGGCTGCACAGAATGCACTGTTCTCCTAGAAATGCGGGGAGTTGAAGTCATCTGATAATGTGAGCCAATTCCTACTTCACTCTGAATGACTCTTTGGGATTCCAGACCACTTGTATTGTTTGCTAACAGTTTTGCCATATGTGACCGAGATCTTCATTCAGCTCGTGATCTTGTAGTAGGGTTTCATCAACTATTGCATAGAAGTGTATCTCTTATGATTGGTGGCATGCGTGAATCTACTGTGGAACGGAGAGACTCTTTCCAGGAATTCTATGGCAATCTCTTGCACCTCCATGTCTCCCCTAGGGTTGTACTAGGCAAGAATTACAGGGCCGTTCAAAATAGAGCAGTAATACACCAGATTTTGCAGATGCTCCATGAGTTAAATTACCTAATTATCTATAACTCTTCTAAGATCTACTACTGATCCGAATGCCAAACGAATTGAGAAGCCTCTTCACCATACTAAAATAGTTCCACCAAATCAATTCAGCCTTGCAATATCAGGAACAGTAAGTAATACGAAGAACAAGGGATTGAAAAAAATAGATTTGGCAGCCATGAATTTTTTTTTTTTCAAGCTATCTGGTTTCTGATCCATTTTTAAAAAATGGAGAGCATACTCCCTAGGCTTTGAAAAAAAAAATGAGGGAAAATTAAAAAAACCAGGGGGAGGGAGGATTTCTATGAGGGAAATCCCCCCTCAAGAGGTTTCACAGGGCAGGGAAAGCCCGCTCTGATACCAAATGTTAGGACTGATATTGAAATGAACAAATATGAGAGATTTATTATTGATACAAATGGTTACAATATATAGGCATAAGCCTATATTCAACACATGACACTTGTCAAGAGAAACTGACAAGTGTCAAGGTGAAGGCATAGTGCACTTTAACTCTAATAGAAACATCACTGGGTGGCCAGAAATGGACTCAAAAGTTTTTGTTCCAATTTTTTTTAGTTTTTTGGTATTTAATATCTTTTGTTGCATGAGTCAGTCTAGGGAGATATTTTAGGAAAATATTAATTTTGGAATAACATATGCATGAATTTTTTTTCAGATCCATCTGAGTGATAGTTTAGACTTACTAAAAATAGTAAGTCTTGATACTTACTAAAAATAGTAAGTTCATGTTAGGTTAGGTTTTTGGTGGATATTATATGTAGGAAGTGATTTCATTGTAAGGGGATGGAGATCCAAGGAAATAATAAAATTCGAGTTGCAGAATTGTTGTTTTCTCATTGATTTTTGCTTGTGTGTTTGAGAAAAAATACGGATCTACATCAAAATTGGTTTGATTTCATCGGGAATCTGACGACACCTAGATTAGGTTTAAAATCCAACTGGGCACCTAAATTAGACACACGTGTGATTTGAACAAAATAAAATGCATTCAATTTTTTTAGGACCACCCAATTTTTCAAAAAGAGTGCAATTAAGTTATTTTTTATTTTTTTTGGCACGAATATCAAGGCAAGGGTTTTTGAGGGTGATTTACATATTATTAGGATGTCTTAATGACATTAAGAATTTGAAAGTGTGTCCAAATTTTGTGGCTACAGTTTTCCCCCTCTTTAGCGCATTTATGAGTAATAAATGCATCAAAGAAAGAGTAGTGAAAAACTATGTTATGTTGCAAAAAAAAATTAATTTTTGTTTTACAGTTACTATCACGGATACCCCCTTCAATTTTTGTAATAAATTCATGATTTGTTGCAAAAATAAAAATTCAAAGTGGAAATGGGGTGAAATAGGGTATAAAATAGAAATTAGGGTAAAAAACCCAATTTTTTTTATTTTATTTCAGTTTTAGTGAATTTTTCTCTGGAGAAAAATAGGTAAAATAGCTACTATAGTTCATTGGGTGAATAGAGTTCAAGTTAGGAGTGATGGAAGTGGTGGGAATATCTGAGTAAGTGATTCTATCCTCTCTAGCTTGGATTTTATTGGTTGAATTTTTAGATTTTTTTGATGCGGTCTGTTGTCGTGCAGTCGCAATGAGGAATTTGGATTGTCATGATAAAATCAAACATCTGAATTCATCAAAAATTGCATCCAAATTTGACAAATTTGAATTCTTTTCGATGAATTTGTATGTACAATTTTGTATGTAATAGGTCCATATTTGAAAATTCGGATGTATGATTTCATCTTCGTGTGTCCAAATTTGAGTTTTAGGTTTGAATTCAGAAATTGGGAGTAAAATTTTAACATTTTTATTTTTGTTTATGTAATTTTTGTGAGTAATTTGTTTTTTATTTTTGGTTTTTGCAGGGAGGATCGCTTAAGGGTCGTGAGTGACAACATACTAGTTTCGAGAGTCGAGTTGGAGCTATTCGTATAGATGAGAGAGATATTTTGACCGTAGTGGGGCTTAACCATGTGGTTGAAATACCACGTATAGAGGTAGACTATAGTCTACTTACTGTGCTAGCTAAGCATTGGTATTCGGGCTCAGCTACTTTTTGGCTATCGATAGGGGATATGGTCCCTACTTTGGAGGATGTATGGAGGATCCTTAGAGTACCCATAAGAGTATAGTATGTGTACCAATAATTGGCCCAGGGTCAGGCAATGTGGAAATTGATAGGAGATCCATATTTTATTATTGAGCAGAGTGGAGTTAGAATAGATCAACTTATTGCAATAGATGAGGTCTCTACCTTGACAGTAGTGTTGGTAGAGATCATGGGAGTACTTCTAGTATGCCACTAGAGTGGTCGATATTTTCCATGGGAGTTAGCTAAGGTTGTGTCAGATATGTAGGATATCAGAATACAATTCACTTTGGGTCCTTACATTTTGTGTTGCTTGTATGGTACCTTGTTAAGGGTCATGTACAAGAAAGACACTAGTTTGGTATTGATGTCATTTCTAAAGGTATGGTGTTGGGTGCACATTATAGTGAAGAGACCTAGAAGGTTTTTATTTTAGGATGTAGAGGATGGACAGACTACAGTATTCAACTAGGGTCCATTGGTTGGGTGTTTGTAGAGGATATGTGGCCTAGAGGAGGCTATGTGGATGATTAATGAGTTGACCACAACACATATTTTCTAGAGATCTTAGAGAGGACATCATGGATGGGAAGTCGATCAAGTAGATTTGTATTGCATGAGGTAAGTATGATGGCTCTACATGGAGTGAGGAGATATAGACCTCCATCACATCGATCAGATACTACGTCAGTTTGGTGTAGTACAAGGGATTCTAGAGGTTCAATATTTTTCCTATTCTTGAGTTGTACAATATTCGATGACCAATAGTGGGAGGATAGATCTCACCAGATTTATGGAGGTAAATGAGGATTATGTAGTGGATGACAATGCAAGTATTGCATATGGGTATTCCACTTGGTATATTAGCATTTTTCCAATGAGGATTAATCAAGAGATAGGTATAACTAGTCATATACATCAGTCCTTTTGAGAGGAATCTATATTATGATTAGCTACATATGGGGGGAGGGATAGAGGTAGAGGTATCCACAAAGAGAGATGCCTTATACATGAGGAGGGTTTCGATCATAGTGGGTTTGGATGCGAGGGGGGTTACAACCACAAGGGTTTACTCAAAAATCTCTTAGGATTGAGGGAGGGACGAGACAATGCTAGTAGGAGGGAGGCTCCTATTAGGATGCTCCTTCACCAGGGTAGATGGTGCTCTCTCCATAGTGAGATACTCATACTACCATAAGAATTGATTCACCCAAAAAGGGTGCTACAACAAATATAGGATATTTGAGCAGCGTAGGAGAGGTGGTTGCTCTACAGGCATAGAATGATGGTATGAGGCATCAAATCACCATTAAAGTGAGTCATATTCAGTAGCTATAGGTATAGCTCACATTGGCACATACCCTTGTGAGCCAAGCTCAGGCTTAGGTAGACCAAATGTATGGGTATGGATCATCACGCTAGACACAGTCATAGTCTTGTCAGTCGAGGAGTGTGACTTTAGGCCAATTCTCAGGGAGCAACATGGTAGTGGTAAATTCAGTTGTGGCATCTCAATAGGCACTTTTTATTATATGTTATACTGTTAGCTTGTTTTGAAGGGTTAGAGGGTTGCTTTTCCCCTAGAGTGTGTTTCTTCTAGTTAGGGTAGATCAAGATCTAGGACAGTGTCTGGGGCTACTCCATTTTGTGTGCCCAGACCACCTTCAGATGATGACACTCAGATTTCTAGGGGTTCTATTGGATGATAAACTAAGCTATATTTTGTGGTGTACCCTCTAGTGGTTGAGTATACCAGTTTTATGATTTTGGTACCAATAGACTAATTTTTGTATTCTATTATATATTTTTATGGTATATATATGTATGTCTATGGTTTATCTGATGTGTTGATGATGTTGATATGTGAATGTATAATATAATTTGTTTTTGATGATCTACGTAATTGTGCTTTTTAATTATTGTTTTTATGGTTTTTGATGTTCATTCTCTCATTCTTTAATCAAGATATCATTGTAGGGAAGTAGAGTGTAATTGGAAGTAATTGATGTTCATAATGTAGTGTGATTGAATTGTTTGTAGAAGAAATATAATTATGTTAGAAAATATACCCTTATGATCTTGATCAATTATCAATAATACCTCGAATATGTGTGCTTGTTTATGACTATTTATGGAGGCTATTTTCTCGCTTTAGTCATGAAGCAAATCTTGTGTGAGGTTTTGTTATATTGCTAACCTCGAAGGTTTATGATACAAAAGTATTTTAAGTTTTTTGATTGCAAGTAATGTAATTGATGATAAGTAATGTGTGTTTTTTTTAGATTAATTTTGTTTTAATCTTAAAAGAAGTTTTGTACAATGGTAATAGTCAAGCATGATAAATTTGGATAAAGAACTTACTCTAAACATAATATTCCTAAAGATATTTTTATTAGGGTTGTCTCATGCCATCATTGCGAAGTCAAATTTGTAGTTGTTACAAAAAGTGATTATGTATGATCAAAATGCAAGTTTATGATGAATGATAAGTAATCATAAAATATAATAAATTTGACATATTTATGCTAAGTGATAAGTATGAAAATGCAATATTTTTTTTATTTTTTTTATTTTTAGGATCGATTGCATATGTTACCAGTTATACAAATCCATGATGAAATGATTACGTTTGCTAATAAAACTTCAAGGAGAATTTTGGTCATTTCTAGGATGAAATCAAATTTATCAAGAACCCGTGTGTGATTTGTGTATTCATTTTCGAATCTTGTCCTTAATTATGATACAAACTCTATCAAGGATCAAATATGTGTACTTATGAAATTCATTTACCAATTTTGAGTAAGGTAGTGATGCAAGCCAATTTTTAAGAACCAATGTGTGTGTAAAATATGTATTCATTTACCATGATTGTATACACTCAGTTAGACTTAAATACTATGTAATACAAGCTACCAAAAGCTAGCTAATCCACAAGGTGACATTAGTCTGTACAAAATAAGGTCGCTAATGTGATAGACATATCGCCACATGTAATGATACCGCCATTGCCAAGCAGGCTTGATGCCACCTAACTTGTAATGAGTATCACCCCATGGTGTGTAAATAACTGAGCAATCCCATGGATTCAAGCTCATTACCCCTTTCTTTTCTTTTGATTGCTTTAAATAGGGATTTTTGTTCACTTTTTGTTTTTGAACAAGGGGATTTTTTTACTTTGTAGTAAAGGCATTTTTATTTTCAAGGGATACTTTCTCAGATTAGACAAAGAGCAAAGGATTTTATTTTGGTAGGGGGGAGCTTGTCCTTTTTCCAATTCTCAGTATTCTAGACCATGTGCATAATAGGATAACAAGGGAAACCTTTCACTTAAGGAGTAGCATCATCTTCCCTTATGAAAAGTATTCTTAAAGTGTATAAATATGTTTTGGTTCAAAAAGTGGCAAGATTAGTTTCTAAAACTTCAAAATTTATTTAGTAGAGTAGTAGTGTTCTTGGTTCAAGAGAGATTTATAAACAATACCAAGAATCAAGAGTTTATTAAAATGTGTATTTTGATGAGTGGTTCAAGATAATTTTGAATTTCTCTGAAATACCCCAAAATTAACTATGAATTTTGACAACATCGATCTAATTTATAAGTGAAATAATAAATGGATGTGACCATATGGTATTTTTAATTGAATTTCAATTTTATTTTCATAGATTGATGGATAAATGTATCTAATTAATATATATTATTTAAAGTAGATGCACTAAATATAATTGTAAAGTATTTACAACTATGTACAATGGCAAGATTGCTTGATGTTATGCACAGTATAATTTTAGGTGCATTATGTTCATGGGTTCCTTAAGATATTTTCCATCTAATGTTGCCAATCGATATGCATCGGATCCAAATTTACTAATGATAATAAATATTCTTAATCAATTTGGTTGGAATTTTCCTTTTACATCAGTTCAAGCATTTGTATTTTTTTGCTTTTCTTTAAGAACTAGATCGCAAATCTTGAAATATCGAGTGTGAAATTTCTTATAATATGATATTTTTATTTTATCTTGATATGAACGAATGTGTTCTAAAGCATTTATGCACTTTTCATCTAGTAATTCCAATTGGATTAATTTTCTAGCATGATATTCATATCCTACTTTAGCATTTTAAAGTATAAGATATAAAGAAGTAACTTCAAGCTCAAAAGAAAATATAGCTTCAATACCATATGCTAAGACAAAAGGTGAAGCACCAGTAGGGGTTCAAAAACTAGTTTGATAAGCCCATACTGTTGGATATAGTTGGGTATGCCAATATCATCTTGATTTATTTACCAACCTTTTTAATATTTTAATTAATTTTTTATTGGATGCTTCAGCTGGACCATTTTCTTTTGGATAATACAAAGTAGACCATATGTGCTGGATTTTATATTTTGCACAAAGCTTTTTGATGTCTTTGTTTTTTAAACATGTTCTATTATCTAAAACACGTGTAGATTGAATTCCAAATGTACATATAAATTGATTTAAAATAAATTTTGAGACCTAGGTTACCGTACAAGAAGCCAATGACATAGCTTATACCCATTTTGTAAAATAATTTGTTGTTGTAATAATAAATTTATGACCATTTGAAGAAATTGGATTGATTTTCCCAATGATTTCTAGGATCCATTTTGAAAAGGGCCAGGGGGAAGAACTAGCTTGAAGTTCTAGGAAGGATCATGGACAAGGTTTGCATGTTTTTAACATTTTTCACATTTACGTACATATTCATGGGCATATTTTTTCATGGAGGGCCAAAAGTATCCCATTCATAGGAGATTTTTGGCTATAGAATCTCCACTAAAATGACCTCCACAAGATCCATCATGGACCTCATTTAGAGCTCTTTTGGATTCATTAAGATTGAGGCATCGTAAGAGGATGCCTTCGAAAGATATTTTATATAAATTAACTCTAATAATTATGAAGCGAACATCTTTCTTACACAATGATCGTCATTGGTTTATATCAAAGCCATCTAGGAATGATCCATATTGGAGAAATTTTAGAATATCTCCATACCATGGTTCTAAAAATACTTCTTCAATTGTGAAGACATCTAAAGTTTCTAGACATGATTCTAATGATGTAGGTTCTTGGAGTTGATGAATGCTAATAGTAGCATGATCATCATCTAACTCCAAAGGGATAATGGAGGTAGCTACTACCATAACATCTACAAAATAATTATTGGCGCGTGGGATGGCTCCTATAGTAACCTTCTCAAATAAAAATTTAAATTTTAAAACATATTCTTTATAAGGATGGAGTTTATCATCTTGGGTTTGATAAATGTCATTGAATTGATTCACCATGAGTTGTGAGTCTTCAAAAATTGATAGTACTCTAATATTTAGGGTTAAGGTTACTCGTAATCCAAGGATTAAATCTTCATATTCTACTATATTATTTATGCAAGTAAATTGAAGTTTAAATGATAATGGAATAAGTTGCTTCTACGGGGATACCAATATGATACCTACACCTATGCTGCTCATACAATTAACTCCATAAAAAAATAAAGATCATGATTTTAAGGAATCATTATATATATTAAGACATTCATCGGGAAATTTTATAATCAAAGGGTGAGTATAATCTGTGAGAAAAGCAAAGTCTCCCCAAGATCGAAGAATGCTCCACAAGATCAATCACACACAAAATAAGAAAACCCACAACACCAATATTAAGTGATAAAACCCTACTTCAAATGAAGAAGGGAAACATCCACTATGAAGCTCACTATATTACTCAATGATTCAATAATACAAGAACGCTTCAATGTTATGCAATAATATGCATCAACATGATATGATAAGATGTAGTAGACAACACCCCTATTTAAAGAGAAGATTTTTTACTACAACCCTAAAATTGCCCTAATCTTATCACAATATTATCTTGAGATGTGTGACAAATATTATCACAATATTATCTTGAGATGTGTGACAAATATTATCACAATCTTATCTTGAGATGTGTGACAAATCTTATCACAATATTATCTTGAGATGTGTGACAAGTGGCATCTATCAAATATTAAAAAGTGATTGGTTATTTTTAAACATTTTCTAGAAAAGGGGATATAAAATTTTCCCACAATTTAAATATTCCTAGCACCCTTATTATATTTATTAATTTGGTGGGAATATTTTTACATAAAATAGAATTATTTTCTAATTCAAATATTATTCTTTAGACTTTATATTTTAGTCTAATAATAATTTACACAATGTTGCATTACATATTCTAAAACTCCTCCTTAATACAATATTGGGGAAAGGAATTATGAAACAAAGAAACATTCTCCCTCTAAATATACAAACGGGGATCAGAATCAAATGAGTAATATAGTTACAATGAGCTTATATTAACAATAATGGTCTACAATAAGACACCAATACAAAATGGGCCAAAATGAGACTACAAGACCCCAATGGAGTAGCTTCAGATACAAGCATCTTACAAAGCCATCCATCAACAACAAGTGGTTGCAAATGACAAGAATAAAACATCACAAGGGTGTCTTTAGTAAGCCTAAAAAACCCCAAAAGAAAGTACCTGCAAGCTACAAGCAACTCAACATAAGATCAGTTAGATACATAATCATAAATATATTCACCACAACATATATGAATATCCAAAGATGATAACAAAATTGATCTAACAAATAGTGAACTATAAGTCATCAAAAAAATATGCCAAGCCATACTTATAGTCATGTGCTATATAGTTGATCAAAAAATATCATGTACAAAGTTGCATAAAGAAAACAAGGAGTACCATGATAATGCAAACTCTAAAGTACCATGTACAAAAGTAGCACAAGGCTAAAAAAAAAGTACCATGTACAAGAGTTGCATAAGGTATATGAAAATAATAAAGTGTGCACACCGGTTGCATAAATCCAACCATAAAATATCATGTACAAAATTAGCATGAATGCTAACAAGAAAGTACCATGATAAACCAATTGCATAATGCCAACTACATAAAAACATGTACAAATTTGCACAAGGCAACAATAAAGTACCATGTAAAATAGTCCCATAAAGCAATTGCATCATATACCATAATTGCACAATGCCATATACAAAGTAACATATACAAAAGTTGCACAAGGCAAACAAGAAAGTACCATGTTAAAAAGAGATGCAAAAAGCAATTATAACACCAAAGATCAACTCATATATATAGCACAAAACACCTCATAAGGATGAAGTTGTCATCACACAAGTGTAACTACACTTCATTCCCCTTGACGACAACTTCACCAAACCAATTGAGTCCCTCATCTTACTTTGGTGAACAAATCAGCAGAATTAGAAGATGATGGGCAATACTCCAATTGAATAGTCCCATCCAATACCTTCTCTCTGATAAAGTGGGCTTGGATTTAAACATGCTTTATCCTTTGATGCATTACAAGATTTTTAGCCAAGGCAATAGCTAATTTATTATCGAAGAGCAAACATGAAGGAAAAAATTGCTCAAATCCAATTTTCTTCATGAGGGTACAAAGCCAAACTGCTTCTTGTGCAACTGTTGTCATAGCCTTATACTTCACTTCTATTATAGAAAGAGCAATTGTATCTTGATTATTGGAATACCAAGAGATAACTGGAGACCCAATACTAAAAACATATGCTATGGTAGACTTTCTATGTATTCTATCTCCTCCAAAATCAAAATCAGCATAGCCAAAAAGAGAAAAGGAAGGAAGCATAGAATACTTGAGTGTCAAATCTCTAGTACCTAAAAGGTACTTTAGAATATTCTTGGTATCTTTTAAGTGCTCAATTTAAGGTTTCTACATGAACCTAGACATCATACCAACTGCAAAAGCAATATCTGGCCTTGTGATGTTAACATAAATAAGACTACCAATGAGTTGCCTATACAATGTAGCATCATCCAACTAAGATTTTGTACTTACTTCCAAATTAACCCCTGTAGAAATAGGAAAGGAAGTAGGATTTCCATAGTCCAAATCAAACCTCTTAAGATCTTCAATATACTTGGATTGACTCAAAAAGGTACAATCCTCATGCTGATAAACTTGCATGCCAAGATAGTAGTGTAGAAGACCAAGGTCAGTCATTTCATACTCTAACTTTAATTTGGAGATGAAATAAAAAATGGCCTCATTCTCATTTCCAGTCATAACAAGGTCATCAACAAATAGAGCAATTAAAATGACCAAGTTATCCTTCCTAAGCACATAGATATTTTTATCTGAATAGCATTTATCAAAACCAAGAGACAAGAAGTAACCTAAAATCTTCATGTACTATGCTCTAGGTGCTTTCTTCAGACTGTACAAGGTTTTATTTAGTTTACACAAAAAAATTTCCTTACCTTGTACAACAAATCCTTATGGTTGACTCATGTAGATATCCACATCCAAATCACCATTTAGAAAGGCACTTTTCACATCAAGCTAAAAAATCTGCCAATATTGAGCAACAGCAGTAGCAATGAGAAGCCGAATGGTGGGTATTTTGGCAACTAGTGCAAAGGTTTCATCATAGTCAATGCCATGTTTTTGAGCATAATCCTTAGCAACCAATTTATCCTTATACTTTTCTATCTCTCCATTAAAATTGTACTTGATTCTATAGACCCATTTGTTACCAATAACATTTTTCTTATTAGGATAAGGCACTAGATCCCAAGTTTTATTCTTTAGAAGAGAATCCATCTCAACCTTCATGGCATCAACCCAAAAATATTGTTGTGAAGCTTCTTGGTAAGAAGTAGGCTCATGATCATTCTCTATCTTGGCTAGAAGAGACATGTTAAGGTTCATACTTCTAGTTATCCTTTGGCTAACTGAATTTTGCTCTTTACGACCCCTAGAATGATCCAACCACTTGGTCCTTTTGACACAAGGCCCACCCTTTTCTAACTCAATAAGGTCTTCATTGAATTTGACATATCTTGAAATAAATATAATGTGTGAAGAAGGTGAGTATAACTTGTAGCCCCTATGTTCTGCATCATAGCCAACAAAGATGCATTTTTGAGACTTTTTGTCCAATTTATTACTCTTTTTTGAAGTAATATATGAAAATGCATCACATCCAAACACTCTTAAGTGTGAAAAATTCGGCTTCTTACCATTACAAACATCATAAGGAGTCTTCCCCTCAACTGATTTTGAAGGACACCTATTAATAATGTAGATTGTTGTACTGGCTGCTTCACCCCAAATAAATTGAGGTAAGTGGTCACCAAGCATGCATCTTACCATCTCCATGATTGTTCTATTTTTCCTCTCTGAAACACCATTTTGTTGAGGAGTGTATGGAAAATTAAACTGCCTTTTGATCCCATGAGAAGATCAAAACTTATTGAAATCAATATTATTGTACTCCCTTCCATTGTCACTTCTAATCATTTTGATCTTTGCTCCCTTTTGATTTTCTACCAAATCTTTGAACTCATTGAAAGTCTCAAAACAATTTGATTTATTATTAAGTAGATACCCAAAGATCATTATTGAATAATCATCTATAAAGGTGAGAATATAGGATGCACCACCAAGTGATCTAACATGTAATGGACCCATAATATCTGTATGAATGAATTGAAGAATTTGTGTGGCCCTTATTGACTTGTCCTTTATAAAATTTTGTTTGCTCATCTTGCCTAAGATGCATGTTTAACACAAACCATGAATAGGTGAAATGCTAGGCAAGCCTTCAACCAAATTTTTGGACTTCATCATTTGAATATTTTGATAGTTTGTATGGCATAACATTAAGTGCCAAAGCTTGCTACTAGGAGAAACATTAGTTTCTAAACACACTTTAGGAGGAGCATCACCTAACACATAAATATTATTCTTCACATAACCTATAATGATTGGCAGCATGCCTTTCCTAATGCTCCATGAAGTTGCATTGAAATCAACAGTGTGACCACTTCTAGAAACTTGCAAAACTAAAATTAAATTTCTCCTAAGGTTAGGCACATATAGGACATTATCAAGTAATTTACCTTCAATTACAACATTGCCAACACCTTATACTCGAAGTCTAGTATTATCACCAATGACAACTGAATCTGGAGAGTGCTTATGAAAGTCCACAAATTTATCCTTTTCAAAACACATATGATTAGTGCATCCAAAATCTAACACCCATTCATTAGAAGTAGATGAGTCAATGGAGTAGAGGGCACAAACAAAGGCATTTTTATTAGAATTTTGATTTACATTGTTGTTCTTTTTCTTTCCCTTGCCAAACCATTTCTTAGGTCCTTGTCCCTTATCCTTTTCTTGCTCTTCATTTTATGAAATATTCTTCTTCTTGAAACATTTTTTTTCCTTATGGCCTTTCATGCCACAAAATTTGTAAGTGAAATCAAATCTAGGCTTGTTGGGTTGTAAATTTTTATTTTTACTTCCCTTATATTTCTTTTTGAAGGAAGCCTTAGTGGCACTCAAGGCAACATTCTTCTCCTTGAAAACTTGACCATTCACTTTTTATCTATTAAGATACTTTTTATATTGAATCAATAATTGTGAAAGAGTGTTGGGAGGAATGCCATCCTCTTATTGCTCTAGCCTAGTCTCAATAATGGTGAAAAAATCCTTGAATTTGCTTGACAAGTTTCTCAAAATGATAAAGCTTAAGAACTTGTCACTTATCCAATCACAATTACAAGCCAATAGTTGAGTTCTCATGTCTTTCATATTTGAGAGGAAGTTCAAGGCACTTTCTTCTTCACCTTACATAGTGCTAAGTATTTTTGACAATAAAGTGAATTTCCTTGATGTGTTGGACCCTATATGGACTTGTTTTAGCAAATCCCATGCATCTTTAGCATGCTCACAATGGATTATAGTGAGCAATATCTCATAACTCACATTGTTGATAATCATGGAAAGTGCAAGGTGATTCTTGTTGTTGTATGTCTCATGTGCCCTTGCCTAGGTTGGGATTGCTTCATCTCCATTCACAATGGGCAATAACATTCTTTCTTGAAATTCATCCCTCATACTTGGTTACCATATTCCAAAATTTGATCCATAAAGGATGTTCTTAGGTGTGAAGGAGATTCCATGATCAGCCATTCTAGAAAGTGAACATAATCAAAACATAAGATGCATTGACAAAGGAAATAAATGATGAAATAAGAAATTAGATAAACATACTTCCATATAAAAAAAATATAACTTTCACGTAATCTACTTTTCAATCATCAAAGATAATCATCATGAAAGATAAACATCATGAAATATAATCAACATCATCTTGAAAGATAATCAATGTCATAATTAACTACTATAACCATCTTGCAATAAACAACTATAACCATATTGCAGTTGAATAAAGGAAATAAACTAAGATCAACTTGCAATAGATTAGCTTGCAATAAGAATGTAACTAACCATAACAATCATCTTGCAACAAAATAAACTAACTTGAATTGAACCATAAAATATTTTTTAAATCTTAGATAGTCAATAAGTTAGTAATTTATTGTTCATTTTAAGGTTTTGTTATAGCCTAACGAGTTGCCAATTCATCTCACCCAAGGTCAACCAAGCTATCCAAAATGGTACGGGTACGAGGACCCAAAAAGGACTTGCTTTCGATAGAGTGGATTCTTTTGGATTCAATAGGTGTTTAGAAAATATAAACTGTATTGCAATATTAAGTAAATTTTAATCAAATACTAAAGTGTGGTTAGTAAGTTGATTCATTTTTAACCTTCTTGATTAATATGAAAATTAGTAAATTAAAAATTATTTGGTTAGTAGATTGTTTAGTAGCAAGTTAGTAAGTTAGTAGTTAGATTAGTTGAGATGCAAAATAGGCAAAACACAAATACACACACTCTCTCTCTCTTTCTCTCTCTCACTTTCATTCTCTTTTAATTTCATTATGAGAGATACAAGTTACATTAATTTACATTATGCTTCAAGAAAATGCTTGAGAGAGATTAGAAGAAATTAATAAAAATAGGGGGAAGAGAGTGAAAAAGTTAATATGAAATTGCCTTGTATACTCCAAAACATACTTGGATAACTTTGCAAAACAAGCAAACTCACAAACAACCATTGTTAATATAAAAAAATTGACTATAAGGTCTAAATTATTTGACAATTTGACTAAAAATTTGCCAAAAAATGCATTAAAGGATTCTAGTTGCATTATACAATAATAAAAAATGCATTTCAATTTATGCAAAAAAAAAAATGACTATTAGGTCTTAAAATAAAATAAATGACTGCCATTTTTTATTAAAAAATAGAATAATAAAAAATGACTGTTTTTTTTATTAAAATGGCTATTTTTTTTAATTAAAAAATATAATAATAAAAAAATTCAAATTGTACAACAAAATGGGTGGGGGGCCATTTTACCCCCAAATAAAATAAATTTGCCTCAGATTTATTTTTCACCAAAATAGGGAAAATAATATATGGAAATAGGTTTTTTGGGCCTTTCGAACGCAACCATGGGATCCGTTTGGCTCCAAAACCCTTCCAGCAAAAGCTCAATGTCAAAAATTTATAGATTTAAAATGAAAACATAATTTGCAAAAGATCTAACAACTAGATTAAAAAAAAAATACAATAAATCTATAAACCCTAATGGCAGATTTGCAAAATAAGTTTGCCCAAATATCAAATGCATAAAATACCCAAATATCAAATGCATGCATTAAAACAAAAAAAATATACCTTAATGAGTTTTTCACCTCAAAATATTGAAGACACTTAATGGAGATCCCAACCGCTCTGATACCAAATTTGAGACAAGAAAAGTCTCCCCAAGATCGAAGAATGCTCCACAAGATCAATCACACACAAAATATGAAAACCCACAACACCAATATTAAGTGGTAAAACCCTACTTCAAATGAATAAGGAAAAAATCCACTATGAAGCTCACTATATTACTCAATGATTCAACAATACAAGAATGCTTCAATGTTATGCAACAATATGCATCAACATGATATGACATGATGTAATAGACAACACCCCTATTTAAAGAGAATTTTTTCTACTACAACCCTAAGATTGCCCTAATTTTAGCACAATATTATCTTGAGATGTGTGACAAATCTTATCACAATATTATCTTGAGATGTGTGACAAGTGGCATCTATCAAATATTAAAAAGTGATTGGTTACTTTTTAATATTTGTTAGAAAAGGAGAAATAATTTTTTCTCACAAATTAAATATTTCTAGCACCCTTATTTTATTTATTAATTGGGTGAGAATATTTTTACATAAAATAGAATTATTTTCTAATTCAAATATTATTCTTTAGACTTTATATTTTAGTCTAAGAATAATTTACACAATGTTGCATTACATATTCCAATAGACTCAAGAGGGGCATCAACTAGTTGATCTGCTATGACTTGCCCTTTAATGGATTTCTACCCAATAAAGGTTAGGTAAAACTCACTCAAAGTGAGAATCCATTTTGTTGCTTGTCCTAATAAATAAGGCCTACTTATTAGATATCGCAATGGATCAAATTTTGTGATGACATAAGTCTTTCGGCTAAGCATGTACTAAAGCAATTTTTGTGTAGAGAATAGAACAACTAAATAGAGTTTTTCTAAGGGGATGTAACGAGTTTCATAATTTATTAAATTTCTTCTTATGTAGTAAATGGCTTGTTCTTTCTTATCCTCATCATGTTTTGCTAGTATTTCTCCTAACATAAGTTTTGAGACAAAAATATATAATATGAAAGGGTGCTCTAGCCTAGGTAGAATAAGCACTGGTGGGGTAAGAAAATATTTCTTAAGGATTTCAAAAACTTCTTGACATTCCTTATACCTTAAGAAAGGGGTATCTTTATTAAGCAACCTAAGAAAGGGTTTACATTTATCTACTAGTTTATCAATCAAACGACGGATAGATTACAACTTACATTGTAGACTCCTAAGTTCTATTAGGTTTTTAGGTGGTGGCATATCAATGATAGCCTTAATATTGGTATGGTCAATTTCTATGCCATGAATAGAAACTATAAACCCTCATAACTTACCTAATTTTACTCCAAACAGACATTTATCTAGATTCAATTAGACTTTATATTCTCGAATTCTATCAAAGACTCATCGTAAATCAGGGATATGATCTTCTTGTTTTATAGATCGAGCTATGATGTCATCCACATAATCATATAGGATGACATACATCATATCATGAAATAAATATGGCATGGCTTGTTAGTAAGTTCCCCTGCATTCTTTAGACCAAAGGGCATTACTTTCCAACAAAAAGTCCCCCAAGGTGTAATAAATGAAGTTTTGGGTTGATCTTCTGGTGCTATACGAATGTAATTATATCCTAAAAATCCACCCATAAGTGATAAAATTCCACATCCTATTGTGAAATTAATAATATGATCCATATTAGGAAGGGAAAAGTCATCTTTGGGATATGCAACATTGATGTCCCTAAAATCAGTGAAAACTCTGCTTTTAGTAGCCTCTTTTTTGGTTATGGGAACAACATTGGATATCTAATCAAAATAATCTATAGCTTGAATGAATTTTACATACAATATTTTTTGTAATTCATTTTTAACCAATAAGGCTGCTTTAGGATGCATTTTCCTAAGTTTTTTTTTGACTGGTTTAGCATCAGGATGAACCACTATGTGGGCATAACCACATAAGGGTCTAGGCCTGGCATATCTACGTATATCCAAGCAAAGATGTTAGGATATTCTATGAGAAGTTCTGTATATTTATTTTTTTCTTTATTTAAATTAGTCCCTATTTTAACCACACAAGGATTATTTTCTATTCTAATATTATTTTTTAGAATGGCCTCTATTTTGATATTTAGATCTATTTCAAAATTGGGAGGAGCGGGCAAAACACCCATTTATTGAAGTTCTTCTGGGGATAAGTTAGCTAATTATTCTTTTTTAGTTGTCTAATCATGGGCTATACATGGGATAGACCCGTTGAAGAAGAATCTGTTTCTTATAATTCTTCATGAGAAATGTTATAAAAAATGTCTCCTTCTACACATTCTTATGAATTAGCTATTATTTTTGGATCTACCACTGATAACATGTTGCAAGAGAACTCGTGAGCTTTATTATGTTTCTTTAGTTGTTCTTGTTTTTCTAAATATTCCCCATATGTGATAAGATGATCATCTTCATCAAAGGGAAAATGTTGAGTTTTTGTGGGGATATAGCCTACGCCACATTGGGTAGGCCATTCCTCTACCTCAAAAGGTTCACGTATCCCATTCTATAGGGATCCTAAACCTTTACCTTTGTATCCCATATCACACATCATTTGTTTAAATTTTCTATATTTATTAGAAAATAAGCATCGAGCAAAACCATCCTCATCATATGTAAATCTCATTCACCTAATGTTAATTTTATCTAGAGCACATCCAACAACATTGAAAGTACAACTTCCAACATGATAGATGCTTATTTTTTTTTGTGGTAACCCAACTATACATGGAGATGGCGGTAATTGAGATAAGACAAGAGAATATTATACATTATAATCATCCTATTGTGGGCTCCAATACAATGGATAAATCTTGTAAAACTTTATATGTCAAAGGATATCATGTAGAGGGGTTATTCTCATTAGAAGGTTTTAATGATTTAAAAGGAGGTGATGGTTCTAATTTGGGTAAAGGGGTCTTAGAAGTTTTAGGTTCCAATGATGACAAGGCAAGATAAAAGGGAACATTAACAGGTTTCGCTATTGCACATATTTCAAATGGCCTAGGATCACCATGGATAGTGACCAAATGATTCTTAAATTTAAATTTAACACATTGATGCAAAGTAGAGGGGACTTACCTCATGGCATTGATCCAAGGATGTCCCAAAAGGATGTTGTAAGATGTTGGGCAAGGTACAAAAAATATGGATGTGTCTAAAATCCTGGGACCAACTTGTAGTGGAATAGATATTACACCACAAGCCTCTTGTGTTTCATCATTAAAGGCTTTAATGATCATTTCAGTTTGTCTTAAATATTCTTTCCTAAATCCAAATATTTTGAAGAAGTCATAAGTGCATATGTTTAGGGATGAACCATTATCAATTAACACTCTTTTAACACAAACATCCCCAATTAAATCTATTATATAAAGAGGATTATCTCTATACATACTTTGGGGAGGAATGTCTTTATCATGGAAATCAATGTAGTTTGTTTCATGAGAGACTACAACATTGACTATAGTAGTTGGCTCTATATCCTAGGGTACCATCATTTGGATTATATTATTCATTAGTTCTTCTTTGTGGATAGTTGAAGTTCTAAGGAGGTCTAAAAGGGAAATTCTAGTTGTTGTATTAGCTAATTGGTCGTTGATATCAAATGGAGTCTTTTGTTGGGATCTAATTATGTTATTTCCCTTATGAGGTAGTTTTAGAACAATAGGTGATTGATCCACATCATTTTTTTGAGTTTGAGGTTGAGAATTTTGGGTTTGGGCTTGTTGTCGAGTAACAACTCCAATTGTACCAACAATTTTGCTTGATCGGACAACTTGTAGTCTTGTAGTTGAACCTTGTTCTATAGGAAGAATTTGTTGTGATGAAGGATGAGTGGTCATTATTATTGTAAATGATTCTTATAGGATTAGTGAATTGATAATGGGTAAAATTGGCCCTGACCCATATTCTAAACTATTAGCATATTGTGAGCTAATATCTATTTCAGATTCTAATTCACTTTCCATTTCATCCAAGGATGACAATTGTGGTTTTCTTCCTTGGAGTTGCTTAATTGTCATGTTGGATTGAGTATGCAAAAAACTATTTTGTGGAAGTTGATATGGTAAATAATTATTAATTTTTACCACATATCTTGTTGGATGAGGTGTATTTTTATAGTCTAGTTTATTTATAGCTTCCTTGTCACTATTTGGCAATGGATTTTGGAAAATATCCAAATTTTGGTTTACATTTTGTGCATGTTGTGGTTGTGTATTTGTTTGAAGATTTTTATTAGGTGGAGGGATTTCCACTTCCAGTTTTCCTTCATCAATTAAGTCTTGCACTAAATGTTTTAATTTTCTATAGGTATTTGTTGGATATCCATCAACTTGGTGGTAGTCACAATGTTGGTCGGGTCTATACCAAGGTTGAGAGGGGTCAGGTTGTCGTACCTTTGGCAATTTTATTAGACCTATTTCTACTACTTGTGGTAATATTGTTGTCAAGGGTTGATTCAATCTTGTAAAATTCTATAGTGGAGGTTTTTGGGGTGCTTTCAACACAAACATTTTTGTGGTATCTGTGGTATTAACATTCTAAGGGGGTCTACTATCCGTGACCCCATATCCTACCACATGTTTATTTTTGTATTTATTTTTAGATGAATTATCTTCATATTTATTTTTAAATTATCCCCTCTTGATTAGGGCTTCCTCTACCCTTATTTCTAGATCTATAGCTTGGTCAAAGGACATCACGGTAGCCATAGCTAACTCTTAAGACAATTGTTCTTGTAAATTCCCAATAAAAATATCTAGCATTTCTCTTGGAGGTAAAGAAAAATGTAACTTTCCCAAAATTTTCCTCCATTGAGCTAGAATTTCTTTGACTCTCTTCTTTCCCTTGTTTAAGGTTGTATAAATCCTTTATTGCAACATGCCTCTCTATGTAAGCACCAAATTTATGTACAAATATTTCTATAGTTTCTTCAAAATTTCTAAAGGAATGTATTTGCAACTGATAATACCACTCCAATGCCATTCCTCCTAAAATTTTCAAGAACATTTTTAGCAATAGCATATCATCATAAGCGATGTCATGACATGCTATCCTAAACATGCAAATATGTTCTATGGGATATTTTGTTCCCTTATAGATCGAAAGAATAGGCATAGGGAACCGTTTAGGGTATGGCCTAGTAGTGACCATAGGATCTAATGGTTGATTGCACATATCTTTATAGGTATATAGGATGATATGGTTCAAGTTGATCTAGGCATGAGGATAATTGCTTTACTATAGTTTCAATATGATGTGGTGGCTAATTTTTTTTATTTTGGTTTACTATATTTCCAGGTGGTGGATAATAATTGTTTTGTGTTTCCATATAAGGATTTGTGATGGGAATACTATTATGCATAGGGTTCGAAGTAGGAGGAGGATACTAAAGTTTATAGGGAATTGTGTTTTGTTGAAAATTTGGTCGAGGAGAACTTGGAACTTGTGTATTTTTATTATTTTGGGAAGAAGAATTTAGGGCAAATACATGTTGAAAATATTGAGAAAGCAAAGTAGGGTTATTAGAAGAAGATGGTTACTTTTTATTGGAAATGATTGTAGTAGTTGCACTAAAAGGTTCTTGTTGTGGTGGTTCAAGTACTTGTTCTTGAGAATTATCTTCTGGAGGAGTTATATTTTTAGTATTATCTAAATAAAAGTCATTGTCTATGGCATGTTGTAATGAAGTGTTCATATATATTTCAGGTTGTGGGTGAAGTCGAAATATTGCTTTTAAAGTTGCTTCCATCGAAAAATCATCCTTTGCAAGTTGGTCTTCTATTTCCAACACATTAGTGATGGTTGTTCGATTTTGATTTAAGAAATCACATAAATGTTGTATGGACTGAAAATGAATTCTTCCTTGAGGTCCTAGTTTTGGTTCCACATCGTTGGTGGTTTCATTTTATTCACTTTGTCCTATTTGATGTTCTTGTTCTTCTAAACTTGTTCTATTTTAGATTTTGCATTAGGATTGATATCTAGTTAATCTGCAGAGCCATTTTCCACTTGTTTACCACTTCTTAGGTGTTTAGGCATCTTTCCTAGAGATGCTAAAAATATTTTTTCTATTTTGTTTTTGTTGTTTTTAAGCAAATAGTTTATTATGCTTTAACCCAAATATTTACAAGATTTTTGAAAATGACATTAAATGGTTTCAATATTCCCCAAAGATATTTTGGATGTCATTTATGGGCTCTAAATCTTCTGGGCTCATGTAGTGTTCTTCCTCAAAAGAGAAATCATCTACTAGGAGTTGAATGAAGTGAAAAAAATGTAAATTCCTTTGTCTCTGAGTTAAAAGGTTGGACTTGTAACTTGTAGAAATACTCTCAAAATAATATTATCCTAGGTGCTTTATGAAATATTTTTCTTTGTTCTAGGGTCACTTCGTTATTTTCTAGGTATGCTAAGAATATGTGGATGTTTAAAGCTTCTTCCAAGTAATTATCCCAAGGATAAATGTTTATGTGGACACTAGCTCGTTTGTCTGCAAGCCAACACTCACACCCTATTTTGATTTTAAAGTAAGGAGAGTAGAAGCTAGGTCCTAAGGCTCTAGCAATATCGATTCTCCTAATTTCTCTAATTTCTTGTGATTTGTTTTCAATGATGCCAAAGTGTTACCACAAATCTACTTGGTGTTTTGTTCCATCGCGTTCATAGAAAATATTAACCTCTTGTTCAATGAGTGTTCTCCTAAGATCTATGAAGAAGGATTCATTAAGTCTATTTTCTACCATTTAATGAGATTTTTTTGTTTTTTAAAAGCAAAATGAAATTTAATACTAATTGTGTAGTTCATGTCAGGTTCACCAAAGAATGTAGGCCCAAAATTTTTGCACCCCTTTCTCCCAAGCTAATGGATTAAAGCATAAAATGGGGAGGAAAAATGAAGGATCTACAACTCGGATGAGAAGTGCTTCTATCACACTCTCTTTGGTGTTTGTCAATGAATGGGGTGGGGTTCACCAAGAAATACTTGCTATGGTAGTTTCCATGCCTAGGTGAAGTAGTAGTTTGATGTGTTCTTTGTTTTGGGAGCATACACCTAGGGTTTGGCCAAAATGCAATTTCTACCTAGCTATATGCAATTCAATTTCAAATGAAGACAAGGCATACAAATCTATCTATAAAATAATTGTAAAGTTTAAATAAGATTCAAAGGTTTTATCTATGCTAACATGTTCTCTTTTTGTATTTTTGTGTTTTGTGAAAGTTGTAATAAAATCTATATTTTTTTTAGGGTTTTTCTATTTTTTGATTTAATACAGATGCATACAAAACAGATAATGTAAATATAAGTATGAGAGAATGATTTTTGAGCACTTACCTAACCTGGATGTCTAATTTTTGATGAATTTGACTGTGTATTATGAAATCATATGCAAGTAGGATAAAGCTGAATGTATGATTTCGTTAGGCAAAACCGGTTGCATACGAATTTTACTAAAACATGCAATTACACAACAAAACACTAGATTTTGAAATCAGGGAAGGGGGATCTACATAGGCCATAGTAAATCATGGTCTGTGATAGTCAAATCCCCTCGATTATTTTAGCCAACCGTAGAGAAAATGAAAGATTGATTATTTTAATATGCAACATGCGATAATAAAGTAATAGATCTAGCAATAACAATGAATTATAGTGCAATACTAAAGTAATAAATGATGATACAATGGAAATAAAATAAAATCAACAATCTAATGCTTGAAATTTTACCCTTAGAGTGATACAGATATGAATTCGTACGTTTGTGCACAAAATTATACGTAATGTATGAAATTGTACGTAGTCAAATTTGTACAACGACTAGTTTTGCAAAGCAGAATATCAGATCGGATGCAACAGGAACAAATTCGTATGCAACCATATTTATAAAAATTATATAAAAATTAATTATTAATCAAATAATAATGAGATATAAGGATACTGAGATTGAGGCCATGGTTGTATGCTCCTTGGATGATGATATTACAACAACGTTATCCATTGTAACCTGCAAAAAAGCTCCAAAAATCCTTCTTTTAATATATTATTGCAAATATCATCAACTAGAATGATTAATATGAAGCTAAGGGGTTAAATTTTTGCTTCAGTTTGAGGAATCAGGTGGGTGGCAAAATTAGACTAAGTTTTTAGGCCAAATTAGGTTTTGTCTTGATTTGGACAAAAACGGTTGCATCTGATTTTATTAGATCATTCGATTTTGTCAGGAATATAATGATGCTTAGATTAGGTTCAAAATCTAATGGGTAACCTAAATTAGGTGCACATATGATTTGGATAAAATTGGATGCATTCAGTTTTATCGAATACGTCCAATTTCGTCGAGATCATTTGATTTTGTCGGAAAGAGTGCAATTAAGTTATTTTTTTATTTCCTTTGGCATGGATATTGAACCAAGGATTTTTGAGGGTGATTTACATGTTATTTTGATGTCTTAATGACATTAATAATTTTAAAGTGTGTTCAAATTTGGTAGCTACAGTTGCCACATGCATTACAAAGTATTACAAACTAACATTATAATAGAATCCCCCATGTTGTAAGTGGTTCATTACATAAGCCAAAAATAATTATAAAAAAATGTTAGGATGGGATCCTAACATGTCCTTCCACTTTAAAAAGTTTTTTCCTCAAACCTAAAAATAAGGAAAATGGTGTTGGATCTGGTGGAGAGACTCCCATGTAGCATTTTTTGGCTAAATTCCATGCCACTTAACAAGGACATAAGTAATGGTGCAATTATGAAGAGTGTGAGTTTGATGATCCAACAATTGTTCAAGCTCAAGAAATATGGAAACTTCTTCATATAATTATTAGAGTGTAAATTGAACCTATACCTGAGTGCCCACAACCTTTTTGAGAGAGGAGACATGAAAAATAGTATGGAGGAGGTAAGTGGGAGGACCAATATGTAAGCTTTGTCGTAAATCCACTGTAAAATTTGATAGGGTTCATAGTATTTTACAGTAAGTTTTTGGTACTTGTTGGCATTTTTGCCACATTGATTCTCATTGATTAATGCATTAGTGTATTGTTGAAAATATGACCTTTGATATCAACTTTGATGCAGCTTTGGCAAAAAAAGGAGAAAAAATGAGCAAAAAATGACTAAGTCTAAAAACTACAGCGATTCGCTAACATGTCGCAGAATCGCGGTCAAGCAGGCAGGTTGGGCGAAACCGTCGCGATATCGCGATGTGTTCCAGAATCGCGCGTCGGTCGACTTCAAAGACTCAAGTTGAAAACTTGCAGCGCATCGCTGACAGGTTCCAGAATCGCGACGTCGGGAGCTTCGAGGACTAAGGTGCAAAAATTGCAGCGATGCGCTAACGTCTTATTTTCGTGATGCAGTTGTTTCAAAAGGCTAAGGTGCAAAAAGTGCAATGATTCGCTGACGTTCCGAAATCGTGCGGTGATTGGCATGCAAAGGGCAAGAAGTGTTCCATTTTCGTGGACCGTCAGCAAGGCCGTACAAGGTGCCCAAAACATGTAGCGAAATCGCTACATGTTCCGTTTTCACGGGGCAGAGCGCAGGGAAGAGCCAACGATAGAAACATGTAGCGAAATCGCTACATGTTCCGTTTTCGCGGAACAAGCTAGCGATAGAGAAGACAAAGTCGAAGACGTAGCGATATCTCTATAGGTGCCATTTTTGCGAGTCAAAGGTGGTCAAAGCGTACGACATTATAATACGTCGCGATTTCGTGACCCGTCACGTTTTCGTGACCTACGAAAGTTTCCCGCCAAAACGCAATATGAACGGCCCGAGAAGGGTTTTTGGGTTTTCGATGATTTAATGCTGACCCGAATTTAATAATTTGTGGATTTCCAAGGCAGTCAAGGTTGAAGAAGCACCCAGGCCACCAAAATTAAAGTTTTATTTATTCAAAGCTGTTGTTCGTGGATTATTTTAACGGCTTCATGCACATGTTCGAAAAAATGAATTTAATGAAGGTGCCCGCGATTGTCTCATTGCATTTAATTTTTGCTTCCTCGAGGCTGCGATTAAGGGGATCGTGTTCCTGATTTCCAAGATATAATTGTGGATCACAAGAAAGTTGTTTTCAAATATTAAATGCTGCAAAGAGGACGGCCCTCTATAAAAACCAATGTAATTCTCATTTACAAAGGTTGGGAGTTTTTTTGCTAGAAACTGGAAGCGCATTTGCAGGAATAAAAGTGTTGGCTTCTAATTTCTCAAGTGTTGTGTGGATGATTTTCCTTTCTGTCCTTTCGCATTTCTAATAGCATTTATATTTTTAATGGTTGTTGCATTTAAATTCTGCATAATTGGATTTAAATACTGCTATTAAGGTATGATTCCTGGAATGTAGTTTTGGAGGGTTTTTCCTGCATGCATTGTGCGAGAGTTAAGTTAACGCTTTCTGTTACTTTTTGTTGTTGTCCTTTAAGTTTCCTGCTATTTTCATCCCGATAATTATCACTTCGGCCTATAGCCATATTTCCCATTCCTTTCTGCAACTTTTTCAATTTCTTTCCCGCAACCCTTATCTTAAAATCAGATTTTAGAGTAGTGAAGGGAACCAGCCCACTCTGGAGATTGGTCTGGGAGGCATTTCTTGCTTCCAGCCTTTCAATGTTGGCCAGGTCTAGGGTGCACTTGTAAAATCCTTTCCTGTGGCAGATTTTGGACCAACAATTTTTGGCACGCCCGGTGGGACAGACTGTTTCTGTCTCCAAGAATTCATAATCGATGGGATACGCATAATTTTCCAAAGTGATAACCCCACCGGTGCCAACAGTTTTTGGCACGCTTTTAACACCCGAAGGTCTCAAGATTTGATGAGCTGTCTTGGCCTCATAGCGGAGATTTGTAAGTTCATCTGGCGACTTTGCTGAGTTGAAGATCTATTCGTGGACGCCTATTTTTTTATAAAAAAAAAAAAAAATTCAAAGAATGTTCGTCTGGCAACTCTGACTTAATGGCGATGGCCGTGATTCCGCAGACCACTACCACAAATGTGAGGGTTTTTTCTATATGGGATGATCCTGGCCCTTTGAATCTCCAAGTTCGGCATGAAATTCTCGAAGGTGCCCTGAAGAACCTGGCAAAATATGATGGTACCGAAGGCATGGCTCTGGCACATGTTGAAGATATTGCTACTCTGTCCATGATCCATGTCATAGAACATGAAGATGTCATGATCCGAATTCTGGTTCAGTCTTTGGAAGGAAGAGCATTGCAGTGGTACAGATTACTCAAACGTCAAAGCATCAGCTCATGGGACGATCTAGCGGGGGCACTGATCAAAATATTTGACGAATATCCTTTCTACAGTTCTTTGGATCTCTACCAATTTTTCATGTACATCAAGAGAGCACCTCAAGAAAGCATCACGGACTTCAATGTCTGATTCCTGATAAGTTGGAAGAGAATTCCGGAGAAGATCCGTCCATCACCCACCCAAGCCCACCTCTTTTATGTTCGAGCTTTTAATTCTGACATAGGTCTCTTTTTGCTACAGTCAGGTGAACAACGGTTCCCACAAATCTTTGAGGAAGCAGTGCGAGCGGAACAGCTTTTGCTCTTATCGAGAAAGTTACCGTGGGGAGAAACTCCATTACCTTCTCCGATGGTTGCTGCTCCTGTCTACCCTGCATAGTACTTTTCATGCCAGATCCCTTATACTGAGTAGAAACCTGAGATGCAGTCATGTGGAATTCAAGGGACAGATCTCATCCAAAGTCAAGGATTGGAACATGCAAGCACTTTTCCAGCAATGAACAATATGGTTGCTTGCAGTTTTCATCAAGAGATTGGCCAAGTAGAAGAACAAGTTCAAATTCCAGAACCTGAGGAGATCCCAGAATTAGATTTCTCACTTGAAGAGCCCTATGATCACATCAAGGAGTTAGAGGAGCCTGTACTTAGCCCACAGCCAGTAAAGTCTGCAAAGTGGTGGTGTTGGTTCCGACCACTACATCCAGTACCTGAAGAAGTCCTCCATGTGGGTACTAGTAAGAAGGATAATCTGCCGCATTGCATCCTATTCGCACCATGGAGAACTTTAGGAAGGAGCCAGCCCAATTTCAAGAACCGACTCAAGTATGATCGGATCTGGTCGGGACATTGCAGATTTACCAGATAACATTTTGAGATTGGATGTCTGGTGGCGACATGCCAATCATGTCGTGAATTATTGTATATAGTATTTTGAAAAAACAAAAAAATAGAGAAAAAAAAAAAAAAAGAGGTATGGTTAGTACTGTTCATCTCAGCTCTTTTGTTGTCTCGAGCTGTAGGTGCTTGTTTTTTTCCTTTTGTCTCTTCCTTTCCCGGCAGTTGGTGGCTTTCAGAAAATTCTTCTTTTCCCTACCCCGTTTCCTCTCTTTCCTTTCTTCATCTTCTTCCTTCTTTTTCTTCTGCATTAAAACAAAAATAAGCCACGGCTGTTGTTTCTTTTCCCTTTTTCTATTTTTCCCCGTCCCTTCTTATCCCTTTCCTCTAAGTTCAGTCTTTTATGCATTTATTTCACAGTCCAGTTCATTTCATTTCATAGCCTTCATACTTTTATTCCCACTCCATAACTTCGTTCATTTTCATTTCATCATTCCATTGCAGTCACCGCTTGCGCAATCGCAAGATCTCACTCCACCCTCCCACTCCATTTGTTTCATAATCAGTTATATGCAGGTTTTTTCCAGTTTCAATTTTTCAGCAGAACATGTATTGCAGCAGTCCCCTGAGATGGTTCACAGCAGCCAACTTCCTGTTCTAATATGACTCTGTGCCCAATGGACTAAGGCCTGGATTCTTGCATACAGCGAGCTGTATACCCCGCAAGCCGCCAAGAATGTTGGCATTTTTTCCACATTGATTCTCATTGATTAATGCATTAGTGTATTGTTGAAAATCTGACCTTTGATATCAGCTTTGATGCAGCTTTGGCGAAAAAATGAGCAAAAAATGACTAAGTCTAAAAACTGTAGTGATTCGCTGACATGTCGCAGAATCGCGGTCAACGCAGTCAACGCAGGCAGGTTGGGCGGAACCGTCGCGATATCGCAACGTGTTCCAGAATCGCGCGTCGGTCGGCTTCAAAGACTCAAGTTGAAAACTTGCAGCGCATCGCTGACAGGTTCCAGAATCGTGACGTCGAGAGCTTCGAGGACTAAGGTGCAAAAATTGCAGCGACGCGCTAACGTCTTATTTTCGCGATGCAGTTGTTTCAAAAGGCTAAGGTGCAAAAGTGCAATGATTCGCTGACATTCCGAAATCGCGCGGTGATTGGCATGCAAAGGGCAAGAAGTGTTCCATTTTTGCGGACCGTCAGCAAGGCCGTACAAGGTGCCTGAAACATGTAGCGAAATCGCTACATGTTCCATTTTCGTGGGGCAGAGCGCAGGGAAGAGCCAACAACAGAAACATGTAGCAAAATCGCTACAAGTTCCGTTTTCACGGAACAAGCTAGCGATAGAGAAGACAAAGCCGAAGACGTAGCGATATCGCTACAGGTGCCATTTTCATGAGTCAAAGGTGGTCAAAGCGTACGGCATTATAATATGTCGTGATTTCGTGACCCGTCGTGATTTCGCGACCCGTCGCGTTTTCACGACCTGCGACAGTTTCTCGCCAAAACGCAATATGAACGGCCCGAGAAGGGTTTTTGGGTTTTCGATGATTTAATGCTGACCCGAATTTAATAATTTATGGATTTCCAAGGCAGTCAAGGTCGAAGAAGCACCCAGGCCACAAAAATTAAAGTTTTATTTATTCAAAGCTGCTGTTCGTGGATTATTTTAACGGCTTCATGCACATGTTCAAAAAAATGAATTTAATGAAGGTGCCCGCGATTGTCTCATTGCATTTAATTTTTGCTTCCTCGAGGCTGCGATTAAGGGGATCATGTTCCTGATTTCCAAGATATAATTTTGGATCACAAGAAAGTTGTTTTCAAATATTAAATGCTGCAAAGAGGACGGCCCTCTATAAAAACCAATGTAATTCTCATTTACAAAGGTTGGGAGTTTTTCTGCTAGAAACTGGAAGCGCATTTGCAGGAATAAAAGTGTTGGCTTCTAATTTCTCAAGTGTTGTGTGGATGATTTTCCTTTCTGTCCTTTCGCATTTCTAATAGCATTTATATTTTTAATGGCTGTTGCATTTAAATTCTGCATAATTGGATTTAAATACTGCTGTTAAGGTATGATTCCTGGAATGTAGTTTTGGAGGGTTTTTCCTGCATGCATCGTGCGAGAGTTAAGTTAACGCTTTCTGTTACTTGTTGTTGTTGTCCTTTAAGTTTCCTGCTATTGTTATCCCGATCATTATCACTTCGGCCTGCGGCCATATTTCCCATTCCTTTCTGCAACTTTTTCAATTTCTTTCCCGCAACCCTTATCTTAAAACCAGATTTTAGAGTAGTGAAGGGAACCAGCCCACTCTGGAGATTGGTCTGGAAGCCAATGTTGGCCAGGTCTAGGGTGCACTTGTAAAATCCTTTCCTGTGGCAGATTTTGGACCAACAGTACCTAAAAAGCTAGAGGGGTGACTATTTGTATGGCTTCAAGTGAAGGAAAACCATATCAGCCATAGCACAACTACATTCAAATTTTGGTTTGCTTTTTGATGCATTCAATTCGGAGCTACATCTAAATTCAAATTAAATTTATGGAGGATATCAACATGTTTATTGAGAGTAGTTTTGATGACATGGACCTTCGATCTGCTCAAAATATAAGAGGAAGGTGTGAGTGTAGGGTGCCAATAAACTACCTCAAAAGGGGTAACCTTGGTTGATGTTTGGTAGGAAGTGTTGTACCACCATTCGACCAAAGAAATCCACTTTGCCCATTGATTAGGATGACCATATGCAAAGCAAAAAAGGTAGGCTTGTTGACAATCTTAGTCTAGCCATCCATTTGTGGATGATATGTTGAACTTATTTTGATTTTATTTCCTTGCAACTTAAAACATTCTTGCCAAAAATGACTAGTAAAGGTTGGATCATGGTCAGACATTATGGAGGTAGGCATACCATGAAGGCATAAAATAGAATAAAGGAAAATTTGGGCAATGGTGGAGGTTGTGCAAGGATGGGAGAGGTAATAAAGTGAGCATTCTAAAGAACACAAGCTTATACTAAGAGAGGGGGTGAACAGTATAAGATAAAATTTTACTTTTCTTTCCCAAAAATAGCATCCAATAATACAAATTGCAATAATTCTCCAAAGTAGTATTATTCAATATCATCAATAGTATTAAAAAGGTGATGCACAAATAATCACACACATGAGAGACATAGATTTAATGTGGTTCACCCAATGTGGGTTATGTCCATGGAGAAAACCTTTCTTCTAAATTTTCTCAGCAAATATCTTGGAAACCAATTCCTTATTACAATTTTTATGGACCTCTATCCAAAGAAGATCTCAACCCCCTATGCTCAAGTTCTTGGACCTATATACATAGGAGAACTATATCCCCTTAACCCTAGTTCATGGATATCTATCCATAGGATAACTTTATCCCCTTACTGGTCTAGTTCATGGAAATCTATCCATGGGAGACACCTCTCCTTTGCTCTGGTTCCTCCAAAGCTGGTACACACCTTTTCTCTAACTCTGCTCCAAATATGCACACATTATATATACAAATATATCTCAAATTTGTCCCAAATATCCACATATTACATGCATAAATATTTCTCAACTCTATCCCAAATTTGCACACATTACATGCACAAATTTGTCTCAACTTTGTCCTAAATGTGCACACATTACATGCACAAATGTGTATCAACTCTATCCCAAATATACACACATTATATGCACAAATCTATCTCAAATATCTCCCAAATTTTCACACATTACATGCACAAATATATCTCAAATATATCCTAAATTTGTACACATTACATCCACAAATGTATCTCAAATATATCCTAAATTTGTACACATTACATCCACAAATCTATCTCAACTTTATCCCAAATTTTCACACATTACATGCATAAATATGTCTCAATTCTATCCCAAATATACACATATTACATGCACACATCTATATCAACTTTGTCCTAAATATGCACATATTACATGCACAAATATATATCAACTCTATCCCAAATTTGCACACATTACATGCACAAATATATCTCAAATATATCCCAAATCTACACACATTACATGCACAAATTTATCTCAACTTTGTCCCAAATATGCACACATTACATGCACAAATTTATCTCAATTATGTCCTAAGTCTTCTCACAAGACTTGCTCAAATCTACCTCAAACCTACTTCAAGTCTTATCATAAGACTTGCTCAAATCTACCTCAAACCTACTTTAAGTCTTCTCACATGACTTTCTCAAATCAGTTCATAAAACATGATCAAAACAACTTATAACACATGATTAACCAATACCAATTCTTACACATAAATGATTTTCAAAATAATGCTTGTATCTCTTTCAAAAATGCTTTCTTCGACTAAGCAATTTAGACATATTCTACCCATAATTCTTTTAATAACATATAAGTAATAATATTCAATGCAAATACTCACTATATTCTTTCTCACATTCATTAAGTCTGTCGCTTTCACATGTCTCACATTCATCAAATATTATCTCTACTTTTTGCAAATTCCTTTCAAATCAAATCAAGCTAGTGTATAAATTTTACTTCACAAAATTGATTTCGGTTCCTTGCTAATTTACTCTCAAATATCAACCATAATAATGCACAAATCCCTTTCACAAAACTGGTCTCTAACACTTGCCCACTCACATTCAATGTTACTCAAACCAATGCCCAAATGCTTCACACAATAATTCAACAATGTTGCACAATTTGTTCTCAAATCCTAACACAAATGTTTCCAATATCTTTCAGCAATGAAGCACACTTTTTTTCTCAAACCCTAGCATATGTGTTTCCAATATCATCCATCAATGGAGTTCAAACAATGAAGCATAACTTATTTCACAAACCCTAGCTCAAATAATTCCAACAATGCACATATACAATCCTTATTTATCCACCTTAAGATTCAGCAATATTTGCTCAACTAAACACCTCAAAGAAGGAATAATGTCACCATACCTCTTAGCTTGCTTTGATGAATATAGGCCCTAAAAACCTATCTCAAAATATTTTATCTATCTTATGCCACTTCAAGGGTTAATTAACATAACACTTTTTCAACCATCCACATGAAAACCTTTCCTCAAAAATGTGCAAAAAAATATTGCTTTACAACTCCTTTTAATTCCTAAGACAAGGCTTTTTAATCAATGAACAACATCCTTCAAACTTTATTTCACCATGCAAAAGTACACACAAAAATTAAACTATAAAACACCTTATAACTTCTACTTGTAAATGCCACAAGTAGTTTTTAATATTATCAACCAAAACCCTAAGTTCATACAACAATTTTAATTCTACTTTCATACACATTATACCTCCAATATTTCTAAAGTTATTTTATCTTTATAAAACCACACACAGAAATCTGAAATGCACACAATATTTTGATTTCAATAACTTCAACCTTATGCATCCCTAGATGAATAAATACGCACACCAAAATAATGCAAAATTAAAACCTTATGCCTCCCTAGATCAACCGCTATGCATACCTTAATAAAAAAAAATTGCCTTACCTCAAGTGTTGTTGCCATGACTCGAACCTCCACCTTTCAATGGCTTGCATCATAGTGGAACCCAGTTAACCACATGGGCTAGTTTCCCACTTGGAACAGATCATGTGCTACCTCATTATTAGTTCACTACTCCTTGAAATGTGTGCACTATGATTTTTCTTCTCCCTGCCCATGCAAGATTTCCCTGAATACAAATCTTGATTGGTGCATTCAACCTTAGACTCACTGCCCTTGACAAATGGTGCAAACATATTTACCTCTCTCTACCTCCATAATTTGCATGCTCGAATGGATATCGAATGGTGCTACATCTCAACCTTAGGCCATGCAAATAATTTACCTTCTTATATATGTTTTATTGCCCTTTGGAAATTTGACGTCGATGCTTGGAATATAATTATATTTTTAAATTTAAAATATTTTGGTGCCCAAATTTTAAACCTTTTATTTAATTATAATATTTTAAATGTTAAAATATTTAAATATTATAAATTAGACTTCATCTTTGGGACTCTTTCTCACAAAATAAAGTCTTGTCTTTTTCTTTGCAAATGCCACCATGGAGAACTAATTAAACCTTTTCTTTTTCTTGCAAATGCAACCATGGAGAACTAATTAAACCTTTTCTTTTTCTTGCAAATGCAACCATGGAGAGCTAATTAAACATTTTTTTATTCTTGTAAATGTAACCATAGATAACCATGTATTTTTAATGCTCACACAACCATGGATAATGCTTTTGCCTTGACAATTATTGCCTCATGTAGCCTTTGAAGATATTTGCCTTGCACTTTTATATTTCAACCTTGAAGGTATTTCTCAACTATTTCACCTTTGACATCAATGACAACCAATGTACTCATTTTTTACAACAATCTCCCCCTTTGTCATTGATAGTAACCCTTTCTAAAAAAAATCTTTTACAACAACTAGATTCTAGATTTATTTCCCCTGAGAATTTGTCCCCCTTACTAATTCCTCTCTCCCTTACTGAAACTCTCCCCATTTAACATTAGTGGCAAAGAGACTATTTTTTGACTAAAAAATAAGACTCTTAGCTCAGCTCCCTCACCACCTCATCTACTTGAGGTGATTAATTTTAGGGTGGGAGTAAATATACTCCCTATCTTCTTCCTTTTCAACCTTATTTTTCAACACCTTTGCAATCATACCCTTTTGATCCTTTTGAGTGTCCATGTTCATGATAGACTCTAGAAGTTTTGGAAACTCTATTCTACACCACTTAGCCTTATGCCCAATATTATTTCAATTGTAACACCTGATGTTGTAGTTCTTGGAAGGTGCAAATGACTTGAGGTTCCTTTTGGTGAAGCCATAATCATCTCTATCATGAACCCTGCAGTGTATATATTTATGACCAAAGTTATTACATGAGTAGCAATGGCTTTGAAAGAAATATCCATCTTCGAATGAGTTAAATTTCCTCTTAGTGAAGTCATACTCCTTTCCATCAACCCTGCAATGCATAGCTTTGTTACCAAAATTACTACATGAAAAATAATGCCCTTAGAAGAAATATTCACCTTGTCTTGAAACATCTAGTCTCTTTGTCCTTTCTTTGTCTTCTCTGGTATGATCCATGTTTCTTATTTGTGTATTTTTTTCTTTCTAAAAGAAGCTTCCACTCTTCAACTTATCAACATAGGTCTTGGATTCTTCTTCAATCTCTTCCTCTGAAACTTCTTTTTATTTTGAGCTTGAGCTTGACCCTTCTTCTCATTTCCCTTGTCCTTCTTCAAAACCAAGTCCTATTTTTATAAATGAATATCTTTGTTCTTTTATAATGGTATCCAGAGTTTTTGAACTTTTTTGAATCCTGTGTAGCTTATCCTTAGAATCTTTCACTTCCATCCTTCGAGAAATTTCACATTCTAACTCATTTTACTCTAAATTTCCAACCACAACATATTTAAATCTCCTTACCTTAACTTTTAAATTTTTTAGATCTTATAGAAGCTTTTTCATTTATTTTCTCATATTTTTGAACTTGAGCCTTCAGTATTGAGTTCTACTTTCTAAATCTTTTCAATTCTATGAGAGAAATAATAAAATCATCTTCTAGATTAACTGTGGCACCTTCTTATTTTTCTAAACCTTCCTATATATCTTTAATTATAGGAGTATCTTCTTTACCTTCTACTTGATATTTAATAGGAATGGCCTCTTCTTCTTCTATTGCCAAAAATAGAATCTCTTCTTTTTTACTATATGAGAAACTTTCATCACTATCACTTGAAGCACTGCTTGCTTCTTTAGCATTGAAACTCTTCTTATGCCTTTGAAAATTCCTCTTTTCATGCTTGTCTTGACCATACCTATTTTTATTTTCATACCTAAATTTTATTTCTTCCTTTTTATTATAATTTTATTTTATGCATAGTGACCAAAGTTACTGTTGAGCAAGGTGCAGTAATAGTATTGTCATTGTTTTCAACACAAAAAGTTAGATCAGTTAATGCAGTGAACACAGTCATGATGCAATGATCAGGAAGTTCAGAAGCTATTCAGAATATGCAACAGTATTGTCATTATTGTCAACATAGTTAGATAAGATTAGTTGATACAATGGACAGGAAGTTCAGATGCTCAAAAGTTATTCAGATGCAGTGGACAAAAAATTTAGATTATGTATAGTGCTTTTCCAAGAAGATTGAAGTGATCCACATGCAAAAATCCACAAAAAAAGACAAGGAAAGTGTCGCGATATCGTGACATATTCAAAAAATAGGAAAACTATCACGATTTCATGACATATTGGAGGAGAGAGAAAGTGCAAAGAAAATTGTCATGATTTCATGACATACTGAAGGAGAGAGAAACAACAGAGAAAACTATCACGACTTCGCGACATGTTTGAAGCAGAGGCGCAAGCAGGTAAAACTGTCGTGATTTCACGACATGTTGGAAGAGAAGAAGGCAAGTTGAAAAACTATCGTGATTTTGTGACATGTTCGAAGCAGAGGCGCAAGCAGGTAAAACTGTCGTGATTTCATGACATGTTGAAAGAAAAAGTGCAAGGAAGAGAAACTATCATGATTTCGTGACATGTTCGAAGAGAAAGCACAAGTAGGAATAACTGTTGTGATTTCGTGACATGTTAGAAGGGGAAGAGAAAGCGTACGGATGCAGAAAGTGTCACGATTTTGTGATAGGGTAAAGAGAAAGCGTACAAATGCAGAAAGGGTCATGATTTTACGACATATTGAGATGGCAACGTACGGTTGTAGAAAGTGTCACAATTTCTTGACAAAAATAGAAAGTAGGTATTCAACAGGAGAAGTGTCACGATTTCATGACAAAAGCTAAGATGTGAAGTATAGAAGCATAAGTGTCATGATTTCGTGACAGAAATAGAAAGCAGGTCTTCAACAGGAGAAGTGTCATGATTTCATGACAAAAGTAAAGTTGAAAGCTAAAAATATAGAAGTGTCACGATATCGTGATAGAAAGAAAGACAAAGGCTTCGAATACAAAAGTGTCACGATATCATGACATAAAGAAATACAAATGCTTTGAATACAGAAATGTTAAGATATCATGACAGAAAGAAAGTCAGAGGCTACAAAGGCAGAAGTGTCACGATTTCGTGACAAATGTAGAATGAAGACTTCAAAGATAGAAATGTCATGATATTGCGACAGAAGCTAAGTTCAAGTCCTTAGAGGCAGAAATGTCATGATATCATGACAGAAGTGAAGACGAAGTCTACAGAGGCAGAAGTGTCACGATTTTGTGACAAAAGATCAAATGAAGTCTACAGAGGGAGAAGTGTCACGATATCGTGACATAAGTTAAGGTGAAGAATACGAAGGAAGAAGTGTCATGATATCATGACAAAAGAAGAAAGAAAGTGTACAGAGGCAAAAGTGTCGTGATATCATGACATGTTGTGTTTTCATGGAAACAACAACATAAGAGTTACAGAGGCAGTTGAAGCTGACGAAAACCGATGTTAGCTGACGAAGATTAGGGTTTGTAGCCCACCAAGATTAGGGTTTGCATTTGCATAATCAGCCAACTATAATTAGGGTTTTCATCTTGAAATCTCTATTATTTAAGGAGGGCTATTTGGAGATTCATGCAATCGAACTATGCGAGTATCGAAGTATGTGATATGTAGCCGTAAGAGCGCAGATAGCATAGAAACGGCAAGATGATGACAAAGTGCACAAATTGAGCAAAGAGTCATGTCGAGTTGTTTGAAGTGTGATTACAAATGCAGAGTGAGCATAGATAGTTTAGTTGGAATGACACCGATTGTGCGAAGCATGTGCACAGAGAAAGCAGAGGGTGTAGAAGAGCACGAAGGGCAAAGATGATTGCTAATTTTGGTTGTAGCAATGCAGTAGATGCCTATGTTTTGAAAATAGTGAGAGAGATCTGGTATGCTTTAGACCAATCAAGGTCTTGTGAAAAGGAAGGTATTTTCCTGTCAAACATTTACATTCAAAATTGAAGTCCAGGTTGTAGCTTGGCATTAGGGGTTGGTGCTCCTTTCTGTTGATGCAGATAAATAAGGGGTTGTTGCTCCTTCTAGTGGGTGCTGGTAAATGATTGTAAAGTTGGTGATTTACAAGGGGCTAGATTTGGATGGTAGTCCAAGCAGTAATTCTTTCTGAGGAGTAGCCATATTGGTGAACCTCATTAAAATCCTGTGTTGTGTGATGTTCTCTTGCTGTACTTGCTATATCTATTTATAAGTTTTAACTGCTACTGGTTTTTGAGCTATTAATTCATGTTTGAAATGCTACACTGATTCACCCCCCCTCTTAGTGTCATACTAAGTACAATAATTGGTATCAAAGCAAGATTCCCATTTTAGGCTAAATCAGTCAGGGTTGATCTTGGATTAGTACTCAAATGGCAAAGAAAGGCAAGAATGGAACCATGAGACACAAGAAGAAAAGAACACATAGGGTCATAAAAGAAAATAAAGATGAATTCAATGTTGCTGTAGATTCAAGAGATGAATCAAACAATGGAGAAAAGGCCAAAAGACAACTCGGTCATGATGCAGGTTCACAAGGTACAAAATGTTTTGTTTGTGGTCAACTCGATCATAATGAACGTCAGTGCCATGGGTTTAGTAGCAATGAAGATGAAGATGATCCATTCATAATAGTTAAAGAAACAAATTCAGAACAGGAATGTGATGAAGGAGAAAGTGATGCAGAAGCAAATTAGGAACAAAAACTAATTTTAGCTTTGGGTAAAAAGCTTGAGGATGCAAAAGATATGATTACCAATTTGAAAGTATAGAAAGAAGAATTCAAGAAATTTTTTGAATATCTCAAAATGCAATTAACCAGGAAAACAGAGTATTGCAGTAAGCTAGAAGAAGAGATGAATACTAAAATCAATGTATGTAGTAATCGTGAAGAGGAATCTAACAAAGTTGTTAGTAATCTGAAGCTGCAAGTAGAAGAGTCCAAAAGGATTGAAGAAACTCTTAGGTTGTAGATTTTTTTGAGAAAGAGATTGTTTGCTGCAAACAAGAAGAAGAGATTGTTTTATTGAAGAAACAACTACAAGAGGCCAATACAAATCTCAAATTCGAGAAGAGCATATAATTGCTTGATAATATGATAAGACAATAGAGAAGCTCCTCAGATAAGCATGGTCTTGGATATGAAGCTGAATAGCCCTCATCTTCCAAATATGTAGAAAAGGAGAAGTTCACTGTTGAAGGATAAAAGCAAAAAATGGTTGAAGCTGAATCTTCAAAAGGAAAAAAATTTCAAAGGAGGTCTACAACAAAGCAACCACAAAAAAAGAGGTTCTATCACTCTCACTCTATTCATACTAATATTTTTAATGGCTATTGTTTCAGATGCAACCAGTATGGTCACAAGGCAAATTATTGTGGATTGAATAATAAATCAAAGAGTTATGCTGGTAGAAATACATCTGAGTATCTGAGTGAACACTATGTACAATGTTTTCAATGCAATGGTCATGGGCACATAGAAAGGTTTTGTCCAAGCACTTCTGTATCTAATCTAATGCAAAACAGTAGATTTCATCATACGCAAAGAACGTAATACAGACAGGGAATAAATCATGTACTTAAAAGAAAGGAAAATCATCATTCATCATGGATGCACAAGAGACAACCACACAAGACAAATGTTTGAGTTCATGAAAAGGTGCAAAAAGGGGATGTAGTTGAAAAACCCAAGCCTGTGGTCAAGAAAGTCTAGAGAAAGAAAGAAGAGAGGAAATTGTGTCTCCTTGGACTGAAGGAGACTACTCCTCTACTGAACTAAGCAACTCCAGGTAACACATCCTCAGGGGGAGCAATCTAAAAAAGTTTTATTTTAATGCTCCTATATGTCTGTCGGGTTATCTGAGGATGAAAGGCAAGTAGTAAGGGGGAGTTGCAATATAGGTGTCAAAAGTCTGTTTCAGTTCATGTAGTTGTTTGTGGAAGTGCAGTGAAGGGTGGTGTTTAAATTAAGAGTTGTCATTATTGGTAGCATTGTTGTATGTCATTATTGTTCTGTTGATGGTTCTTACTGCCCTGTCCAAAATTAAGGACTGTAACAGTTCAGATAATTTGGTTAGTGAAAGAATGTTGCTCTAGCCGCATATATGTGTGTTTTGATAAAAGCAGTGTGTATTTTTTTCATTGATGTGAAGATTGTCAGATCTATTATGACGTTGTGGTGAAATATATTGAAGTCTGATTATTAATTCATGTATAGCTCTTCAAGATGAGCAACTTTGCTTTGTGAATCTTACCTATTTGAGGTCCAGTAGTATGAATTTGAGTAAGGTGCACTTTCGTTGGTCGTGAAGTGTTTTTCAAAATGTTGTCTCCTGTTTCGAATAGTTGAAGGTAAGGTGTGACTAGCAGTGACTATAGAAAACATAGACCAAGTTGAAAATTTAAAAATGGATTTGGTTGATGTTGTGGTACAGTGTTTGATGCTTGCACAAAGTTGGCAGTAAAATTGCAGTGTCGGTATAGTGTTGGACAAAAGCTGGCACAAGTGTGAGTCACTTGACATTTTTTTTTACAGATGTGAAATCAGCATTTTGAACAACTTGAAGAAGAGGTTTATAATGAACAACTAGATGGTTTCCAGCTTGGTGGTGATCCCAACTTAGGTTGTAAGTTGAAGATATATGGCTTGAAACAGACACCCTGAGCAAGATCTATGATTGGAAACTTATTGTACCTGACAGCTATCAAACCAAATATTTTGTAGGCAGTATGCATGGTAGCACGATTTCAGGCTAATCCCAAGGAATCTCATGTGACAGCATTATGATGGATGATTTCTAAAATATCTTTGAAGGCAAAATGATTGTTTGTGGTTTCCTTTTTTTGAAAGTAGTTGGTTGAATGCATCAAGGATTTCTGAATTGAGAATTGTGTTTAAACCTTGTGTTATAAGCATAATGGTTTAAGCCCATTGGTTGTGAAAGAAATTGAGTTAGAAAATAACATGAGTATTAGTGTCATGTGATATTTGTGGTTGAGGGTTGTTGGAATTATTTGAGTTGATTTGATTGAGCCTAGTCAAGTTATGTGTGAAGTGATTTTTGAAGTTTTATGAAGTGGATTTGATTTGAGATCGCCATTCATTATTGAGTTCATTTTGAGTACTTCTTGATATGATTGATTAAGCCTTTGAGAAAGCTTTTGGGAAATTTTTGAAGACTATGCTGGGATAGATTTCTAGAGCAGTTTTGGACAAGTTCTATGTGAGCTTGTTAAGCAGGTTCTGAGTGAGCCTATTGAGCAGGTTCTTAGTGAGCCTATTGATTGAGTTTTGAAGGTGACAGAGCACAGAGGTCAAAGTCTCAATGTATAGATATCTAGTAGCCAACACAATTGAAGATAGATTTGAGTGAGTATTTGTCAAGTGAAAAAGAGGTCCATCAGTCAGTGCAGCAGAAAGACAGAAGTCTTCTATAATATCACAAAGTTTCTATGGAGTATGTGTTATGGTATCCTATATATGCAGATTGGGCAGGATGTGTAGATGACAGAAAGGGTACCAGTGGAGTGTATTCTATCTTGGAGACATATTGGTCAAGTGGTTAAACTTCCTAAGAATTAGCTAGCCATAGGGATCACATTTTCAGGGGGAGCATTTAAATATTTGATTATCTTTTTACTCATGATTATGATTTTTGCTAAGTGTAATCAATTTTTGCTTGAGAATGTTGTGCATGGACTCAAGGGGAGTATGCAGCAACCCTTTGATATTATTGTCAAAGGGGGAGAAGAGTTACAGGTAATTGCATGTGTGTTGACAATAATTCCAAAAGGGGAGATTGTTGAGCAAGGTACAGTAACAGTATTGTCATTGTTGTCAACACAAATAGTTAGATCAGTTGATGCAGTGAACACAGTCATGATGCAGTGATCAGGAAGTTCAGAAGCTGTTCAAAATATGCAATAGTATTGTCATTAATGTCAAAACAGTCAGATAAGATTAGTTGATACAATGGACAGGAAGTTCAGATGCTCAAAAGTTATTTAGATGCAGTGGATAGGAAATTCAGATTATGTACAGTGCTTTTCCAAGAAGATTGAAGTGATCCACATGCAAAAATCCATAGAAAAAGACAAGGAAAGTGTCACGATATCGTGACATATTCAGAAAACAAGAAAACTATCACGATTTCATGACATATTGGAGGAGAGAGAAAGTGCAAAGAAAAATGTCATGATTTCACGACATACTAAAGGAGAGAGAAACAACAGAGAAAACTGTCACAATTTCGTGACATGTTCGAAGTAGAGGCGCAAGCAGGTAAAACTGTTGTGATTTTGTGACATGTTGGAAGAGAAGAAGGCAAGTTGAAAAACTGTCATGATTTCATGACATGTTCAAAGCAGAGGCGCAAGCAGGTAAAACTATCATGATTTCGTGACATGTTGAAATAAAAAGTGCAAGGAAGAGAAACTATCACGATTTCATGACATGTTCGAAGAGAAAGCACAAGTAGAAATAACTGTCATGATTTCATGACATGTTAGAAGGGGAAGAGAAAGCGTACGGATGCAGAAAGTGTCACAATTTTGTGACAGGGTAAAGAGAAAGCGTACGAATGCAGAAAGGGTCATTATTTTGTGATAGATTGAGATGGCAATGTACGGTTGCAGAAAGTGTCACGATTTTGTGACAAAAATAGAAAGTAGGTCTTCAACAAGAGAAGTGTTGCGATTTCATGACAAAAGCTAATATGTGAAGTACGAAAGCAAAAGTGTCATGATTTCACGACAGAAACAGAAAACAGGTCTTCAATAGGAGAAGTGTTGCAATTTTGTGACAAAAGTAAAGTCGAAAGCTAAAAATATAGAAGTGTCACGATATCATGACAGAAAGAAAGACAAAGGCTTCGAATATAGAAGTGTCACGATATCACGATAGAAAGAAAGACAAAGGCTTCAAAGATAAAAATGTCGAGATATTGCGATAGAAAGAAAGTCAAAGGCTATAAAGGTAGAAGTGTCACGATTTCGTGACAAATGCAGAATTGAAGACTTCAAAGATAGAAGTGTCACGATATCACGACAGAAGCTAAGTTGAAGTCCTAAAAGGTAGAAATGTCACGATATCACAATAGAAGTGAAGACAAAGTCTGCAGAGGTAGAAGTGTCATGATTTTGCGACAAAAGATCAAATGAAGTCTATAGAGGGAGAAGTGTTGCGATATCACGACATAAGTTAAGGTGAAGCATACGAAGGAAGAAGTGTCATGATATTACGACAAAAGAAGAAATAAAGTGTACGGAGGCAAAAGTGTCACGATATCACGACATGTGTTTTGTGACAATAGCAACAGAAGAGTTACAAAGGCAATTGAAGCCGACGAAGACCGACGTTAGCCGATGAATATTAGGGTTTGCAATCGACCAAGATTAGGGTTTGCATTTGCATAATCAGCCAACTATAATTAGGGTTTTCATCTTGAAATCTCTATTATTTAAGGAGGGCTATTTGGAGATTCATGCAATCGAACTGTGTGAGTATCAAAGTATGCAATATGCGATCGTAAGAGCGTAGATAGCGCAAAAGCAACGAGATGATGACAAAGTGCACAGATTGAGCGAAGAGTCATGTTGAGTTGTTTGAAGTGTGATTGTGAATGTAGAGTGAGTGCAGATAGTTCAGCTAGAACAACATCAAGTGTGCGAAGCATGTGCACAGAGAAAGCAAAGGGTGTAGAAGAGCACGAAGGGCAAAGACGATTGCTAATTCTGGTTGTAGCAATGCAGTAGATGCCTGTGTTTCACAAATAGTGAGAGAGATATGATATGCTTTAGACCAATAAGGGTCTTGTGAAAAGGAAGGTTTTTTCCTATCAAACATTTACATTCAAAATTGAAGTCCAAGTTGTAGCTTAGCATTAGGGGTTGGTGCTCCTTTCTATTGATGCAGATAAATAAAGGGTTGTTGCTCCTTCCAGTGGGTTCTGGTAAATGATTGTAAAGTTGGTGCTTTATAAGGGGTTGGATTTGGATGGTAGTCTAAGAAGTCATTCTTTTTGAGGAGTAGCCATATTGGTGAACCTCATTAAAATCCTGTGTTGTGTGATGTTTGCTTGTTGTACTTGCTATATCTATTTATAAGTTTTAACTGCTACTAGTTTTTGAGCTGTTAATTCATGTTTGAAATGCTACACTGATTCACCCCCCCTCTCAATGTTGTACTAAGTACAACATTTACCACAACTAAAATATTTCACAGTCTTTATATCTTTTGTTTTCTTGAGTCTTTCTTATTTCTTCTCACATAGTTAATTTCTTCATTATTGCTTGACTCATTATTTGATTCTGGTTCCTCATATTTTTTCTTCTTTGAAACTTTTAATGTTACCTCTCACTTGCAATTTTGATATTTTTTTGTCCTCATATCATAAGCTATGATAATTCCACAAAACACATCCATTGTCAACTTATCGAGATCCTTCATCTCTTCTATTGCTGAAACTTTTGCATCATATCTCATAGGGAATGATCTTAATAGTTTATGAGCAACACTAGGGTCCTCAATATCCATTCTAAGTCCATGCATGGTATTAACAACCTCATAAACATGGAGTGAGTATTTAGCAATGTCTTCCTCATATTTCATATTCAATTTTTCAAACCTCCTCCTGTGAGTTTGAAGTTTTGCCAAATTAACCTTACTATCTCCTTTATATGTTTGCTTTAATTTATTTCATATTTATTTTGCTTATTTGCATTGCATAAATTTAACAAACTCTGATTCACGTAATCCACTTAGTATTCCATTCATAGCCTTGGAATTATTTACATATAATTGATTACCATCCTTATCTGAGGGAGGAGTAGTTGTAGTTGGAACTCATCCTCAATATATTTCCATGTTTCATATCCTTTTGCCATCAAATAAGTTTTCATCCTCATACTCCAAAAAGCATAATTATTTCCATCAAATATTGGAGCCTTATTTGTTTAAGATTCATTCTGAGAAGCCATCTGTGTTCCTGCAATATATTTCTTCAAGCTGTTAGAATTTTTTTAAAGGAACCTACTTTGATACCAATTGAAGAACACAATATTATACTAAGAAGAGGGTTCAATAGTATAATATAAAATTTTACTTTTATTTTTCAAAGAATAGCATCCAATAGTATCAATTACAATAATTCTCCAAATAAGTATTATCCAATATCATCAATAGCAGTAACAAGGCAATGTACAAATCATCACACACACAAGAGACACATATTTAATGTGGTTTACCCAATGTGGGTTACGTCCATGGAGAAAACATTTCTTCTAAAGTTTCTCCATAAATATCTTGGGAACCAATTCCCTATTATAATGTTTATGGACCTCTATCCAAAGGAGATATCAATCCCCTATGCTCAAGTTTATGGATCCCCTTAACTCTGGTTCATGGATCTCTATCCACAGGAGATCTTTATCCCCTTGTTGGTCTTTTTTTTGGAACTCTAATTACATGAGACACCTCTCCTTTAATTTGGTTCCTCCAAAGCTGGTACATACCTTTGCTCTAACTCTATTCCAAATATATACACATTATATGCACAAATTTGTCCCAACTCTATTCCAAATCTGCATATATTACATGCACAAATTTTTCTCAATTCTGTCCCAAATATACACACATTACATGCACAAATATGTCTCAAATCTATCCCAAATATGCACATATTACATGCACAAATCTTTCTCAAATATATCCTAAATATAAAAACATTACATACACAAATCAGTCTCAACTGTATCCCAAATATGCACACATCTGTCTCAACTCTATCCTAAATTTATATACATTACATGCACAAATTTGTATCTACTCTATCCCAAATGTTCACATATTACACACATAAATCTATCTCAACTCTATCTCAAATTTTCACACATTACATACATAAATTTGTCTCAACTCTATCCTAAATCTGCACATATTACATGCACAAATATATCTCAAATTTATCCCAAATTTGCACATATTATATGCATAAATCTGTCTCAATTCTATCCCAAATCTACACACATTACATGCACACATCTCTATTAACTTTGTCCTAAATATACACATATTACATGCATAAATATATCTCAACTCTATCCCAAATCCGCACACATTACATGCACAAATCTATCTCAACTTTGTCCCAAATATGCACACATTACATGCACAAATTTTTCTCAACTCTATGCCAAATATGCACACATTACATTCACAAATTTATCTTAATTATGTCCTAAGTCTTCTCACAAGACTTTCTCAAATCTACCTTAAACCTACTTCAAGTCTTCTCATAAGACTTGCTCAAATCTACCTCAAACCTGATTCAAGTCTTCTCACATGACTTGCTCAAATAAGTTCATAAAACATGCTCAAAACAACTCATAGAACATGCTTAACCAATCCCAATTCTTTTACACAAATGATGTTCAAAATAATGCTTGTATCTCTTTCATAAATAATTTCTTCAACTAAGCAATTCAGACATATTCTACCAAGAATTCTTTCACGAACATATAAGGAATAATATGAAATGCAAATGCTCAATATGTTCTTTTCACATTCATTAAGTCTGTCACTTTTAAATGTCTCACATTCATCAAATATTATCTCTACTTTTTGTAAATTCCTTTAAAATAAAATCAATCTAGTGTATAATTTTTTCTTCACAAAATTGATTTAAGTTGCTTACAAATTTTCTCTCAAATATCAACCATAATAACACATAAATATCCTTCACAAAACTGGTCTCTAACACTTGCCCACTCACATTCAATGTTACTCAAACCAATGCCCAAATGCTTCACACAATAATTCAACAATGTTGCACAATTTATTCTCAAATCCTAACACAAATGTTTCCAATATATTTCAACAATAAAGCACACTTTTGTTCTCAAACCCTAGTATGGTTTAATGTTTATTGTAACTTAGTATGGTTGGAGAGAATTGTAGAAAGGTTCTTGATAAATGTTAATGTTTTATATTTTGTAAGAACAAGGGAGAGTCATAGAATATTATTTTCAGATTCTATTGAGCATATATTTTGAGAAGGAATTTAATATGGATGATTTAGAAGGTGTTATGTTATATAACCCTTGAAGTGGCACAAGAAATATTGGTTGTTTGTGAGACAAGTTTTTGAGGGTATATCTTCATCAAGTGTAAACTAAGAGGTATGGTGACATCATTATTTCTCTAGGTGCTTGAGCTTTGTGAAAGTGGTTTTAAGGTGGAGATAAAAGGATTGATGAGTAATGCATTGTTGGAAATATTTGAGATAGAGTGTGTGCTTCATTGATGAATGAAATTAAAATAATTTATGCTAGAGTTTGAGAACTACTTGTGCTTCCATTGTTGAAAGAAAGTGAAACAATTGTGCTAGGGTTTTAGAATTACTTATGATAGAGTTGAGACCAATTTTATGTATCATTGTGAAACATTTTGAGAATTGGGTTGAAATACATTGAAAGTAATTATGAAAGTGTTTGAGATCAATCTTATGAAGGAAATTTATGCATTATTGTGTTTAATGTTTGAGAGAAAATTTACAAGAAATATAGACCAGTTTTCTGAAGCAAATTTATGCACTTGCATTGATTGATGTTGAGATAAATTTACAAAGGATATAGGAAAAAAAATTGTGCATTGACTTTGAAAAATAACAAGATGTTTTGAGCAAGTGTTAGATTTATTTTAAGCATTATTTTGAGGTAGATTTGAGCATGTGTTAGAGTATATTTGTGCATGTGCTTGAGGTAGATTTGGACAGAGATAGAGAGTAGGTTTGAGGTAGATTTGTTCAAAGTCTTGTAACGAGGTTTGGTGCAAACTTGTATAGAGATTGATACCAATTTTGAGGTATATTTGTGCTAGCCTTGTAATGATATTTGGTGTAAATTTGGACAAAGATAGAGATCAGGATTGGGGTATATTTATGCTAGACTTATAATGAGGTTTAGTGAAGATTTGAGATATCATTGAGAGTAGGTTTGGCTGTAGATTTGAGCAGGCCTTTGTGTTAAGGCTTGGGGAAGACTTGAGATAGAGTTGAGAGCAGATTCATTTCTAATTTGATCAAGATTTGTGTTAAGTATTGGGGTATATTGGAGAAAAGTTGAGTAGTGTTGTGAGAATACTTTGAAGCTAACCAAAGTAAAGAGGAATGGAGTCTTCTGTGGATAAATTTACACAAACTAGAGTTGAGGAGATATAGATCTCATGTGGATAGATTTACATAAACCAAAGTTGAGGAGATAGAGTTCTCCTATGGATAGAGATTCATGTACTAGTTGAGGGGATAGAATTCTATCATAGATAGAGGTTCACATACCATTTGATGGGATAGAGTTATCTTGTATATAAGAGGTCCATGTACCAGTTGAGGGGATAGAGTTCTTCTATGGATAGAGTTTCATGTACCAGCTGAGGAAATAAATTTTTACCATGGATAGAGATCCATAAATCAAAGCATAGGGGATTGAGATCTCCTTTGGACAGAGGTCCATAAAGATTATAATAAGGATTTGGATCCCAAGAGATTTTTTGAGAAAATTTTAGAAGAATATTTTCTTCGTGGATGTAACCCACATTGGGTGAACCATATTAATTTTATGTCTCTTATATGTGTGACGATTTGTCCATTATTTTTCTACTACTATTGATGATATTGGTTAACACTTCTATGGAATGATATTGCAATTGATAACATTGGAGAATATTTTTTGGGAAAGAAAAGTAAAATTTGACCTTATACAGTTCACCCCCCTCTCAGTATAAGCTTGTGTTCTTCAATTAGTATCAGATCGGGTTCCTTCAGGAAAGCCTAACAGCTTGAAGGAAGATCTACAAGAACACACATTGCAATGAAAGGTAAAATAAGAACCATGAGATCTAAGAAGGAAGGTACACACATGGCCATGAAATAAAAGGAAGAAGAATTTGATCTTGAGACTAAAATGAGGAAAGAATAAAAATTTGTGAGATGTGTTGAATGTGGTAAACTTGGTGACATGGCACTTTATTGTCCACAAAATGGGTATAGTGGTAGTAAAGAAGAAAATGATTTTAATTTTTCTATCAAAGATATTATTGCTCTAAGAGAAGAAGTGGAAATAAATTCAAATGATGAATTAAGCAGTGAAGAGGAAAATAACTTTGAAAAAAATAATAAGAAGAAACTAAGAATACTCAAATATTTTATTTGTGGTATCTTTGGCCACCTTTTAGATCATTGTTCAAAATTTGGGTATAGTAGCAATGAAGATATTACAGGAACACATAAGGATGAGATACATAGAAATATCATAGCGTATGATACAAGGATAAATAAATATCAAACATCCAGAAGAGAGGCAACATTCAAGGACTCAAAGGAAGAAAGAAAAAACAAATATCTTGGTTGTGGTAATTGTGGTAACTATAAATCTAATTGTCCATAAGATGAATGTGGTAGTATTAAATATGAACAAGTGTACAAGAAAAATAAAGAAATAAAATTCAGTCATGAAAATAAAGATAGGCACCATCAAAGCAAGCATGAAAAGAAGGTATTGAAAAGATACAAGAAGAGTTTTTATGTTGAAATAGCAAGCAATGCTTCAAGTGACAGTGATGAAGGCCTCTCAAATAGTGAAAAAGAGGAAATTCTAATTTCAACAATAGAAGAAAAATAAGATGCTCCTATTGAAGATCAAGTAGAAGAGTATGAAGATGCTCTTGAAGACCAAGAAGAAGAGAAAGATTCAAAAAAGGAAGAGGAAGCCACAGTTGATATAGAAAAGGAACTTGTTAAGTTGAAAAGGGAAAACTTAAGTTTGAAGGCTCAAGTACAAGATGATGAGAAAAAAAGGCAAAGCTTCTATGAGATCTCACTGACTTAAAATTTAAGGTTGAAGAGGCAAATAAAATTGAAGAAGGTATGGCTGAAAAATTAAAGGTAAAAGAGTTAGAATGTGAAAGATTAGAACATGAAGTGGTTTCTCTAAGAATGGAAGTGAAATATTCTAATGATAAGCTACATAGGTTTGATAAAAGCTCAAAATATTTGTATAATATTGTCGAAACATAGAGATATTCTTTTATGAAGATAGGACTTGGTTTTGAAGAAAATTCAAACTCAAAATAAAAGGAAGTCTCGAAGGAAGCATCAAAAGAAGTGAATGAAGAAGAACCTAAGACTTATGTCAATGTGTTGAGAAGTGATAGTATCAAAGAGGAAGAAAATACTGTACAATCAAGAAACAGGGATCATCACAGAGAAGGCAAAGAAAGGACCAAGAGACCATATTTTCCAAGGCAAGATGAATATTTTTTCTAGGGTTATTTTTACTCATGTAATTAGTTTGGTCATAAAGCAGTGCATTGCAGAGTTCATAGAAATAAGGATTATGGCTTCACTAGTAGGAACTTTAACTCATTTGAAGATGGATATTTATTTCAAGGTCATTTTTACTCATGTAATAATTTTGGTCATAAAGCTATACATTGTAGGGTTCATGACACAAATGATTATGGCTTCACCAAAACAAATTTCAGGATATTTGCACCTTTTAAGAACTACAACATCAAGTGTTTCAATTGAAATAATGTTGGGCATATAGCAAAGTGGTTTAGAACAAAATTCCTAGAACTTCCAGAGTCAAGCAATAACAGGGAAACTCAAAAGGATATGATTAAAAAAGTGTTGAAAAATAAGGTTGTCAAAGAAAAAGAGCATTGTATGTTGGGATTAGAGATACTTCCACCCCAAAATTAATCACCTTAAGGAGAGGAGGTGGGAGGGGTTTGAGCTAAGAGTCTTATATTTAGACCCAAATGAGTCCCTTTGCTATTGATGCCAAAGGGGAATATATTTGAGTAAGGGGAGAGCATTTAGTTAGGGGGAGTAGCTTCACAGGGGGAGTAGAATTGGAATCTAGTGGTTGAAAAATATTTTTTATAGAAAGGGTTACCATCAATGACAAAGGGGGAGATTGTTGGAAATATTAAGTATATTGGTTTCCATTGATGTCAAATGTGAAAATATTGAGTTTTGTATTCAAGGTTGAAATAATAAATGCATAGGAAAAATCATCTAAGGATATATGAGGTAGGAGTACTTTGTGAAATAAATTTCAAGACAATTTTTTTCCATGGTTGTGAAAACAAGCAAAGAGAATTTTCAAGAAAATGATTATAATATTTAAATATTATTAAGATATTTTGAAAGTAACAAAGGCTTAATTTTGTAAATTAAAAAAGTGAGATTTTAAATTGTAAAGAAAAGATAAGACTTCTCATTGGTGGAAAAGTATCCAAGGCAAAATATTTTATTATAATATTTTTTAAAAATATTATAATACCTAAGTATAAAGTTACATGGCACCAAAGATAATTCAAATTATTAAAATAAATTTGAAAGAGGGCCGAAATATAAAAACTTGCATGGAAACATATAAATATCCCCTTAAGACTTTGGAAATAAAATATTTTTAAGATTTCATGTCTCATGCAAAGTGGTGATAGCAAATGAGGAAGAGGGGACAACGTTGATTGAGGAGTGCAACAGGAGAACGAAACAAATGATTTTCATTCACTCCTTGATGTCATCCACTAGGGTAGCTTATATGGTGGTTGGATTCATGGAGGGAGTGGTTTGCAGTTTGATTCTACCTAGCACCAGTTTTAAAGGGTTTAGATTTTTCAGTGAACATGATAGGGGGAAAAAAAGTGGAGGCCCATACGTTAAGTCTCAACCGCTTGGCTAGCACAAGCGGTCACGCACTATGTTAGGAGTTTGAGGTCAGAGGGTCAATTCCTATTTGCACCAATGTTAATATGTTTTTTCTTAAAAATGTATGCGCTAATGTTAATTAATATTTTCTTTGCATGGAGTTTGAGGGGTGTGCAATGGTGTAAAGTTTTTTTTTTTGGGCATATAGGAGGTATAAGGGTAATTTATTTCTACCAAATATTTTTGAAGATATTGTTGTCATTAGTGTTTTATTTATATATATTCAAAAGTATGAGTGATAAGTTGTAAATGGTTGATTTAAAATTGTAAATCTGTGTCATGGATCATTTCGTATTTTGGAAACTATTTTATGAAAGAAGGAGATACAAGGTGTATATGGATGATTTAAATGTTGCAATTTTTTCCTAAGGTTATTGAGTGACATTGAGGTGTGTTGAGAATTATTTTGGCATAAGTAGGAGTTATAAGGTGTTATTGTGGTTTAATTTTTATTGTAACTTATTATGGTTGGAGAGAATTGTTGAAAGGTTCTTGATAAATGTTAGTGTTTTATATTTTGTAAGAACAAGGGAGAGTCATAGAATATTTTTTTTAGATTCTATTGAGAAGGAATTTAATATGGGTTACTTAGAAGGTGTTATTTTATCTAACTCTTGAAGTGGCACAAGAAATTTTTGTTGTTTGTGAGACAAGTTTTTGAGGGTATATCTTCATCAAGTGCAAACTAGGAGGTATGGTGAAATCATTCTTTCTCTAGGTGCTTGAGCTTTGTGAAAGTGGTTTTAAGGTGGAGATAAAAGGATTGATGAGTAATGCATTTTTGGAAATATTTGAGATAGAGTGTGTGCTTCATTGATAAATGAAATTGAAACCATTTATGCTAGAGTTTGAGAACTACTTGTGCTTCCATTGTTGAAAGAAAGTGAAACAATTGTGCTAGGGTTTGAGAACTACTTGTGCTAGAGTTGAGACCAAGTTTATGCATCATTGTGAAACATTTTGAGCATTGGGTTGAAAGACATTGAAAGAAATTATGAAAGTGTTTGAGATAAATCTTGTGAAGGAAATTTGTGCATTATTGTGTTTGATATTTGAGAGAAAATTTGCAAGAAAGATAGACCAGTTTTGTGAAGAAAATTTATGCACTTGCCTTGATTGATGTTGAGATAAATTTGCAAAGGATATAGGAAATTTTTTGTGCATTGACTTTGAGAAATGATGAGCTATTTTGAGCAAGTGTTAGAGTTTTTTTTAGCATGAGTTTGAGGCAGATTTGAGCATGTGTTAGAGCAGATTTGTGCATGTGCTTGAGGTATATTTGGACAGATATAGAGAATAGGTTTGAGGTAAATTTGTGCTAAGCATTGTAACAATTTTTGGTACATATTTAGACAGAGATAAAATTAGGTTTGAGGCATATTTATGCTAGCCTTGTAACAATTTTTGGTGCAAATTTGGATAGAGATAGAGAGTAGGATTGAGATAGATTTGTGCTAGCCTTGTAATGAGGTTTGGAGCAGATTTGAAAAAATATTGTGAGTAGGTTTGGTTGCAAAATTTGAGCAAGCCTTTGTGTTAAGGCTTGGGTAATACTTGAGATAAATTTAATATTAGATTCATTGCTAATTTTATAAAGCTTTGTGTTAAGGCTTGGTGCATATTAAAGCAGAGTTGAGGAATGTTGTGAGAAGACTTTGGATCTGACCAGAACAAAGAGGAATGGAGTCTCCTGTGGATAGAGTTCAACAAACCAGATTTGAGAAGATAGAGATCTCATGTGGATAGATTTCCACAAACTAGAGTTGAGGAGATAGAGTTATCTTGTGGATAGAAATTCATGGACCAGCTCAAGGGATAGATTTATCCTATGGGAGTTTCACATACCAGCTTAGGGGATAGAGTTCTCATATGGATAGGAGGTTCATGTACCATATGAGGGGATAGAGTTCACCTGTGGATAGAGGTTCATGTACTAGTTGAGGAAATAAATTTATACCATGGATAGAGATCACAAATCAGAGCCTAGGGGATCAATATATCCTTTGGATAAAGGTCCATAAAGACTATAATAGGGAATCGTATCCCAAGAGATTTCTTGAGAAAATTTTAGCATAATATTTTCTCTGTGGATGTAACCCACATTGGGTGAGCCACATTAATTTAGTGTCTCTCATGTGTGTGATGCTTTATGCATTGCTTTGCTACTACTATGGAATGATATTGCAATTGATAACATTGGAGAATATTATTGGGAAAGAAAACTAAAATTTGACCTTATACTATTCACCCCCCATCTTAGTATAAGCCTGTGTTATTCATCTTTTTATTTTCTTGCAAATGCAACCATGGATAACTAATTAAATATTTTATTTTTATTTCAAATGTAATTGTGGATAACCTTATCTTTTTCATGTTCACACAACCATGGAAAATGCTTTTGCCTTGACAATTATTACCTCATGTACCCTTTGAAGACATTCACCTTACACTTTGATATTTCAACCTTGAAGGTATTTCTCAACTATTTCACATTTGACATCAATGACAACCAATGTACTCAATATTTTTAATACATACTTTGAAATACGATCCACTACCATGAAGATAACATATTTGCCTTTAGACTTAGGTAAACCTTTAATAAAATTCATGGAAATATTCATACAAACCTAGTTAGAAATAGGCAAGGGTTGAAGAGTTCCTGAAGAATGCACCATTTCACCTTTCATTCGTTGACAAGTATCACAAGATTCCATAAAATCATGAATGTCCTTTTTCATACCATTCCAAAAAAAGTGTGCTTAAGCTTTTCATATGTTTTGAGAAATCCTTAATGGTCTGTAGATGGGGCAACATTTAGGTATTTCAAGAAAATTTCTCAAAGTGGATACATGTGGGGAAGAACAAAGCATTGGTTGATCATCCTAAGTGTATCCCAAGAATGAAGAAGGATCAATGTTTAGGGAGACAACCAAAGTTTTCAACTCATAATATTGGAGTACCTCCTGTTATAAGGAATCGATCCATTGGGGAATAGATGATGAAATGGCACACAACATACTAAGAGCCATAAATTGGTGAGAGAGCATTGACCACAATATTCTCCTTAAACTTCTTATAGATGATATCTTAATCATAGCCCATGACTTTAAATATCCACTTTTGTTGTTCAAGGGAGGCAACCTATTGCTCAAAAATTTATTTGAGACTTTAATTGTCCGTTTTAACGGAGAAATTATGCCCAATGATATACGGTTGCCAATGTGTTACCACATGCATAATTACCATCATCTCCTTGGCATAAGTGGATTTTCCAAAATTATGGTTGGAGAGATATTTACTAGTGAAATCCAAGGGCCACCCTTCTTGCATCAACATGGCACCAATACCATGACCAGAAGTGTTTCTTTTAGTGACAAAAGATTTGGAAAATTTTGGTATGGCTAAGACTGGAGTGGTGGTCATAGCATGCTTTAACTCTAGTAAAGCATATTTAGTAGATCTCGTATAAGGAAAATATTAATTTAAAATGGAAGTGAGGAGAGCTACAATTTTATCATAGTTATGAATAAATTTACAAAATAACTTGTGATCCCTAAAAATCCTCGAAGACCCTTGAGAGTGTGGGGTTTCGACCATTCTTGAACTTCCTAGATCTTCTTGAAGTAAAATTTGACACCATCCTTGGTGACAATGTATCCTAAATAATCCATTTCTATTAGTCCAAAATAACACTTGGACTTATTAGCATAGAATTGATGTTTTACCAACAACTATAGAGTTTGATCCATATGAACATGATGCTCTTCCCATGAGCAACTATACACTAGAATGTCATCAAAGAAGACTAGGAGGACTTTTTTAAGAAATGGGTGAAATATGTTGTTCATGAGGCTTTGAAAAGTGGAAGGAGTATTAGTAAAGCCAATTGGTATCTTAAAAAAACTCATAGTGACATTCGTTAGTATGGAAAGCAGTCTTGGGAATATCCTCATCCTTAAGCCTAATTTGATGGTATTGTAGACACCAAATACTAGCTAATTGTCCTTCATCTTGGTCACCCCATTACCCATTGGTCCACCACATTTCTTTTATGCCATTCAATTGACCATTCCATGCCTTTCCCACCATCCAATGGTCCACTTTAGCTCTTTCCTTTCATTTTATGACCCCTATTTGGATTATTTACATTATTTATATTTAAATATAATATTTTGTATTCTATTTTAATATATTTATTATAAAATATATATTTATAAGCCATATTAACCTCAATCGTCCAACCTGATCTAATCTCAGTCGTCCATCTTCCTCATTCTATTTCACTTCTAAAGTCTAATATCAATCATTGGATCTACTTTAATGATAGCCACATGATCAAAAGTGTTAAACTAAAATCCTAAGAAAACCCTAGGTTTGATTATAAATAGGAGCATATCTAATGCTCAATGTCAAAACATTTTCAAACTAGCTTTGATTAGAGCTCTTGCTAATCAACCTTTGTGAGCCTCCTTTTTGAGTAAATTCGACCTACCTTGCCTTAGTTGTGCCCTAGCCTAACCTTCCCCAAAAACCCTAGTTTACCCTAGTATTTTCCTTATCCCTTTCATCCTCATAGCCTATTTTTTTCACCTCCATTGTCTTCCATCTGTCAAACCATTCGCAACCCCCCAATCTACGTTTGTAGATCTAACCCTACTCACATGTGCTCTTGGGTGCCTAGTGCATCCCACAAGTGTAGTGGGGCTCCTACTACATTCTACAGGTATAGAATAGAGTATTTTATAAGCCATAGGCACCATATAAAGCCTACCATCCCCATAGTAATAGACCAGAGCCTACTGTATAATATCATTAGGTGTCATTGGGACACCTCGTCATCAATATGCAATGGATTGATAGAATATATCATCCACTATAGAAAAGTAAATTATTTTGTGTATTTACTTAGTGTTGCTTTGAATTATGTATGTTTTGCTTAAATATATCTAGGATTTTTAGCTTGCAGTTCTGAGGGTTCACACAATGGAACCCTCATTTTTGTTACTAACTGTTCTGGTTTGATTTGTGTGCAGGATCAGGTAACAAAGGATACTTGAATAGTTTTTTAAGCTAGAGTGTCTCGGTTATAGATAGAAAGAAGCCCACTCAAATTGTTGGAGGTAAAATACAATGAAGAAACTACATTCTTTGTAGCTAGGGTTTTTAAGAACCCTAGAAACTATAACTTTGTATCAAATAACTTTGTGGAATAGATCTATTGTAACAAAGGAGTTATTCAACTTACCCCTAATTATTCAATGAAAATATCATCTTTGTGCAATTTATTTATTTATTTTGAGTTTTTAATCTAATATTTGCTTTAGTGTCATATTTTCACCTCAAAAATGACGATCATGATGGGACCCTACAAGGGTTTTGTTGTGGAGTTTTCCCAGTTACACTTTAGAGATTTGTCATGTAATGGGAAACTCAAGAATCATAACCAATATTGTGGATTCTAGCTGATCCACCTCTTTAACCTAGGAATAGATTACTCAAAAAGCTCTAGATAGACTAGGTTGGGTAAGGAAACCCCAAACGTGGGTTTATCTATTTGATTTTATGGTGCAATCACCCACTTATGCCAGAAAAAATGATTCTATGTTGTTTTGATTATTTTGTGACCAAACCTATTATAAAAAAATATTATCAAGCCCAGACCGGTGCCTTATCCATTGGGTAGTCGTAGCAGATTTATATTTATGATCAAAGTTGAAAAAGAGGGGGGAAACTAGTTCGTTTTAATTCATTCGAATAACGTAATGCAAGAAAATGATTAAAATAATAAAAATAACACATCATTCACATTTTTATATCACAAGAACACATAAATGAGCATAACATAGACCATAAACATAGAATATGCCAAGGAAAGAGTTGGGATTTTCATTAATATAAAAAGCCTTTTTACATATCAGTAGACCAGCAGAGTGCTTGATATTTGTATGTCATTCCATTATAATAAAACCATGGTTTGAATATTCATAACAAGGGGTTATTTCTCCCCATCCTGAGTTTATTGACATAAGAGCTCCTAACTTTGGAGTATTCCACAAGAAATAATCTCATTGAATAGTGCTCCCTAGACAGTCCCTGGTAAATGACATAAGAAATGGTGGTAAGATACACAGAAATATAGACATAGGGAAAATATCACTAACATGATGAAAAAATATTATACCTAGACCCTTTTTCTTTCAAATTTTTGATAAAAACTCTCGCTGTAGCAGTCTTCTTCTTATAGTGCAGGCTCACTTGAATGCTATAACTACCTACTCTAGCTGGATCAATCCTGTTGTACTAAAAAATGATATGTAATAAAAATGGGCATGTAGCCCACACTCTCTTATTATGTAGGTGTTGGCTATGTATCTAATCTTGTAATACCCTTGGTTTGCAGTTGTGAATTTCCTGGTGCATGTGTTTTGGATGAACCGGGCCCAAATCCCCCTCCAAGGTTTTGAATTACTTGATTGATAAACTCTCGTGTCTTGTCATGAAACATTTACGATAATAAAAACAAATTTAAGTCTTAAGTATCTTTGTTGACCCAGTATCTTACCCACTCCATAGTGTTATCTATGAAGACACATAGGTGGTCCACCATATCCATCAAGGATGTAAACTGCTTCAATAATTTACCATAAAAATCCAGGTCAAAGTCCTGGATCTTTTGAAATATGAAGTTCTTGATATTGGGGGCCTGCATGAACTCACTCAACTTAAAACCATAGTCCTATAGTTCATCGTTAACCTCATTATTGGCATCTATCACCTCCTAATTCCATTTGAGCCAATTTGGTCTATTATGTAAAAATATGAAAACCTTGGCAAACTCCTCAATAAAGAAATAGTGATAATCATATAATAAGGTGGCTGACATCCCAACAATGGGCACATAGTTCTCATTGAGTTATTAGTATATAGGGAGTATGGCATTCACCCACTGATCTCCTTACTACAGTTGATATCTCAAGAGGCCAATAGTGTGCCCAGTGGTGTAGATATCAATAAATAGGGACTCCAGTTCTCCCATCCTCTCCCTTATTTTATCTTTCATATCCTGTTTAAGTTCTTCCACTGACCCAAGCTGGATACTGGCCTATGCAATATATGGAGTAGGAATTATTAACCTATCAACCTCACTTTGGATCTATTTCACTTTATTCTGTAGCTACCCCACTTATATAGCCTTAGTATTTCATTCCTCTAGTTCTTTTTCTACTGCTTCTGTCACCTATTCTTGGGAGGCTAGATGTGATTTCATCATGTCTATGGGTGTAGCTCCCGCTCTTTTGACACCCTTGCTTACGTTGATGGTGGCCTCTTTCATGCTAGGTGGTAGTGGAATATTGAAGGTGGTACTAGATACGTCAACTGCTTCCTACCTAGCTATCCTTAGGGATCTTATTACCCCCTTACTAGGGGACCTTTGTTCCTCCATATCTTGTATTTGATATTCTTCCTTAGTAGTGAATTGGAAGGTGTCTCTCACCATATTTAACATAATATTCTCTATGTACTTTGTATAAGGTTCTATCCTAGCCATGTTTTTGGTAGGATATCGTAAGGGACTTCTTTCCTACACCTCATACTCCCTCAATATGTTAGAAATCCCCCCAAATTCTATAATTTTCTTTAGAGCCTTGGGGGGAAAATGATGCTTTTATTGATTAATAACCAAGGTGGTATAAAATAAGGAAGGTTGGCCCACTACCAGGTTAGTATTTTCTAAAGGACACATCAGTGTCAAAGCTGATGATATTGTATTCTAGTATGAGGAGGATACCAATTAATTTACCTTTGAGGTGGTGGTAGGAGAACTAGAAGAGGAGGGGAGTTTTTCTTGCTATTGTTGTGCCTCTTCAAAAAATTTCATCATGACCTCAAATATTTCAGTGTCCTACTAGACAACCTAGAAGATGGGGTCCTCAAATTCTTCTGGGGGAGCAACTAGGACCAGTGGGACCACCTTATACACAAATAGTATCCGTTGTGATATTAATTGAGAGCCATAATCCTTGACTATCTCAAGCTTGTTGTAAGGTATGTTTTCCATTCTCCAGAATAGTTCCAGTGTCTAATTGTTTTTAAAGGCCTTCTACATTTCATCCTCAAATTGATATTCACTATGAGTAACCTGTAGAAGGGTAAGCTTACTAGCAACACTTTTCTTGTGGTGGCCATTCGGGTTGTAGGCCTTACAAGTAACCTCTAAGAAGCAGTATGTGTCCATTTTCCAAATAGCACCTAGCATAGAAAATTGGCATAGATAGGTTTAGGGACCCATTGAACAAGGGATGGACAACCATGGCACTTGTCCTTTCTTCCTTAGATATCTAATTTTGACTTCTTCGACCATTTTATGAGTAATCTCCAATATAGCAATTGATGTTGGGAAATGCATCGAGAATGATTTTGGAGGTAGTTTCAACCCATAGATCCTTATGTAGGAGAATTATTCAATATAGAAGTAATCTCCTACTTTTGCTAGATGCAGTAAGTTTCTTACTCCAGCCCCAATTATAGTTGGTTATTCTCCACACAATCGAAGGTGGACTACTGGGAGGAATTCTCAATGAAGGTTTTGTAGTTGGAGAATCCCTATTGGATGCACAGTAGTTGATATTGGAGAGTGGGCACAATCACCCCCTCCCATATGAGCCACCAGGGATTTTTCAACTTGTTCCACAACCAAATGAATAAAGAAATAATAATATGAGAAAGGAGGCATTTCCTCCTTATCGGCCAATATGGCCTCCTATAATTTTTGTAGCTCTTTGTTGATGTTGTCACTAATTATATCCTCCCACTAATAGAGAGGAGTCTTGTCAGTTCTATTGCATTGGATTATTAGAAAAATTACCTCCTTGGTAACCCACTCCAGGTCCTTGAATCCCAGTGCCAAATTAATCATTTTATCATAATCTTGTGTCGAAAGTCGAAGCAATAATTTTTTGATTGGGAAGCTAGAGGGCCTATTCCTTCTCCTTCTTCAATAGAGCTTGAGATAATGTGGTATTAAGCATAAAATTTTCTTGGAGGGCCACCATTTTAAAATCCACCACCCTAGATGTAGTGGATAGCCCAAATACCTACCTGATTCTGTTGGCTGAGACTCGAGCCACTGCCTTGTTCTTATAGTCTCAAATTATTTGGTTCCTAGAGTCATAGGCTATTGCGAGCCAAGCTAATAAATCAAAGGAGTGGTAAACCCTCAGGCAAGTCAACCGACCTCAATTTATCATCCACTTTTTGCAGACTGGAGGATATTTTGTACTATATTTGTGCAATATTATATATAACCTCTTGAGAAACATAGGATGTTGTTGGATGTCCTCCTCAATTGGGTCAAACATGTAGATAGTCACTCCTTCAACTTCCTTCTGCTACTCAGCAGTGATGTCTTGATTATTGTTTGGTAAATTTTCTAGAGCCTTAGGATCCTGAGCTCTCCTTGTCCTTTTCATTACTAGCCATGCATCAGTAATTCTGGCCATTCTCCATTTGATAGTTGAGACCTCTGGTGTAGTTGTGCTCATGAAAGCCATGGAGAAGAAAATTTCCTCTCCCCTTTCTCTATTCTCAAGCTCATCGAGAATTAAATTTTTCATGCAATAATGATGTAGAATAGGTCCGCCACCTCCTTAATAAAGTGCATGTATTAAATCCATTAAGTGGGCCTTATGCGCTTTCCCATCCTAATTTACCGAGTGCACCACATAACTCATGTTTCAAGGACACATGTCAGTTTCAAGTTGTCCAAGGTAGCAAGAAGGACACATGTCAGTTTCAAGTTGGCCGGGCTGGGGTATGATTAAGTAGAGCATGTATGTATACTATGCTCAATTAAATACTTATGCACTCCATTTGAGGGTGGAGCACATGGCCCTTGAGGCAAGCACAGGTATTAGTGAACCCACTTACTTTTCATGCACCCCAAGGGAGTGGGGTGCGTAGGAACCAATAGGGTGCATAGGTTGTGCACCCTTCAAATTTGTGTGCACTTCATTCTGGAGTGTACTAATCAGAGGTGGGCACACAGCTTGTGCACCCAGCTAGACAGTTATGCTCTCTATTATAATGAAGTGCATGGAATCTATTTGGGATGCACAATTCTATATGCCCCAATGGAATTTGTGTGCTTGACTTGGTAGTAGAGCACACTGACTGGGACGTGAGTTTATGACATGCATTGCAAGGCTTCATGTGCACTCCAAGGTATCAGAGTGCTTGATGGGCTTTGGGGTGCGCATGAAAGCATGCACCCCTTAGGAAACTTGGTGCACCCTACCAAAGTAGAGCATACAAGGTGGGGGAAGATACATAAGGGTGTGCACTTGCAAAGACTTCATGCACTCCATGGGCGCACAACTTTGTGCACTCAAATGGAATCTTACACACTCCACCTCCATCTGGAGTGTACGGACTTCTTATGGTACATGCAACTTACGTATTTCTTGGGGACTTTGTGCACCCCATTTCCCAATGGGGTGCATGGGTTAGATGAGGGCACATAGCTTATGCACTTGGCAGGGTCTTTACACACTCCACTAATGGAGTGCATGGACTTTGGCTTGGGGTGCACTGATTATGCACCCGAGGGACTTTTGGTCTGCTCCAACATTAGTGGAGCACATGGATTGGGGTAATGGCACACCACCTTGTGCACCCTTAAGGTAACAGGGAATTAGAATCCTAAAAAGGGGGACTACCTTTTCGAGGTCAACACCAGCTCTGACTGGGATAGGGAGTGGATGGAAGACACCAACTTGAGAACTCCAAACTCTCTAGGCTAAAGGCAAGCACACATTTTATGCACTTGATGGGGTATTTGCATGTTCCTCTAATGATCCACACAAAATTTGGCTTGGGGTGCATTTCTTATGAACTCGAAGGACTTTTGGTGCACTCCAATGTTAGTGGAGCACATAGGTTGGGGTAAGGGTGCACCACCTTGTGCATACTTAAGGAAACAAGGACTTAGAATCCCAAAAATGGGGACTACCTTTTTGAGTTCAACACCAACTTTAACTTGCATAGGGGGATGGATGGAAGACACCAACTTGAGAACTCCAAACTCTCCAGGATAGAGACGGGTGCATAGCTTGTGTTCTTGGTAGGTTATTTGCATGCTCCTCTAATGAAGTGCATAAAATTTGGCTTGGGTCTCACTACTTGTGCACCCAGGGGAATTTTGGTGCACTCCAACATTAGTGGAGTGCATGGTTTGGTGTAAGGGCACACCACCTTGTGCACCCTTAAGGGAACAAGGAATTATACTACCAAAAATGGGGACTACCTTTTCAAGATCAACACTAGCTCTTACTAGGACAAGGGTGTGGATGGAAGACACCAACTTGAGAACTCCAAACTCTCTGGGTAGACCAATAACCAACTTACCAAATTATGCACACACACTTATCTCCTTTTTTTTGCACAATGCCTCACCCAATGGGACCAAAGGACTTCAAGTGTTACCCGTTAACTGGTATAGGAATTTCTTCTCCTTCTATGTCTTTTAACCTGTAAGTGTGTTGACCAACTATTTTAGAAATTTTATAAGACCCCAACCACTTAGATTCAAACTTGTCCTTTTCCCCAAGTTTGTTATTCTTCGGGTCCCAATAGAGCACCACTTCACCCATAGAAAATTTTTACCCTTGTCCTTCTTGTTGAATAACTCCATCGTCCTATTCATTTGGTTGATAATTATTGCAACAACTTTCTTCCTGTATTCTACCAATTTCACCAGTTGATCCATTCTCCTTTTCAATCCATCTGGTTTTTCATGATATTGTAGCAATAATGAGAGAGCTGCTCTTTCTAGATGAGGAGGCAACATTGCCTTTTCTTCATACACTAATTCATAAGGTGAATTGCCAAAAGATCTTTTTATTGACAACCTATCTATCCACAAGGTATATTTAAGCTCACTATCCCACCCTCTTTTGTTCTTCTCCAATGATCTCTTAATCCTATTAATGATGTTCTTATTTGAGGATTCGGCTAGTCCATTTCCTAGAGGGTAGTAATTGGAAGAGTGAGATAGTTCAATACTATACTTAGTACAAAATTTGACCATATCATAGGAAGTAAATTACGTGGCATTATCTATTACTAGTTTCCTAGGTGCTCAAAATCTGGTTAATATATTTTGCTCCAAGAAATTAACAATGACTATTGTTGTAGATATATTGAGATGGGCTGATTCAACCCATTTTGTTAGATAGTCTATGGTAGTGAAAATATATTTATGTCATCCTAAGTAATTGGGGTTGATTTATCCAATTAAGTCTATCCCCCACTGAGAAAAAGGAGTTTCAATAATCACTAGTTGTAGTGGTATTGTAGGTAGGTTTTATTGCTAGTGAAAACTTGATAGTTGTAGCAGCTTCTTACCGACTAATATAATTTGATTAGTTGTTACCTTAGGAACAAAATGGCCACCAGAAATCCAAACTCTAAGCTTGAGGGAATGTGGTATTAAGCATATAATTGGCTTGGAGGGTGAGTGTTTTAAAATCCACCACCCTCGATGTAGTAGCTAGCCCAAAGACCTACCTAATTCTATTGGCTAAGAATCGAGCCACTATCTAGTTCTTATAGTCTTGAATTATTTGACTCCTAGAGTTTTAGGCTACTACAAGCCAAGCCAATAAATCGAAGGAGTGGTAAACCCTCAAGAAAGTCAACTGGCCTAGATTTATGGTCCATTTATTATAGACTAGGGGAGCACACTGATCAAGAGGGGAGTGCATGACTTGCGTGCTCCAAGTCTTCATATGCAATCCAAGGTTTTAGAGTGCACAATGGGATTTAGGGCATACATGAAGGCATGCACCCCTTAGGTAACTTGGTTTACCCCACTAAAATAGAGCACACAATGTGAGGGTGGGTACACAAGGGTGCATGCTCATGAAGACTTCATGTGCTCCATTGGGATAGAGTGCACGAGGATTCTTTGGGGTGCACAGCTTTGTGCACTCAAATGGACTCTTGTGCACTCCAAATACCCATGGAGCATGAAAACTTCTTGTGGGATGCACAACTTGCATTTCTCTTAGGGACTTTGTGTGCCCTATTTCCCAATGGGGCACACGGGCTAGAGGTGGATGCACATCTTGTGCACTTGGTAGGGTCTTTGCACACTCATCTAATGGAGCATGCAGACTTTGGCTTGGGGCACACTTCTTGTGCACCCAAGGGGATTTTGGTGTGATCCAACATTAGTAGAGTGCATAGGTTGGGGTAAGGCTGCACCACCTTTTGCGCCCTTAAGGTAATAGGGGCTTAGACTCCTAAAAAGGGGGGTTGCCTTTTCGGGGTCAATAGGTTCTACTTTATTATTTACTTTGCTATACTAATTTCATTATGTTGTTCCATTTTATAGGGTTTTATTGAGTGAAACAACCAGTCAAAATAAACTATTAGTGTTTATTGAAGGTCCTGTGACAATTGCAGAAGGTGCACAGGCACTCTATGAAACCTGTTGATCCCCATAGGTTCCCTGCTGCATCTAAAAATGTTCCCAAATGCACCTAAAAAGGTTATCAACTATTCCTAGAAGTGATTTGGAGTAGAAATTAGGCTTTTGGGTAAGCCCTATAGCCATTCTATTTCAATTTCTATTTTTACGTTTTTCAATATTTCACTAGTTTTTTTAGATTTTAATCTTAAAATGAACACATTAAGTAATTTGGAAATAAAATCATCATAGATTGCACCTAGGTCACTTGCATTCATCCATTACATATTTTATATTTTATGTTATTACAATTTGCAATTTGAGTGAATTCGTGTATTTCTTGTTTGCATTTGAAATTAAAACTCATTCACTAGAATCTGCATCTTAGGGTTGAGGACTACTCATTTTTCTTATCTAAGTAGGAACGATGCTTAAGTGTGAATATTATTCCTGCCCTTGGGTGAATCATTTGGTAGAGATGTGGATGAACCCTCCGGTTACAATTTTGGTAGGAGGTTTTGAGAGGTGTACTTCACAATCTATCGAATAAATTCACATCTTAGGTGTTGGATTCTGATTTAGATTTGCAAAATCTATTTATCTTTGACATTATTTGTACACCATAAAGAACATAAAATTTAAAATTAATCACACATAAACACAAGTCATTCTAAACATTAGTAACTGGATTTCATCACCAATTGTTGCTTGACGTTTGGTGATGGTGGCATTCATCTCCATCCACAAAATATTTGCCCTTAAACACCTTAGGAACACCCTTGAGAAAAATTTCTGGATTTCATCACAAACAAGAATCTCGTTGCCCCATCCAGCCATAGTTTTTCACCTTTATTTTTCATTACGCAAGATTAGTATACATCAAACACACAAAATTTTTATTTTTAAAAGGAATTTACACTATAAAGGATATAATCAATGAACAAGGTAAACCACATAAGGTGAAACTTAGGATTTATTATTTTATTTTTTTTAATTCTTTATCTCTATTTTTAGTTTTGGAGATTTAATTTGACAGCCCTAAAATTGTATTTTTATTTAACCACTTTATGGTTCTAACTCGAAATCAAACAAACATATTAAGTCAAAATAATTTAATGGAAAATACAACAAACATACCTATGACTTCAGTAGCCAACCCTTCCAATTATATCCAACCTAGTCCATAGAGTCCCATTGACCCATCTCTCCCACAAGAGGGATCTCTTCCCCAAAACATTGAGCAACCATCCACCCAAATTGACATGGACAAGGTAGAGGCCCTCTATAGTTCTTCTAACTATATCCTTGAATCCATTAGCCAAGACTATGTTGCACAACTAGAATTGGCTACATCATGTCCATCCAAAACCACTTGAGGATATCCTCTTTTTGCCTATAAATATGGTATGCCCTCTTCTCCTAGTCCATCCTAATAAAACCCAAGTGTTTTTAACACTTATCCTCCATCTGGCTATACCTAAACCTGATACAATCCTTTGTATGAGGAGTAGTTAATACTGCATCATAAGTACCAACCTCCCAAGTTGCCACATCAAGTGCAACTTGCCCCATGCCCATTTCCTCCAGTCCATCCATCCATACCTTCATATTCTAATCTATCTACAACCTTGTCAAATTCTTCTATGTTTGACCATGAACTTCATGACACATTGGGTCTCGTGAAGATATCATTTATACAACGTCAAAATTCTAGACAACAAGTTAATGTAAATCCTATGCTTCATGTATTTTCAACCCAACCAACTATGGCCAACCAAAATCCACTTGGGTACCCCGATATTCAGTGGTGTCCATCCCCAATCCACCTCCAATTCAAAATCCAACCCCTCCAATCACAATTTCTTTTGGCCAACCCAACCAATTCTTCCAAAATCTTCCTCCTCATCAATATTCTCCTTCTCTCAACCATAAATATCCCCCCCATCAATTTCAAACCAATAAATTCCATAAAAACCATCTAATCACTCCACAAAATTTTTCTTCTAATTTATATCTAAATCATCAGGTTATCCAAGGCTTCCACATTGCTAGGGAAGATCTTAGGATTCAGACCGTGCAAAAAAAATAGATCAGTTGATGCAAAACACTCTTGGCATGTCAAGCCAAAGACCAAATTTAAGCCAACTAATCCATCCTTTGGTACCATCACCGCCATATTTGATAGACTTTACATTATCGAATTTTGACAAATTTAAGGGAACCGAGGAACCTAAGGAGCATGTTAGCTCATTTTTTCATGCATGCTTTCAAATTCAAACTGGCAATTCTCTCACATACTCTGAACATTTCCTCAAACATTAGGAGGATATGCCATAGAGTGGTTTAATCAGCTACCAACTCATAGTATTTATACTTTTGATCAACTTATTGACCTATTATTTAAGTGTTTTGTCCTAAAAATAAAAAATAAGGTTTCATTATCAGATGCATATGCCTCAAGACAATGGGATTATGAACCTATCTATGAATTTGTAAACTGTTGGAGGGTAGTCATTACAAAATTTCCATTCTCTCTCCCAATGGATGAAATCATCAAATAATTTACCAAGAGTTGCTTAAAACCCATCTCTTGGATGCTTCAGATTCATACCTATCATTCATTTGAAGAAGCCTTAGCACAAGCTATCATCATTGAGGCGATAAAACTCCAATAGGGAATAATTAATCCTAAAAATAAAGAATGGTAGAATAAGAGATAATTTAGAAGTAATTAATCAGGCCAAAATAAGTCATCATAAGCCTCTTTGACTAGTCCATCTAATCAAGTAAATCAAGTGGTGATGATCTAGCCCGTAATGGCTCAAAAATCTATGCAAAAACCACAACAATTTGCTTATCATATGGTCCCCTTGGTAACTCAAGCACCCACGATGTAAAACACAACACCAATTATGGAAAACCCCTCCCATAGGCAATACGCTCGATCCCAATGCCATTACACTCCTTTAATAGAATCATATTCTTCCCTCTTATGAAGGTTGTATGACACAAACAAGTTGTCTTTACCCAAAATCAATCCTGATGACCCTACAAATGTAGCAAAAATTATAAGAAATATCTATTTTTCCATACCATAGGAAAAATATTCATGATATCAACACTTGCCACATTTTTAAGAACATCTTTCAAGACATCATAGAATTTGGGAACATTAAGGTGGATAACCCCCTAGATCCATAAAATCAAAACTTGGGAATTTTTCAAACAACTCTTCCCAATCATGAAGAGGCCCAAAATAATGTAGGAGGTAATAATCATCACATGCCTCCTAACCCAGTTAATCATGTCCAACAAAAAAAAAATTGTAGGAGCAGTCCATGTGGTCACAAGAGGTCAAAGAAAAAATCAACAAAATGCCCAAAAACCAAATATGTCACAACATTCAAATCCACCACCCATTCAAACCTCTCCAAATCCATCCATGCCAATCCATCTTTCTAATATGCCAAATCAGCCCATCCATCATCCTATAAGGCCAATGGTATCCTTAAGAAGCTGGTTAACTACGAGTTTGAAAATGGCTTTAGCCAAATTATCCATATATGAGCTCATCCAAAAATCCTCTAGGCATAGAGAATCCCTAAAGGAAATTATTAAATATATTGAGTTTGAAGCTCAATAACCTAATGCCTTGAACAATTTTTAAGGGAGTGTTAGAACATGCATGGAGCCATCCATCACCTTCTATGAATTTGAAATAAATTCAATGACCTCAAAATTCGTAGATCCTCCATTGCATATCATGGCCCTAATATAAAAAAAGACATTTAAGAGAGTCCTAATTTATACCGGCTCATCCATCAACATTATCACTACCACTACCCTTAGCCACCTCAACCTTACACCTTCCCATATTTCCAAGTCCTTATTCACCCTCAAAGCATTTAATGATGCTTTGTGTACCACAGTTGGCACTGTTGTTTTACCCATTGAATTTGGGGTCAAAACGTTGCATACTATGTTCCACAACTTGGAAGAGACCATGGCATACAATGTACTCCTTAGTAGACCTTGGATGAGGGAGATGAAATGTGTTCCATAAATTATCCACCAATGCTTGAAATACGTTCATGGTGGTCAAGTCCATTGCATCCATGCAGATGTAGAATCTTTCAAGTATTGTAATTTCATTTCAAACCCCTATGAATCCATGTTGCCTTCCACCCACCTATTCTTATCCCCATAATATTCAAATCCATCCACATATTCTTACAAAGATCCTATTTTTGAGGAGTTACCCATCATAAAACCCCCTCAATCATCCATTTCTTCTTGTACATGTGGTCAATGTCAATCCACTTTTTCCACATCATCCACCTCAACCACTCCAACCATTTATTCTTCATCATCATTGCATCATCCACCTTCTTATAATTCCAAGCCATCACCCAATATTTCTCCATTAGCCAATGTTTCACAATTCAAACTTTCAGATTATGAAATATTCAACTCCCTACCACCTTCCACGACCCCCTCCAATCTTGATCCATCCATTTCCACATCATCCACCACATCATCCCAAGTTGAGGTCCACATCACTAGTCCTAGTATTGGTGAATACATGGTCCAAGATGTTACCATTACCCATTTTTCCATCCCCAAAACCAAGTATTTCGGTCACCCATGTGATCCTAATTTAACCATAGGTTTTTTCTATGATATGATCTTCGATCCTGATAGTATTAAATTTGTCTATCGAGGGATTTATTCCTCAATTGAGGAAAATCCACCCGAAGAACCAAAAGAACCAATATGTTCCAACATACAAAATATGACGAGATTTCCATCTCGTTACTTCCACATTGTCAATTGGAAAGGTGAAGGTCTAGGTTCCCATGAACATGGGATACATGACATAATTGATTTCCCATATCAAGGAGCACATGATAATTCAGGCTTGCAATATACCCCACTTTCCTCAATGCTTCCCTTGAGCAAGCCTTCGAAATCCTTAGCCTCAATGAAGAAGATAAATGCCCCCTTTAATTTTCCTCAACTACTGCTCTTGAACAAGCTCTTCAAGAGCTTAGCTTCAATGAAGAATAAGACCGCATAAATTTTTCCTACCCACTTCCATATTCTGATGATGAAGGTTATGAAGAGTATGAACTTGAGTCCAACACTTCTGATGATTCTGAAGAGAAGTCTCAGCCCATTGTTCCCCTTAACCAATAGGATTAATTTTACCTTAGACTATTTTCCATCCATAATACCATATTTCGCTTGCTTCTTCCACAAGAACAAGCTGACCCACACCTACCTGAGTTCCATTGAGCCATTCAACTAAGCCAGAATTTGTAACATATGTATATAAACAAAAAATAATAATTCAAAACATTCAAAAATTTAATCAAAACATTAAAAAAAAAACAAAAAAAAATATTTCTTTGCATGTACATAGCATTTAATTTCATGTTTTGTTGTTTCTATTCAAGGTTAACAAGACTTAATATCGATTCCAATCCAATCATTCCACCCATCCATTCTTCCAATCCATATCTTCTAATAATTCAGTATGAATCCTACTGACTTATTTACCCCACTTTGCAATACATACAATCCAGCTAAGCCAATTCCAATTGACATAAGTCTGGTTGACATGGACAAAATTTCTTCCCCACCCTCCTTTTCAAAGTTTGTCCTATCTGAGAAATTTTTTAGGGCTTATTCCAAGTACATTCCTCCATCCCCTTCACCTTCACCTCCATATTCTACCAAGAATCCTGAGGTATTTCAGATAGAGTTAGATGAGGATAAGCAGGAAGAGTTGGATGACATATTAGATGACATTCATATGATCCCAACACCACATCAACTTTGTGATAAGAGAAACTACATTTGGTTAATTTTATGAAGTATAAATAATACATTAGGGCCAAGTCTGGAGGTTGTGCAACCACCCGAGACCAATATAGGCGGAGTTGTAACAAATAACAACTAGCCTAAATTAATCAATCTAACAATATAATATTGTTACGATTGAATTAATTAATAAAGGAAATATTTAAATATATTCTAACATCCCTCATTATTACAATATTTTAGGAAACATATAACTATTAGCTATACTAGCATCCCCCCATTATTTTGAAATACATAGAGAATTGCAAAACAATTCAAATTTGACACGTGCAAGTGCCTTAGTGAATATGTCTGCAACCTGATCATGGGTGGAGATGTACTGAAGCTGAATGTGGTGCCTTGGTACTTCATCTCGAATAAAGTGGCATTGTGTATCAATGTGTTTGGTTTTTTCATGATGCATTGGATTCTTAACAAGGTTCAAAATACCCATGTTGTCACAGAACAAGTGTATTGGAGATTTTGATGAAAGACCCATACTTGTCAAGATGTGACGCAACCATATCACTTCGCACACACCTTCACATGCGGTGCGATACTCTGCATCTATTGATGAGATAGCAACCACCTATTACTTCTTGTTGTGCCAAGAGATAGTACCAGATCCAATATGAAACAAATATCCTATGTTGATTTACGATCATCAAATGATCCAACATAGTCGGAGTCTGTGTATCCCTATAAGAAGAATTTGTTGTTCTTATTGTATTCTAGTCCATATTCCATTGTGCTGTGGACATAGTGAAGAACTCGCTTTGTTGCTTTCTAATGTGTAGTCTTAGGTTCTTACATGAACATCAAAAGATAATTGATAGCAAATACAATATCTAGCCTAGTGTTGGTCAGTTATATGAGACTCCCAATCATCTAACGATAGAGAGTAGCATATACCTAAGGTGTGTCATATCGCAATAACTAAAGACCTATTTCCATTGGTGTTGCCATTAGCTTGCAGTTAGTCATGTGATATTTTTCTAGTAGTGTCTTGGCATATTTTTTTTGGGACACTTTGATGTAGTGCTCCTTCTGGTTCACTTTTAGGCCAAGATAGTAATGGAGAAGTCTAAGATCTATCATTTCAAAATATTTTCTCAAATCCTATTTGACAGAAGAGATCATTGTTTTTGAACTCCCTGTTATGAGTAGATCATCAACATAGAGTACAAGCAATACTATTTCAGAGCCTTGCTTCTTGAAATAGAGGTTTGCATCTAACGAACATCTCTTAAATCCATGTTGTAGTAGGTGATTATCCATTTTTATGTACCAAGCTCGAGGGGCCTATTTCAAACCATATAAGGATTTGACCAATTTGCAAACTTTCTACTGTTGGCCTTCCACTTCAAATCCTTCTAGTTGAGTCATGTAGACTTCCTCTTGGAGATCACCATTTAGAAAGGCACTCTTGACATCCATTTGGTGCACTTTCCACCCATATTGTTCTGCCATAGCACAAAGAACTCAAATGGTTGTCATACGAGCAGTAGGTGCAAAAGTTTCCTCGTAGTAAATGACTTCTCTTTGAGCAAAGCCCTTTGCAACAAGTCAGGCCTTATGCTTATCTATTGTCCCATCTGCCTTGTACTTGAATTTTTACACCCATTTTCAGCCTATGGGATTCTTTTCGTATGGCATATTGACAAGCTTCCAAGTTTTGTTTTTCATAAGACTTATACTCTATATCCATAACGGCCTTCCACTAAGGCTCACCAATACCATCTTGCACTGATGCAGGTTCAAGTTCATCTATTGAGGACATAAACACCCTGTCATCATCAATATCCATATCTTCTGCATCTCTCTAGATCTACAAAAAGTTCCTCAAAATATTGACACAGATCATCAACCCCAATAATATATGTTTCAAATTTCTCCTATCGAGCCATGTTGTGAGTACGAGGTCTATACAATGTAAAATACTATGGAGTGGATAGCTTAGAGTCTCTAATTGTACTTGTATACCACTTTGGATTCTTATCTTGTGGTGATGAAGAATATGAATAAGGACCTCCAACCTTGGATGAAGGAGACTTCTCAACCTTAGTTTCCACAAGGTCTAGGTATACATCTGATGTGTTTTCTAATGTGAAAGCCTCATCAAAAACTACATATCTATTTATGTGTATATTATTGGTTAAGGTATCAATAAATTGATAACCCTTAGAGTGCTCATCATACCCAAGAAGAATGCACTTCAATGTCTTCTCATCTATCTTCTTCCTCTTTTCTTTAGGTATGTGCATGAATGCTTTACAACCAAAAATGCGTAGATGAGATATGGAGGGTTTCCTACCACTCCATGCTTAATGTGGATTCATTCCTTGTAGGGCCTTAGTGGTCACCATATTCAATAGATATACTACTATGGTGATAGATTCTTCCCAATATTGTTGCCCAATTATAGCTCATGTGAGCATGCAACGAACCATTTCCATGATGGAATGGTTCCTCCTTTCAGCAACTCCATTTTGTTGAGGATTATAAGCAGTAGTCAACTATCGTGTGATCCCATTTTCAGTCAAGAACTTAGAAAATTCTTTAGAGGTGAACTCCCCCCATCGATCTGAGTGGAGGGTCTTTATAGAAGTCCTTGACTCCTTTTCAATAGATTTATTGAATTGTTGAAAGAAGCCAAATGCTTCAGATTTTAGTTGAATAAAGAATACCCACATATTTTGTGAGTAATCATCCATGAATAACTAAAAATACCTCTTTCCCCCATAACTTTTGGGTGTTAAAGGACCGCACAGATTGGTGTGAACCAACTCCAAAGGTTTCTTTGATCTTGTAGAGCTCCTTTCAAAAGGTACTCTATGCTGCTTTCCTGCCAAGTAGTCAGAGCAAACTGGCAATGTGGTAGAAAGGGAAGGAAGACCCTTTACCATTTCATACTTACTTAACTCAAGTAAGTAACCAAAACTCATATGTCCATATCTCTTGTGCCATAGGGAATTTGCCTCCTTTGTAGAGATAATCATGGCTACATCTGGAGAAGAGATAGTATCTAGGGCAAATAAGCCATGCTTATATGAATTAGTTGCAATGTTATTACCCATCTTGGTGATAGAACAACACTTCTTGCCCCCATAAACACTAAATTTTACAACCATATTTTTGTCCAGAATTTATGTGACTCACAACAAGTTGTTCGCCAATCCTGGAACATAGATAACCTTCTCAATCTGACACTTGCCATCAAGAAGAGAAATAGAAACTATTCCTTCTTCCTGAACCTTGTAGGTCTCATCATCAACAATAGTGATAGGTTTGCCCTCTTTGACCTCAAAAGACTCAAACCATGATTTTTCACCAGTCATGTGCTTACTGGCTCCAAAATCGACATAACAAATAGGATGCATCTGCTTGGATACTGTGGTAGTCATGAGCACTTTGTGTGCTCTCTCAAAATCCATATCATATTTCTTAATAACAACATTCACTTGTTGTTGTTTGTTCTTTTATGGTTTTTCTAGCCTTTCTATTTTTATTGTTTATTCTTATGCCAACATCTATTTGTATCATGAACTTTTTTGTCACAGATCTTGTAATATCTCTTTTTTGTTGAGTTTGAGTTTATTTTCCTTTTGAATCCTTTTGATAACTACCTCCCTTCTAAAAATTACCCTTCTTGTTTTGCCCCTTCTTGTTGGTGTATAGGGCAATGTTAGAAGAATCATCTCGTTGTAGTTGGTGTGCCTCCTCTTCTTGAAGCATATTTACCAACTCAACATAGGTAACTTGTATTTGTGATACATGAAGTGAGGTAATCAATACTCTAAAAGAATCCGGAAGAGATCTCATTACCACTGAGGTAAGGAGCTAATCATCAACTGGTGGTGCTAAGGAATTTAATTTTCCTTTCAACTTAGACACTTTGTAAAGAAATTTTTCAAATGTATCTCCCCGTTTCATGCTTAGAATGTGTAATTGATACTGAAGAAATAGAATGGTGGAGTCATTCTTCCCTTCATATATAGTTTTAAGGGCATCCCATGCCACTTTACTATTTGGATAGTCAACAATATGAGGTTGAACTTTATTAGAAACAACAAGCAAAATGAGCACTTTTACTTTGCTATATTTCTTGTCAAAGTATTTCTGATCAACAGATAAATTTGTGGCTCCATGTGAATATTAAGGTCTTACTATTATTCCATACATAATTTCCCAAAGATCATCCATCTCTAGGACTGCCTTCATTTTGTTTTCCCATGGTGTATAGTTTGGACCTTTCAATAATTGATGAACATCAATCATTAGTTTTGAAGACATTGTGAAGGTTCCTTATAACACCAAATGGTCACACCTTCGATATACCTTAATTCTAGGTTGTTATACCATACAAAATACCCACCCTTACGTGAGGGAGAATATAGGTATTTTGAAAAACCATAAAAATTACCCGCCCTTATGTGAGGGAGACTATAGGTAATTTTAATGATTATACAATACGTGGTACTTATGTGGTACTAAAAGGGAATCACCTCATTGATGGCATCGACCTTAGAAAGCCTTCAGTCCTCATGAGTGGGGTGTAACCTCCCTAAACACTTTGGATATCCAAACTTTCGTTTAGATTTAAGCCTAAACACGAGAGTGATTAGGGTAGTGGATGGAGTAAAAAAATAGCAAAATGGTAAACTTATCTCTCCCCAATGATAAATATAGAACAAGCTCAGATGTCGTTGTGGCAGCTATATTAGGTGGCAGATACAGTAGCACAATCACGATAACTTTACCTGTAAGTGCTGGCCAGAGGTATCACAAATACCGAATGCTGTAGTGCAATAAATTGCACGGATGAGTTTTAATTATTTCGGGGACTTAGGGAGTGAATTTGATTTTAACTTAAATGATGTAGTTCAAAAGAAGGAAAAAATTCAACATACAACAAAAAGGTGCCCACAGAAATAACCCACTAGGTGTCGGGCATAGCCGAAAATGCACCTTTGCAATAATGCCAAAATTTGCTTTTTCAAAAAATTACTCTCAATCCACCCTTGATTTGTTGAAAAATAAATTACCCCCCCTATTAAAATTTCTCTTTATAAAGCATTTTAAAACATTCTTTTATAACTAAAGTTAAAAAAAAATAACTTTATCTTACATAGTAAAAAATTATTTAAAAAAAAAAAACCTTAAACTATTATAAAATAAATTAAAATGATATTTAATTTTAACTTTAATTAAAGAATATTAAAAAAAACTTTAAAAAAATGAAAAAATTTTATACCTTTGAGGGGGGGGTCGACGGGACTTGAACCCATGACCTGAGGCTCCCGGAGCCTTAACCACTCGACTCACTGCCAGGTGAGCCAGTGGGCTAATCTACCATAGATCATGCTCCATACAGTCTTAAGGAGCCCCCGAAGGCGTAATAGCCCCCATGGTGGAGCTCCCTTCTTGTTCACCACTCGGGCAAAGTGCAGGTGGTGTTGTTGTGGCGGATACACCGATGGCTCGTGGGTGGCGCAGAGGTGGCGGGTGGGTCGCGACGAGGTGGTTGGCTCACAAAGAGCCAAAATTTGCTCAAATCATGCTAAAAATTGATCCTTTCAGATTTTTCTCTGTTGTAGTGAGATACAAGACCAAAATACACCTTAAAAACTATATAAATGAAGGAGAATCACCTAATATATGTTAGCCATTGATGCCCTACGTGAGGAAAAAAATAGTTTTGGAGGGTTTTGAAAAATTTAGATCAATTTCTAATTCGGCCAATTTGCTCTGATTGGATTCTTTATTCCAAAAAATCGCTTAGAAATACAAAGCACTGCAACCAGTGATAAAGGAAAAATAGGAATTGATTAACAGGTTTGATGCCAAAATTTGCAGGTGACGATGAATATTCTCCAGGTGACGCACGTGGTTGAATTTCCTTGTCTAAGGTAGATTGCAGGTATATCCCACATGGATGGGATCGTCAACAGGTAAGGGTAATAAAAGGTTATTTACTCCATAATGGAGTATAGCCTCTCGGGGAGAGGCTCTCACCTGAGAGGTTCATGGGGAAGCCTCGATGTTGGCTCCCATGACATATGCACTCTATGCCTTGCCCTTTCGACCGTGCAGTCGATTGCCTTGAATTTCCTCTTTCGATCATGTTTTTGATTGCTTTGAATTGCTCCTTTCGACCGTATGGTCGATCGCCTTTAATAAAAACCAATTTTTTTGAGAAATTAAAAAAAAAAAATCTCAAATTCTGAAAAACTATTTCCATTTGAGATTTAAAAAACAAAAATCCACTTGTTTGCTCCATTACTACGAGATTAATTCGAGAGAAATGAGAGTAGCGGAGGAAGAGCTTTGATACCATGTGAAAAGTGGAACTACATTTGATTAATTTGACAAAGTATAAATAATACATTAGGGCCAGGATTAGTCTGGAGGTTGTGGAACCACCCGAGACAAATATAGGCAGAGTTGTAACAAATAACAACTAGCCTAAATTAATCAATCTAATAATATAATATTGTTACGATTGAATTTATTAATAAAGAAAATATTGAAATATAATATAACAAACTTGAGGAAGGTTCACATATGTCTATTGAGGATACCATCGAAGTGAACCTTAGTTCAGATCCTAACAATCCCCAAATTGTCAAGCTTGGAAAAAGCCTATCATTCAATGAATAAGAGCAATTCATTGCTTTCCTCAAAAAGAAAAAAATGTATTTGCATGGTCCTATAAGGATATTCTTGGTCTTGATCCTAGTCTTGTGGTCCACAACCTCACCTTACATCTCAATGCCAAATCAGTCAAACAAAATTTTAGAAGGATGCATCTTACCGTAGCCATCATAGTCAAGGAAGAGCTTCAAAAACTTCTAGATGTAAATTTCAGTGTTCCTATTGACTATCCTAAGTGGCTTTCAAAAATGGTACCCGTTCATAAGCCTAATGGATCGATACATATTTGCACTGATTTTTGATATCTTAATAAGGCATGTCCTAAGGATGAATTTCCTCTTCCAAAAATTGATACTCTTGTCGATACCTGCATTGGCGATGAAATGGTTTCCCTCATGAACGGTTTTTTAGGATACAACCAAATTCTCATAAATCTTGATGACCAACACAAAATAGCATTCACAACACCTTGGGGAACCTTTTGTTACAAGGTTATGCCCTTTGGCCTAAAAAATGCAGGAGCTACCTATCAACGAGCCATGACTTACATATTTCATGATTACATGCATAAGATTATCGAAGACTATGTAGATGATCTCTTGGATAAATCTAAAACTCGACAAGAGAACATTGGTGTATTGGAAAATATTTTTGACCAAATTCTAGAACATAAGGTGAGGTTTAATCCCAAAAAGTGTGTCTTTGGTGTTACCTCAGGTAAAATTTTAGGATTCATTATCTCTAAAAGAAGCATTGAAGTAGACCCAAACAAGGTCAAGGCCATCATGGAAATGCTTCTCCCAATTGACATTAAGGAATTGTGTAGTTTACAAGGAAATATTCAATCAATCCAACATTTTATTGCATAAATTTTTGATAAATGTAGGTCATTCAATTACCTTCTACAAAAGAAGGTGCCATTTTTATGGATAGACAAATATAAAAAAGCCTTCAATGACATCAAGTGATACCTATATTCTCCACTAGTCTTAGCTCCTCCTTGTTCAAGGATCCCTTTCTATATTTATTTGTCAACAACATAATTTGCTTTAGGGATAATGCTTACACAAAATATGAACAAAATCGAGAGCAATCCATTTATTACATTAGTCAAACATTGGTAAGTTATGAAACCCGATACGCTTATGTAGAGAAATTGTGCTTAGTAGTCATTTTTACCACTAAGAAACTTCGACATTATATGCTTAGCCATACAACTTATGTCATAGCTAGAGAAAATATTCTATGTTATATTATGTCTCACACTTACAATAACACTCATACCGCTAAATGGATAATGCTCCTTATAGAATTTGACCTCAAATTTATCAGCCAAAAATCCATTAAAGGTCAGGTTATAGCCGATCAACTTGCAGAAGCTCCACTACCTAGTGATCATCCTTTGATTATAGAACTCCTAGATTATTCAGTATTTTTTATCACTAAATTAGAATAATATGTCGTTTCATAGGAATACGTTGATATCACCTTATTTTTTGATGGATCTCAATGCGAGAAAGTTCAAGGTGTTGGAGTTGTCTTTCATACACCTCATGGGATACCCATCCCTTTATCATTTAAGCTAGACTTTCCATGCAAAAATAACATTGTAGAGTATGAAGCCTTGATATCATGTCTTCAATCTGCTATAGCTATGGGCATCAAGCATATTAGGATATTTGGGGATTCTCAACTTGTTGTCAAATAGGTAACCGGAGAATACCAATGCAAAGAACCTACCATTAAGATTTATCATGAAGTAGCAATGAAATTGCTCTCAAAATTTGAATGGTATGAAATCATCAACTTGCCTTGTTTGAATAATATATTTGCAGATGCGATGGCCTCTATTGGATCATTGATTCTAAAAGATAAATTAGGAGAGGTACAACCCCTAATAACCTCAAAATAAACCATTGTCTGTACTAATCCTAAGGATGGAAAAGATATTTGCTTTATAAATTTAGAACCATATGAGTCTTGGTCAAGCTAAATAGTGGCCTTTCTAAAATTTGGAACACTCCCATATGATATGTATCGGTCTGCAAAACGCTCTTTCAAGAAAAAAGCATCCCATTTTATTCTCTTGGGGGATGTGTTGTATAAACATGGTTATGATGGAATCCTTCTTCATTGTCTCAAAAAATGTGAGGCTCAAAGAGCCATAGCTGAAGCCCATGATGGTACTTGTGGTCATTTTTGTGGGATGGCCATTTCAAAGCATCTTTTATACATGGGTTATTATTGGCCTACAATGTAATGTGACTATTTCAACTATGTCAAAAATTGTAAGCAATGTCAAACACACGCCAATTTAACTCATGTACCATCATAAGCTTTACAACCTATCCAAATCCTTTGGCTCTTTTCACAATGGGGCCTAGACCTAATTGGAAAAATTTTACCTCCTTCCTTGGGACAACATACATTCATCATCATGGCCATTGAATACTTCACAAAGTGGGTTGAGGCCATTCCTCTAACCAATACGATAGGACCTCAAATTTTGGACTTCATACTCCACCATATCATCTATCATTTTGGTATTCCCTCTAAAATAATTTCTAATAATGGTAAGTCTTTCAAGAACAATGATGTTTGAGCACTTTGCGAGAAATATAATATCCAACATAGTTTCTCGACTCCTTATTACCCAAAAGAAAATGGACAAGCCGGAGCTACCAATAATACCTTGATTGCTATTTTCAAGATGCTTGTTAAAAAAAATCATAGATACTGGAATATAAAATCCCTTTGGCACTATGGGCTTATCAAACAAGCATCCGAACACCAACAGGAGAAATACCATTTTCCTTAGTCTATGGATCTGAAGCTATCATGCCTCTTGGGCTCAATATTCCCTCTGTGTGAATTTCTTTGCAGTAATTCATACATGATGACACTGCTAGACAAGCATATATTGACCAACTCAATATTTTTGATGAGATAAGAGTCAATGCACAAGAATACTTACAAGTTTATCAAGACCGCCTAAAGTGTGCTTACAATGCCAAAGTCCATCTTTATGAATTTCAAGTAGGAGATATTGTACTTAAAGAGAACCAACAAAAAACCAATTATTTACCACATATTCATGACAAATTCGTGGCTAATTGGTTAGGTCCATACATAATTTCCCAAAAAGTGGGTAATGGTACATAAAGACTTACCGATTTAGAGGGAGTAGAGGAGCCTGAACCACTTAATGTTTTCCATTTGAAGGTATTTTTTGTTAATGTGATGTTTATATGTATATATATATACATGGTTAAGAAAAATACAAACAAAAATAGATCATTCACATAGGCATGTTCCCATTACATACATCTTGCATTTACATATATGCATTTTTACATGTATTTTTCACATTGAATTCATACATACTGCATACAAAAAAAAAAAAAATGCACATATTCCATTTGCATTCATTCCACATGCATTCCACTGTATTTTACATCTCATATGCATACTACATTCATTCATTTTTTAAATTGCATTCATCCCATCCCATGTTCAATGATATTTTATAGTAGTGATGATATGGCCAAATAAAAAAGTCAAGTTTCCATAATTGGGGGCACCTATTTTTGGCATTTATGCAATTTTCTCTAATATCATAAGCCAACAATCCCATTTGTCAAAAATCATAAACCCAAAGTTTTCAGTCACTCAGACACTACTAGTGTGTCTAGCAACCTCCAAGAAGATGTCCAATTTTATTTAGGACCAAAAAACACTTTTCCACATTAAGAAAATATTGAGTCTTGTCAACTGATTCCAAAAATAGTCTTGCACCTACCACACTTCTTCACATCTTAATTTTTTTTTAGTCAAATAGGGATAACACCATACTTGGGTGGCACCTTGAATTGAAAATAGTATTCCTTTCTTGTCCTATCATGTAACATAGTCCAAAATAAAAAACAATGGTTCTTACCACTACCACAGTTGCTTTTCCAAATATTAACATAAAATAGAGTAGTAAGGATAGGGTCAAATTATCATCACACTTCGATTGAGAATCCAATTTCCCAAAGCTCTAAAATAATTCAATTCACACACCACAGATCCCTAAAGCTATAAGGATCATACTACATTTCCTCTAAAAATGTTAGGTAGTAATCCCCAAGGGCTAAAGATCAAAAACCATTGGACTATAGAGTGAGTCTCCACCAGAGCTATAGAGGCTTGACTGGCAGTGGAGTAAGCTCATGTGGGGTGACATGTATCTCTTCCAAAAAGGGATACCTTTAACTGCACATATGGACAAGCTAGCTTCTTGGTCGTCCCCATAGCAGATCATGCCTAATTTACTCATAATGGGTTAATGAACTTCACATGAACACACATTGGTTCTTGATCGTCTAGGGTCATTGTCATGCTAAATATTTAGTACATGAATTTCACTTGCACACACATTGGTCCTAAAGAAAGTTAGAAAACCTTTAGTGAGTTTGGTTGATAACACTAGTATGTTTGAGCATCTAAAAATCTTTCAGTATTCCATATAAACATCCATATATTATTCCATATCAAAATCCATATCTTCTTCCATATAAACATCCATATCATTTTCCATGTGAGCATCCATGTCTTCTTTCATATCAACATCCATGTCTTCATCATGAATAAACCTGCATCACGCCACCAAATTTTGTGCCCACAATTGTAAAACAATGAATAAAAATGGCCACTAAAATTCTGAACTATAAATGATCATTCGAACATAATGAATTCCTCTCAATAGTTTGCATTCATTATTCAAAACAATGCCATATAGTTTGCATTAATAATCCATATGTTTACCATTTAGCTTGCATTAATCATCCATATAAGCATTACACATACACATCATGATTAGCTTACATTAATCATCCATAAGACATTCATAAAAAAATTTCATAAACATGCATTGCATACACATAAAACATTCACACAAAAAACTAATACAAACATAAAAGTCATGTATATATATAATATCACATTTACAATGAGTGACAAAAAGGCTACAATGGAGCACCAAGGATCATAAACAAAAAGTGCATCTAAGCACTAAGCTAATGTCCATGAGCTGACCCTTGAGACCTAGTAGGATACCTAGGCCTAGAAATCTACCTAGATTTAGTGTGCCTCGATGACTCGACCCCAGAGGACAATGGAGGATATGACAATGCAACATGATGATTCATGCATAACTCTTCCAAATAGTGTGCATATGTCTCACTAGCTTGTAGTCACGGCAAGTCAATCCGATGTCAACGCTCTTTCACCAACATCTCTACCTAAAGCCTCATGACCATCTCTTGATCACCTACACCAGCCCCATATACTAGCCACTCTACCTCCATTTAGGCTATGGTAGCCTACAACCTATCTATGACTACATCCCACTCTACCAAAACCTCCCTATGAGACTCCATCATAGTCTCTTGCTCCTTGTGAAGCTACTCCATCTTAGCCCGTAGCCTAGCCACCTTGGATATCTTCTCAATCTCCTCATCATCCTCTTCCTCATCCTCTACTACCTCCACCTCGAGAGCCTACTATGATGCTCCCCTCGATCTCCTCCAACTCATCGATCGATGAGATATCCTCTGTGGAGTCATCATTGACTTTGTGGCTACTGCATCCCTACCCATCACCACCTTTGGCACCCATATAGGTTGGGTACCAAACCATACTGGATACTTAGAATTCACTCTTGCATCATCTATGTCTAGGTCCTACAACTACTCATTATTCTCTATCTACACCCTCTATGGCTCTGCACATGGAAGCCCCAACTCATCCCATCGAATGTCGGTACAACATTGGCTCATCAGAAACACCCTGAGGCAAACCAAACTGCCTCAACAATCACGAGTACTAAAAGTACTCAACCTCACCCTCTCTTCTCCCAACCAGTCACCGTGCTTGTCTCACCCACTAAAGCTACTCATCGACAACCTCCTACATGGCTCCCCACCATGGCCTCCATATCACCCAAGACAAATTAAATGCTACTCACATATCCCTATACCACTGACTGGTATGCTTCTCCCAACTTGGTTGTACATCCTCTACCACTGCCCACTCCTAGAATAGGGCTCACTCATATTACACACCTAGAAAGGTAACCCCTCTAGCTGAGCTAAACTAAAGTGCTCCCATGCTCGACACTAAAGAAGGAAGCTGCATCTAATCCCCTTCCTCCCTATCCATGTAATCTCATATAGCTCTCGGTATAACTGCGCCAAGAAAGTAGCATCCCATGCATACGCTCTTGTGTTGGTGAGTAAGTCACTCACCAATCCCAATAGGTTCTAATGGAACCTACATCCCATGCTATTGGGGAGCACTATGTTTGCTTACACGAACATGATCAATGTTGGGATTGCATCCAAATACTTAGCCTTGTATATGGTAAAATAGAAAATCCCTCCATATCCCATCCTTGCCTCCTTCCATTGATACCCAAACATCTTCATCATATCCACCTTCTTATCATGCCCAACCTTCACCTTTGCACCCCCTACTAACACCTTGAGGATGTGATATACATCCTCAAGTGTGACAATAGCCTCCCTAGTCAACAATTGAAATGTCCCCCTATCTGAATCCCACCTCTCTATAAAATATGAGAGGTACCCATCATCCGCCCTGACCACATCCAATCAAGCCACTCCCTCCAAACCCACCTTCTTCAAACGGTCTCAATTGGCCTCCATAAGATTCTTTCTCATCCTGGGAATGAAAGGAGAAAACCGATGTCGAGACTTTATCTCCCACAACTACAACAATAAACACATTTTCATTAGTTTTAATTAAAAAAAAAACAAGAAACAAAAACTTTAAAATTTTTTGCACAAAAGAAAAAGTGTTTTTAAACATTACCATGGCAAATCGTGCCTCAGCTCCACCAGCAACATTTGATCCTTCTGCCACCATAGTTTCTGCATAGTTTCTCACTTGCCTCGCTTGCCTAACAAATCCAATCCAATACATAGGTACAACTTCTCAATATCTCAAACGCACAAATGAGCCTCCAAATCTATCCTACAAGCTATTTATAGCTAAAGCAAGTGCACTTAGGTGCAGGGTAGCACCTACGGTAGCCACAGGCATGCATGGGCACCTTTAGGCACACCTAGGGTGCCTATAGGATACCACATGCACCACAGGATGCCTGACGCTAAAATCACATGAAGGCAAAAATGATCAAAATAGTAGCTTGCATCTTCAAAATTTCACCAAATTTCATCCACACTTCATAAAATCAGGTTTTGTGAAAACAGAAATCATTTTGCATGCATATTTTTTTAGCATAGTGTAAATTTGTAAAAATGCACAAGATAAGTTACAAAACACATCAAACGAATCCGAATTTTCAAAAAACTAACACTTTAATCTTCTACATCATATTCTTCATCATCCCATAAAATTTCGTGAAAATTAGAATTCATTTGACCAGTGAATCAATTGTTTTCGTCTAAAAAATGCAAAATGAACCACTAAAAAAAAGCACAAAATTCAAAAATCAACTCTACATTTCACGAAATCACCACATTTCTTCATTCAACATTCTTCCATCACCATATTTCATCTATCATTATCAATCATCAAATTTTGCAACAAAGGTGCCAATTTTCAGGTGAATATTGTACATAGTGGTTTGTTCTATATAATTGGCGTTTGCAGCGATTTGCATCCATGCAATTCAATAAAATGAATGAATCACAATAAGAAAACTTGGTCATTATAATCATTCCATATCTCATAGTTCAAAATAAAAATTAAATTTGGTCACTCACAATCCAACTGAAACCTTGAAAAGTTGAATTTTGCTTAATATCTATCATTGATGGCCTAGTTCGTTGGGCTTAACACATGAACAACAAACAAATCATTTCATTCTACATCAAAATTCATCACGGAGACAAACATTACATAGTATGATTGGTTCCATCAGAAGGAATTATCAATACAGTCACTAGCAAGCCCTCCATTGACTTATTTTTCTTTTCATTGCATCTTCATACTAGATATCAATAATGCCAGACAACAAAATTTCTTCAAAATCATGGATTTAACAAATTTTGGGGCAGTCATTCTGATTTTACCATTATGGTATACGTCTTACATGATAATGACATAAATATTTGGCACAATCAACAATAATAATCTCCACATATACAACATCCCTTTTTCTGTTGAGGCAAAAATAGACACAACCATCATTCTTCATTCCACAAAATCCCTTCAACCGTTGGGGCAAAAACGGCCACACATTCTTCATCATTCCAATTTTCCTCTTTTGCACAAAATTATTCCATTCATTATTTTTCAATTGGCTCATGAGTTCATCCACAACTCATTCACCAATTGAGGGGGTAAGCTACGCAAAAACTCCAAAATTCTTTATTCTTTTGTCTTCAACATTGTTGCTCAAAAATCCAACGAGAGAGAGAAGTTGCTTCTATGCCTAAAGCCCAAATAGTTGTCTCATGTTTTTGCACCATATTGTGTTTCACGCAATATGGTACAAAAAGGGGCATCTATAGACACCAAATCCTAGCCAATTTTCCTTCATCTTGGTCACCCTACTACCCACTGGTCCACCACATTCCTTTCCCACAATTCAATTGGCCATTCCATGCCTTTCCTGCCATAAAATGACCTACTTAAGCCCTTTCCCACAATTTTTGATCCCTACTTGAATTATTTATATTTATTTTATATTATTTATATTTAAATATAATATTTTATATTATATTTTAATATATTTATTATAAAATATATATTTATGAGCCAGATTAACCTCAACCGTCTAACCCGATCTAATCTCAACCGTCCATATTTCCCAATATCTATCACACCTAAAGTCTAAGATCGGTCATTGGATCTACTTTAATGATAGCCACACGATCAAAAGTGTTAATTTAAAACCCTAATAAAACCCTAGGCTTTATTATAAATAGGAGCATCTCTGATGCTCAACACCAAAACGTTTTTAAACTATCTTTGACTAGAGCTCTTGCTAATAAATATTTGTGAGCCTAATTTTTGAATAAATTATATCTACCTTGCTTTAGTTGTGCCCTAGCCTAACCTTCCCCAAAAACCCTAGTTTATCCTAGTATTTTCCTTATCCTTTTCATCCTCACAGCCTTTTTCTGTCGTCGCCATCATATTCCAACCACCAAACCATTTGCAACCCCCCGATCTCTATATGTAGATATAACCCTACCCACAAGCACTCCTAGGTGCCTAGTGCATCCCACAAGCATATTAGGGTGTCTGTTGCATTTTGTAGTTGTAGCATAGAGTCTGTCGTAACCCGTAGGTACCGTTCAGAGCCTACCATCCCCATATCTGCAAAACAGATCCTGCCACGTAAGATCATTAGGTGTCATTGGGGTACCTCGCCATAAATATGCAATGGATCAACAAAATATATCATCTACTATAGCAAGGTAACTTATTTTATGCATTTACTTAGTGTTGCTTTGAATTCTATATATTTTTATTAACAAGATCTAGGGTTTTTAGCTTATATTTTGGAGGGTTCAAATAGTGGAACCCTCATTTTTGTCACTAATTTCTCTAGTTTGATTTGTGTGCATGATCAGATTACACTAACCAAGGATACTTGAATATCTATTGAAGCTGGAGTGGCCCAGTTACGGATAGAAAGAAGCCCACTCAACCTATTTGAGGTAAAATACAATGAATACACTACATTCTTTGTAGCTAGTGTTTTGGAGAACCCTAGCAATTGTAACTTTGTATAAAATAACTTTGTGGAACAAATCTATTGTAACAATGGTGTTTTTCATCTCCCCTCTACTTGTCAATGAAAAAATCATCTTTGTGCAATTTATTTGTTATTTTTGAGTTGTTAATCTAATATCTACTTTAGTGTCGTATTTTCACCTCACAAGTACCTAGAGTGAAGGTCTAATTTGGAAAATTACATCATCCCATATTGTTCATCCAGTAATTCATCCACCACCAGAATAATAAATTTATACTTGATGGTGAGTTTATTGAGCTCATAGTAATCAATACACAACCACCTGGACACATCTTGCTTGCACACCAGGAAAACTAGAGAAGAGTAAGGACTATTGCTTGGTTGAATGATGTTATCTCTTAACAATTTCTATACCAACTTCTTGATTTTATACTTAAGAGCATGAGGGTACGGGTACAGTCTAATGTTGGGCAGTGTATTGCTAGGTAACAAAGGAATAGCATGGTCATTGGAGCGATGCAGCAATAATTCTGATGGTTTAGAAAAAATAAAATTGTGCTTGGCTAAAATAAGTTGTACATCTACAAGGAACATAATCTTCATATAAATAGTGAGGTTGGATCATAAATATCTAAGCTATGACTCCTTAAGATGATTTTTTTAACAACTCCATTTGGATTGAGCTAATAATCTGTGAAGGCCCTACTTTTAAGCCATGGAGAGTGCTGGACTAACCATTCTATGAAAATTGAATCTAGATCTTAGAAAATTTCTATGATATGGTTTCCATTGTGCCCAACCATTGAGCTCCCAACACGATATCACATCCCCCTAGTTGAAGCATAAACATATCTTGTTTGAGCTCATAGTCCTCAATTTTTACCTTAACATTATGACAGTTACCTTTACAAGGTAAGGTCCCACCATTAGTTATCATAACCTCAAAGATATTACATGTATGTACATAACAATTTACTTGTTTGGAAAGGTAAGGATCAATAAAGTTATGTGTACTACCAAAATCAATTAGGATGGTAAGACACAAGTCTTTGAAATAACCCATAACTTTTATGGTTTGGAGAGTAGTAATGCCAGCAAGATCATGAAAAAAAAATGTATCCTGTAGTTCATATTGGTTTTCTTCCTCTAGTTTGGGTGGTTCCTCTAACAATTTCATGTCATCATCACTATGGTCATTGGTGTTAGGCTCATTAGCATATTTTAGGAACAACTTATTTTTGGTGCACCTATGCCCTCAATTTTTTTTTTCATCACAATTGTAGCACGAACCTTTGGAGTGTCGTGCATCCATTTTGGTAGTGGTTAAATGTTTGGGTGCAATAGGTTTTTTTTTTAGTATGATTTTGGAATCTAGGAGGAAAATATGGTCTAGCTTGTAGAAATTTAGATATCTACCTCTGAACTAAAAATTTGAATTTAGACAAATGAGCCAACTTGATAGCCTACATCATGGATTGTGGTTTAAACATCGTGACCTCAGCTTGGAGATCTTACCTCAAATTTCTAACAAAACAACTTATAGAGAATCCTTCATTCAATCCCTTAGTTTTTTTGGCTAATTTCTCAAACAATATTTTGTAATCTTGAAATGACGTAGTTTATTTCAACTTTGTCAATTATCCTGTAAAATCATCATACTCACTAGGTCCAAAGTGAGTGAGTAATTGAGACTCAAAATCTTCCCAAGAAGGATCAGGGGTAGTGTTATAAAACCATTAGTACCACTGTGAAGCTTCAGATTCTAAATTGAAGTAAGCTATTTGAACTTGGTAATATATGAAGACATCGTGGAGTTTAAAAAATTGAGCAACACAACATAAACACCCATCCACATCCTTCCCATTAAACTTAGGAAAGCCTAATTTAGGCATCTTAAAGGTAGGATCACAATCATAGAAAGGGTGAGAGTCATTTATTTCTCTTACTTTACCTCTAGCAGAATGTAAGTTTTCAATACAATACTCAGTCTTGCTTGGATGACCCTACAATTTGGACTCAACATCTACAATTTGTTCTTCTATGGAGCTTCCAGAGGTATCGTAATCATCTCTAAAATTTTTAAGGTCTATCATCACAACTTAATTTAAGGTTTGCACGCTATCAATGGTGCTTTTTAGGGTTTATAAAAATGAGGTGACATGATATATCTCTTTTTGATGTCCATGAGTTACACTAGCCATTTTGGATAGCCTTGAACCTTTTTTACTGAATTACTAAATATAGAAGTGTGGTTTTAGGAGTTACTATTTTTAGTAAGGGGCCCAAAAAAGTGCTTGGGTATTATATATAAAAATGGTCAGATCAAAAATATGGTCACAATGAGCTATATCCCATAACACAGATTTTGGGTACCCCAGTATTTTTTAACCTTTATTTTGATGAGTCTACTAGTGTGGTTGGTTTCGATTTAGAGATATGGTTCAAAATTTTGGTACTGGATCAACTAACTCTAACCTATGCATTATGTCGAATTACCACAATGTATTTGTCCCTATCACATGTATTGTAGTTACTAACACTATGCACATCATTGATCCTAGGATCCTCTATATTGTGCAAATACTGACACTGATGGTTCTATTTTTTATCATAACCACCTATAATTTTTGACTATTACAGATGAATGTTACTGTCACCATCGACCTAACTGGTATTGTCATTGACCAAACTATTACTTTCACTATCCTAACTTTTACTACCACTAACCTAACTGTTACTAGAATATTTCAAACTATGATAGACACTTGCAAACTTTATCTTGACTATTTGGTGCATGCAAGTTTGTTCTTCTATGATAGGGAAGTTCTTCTATATATGCTCACTTTTGGGATCCACGAATGCAGGTTTAGTAGAATAGGGAGATTTTTTTACAGGTTGAAGTGTTTGATAGAGCTAGGGTACGCTAGATAGAGGAGTATGTAACACCCATAGACCCTCTTTTATAGTGCAGTGATGAACAATAGTGTTCGAACTAATATTTAAGGCCACTACCCAAGGAGGATTCCAAAAATACCCCTGAGCACACTATATACCTCTTTCATAGTATGGGAGGGTAATAATTTGGGATATTATATCCCATGGACTATGACTAATACAAGGCTGAAAAGCTTTCTATTGGATAAAATTTTGTTTAAGCCTAAAATGGTCTCCTGATACACCCGAATATGTGTGGGAGCTTGATTCCATGTGTGAGTGCTATCTAAGGCCTATGTATTGGAGCCTAATCGCCCCTAACTTCAATAGACACTTTATGGGCTATCTAGCTTAGCCAATAATGACAAATACTTCTTGATATTTTAAAACCCCGATACAAGGTTTCTAGCCTACTCAACAACTAATTTTTTTCTTTTTGCTGATTTTTTTGGTTTTTTTAGATAAGGAAAGTAGAATAAATAATAGAGGAAAATTACACCTAACAAGTGAAAATGGTTGAGCAAGAATTTTTGCAATCATAATAGAACTTGGCCCTGGAAAGTTCTATGATACCACTTGGTAAGAACCTACTATTAAAATAAAGCTCACTCACACAAAATACTAAAAATTAACTAAAATACATCAAATAACAGAATAACACTATGCAAAAATTCAATCTCACAATTAACCCAAAATCGCATGCCTCTTCAAGGGGGCAACCTCCTTCAATATTTCACTAACTTGCAAAAATATACATTTGTGCATGGCCTCATGTCTTTTAAAGATAAATCTACATGCAACCCTACCTAAAGGCTTAATAATTTGATTACATGTAAAATTCCACTCGATATAGAATCTTCTACCAAACATCGGTTACAATATTGATAATGGTTACATGATATGACACCACTTCACTAGGTGACTTACTTACCATATACATTATAAAGTATTACAAAATAACATTATAATAGAATCCTCAATGTTGGAAGTGGGTCATTACATAAAACAATGATAATTATAAAATAACATTAGGATGGGATCCTAATAACATTAGTTATGTTGCACAAAAGGATCCAACATAGCATTTAAACCATGTAGACCATCTAATCACATCAATGATAGACATTAGCATGAGATGGTAATAATACGATAAACAATTTACGTCCATGTGGCCCATTGATCAAGTTTATCCAATGGATTATATTATCCCCAAAAGTATATTCATCCATGACAGAGAAAGATAATACATGTCATCAATATTTTAGATCTATGGAAGGTGCCATTATATAGAAAAAATAAATAGAGAAAGGATTTATAAGTCATGTAACATTGATTATTCATCTAAAATGTCATTCCAACTCTCAAAGCTACCAAGTATGGAGATAAATGAGATTCACACTATTCATTAATTCCTGGACACATGGAAACCATGTGGGATATCCATTACACACCCAAGCTTAATATGATAGCCCACGTAGATTGAAATAAGATTTGGAGGATCTTTGCTAATTGTTTGATCCAGAAGGAAACCATCTAAACTAGAAATTATTACTTTTAGAAGGTGGTGGTTGTAGCCAATCATGATTTATCATCAGTATCTTGTTTCTAATAAGTCTCCATGGTGAACATGTATTTTCATTGCCAGCACAACCTTATAGAAAAATAGTTGATGCATTAACAATAGTTATAGTGGAACCAATTTTAGAGACCTTGAGTCATATGCTTGTTCTTGAGAATTTTTTGGTAAAGGTAGCTGGCAATAGTGATGGATACCCCTAACCTTGGAGCCTTAATTTACTCAACATTAATGGTTCCATATCTAGATATTTTAAATCTTGTACAACTTTTGTGTATAAATAGTAGTATCAACAACATTAAAGGCATAAAAGAATGCCTATTCATGACTAGTATTTATTCTTGTACTCCTTTCCTTTCACTTCTATTTATAATCTAGAATCAAGCCTTGAATATATAGTTAATATTATTCAATCTTATTCTAGTCTCACATATTTATAATTCTATGATATATATGATAAACTATGATTAATTTTATTGGTTGTTGGTTCATATGTATGTTCAACTACTTAGATGTGAGATCAAAACCATGTTCATTACATAGCTATAATAGAATGATAAATGTATTCATTTAATTTGATTTTATATAGAAGGGACCATTATATATTTGGTGTATTGCTTCCTTAGCTTAGTTTTTGTTCTCTATAAGTTTCTCCATGAATACTCACATCACATCTAACAAATATCATATCTAATGAAGAGCTAACCTTAGAAAAATCCTAGATATTCTCCCATGAGTACTCACATCACTCATGAATATCCCTCCTATGTCACTCAACATGAGGTATACATGTGTAGGTGCATTGGGCAATCATTGTAAATGGCCTAAACACTCTAAGGTGATAACAATTTATCTATAATGCATAGTGGTATAAATCTAATCTTTAATTTACCTCATGCACTTGATAGATTTTGATTATAATTTTGGTGAAGGTCTCATTCAAATTGCTTCTTAAATCATAAAAGTATTCACCTATCGACTCCACTAAAGAATAAATTATAGAAGTAGCCATGAAGAGAGATATTAGATCAAGATTCTAATAAATAAATTAGTCTCTTAGCTTGTTGAAGCATATAAAACTTTCACCCACTGAATCCATTGACCCAAAAAGGACCAAAAGTATATGATAAAATGGATTGTGAATAGATTATTCATGATAATAAGTCCATAAGAGTTGTTGCCAAACCCCAAAAGGATATCTCCACATTAGAATATAGTTGCACAAAAAAATTGTCCTACGAGAAGGAACTTAACTTGGAATGACAAAGGTCCTTTGTAGTCACTTATTCCTCCTATGATATGAGACCCTATCCTAGCCTCTGTACTTAAGTCATAACCCTAGATTACTAGAGAGAATACAATAATACCAATGAAATATTGCATTACATGGTGAGCTTCTGCATGGTGCACAACATCAAGGAGTAAAATATGGTCCTTATATTTCTGGTTGTGTATTTTAAATTAAAAAATAAGAATTGTATATTTACCTCATCCCATGCTCCCTTAGAATCTAGGACTAGCTTTCTCACCTATTGGTTACTATACACCCCATGCCTCATGGCCTAATACAGCTATGAAGGATACTCCCAAGACCCCTATGGTATTATTTTCAAATGCTTAGACAACATGCTAGCCACCCCCAAATATTTAGCATATTACCTTCCATCCTACTATTTATATGAACATCATAAGGACTTTGATTTCACTCCCTACTCTCAGGAATCCCTCTATAAGTACTTGTCCCTATAATGAGATGTATGAGATAAGAAATTTGCTAAGGATAGTTACTAATGATGTCATAGCACTCAAGAGACAACAAAGTGATACATATCAAAATTATTTGACAATTCCCTTCTTTCAAAATGGCCTAGATTATAAGCACTCTTCAAGTGGGTATCAAGGCTCTAACTTCTAAGAAAATAAGTATGTGAGCTAAAACCAAAACTTCAATCATCAAAATGTGCTTGTACCATCCCCATTATAACAAGCTCCTTATAATATCATTAGGGATATAGCCTCCAAATAGTATAAATATGTGGAGGACCCTAATGCATGACACTACTCCTATCCCAAGGTATATACTCCCAATACTTATTTTGAGGGACACTTATAGAAAACCATGTTTATGCATAATGAATTTGCATATGCCCATCCCTCCACTTTTTTTCTAGGGATAAGTTCCTCCAAATTTGCTTACATGACATAAATCAAAGAGGCAGAGGAATTAGGAAAAATAGTCAAAAAAATATCAACACACAAGGTAGACCAATAGATATATAAAACAATGCTTTCCCTATCATCTAAATATAACAAAACACCCTAGTAGTCACCAAGGGATATGAAATTGTTGATTAGGCCAATGCAAATTATCAAAAGTAGTATAGGATAGCTCTAATCCATCCTTATATCCTTGATAAAAAAATGGACCAATAGACAATGAAATTTTAGGAAGGATTCCCTAAGTAGACAATTATGGATACATACTTAATCCAAGAGGAGGATCCCTCTATTGTTGGGATCATAGAGGAAAAATATCCAACTAATAAACATGGAATATACTTCAATGGTGCCAAGAACAGAATCAAAGTTGATTTTGGTATCCATGCAATCTCAAAAAAGGAGAAAATATTGCAACTATAGAACTATCCAAGTAATATTGCATAATATGAGGCCTTGATACACGAAATTAAACTTATAGGAAAGGAAATATTGATAAAATCCAAAATTGCATCAACATTAATAAGTTTATTAGAGAGGTAGGACTTTGTAATATAAACAATATCAAGCCATGGAGATCTTGTAGACATAGGATTTGTTATCCAAGGTGCCACTCTACTAAGGATCCCTTCTGAGTGACCCTTGCATCATCAATGCTAGAAAATACAATGGTTCATTTGAAATGGCAATACTAAATAATTTTGCTTTATTGATTCTAGCCAATAAGGATCCATATAAAAATAGTCTTGAGTATCATTACCATGATTTGACCCATGATATTAATGAAAATTCCATATAGTCATGAGGGGCACAAGAAGTTACAAAACAAGAAAACCAAACCAATGGATGTTCTAGGTCGATCAAAATTTAAAACTCATGTTATTTATAAGATGTTGAATGATGGATTTTCTTTCAAAACAATGCAAGCTATTCATAAATGGCATGTGGAAATCCTATTCTAACTAGAGGTAAGTATATAAAGGTCTAAAGTTGAAGCAACATGGATTATAAAATCAAATCAGATCAATAGGTGGTCCTACTTACTAGGAAAATTACCATAGATAACTCCATAGAGTGGTAGTGGACATTGGATGAAATAAATTATAAGAATAAAACAACACAGACCACCCAAACAAGATCCAATGGATGACATTCCTTGTTGAAAGAAAGAAAATAAAAGTAGCCCAATGAAACAATGATAATTATTACATCATAAATGGTGAGCATACATGTAAATCACATTCTCATTCAAAGTTATCAAGGAAACACCTTAGGATTAAATTAGCATACACCATCCAATCAAAGAAATCTATGAGCAACATTGGATGTGAAAGGAATAAGTTTAAATGAATTCCTATATAGTCATCAAATTAAAACTTGGTACACTCACTCTCAATCAAATTTTATAGAAATAAGGAATAAAATTGGATTAGCATAGTTCATTTAATTGGATCATTAAAATTTAGTGTTACTTGACCAAGCAAATGAGGATAGCCTAATAAATAATAGGAAGATATTTGAGGGTTCTCTAATCAAGACTAACAACAATAATCATTGCTTGAGCAAAAATAAATAAAAGATTACTTGGGATGGTGTTAATATTTTGATTGGATGAAAAAGATAGCCCATAGACCATTTGATTAATGAAAAGGTGGTGTCACTTCCTCCACTAGCCTTGCATAGGGAAGTAAAATGGATTCACATGTCATGATTTAAATGCTAAATGGAAGCGACATCTCTCCACTAAACTTTTGCATGTAAAATCTATCCTGCATGGAATTGATTTAGTGCATTGGGAGGTGTGCCAAATCTCTATACATTGGCATTATTTGGAAATAAATTTAATTTCCATACTATGCATTCATCATTGGTAAGATGACAACTTGGTTTTGAAGATAGGGATTCAATGCTAAGACACAGTGGTAGTCTTTTCTAGATAAATTTGCAAAAGGGGAAAATCATTTCAAATCATGCAGATCGGATGCAAAAAATATAGCAAACATGTCTTGTGACTTTGCAAAAATAATTGAACTCATGTAATGTGAGTTTAATAGAGGATGGTTACCACATCATCAAGAATAAGTTCTATAAAAGTGGGCCCCCTTACCTTCAATTTTTCCCCAGTTGATTCCCTAACATACCAATGAATATGATCTTAGAGAGAGTAGAAAAGTTTAAATATAGAGGTAAGCCTAAGAAGTTGAACCCACCTACATGAAAGTGTTTATATCACTGTGGAGATGAAAAACAACAACACCTACCCTTTTACAAATGGATCTAGTTCATCCACTGCTTCACATGTAAAGGCAATTAGAACATCTTCTTCCATTTTCAATCAAGAGATACTAGGCTATGGTTCTAAATACTTATGCTTTAAATGACTAAAGTGTATAGTATATGGGACCCTAAGTTGTCTAAAAGAGAAAAAAATATAAGAGTGGGGGTATGGTAGAGATATAACCAGATATAACATGAATCCTTTGGACCATGAACTTAGAGTAGCACCTTGGCATAATACCTAATTCCTGAGGTGCATAATTATTATGACATAGTGGTTACATGCACAAAATATTACAATGCATAGACCCAAGATATCTAGTAATTCAATGGATATTTTAGAGTCACTATCATATTACATGTCATCCAAAATATTCTAATGGTTAAAATAGGTAGACTCATAGTTATCTTGGAGAGTGTCATTGGGTATTATGACACCATACAAGATAGTCCAATATTCCTATTGGAGGAGTGTTTTTTGAAGAACACCACACAACCAATATTTTTATTGAACTATAAAGCCCTAAGCTATAGCACTAGAGGTTTTGTGAGACTCTTAGCATTTGTCTTTGGAATTAAAAAATACTAGAATGTGGTCTCCACCTATCTCAATATTTTACACATAATGAAGAATACATCCAATAGGAAAATGTTAGTTTATATTTTAGTGATTTCAATGCCAATAGAATTCATTATGAATTATACCTATTTAAAGTCACCAAATTTTTTAAATTTTCTTCATTTTTGGCTTATGTGATTCTATTTTAGAACCCTAGTATATACCCTAAGTTGGTTGTAAGGCAATGTAGATGAATTTTATTATGGATGGTCTATTTCATTTTGGATGGTTGTCATAAACAATTCCTCTTCCTATTATAATTTTCTAGATAATATTTTGGCCCTAACCCTGGCTACTTAGAACACCTATCATTGACTACGATTCATTTCTTATGAGGAATGCACTAAGGAGACTAGAAATTTGAGAGGGATACTTCTATTATCAAGATGTGCAACTTCAATAAACCCATCTATCGACTACCTAGGTATTATAAAAAATTATGTTTGCTCTATAAATCTATAGATAGACGGATTCAATATATTCATCCTGCAATAGTGGGAAGGGTAAGACAAGATTTTAGAATCTTTCCTATAAATTCAATAAAATGACATTGTTGAAGAGAAAAATCATGAACATCCTAGAAGACAAGTTGAAAGGTTTTAGGGCTTGTCATGATGCCACAAGAATGGAACTATGACCCATAAGTTATGTTCACTACCTAGCTTGTGAGCATCAAGAGTTTTGTTAAGTTCATACATGAGCATAGATCAAACATATAAAGTCTAAATAATCCCATAGATGAAGTAGGTGCACTATAATTGAAGAAAATGTTGTTAGCTTTTGAGGATATATGCAATGGAAGAGATATAACACTGGTCCTAATAAGATGCAATAAATATATACCATAAATAGAAATTATGAAATTACAATGTTGTATAGAGGAAATTGTCACTCCATTACTATGAGCTAAAGAGCTACATTATGCTCCATATAGGAGCACCACTATCTACTACACTACACTAGATAAGAACTTGAATTGATATTGACTTGATCTATGAGGCCCTTTATATAGGAAGATAAATTCCTTGGCCAACACTCTACCTAGTTGTACAAGGGGACACCTTGCACATTGCCACTTGTGCATTTATTACATTGCTTTAAGTAACTAGCTAAATTCTCCCTAAAGTAATCTCCTACTCTAACTATGTACCTAAGGTGGTACATTTACATGACCCAAATTATGTAATACACTCTAACTCTAACAACACCCTGTATTACATTATTTGAGTATTGAATATTTCAATATTAAATATGGATCTTTATATTTAGATTTTCTTCAACTTGATTTGGTCCTCTTTAATTCACATTGAACTGTATGCATTCTTGCATTGGTTCTTCTTCTTCTTCTTCTTTATTAGAGTAAAAATTGGAACTTGTATTCTCCTTCATTGCTTATTGTAATCTGATCAAACAAGTAGTTAGTATCTTCATATGATGCAGAGATATTTGTAGCTAAGGGTTATTTCGTCTTTATGATTTATTTGTTATTCATGTATTCTATGCTAAGATATCTTTTAGCATATATTTTATTCCTTTTCCTCCTCCTACGATTTTGCATTGATACTAGTGGAATTTCTTCTTCATGAGGAGTTAGTGTATCATCACAATAATATTGATTTGTATTGCTAGCTTGCTTCATGTGTTGAGTGAGTAAAAATATAATTAATGATAGGTAAATCATTAAACACTCCTCATATGTGAATATAAATATATTTTGTGAATTCCACCATGCCTTGAAAATGTTTTCATAAAGATAACCAATTAGCTTCAAAGCTACCCTCTTTTACTTCTTTCAAAAATAAGAAGAATCTCTCCTTATTGCTAGTTGATATATTCTCATATCCTTAAAGGGTATCTATCAAGTTTTGAGAATATAATTCCATTTCATGAAATAATTCTTTATTGTTAAAGGCATTTCTTATTATTTCATCCATGTTCCTTCTTGATAGATTTTGAGATAGTGTTTCTTGTTAATCCTTACAATTGTAAATATGGATTTGATAGTAGTCCTTTGAATACTCTGAATTGAATCTTTGAAGTAATATATCTTATGACTCTCTAGTTTAGAGTATGTGAATTTGATTTAATAGAACCTTTTTAGAGCTTAGATTATATAGGCTTCCTTATATATCCCTGACGTAACTGCAGAGGTGCTCGTCCAACTAGTGTATTGATCTATACCATCGTAAAACACAAATATCCACACAAAAAATGCACAAATCAAACAAAGAAAGCCAACTAACACAAAGTTTTCTTGTATTGATATTTCAAAGGATCTCAGGTTACAAAAATGTCCCCTCAGGGTCACTCGAAATATGATACATATGTTTACAATTGCCAATGCCCTCAACAGGGTAGGCACGATTATTTGTTGCTCTGGTGATTACTCACAAACTGCCTTGGGGTAGAGCTAACCCCCTTCTCTATGATGTGGAAGGATTATGATATAGACTCCTTTCTGCACCTGTCTCCCTATGAACAAGAAACAACAATGCATGATTATAGAGATTGATAGCCTCTCATGATGAGGCCCTTTAAATAATCATACATGTAAATACCATTAAACTAATGAAACAAGAAAGCATAAAGAAAGGTTTTAAGCTACTCTAATCGTATCAAGAATTATACTACAACATACAAGACATAAATAAGCACATGATGCATTGAAAAAATATCGAATTAGAAGCAATAAAACATCAAAAAGATCCAATATACTCCTACCCACTACAAAGCATACAATACCTAATTCCTACGGTCAGATTTTCTATAAAAATGCAATTAAACCTATGAAAAGACTAACATGACTAATCTATGTGGTAAAAAGCAAACTGAGTAAGGTGATCTCTAACCTATTACAAACTGTAGCTATGAGGGGCAATCTACACTATAAACCACAGTTGACAGCCATGATTTGACCTTTGATGTTTTTTCCCTTAGAATTAGGGGCAGTGGGCTTGACCTCCTTGTCCGAATTGATGTTCAAGGGTTGCCTTTGTCGTCCTCTAACAGATTTGGTGGTCAAATCACCGTGAAGGGCCTTCGTTCACCCATATTTGCATTTCTTGATCCTCCTAGGAACCTAGGGCATCCATGGCCAATTGGTCTTTGAATGGATAGAAAAGTGTCTCTCAAATGCACAAGGTCGTTATGCAATTTGACAGGGCTTGGCTGCTCTCTTGATCAATTAGCTCACTCGATAATTAGCCAGTGCTTTGCTATACAAATTATCTCTCTTTAGTTCAATTTTGTTTCCCTATTGAAAAAGGAGGGTACTTATAGCATGCCCCTAGGGATAGGGGTGGCTTCATGGAGAAGCCAAGACCAAGAAGGTTGGTTAGGACAGTTGGGATGGAAGCATTTGGAATATTTCATCCTCCAACTGCCTCCTTCTATATCTCTTGGTCATTCCAACCAATTTGGCTCAGATGGAAGGTGTAACTAAACTCCAATTCAAACCATATATCACAACTGTGGTCCAAAATGTAGACCGTAGGTGTCAACCATGGTTCAGACTGGAGACCGTAGGTCTAGGCTATGGTTCAGACTACTTAGGCTAGAATGCCTAAATTGAGTAGTTATAACGACTACTCTATCTTGGAGTCTATCCAAGATCCTTCATATGGTTTTATAGCATGTCCATATGAGTAGTCACCATATGCATGACATGTTTTAGGTGTCTATAAATGCCCCTTTTCAGATGCATTGTGAGATTGAAAAACGCTGAGCAAAATAGACCTCCCTAAATGATGCCATAGGTTCTATGATGATCATTAGTCTGATCAACATTATATGCCCTAGGTCCAAGAAAAGGACATGCATCCTAGAATCATTGCTTCCAATGTGGGAAGGCTTACATTTGAAAATTTTGCACTCATCATCAGACATTCGGGTAGCTTTGGTGCTATAATAGGAGTTAGGCCTATATAACCGAAGGATGAGAGCTACAAATGAAGTATCATATTTTCTATTTGACCCAAGTAGAGGGGGAAGCTTATGATAGCTGTTAGCAATGATTCGTAAGGAAAAATGCAATTTTGACAAGATCAAGAGATCTACAATATTTGGGATCTTCTGTTGATTTTAATTATGACATGAAATTATGACTACCCACTCAAGCGACGAGTCGATGAGGGTAATGACAATATCTGAAGCAATAAAATCGCTTGACCATAATGAATGATCTTGAAAAAAATTAGATTTGAGATGTTTAATGCCTTGGCTAGGCTTAGTTCAGCTTATGATTGCAATGCTTAGTAGTATTTGCACATCTCTCTCCCTTGGAGCAGTCAGGCTATGAAAGTCATTTTAGAGAGTCAAGATAATACAAATTCAAGAAGACTTGTGTTGAATCATATTATCGATGATTTGATGAAAGATGTCATAAAAGAAATGACAATTTTACCCCAAATGTCCTTATTGTGATTTACTCATCTTGTCGGATTGCATGGTTCACAAGTCGCTGCAACCACCAAGTTTATAGGATAACTCACTAAATACAAGGTGCATTTGGTTTTTCATTTTTTTATTTTTTTGTGTTTAATTTTGCATTTATTAGATTGATCCTGCTGCTTTTAATGTCACCAAATTTGCAATTTTGATCATTTATTTTTATTTTTATCCATTTGGAGTCATTAATTTACCTTTTTAGACCTTCCCACGATGGATTTTTAGCGCATTTATTACTAGTTGTGGACCGTGGGTATGACCTACGATTTGCACTGTTAAATTTTGGGGACCGCAGGTCAGACGTGCGGGTGGAAGACCCTAGTTTATGGACCATGGGTGTCAGCTGCAGTTCATAGAGACTAGGAGAACCTATAAATTGAAATCCTATTTACAATTTGTCATTATTTTCCTACAACTTTTAGCAAATTGAGAGCTCTAAAAGAGAGAAGACATTCCCTAATATGGAATGCTGTCAAACTCAACCACCTTTACACTAGTCTTCCCTGATGGTAGATCCTAATTAGCCATCGACTAGCTGGGGGTAGGGTGCAGGCAAGGTAACTCGAAAGTGAGACCTCACACTCCATATGAGTAAAATAAACCACACTTGATAAATGCAGAAATTGAACCTCATTAAAATACCGATAATGAACCCCACTAGTTTAGGTTAGATTAGAATTTAATTTTTATGCATTAGTGGTTTAGGAGGGTACCCGAAATGGGTTCCACTCATAAACCATAGCTGGTAGAAACGGTTCCCAGGTGGTAAAATGGGAACCACAGGTTTCAGCTGTGGACCCCAATTTTACAAATTTGGGACCACAAGTTGTAGTTGTGGTTCCCAATTTACAAATTGGGGACTGCAATTTGTAGCTGTGGTTCCCAATTTGCAAATTGGGGACCGCAAGTTGCAGTTGTGGGCTGAATTTGTTTTTTTTTTTTTTGAAATTTTTAGGTTTCTGTAGCTCTTCTTAGATATATTTAGCTTACATGATGTTTCTTTGTTTTTTGTTGCTTTTTAAAAGTTAACTTCTAGAGCACGGGAGCCTGACTTGATGAGGACTCTCCATGAGGCCTTGTCGGATGATGATCGAGCATGGTTCTGAGCCGTTGGGTTTGATTATGTCATGGATCTACCCACAATTAGGGTATATTAGGTCTATATTACTATGTTGGCCTAACGCTGGAATGCACAGACCAACACATTTCACCTGCCTCCTGGTGAGATGACCATCACATTGGAGGGCGTCTACATGATCTTTAGGATCTCTATCGATTGTGAGGATGTCATTTCCTCTTCCTACATGGCAAAGGATGCAATTTTTTCTACCATATTATATGATTAGATCACCAATGCATAGGATGATGCAAACCATGGAGGGGTGCACATCAAGGAATAGTATCGAGATGACATATTCTCTGCTTGAGAGGCCCTTTTCATGCACCTCATCATTCAGATTGTCCTTCCAGACTCATCAAGCATGATGATTCCCTGGGACATGTTATCCCCTACTTGGAGGGTGCTTCAGAGCTCGACGGAGGAGCCACTACTGCTATACTAGGGGAGCACTTTACTATGTTAGCTCTACTAGGAGCTATACTAGATTATGGAGCAGAGTCGTAAGGGAATAAACTATATCCTTTTGCTATAGATCTAGAGGTGGCAGCATATATGGATTGAGCATCCTACTGACCTACCTCTGTGCATCACTACCCTAGATGTTGCTCATCAGTGCTACACTACTTTTTGGCATCATGCTAAGGAGGGTGTCTGCAGTAGGGCTTATGCTAGGGATACACAACATTACATCATCATTTTTGTGGCACTTGGTCCAGGGGACGTTTTCTGGCACCCCTACAAGGATTTTCATATATGGCCAGTGGTGGATGAGTGGCTACGATATGCCCACCGAGATAGATGGATCATCTGGTGTAAGCTAGAGGTGAGAGAGTATTAGTTTTTCTCTCGTGTCCTATAATAGTTTGGCATGGTGTAGGACCTGCCAAATATTCCCTTGAGTTACAAAAGACTAGCTCTAAAGAGGGATATCCCACTGATAGTTCCTTTGCCACTAGGATATGTACCTGATGACTTCCAAGAGTTATGAGTTGAGGCTACTGATACCACGCCTGACTATGATGGGTGGTGGTCTCTATTTTGATGGTACAGTATCAGGCCTCTAGGACAAGAGCTAAAAAATGTAGAGGTAGAGGTAGATCCTGATGGGCGTAGGCTACGCAAAGGTACTAAGGGCAATTGGGATACAGAGGCCATCACTGAGGACCTACCAAAGATCGACCCTAAGGAGGACACTCCAGAGGAGGGTGAGGTCCCTCTTGACAGCATAGAGGGACATCTACTAGCATAGGTTGCTGACTTACAAAGTTAGATTGGATGATTTCACATGCATTAGCAGGAGAGAGATACCACCATCGCCACTATAGAGGTGAAGGTGGTTGATAGGGAGCAATGCCTGACTGAGGTGTAGGGCCAGATATAGGAGCTCAAAACTCGAGCTACTAATGCAGAGGCCTAGGTGTAGAGATTATAGACTACCCTAAAGTTGGGATAGGCACAATGGACTGTAGTAGAGGTAGAGTAGGATCTCACACGAGCAGTGATGGGAGCTATTATGGGGCCTCCTTAAGCTATCACGAGGCCTCCTACGATACCAATAGTAGGTATAATATCTATACAATATCTAACTACTAAGGTGATGTGACTACACAATATGGTAATGAGGACACATGAGATGCACATATCCCAACTCACTCGTGTTGATCAACTAGTCGGCTACATAGAGATGCAGGGGCTACCGATTACTGAGGATCATTTTGCAATAGAGTCGTAGCGTACCAGGTCCAGGACCTCAAGGCATTACACAATAAGCTTGAGTCATAGGACTCAATGAACTGAGAGGATGCATAGGTCCTCTAGCATGCACACAATGAGATCACAGGTTAGGGCTAGAGATCCAGGGTAGACATAAAGGACCTCTAGCTAGTGGACTAGCCTACTGTAGTTACTAGTTTCTCATGTGCTAGATACATTAGGCTTTGGCAGTAGGAAAAATCCATAGCAGGATCCACCACAGGTGTCAGGTCATCCAAGAGAGCAGGCTCTAGAGCATAGTGCAAAGGGAGGTGGCGAAAGCTCCAATACAGGGGGAGTAGCCTAGATCTGATTTATAACAGCTTCCTACTATAGTTTTGATATATCATTTTGTGTGTAAGGTCAAGGACCTACATAGTTGTAGCCTACAGGCATTTTTTACTCCCTATGTACTCATTTGGACACATATATATGATATGATATTTCATGGCTCATTATGTGTACATGTGTGTTTATTAATTTTTGATTATATATTTATTTGATGCACATGGATGCAATGTGTATTTAAATGCTATGTTTATATGATGCAATGTATGGATGTCATGCACGAGATAGCTTTTCTACTTTATGATGATGATATGCAGTGATCTAGATGATTAGGTGTGCGAAATATGATGTATGTAGATGGATGCAATGTTTATTTTTAATGCATATTTATTTTAGATTTGTGGACATGCGTATATTTTATGTAGTTTATGATATGCTATGCAATGTATGGTAATGCATTATGTACGGAATCATAATCTAATGGAGATGAACCTGCATGATTTAATCACTTAAAACATAATGAATGAATGTAAATTGTGTATATCAATTTTTAAAATATGACACCACCAAATGTATAATCAATCATGCAAAATTATTGATAATTCTCATTACAAGAACTTAATCAATTAATCACCCACTTATGAAATGTAGCGAAATGGATTGGTGACATGCTAATGAATGGTTATGTCATTTCATACTATATAATCAGTGGTCATCTAAAAATAATTTCTGATCTTCATGCGGTATCTATCTTATATGTTTGATTGTACTTTGTAAAATGCATTTTGATTAATGAATGACTCATATTTCTGCAGTCTAATGAGATTTGGTATTTTGTTGCTATTGGAGCACTTTTTGGGTTTTTCCTTAAGACTCAAACACCCTAGTAGACCTATCAAAAAATCACATACTAACTGTACCAGGATTATATTGGACAAGGCTTTGGCTATGACAGACCCAACTATTCATAATCCCTATGTGTGCATGTGAGTATTTTTAGATAGATCGTAAGCATACCTCGTATGTCAGTCGAGACTCTTTCAACCCATATGTGAGATAGGGTTCCTCATATGATTGTATCATCCTTGTTTTAGCTTTTATTAGACTTATACAACTAGACAATCCTAAGTACCTAGAGCTAGCTCATCTTGCAAATTGATCAGGGCTACCCCTCCAAATGTAGGCGGGACTCTTTCAACCCATTGCTACATTTTGGGATCACCCAATAGAACTACCCCTCTGATTGTAGGTGGGAATCTTCCAACCCATTGCTGTGATAGGGGATCACTCTATGGCTTTCAAAAGGTGTACAATCTAGGGATTTAAGTTATCACCCTTCTTACTTGCTCAGATGTAGTGATAAAAATCATTGTTAGTCCACATGTTACCAATTTATTTGAGCAAGGGATTTTTATAGTGCTTTTGATTCACTATGTCACTTTATATTTTGATCTTGAAATTTGTGTTTTTGTACTTTGTAACTTGGGATTTAAATTTTGTGACTTTGGGATTTATAGGGGAAATTCTTTTCCTTTTCCCAAAGTACACCTTTCTAGACCGACTATTTGCAAGATAAGCAGGTCGTGAAACCCATCTCTCTAGATACCTAATGACTACTTTCATGGCTTTCATACTATCTCGTATTAGCAAGATTTTATATTATTTTGCTTAGTGACAGGATTCTGATATGTCGAGGCATTATCCCAACTAATGACCTTGTCTATAACATCAAAGCAAGCTTTCTACAATATCTGAATAACCCACTAGGTATGGCTGAGTGACAAGAAAACTTAATATACATACATATGTCTCCACAATAGGTATCGTGTATGAATGCAATGAATTATGACAAATGCAAGGGTGCATGATTGTCATACAAACATGTGATTGTTTGTAAATTTTTTATAAATGCATTACATTGTACTGTGGAATGCAACGGATGACAAATGCCTAAATGCAATATGATGATGTGAATGCATGTGTGAATGTAGATGAAAATGCAAAATGCAAATGCAAATGTTTTTGGATTTTAAGCTTTATCAAATTTTTTTGGACTTTTATATATTTTTCTCGATTTTTATAGGTTTTTGAGCTTTCATATTTGACCAAACGATGAGTACATGTCCTTGGAGCTTTTTAGGGTTGACCAAGTTATTTTTAGAAATCCTTGGAGCCTTTTGAATTGACAAAAGGTTTTACAACCACCTTTGGAACCTTTTAGTTGACCAAACACTCAACAAGAGGGTGTGGGGCCTTTTGGGATGACCGAGAAGTTATAGGAACTCTCGTAGCCTTTGGGTTGACCAAGTGATTTTTAGAAATCCTTGGTGCCTTTTCATGACCAAGATTCTTAATCAGATAGCTTGGGTCCTTTTGGATGATCGAGCGGTTTATACGAAACCCTCAGGGCTTTTGGGTTGACCAAAGGGCTTACATATGCCTTTGGTGCATTTACTACACTCTCAAGCATAGAACACCTTAATATGGATGATATTGAGAGGCTCGAGATCTTCCAAACCCTCTAGCGACATTAGGCGATAGGTTCCTAGACCAATATTTTTAGATATGATGTAAGGCCCTAGCTAGTTAGCTACAAATTTGTCTCGCATGTCAGGCGACAAATTCGAGTTCTATTGGTTCTATTTTAGCACAAGATCCCCAACTTCAAAGTATCTCTAGTGGAATTTGATATTGTAAGATCATTTTAATCACTCCTAATAAACGTGGAGATGCTCAAGGGAATTCATACGACGTTCATCGAGCAACATCAATTGATCAAGGTGAGCTTGCCGCACGGTGTTGTCATCGATGAACTCTTTCAATGTGACGCTCAACATTGGAATTTCCAACTCTAATGGCATAATGGCCTCAACACCATATACTAGGGAAAACGGCGTTGCCCCAATGGGCATCCGAATTCTAGTCCTATAAGCCCATAATGCAAGGGGTAGTTGTATATGCCAATCCTTATGGTGTTCTTGCACTAACTTTTTCAATATGGCTACCATAGTCTTGGTTGAGGACTCAACTTGCCCGTTTTCTTGTGAATAATATGGAGTTACAAAACTATGTTTAATGTGGTATTTAGATGTTAAATCCCACACAGTTTGTTCTTAAAAGAAGTTCCATTATCTAAAATTATCTTGGATGGTATCCCAAAATGACATATGATATGCTTGAGAATAAATTTTGCGATGCGAGCTCTAGTGGTCATTGTAAGGGGAATGGCTTCCACCCACTTTGTAAAATATTCAATAGACATGCTAATGAATGTATGTGGGCCTGATGATGGAGGGGAAATATTGCCAATCAGATCTAATCCCCACTAAGCAAATGGCCAAGCCACCTGAATGGGCTGTAAGGCCTATAATGGCAAGTGCGTAATATTAGCATGATGCTGACATTTAATGCATTTCTTGACATACACATTGCAATACTTCTCCATAGTGGGACAATAATAACCCAATGAAGGATGTGTTTGATGATAACCATGCTGTTGAAATGGCCACCGCACGTACCATCGCGAGCTTCTAAAATTACCCAAAACGACTCTTAGGGCTTAAGACATAGAAGGACTCCTTCGTAGCTACCTCGGTACAAAATATCTCCTATCAAGACATACTTAGTCACTTTTTATTTAAATGTGCATCTTGTGACACATGATAATCCTTCTGGAATCATACCAAGTTTTAGGAAGTCTTGGATTTGCAACATATAGCTTTGATAAGCCTCAACTTTGATTGCTAAGACGACCTACTCCCCCTACATATTTAGCTTTGCAAATGTAGACTGGAAAACAACCTTGTGGTGAATGGTAGTACCACTCCCTGTAGGAATCTAAAAGTCAATGACTTCCAAGGAGCCTGCTTAAGAAAGTCTTCCACTCTATGGAACCAATCAACTATTGGTTCCATGATAATCATGTTGACTGACTCTTTGTTATCAAAGGCTGCATGCTTTGCTGTTGGGTGTGAGAGCGTCTTAACATGGATGGTAGTAAAATTGGCAGAAGGATTCTAAGGGATCAAGTACCCCAAAGATGCCATGGTGTCTGCTAACCTATTTGAAAAACAAGGGATTGCCTCGATGTCATACCATTCAAGTTTAGCCAGATAAGTGGAAATAAGATCTTTGTAGGCTTTTAGCATAGGAAATCAACACTGAAAGAGCCCCTTAACCTAGTTAACTATGAGCAAAGAATCACCAAAAATGCTCAGTCTTTTAATACCTATGGCGATGGCTATGTGGAGGCCCAAAAGTAGGGCTTCATACTCAGCATTATTGTTGGTGCACAAAAAGTCTAACTTGAACGACAAGGGAATTGGAGCTCCTTATGGCATGAAAAACACTATTCTTGCACCACCCCCTTGCTCACACTTCGAACCCTCGAAGAACAATGTCATATCAACATTATTCTCTGGTTCCTCAAGTTTGGGAGCTTCAGATATTATGAAGACCGCATAATTTGGAAGCTCAATGGTTAGAGGTCTATTGTTGGATAGTGGTGCCTTAGCCAGTTTATCAGCTATGACCTGTCCCTTAATGGACTTTTGGATGATGAATTACAAATTGAATTCTATTAATAGCATGATCCACTTTGTAGTATGCATGTTATGATATGTCTTGCTCATCATATACTGTAAAGGATTATGTTTAGATATAACGTATGTGGTATGACTTAGCATGTAACGCCACAATTTCTTGGTAGTGAACACTACTGCTAAACAAAGTTTTTCAACATATGCATATCCTGACTCATAACTCACCAAGGTGCAACTGATGTAATATATGGCTTGCTCTTTGCCTTGCATGTTCTTTTGGGCTAACATGGTCCCTAATGCAATGTTAGTTGTCGATATATATAGTAGAAAAGGCTCATCTAGCCTTGGTGGAGTTAGTACTAGTAGCGTTGCCAAGTATTGCTTAATCTCAACAAAGGCTACCTTGCATTCCTTATCCCAATCAAATGGGACCCCCTTATGTAGCAGTCAATTCATGGATCAACACTTATCCGATAATTGAGCGATAAATCACTTTATGGATGCTACTTTGCCCTGAAGGCTTCTTAGTTCTTTGATATTAGTGGGAGGACGCATCTCTAGAATAGCCGTGAACTTTGTTGGGTCTACTTTTATGCCTCGTTTATAAATGATGAATCCCAAGAGTTTACGTAAATTTATACCAAATACATAATTCTTATGATTCAACCTGACATTATGATCTATTAGGCAATCGAAGACCTTCCTTAAGACCTCTGCATGCCCTGTTCACAGCAATGACTTAGCTAGTAAGTCATCAGTATAGTCTTCTAAGATTTTATGCATGTAGTCATGAAAAATATATGACATAGTGCGTTGATATGTGGCACCAACATTTTTAAGACCGAATGGCATAACTTTGTAGTAAAATGTCCCCCATGGCATTATGAACACGGTTTTATGCTGATATTTAGGTTTAATCTAAATCTGGTTATATCTAGAAAAACTATCCATAAGGGAGAGCATTTCATGACTTATAGTGGTGTCTACCAGAGCATCGATATTTGATAACAAAAATGAATCTTTGGGTGTTGCCTTATTGATATATCTAAAATCCGTACAAATATGGAACCTTCCATATGGCTTCCATATGGACACCATATTGGACACCCATTCTGGATAGTCGATGGAGATGACAAACTCTACGTCCAATAGCTTTTACAACTCATATTTTACCATTAAGGCTACTGTTGGATGCATCTTTCTGATTTTTTTATTTACTGGCTTCTTCGACAGATCTAGAAAAAGGTTATGAGTAATAAATTTTGGATCTAGACCCAACATGTCTTTTAAAGTCCAAGAAAAGAGATCAGGTCTCTATTTCAGTAGACAGATGATGCTATCATGCTCATACGAAGTGAGACTCTCTCCAAATCTAACCTTATTTTGATTGGTGGGATATTTATTGATATCCACATCAAAGGTTTTCTCTATTGGCATGTGTGATCCCTCCTCAAGCTATTGAGGCATAGGAATTAGATGGATGTCATCAAATGGGTTCACATGTTCCTCTTGGGAAGCATTATCGATGTGATAAACATCATGAGCACAACCTGGTGTGAAATGAAACAAATGTAGCATTTCTTCATTTGGGAAGAAATATTTAGGTTGGAATGGTGAGTCAATGCGATACCAATTAATAGCATCCATGTTCAGATGTAGCGGTTTGGACGGATCTGGTGGATTCCAGAGTGGAGTGGTCAAATTGACAGAGACCATATTGATGGAATGGAATTGATCTCTGAAACCACATGAACAAAACTCTATATCTGAATCATAGCTTCCATACCCGAGATCTAGTTCAAAAGGTATAGGCACAAATGGATCCTCTCTATGGGATGTCTATATAACTGGATCCTACCGATGCAATGGATAAAAAATGGGATCTTTCGGCTCAAGGAGCTCCACGTACGTAGGCAGATCGGGAAAGAGTTCCTGATATCTCTCTTTGAGCTCTCTTCTTTCCCTCAGGCTATGATGGAGATTAATCTCTCGATGCAAACCTGTATCTGTAATAGGCGGGGGACCTCTAGGTGGAGGCCTATTGCATAAGTGGTGAGGTCCCAGATAGGCCATCTCCATCGAGTCATCATCGCTATTCAAATAAAATCTGTCACTTCCCCCCTCTTCTAAGGAGGTATTAGGTAGATGTGGTCCCATGTATCTGATTCTGTGGTCGCTATCATCACTATCCAAATAAATCTGATAGAACGATCGTATATATGATACTGCCATGTAAACTAGCACTACTCCTTCCTCAAAGCACTCAGTTTTGGGAGGGACTTCCTCCATAATATGCTTTGATTTCCTAGGTAATAGATATTGCGGATACATGAGCCTGGAATCGACCCTCTCGTCTACATCACTGTGGTCACTACCATGGATGGGCCACTCTATTGTGTCTATGAACAGTGGGAGATCAGCTAGACGAGGCTTTAAGTAAGCCTCCTAAGTTTCATATTTATAATCATTATAGACTATGAAGTACTCATTTGTCTCTTCAACTTGTTCCATAGGCAGCATATGGCGTATAAATGCTGGACCTCAAAAGGTCAGCTTGATTTCCTCCTTAGATTGATCATCATTTGATGACTCATCATCTGCATCATAACTAGGTACACTCATTTTGGAGGTGGAATCCTCTCCATAATTATCACAAATATCTCCTAACTCAAGATCACTAGACATAAGGAGACTCTTATGGATATTTTGAGGTCCATTGAGGTACAGTCCCAAGATGCCCATGCATTTACAAATTTTGTGGGACATGTACAACAATGTCAAGAACCCATGATACAATTTTATGATCATGAAGTAAATATGGTTCCTACTATTATGGTTGACCCTTCACTACATATTCTTGCGTGTGTTAACAACATGCCTTTGAAAAGGGTTTTGATCGACACTAGGTCCTCGATCAATATAATCACGACCAAGGTACTAAGCCACCTCAAGTTACCCAAATCACACATTGTGCCTACCACCTTTACGTTGAGAGCATTTAATGATGCGTTATGCTCGATGGTTGGTACAATTGTTCTACCTATTTAGGTGGGACTCAAGACCATCCTTGTGATGTGTCATGTGATAGAGGGCACCATGCAGTACAACATTCTACTTAGGAGGCCTTGGATTCGTGAAATGTGTTGCATCCCATCTATCTTGCATCAGTATGTGAAATACATTCACGAGGGACTAGTTCACATAGTGTCCTCATATGAAGAACCATTCAAGTTTGTGAACCTAGAAAATTTTCCTGGGGGTTTTGTACTCCCGTCAACACACTTGGATATCTGATCTGTATTGTTGGTTAAGATTCCAATATGTAAACTAGCAACCCATGATCAACCATAAATTTCTGTGTCAAACATATCTGAGCACACGATTGCAACTTCTCTAAAGTTGACTGCATCAGCAATGCACCAGCAAGTCAAGAAGTTAAAGGTGAAATTGGGTGAGAAAGTGGAAAATCATGTACCTATATCAGTAATCAATGAGACTCCCACTCTCATGGATGTGGAATAACCTCAAAACAAAGTCAAGGAGGTACCTCAACCTACTTTTCCTACATATTTAGCAAGGTCATATGCATCGTAGGTAATCGTTCATCTGGCCAGCACAGGGTTGGGTGAGTATCTTGTGCAAAATGTTACTTTTGTACCTATCTTAAAAACTGCATAAGAGATGGGCCGACCGCACACCCATCGATTTTTGTCTGTAGTGTCATTGCGTAAGCCACCCAACCAAACAAACTTTGTCTACATAGGGCTATATCAAGCACCCACCAGAATGTTCATAGATGAGGACGATGATGAGCCATTCACCATGAATGTGCACTATTTATCCAACCTAGAATACGCCATGCATATTTTCAAGTCATATCATTGGCATGGGCGTGACCTAGGTTTTTTTGAACAAGGATGTAGAACTCTGCTTGAACCTCATTATCAATTAGCTACTAATAGGTTCGGGTTAGGGTTACAAGTATAGGGTCATGATGATTTGCTTGCTACATCCTTAGATTGCATGTACTTGAGTCTAGGGGACAATGTGGATTTTCCTCCATATCACACTGATCCTTCCAGCTATTGGAGGACTCGCTAGACGATATCGTTTGTTACCATAGGGCCGCCTGATTCATACCATTATGGTCCCTTAGAGGATGACCCCAGAGACAACCTAGGTAATCAAATATGTGGTGCTACCAACAATACTGGTATGTAGGGGCATGACCCCCATGCTATATCCTTGATCTAGCTGCTATAAACTTCCCATTATTTGCCTTTATTATTACACAACCCTGCTTCTTAAAGATCACATAATAACCTCTCTCACAAATCTGAATTACGCTCAACATGTTATGCTTTAGACCAACCACAAACAAGACTTCTTATGACCTAATTTTTCCATCACTGATCTTAACTAAACCTATGCCAACTATATTAGCTCCATCATCACTAAACCACCTTCATATTGCTATAACTTCTCAAATTTATGTTTGTCACCTGTCATATTATTGGAGCATCCACTATCAAGTATACATGGTGCAGATTTATTCTATGCTTTAAATGTTGTCTGTAAGATCAAGGATTGCTTTTATTCCTTAGGTTTCTCTTTTTATTTCCACTTTGGTTTGATTACAATTTTGGGCTTTTGTTTTGGATTTTCTTTTTTAGTAGCTTGTGCATATTTTTTGAGAAATTTTCTATTTTGTCTTATTCCATTTGGCTGAAATTTTCTTCCCTAAAATTTATTTTATGCAAATGTACTTCTACAATTTCTTGCAATATGCCCAAAGTTATGATAGTTATAAAATTCTACTGCATAATTCATCAAATGTGAAAAAAAAAATCCACTAGAAAAAATCCTTGGTCCTACATTATACTTGTAATATGAAATCTTATGTCCATAACCATTGCATTTAAAATAGTAACCAAGAAAATGATGATTGAACCTGGGTGGTGGTCTTTTCCATGTTGTTGTAGGAGCCATAAATCTTATTCTTATTTGATGTGTGACATTGGTGAAACCATCATTTTCAATTCTCCTTTTGTGCCTTGCATTATTGCTTTTCTTTGCATGATTCGTTTTTACTTGATTAACCTACTTTTTTCTTCATTATTTGTGGATTCTTCATTTGTGACCTTTGATCCATTTGATGATTCTCCTTCGTCAAAACCCAAACCAAATTTGATGTCTGTAGACTTTTGGTTCTTTATGATCTTATCCAACTTCATAGAACTCTCTTCATGTTTGTGATAAAAGCCAATTTTCTTATTCATCTCTTCTAGATGCATCCTTAAACCAACAATATCTTCTTCTAACTTGTTGCAATAATCTATTTTCATGGTTATTTGCACTTTGAGATATTTGGATATCTTCTTAGATTCTTCTATCTGCACTTTCAAACTTGTTATGATTTTATTTGCATCCTCAAGATTTCTTGAAATTTTCTTATTCCTTTTTCTTTCTATCTTCAATTCATCCAGAGCTACAATTAGTTCCTCTTCCAAATTCTCTTTTGCGTCAATTTCTTCTTCATCACATTCCTGTTATTTTTCTATTTTTTCTTCTTCGAATGCCATGAATAGATCTTCACCTATTTCTTTTTTAGAATCCTCACTAGAGTTGTATTTTGATGAACTCACCTTCTTGGAGATGAAACTTTTCTTCTTGAAGTCACCTTTTTCTGAAATTTGATTTTTTCTTCCAGTCACCTCTTTCTCCATGCAATCATTCATCACTTATGTTATTCTCATTAAGTGGAAATTTAGCTGTGAAATACCCAACACCTCCATAGTTGAAACATTTAAATGGTTACTTTCCTCTGTATTTTCCTTTTCCCATTTTTAGTTTTTGAACAAATTTTGCTTCCATTTCATCTGATGTCTCTTCTTCCTCGGATTCTTATTTTGCTTTCATATTTTTATGGGATTTAAAAGTAACTTCTCTGTTTGTGGATTTAGAGTTTTCTAATATCATCTCATATGCAGTCAAAGAACCATGTATCTCATATATACTTTTAGATCTTTCACTTCTTCTATAGCTAAAACTTTAGAATCAAATATTTGGGGAAGGGACCTTAATACCTTTTTCACGATGACAGAATCTTCGATTTCCTCACCGAGTCCTCTAATCACATTAATGAATTCATTAACTCTCATCATATATGCCTCTATATTCTCATCCTCATTCATATTTCATCCTTCGAAATAAGCTCAATGTGTTTGTAACTTGGCCTCCTTGATCTTAACATCTCCTTTATGAATGCTCTTCAATTTGTCCCATATTTTCTTTGCCATTTTACAACCCATAATATTTACCAGTTTGTTGTCCACTAATCCACACATGATAGCATTCTTTGCTTTTGAGTCATTCTCAAATAGTTTATTACCAGCAACATTGGTTGGAGAAGTGGTGGGTATTGTGTATCCACTGTTTACTGAATCTCAAATATTGTATCCCAAAGCACAAATATATGTATGTATCTTGAGTCTTCAAAATACGTAATTAGTTCCATAAAAAAATGGTGCTTTATTTGATGAGAAGCCTTCACCACCTACCATTGTGTCACTTCCAATATCACCCTAGTCGGTTAAGTCTATTCGAGAACCTGGCTCTGATACCAATTATTGAACTAAGCATGACACTAAGAGGGGGGGTGAATTAATATATATTAAAAATTTAAACCAATTACAAAATCAAATTAAAACAAGCAATCCCACAAACATGCATCACATAACACCAGATTTATAGTGGAAACCCGATGTGGGAAAACCACTGTGCCAATGGACTGTTTGGACTCCCATCCAAATACAGACCCAAAAATATTGTCTTTATAATATTTTTGTAGCACCAACTGCATGGAATGGCACCAACCAACCTGTACTTTAACAACACCAACTGCAAGGAGCACTGATCGAAAAATTTAAAAAGCTCTGATAAAAATATTAAATCTCATCAAAAGACCCTGAGTGGTCTAGCTCACAAATATTCTACTCTAAAATATTATGTCTAACCTTTTCAATATTCTCAACTTTGCATATTGATTATCTCACACCATGCATAATTTTTTCAATCAAAATGCCAAAGAAAAAAATTATTCACAACATGCACCGGCAGTCATTTCTTCAAAAAATCACTTATCCCTTTTGTTTTAAAACATATATATGTTTCTCATTAAAAAATTCAGCTCTTTTTTTTTAGTTACACAAAATTACCACTCAACCGTTACATTCTTAGAAACTACCAAAAATTCCAAAAAGAGCTAATAGGGATTTTTGTAACGGTCATAACTTCCTCCTCAAATTTTAAATTGGGCTAAAAATTGAAACATATATTCTTGAATAAACTGAATACCTTTAGTTAATTTTTTTTTTTTTTTGAATTTACATGGTGGAATCGGTAGCTGCCATGAATTTGGGCAGGCTGTCTAGATTTTATGGCTGCCACAGTATTCTGCGTTGTCCACCCTAGAAGCTACCACATAGATATTCACGCAATCTGTACCTATAACCACCATGCCACAATCATTTTAAATATTTTATGCCACTGAAAGCACCAAGAAAGGGACAAGCGTTCAGTCCGGCAAGGCCCGAGATTTGAACCTTGGACCTCCGCCCCCCTTATGGGGTTTGGATGAACCAACTGGTCTAAAACTTGGAACTTCATTTAGTTTAAATTTTAGATTTTAACTCTTCATATATTATTTGTAGTACCTCCAACAAAGTGGACTCTAGCGCTGATTTTACACCTGTCACATAAACTGAAAAATTGCTCCAGAGCCACTTTGCAATGCTCACCATTTCTTCTTCTGAAATATGTTTGGGCTGAAATATAAAACTTAATCCCTAAGTATATCTAGATACCTCTAGTAAAAACTTTGAGGTCCAATTCCTCATGAATTTCTTAATATTCCTCCCGCAAAGTAACCTTTGACACATATTTTACACCTGTCACATAAACTGGAAAAAGTGTTGGGGAGGCATTTTGCAACTGCTCTCATTTCATACTTAGGTCTCTGTTCAGGTTGAAATTTAAAGCATAATATCTCTATACATCATAATACCTCCAGTACAAATTTTAAAGTCTAACTCATCATGGATTTCTGAATATTCCTCCTACAAAGTGGTCTATAATGCAGATTTTACAACTGTCCAACTAAGTGCAAAATTGTCCAAGTACTAGCGATGCAAACGATCAATCCAAACATTGATTTGACACCTCAAGCACTATCCTAACATGTTTCCTAGCATGCCAACATGCTCTGACCTGTATGACCATGCACTGCAATCGAGGAGCGCACCTTTTTGACAACTTTTGCTACTTTGACAACTTCCTAACGATTTTTGCAACTTTTGTAAATTTGCACGAACAACTTGTAACAACTTCACACGAAAATAAAAAACTCCTCATAATAATTGAACACCACTGTACATACACTGAATAAAATTTGAACAATTTTCCAATGAATCAACCTGTCCATCTGAGTGTGTTGACAACAATGACAATATTGTCGCTGCACCTTGCTAAACAATCTCCCCCTTTGGAATTGTTGACAACACATGCATAATTTCCTGTAACTCTTATCCCCATTTGACAAAAAGAGCAAAATTATGCTGAAAACTCCCCTTAATTCCATCCACAAAATTCTTAGGCAAAAATTATTACACTTAGCAAGAATCACAAACATGAGCAAAAAGATAAACGAAGACACAAATGCTCCCCTTGAGAATGTGGCCCCAATAGCTAGTCAATGCTTGGGAAGTGTGACCACTCCTAATTTATTTTGAAGGTACTCAAAGACTTCCTTGGGCAATGGTTTGGTAAAGATATTTTCTACTTCCTCTGTTGTTGGAATAAAATCCAACTTAACCTCACATTTTGCAACTTTCTCCTTCAAAAAATGGTACCAGATAGAAATATGTTTTGTGCAATAATGCATAAATAAATTCTTTGAGATATTGATTGCACTTGTATTGTCACACATGATCAGTATGGGCTCACTAAAATTTATTCCAAGATCCTTCAAAGTTTGTTTCATCTAAAGTACCTATGTACAGCATGATGTTGCTACAATATACTTTACCTCTACTATGGATAATGAGATTGACTCATGCTTTTTGCTATACCACACAACAAGTTATCATCAAGATAGAATGCACCTCCACTGTTACTCTTCCTATCATATACACATCCTACCCAATCTAAATCTAAATACACAATAAGGGTGAAGTCCTTACCTTTCGGATAATATGACCCATACTCCATAGTACCCTTGAGGTAGCAAAAAATCCTCTTCACTATAGTCACATGAGTCTCCTTGGGACTAGCCTAAAATCATGCTACCATACATACTGCCTACAAAATGTCTGGTCTAGTAGTTGTCAAGTACAATAAGCTCCTAATCATGGATATGTACATAGTTTTATCAAAAGGTGGAGATTTTTCATCCTTGCTCAACTTGCAACCTATTATCATGGGAGTGCTAACTGGATTGCAATCCTCCATTGTAAACTTTTTAGCATCTCTTTCACATATTTAATTTGAGAAATAAATATGCCCTTCTTATTTTTATTAACTTGCAATCCAAGAAAATACTAAAGTTCACCAATCATTGACATTTCAAACTCTTTCTACATCTTATTTGCTAAATATTTACATAACTCCTCTTTGATGCTGTCAAATATGATATCATCTACCTATACAACAACAACAATATGATGACTATTTTCTATTTTGACATACAAATTATTGTCCACCATACCTTTCTTGAACCCTTACTGAGTAAGATAATTGTCTAGCATTGTATACCATGCTCGGGGTTCCTGTTTTAAGCCATATAATACCTTCTTCAACTTGCAAACCAAGTTGGGATAATCACCAAGCTGAAAACCGTATGGATGCTCAATATAAACCTCTTTTTCAAGTTTCCTATTCAAAAATGCTGATTTCACATCCATTTGATAAACTTTGAAATTCTTGTAAACTACTAAAGCAAGAAAAATTATAATTGCCTCTAGTCTAGCCACTGGTGCAAAGGTTTCCTCAAAGTCAATACCTTCAACTTGCGCATACCCTTTGCATACCAATATTGCTTTGTTTCTGAATACCTATCCATCTTCGTTCAATTTTTTTTGAAAGACCCATTTAGTACCGATTACAATTTTATTTACGGTTCTTGGTACTAACTCCCAAGTCTTGTTTTTCTTGATATGATCTAATTCTTCATTTATTGCCTTTACCCAACTTTCATCTTTGCTTGCTTTGACAACATTTTTGGGCTCAATGTTGTATAGTAAAGAGTAGTTACTTACTAATGTTCTTCTTATCTAAACATCAACTATGGGGTCTCTAATTATTTATTCTCTAGGATGATCTTTCTTCTAGATACCTATTTTGAATTTCTTATTTTTCCCAATTCTGAATCACTTTTCGAATCCTCTAAGTCAATTCTTGGTTTCTTTTTCATTTTATCTTCCTCATCTCCTTCAATGACCTCTTCATAAATTGGGTAGCTATCTTCATAACTAATTACTCATTCCCTTACTTCATCAACTTTAACATCGACACTTTCCACAATTTTTTGAGCCTCTTGTTGTAACATTTGTAAGCTTTGATTTTTGATGAATAGCCAAGAAAAATACCTTCATCTACTCTATATTCAAACTTACTAAGATTTTCTTCAATTCTTTTTATGTAACACTTGCTGCAAAAAACTTTAAAATATCTTGCTATTGTTTTTTTACTGAACCACAACTCATAATGAATTTTGCTTTCATGCATCCTCAACATGCACCTATTTTGGATGTATACCACAGTATGGATTACCTCTTTCCAAAATCTATCTGCTACTTTGCTCTCAGTCAACATAGTCTTTGCCATTTCCTGCACTATCTTTTTCTTTCTTTATACCACACCATTCTGCTAAGGTGTCCTAGAGACTGAAAATTGTCTCCTGATGCCATATTTTTCACAATACTCTATGAAATCCTCTGAAATGAACTCTCCTTATCTATTTGGCCTTAAACATTTAATCATTTTTCCTGTTTTATTATCAAATTGGTTTTTTAAAATGTTGAACATCTCAAAAGGTTTTGATTTATGCTTCAAAAAAATACCCATGTCATCATGGAATAGTCATCTATACACAACATGAAATATTTATCATCGTTTATGCATTGCATTCTCATGGGTCCACATAAATCAGTATGTACTAGTTCCAAAGCTTTTATCATGTAGTACTATTTTGTTTTAAATGAGACTCTAGTTTGCTTCCCTTTTTGACATGAAGCACAAATGTTGTTTGATGGTTTACCAATGGTGGGAATATCTCTCACTGCTTTCTTTGAACTGATTTTTACTAGATTGTCAAAACTGATATGACCAAACCTCTTGTACTACAACCAATTCTCTTCTTCCTGTCCAATCAAGAAAATTGCTTCCAAAGTCTCCGAGAGAGTGTATAGGTTTCTAAATATCCTTGATCTAGCTACTATCAACTTCCCACTATTTTCCTTTCTGATTTCACAACCTTGCTTCTTAAAGATCACATCATGACCTCTGTCACAAATCTGACTTACGCTCAACACGTTATGCTTCATACCAACCACAAACAAGACTTCTTCTGACCTAATTTTTCCATAACTGATCTTAAATAAACCTCTACTAACTATCTTAGCTTCATCATTATTTTTGAATTTCACTGAACCACCCTCATATTGTTGCAACTTCTTAAATTTCTATTTGTCACCTGTCATATGACTGGAGCATCCACTATCAAGTATCCATGTTGTAGATTTATTCTGTGCTTTAAATATCATTTGTACGATAAAGGATTTCTTTTCTTCCTTAGGTTACTCTTTTTCTTTCCACTTTAGTTTGATTATAGTTTTGGGCTCTTGTTTTGGATTTTCTTTATCAGTAGCTTGTACATGTTTTTCGAGAAATTTTCTATTTTGTCTTATTCCATTTGGCTGAAATTTTCTTTCCTAAAATTGATTTAATGCAAATGTACTTCTAAAATTTCTTGTAATATGCCCAAATTTATGACAGTTATAACATTCTACTGCATAATCCATAAAAGGTGAAAAAACATTTCTATTGGTAAAATTCCTTGGTCCTACATTATACTTACAATCTAAAATCTTATGTCCATAACCATTGCAGCTAAAATAGTAACAAAAAAATGGATGATTGAACCTAGGTGGTGGTCTTTTCCATGTTGTTGTAGGATCCATAAATCTTCTTCTTCTTTGATGTGTGATATTGGTGAAACCATCATTATCAATTATTCTTTCATGCCTTGCATTATTGCTTTTCTTTGCATGATTTGTTTTTTATTGATTTATCTATTTCTTTTCTTCATTCTTTGTGGATTCTTCATTTGTGGCATTTGATCCATATAATAATTCTCCTTCGTCAAAACCAAAACCAAATTTTATGTTTGTAGTCTTCTAGTTATTTATGATCTTATCCAACTTCATATAACTCTCTTCACATTTGTGATAAAAGCCAATTTTCTGATTCATCTATTCTAGCTACATCCTTAAACCAACAATCTCTTCTTTTAACTTGTTGCAATAATCTATTTTCATGTTTATTTGCACTTTGATATCTTTGGATATCTTCTTGGATTCTTATATATACACTTTCTAACTTGTTATGATTTCATTTGCATCCTCAATATTTTTTTAAATTTTCTTATTCCTTTTTCTTTCTATCTTCAATTCATCTAGATCTGCAATTAGTTCCTCTTTCAAATTCACTTCTACACCAATTTATTCTTCATCACATTCTTGTTCTCTTTCTGGTTTTTCTTATTCGAATTCCATGAATAGGGCTTCACCTATTTCTTTTTTAGAATCATCACTAGAGTTGTATTCTGATGAACTGGCCTTCCTGGAGATGAAACTTTTCTTCTTGAAGTTGCCTTTTTTGAAATTTGATTTTTTCTTCCAGTCACTTCTTTCTCTATGTGATCCATCATCACTTATGTTCTTCTCATTAAGTGGAAATTTAGCTATGAAATTCCCAATGCCTCCATAGTTGAAAATTTTAAATGGTAACTTTCCTTTGTATTTTCCTTTTCCCCTTTTTAGTTTTCGAACAAAGTTGGCTTCCATTTCATCTGATGTCTCTTCTTCCTCGAATTCTTGTTTTACTTTCATATTTTTTTGGGCTTCAAAACTATTTTCTCTGTCTGTGGGTGCCTCCTCATATGAAGTTTTGACAATCTAGTAAAAATTAGTTCAAAGAAAGTAGTTTTGACAATCTAGTAAAAATCTCTCAAAACCAATGGTTTGCCAATGGTGGGAATATCTCTCACTACTTTCTTTGAACTGATTTTTACTAGATTGTCAAAATTATTGAGAGATATTCCCTCTGTCAAAGCATATTCTTTGTCTTTGACTAGAATTTATCACTATTACAAACCTTTGAATTGGTTGTGGCACAAGAGGCTCGGTCATATCAGTTTTGACAATCTAGTAAAAATCAGTTCAAAGAAAGTAGTGAGAGATATTCCCACCATTAGAAAACCATAAAATAGAATTTATGATTCATGTAAAAAATGGAATCAAACTAGAGTCTCATTTGAAACAAAAGAGTACTATACGAGCAAACCTTTGGAACTAGTACATATTGATTTATGTGAACCCATGAGAATACAAAGCATAAACGATGACAAATATTTCATGTTGTGTATAGATGACTATTCCAGGATGACATGGGTATTGTTTTTGAAGCATAAATCTCCATTAGTTTAGCTAAATATGTTTTATAAAGTCCAAGAATCTTGGATCATGGGTGGAAGGCCAAGCATGGTTCAGGATAAATCTACTCTATTAACCAATGTTACCCTATGGTATAAATTGCCTTACCAAGTGGAACAACTATAGGATATTTTTATGTAGTACCTTTGCATGTTTTGGACATAATCCTAGGAATATAGTTGCCACAAATGTGTAAGGTAGTACTCAAATTTTAGGATAGATGGATTGAGTACACAGATGATAGGGGTGTTGTGCAAAGGTTGTATAGTCTTTAGGGGTTTTTTCAACCTCAAATCCTATCAGCAATGCAACTTAATAAGGCCATAAATAAAGGAGGAATGGTCTATGTCATTAAGATAAATGAAATTGATAAAGAGAAGGAGAAGATGTTTGATAAACACCCAATTCTTCAAGAAATTAAGGATATTTTTACAGAGGATCTCCCTATATTATAACCTAAATGGGACTTTGATTTTAATATTGAGCTTCAATATAGAACATAACAGATTGATATATCTCCTTATAGAATGAATCCCATAGAAATGCAAGATTTGAAGGTGCAATTACAAGGGTTACTAAAGAAAGGATTGACCAAACCAAGTGTATAACCTTGGGGAGCACCAATACTATTTTTTAAGAAGAATGGTTCATTAATATTATGTATATATTATAGAATTTTGAACAAAGAAACCATTAAGAACATATATCGTCTACCAAGAATCGAAGATATCTTCTATCAACTCAAATATGCCATAGTATTTTCAAATATTGAATTGAAATCAGCTTATCACCAATTGAGAATCCGTTAGGAGGATACTCATAATACAAACTGTAAAACTCGTTATGGAAATTAAGAGTTTGGTGTCTTGCCTTTTCGTCTAACAAATGCTCTAGCGGCATTTATGAACTTGATGAATAGAATATTTAGGAAGTACTTGGATAGATTATTATGGTATTTCTAGATGATATTTTGATATATTCTAGAAATAAGATAGAGCATGATGAGAACCTCAATATTGTGCTAGTGTTGTTAAGGAAGAACTAGTTGTATGTGAATTTATCCAAGTGTGAATTTTAGGTGTTAGAAGTACAATACTTAGGACACATTGTTAAGGCTGAAGGGATTGCAGTGGATCCTAAGAAAATAGAAGCCATTTTGAATTATCTACCACCTACAAATGTGATAAAAGTTTAAAGTTTCATGGGCTTAACTAGATACTACAAGCGATATGTAAGGGACTATGCTAAGATCACCTCATCAATAACCAACCTTCAGAGGAAAGGAAAAGAATTGAAGTGGATAAAGAAATGTGAGGAAACCTTTGGCTTACTAAAGAAATAGCTGACCACACCACCTAAACTAAAGATACCTGATACTTAGGGAAGTTTCTCTTTTTATACAAATGCATATTTAGAAGGTTTGGGAGGGGTACTCTCACAAGAGGAAGTGGTGGTAGCCTATGGATCTAGAAAACTAAAAACATATAAGGTTAATTATGTAACCCATGACTTAGAGTTTGTAGCTGTAGGAATTGATCTTAATATTTGTTGACATTATTTAGTTGGTAGACCCTTTGATCTAAGGACAAATCATCAAAGTATTCATTATATATTCACTCAACCTTTACTCAATGCTAGGCAAAGAAGATGGATGGAATTTCTTGTAGAATATGATTTCAAAATTGGGTATATAAATGGAAAAGAGAATAAAGTCACTGATGCACTGAGTAGAAGAAGGCATATAGAAGTTTTATCTTGCATCCATATCAACTTTATGGAATAAGTCAAGGAAATACAAAATCATGATACATGCTACAACCAAATATGGGAAAGGATGGAAAAGAAACAAGATGAAAACAAGGAATTTGACATCAAGGATGGTTTCTTGTGTTTTAAAAATAGAGTAATAATTATTCAAACAAGAAATCTAAGAAGGATGATTATAAATGAAGGACACATATCTCCACATTTTTCTTATATAGGAGGATAAAAAATGAGGGAGAATATGAAAAAGACATTCTTCTAGCTAGGAATGAAGAGATACATAACTTATTTTGTCACTCAATGCCTTGAATGTCAAAAGTTTAAAGTAAAACATAAATATCTCGTTGGACTGTTGTATCTATATGATATGCCTATGTAGAAATGGCATGTGAATTTTAATGGATTTCATTGTGGGGCTACCTAAAAATAGGTTTCAACATGATGTAATTCTAGTAGTGGTTGATAGACTAGTCAAGCTTACATAATTTATACCTAGGAAAACCAAGTATGACGTCGTGGTTTTGGCTAATAGATTTCACAAAGAAATATTTTGGCTTCATGTTTTTTTTGAGGTAATCATATCAGATAGGGATATGAAATTCACATCTAAGTTTTGGAAATCCTTACATCATGCCATTGGCACTAGATTGAATATCAATTTAGCTTACCATCATGGATAATCTAAAATAGTGAAAAAAGTTCTAGAAGACATGTTATGCATGTACTATATGGATTAGAAAACCCATTGGTATGATTACTTACATTTGGTAGAATTTGCCTACAATAATGGAGAACATTCGACCATAGGAATAGCTCCGTTCGAAGCTTATTATGGTAGGAATTATAGAAAACCATTAACATGTAATAATCTATAAGATCATATTGTTCTTGGACTAGATTTGGTTAATGGAGCAATAGTTGAGAGTGATTAGAGAGAGGCTGAAAGAAGCTACAGATCGATAGAAAAGCTATGTTGATCTTAAGAGATCACCAATAGAGTTTGTTTTGGGTGATAGATTATTTTTGAGGGTAAAGTCAAGGAAATGTATAATTAATTACACAAAGCTAGATCCTCGCTTTGTCAAACCCTTTGAAATCATAGAGAAGATTAGTCCTATGACATATCAACTTGCCTTACCACCCAATTTGTCCAAGATTCACAATACTTTTCATATTTCTTTGCTTAAAGAGTACATTGCTAATCTTGATCATGTATGGGATTTTTCTTCTTTGTATATGGTGAACCCAAAGGCTATAGAGGTTCAACCAGTAAGAATCCTTGATTTTTTTATCTAAATCGATGAGGAAAGGAACCTTAGTGTAGTGTAAGATCTAGTGGGACTATTATTTAGAAATAAATGCTACCTAGGAAAATAGTAGATATGCAAAGACACTTTCCATTTCTATTTGAAAATGTTGTGTAAATGATATTTTATGTTTTTAAAATTTTAAACACAAAGGACTATGTTAAGCTTAATGAGGGATGGTGTCATGACCCACTCCTTGGTAGACTTTTCATTTTATTGAATTTATGCTTTGCTATATATCTTATGGATGAAATGGTTGAATATTTTAGTTTTATTATGAAAAATAATCGTCCTTATAAAAAATAAAAATGGAATGTGAATCTTATTGAGGATTGTAGGATAATTCCATGTTTCCATGAAAATATGAATTTAATTTAAGAATATGATGTTGCTAATGAAAGTGCACTTTTGGAAGTAATAGGTCTCTTCATGGTGGTAGAAAGAATTAACCACCGAGAAAAGAGATTGCCTTTGGGAAATGATGTGATGGGTTATTTGTCAAAATATTTAAGGAGGCAACATGGATGAATACCCCTTTCATGAAGATGCATAACATGATTTGCATAAGAAAAGAAATATTAAATTGCTTTGAGTTAAGTTGCATAATATTTTCTTATGAAGGAATTTTATTTGAAAAGAAAAGAAAAACATTTTAATGAAAAGAATGGATGTTTGCTTCTTTGTATTGTTGAGTAATAAAAGATAGGAACAATAAGCTCTTATAAAATTAATGAAATGGATGCTATACTCTTGTTTTTAATATTGCTGCTCATTTTTAAAAATAGTTAGAAGTAAGAACTTGGAGTTAGGTTGTGAACCATGTTGTAGTGGAGCATTGATGAAACCCAACCGAAATATAGGATGGAATATCTTCCCTTTCATGTGGAGGAATGGAAGGTATGGAGAGTTATGGAGGGGAGTAATACCTTATCGTAAGATGAGTCGAGTAGCAAGGAAGGGAGTAATGGATAGGAGTGTGAAGGAGAAAGAAAATAGGAAGAAAAGACAAAAGAAAAAATAAAAAATGGGAGATATTGAAGCACGACAAAACGAAGAAGAGGAAGGAGGAAGGAATCACTGAAATGAGGGAAGAAAATATGTTGACCGAACAAGTAATCCAATGACTTATTTTGATTGGTTTGATTTTTTATGGTGTGTGGAACTGATAATGAATGAATGAATAGATACCTATTAACAAGTACTAAAGGATCATTGTTATACTTGTGGGTTCTTGTGTGTGGAAAAGAAAATTCATTTGTGTAATGTCTAAATGGTAGAGATGAAATTTGTCCTTGGTTGCTTGAAAATGTAGAACTCTTAAGGTGGAAGTCGACGATGGCTAGCATTGACCTTGCTGGTTATTTTTTAACTATCTATGTTGTATGTGTAGTTATAGTCTTAATTGAGATGTGTCATTGAAATAAACTATTGCTTTTGCTTCCAATAGAATGAAATTTTCTGATATGTGTGTGGTTAAAATGATATAATGATATTTATAATCATGCATGGTTGATATGGTCAAACATCTCGTGTTGCATTGAGAGTCAACCTCTGTTATTGCATGTTGGTAAGAGTCGACATGTACTAAGTGTTGTTTGGCATATCTTACTATGGAAATGGAGAATCTATTTACTTCCAAAATAATTCTTTTTGGATTTTGGTAAGGAATATTGTTGTAGATGAATTATGCATTCAATTTATAGTATGTGACATATTTTGGATTTCAAAGTTGTTACCAGAGGTAATAGATGTATTCGCTGTTTTTAGTGGTTGGGTTGTTGATTGATGTATTTTCCTATGGAAAATATTAGTGGGCAAAGGACATAAGACCCAAATTAGTTAATATATTTATAGACTTATATTGTTGCTTGTGAATTTCAGTGAATTATTTATTCTAGAATTGAAATAGATTTGATATTTTGAGCCTATGATGGATCGTATTGTGAAAGGAAGATTGAAGTTTTTTTTCCTTTTGTAATATTCATTGAAACTTGGTATGTTTGTTGGAATGCTCAATTGTTTTCATTACACATAGAATTGTATTGGAACTATTATGCATGCTTTAAGCTATGCAAAAACCTTTATCTTGGAGCCATATCTGATCCCATCACAAGGCAATCCTTTTCTTGATAGTTAAAGAAAGCATCGGAGTTGCAAAGCATCAATTCATGTTGGACTGGTGAGAGGATTTATCTGGTGTTCTAATCATTGTTCTATAAGGATCTGGATTGCATTTCATGTTCTAAATGGAGAACTCACTGAAGTGATCTATAGAGGATGTTGTAATTATTGATGAGATCAATCAATGCTCGGTTGAGCACTGTAACATTACATTTCATTGTTAAGATACGTTGGCATCAAATGTTAAATTTTAATAATGATGATATTATTACGTGATAATGACTTAATGTGTTACATCAATAGATTATGGTTCCCATGGTACATATATGAGATATCGAAGGTATTTCTCTGAGAAGTTATCCATGTTGCGGATATGTGTTATGGTTGTGTTAATAGTAATGAATGATTAATTGTTATTGACGAACTTGAGTAAGTACTTTGTTTGGGAAAAATACATTGTTTTAAAGATGCCTAAATTTGTGTATCATCTTTTATGGGTATGGAAATTGGTTGATTTGTTGTTCTCATCGAAGTTGTTAGTTATCGTGGAAATAACTTCTAGTGATCAAATTACGGCTTGGAGAATGACTTGCCAACACCGTCGATGTGCTAGTGTAGGCTTATAGAAGTTCGAGTCTCCTTAAAAGCAAGTAGTAGTCTTGGATGAAACAAGTGAATGTTAGAGTAAGTAACCACAAGAGATGGTGGCTTGTTATGTTAGGTACCTAGGTACATTTATAGGAATGACTAATTTAACTAAAGAAGTAATGAGGCAACAAAGTGATAAGCACCCACATTAAAGGATTTATGTGGAGTGCAATGGATGCCACTATTTCCATGATTGATTGGAGAAGATATGGGTTTACACCTAGTATACTACCTTGATGGACAAAGGTAAGTATAGATATGGGTGATCCTTTACACCTAAAGTGCTTACATTAAGAGACAAGTGTAAGTATAAGGATGGGTGTTTGTTTATACCTAGTATATTTGCATTAATGGATATATGTGAGTATAGAGATGGGTGAATCATGAAACTTAATTATCTTACATTGATAGACTTTGTGGGTGTAGTTGAGGTAGAACCTTAACATGTTGGAAGGGTACTTCTTAGTATAAACTTCCTTTGGATTAATAAAAAAAATGGGTTCTATTTTAGACTGCAATCTAGGGAGATGACATTTGGTATCAAAGCATGGTTCGTAGTGGGATAGGTTCACTACATAGAAATTAGTTTTGTTATGTAATAGAAAAAATACTTATGAAGGAATTGAACCCTACCAATAGAACACCTATTATGAATAGATCTATTGAATCACTTGAGATGATTGGGTAGAGATTTATTAGTAAAAGAAGTAATTTGAAGGACTAATTGCTAATGAATTCTTACTATCTCTTTGTGTGTGGCTAGGAACAATACCTATAAAGAGAAGAAGAGGAGGTGTTGCTCCATCGACAAGGAAGACCCAATGGTCTAATGTGGAGGATGGGATTCTAGATGTGGATTTTGAGAACCCTAGTGATGTAAGGGAAAATCCTAGTAACGAGAACCTTACTGAGATAGTGGCTCTACTTCGGGAATAGTTTGAAACCCAAAAATAGTTTTTAGATGCCATGTTGAGTCGAGAAGCACAAGTGAGTAACCCTAGAGTGAGTCAACCAAATGAACCTCTTACCGAGGCACAACAATGCTAGGGTCCAATTAGAGGCCAAATTGGGTAAGGAAATGAAACATCTAAAATATTCCAAATTTAATGGAGAGGAAGATGGGGACAAGGCTAAGGTATGGTTGAAAGAGAGAAATCTATTGCAACATGAAGAAATTTTCCTCAGGCACTCGAACATCTTATGCCACACTACATCTGCAAGGTGATGGTTTAGCTTGGTGGGAAGTGTATAGTGATGAACTAGATCTTGAGGCAACAATTGACCTAAAATGGATAGAGTTTGTAAAAGCCTTCAAATATAGATTTCTCACAAAACACTTTTATTCCCAAAAATTTGAGGAATTCACTAGACTTCACCAAGGAACTAGGACAGTGGAAAAGTATTATCAAAAATTGTTAAACTAATGAAGTATGTGCCTACTTATAATGAGAAAATGAAGATCCATAAGTTTATTCTAGGAGTAGATCCTAGAATAGGACAAGAAGTGGATATGCAGGAACCTGGAACTCTGTAGAAGGCCTATGATTTAGACATGAAGGTTGAAACCTATCTCAAACCCTACTTCGATTATGAAATACTAGATGAAGAGGGTAAGGAGGCACTAAGAAAGAGGAACAATGCAGGTTTTATAAAATGGGAAGAGAAACAGGCAAGCAAGAACTTCTCTCAATAGGACCGAAGAAATGACAAGAAGCAAGGGAAGTTTAGGAGAAGGTTCCAAGGAAAGAACCATAACAACAACAAAGGTAACAACATATGGTTAGAGGAACATACAAATTCTTCACATACCAAAAAAGGAGAAGAGGTACAAAAATGGAAAGAGCATCTAGGGATGAATGAAGGATGTTTTATTTTTAGAGGATGACATTATGCTACTAATTATCCATAAAGAATAGAAATGAATTCCAAAGGAAAGGAACCGATGTACAAATAAAATGCACCTAGAGAGCCCACACACAAGATTTATGTAGCTACAAGAAACTAGAATCTTGATGGTCAAGCCACACCACTAGTGATTAAAGGTAATATTTTTAGTAGGAATGTTAAAATATTGATTGATAGTGGTGCTACAGATAGTTTTATATCCACTAGTTTAGCTAAAGATATTTCAAAAAGATTAGGAATCTTGGCTCATGGGTGGAAGGTTGAGTATGGTTTAGGATAAACCTACTCCATTAATCAATGTTACCCTATGGTAGAAATTTCCTTACCTAGTGGAACAACTATAGGATGTTTGTATGTAGCACCTTTGCATGCTTTTGACATAATCCTAGGAATGGATTGGTTGTAAATGCATAAGGTAGTACTCAAATTTTAGGATAGATGGATTGAGTACATAGATGATAGGGGTGTTGTGCGAAGGTTGTATAGTCTTCAAGGGTCTTTTCAACCTCAAATCTTATCATGGGATTTTCAACCTCAAATACTATCGACAATGCAACTTAAGAAGGCCATAAAGAAAGGAGGAATGGTCTATGTTGTTAAGATAAATGAAATTGATAAAGAGAAGGAGGAGGTGTTTGAGAAACACCCAATTCTTCAAGAATTTAAGGATATTTTTCTAGAGGATTTACTTGGATTACCACCTAAATGAGACTTTGATTTTACTATTGAGCTTCAATCTAAAATATAACCGATCCATATAGCTCCTTACAAAATGAATCCCATAGAAATGCAAGAGTTGAAGGTGCAATTGCAAGGGTTACTAGAGAAAGGATTGATCAAACCAAGTGTATCACCTTGGGGAGCACCAGTATTATTTGTTAAGAAGAAGGATGGTTCCTTGAGATTATGTATAGATTATAGAATGTTGAACAAGGCAACCATTAAGAACATATATCCTCTACCAAGAATCGAATATCTCTTTGATCAACTCAAAGATGCCATAATATTTTCAAAGATTGACTTGAAATTAGGATATCACCAATTGAGAATCCGTGAGGAGGATACTCACAAGATAGCCTTTAAAACTCGTTATGGACATTATGAGTTTGTTGTCTTACCTTTTGGTTTAACAAATGCTCCAGTAGTATTTATGAACTTGATGAATAGCATCTTTAGGAAGTACTTGGATAGATTTTTTCTAGTATTTCTAGATGATATTTTGATATATTCTAAAAATAAGATAAAACATGATGAGCACCTCAAGATTGTGCTAGAGATGTTAAGGAAGAACCAACTATATGGGAATTTATCCAAGTGTGAATTCTATGTGTCAAAAGTACAATAATTAGGACACATTGTTAAGGCTAAAGGGATCATAGTGGATCCTAAGAAAGATAGAAGCCATTTTGAATTGGCCACCACCTACAAATGTGATAGAAGTTTGAAGTTTCATGGGCTTAACTGGATACTATAGAGATATGTAAGGGACTATGCCAAGATCACCTCACCAATAACCAACCTTTAGAGAAAAGGAAAAGAATTCAAGTGGACAGAGAAATGTGAGGAAGCCTTTGGTTTTCTAAAGAAAAATCTTACCATGCCACCTATACTAAAGATACTTGATCCTTAGGAAGTTTCTCTGTTTGTACAGATGCATCATTAGAAGGTTTGGGAGGAGTGCTCTCACAAGAAGAAGCAGTGGTAGCCTATGGATCTAGAAAACTAAAAATACATGAGGTTAATTATGCAACCCATGACTTAGAGTTGGTAGTTGTAGTGTTTGCTCTTAAGAGTTGGTGATATTATCTAGTTGGTAGACCCTTTGAGCTAAGGATAGATCATTAGAGTCTACAATATATATTCACTCAACCTTTACTCAATGCTAGGCAAAGAATATGGATGGAATTCCTTGCAAAATATGATTTTGACATTGAGTATATAAAGGGAAAAGAGAATAAAGTCACTATTGCATTGAGTAGAAGGAGGCATATAGCAATTTTGTCTCGCATCCATGTCGACTTGATGGAACAAGTCAAGGAAATGCAAAATCAAGATACATACTACAACCAAATCCAGGAAAGGATGGAAAATAAACCTGATGAAAATAAGGACTTTGGCATCAAGGATGGTTTCTTGTGTTTTAAGAATAGAGTAGTAATTCCTGGAACCAAAAATTTGAGAAGGATGATTATGAATGAAGCACACATATATCCATATTTTGCTCATCCAGGAGGAGCAAATATGAGGGAGAATATGAAAAAGATATTCTTCTGGCTAGGAATGAAGAGAGACATAACTGAGTTTATCGATCAATGCCTTGAATATCAAAAGGTAAAAGTAGAACACACACATCCTATTTGATTTTTGAGTCTCCATGATGTGCCTATGTAGAAATGGCAAGTGATTTCAATGGACTTCATTGTGGGGCTACCTAAAAATAATTTTCAACATGATGCAATTCTAGTAGTGGTCGACATACTGACCAAGGTTGCACATTTTATACCCGGAAACACCAAGGATGACGTTGTGGTTGTGGCTAATAGATTTTCCAAAGAAATATTTTGGCTTCATGGTTTTCCGTAGGTAATCATATCATATAGGGATCCGAAATTCACATCTGAGTTTTGGCAATCCTTGCATATCATGCCATTGGCACTAGATTGAACATTAGTTCGACTTACCATCCAGAGACTGATGGACAAACTAAAAGAGTGAACCAAGTGCTAGAATACATGTTATGCATGTACTTCATGGATCAAAAAACATTTTGGGAGGATTACTTACATTTGGTAGAATTTTCCTACAATAACGAATATCATTCGACCATAGGCATGGCTCCATTCGAAGCTTTGTATGGCAGGAAGTGTCAAATACCATTAACATGGGATAATCCAAAATACTGGATTGTGCTTGGACTAGACATGGTCAAAGATATGGAGCAAAAGTTGAGAGTGATTAGAGAGAGGCTAAAAGAAGTTGCAGACCAATAGAAAAGCTATGTAGATCTTAAGAGATCACCAAAAGAGTTTGTTGTGGGTGACAGAGTGTTTCTGAGGGTAAATGAGGGTAATACCAAGGAAAAGTGCAATTAAATCCACAAAGCTAGATCCTCTCTTTATCGTACCCTTTGAAATCATAGAGAAGATTAGTCCTGTGGCATATCAACTTGCCTTACCACCCAATTTGTCCAAGATTCATAGTACCTTTCATATTTCTTTGCTTAAAAAGTACATTGCTAATCCTGAGCATGTGTGGGATTTTTCTAATTTGCATATGGTGAACCTAGAGGCTATAGAGGTTCAACCAGTAAGAATCCTTGAGTTATGATCTAAATCAATGAGGAAAGGAACCTTAGAGTAGTGTAAGGTCTAGTGGGACCATTATTTAGAAAGAAATGCTACCTGGGAAAAAGTAGCAGATATGCAAAGACACTTTCCATTTCTATTTGAAAATGCTGTGTAAATAATATTTTATTTTTATTTTTAATTTTAAACACAGAGGATTGTGTTAAGCCTAAGGGGGATGATGTCATGACCCACTCCTTGGTAGACTTTTCATTTTTATGAATTTATGTTTTGCTATATAGCTTATGGATGAAATGGTTGAATATTTCAGTTTTATTATGCAAAATATTTGTTCCTTATTAAAAAATATGGAATGTGAATCTTATTGAGGGATGTAGGATAATTCCATGTTTCTGTGAAAATCTATATTTTATTTAAGAATATGATGTTGCTAATGAAAGTGCACTTTTGTAGGAATAGGTCTCTTCATGGTGGTAGAAAGAATTAACCACCGAGAAAAGAGATTGCCTTTGGGAAATGATGTGATGGGTTATTTGTCAAAATATTTAAGGAGGCAACATAGATGAATGCTTCTTTTCATGAAGATGCATAACATGATTTGCATAAGAAAAAGAAATATTAAATTGCTTTGAGTTAAGTTGCATAATATTTGCTTATGAAGGAATTTTATTTGAAAAGAAAAGAAAAACATTTTAATGAAAAGAATGGATGTTTGCTTCTTTGTATTGTCGAGTAATAAAATATAGGAACAATAAGCTCTAAAGGAAATTAATGAAATGGATGCTATACTATTGTTTTTGAATATTGTTGCTCGTTTTTAAAAAAATAGTTAGAAGTAAGAACTTGGAGTTAGGTTGTGAACCATGTTGTAGTGGAGCATTGATGAAACCCAACCAAAACATAGGATGGAATCTCTTCCCTTTTGTGTGGAGGAATGGAAGGTATGGAGAGTGATGGAGGGGAGTAATGCCTTACCGTAAGAAGAGCTGAGTAGCAAGGAAGGGAGTAATGGAGAGGAGCATAGAGGAGAAAGAAAGGAGGAAGAAGATATAAAATAAATAAAAAAAGGGAGAGACCAAAGCAAGGTGGAATGAGGAAAAGGAAGGAGGAAGTAATTTTTGAAATGTGGGAAGAAAAGACACTAACTAGATAGGTAATCCAGTGACTTCTTTAGATTGGTTTGATTTGTTTATGGTGTGTGGAACTGATAATGAAGGAATGAATAGAAACATGTTAACAAGTACTAAAGGATCATTGTTATACTTGTGGGTTATTGTATTAGTGTGTGTGGAAAAGAAAATTCATCTATGTAATGTCTAAATGGTAGAGATGAAATTCATCCTTGGTTGCTTAAAAATGTAGAACTCTTGAGGATGTAGGTCACAATGGCTAGCATTGACCTTGCTGGTTATTTTTCAATGTTTGTGTTGTATGCATAGTTACAATATTAATTGAGATGTGTCATTGAAATAAACTGCTACTTTTGCTTCCAATAGAATTGAATTTGTTGATATGTGTGTGGTTAAAATGATATAATGAGATTTATATTCATGCATGGTTGATATGGTCAAACATCTCATGTTGCATTGAGATTCGACCTCTATTATTGCATGTTGGTAAGAGTCAACATGTACTAAGTGTTACTTGGCATATCTTACTATGGAAATGAAGAATCTATTTACTTATGGAATGGTTTAATTGGATTTTGGAAAAGAATATTGTTGTAGATAAATTATGCAATCGATTTATAGTATGTGCCATATTTTGGATTCCAAAGTTGTTACCAGAGGTAATAGATGTATTCATTGTTTTTAGTGGTTGGGTTGTTGACTAATGTATTTGCCTATGGAAAATATTAGTGGGAAGAGGATGTAAGACCCAAACCAGTTAATATATTTATAGACTTATATTTGTTTCTTGTGAATTTCAATGAATTATTTATTCTAGAATTGAAATATATTTGAGATTTAGAGCCTGTGATGGATCATATTGTGAAAAGAAGAATGATGTTTTTTTTCTTCTGTAATATTCATTGAAACTTGGCATGTTTGTTGGAATGCTCAATTGTTTTCATTACACATAGAATTGTATTGGAACTATTATGCATGCTTTAAGCTATGCGAAAATATTTATCTTAGAGGTATCTCTTATCCCATCACAAGGCAATCCTTTTCTTGGTAGTTAAAGAAAGCATCGAGCATCAATTCATGTTGGACTGGTGAGAGGATTTATCTGGTGTTCTAATCATTGTTCTAGAAGAAGCTAGATCGCATTTCGAGTTCTGAATGGAGAACTCACTAAAGTGATCTATAGAGGATGTTGTAATTATTGATGAGATCAATCAATGCTCGGTTGAGCGTTGTAAACGTTACATTTCATTCTAAATATGTTAGCATCAAATGTTAAATTCTATAATGGATTTTGTGGAAATGAATATATGGATGTTTATACGTGATAATCACTTAATGTGTTACATCAATAGATTATGGTTCCCATGGTACATATATGAGATATCGAAGGTATTTATCTAAGCAGTTATCCACGCCATGGATATGTGTGATGGTTGTGTTAATAGTAATGAATGATTAATTATTATTGATAAACTTGAGTAAGTACCTTGTTTGGGAAAAATATATTGTTTTAAAGATGCCTAAATTTGTGTATCATATTTTATGGGCATGGAGTTTTGTCAATTCGTTGTTCTCATTGAAGTTGTTAGTTATCATGGAAAAAACTTTTAGTGATCAAATTGCGGCTTGGAGAATGACTTGCTAACACCATCGATGTGCTAGTGTAGGCTTATAGAAGTTTGAGTCTCCTTAAAAACAAGTAGTAGTCTTGGATGAAACAAGTGATTGTTAGAGTAAGTAACCACGAGAGATGGTGGCCTATTATGTTAGGTACCTACATTTATAGAAATGACTAACTTAACTAAAGAATTAATGAGGCAACAAAGTGATAAGCACCCACATTAAAGGATTTATGTGGAGTGCAATGGATGTCACTATTTCTCCGATTGACTAGAGAAGAGATGGGTTTCACCTAGTATGCTACCTTGATGAACAAAGGTAAGTATAGAGATGGGTGATCCTTTACACCTAAAGTACTTGCATTAAAATACAAGTGTAAGTATAAGGATGGGTGTTTTCTTATACCTAGTATATTTGCATTAATGGATATATGTGGGTATAGAGATGGGTGAATCATGAAACTTTAATGAACTTACATTGATAGACTTTTGTGGGTGTAGTTGAGGTAGAACCTTGGATTGTTGGAAGGGTACTTCTTAGTATAAACTTCCTTTGAGTTATTAAAAAAAAATTGGGTTCTATTTCAGACTAGAATTTAGGTTGGTGACAAAAGCTACTACTGAATCTTCTTGAGAGAGTACTCCTCCTAATACTTCCAGTGATGCATTTGTGCATACTAAAAAGCCCCCTCAAGGGTTATAAATTTTTAGTGTTGGTATGGTAGTGAGTTTATGCTTCAAAAATGCAAAGGTAGCTTCACACTTTTCTGACCACTTGAATTCCTTTCCCTTTTTCTAAAGGTTAGTTATTGCTACTGCAATATTGGAGTAATTCTTTATATAACATATATAGTAGCCCATTACCCCATGAATATTTGTACTTTAGATACATTAGTAGAGGGTGGCCAATTTAGAATGGATTCAATCTTCTTTGGGTCTACAACAATTCCTTCTACTGATATAATGTGCCCAATATTTTACCTCTAAGACATAGAAATCACTTTTTGCCATATTTCCATAAAGTTGGTTTTCCCTTGGAAAATCTAACATGATATTGATATGTTTGGCATATTATTTCTTGTCTCAAGAGTATATTAAGATATAATATAATAATATGAGCACAAACATATCCAAATTACTCCTTAACACATTGTTCATTAGATTCATGAACACAGTTGGGGTGTTAGTTAGTCCAAAGGGTAGAACTTTAAACTCATAATGCCCATACCTATTCTTGAATGTCATTTTTGAATTGTACTTCTCACATATTCTTAACTGATGGTACCTTGATATTATGTCAATATTGGTAAATATTGTGGCATATCTCAGTTGATCAAGAAAATATTTGATTCTAGGTAATGGGTATCGATTCTTGATTGTAGCCTTATTAAGCATTCTATAATGAATACATAATCTCAAGAAACCATATTTATTTTTCACAAATAAAATTGATGCACCCTAGGGTGACACACTTGGTTTTATCAAACCCTTTTCTAATATCCCCTACAGTTGAACCTTTATTTCCTGCATCTCGATAGGATTCATCCAATATAGATATCGATGAATAGGTTCAACTCCTAGCATAAGGTCAATAGTAAAATAAAATTCTTGCACAAGAGGTAATCCAGGTACATCCTATATGAACACATCCTAAAAATCCTAAAAAATTGGCTGCTTCCCTAGCACCTCTCTCTTTTGATAATATCTTACTTCATTGATTTTTACAACATAAATTATCCATCTTTTCTTGAGGACATTCTTCAACTGCATAGCTGATAACATTTGGGGTTTGAATAACCCCTACTCTCTATGAATTATTAGTCTTTCATTACCTTCCTCTGAATACTCGATTCATCTATATTTGAAATTAATTAAGGCTTTATGTTCCTGTAACCAATCCATCCCTACGATCTCATCAAAGGTATGAAGCAAAGATACATACAAGCTACCTTTAGTGGTGCTACTAGCTAAATTAGTTTTTACCATTAAAAACACTAGTTTACTGAGTAGATTTACCCTAAATCATACTTGAACTTCCAACCGTGGGCCAAATATCCTATCCTTTCCAACATATCTCTTGTTAAACTAGAAGAAATAAAGTTAAGAAAATGATTCTAACTAAAATTAAAACATCTCTTAGAGGGGAGAAGCATTTTGACATTTCTAGGTTGGTGGTATGGGTGCTTGTTTCCAATCTCGCTTTACTTCTACTACCTGCATTCCAGGGTTTGTCCCATTGGCCTAAATTTTGGGTCTTGCTTTTCTTAGGCACTCAATCACATAATGAGGACCTCCACACTGGTATTACCCTCTCTTGGGGTGTTTTTTTTCCTCAATTTCATTTTCTAATTGCCTTATTTCGGGTGACTTTATCCATTCCTCTTTCCTTAAGGTTGAGTGACCTTTGGAGGTTGGTCCATTCATAAAATTAATCAAATCTATTTTATCGGAATATTTTATTTTATAGTGTGGCCCTCCACATATATGGAAACCTTCTTTGGGACCTCTGAGGTCTTCCTAAATCTATTTTGCAACTTATTCTTCTTGGGATACCTTTATTTATCTTTGAATTTTTCCATATCCTAGTTTGGCTATAATTTTCTTATGTTGGATAGGTTTGAGTTGGCTTATCTACCCTTTTTTTGACCTCTCTAATTTAAATAACCAACACTTTCCTTTTGGGGTTATCAGTCCTTATTTGTTAGCTTTGGAAAGTAGGAATAATTCAATTGCTTTTGTTGTGTTAACTATTCTCGTTGTTGATCTATTAGTTCTCCTTGTTGTTCTATTTTCTCTTGTAACACTGTAGCAATGGTGATGAGGTTTTCCACATCTTTTATTGATACTATTGAACCCTTTTCTTGGGTCCTTCCTTTATCATAATCTTTATGATGTTGCCTACTAGGGGAAGTAGTCTTTCCTCCTCTCATCTTGGGTGCCATCTATCCTAATGACAACCAATAAGATAGGGTTAGGTTATAGTTCTACCTAGAACTGAACTACTAAATCAATCAATAATATAGATTTCTCTTCATAAAAGCATCAATAATATAATTATGACGGTATTCCAATGTCATGATGTAACTTCATTAGGAAATTTCACACATATTGTAAATAACACATCATGATATTTTATTCACCCTTGGTATTGGTTCCCTTTATATTCTACAAAGCATGATATTATAGGTCTTTCCAGGCCAAACTTAAAACTTAAGCAAGACTTAATGGAAATATATATAAATCCTCTTAGCACACAATAATATCTATACCCTCATACCTAGAGCTTTGATACCAAATGTAATGACCTAAAAATCTAATAACAAAAAAACACATAGAAAAGAAAAGAATTAAAAAAAATTACGAAGAGGTATTCATAAACCCCTAACCGACCTTTGGTTATTCTATTGTTTAAAATCCCTAAGTTTCCCAAAGAAAAATCTTTTGAAATACCTTCATACTAGTATATCTATGTAGATGTATTATGTGTTAATGCAAATAAGCTTATCCCTCTCATCATTATTTATGAGCTAAAATTATCACCCTTAGTCAATCGAAGATATATGCCAATCACCATATCATACACAAGTCAATCTATGTAGGTATGCTACATGTATTGTGAGTTAAGCTATCCATATCATCACCATGACGAGCTATCTTAACTTAGATATAGTCTTTTCTTAAACTTAGATATATTTCTCTTTGAGGGGTCTTAATCCCTTAGGTCTTCCCATGTTTTCCCTAAGGAGTATCAATCCCCTAGGTTACCATCTAATTTTCTCCCTACAACTAATTTATTAGGTTTCTTTTATGTTTAACAAGAAATAAAGAATAATTCTTGAAACTACCAAAAAGACACCATAACACCTCATTCAGATATTATGGAACCTGCTATAATTGTATTGATAATCATAAAAGGGGGGTTACAAGAGATGATATCATTTTATAATCTTGCACTTAAGGATACAATGGAGTATTCCCTAAGGAAGATCTTTCGGGTGTGGCGCAATTATAGCACGATCAATCCTTTATGGGTTCCTCGATGTAGTTGGGATTTCTTGCTTGTGAACCATCGCTTAATGGATGTTTCCTTGTGCTTTGCTAGACCTGTGAACCTACAAAATCCTATTAGTACATTGGGGGATCTACCTCAGTCAAACCCCGTATTTAGACAAACAAAATACTCATTAAAGATAATCAAAACATGAAATTACTTATGAAAAACTAACATAAAACCATAAATTAAGCTATCTTCACCTGTCCAAATGGTTCTGATGGTTGTTGCAGAAGTTTACACTCCTAGGGTGCGAACCGGGAGGTTCGCATGTGTGAGGTGCGAATCGGCCCTTTTGAAGCTGAATTGCTCAGGTAGGGTCCCTAGATGCTATTGATTGGTTCTTTTAATGTCCATTTTTTGGTACAACTCTTAAATTGTAAATCCTGATGGTGAAATCAATATGTCTCAGTCACAAAATAGGAATATGCAAGGAATAAACTTATTATGATACTCGTACGATGGATGTGTCATGGATGTGTGCTGATTTGCAATGGTAGTAGTGATTTCAGCAGAGTTTTAGTAAGTAAAAGTTTTGATAATCTAAATCATGAAAATGGCCTTCTGTTTATAGACTGGGCCAGGGTGAGAGAAAGGGGATGAGGTGTCCCTTATGAGGTGGCTATGGTGAGGTGTCCACCAAAGAGGTGTCCCCTGAGGTGTCCTGGGTCATAAATGAGGTTGGGTGAGAGAATCCCTCACCCATCCAAAAGTAATGATGATTAGAGATAAATATCAATTTGCCATTAATATTCACCTTTATGAAAATATCTTAGCATTACTTAATCATATTTGTGTGCAAAAGTCTCCATCTTGCATTTATGACCCAGGGGGGTGTGATATGGAGAAATTAATGGGATGAGAGGTGGCAAGGCTATAATAGGCTAGGTGGAGGCTTTTAATTAAATCAATATTAGATGTAATTAAGTATGAAATTAGCCATAAAGCATAATTTGACCAAAAGTGTTGACTTTTTTGCCCATAAAGTGCTTTTTGACCATGGTAAAGCTTTCAACCTTAGTTGAGTTGGCATGAGGTCACATGAGGGCCTAGGGTTAAGCGTAGGAAGGGGCTTAGCTAGACCATAGGGGATAATGGTAATGAATAGTGTTTTGGGGTCAATTTATATAATTTTCAATGGTTTTACACATTAATTAACCATGGAGATGGGGAGAGGGACAATGTGTGACCTTTTGGTGTGTACATTTTGCCCATTTTTATACTGGAGTGTGTGAAACATGGTCTAGTACAAAAACTAATGATATGGATGGATGATGATAGATGGTTTTTGAAAGAGATGCATTCATAAAAAATGGTTTTATGAATGATTGCTTTTTGTAGGTAAATCACATGATTATGTTGCACTGTGATCAATTGGAAATGTTTCTACTTTGGACGAAACAATATGTTGTTGTTAACTTTTTCTTATGATTTTATTGATGAGCTCATTTGATGAAATTTGATAAATTTTTGGAGCCTAAGGTAGAAATTCTTGATTTTTAATTCACAAGTGGTCTTACGTCTTCCACTTATGACAATTGGAATCCATGCGGCATGTACAGGCAGAGGCGTTTGGAGATTTAGCAAACATTATTTTTGTTTGGAATTGGACTTTTGGTCATTGAGATAATCATTAGCAAAAAAAATTCTTAGAAAAATGTTGAATCTGTGATTGGAATTTGTTGGTTGTTTGATCATGTACTAGGTAGATTTTTTATGTGATTGATGATTACCCCCTCAAGCGTCAAATTGGCAATGATGGAAAGTTGAGATCGACGATGCGATGGTTGATGAAGATGTGAGGCAAATATGAAAAATTTACAAGGTGAATGGGTGAATTTGGAGGCCATACAGTTGGTTTTCACGACACATGTGTGAACCATATGGTTCACACCTTAGGTGTGTGAACTGGTCGGTTCACACGTGTGGCATGTGAACCCACTGAAAATGCATATAAAGGTGAAAAATGTGATATGTGATGTCATCTTTGTGCGTATGAACGGAGTGGGAGAAGAAGAGGAGAGAAAAAAAATAGAACGGAGTGCTACCATATTTTGCATTGGACAGGATGAGATGGCGAGCATGTTGGGGAGTGGCAGCATGGGGGCGGGAATGCCCGAGGTAAGTGGTTTTTGGCTTTCTTAGAATGTGTGAATGTTGGGGGTTTAAAATGAACCTTTTTGCTTTTAAAACCATTAAATGAGGGTGGGGGTAAATAATGACTAAAATGTGTACACATGTAAAAATGGAAAAATGGGTATCTAGAAACGCTATTTTTTTTTTACTTTTTGATGCATGGAAATGCATGTAGGGGATGTGATGGGGAATGCAATGTGGAAAATTGGTGGGAAAATGTGTATGGGGGTGAAAAATGAAAATGAAATATGTCTGATAAGCCAAATGGGTGTCAGGATCTACTTTTAGCTTTGCTTTTTGACCTTAGTTTTACTACCTTGTGGTTTGTGCCAATAGGAAGGGTTTGAATGTTGTTTTTTTTGTATTTTTGGCACGTGTTTTCTTTTTTTCCACATGCGTGTTGGGTATTATTGGAATCAATGAAATTTTTTTCACCTGTTCATGAAATTTTCATCAGTTTCTGGAGGTTCGCACACCTAATGTGTGAATCACTTAGTTTGCACATGTGACGTGCAAACCATTTGGTTCACACGTGTGACATATGAACCAAATGTTTTCTAAGATTTTGGATATTCTGGGATGTGGGTGGTGTTAAAATGGGTGAAATGCATGATATTTTGTGGATTTTTACATCTTTTTGTGAAATGTGTCATTGTTGTCGATTTGTGTGAAGGTGAAGTGTGATGGAATGCATTGTGTAAATGGGAAAGCAAATTAAATGGATATGTTCATTGATGCAATTTCTATATAGTGATGCACAACAATAGCAAAAAATGTATGGATTTATTTTACATTGCAATATGAATATATACAAACATAAATATATTCTAACGTGTGGTGTGTGTGATGACAAGTGAAGGTAATATTTACACACCATTGGGTTCAGACTTGTAGAAAGGAGTTGAAGGTGCAGTGGGGTAAGATATATGTGGTTTGGCTAAAGAATGTGGGGCTTTATGGAGTATGGGTGATGTGTGAGGTGCATGTGGACCATGCATATATGGCCACGCTATGTGAGATGTGGGATCTAGACTGAAACACCTTTTATTTATCGATCGGGGAGACGATAGTGACGTTGGAGGACATCTACCAGATATATCGATTGCTCATTGATGGTGGTGAAGAAGGAGGAGTAGGATGGCATTATGGTGAGGGCCTTTGGTGAGCAATGGCAATAGGTGGAGACAAATAGGGGGGTGGACTATATGTATTATTTGAGGAATAAGGAAAGATGGATTTTGCTGCGGCATGCGATGGCAATGTTACTGATCGTGAGTCATGTGCTACTAGATGCTTCAGGGGTGAAATTATCCTGGAACATGATGGGGGTTGTTTGTGATATGGTGGATCAGGGGCGACGATATGCATGGGCATCGACACTTTTAACATAGGTGTGTTGGAAGCTACATGGGGTGGTCAAGACCGATAGGACTGGAATGAGTGTTCTTATTACTATAGATATGGGCATGGGAGCACATCATAATTTTTAGGCCTATAAATTTACCCTATGATGTGCATGCTTGTGAGGGGCGTGATATGCCCTACATAATGATATGGTGATTAGATGTGGAGAAGAAGAGGAGAGAGCACATGGGTGATTTGATGCACCTTCAAGAGGATCTTGGGCGACTGAGGATAGAGCATATCAGGTGGAGGCCTTGGCAAGGAGGGCCTAGTTAGGATTAGGATGTCATGTATTTAGCATGCATTCGACGTGGGAGGTGGGTGGTGGGGAAGTACATGAAAAAGGTTGAGTTCTTTCCATTTTCCCAATTGCAGTGGCAGTTTGAATTGGTGCAGGGATGACCCAATCCTCTTGTGGAGATCTATAGGATGAAGGAGGATAGGGGGCCATAGCCTGTAGTACCCCCACTAGATTTAATTTTGGATGAGGTGATTGATGTTCCAGACATGGATAATGTCAGGGCAATGGGTGAGTATGAGTTGTGGTGGTTGAGGTAGACATGGGAGCCAAGATGGGGTGTGACGGATGGATGGGTGGAGGTAGTACAACTACTACCTATGGTAGGTATTCTAGGTGGAGCTTGGGTGATGATATCGAAGGTTCAAGCTGGATCACTAGAGCCTGGTGAGGAGAAGGATGTAGGGATGAAGCAACTACTGAGGTGAGTGAGGCCTCGACGTGATGACCAAGATATACTGCTGAGTGATAGCGATGCGAGGCCATCAACTGAGGGTGGGAGGTAGGAGGTGGTTGGGGTGGAGGAGAGGGAGGAAAATCATATAATGGAGGTGGACGAGTAGATGTATAGACCGATGGGTGGGGGTAATGGAGATGTGGGAGATTTTGGTGATGAATTCTTGGTGAACATGGAGTATTTTTTAGATGAGTACAATTTTGGTGGGGAGTTGACGGCTATGATCGAGGTGGAATATGAGGTGATGGCATTGAGTAGGGAGATGAAGAATATTAGAAATAATATTCTTAATAGTGAGATGTATTGGGCATTGAATCGCTCTATGGTAGAGGTGAATAAGGAGGTGGAGATAGACCTAAAGGCTATGTTGGATGAGTGTGATGAGGCTAAGGTTCGCATCAAGGAGATGGACTGAGAGTTGGAGGTGCTTAGTATTGAGTGATATGATGCTAGGAATGAGCATGATGTTATTCATGGGGATTGGGACATGATGATTGTGGTTATCGAGGAATTTTGATAGCTCTTGGATGGTGCACAGGCAGAGATAGAGGCCATGAAGGTCTATCATGTAGTGTGGGTGGCTGAGTTAGAGCAGGTGGTGTAGTAGACATAGGCATCTAGGGAGAGGATGGAGCAGTAGATTTCTTAGCTAGGAGATGTAGTGTGGCGGTTGGAGGTAGTGTGGAAGGAGGTGGTAAAGTTATAAGCGGGTAACCGACGATTTTTGGCGATGAACACTAAGGAGGCAGGGAGACGGTCGAGATGTGAGGGGGATCTAGGTCTTTGGGGGATACCTATTCCAATTTACAAGGTATCACTAGCCTCATTAGTTGTACAACCAGAGTAGAGTGCACCATCAATAGGTAGTATGGTGCAGGAGTTTGTAGCACTCGCAATGTTGTAGGCACCCTAGAGGATGGGACCACTTGGACAGGTGGAGATGGCATTTTTTAGGGATGTTGGAGAGGTAGAGTCCTCACAGTAGGTGGCTGGTGGAGGTGGAACAAGGGAGGAAAGTGAGGATACCTCGGGAGGGCAACAACCGTGAGGGATTACAAGATCAGCAGGATCCTAATGGTATGGATTTTTAATTTTATTTTTATATGCGCTCATGAGGAGCAGATTATTTTTGTGGGGAAATGTACCTGATGATGGTACATTTCTTATTGTATCTAGATGGAATTTTTGTATATGATTATATATAGACATGGATATGTGATGATATGTAGGTAAGGGCCCACACATTTTATTGTATCCTCAGGACATCAATTTTTGATATATATATATATACATATGATATTCGATGATACTTGTGTTTATTTTCCTATGTGTTTGTGTTACTTTCTGCTTGTGTTGATGCATGATTAGTGTAGATGTGATAATATATGGTTGGATGAACATGAAATGAGAATGTGGTTAAGTAATTGAAAAATTTAAAAGTTAGCGGTGAGATGGAAAAAAATAAAATGATATGTGTAAATGTGTATGATATAAACATTATTCTTAGGGATAGCATGTGCATCATTACAGTGCTTAAATTATGTGATGCATTTTGTTATTTCAAGGAAGTTGGGTATGAGGATTATCATGAGGAGATTCGAACATTACAATTTGTAAAATCAATCCTATTGACTAACTGAGCAAAACTTCTTGATTTACTTAGAGGCTATCTTGGTAAATAGGACCTCTATCCTAGACTTGTGTGTGGAAAGTGATGTTCATTTTACCATTCTAGAATGGGGTGGGTTATAACTGCATGCCAACTTATCTTGTGTGCTAGCTCATTTGTAAATACCTGAGGACTACAAGGATTCAAGTTGATGATATCTCGAGGTATTTCCTTTTGTTTTCTGCCCTGGTGTGAATGATTTGCTTGAGTGCATTGTTTATTCTTCTTTATTTTTGTTTCTCTTTTTTTTTTGGTACATGCTCAAATTAGATTTAGAGCAATGGGCTTGGATTTTCTTGCGCTACTTATAGAATATTTTCTCAGAATATATGTGGAACAAAGGGCTTTTTGTGTTTCTTCTTGTTCGAGATGCTTGCTCAGATTAGTTGTAGAGCAAGGGATTTGTATTTGAAGGTGCTTTTCTGGGATATGTGCTAATATTAGCTGTAGAGAAAGGGATTTTTATTTGAGTGGGGAGGGTCTTGTCATTTTGTTAATCCTCTAGTTCATGAGAAAACATGTAAATGATGTAATAAACGGAGTAATTTTTGCTAAGCATAAGATGGCATGTAATATAATCAACCTTGTTTCCAAAATATTATTAGTATGTAGGATGTGCATGTAAGTCTAGGGAAGAGAGCGAGACGACCAAGGTAAGCCTAAGAGTATTTTTGAAGTGTGCCAATTTTGGGTGGTGGTTGATTATATAACTATTTGTGGTCGAAGTAGTCAAAATATAGCTCTAATCCTATCTCCTGAAAAAGGGTTTTGGACATCAATCTAGCATGCTAGCATGTGCATTTTTTTTTTAATTCCTTTTGCATGTTATTTACAATGAATATGTGAAAATTCCTATGTGGAGGCAAAATACAAGTATATATGTACAAGGTTTCTCTAGTGTTATGGACAATGGTATGGGGCATGAAGTGGAGTGATATGACAATGGATAATGGAAGAAAGAAAAGTAGGAGAAAGAAGGAGAGAAGAAAAGAAATCAAACTTATCAATGGTATGTAGCCACTCGAAGCATGACCATACAACATTAGCAAGTAACAAAAATAAGAGAATATAAGAAAGAAGAAAAGAAACCCAACAACAGTATGTATATGCTCGAAGCATGACTATACAACATTGGTGAGTAGCTTAGAAAAAATGTAATAGAAGGAATAAGAGAAAAAGAAGCAATGAAAGGTACGTAGCCACTCGAAGCATGACCATACAACATTCACTTATAGAGAAAATAGGTGAGGGGAGAAGAAAAATAGAGAAAGTAGATTTAGATGTATATGCAAGTACACTTAGTGTTGCCGAACCGCAAAAACTGATGATGTTTTTGTTTGTTTGTTTGTTTTTTTTTAACAGACATATGTACACAAGTAGTGATGAGTTGTAATCCCTAAAAATAGGCTTAAAATTCTCATAGGTGAATAATGTTAATGGGATCAATCTCGGCTATTCCTTCCAACGTAGCCAAATGATATGCCCCAGATCCAAATTTTTGAGTAACCATGTATGAGCCTAGCCAATTAGGTGTAAATGTATTGTGGTGATGGCATGGTTGGCTAGTAATTTTTTGGTTCTCTTTGAGGACTAATTCTGCAACTTGAAATTCGCATTGGTGTACCCTCGAATTATGGGCATGTAAGAGACGATCTTGATAAACATGCATGTGTTAAATGACATGAATGCGGTGTTCATATAAAAGTATCAATTGATCCAATCGAGCTTGATGAGTCATGTCGTCATCAATGCATTTGATGAGCACCAAAAATGCTCATTTTATATACATGGTTAAGGAGGATTATCACTGGTTCAATTAGCATATGAGATGTATTTTATATAACTTATGCATATAATTGATAAAAAATCCGGTATTATGCTTGATTGGTGTTTTTAGAGGGAAATGTGTATAAATGTAGGTTTTCTTACTAATATGGTGTTTTCCAGTCTACATCCACTTGGACCTGACATACTTCTACTTTCAAAGACTAAGGCATGAGAGCAGGTGCCTTCCTCTTCAAAGAAGGTGCCCAGCAGAAGTACGCACCTTCCTCTTCAAGGAAGGTACCAAGCATAAGTAGACGCCTTCCTTATAAGTAATGCACCCAACAGAAGCATGTGCCTTCCTTATAAGGAAGGGGCCCCCAATAGAAGTAGGCACCTTCCTTATAAGGAAGGCACCCCCAATAGGAGTAGGTGCCTTCCTTATAAGGAAGGCACCCAACAAAAGTAGGCGCCTTCCTTATAAAGAAGGCGCCTCCATGCCTTCATACTTTGCAAGATTTACCAAGTCAACTTTGACTGGTTGATCAAGGACTATGGAGGAGGTTGCACATGAAGACAAATGAGATATATTTTAATAATGCATTTATTAAATAGAATAAAGTGCTTGTTATTATTATCAACTGATTGGCTGGTTGACCTTGTAAATCTCTTAAAGAATATTATTATTTTTAGGATGCATTAGTTTAGGATTTTTTATTACGTACACCTAAGGATGTTTATATTTATCCTTCTAGTGAACGAACATACTTTAAAATAGAAGAATAAAATATGTGTAGAATCAATTGTAACTAAATCACATCACGTGATTAAAATAGACTGATTTGTTATTCTAATGAGATCTGGCTGCGCTTTATATAAAGACACAAGCTAGATGAACAAGGGGATGAATGATTAATTTTACATAGAACTTATTTTTTTTTATTGTTTAATTAATTAAGCGTGCAACTCCTCTTATTCAAGCAAGCTCTATGTAGCTAGCCAGGTGGACTATCTATGGGAGTTTGGGCCCACTCCATGCAGTAGTCCTCCCCTGTTTAATTTGTGCATTTGCTTTCTGTAGATTAGTTTACTACTTTATTTAATTTCAGTTGTGTGTGTTTATTTTCTTGCATTTTATTTCCAGCACTTTACTTTTTGTTTATAATTTATTTATTTTATTTCCTGCACTTAGTTTATTTAGTTTGGATAGAATCCAATTACACAAATATCCCCACCAAACTAAATAGGGTACAACCATATTTGTTCCCCAACACTGCAGGAATATAATATGCATGACACTCATAAGTTTACGAACTTATCGAATTGATAATTTATGGAAGAGAAATGAATGTTTTTTGGAACGTAATTTCTGCTCACCATTTTTGCGCATCAGGAAGGCGCCATACATTGGAGGTGCCTTCTGCATCAGGAAGGTGCCATACATTGGAGGCACATTCCATAGGAAGAAGGTTCCATACATTGGAGGCATCTTCCGCATCAACAAGGTGCCATACATTGAAGGCACCTTCCACCAAAAAAAAAAAAAAGACAAAGAAAAAAAAAGAGGAAGAAAAAAAGGGAGGATCCATGAAAAAAAATAAAAATAAAAAATGAAGTGAAAGACGCCTTGTTCATCAAGAAGGCGCCTTCCGCATCAAGAAGGCACCATACATTGGAGGCACCTTTCGCATCAAGAAGGCACCATACATTGGAGGCGCCTTCCACAGGAAGAAGGCACCATACATTGGAGGCACCTTCCGCATCAAGAAGGCACCATACATTGAAGGCGCCTTTCACCAAAAAAAAAAAACATATAACATGTCCTACTTAGCATAAAAATTGCTTTCTTATTGCTTTGTAGAAAATCATGAACCGAATGCAAGCTGCAGGCATCTTGAGAGCTAGGGCTTAACAGGCACGGAGTCATGACTCTTATTTTAATACTTTTGTGTGTGCAGTTTTGCAGGACATGGTCGTGAAAACAATTTGTAGGCAAAGCCAGCTTAAACTAGGCCTAATAGGTGTGACATCCCGTGCTTTGCAATTAGGAGCACGGTAAAGCGGAAAAGACACTTACTTCCCACCAGGAAGAGAGTGCCTACAATCAGCCCAATATAGTAGTGTATTTTTCCATTTGGAGGAAGGTACCAATAAGCAATGTTCTTCTCCTTTGATGGAGGTTCCTATTGCTTAGTGTGGGACTTGATGTTCAGAGGGCCGCAGACATGTTGTACAGAGGGACCTGACACTAGTGACGAATGCATCACCAATTTAAGTGGGGGAAGATGCGGGTGAACCAGAACCTCCCATAATAAAAAAATCTTCTGTTGTTAGACTCCCAATTGAAATGCAAAATAGAAACAAAGCTTGTACGAGAACACCAACAGAAGAAGGCTCAACCTGAGAAAAAAAAAATAAGGGGAGTTTGGAAGGCTGTTGTCATGAGGACGTGACAATTTTTAGACATGGGGGGAAAAATGCCTTATTGTCGGCACCTAACTTACTCCTATGAAAAAAAAAAAAACCTCTTGTTTAAATAGCTCCACGATGAAATGCAAATCAGAAGCAAAGTTTTATTTTTTCTGCCCATTGGAAGAGAGTATCCTCTTTCCCGAGGACCATCCTGGTCCCGAAGGGAAATGAGAAACCTCCAACTGGTAGCTAAATAAAATGGGGGAGGATTTTGAAAAAAATAGATGTCAAATATATGTTTCCTTTGGAATCAACGCATGGTAAGTAGGCACCTTCCTTTTCAAGGAATGTGCCAGAAGAAGGTAGGCACCTTCCTATTTTAGGAAGGCACCAAGAAAATATAAGCGCCTTCATTTTCTAGGAAGGCACCAATAGAAGGCCAACGCCTTCCTCTTCCAGGAAGGCACCAAAATAATGCAAGCACATTCCTCTCACCGGAAGGTGCCCATAGGAAGGTGCCATAGGAAGGCACAGACAGGGAAGGCACCATAGGAAGGTGCCCATAGGAAGGTGCCACAGGAAGGCATCGACAGGAAGGCACCATAGGAAGGCACCAACAGGAAGGCACCACAGGAAGGTGCCACTAGAAGGCAAGCGCCTTCCTCTCACAGGAAGGCATCGACAAGAAGGCACCACTAGAAGGCAAGCACCTTCCTCATAGGGAAGGTGCCCCTGTTCTTCATCGGTTGACTAGACAAGCATGACATGGGCAACAAATATTGGTGCAGTTCCAACTCTATGTCATGTAGGTTAATTTGGGGATCGCACCAACGTATGAGAACATCCTACCAATGCCAGCACATACAACACATACATCTCAGCAATGCACCTAACAAATATTATGAATGATGAAAGAAATATTGTTTTTCCTCACTCCAAAAAAAAAAGGAATGTAGTGTTGTTCCAATTATGCAAGCAAAAGAAATAATTCATAGGGGAGATCATTTTGGACACACACGTGTCAGAGGATGAAAAAAAAAAAGGGAGAGATTCAATATATGTTCTGTTTATGGCAGAACAAATAAAGATACATATAAATAAATAAATAAAATCTCTAGGAGCACCAACATGAAGACATCTCACACCACCAGCATCATATATATCATATTCTATGAAATTCATCGAGGTATGTACTAATTTTCTTGTTAATTATGTGTATAGTTATTTTAAAATCATTTCTATGCTAATACCAATCGATGCCTCCATAGTTTTTCAAAATCTCCCATTAGAATTCAAACACATGATGTGCCTTGAAAAAAAATATAATTGAAAACAAAAAAAGGAGAGGCTATGGTATCTACATGAATAAATTTGGTATCATTTTCATTGCCGCATCTTGAAAATGGTAGTCATCTTGAGCGAACACATATAAATGATGCTACTCTCTACCATAAAGGAGGTTCTGGAGATGCCAAATATGTTTTAGATGTGGGTAAAAGTAGTAGCTGGTGATTGCACTTTTTTTAAACAAATTTGGTCTCACCAAATATAACTAATGTGCAACACTGGAAAATTCCAGCATTAATGCAGTGGTAATTTGTCCTAAATAGTGTGGTCATGATTTAACTATTTATCTGTAATGATTAGTCAGGATGTGTTTCTGACTTCTGCTGGTGCCACATCACTCTATGGATGAAGAATAGCAACACTCAATGAAAAAACCACAGTGATGAATAAAAAAAAAGTACTGAGAAAAAAATAGTAGTGCTAAATGGAAAAAAATAGCAGCACTCAGCGGCAAAGAAAAAAATATGCTGAAGGCCATTAAAAAAAAAAGGAAAAAAATATATATCCCAGGGGTTGTTTTCACGAAGACATGACAAAATTTTTGGCATGGTCAGCCTACGAGAGGGATAACTTCACCTTTTGGTGCCATGAGGGAGTGGCACATGTTAGGCATGGGGGATGATGAGCACCAAAAATGCTCATTTATATACACTGTTAAGGAGAATTATCACTGGTTCAATTAGCATATGAGATGTATTTTATATAACTTATGCATATAATTGATAGAAAATCCGGTATTATGCTTGATTGGTGTTTTTAGTGGGAAATGTGTATAAATGTAGGTTTTATTACTAATATGGTGTTTTCCAGTCTACATCCACTTGGACTTGACATACTTCTACTTTCAGAGACTAAGGCATGAAAGCAGGTCCCTTCCTCTTCAAGGAAGGTGCCCAGCAGAAGTATGTGCCTTTATCTTCAAGGAAGGTACCAAGCATAAGTAGGTGCATTCCTTATAAGGAAGGCGCCCAGAAGAAGGTACCTTCCTTATAAGGAAGGCACCCCCAGTAGGAGTAGGCGCCTTCCTCTTCAAGGAAGGCACCCAAAAAAAGTAGGTGCCTTCCTTATAAAGAAGGCGCCTCCATGCCTTCATACTTTGCAAGATTTACCAAGTCAACTTTGATTGGTTGACCAAGGACTATGGAGGAGGTTGCACGTGAAGAGAAAGGAGACCTATTTTAATCATGCATTTATTAAATAGAATAAAGTGCTTTTTATTATTATCAATTGATTTGCCGATTGACCTTGTAAAGCTCTTAAAGCATATTATTATTTTTAGGATGCATTAGTTTAGGATTTGTTGTTACGTACACCTAAGGATGTTTATATTTATCCTTCTGGTGAATGAACATACTTTAAAATAGAAGAATAAAATATGTATAGAATAAATTTTAACTAAATTACATCATGTGATTAAAATAGAATGATTTGCTATTGTAATGAGATCTGGCTATCCATTATATAAAGATGCAGTCCAGATGAACAAGGGGGATGAATGATTAATTTTACACAGAACTTATTTTATTTTATTGTTTAATTAATTAAGAGTGCAACTCCTCTTATTCGAGCAAGATCTACGTAGCTATCTGGGCGGACTATCTACGGGAGCTTAGGCCCACTCATTGTAGTAGTCCTCCCCAATTTAATTTGTGCATTTGCTTTTTGTAGATTATTTTACTGCTTTATTTAATTTCAGTTGTGTGTGCTTATTTCCTCGCATTTTATTTCCAGCACTTTACTTTTTTTTTATAATTTATTTATTTCATTTCCTGCACTTAGTTCATTTGGTTTGGCTGGAATCCAATTACACAAATCTCCCCACTAAACTAAATAAGGTACAACCATATTTGTTCCTCAACACCGTAGGCATATACTATGTGTGACACTCATAAGTTTATGGACTTATCGGATTGATAATTTATGGAAGAGAAATGAATGTTTTTTGGAACGTAATTTTTGCTCACCAGCATTCTTACATGGACACCCTTAAAGATGGTATTTAGAGCTCCAACAACATGATGGCTTCAACACTATAGATTATAGAGAATAGGGTTGCCCCAGTTGTAGTACGAATACTGGTCCAATATGCCCATAATGCTAAAGGTATTTGATTGTGCCAATCACAATTTGACTTTGCAATGTCTTGTGAAGAATGGCGATGATGGTTTTGTTGGTTGCTTTAGCTTGACCATTACCCTGGGGGGTAGTACGGAGTAGAAAAATTTTGTTGGATGTTAAATTTTTCAAATAAAACATGCACATTCTTGTTCTTGAATGGTGTACCATTGTCAGAGATGATTTTTTATGGGATGCCAAAATGACAAATGATATGATGTGTGATGAAGTCGACGATTTTGGCACCTGTATTTTGGACTAATGGGATGGCCTCAACCCACTTGGTAAAGTACTCAGTGGTGTGCAGTACTATTTTAGAAGCAAATCTAGATTAATGCCTTTTCAAAGTTGAAACTATGCTAAGATGCCTTTTCAAAACAAATCTATTTATTTGGTTGGGGTACAAAAATAGATCTAAGCTATTGACTTGTGAATTGAAAAGCTAATTAAAGGATTTGCACAAAGGTAAAAGTACTCTATTGATTTGCAAAAGATAAATCTACCTAACTGCTTCTAAAAGGAAATGACTTGGAAATAAAGTTTTGTAATTGGAATTTATACTAGAAAATGACCAAAAAATCTAGCTAAAACAAACAAGAATGTGCGATTGTTTGTGGATCTTGCAACTCAATGTGGTAAATTAGCTTTAAAATAGGGGAAATTGAGAAATTTTGGCATAAAACCTGCATCCAAGCGAGTGTAAATACCTCTAATATGCTCTCTGGTTCAAAAATACATAATTTTGGGAGGTTCGCACTCTTGAAGTATGAACTTGTCTTTTGTTGAGGAGTTCGTACTCCTAACATACGAACCAAGATTCGTAGAACGAGCTGACTAGTTTTGGGGTCCTATGATGATTTTGATATCCCTGGAGTGTTTCCAGTATAGATGCCTACACAAAAGATTTTGAAAACCCAATTTAAGTATATCAAGACAACCAAAACAATAAGGATTTTTCAAATTCTCATAGTAAATAAATGGCATAAATCAAACTAGCTACTGATTTGGTGTTGAAATATACAAGGACCCTTTAACCTTGCATACGTCGTGGCAAGAGACAGTTTGTGGTCTAGGTATGAGGACACACAATCCTTAGGAACATGAGGCTTTTAATCTCCCCTGACTTACATTGTCATTGGTTGTGGGTGTTCAAATCAATACCTAGGTATCAAGTAGTAGCTTTGAGGCAGATTGGAGGATCCACACGCCCAAGTGTGTACTCACTACTCTCTTTGGAAGCTCACTGATGTACCAGTGAACCTTTTTTATTGGGCCTGAGGTGTCTTTCAGGGCATTTTTAGTTTGGTTTTGTGGTGTTGTTCAATGATGACAACTACCTACCATACACAAAAAACCACAATTTTGTTAGAAGGTGATTAAGCTTATGCTTGGTGGGGGTCCCACTCGATGTGCCAGAATGAAACTACCAAAAATACACCATAACACCTCATTCAAATATTATGGAACCTGCTATAATTGTATTGATAATCATAAAAGGGTTACAAGAGATGATATCCTTTTACAATCTTGCCCTTAAGGCTACAATGGAGTCTTCCCTAAGGAAGCTCTTTTGGGTGTGGCACAATGATAGCACGATCTGTCCTTTATGGGTTCCTCGATGTAGGTGGGGTTTCTTGCTTGTGAACCACCGCTTGCTGGATGTTTCCTTGTGCTTTGATGGACCTATGAACCTACAAAATTCTATTAGTATGTTTGGGGGTCTGCCTCAGTGAAACCCCATATTTAGACAGATAAAAGACTCATTAAAGCTAATTAAAACATGAAATTACTTACAAAAAGCTAACATAAAACTATAAACTAAGCTATATTCACCTGTCTGAATGGTTCTGATGCTTTTTTCATAAGTTTGCACTCCTAGGGTGCAAACCATGAGGTTCGCATGTGTGAGGTGTGAATCATCTCTTTTGAATCTAGATTGCTCAAGTAGGGTCCCTGGATGCTGCTGATTGGTTCTTTTGATGTACTTTGTCTGGTAGAGCTCCTGAACTATAAATATTGATAGTGAAATCAACCTGTATCACTCACAAAATAGGAATATGCAAGGAAAAAACTGATTATGATACTCATATGATGGATGTGTGATGGATTTATGTTGATTTTCAATGGTAGTAGTGATTTTAGCAGATTTTCGGTATGTAAAAGTTGTGATGATCTAAATGGTGAAAATGGCCTTCTATTTATAGAGTGGGCTAGGGTGAGAGAAAGGGTATGAGGTGTCCCCTATGAAGTGGCTATGGTGAGGTGTCCAAATATGTGTCCCCTGAGGTGTCCTGGGTCATAAGTGAAGTTGGGTGATAGAATCCCTCACCCATACAAAAGTAATGATGATTAAAGATAAATATCAATTTCCCATTAATATTCACCTTTATGAAAATATCTTAGCATTACTTAATTATATTTGTGTGCAAAAGTCTCCATATTGCATTTATGACCTAGGGGTATGTGATATGGAGAAATATCTGGGATGAGAGGTGGCAAGGCTAGAATAAGCTAGGCTAGGTGATGTGGAGGCTTTTAATTAAATCAATATTAGATCTAATTAAGTATGAACTTAGCCATAAAGTATAATTTGACCAAAAGTGTTGAATTTTTTGCCCATAAAGTGCTTTTTGACCATGGTAAAGGTTTAAAACTTAGTTGAGTTGGCATGAGGTCACATGAGGGCCTAGGTTTAAGCGTAGGAAGGGGATTATCTAGCCAAAAGGGGCTAATGGTAATTAATAGTATTTTGGGTCAATTTATGCAATTTTTAATGGTTTTACACATTAATTAACCGTGGATATGGGGAGAGGGACAATGTGTAACTTTTTGGTGTCTACAATTCTATCTACTAAATCTTACAAAAATCATAATTCATAAAGCATACAAAAGATACTAGGAAGGAAACAACATTTAAAAGAAGGTAAACATTAACAAAAAGAGAAAATAATACAAATAGTAGATAATTCATAGAGATAATTTAAAGATACATCTTCCAAACAATTAAAAAATTATTATATAAGAAAGTATGGTAAATCCTCCATACTCTTAAAGAATAACATATTACATCAATTTCATCAAGGAAATCTCCCCACAATTCTAGTCTATTTGAGCATAAGTAAATCATTATAAGTAGAATCAAATTGATGCATTGGTTCCAACTAACTCCTTGGTCGTCATTTGATTTCCATCGATCATTTGAGGATATTAGGGGATCAGGGCACTCATGGTTCCATGATAAACATGCTTTTAAATGCATTTACTTATTTCTTTGCCAAATTGCAACTATACAAATTAAATGAAGCATAGTTCCTTTACTTTCACTAATTAAAGTCTCATATCTTTAATCAAATAAAATAAATCATACTTCCTTTACTTCCACTAATTAGGGTCCCAAACCTCTAATTAATAAAAATAAACCATAATTATCCATTAATTTTGTTAGCTTTTGATGCCACATACAATGGGAGATAGCAATCACAAGATGTAGAATAATAAGAAATAAAGTAAATCTATGAGATGACTGAAATATGCTATAAATAGAAATGATGAAAAATATTACAATAGTAGCTATGGAGGAAATGGACACTCCATGATATAAGATACTACTCCATGAATGAGTTATGAGCTTATATCTCACACATATTACACTACTGCCTATCTACCACACACTGACTTTAATACACCAACTTTGATATCTATCTTCTACATCTATGGCCTTTATATAGGAAGATAAGTTCCTTGGACAACACTCTACCTAGTTGTACAAGTGGACACCTTGCACATTAACACTTGTACATTTATTACATTGCATGAAGTAAGTATATAAATCCTCCCTAAAGTAACATAATGTCCTAAGTATGTACCAAGGCAGGTACATTTACATGAACCAAATAATGTAATATACTCTCTTTCTAACACCCCCATGTATTACAATATTTGGGTGTAAAAGACTTTAGTATTCAATGTGGATTTTATTCCATATGATGGATTTGAATTGGATCTTCTTGGAAATGATATTTTGCTTCTTCAGTAGTTGCTTCAATCTTCAAATGATGCAAAAATAGGCTGAATTTGTAGACCCTTATTTTAGTTGAACTTGCATTGTATTCATCATTCATTGGATTCAACTCCTTATTATTCCTTAGCTTTACCTTTGAATTTAGTATTTTACCTTTCATAGGTAGTTGTGCTACTACTTGGCTCTTGCATGGAGGATTCTCCTTTCTTGTCTTCAATCTGTACAGATGCTTTTGAAAAACCAATTAGGGCACCATGATAAGATTTTGAGTAAGTAGAACTTCAAGTGTCAATTCTGCATGAGTATTGAAATTTTTTCTAGATATGAGTCACTTAGTTCTACCTTATTTTTGAGTAGTTCTATCAAACCCTTTTGTTCTGCATTTTTATTCTGGAAATGTTTGTATGTGTATAAGGCCATATATAATATGCTCACAATATCTAAGAAAAATGTAACATCACTTTCTCTGTTACGAATAGCTCCATTGAGGTGATTTTCAAGATAGCATTCCATAGTATCAAAGTTGTCTTCTAAGGCTTAACTATAGGTTATTTTATAAGTTAGATTTGTCATTCTTCCGATTTCAAGAGTAGATTCATGATACCAAGCTTTATGGCACTAAATTTTTCTTATTTATGTTTGTATTATTTTGGAAGGTAGACATCGTTTAGGCTACCTATTAGGATATATGATCTCTTGTAGAAGTATATAAGCTTGATTTGATAAAACCTATATTAATCCTTGATTTTTGTAGGCTTTATTATGTCTTCCTAGTAATTAGAATGAGTGCTCTTAAGGATTTTTAGGTTTTTTAGATATCTAATATATTGCTAATGGATTTGCAACTTGATAAACAATAGATTATAATATTATAAATTTTTGTAGAATGTCTTATGACTCCCTAGTATATTTTGGACAATATATAAAGTGATTTTGTAAGTTATAGTTCAATATCGGTTGATTTTGTAAAGTTTTTTAAATGCTAAAATCAACATTTATTGTCCTTATTGATCCTATTCAACTAAGAACTTTTCATATATTTCAAGATGTTTTAATGTTGGATATTTTGTCTCAATTTGTGAAGATTTGAGAAAACTAAATATTATAATTTCCAACCTTTAAATATTTTTGATAAACCTCTTATAATGGCCCTTTGAGATTTGATTTTAATTTTTCTAATTTCCAATAAATCAATTTGTAGTAGTAGACCTTATGACTCCCAAATTTTAAAAATTAGAAAAGATAATTATATTTGCAAAGTATTAAATAGTTCAACCTAAGTAGAAGGCTTTATATCTCCTAGGTTAGCTTGAAAATAGTAATTTTATTTTTGGTAAGTTATCTCCTATGTCTTTGACTTTCTCAACCTTAAAGTTTATCCTTGAAATTATAACCATATATCTCCCATGTTTGAAATAAATATTGATGAGATAGTTCTATTATCTTAACCCCTTGACTTCACACTTGAATGGTGCTAGTTTTGATTGAAATATAAAAATCCTTTTACGTACCATTTCTGCGGCACTTGACTTGATGAATCTGAATGGCCAAGTGTGGTATGGATGAGTGAGAAACAACCAAGCTTGCTATTTGATGCTTGGAGAGTATATGCTGACATTATTATATGGAGCCTTAAATGCTCCTTCCTCTCCTTTTTCCACACTACACTTAGGACCAGATTGACTACACTATTCCTCCTATCCTTTGATTGCAGTTTGCTCTCCACTTCACTCTATATACTTTAGACGTAAACTCTATACTTTAACTCTCTCTTCACTACATTTAATGGTAGTTAATGATGAAAAAGTGGCACCTAAATTTATTGAGAGCACTACTTTTTATTATAACATTGCTTCACCAACCGTTACTCCTTTGTAACATATTTAAACTTTCTTTGAGTGCTTGTAAGTCCTTAACGTTCATCTCTTAAGCATTAAAGATATGATAGTCATTAGGAAATATTATACCAAGTGGAATTTAGTCCTATTGCATGGTAATTTTGATGTAACACCTCAAAGAAGGATATTATAACTCCTTCGATTATCTTCCTCCTTATCTTAATTTGATTTCTTGAGTAACAAGCAATGTATTCTCTTCTATAGGTAATTTGTGAGTCACCTTGGAGCTTCGAACGAGGATGACATAGCTCTTTTGATTCCCTCTATTGATGCAATTCCCAACATAGCATCTATTCTTCTATATGTGCTTATACCTTTTCTGTGCTCCCTTTTCATGTTGATAGAGGTGAATCTTGATGCGTCTGAATGTTGGATGTGCTTTATCTTCCTTATTTTATGTAAATAGCTTATTATCCTTGCTATGGTTTACGTAAATTATTTTGATAGAATTTATTTGTCTTACATAAATAACCTTGGTAGGCTTGGTATCATTTACATAAAAGCTTTATTTGTCTTACAGATCCATTCCTATAGAGAATGCCCTTTCGTTGTTGGAGAACGCTCAATCCTTTGGCCCTTATTTTTGCTACCTTTTTTATGTACTTGTTGTTCCTATTGTGGCACCTTTAAATATTCTCCTTTCCCTATGTTTCATATATTGTATAAGTATAATACCATGTAAAATTTAGATGTATATAGAACCTTTTTATTGCATATTTTCTTTCACATTTTTGCAAGTTTGAGATTTTGATTATTGTAGTAGATTAGTGATTGCAAAATGAGGGTTTTGAGGATGTATCTTTGGATAGACTACTTACTATTTTTTCTTGGATTATTTATGGTGAATCCAAGCCTTGTAAATGTTGTACAACAGAAGCACAAAACTAATTTCTTTTGAGAGTAATAATAGTGCAAATGAATCTAAAAAATTCTACTTTTAATGCACTAGCAAATTACACCTTATCAATCCAATATAATCTCAAGAAAATTTACTTAATCAATTCACTACAACTAATCAAGAATAATTTGAAATAAATCTTCAAGAATTATTCTATAAATTTCTTATAAGCAATAAATTAGGAGATAATATTCTTTTGCTTTCCAAAGTAGATAATATACTAGTTGATAGATTATTGAATTTTTGAAATCTAATCAACTCCTAATATGCAAATGAATCTTAAAAATAACCTTTCTTATTGCACACTTGAATATTATAATGGAAATTTCATTTTTGCAACTTTAATCAGAATTAAGGTGCTTTAATAAATCTAATAAGTAATCCAACTAATGAATCTACTTGCACCGATAGTTGTTTACATTTTTTTGAACACTTTTGTAGCTCCTTTTCTACTTCTATAGAGGATGTAGATCTTGGTGCCTAAGATCACCAAGTTGCTACCTTGAGTAAGATCTTGCAACTATTTGTAGAGTGTTTTGAATAACTCCTTCTTCACCAAATTGATGGTATCAAAATTTCTTTCATGAGCCTAGGTTTTTGTGACTTTGATATCCTCTTGTAATATCCTCCTTCTCCTATATATTTGGAGAATTTTGTATCTCTGAATTAGTGATCTCTTCTTGTAGGAGGTAATCTTAAAATCTTCTAGATTTGATAAGATTCTTCTACCTTCAAGTCTTCTTGTCAAATTATGACTTCAAGAAGGATCTTCTCAAGTTTTTTAATATCTTGAGATCTTCACTAGATTCTTCTTATGATCAAATTTGGCACTCCTTACCAAATTATCCTTGGGCTTGTTTTTAGATGACGATAATTATCGTAAGTACTTCACTATCAGGAGCTTCTTCTTGGTAGTGGATTTTTCTGGTGAGTTCTCCTTTTATGATTTATCTAGTAAGTATCTCCTTGCATTTTACTGGATTCTCATTGAGACCTTGTCAAGGTATTTGATTTTGCATCTTCTTCTGGTATTCCTTGAGACCTTATCTTCAACCTTCTACTTCTAGGAGTGTTGGCATTGAGATCTTCTCTTGGATATCTGATTCTGCTACTTCTAGATTTGAGCAAGACTTTACTATTACTTATTATTCTTCCTAGTCTAGAATTTATTCAATGAGATCTCCTCATGATATATTTTGCTTTAGATGCTAGATTGATTTTGAAGAGTCTTTTCTTCCTAAATTTCTTGTAGGAAGCTTTCCTGACTTACTAGATCTCCTTTACCTACAATAAAAATATTAAAACTAAAATTTGCTTATGAATTAGATACTCTCTTTTGGAGTCTTCTTTAGGATAAAGGTATCTATGGCCTATTTTAGTATCAAGACTTATGTGGCATATTCTTCAATATCGAGGTTTCTATGGTATTTTATTCTGGATCATGGCTTCTATGGCATTTTCTTCTGGATCAAGGCTTATATGGCCTTTTCTTCTATATCAAGGATTCTATGGCATTTTTCTTCTTGTGTAGTTCTTAAATATATCAATGAATATCTCGTATCTCTAGAATTAACCATGATTATTTTTCAAAAATTTCTTCTAAATTATTCTACTCTATGCAATAACTAATATTTGCACTATAAAGACTCTCTGACCTTAGGGAAATGAAGTTGAGGTCTCCTAGGTTTCTATTGTAGGAGATATACCAATCATCTGAGTATTAATTACCTACAATAAAAGAAAAAATTAGGTAAGTATTTTGAGATCTATGAGCTTCACTTGTTGATTCATCAACCTAGTGGATCAAATTTTGAGTCCTAGTCTTCACGAGTTTTTCTTCAAATTTGTGGAAAGAATCTAGCCCTATATAATCTCAGTATTTCTAAAACTAAGATTTAAGTCCTCACTTGTAACTCTACCTAATTATACCATATAGAATATTCTAAGAAATTTTTATAGTGACTGGTCCAAATGGTGCATCAAGCTCTCAAAACAAATAGGGTTAATTATAATGGTTGTTTCCCTATAGACCTATTGTGGCTTGATATATCATAGATATGATACCACATACAATGGGAGATAGCAAACACAAGATGCAGAATAATAAGAAATAAAGTAAATCTACAAGATGACTGAAATATGCTATAAATAAAAATTACGAAAAAGGTTACAATAGTAGCTATGGAGAAAATGGACACTCCATGATATAAGATATTACTCCATGAATGAGCTCTGAGATTATAGCTCACACACACTACACTACTACCTATCTACCACACACTAACTTCAATACACTAACTTTGATATCTATCTTCTACATCTATGGCCTTTATATAGGAAGATAAGTTCCTTGGCCAACACTCTACCTAGTTGTACAAGTGGACACCTTGCACATTACAAATTGCACATTGACACTTGTGAATTTATTACATTGCATGAAGTAACTAGATAAATTCCCCCTAAACTAACCTAATGTCCTAAGTATGTACAAAGGAAGGTACATTTACATGACACAAATAATATAATATACTCTATTTCTCACAAATTTTACTAAACAAAATCCCATGCCTCTAATTAATAAAAATAAAACATAATTCCTTTTACTTTCACTAAATAGAGTCCCATACCTCTAATTAATAAAAATAAATCATTTTATTTTACTTTCATTAAATAGAGTCTCATACCTCTAAATAATAAAAATAAACCATTTTATTTTACTTTCACTAAATAGAGTCCCATACCTCTAATTAATAAAAATAAATCATTTTCTTTTACTTTCACTAAATAGAGTCCCATACCTCTAATTAATAAAAATAAACCATTTTATTTACTTTCACTAAATAGAGTCCCATACCTCTAAATAATAAAAATAAATCATTTTTTTTTTACTTTCACTAAATAGAGTCCCATACCTCTAATTAATAAAAATAAACCATAATTCCTTTTACTTTCACTAAATAGAGTCCCATACATCAAAAAATTGAGAATAAGTCAGTTTCTTTTACTTTCACTATATAGAGTCCCATACCTCTAAATAATAAAAATAAACCATTTTCTTTTACTTTCACTAAATAGAGTCCCATACCTCTAATTAATAAAAATAAACCATTTTATTTTACTTTCACTAAATAGAGTCCCATACCTCTAAATAATAAAAATAAGTGTTTTTCTTTTAATTTTACTAAATAGAAACCCATACCTGTAATTAATAAAAATAAACTATAATTCATTTTACTTTCACTAAATAGAATTATCACTTTGAATATAATTAAGAGGAAGTACTCAACCAATAATTTCATAAAAAAAAAAGCCTAAAAATCACTCTAAAAAATAAGAGGGGTTGATTCAGGTGTATACAACAATTCTAAAATCTAGGTATCTTATTGGGAAAGGGCGAGAGGCTAAAGTTCGACCAAACAAGCATGGTTAACAAGGTTATGACTACAACTAAGGTATATGTGATGTGATAATCCCTTAGGGTTACAATGGGAACTTTAGTAAGAGATCATTGAAGTGTGCTCCAAAATATGGCAAGCTTAGAATTCCATTGTAAATAAATTCATGTGATGCATTCTCCAATAGACAATGAGATACCCATGCAAGATATGTCATGTAAATTATAATCATAGGAACCTGAATTATTATGGAAGTATTTCTTTGGGGCATGTCATTTGGTGTGATAGTAATTCAAAATCCTGATTGATGAATGGGTGACTAGATGGAATATGCCATGCAGATGATAGTCACCTGCATTAAGATATTAGGGGGATATTTTAATGGTGCAAAATAGTTTTATAGTAAATTAAGTGTGTGTAAAAACTATAATAAGCTTACACCTAAGTACTAGTAAGAAATGATTGACAATAGTAAGGGAGTTGGTATCCCCTTTATCAAACAAACGGGATAGGGTTAACCAACACACTTTGGTCAAAATATCCGTCAAAAGAGAGAAAGAAGAAGGGTTAACCACTCAAAGGTGTCCTTTAAGATGTATGGGTAGTGTAGAAGGTAAACCCTAGAATTATTATAGGAGTTTGGCCACTCCTATCTGCTTGAGGGATGCTACAATATCTAGAACTTAGAATATGGTAGAAGCTTCTATGGAATTTATTTGGATTATCTTGGTTAAACTTAAACCTTGAAAAATAAATTTTTGGGTTAGACGTTAGGATCATTACAATTGGTATCAGGGCATGGTTGTAGGTCTTTAAACTTCTATAGGTTGAACTTTAATTTAAGAAAATAAGTATACTTTGGAAAGAACCTAGCCATGACTAGATTTGATGTGTGACTGAGGAAGAATGGAATATTCTCATGAGAATGGTAGTTTACAAGGAGTAAACCAAACCATAGATCAAAGGATTTATCTTAGTCTTAGTAAAACATATTACATGAAATAAGTATGTTAGGTGATACTCTTGATTGAATACTAGCAATAAATATTAGTTTTTGAAGAATAAAACTAACTAGGTAGTTGGAGGTATATGGGATATACCTAACTTAAGTTGCTCTTTTGGTAAGGAATAATGGCACCAAGAGTAGGAGAAGAAAGAAAAGGATCTATCCAAACTCCAAAATCACTTAGACAAGAAAGGGGTGAGTCAAGACCTCAAGAGGAAAATTTTAGGGACATAGCAAAGTGGTCAAAGACCTTGTTACTATTGTCTTTCTCATGCAATAACAATTAGAATAGAAGTGACTGGCATTGAACACTTTAGTGAGCCTACATTATTCAACTAAAAATTTGTAAGGAGTAAATTTTCCTATCACTATGAAAAAAATTAAAGATCTAAATCTAGAAGACACAAATAATGGGGTTAACGAAATACCTAAAACAAGGAAGGTCAATTTCACTCTTAAAATGTAGAAATGATATGCATCAACTCAATCCAATGAAGCAAGGGAAGAGAAGTAGGTAAAGGCATGTGAAATGGCTCATCAAGTAATTCAAATATTCTGATAGAGTATGTTTACTTAAATTATACCATTTTAATAGAAGAAGATCATCAGTATTTAAGAAAGAGGATGAGTGTTGGTTTTATACGGTGGGAAAAAGAATAGAAAACATAAAGTAAGAGTAACCCATGTATGACCATGGAGAATGAGAGGAAACAAGGGAAAAATGAAAATAATATCTAGAAAAGGAAGAATAATAGCAACAACAATGCTTCTCAACCTCAGAGATAACCTAAGACAAGATCTATAGAGAATCCCAAGGAGTAGAATTAGCAGAAACACCCTAGAACCAAAATTGGTTGCTTTTGTTGTGAAGGTCCACACTATGCTAGTAGATGTCCATACAAAGATAAAACTAATAAATGACCTAAAGAGCTAAATAACAAGATCTATGTAGTCACATGCAACCAAGATCTAGATGGATATGATAGTCCACATTTTTTGAGTGGTATGATATTTCATAAGATTGTTAATATTTTGATAGATAGTAGAGCAATCGATAGCTTGATTTTATCTAGTTTAGTTAGCGATATACTAGAAATACTGGGATTCTTGGTAAAAGGATGGAAATTTGAGTATGTTTTTGGATAAGCCTACTCCATGGATCAGTGTTATCGAGACATATAAGTCACCTTATCCAATGGTATGATAAAATGGTACTTATATGTAGCTCCTCTCCATGTCTTCGAGATTATTTTAGGGATGGATTGGTTGAAATCCCATGAGGTTGTAATCAATTTCCATAAAATATGGATTGATTACATTGATAATGATAAACAAAGAACATAAATTATTAGTAAATATGGTTCCTTTCGACCTCTGTTGCTATGAGCAATACAACTAAAGAAGACCATGAGAAAGGGTGGAATGATTTTTTTGGTTAATTTTAATGAAGTGAAGATAGATAAAAAGGAATAGGTGTTTGGAAAACAACCAAACTTACAAGAATATAGGGATGTGTTTCCTAAATATTTGCTTGGATTGCCACCAAAAAGGGAATTTGACTTCACTATAGAATTGATGCCCAAAACTGAGCCAATACATAGAACCCCATATAGGATGAATCCTATAGAGATGCAGGAGTTGAAGGTATAACTCCAAATATTGCTAGAAAATGTTTATAAAACCCAATGCATCACCATGGGGTGCACCTATTGTATTTTTAAATAAAAGTAATGGATCATTGAGATTATGTATCGACTATAGAATGTTGAACAAAGTGATCATCAAGAATAGATATCCCTTGCCTTGAATAGATGATTTGTTTGATTAATTGAAAGAGGCAACCATATTCTCTAAAATTGAATTGAAATTTGGATATCACCAATTGAGAATTCGTGAGGAAGATACTCACAAAACTGCCTTCAAGACTTGATATGGGCACTATGAATTCACAATGCTACTATTTGGGCTGACTAATGCACCATTGACCTTCATGAACCTGATGAATAGTGTGTTTAGAAGACAGTTAGGGAAATTTAATTTGATATTTTTAGATGACATTTTGATGTCAATAATAAGGAAGAGAAAGATAAGCACTTAAGGATAATACTTGAGTTAATAAGGGAAAACTAGCTTTATGGTAGCCTCTCGAAATATGACTTTTATGTCCTTGAGGTACAATATATTGGCCATAATATATCTAAAAACATAATATTAGTATACCCAAAGAAGATAGATGTCATTTTAATTTTGCCACAACCCACCAATGTGACTTAAGTACAAAGTTTAATGGGCATCACAGGCTACTATAAACACTTTTTAAAAAATTACTCTAAGGTTATCTATATTATTAGCAATCTTCAGAGAAAGGAAAAATAATTTAAATGGAAAGATAAGTGCAAGGTAGCTTTTGAGTTAGTAAAATGAAAAATCACTACCATACCCATTATAAAAATCCTAAACCCATGGGAAAACTTCTAAGTATGCATAGAAGCATCATTGGAAGGATTAGGTAGGATCCTATCCCAAGAGGAATTAGTGATAGCGTATGAGTCAAGGAAACTCAAGAAACATAAATTAAATTACTCTAGGTATGACTTGGAACTTTCAATAGTGGTGCATGCCCTTAATATGTGGCAACACTATCTGCTAGGTAAACCATTCGAGCTTAGAATAGACCATTAGAGTTTGAAGTATATCCTCACTCAACCAATGTTGAATGCAATATAGAGAATGTAGATCAAGTTCTTAGTAGAATATAACTTTGGTATAGATTATATAAAATACAAGGAAAATAAGGTTACAGATACATTGAGCAAACGAAGGTATATAGCTGGTATAACTTATAGTCATGTGGACTTGATGGAAAAATTCAAAAAGATGCAAATCCAATATTGGTTTTGCAAATATATTTAGGTAAGGTTGATAGGAAATCTTGAATAAAATAGTGAGTATATCATTAAGTATGGAATCCTATGCTTTAAAGACAAGGTCATCATAACAAAAATTAATGATTTAAGAAAATTGACCATGCATGAGGTGCACATATTTCCTCACTCTGCTCATCTTAGAGGGGCCAAGATGGGGTAAAATATGAAGACCTTATATTGGATAGGGATGAAGAAGTACATAAATAATTTTTTTCTAGATGCATGGAATGTCAAAAGGTGAAGGCTAAATACCAACATCTAGCAGGCTATTTAGACCCACATGATATGCATGTTAGAAATATCAAGTAATATCCATGGACTTTATTGTGGGACTACATAAGAATAGATTCTAGCATGATGCAATACTTGTTGTAGTGGAAAATTTGACCAAGGTTGCACACTTCATTTTATAAAGTATGAAGGATGATGTAGTTGTGGTGGCTAACAAATTTTCCAAGGAAAAATTTAGGTTGCATGGACTCCCTAAAGTATTTATATCTAATAGATATTATAGATTCAATTTTGTAGTTTGGAAAGCCCTATATTAGCCTATTGGTATGAAACTAAATATTAGTTTATCTTACCATCCAAATACTGTTGGTCAAATCAAAAGAGTCAAGCGGGCTTTGGAAGACATGCTTCACATGTATTGAATACATCAAAAATCTAAATGGAATTTTTTTTTGCACCTGGTTGACTTTACCTATAGTAATGGTCATAAATATTCTTTAAGAATGACTCCAATTGAAGCACTATATGTTAGAAGATGTCAGACACCTATCTTATGGGAAAATATAGAATATTATATTGCCATCGGACCAAATGTTGTTTGAGAGATGGAAGAATAGTGAAATATGATCAAATAGAGACTAAAGGAAGCCTCTAATTATTAGAAGAGGTATGTTGATAGAAAGCACACACCTAGAGAATTCTCTATGGGAGATATATTATTTATCAGAGCAAAATACATTAAGAGTGCTATCAAATCAACTAATTTGGATCCTATATATGTTGGATCCTTTGATATCACTAAGAAGATAAGTCCATTTTCCTATCATATTACCTTACCACCCAACCTATCCAAGATATACAATACTTTTGATGTATCCCTAATTATGAAGGATGTAACTAATCCTAACCATGTATCAAATTTGTCCAACTTATAGATAAGTGATCCTATAACAATTGAAGTACAACCAATAAATATTATTGAGTTTCATTTCAAACAAATGAGGAACTGAAAAATAGAGCAGTGTAAATTCCAATGGGATTGGTACTCAAAAAAGAATACTACTTGGGAAAAAGTAGTTGATATGCAAAAATATTTCTCATATTTATTTGAATGAATAAAATATAATTTTGATCTTATTGTAGGATATTGGTGGAACACAGAAGATTGTGTTTAGTCCAAGGAGAGTAGTATGTCATAACCTTATCTTGTCCCACTTTTTCATATAAAGGATTAATGAATTAATATATTATCCTTAATAACATATTTATATATGGTTTAATGATGTTTGGATGACAAATGGTATGTTACTAATAGACTTTTATGGTTGTAGGAATAGACACCTTCACTACTGGGAAAAAGATAGACTTATATAGTTAATAAAATGTTTATGATTGGAATATCATCACTAATAATTGATATTAGTGGGTGACATAATGAAAAATATAAGGAAATGATATTTATTTGATAATATTGTTTAAATACGATAATGACCATGGAGTTGTTATTAGTTGATATTATTGTTAATATCAAAATTTACATTTGAACCCTTACTAAAAGAAGGGTGGTATAATTCTATTTTGTTTAGAATTATTAATGGAGAGGATGATTTGAATATGCTCCTTGGTGGGTGGATATTTTGTTGCTTAATGAGGATGCAGTTAGAAGGAGGTTAGTTAGTTGAAGTTGGGTGTCCTCAAGGAAATAAAATGACCCATATGTAAGAATGATGGGAGAAAAAACTCTATACAGGGGAGAAAAAAGAAGAATAGCAACATGCTTTGGAAGAAAGATAGATAAGACACAAAATTGGGTATAATAATCAAGATAAGTAGACTCTCTATTCCAATATATTCACCAATGTTTGAGTGGTCAAGGTAGGGTTGAGTTTTTTTAAATTCTTGTGGTTTTATCCTCCTACTATTTTTATTTTGTGTTGTTTTTTTTAGTAAGTCATCCTTGAGTAGCCTACATTGCTTTTCATACCATTTTTCTGAATTCACCCTGAAGAGAATACTCAATATCTAGTCCAAATAGCTCTATTAAATAGATGACAATATTGATATTTTTGATTATTTTTACTCTCCTAAATATTTTTACCATAGCAATATCATTTGATCAATTTAAAAACCATATAGAATGCGTTGAGAGCTACCTTGATGTTAATGAGTATGCTTTTATTTTTAGAGAGGTCTGATTTCTATAATACAAGCACCTCTAATGGCCAAGTATAGTTACATTCTTGAGAAGGATGGGATTTGTTTTTGAATGTATTAGTACCTTGATATTACTTTGAGAAACATAGCACTGCGTAAATTTTATGCCTACTCGAATTCACTATAGAGACCTGTGTGAATTTTGAATAATTTATAGCTTCCTTTTAATTAAATAATTGAAATTAGGATTTAAGCTATAGTGAGGAAGATGCTTGGATTATTTTTAATACCAAATTTGGGCTATGTTATTGTTAAAGAATATTTTACTCCTTTTTCCTTGTTACAAATTTGAAACTCTCTTTGTTAGGAAATGGGGTAATCTCTTAAACAAACTGCTATGAAAATTACTTTAGTCTTAAAAATAATTATTAAAGGTAAATATAAATTAATATTATAATTAATCTATTATTCATTAGATGATCATTAATTAAAGGATAAGTTATTATATTGAAATATTGAATTGATATTTATATTGTGATTAAGTTGTTGCTTGATTCATTTTGGAATTATGTAATTATATGGTTGAAATATATAGATTGAAATTGAAATAGTCTATGTACTATGCTTATTTAATGACTCTATGAAAATATTATTTCATTATTGAAATATGAACAAGTCTAGTTGGTTTTTGCTTATGTATATTTCTTTTGTAAGATTATGTTATAGACTTTGCAAAAATTCTAGCTCATTTCTAGTAAATGAATAACTAGGTTGATGTTTTGGAAATGGAATCATGTACCATTTGAAATTTGATGTATTTATGTTTAATTGGTATTTTGTCTTATGTAAATGAACAAGGTATTGGGCATGGGGCCCATTAAAAAGAAAGGAACTTCAAGAATTAGTTAAGGAGAGGACTCTTGAGTAATTGAAGAATGATGAATGAAAGAGGTTTAATGAGAGGGAATTATGGTGTTCTATCACTTTGTAAAGAGGAATTTACAAATTCTTGTAATGCAATTTGACGGGGACCGGGAAAAAAACTCAACCATTCACGCAGTTAAAACATTCATCCTTTTCATTAAAAACTTCGAAAAATATTTACATATGCATTCTGAATTAAAAACAGCCCGCAGGCATACATTAACCGGAGCTCGGCTTCGGTCTCTCTTTGTAACTGCTTTTCCCCTGTTCTCCGGTCCACCATCCTCCTCTCCATTAAATTTTTTTTGGGTTTTTATCGAGGCCCCATTCCTCTAGGCAATCAATGCCTCCACCTAACAAAATTCAAATTCGAAATTCCCCCCCCCCGGGTTTTCAAATTCTCTGGCATTAATGGGCCACTGCCCGATCCACCAAGTCGCTTGCATTGATGGCCCTGCACCGCCCGCTTTGCTCAGACCATACTTTGCACTACCGTCTCCTCCATACTGGCCATGCCCTGCAACAGTGGTTTGTCGAAATACTTCCATAAGGTGGTTGTCCCCATTTAATGCACGCAACTGCCAATTTTCTTTTATGATACGTGGCCTTCATCTTTACTTTGATACACGTATGCTTTCGCGTACCAATTTCAACCCTTCCTCCAAATGTCACGTCACTCTTAACACACATGGCAGCCACGTGCCCATTTCCGCCTTGCCTGGCCACCCACGTGTAAACTTGGTTTGCTTTCTCTTCGGCTGCGATATCGTGACATGTCGCGATATCGCGACCCAACTTACTATTTTGCCTCAGACCGCTGAATCGTCGTGATACCGCAACGTTGCGATATCATGACGTTGCGATATCGTGACCCATCCACCTCTGCGCCTTGCTCTTTTGAAAGTCATCGTGATATCGCGATGTCACAATATCACGACCCAGCCACCTCCACGCCTTGCTATTTTGAAAGTCATCGTGATATCGTGACATCGCAATATCGTGACCTAGCCACCTCCACACCTTCCTATTGCCCTTGGGAGCCGTGATTTCATGACATGTCACAAAATCGTGACATGTCACAATTTTGCGGCTCCCCGCCTCTTCTGCCTTCTGCCTTTCGAAACGTCGTGATATCGCGACATCGCGATATCACGACGAAAATCACCCTGCGCCCAGTTGAGCCTTTGGGGTCATTATTTCACGACATGTCACGAAATCATGACATGTTGCGATTTCGTGACCCCCCTTCCCAACTTTGCCACTTTGCTTTGTCGAACAAAACAAATTGCTTAAAAACTCCGGTTGATGCCCGATCATTCTGCTGACGTCGGATGCTCCTGCATCAGACACCCCGGGTAAAAAGGAGAAGTGACCTTCACTTCTACGCTGTTCGGTCCGCGTCCTTTGAAATATCTCCGAACATTCACCAACCTTTACAACCTGTTCAAATCTTGTTTCCTAGCAAAAATTTCTGCCTTCTACCAGACAAATTCTGGCATTGCTGCACACCTTCTCATCTTCGGTCTACAATGGCTTCAACTTGTGCCGCACTCCATCTATTTGCACAACCATCATGCACTGCACTTCGATCAAACTGCCATGGCCTTCCTAATAGCAAATGGCAAGCATCCATGGGGAAAACATCACACAGGACTTCATCCTGGTATCTCCCAATATTGAACGTGACTAAGCACTGTTCACGGACCCAAGCTGTGTGGTCCTTCCACAACCATGCAATCCGGTATGGATGTGGGTGCCTCCTTCTCTCCAACTGCAACTTAGTAACCATCTCCTTGAAAACTAAGTTGTATGTACTCCCATTGTCTATAATGACATTACAGACTTTGCCTACACCTTTGCACCGGGTGTGGAACAGGCTTCTCCTCTATTCAGATTTGTCTTCCTCCACCAGCATGGTCCTCCTCACAATCATTGCTTCTCCTTTTTCAGCTTCTTCAGAATGTTCTGAATCAGCATCTTCAACTGCCACAACTACTCTGGCAGGACCCACTGGCTTCTTGTTTGTCCTTTCTCGGTGTTATGGACATTCAAATTCCCGATGTCCTTCTTCTTCGCAGTGGAAACATGTTCCTCGGAACACTCCTCTTCCATACCCGTGTCCAGATCTACCTCTTCCTCTCGGGTAGCCATCATTCTGAACTTGCGGTTTGGATTCTTCATCTTCTTTCTGATCCCGGCTGCTGCTCTCCTCTTCTTTCTTCTCTTCCTTTCCTTCTTTCTTTCCATCGTTCTTTCCTCTCGGTCCTTTTACTCTTTGCTTGCTCTCAAACTTTCGGTTCAGTTTTTCTTCCACCTTTAAAGCAAATTGGTAAGCATCTTCAATGGTGCTTACCCAAACCAAGCTCAACTCCTCCTGAACATTGGGTCTCAACCCATTAATATAACGGGCCACCTTTTCTTTGCTTGCTTCTAAATGCCCGGTTCTGATGGAGATTTTATAAAAATCCTTCGTATATTCTTGAACAGTCCTATTCATCTGTCTCAAACTCTACATTTTACGTAGCAGGTCCAGTTCATAATCTACGGGGATAAACTACCTTTTCAATTTCTCCACCATTCTATCCCATCTTGTTATTCGCTCTTTTCCTCTTCGATTCTGCTCCAGCTGTACCCCCTTCCACCATATGCTAGCATGACCCTTCAGTCGGGTCTTAGCAAATCTGACCCTCTCAGGATCTTCAACTTCTTCGTATTCAAAATACTCCTCTAAGTCATTTATCCAATCTATTAATTCTTCCGGATTCAAGTTCTCGAAATACGTAGCAACTTCCATCTTCGGCCTCTTCCCGATCTGGGATATGGCCTTGTATAGCCTGGCTTGTGCTGGATCCACAACTTCCTCTTCTTCTTCTTCGAACTGATTTTCTTCATCCGCTTCGTCCTCACTGTCTGCATCTCTTCTCGGCTCATGTCCTCTATGCAGTTCTTCTTGTAGGGCCTAAACTTGCCGTTGCAAGGCCCAAAAATCTTTTGCTGCCATGCCTCTGCCACCAACGGGGTTTCTTCTCGAAGGCATCTTCACCTGATCTCAAGCCCTCCCATAAGTCCTGGTACAACTGCCTCTCCTTCGACGGTCTGTTGTACGCTCAGGAACAACGGGCTCTGATACCACTGACGGGGACCGGGAAAAAAAACTCAACCATTCACGTAGTTAAAACATTCATCCTTTTCATTAAAAACTTCGGAAAATATTTACATATGCATTCTGAATTAAAAACAGCCCGCAGGCATACATTAACCGGAGCTCGGCTTCGGTCTCTCTCTGTAACTGCTTTTCCCCTGTTCTCCGGTCCACCATCCTCCTCTCCATTACAAATTTTTTGGGTTTTTATCGAGGCCCCATTCCTCTAGGCAATCAATTCCTCCACCTAACAAAATTCAAATTCGAAATTTTCCCCCCACGGGTTTTCAAATTCTCTGACATTAATGGGCCACTACCCGATCCACCAAGTCGCTTGCATTGATGGCCCTGCACCGCTCGCTTTTCTCAGACCGTACTCTGCACTGCCGTCTCCTCCATACTGGCCATGCCCTGCAACAGTGGTTTGTCGAAATACTTCCATAAGGTGGTTGTCCCTGTTTAATGCACGCGGCTGCCAATTTTCTTTTATGATACGTGGCCTTCATCTTTACTTTGATACACGTATGCTTTCGTGTACCAATTTCAACCCTTCCTCCAAATGTCACGTCACTCTTAACACACGTGGTAGCCACGTGTCCATTTCTGCCTTGCCCGGCCACCCATGTGTAAACTTGGTTTGCTTTCTCTTCGGCCGCGATATCGCGACATGTCACGATATCGCGACCCAACTTACTATTTTTCTTCAGACCGCTGAATCGTCATGATACCGTGACGTCACGATATCACGACGTCATGATATCATGACCCAGACACCTCCGTGCCTTGCTCTTTTGAAAGTCGTCATGATATCGTGACGTCGCGATATCGCGACCCAACCACCTCCACGCCTTGCTCTTTTGAAAGTCGTCGCGATATCACGACGTCACGATATCGTGACCCAACCACCTCCACACCTTCCTCTTGCCCTTGGGAGCCACGATTTCATGACATGGCACGATTTCGTAGCTTCCCGCCTCTTCTGCCTTCTGCCTTCTGAAACGTCGCAATATCGCGACGTCGTGATATCGCGACGAAAACCGCCCTGCGCCCAGCTGAGCCTTTGGGGTCGCGATTTTGTGACATGTCGCGAAATCGCGACATGTCGCGATTTTGCGACCCCCCTTCCCAACTTTGCCACTTTGCTTTGTCGAACAAAACAAATTGCTTAAAAACTCCGATTGATGCCCGATCATTCTGCTGACGTCGGATGCTCCTGCATCACAATTACATAAGAATTATGGATATTCTTATGCAATAGATTGAAACTGTGGTAAAATGAATAATGGATTCCTTTTTGTAGATTGACTAATAGACTTGCAATGAATATAAATATGGACTATTTAAGGCTGGGTTTTCATAAAATGGTTTCCAAAGATACTTTATGTGTCATTTGTGTATCTTTTGTAGAACTTGTTATGGAATCATATTAAGCATTTATAGATAAATTTCTATGAATAGTAAATTAAGAAGAAATGGATTTATTTATTTTTTATCCTTTTTTTGGACAATAAAATTGTAAAGAAAGCTAAATAATTAGCTTTCCTTTATATTTTGTAATAGAATATGGATTATGCAATTGTGGCTTTTAAATTTGAAATGAATAAAGTTATTCCTAGATTCGCCTTAGGGTTTGGGGATTATTACTTAAGATTATTTTTCCATATAATGCCAACCCTAATATAATTATACCCCTAAGGTTACAACTAGAACTAAGGGAGATGTGATGTGATAATCCATTAGAATTACAATGGGTACTTTAGTAAGAGATCACTGAAATATGCTCTGAAACATGGTAATATTAGAATTCCATTATAACTAAATTTATGTGATGGGTTCTCCAACAAACAATGAGATACCCATGTGAGAGATTTCATGCATATCATTATCATAGGAACCTGAATGACTATGGAATATTTTCTATAGGGAATTTTGTTTGATGGGGTAGTCATTGGAAACCTCGATTGAATGATGGGCGAATATATGGGAGATGCCACACAGGTGATAGTCACCTCCTTTAAGCTATCATAGGGATAGTTTAATGGTGCACTTATAGGGATAGTTTAATGGTGCACTATAGTTTTATACTAAATTAAGTGTGTGTAAAAATATAATAATCTTATGCCTAAGTATTAGTAAGGAATTATTGACACTAGTAAGGGAATTAGCATCCCTTTTATAAAATGAATGGATAGGGTTAACCCACACACTGTGGTCAAAATGTCCTTCAAAATAGAGAAATGAAATGGGGTGATCACTAAAAGGTGTCCTTTAAGTTGTATGGATAATGTACAAGGTAAAACCTAAAATTATTGTGAGATTTTTGCCACTCTTGTCCACTCGAGGGATGTTGCCGCATTTGGAACTTGAAATGTGTTAGAAGATTCTATGGAATTATTTGTATTATCTTGGTTAAACTTGAACCTTAAAAAATAAATTTTTGGGTTAGATTTTAAGGTCATTATAGTATTATAAAGTTGTCTAACCGTGATTTCAACATAGTTAATGGTATTCTTACTAAGAAATGCATTAATATACTATGTTTTTATAAGGAAAAGATACATATATATATATATATATATTTGAACACATGTTTAAATAATAAGTTATCATTAAGAAATATGATTTATGAAATATCATGAAGAAAACATATAGTAGAATTTCTCAAAATATGCATACAAGCTTCAATATTATTAAAACTTGAATATGAGTTGAGATACTTTGATATATAACATGGAACTTTTTATTTATAATATAACCTTAGAAGGGTGACTCTTGGAGTATTTTTCTATAGCTCTCCTCACATATACGGGAGATGTATTTTTATCTATTCCATACATAATAAAAACCTCTCATTTCTTTTGATTTCTCATATTGCTACTTGTATATATGACACTTGAATCTATATTTGCACACTGTATTTTACTTGAACACACCTATTTTTACACTTCTACACTCTATTATATGACACATTGCACACTCCTACTTCTATACACATGCACATTCTATTACAAGACACTTATGCATATCGTGCACATAGACACATACATAAAGGGGAAACATAAATCATATGCCTAAACTATAGATTCACACCCTAATATATTACATATTTACATTTGTACCATAAAGGTACCATTGGGGTACAATAGCATGTAATAATAATGTAACATTCTTCAACATAATATTGCACTGTAATTTGTTGATTACAATATTCGTTTATTAACATTTCATCGTCAACTATGTCTTATTATCCTCAAACTCACAGGATATATTGTTCTTCATATTTCTCACTGGGAAATAATTCATTAACCTTCTAATAAATAAAAAATCTAAAGATTACATGAAATCACATATTTACAAACTACTTGCAAGGTGCAAAAAAATGTAATAATATCCAACATACCCCTATATTACATTATTTGGTATGACGTTGATATTTGATTTTGGTACTGAATTTGGCTCTTACTTATGGTTTTGGGTCATTCCAAATATTTATCTTTCATATGTGCATATCTATTACAATAGTTACAATTGGAGCCTACTATGATTTTGAACTCATTTTTTCTTGTTTCACATTCAATGTCACCTATCATAATATTTTATATAACAAATTTGTTATTAGTGTTCCCTATAATACAATCACTTTCATCAACTATCTTGTAAACATGAGATATTTATACTTATGTCTTGTTTTTGGCACAATAATTTTCTTATTTATAACTCAATGTTTTCTTTCATTCCTAGCTCTATTTAATTATATCCTAGTTTAGTGTTAATTATATTTGTGTGTCTTTCGAATTCATCTTTATCATAATATCTATTACCATTTGAATGTAATAAGTCATCACAAAAATATTTATCGTAACGTGGACCATTATTGATAAATTTTGAATGATTTATACCATCATTATCCCTATCATTATTTGAATATGTCAAACCATTAAAACCACAATATCAAAACAATTCTAATAATTTGGCCTACATTTTTACCAACACATCCTACATAATCAAAGAAAAAAATTGTTGTATAAGTATTCTCATGAACACATATGAAATTGTCACTCTCAAACTCAAGAAGCCTCAAATCATTTATTTTTGGAGAAATCCATCTAGCGTTATCCTTGTTACTATAAAAATGTCTAAATGTTTGTTAACAAAAAATGAACTACCACTATTATCAACTCTAGCAACTTGGATTTCATCACAAATATTAATTGTTTCACAAAAAGTTTCTACATCACAAAAATTGTCTCACTTACAACCACTTTTGTATTAACATTACGAAGTAGGTTACATGTATCATGAATTTTATTCATCATCTTGAGCTTATTACTCAATATTTTATGTTGTTGTTGTTTACAATATGCTTTATAATATTTTTATGCCATATGTGCTTGTATTTCATATGATATCCCAAATATTAATAACATTAGTGATTTTGCATCTTTCACCTTATATTTCTATCTACTTGTGGCAGTGTCTAAGTAGCTTTTATCTCTAATGACTATATCCCATATTTTTCAACAATAAGTATTGAATTCATCATATTTTTCTATAGAGTAAAATTTTATCCCTTTAGTAACTAAGACTTAGACAGAAAGATTCTTGTATTTTCCATGGTATTTTAAAAAATATTTCTCAATGTAAGACCACTAATAATGTTTACTTGGATATGATCAAATTTTCTAATTTTCTTTCCCTTTTAATTTTTTTTCTTGGATTATACGATGATGGAAAATTATAAAATTCTTTAATACACCAAGTAGAAAACGTTTTCACTCCCTAATTAATTTTATATTGTTTATTTTCAAAGTGAATTCTTTTATATTCTTCTTTCTTCAAAATATAAATTTCTTTTCAATGTTTCCTCTTATTTTTCCTTATTAAAAGTTTTCTTCAATATTCTATATTTTATTATATCAAAGCGCTTTAAAAATTTGTCTTTATATTTGAACTTGCCTTCAATGTCTATGTTTGAAAATATTACTTAACCATAGTCCCTTTCAAATATGTAATTTAAACATATCATTTTAAAATTCAAAGGCACATATAGACTTCAATATTTGAAAAACTATATTTGAGTGAATTTTCCTTCTCAATATTACCTTTTAATATACCTTTTAACTCCCTTTAATTTTAAGCACTTTCAAGAAAATTTATCTTTTACATAATTTGTCCTTTTTCTTTCTACCTTGTTTTTTCATTATAATTTTTAGGAATCCTATTATATTATCTCATAGGTCCCCTATCCAGGATTAAATATTAAACAAAATATTAAATTATTTAACTCTCTAGTCAATAAAAATGAACCCAATTCATAAAATAATAAGAACATATCTCAATAATAAAACTATTAATATTATTCGTAAATCATCAAATATACATATAAACTCATTCTTGCTTAATTATTTTCAGTTGTTACGATGCACAAAGATTTGTCTTCATAATATAACCTTGGTATATGACTCTTCAATACTTGGCTATTGCTCTTCTCAAAATTTTGGAAGATGAATCCTTTTGTATTCCTCATAGATGAAAAAACTCTCATAACTCTACACTTTACATCTTGCAACATATCATGTGACTCTTCACTTGTATATTTAACATCTAATACTATGACTCTTGACTTACATGAAACATTACACACCTTATTACGTAACACTTGGACTCTTCTAACACATTGACATATACATTAGAGAAATATAAATCACACTTCCTAATATAATATTATAATTATACCATATGCTACCAAATAATGTAATATACAAAACATCCCTGTTACATTATTTTTTTGAAGAATTTTAGTATTCAATATTTGATTTTGGTCTTTGTTCTTTGGCTCTAGATCTAGAACTACTTAAATTTCTCACATTGATCTGTTAACCTATTGCCTATAATATTTATTATACTTTTTTGTGACCATAAAAACACTATAACATGTTCATAAACATATTCCTATCTAATTTTTTCATTCATACATAGTGTACTTCAATTTTTTTTGTGATCTATCTTTGGTTTGGTCCTCTCATAGATTTTGAAATTTTGAAATGATCTTGATTTTAGTTGTGATTTTCATCTATTTATGGTGTATTTTTTTTATATACTTTTATTTCATCATCATCAGTGTCGTTAGGAATTTTTAAATGATTCTTTTCATTATTTTCACAATTATATTCAAGTTGGTCTTCATACTCAGTGTCTATAATCCTCAATATAAGAAATTTTTTTATTTTCCTTCTTTATATTATATCCCTTGAACCTCTTGAATTTATTGAACTAAATTCTCTTTTTGATGTTCTTATTTTTATTTTTGTTGGTGCACAATGGTTATATTGAGGCTGATATTTCCTTGACAAAAACCTTTAAAGAGATCTATTCATTTGAATTCGTTGATTTAAAAAATTATATTTACAAATTCTTGTTTTATGGCATTTTGTATTACATATGTGACAATATATCTATGTCTATTTAGTTTATGATTATGATGATTCTACAATGTTACTTGATACATTTTCCTTTGATATCAAAGCATTATTAGTCATCTCATGTTTGACAAAATCCGCTACTTCCCATTCTTGAAGAACATTAATTAATTCATCGAAGTCATGGTTTTATTTAGCACTTGAAGTGACGTATCTATATGTTTGCAATTATTCATAAGTTCTCTTAATATATCTTGGAAAATAATCTTGTATTTTACTTTTTCTCCCAAATTTAATAACCTAGAATTTAATTCTATTGTCCTTTAAAGAATTAGTTTTATACTTTCTCCACTATTAATCTTTAATGAGTATAATTATCACTACAAATGCGAGATAATTGCTTTGTTCTTTCCTTAAAATATTTTATAGAAATTTTCCCAAACAAGTTTTGAAGTCTTTGCTTCACTTATATATGGGTGAATTTTATCAATTATCCTAAATGTAATTCACATAAGGGATTTTGCATCACCTTCTTCAACTTTTCCCTATCATTTTATATCTTATTCTTTATTCCATTCACTATATCCCAATGTTTCTCAACAATGATAATTGTTTTTATTTTATTTTTCCATGATGCAAAATTTGCTCCTTTCAAAAGTTGTGATTCAAAAAGAAATTTTTTACTATTTTCCACAATGGAACTCAAAAAATCATCAATCGATATTTAAAAAAATATTCAAATCATTAGTTAAAATTTCTTGAGTTCTCCTTTTAGCTCACAAATTCCAATTCAATTTTAATCTTCACTTATACCTCCTAATTTTATTTCAATTTCAATTTCACAAACAATAAACTAATCAAATTTTATTCATTCAATTTATTCTTCATCATTCATTCAATAAATTTTTAATTTTCATCTCTCCAATTTAATTTTATCTTCCTATTAATTCTTGTTTATTATTACTCCAAATTTAAATTTCATCCTAAATCCACTTAATTCCAATTTCAATTAATATATTAAATATTTTATTTCCTTAAAACTCCCATGTAATTAGTCAATTCCTTTCATTTTAATCTTTAAAAAAAAAATTGTATATCCTTATACATCTAAAGTTTTTTAAAAATAAATTCTAAATTCTTCAAACCTTATAACTCCACATCAAAGAAATTAAATCATGTACCTAAAAATAATCAAATGCTCTCTATTTGAAAAACTTAACATAATATGATTTTTAACTTGCTTGACCTCCACACCATGCAAGGATTTAGAAAAATAGCGCTCCAGGAATATGCTATGTTCTTTGATAGTATATAATATGCATTACAACATGCATCAAATTTATTAACTTTGGTATCTTCCTTCAAACCTTGGTTAATGCTTTCTTTTCTATTCATTGCCTTGTGTTTGTGATAGGTTAAATCCATTTTTATCAAGTGCTCGCAACATTGAATTCATCACAGGATTTTGGCTTCAATAAGTTTTAGGTGATTCACTCTCAAAAGTGCTTTCAACCATGTTCTCATGCATCCACTCTCAATTATACTTAAAAATTCCTTCAATTGTATAGTTCATCCTAGGCATTTTGACTCTACTTTGACTATAAAAATATAGTCTCATCATAAATGCTTCTAATATTATATTTTGCTTTAAAACTCAAGCCTTCTTTATCTTCATTCAATTACCTCTAGATTTTGCCCCTCTTACAATATACAAATTTTCAATATCTTCAAAATATCACAACACTCTTCTTACACCTCCAATATCAATTCTCTCCTTATTTTGTAATAGCAAGCAATAGTCATTCAATGTCCTTCTCATTCAATAGATTCTAACAAACTTCTTCCAATAATCTCTTCAACTTCTCTCTCCAACAAATCACTTAATCTTGTCCACAATATCAAATGGTCAGAGTGTAACTTTGATACCACTATTGAGAATCTTCCTAGATTATCTAATAGGTCCCTTATCCAAGATAAAATATTAAATACAATATTGAAGCATTCAAATCACTTGCCAATATTAATAAATCTCATTCATATAATAATATAAATATTTTTCAATAATAAAACTAACACTATTATTCATAAATAATCAAATATACATCTAAATTCAAACTTGCTTGGTTTTCTTCAATTGTTCTAATGCATGGAGCTTTATCTCCATAATATAACCATAGAAGATGATTCTTAAATACTTGACTATTGATATTATTGAACATCCAGGAGATGCAGGAGGGAACAAGCAAGGTTCTGAAGCAACTGAGGAAGAGCAGGTGGACAGTGACAAGGACACTGAGGGTTTTAAAAAATTAGAGGGACACGAACCCCCTGATATTATTTTTGATAAGAAGGCCCACATCAAGAATTCCGAGGGCAATAAGTCTTTTGCACAAGCCCTTAAAGGTGGCAATAGGGTTTCCTTACATTCCTTACCACCTCTCACTCCCAATGGGCGGAAGGTATCCGTGCCTGAAAGCGTAATGGCAGACTTTATATCGATGGAAAATTTTTCTCTGGTAGGAAAATTCATAGGGGGCAGGCCGGATATTGAAACGATTCGACGATGGGCATCCTTGAAGTGGAAGACTTCTGGACACATGGATATTATTGCATTATCAAGGGGGTTTTTTGCGGTACGCCTTAACAATAGTGAAGATGCTAGTCGTATTTTAACAGGAGGACCTTGGTTCTTGGGCCGAAGAAGTATTTTTCTTAGGAGATGGGTCGAGGATTTTGACCCAGAAAAGCAGAGCATAAACTTTGCCCCCATTTGGGTCCGTCTCCCAAATCTCCCGTTTCATTGGTGGCATGAGTATTTTCTTTAGGGTATTGCCAAGACCATAGGGGATTTGGTGGCCATTGACAATCCAACCCTTGCACGCACTAGAATGACGCATGCTAGGATTTGTGTAAATGCAAACCTAGAATCTGAGCTTCCTACTCATGTGGAGTTAGAATATGGAAATAAAACAAGATTACAGGTCATTGAATATGAAAATAGACCGGCATTTTTCTCTGACTGTAATATTCAAGGCCATATCAAATGACAATGCTCTTTTTTGAGAAGCCAACAAACCCTTCCTAGGAACAATGATTCCAAGCGACAGTCTTTCAGAAATAATGGCAAATACACAGGGATGTACAGGGTTAAAGATCCAAATGTTGAAAAGGCAAAGGCCTATGGTTTGGGGCAAATGGAGAATGAGGCTGAGCTTCACATGGACAATGGTAAGGACAAGCAAATTGCTACATCACAAACTGACCAACAAAAGGTATGCTCTCCTTTCAAAAATCTAAATAAATTTAACATTTTGGCTGAAAACCAAATAATTACAGAGGAAAATCAGAATGAAGGGTCTAATGTTGAGGATATAATTCTTCTTGGTCTCCCTGCTTACCTTGACTCCCCAACCAAATCTGGACCTTCCAATCCTCCTCCTGTTGGTCATAAAGAATGCCCTAATGATGAGTCTTTTTACGCCCCAGAAAGAGAAAAAGTGCTTTCAGAGTTAATCAGCCCTTCCAAGCGACATTTTTCACCTTTGTCTTTGTCCCAATCCAGAGAAGGGGTTTCCAACACTGTTATCCAACAAGTTACCCAAACCAAATTTAGCCCGAAACAGACTAGAAGCTCAATGAAGTCCCCCATGATTGACTGTGGAGGTGAGAAAAAAAAGGGAAGAAAGTCAAATGCCCAGCAATGGAAAGAAGAGGTCCAAGATGAGATAGCTAATGGAATTCAGACTACTTTGTTTCCATCAACTGGAAATCATCCCTTTGAAGAGAACAAAATTCTTAAGCCCCCTCAAGTCCAAGGCAGGGGAAGAGGAAAAAACTTTAAAAGTTTCAAATGAAGATCATATCCTGGAATGTAAGGGGGCTCAATGGCCTTCCTAAACAACGGTTAGTCAAATATTTAAGAAGAGATTTTGATCCCACTATTCTTATTTTGCAAGAAACTAAAGTCGATGAAGTTTTGTCTAGAAAAATTGCCCTCAATATCTGGAAAAAGGGAGAAGCAATTTTTTGCAAAGCCAATGGAACCTTAGGTGGTCTTCTTTGTATTTGGAATCCAGGGAAGATGGAAGGCAAGGTTATTCAATTAGGGGAAAGGGTAATGAGCATTATTTTTAAGGATAAGGTTAGTGACCTTTCTTGGATATTAACAAATGTGTACGCCCCTAATTCTATATCTGGGAGAGCTGATCTATGGAATTTACTCAGTCATTTCAAGGAAGCTTTTCAGGATATCCCATGGATAGTGGCGGGGGACTTTAATACCCCTATTTACCCCTCTGATAAAAAAGGGGGAGTAGGAATTCCAGCAAGAAGTATGGAGGACTTTCAAGATTTCATCAACAACAACAATTTATTGGATGTCAAATTAAAAAATGCTAAATTTACTTGGAGCAATAGGAGGTCTGGAAATCAACTTATAATGGAAAAGCTTGATAGGTTTTTTTTGTCACAGGATGCAATACAATCTTTTGGGGATGCAAATCTGTTGTCCTTGCCTCGCATTGGGTCTGACCACAACCCGATTTTACTTGAAATTGAAGAGACTCCAAAATTCAAAAGGCCTTTTAGGTTTGAATCTATGTGGATGCACCACCCTGATCTCAGAGACATAATTTCTCAGTGGTGGCAGCATTCTTGTCAGGGCAGGCCTTCTTTCAGATTAGCATAGAAACTTAAAGTGGTGAAAGAAAATCTAAGGATCTGGAATAAAGAAATTTTTGGAAATATTTTTGAAAACAAGAAAGTCATCTCTGAAAGGTTATCAACCATTGAGAAAAAACTTGAAGAGGGATTTCCAGACCCTTCCCTACAAGCAGATGAAAAGAAAGCCCTTGCTGAGTACCATAATGTTTTAGCCTGCGAGGAGACTTTTTGGCGGCAAAAGTCTAGAGCTACCTGGATAAAAGAAGGTGATGCCAACACAAGATTTTTTCATGCATCTACCTTAAGGAACAGAAGCCACAATAGAATTAAAGAACTTGTTAGAGATGATGGATCATCTCTTTCTAGTCCTAATGAGATCGAAAATGAAGTAGTTTCCTATTTTCAAAATCTTTTAGGAGAAGAACATTTCAGTTCTGCCTTAGCTTTAGAATCAATGCTTTACCATATTCCTCATTTAATTTTTGATGACTTGAATGGGGAGTTAATTAAGCCTTTCACGGATGAAAAAATCAAAGAGGCCCTCTTCTCAATGAACCCCGATAAAGCTCCGAGGTCCGGATGGGTTTTCACCTCATTTTTCAGGCTTTTGGGATATTGTAGGTTTTGATGTATGTGCTACTATCAAGGAATTTCAGTCCACAAAGCATATTCCGAGAAGTTTTAACTCCACTTTTATTGCTTTAATCCCAAATATTCCTACTCCTAGATCTATGATGGATTTTAGACCTATTAGCCTTTGTAATGTTGTTTATAAAATTTTGACCAAGGCGATTGCAAATAGAATGAGGAAGATCCTTCCTATGTTTATTGATGTTTTTCAAGGCAGTTCAGTCCCTGGAAGGTCCATCCTTGATGGTGTCATAACAATACATGAAGCCCTCCATTCGGTAGTCCGGACTAAAAACACCTGCTTTGCTCTCAAGCTAGATATGAACAAGGCTTATGACCGCATAAACTGGAGTTTTGTCTCTGCCATTCTTCAGAAAATTTGGTTTTCATCATGAATGGATCAAGCTTTTGGAAGGATGTTTTATGAAACCTTGGTTTTTAGTCCTTGATAATGGTGCTCCTGCTGGATAATTTCAAAGTAAAATGGGCCTAAGGCAAGGTGACCCTATCTCTCCCATGTTGTTTATCATTGTGGCTGAAGCCCTTGGGAGGACAATCAAAGCTGCCTATAATATTGGTCTTATTTCAGAATTAAAGCATCATCACAAACATAGGCAATTACACATGAACAGTTTGTGGATGATACTTTGTTGTTAACTCTTGCATCAGTTTTTGAGGCTAAGGTCATAAAACATATTCTAGAGCTATATGAGGATGCTGCGGGGCAAAATGTAAATTTTTCAAAGAGTAAAATTTATTTCTTTAACACTCCCATTCAGAGGCAGATTAAGATTGCTAGGATTCTTGGATGCTTAGTGTCTACTATTCCATCCACATACTTAGGCCTTCCTTTATTTATAGGCAGAGCCTACCGATTCCATGTGGAATAATGTAATTGAAAGAATTCGAGAGGAAGTCGGTTGGATGGAAAGGGAATTTGTTATCTCAAGTCGGCAAGGTAGTTCTCACCAGGTTTTCCATTCAAAGCATCCCTGTCTACTTTGTCTCTATTTTTAAAGCTCCTACAAGTGTCTACACTAAAATTGAACAGAGATCCAGAAGAGGTTCCTATGGACTGGTTCTGAATCTAAGCAGCGTTTTCACTTGGTGTCCTAGGATAGGGTTTGCAAACCAAGGGAGTTTGGAGGTATTGGGCTAAGGAGAATACAACATTTAAACATGGCCCTCCTGGCCAAACAAGCATGGCGTCTTCTGACAAATGCAAATGCGGAATGGATTACTATAATCAGAAGAAAGTATTTGCAAGAAACTAAATTTTTAAGTTATTCCTTTCCTCCCAGGGGATCAATTTTTTGGAAATCAATCCTTCAAACTAAAAACTTGCTAAGCAAAGGGCTACGTTGGAAACTGGAAAATGGAAGAAACATTGATTTTTGGGACCATAAATGGTTAAAGGACTATCCCCTCTCTGCAGACCCCATCCTTTCAACCCTTAGAGCTTGGACAATTGAAGTTTTTGGTACCAAAGTTGCATATTTTATTACTTTGTCAAACAATAGAAGGGTTTGGAAGCCAATAATGAACAATGATCTACCAGGGGCATCAATAATACTGGAGAATGAATTAAGACAATCTTTACTCCCTTCCGGCATTCTTGAGGACCGAGCTTATCCGGGAAGCTTCGGACAATGGGGAATTTTCTCGTCAAGACTGCTTATCTGATGCTTATTGATAATGATGAACCTACTTTCCCTCACTTGGAAGTTTGGCCCAAAAGCATTGTTCCGAAGGTTGGGTTTTTTGCATGGTTGGCCATCCAAAATAAGATCCTCACCATGGATAAATTAATAAAAATAGGTGTGATTGTTGTTAATAGGTGTTATCTTTGTATTTCTGAGTGGGAGTCTATTGATCATTTGTTTCTGTATTGTAATTTTTTTGTCTCAATCTTGTTAGGTCTGTTACAAGTGTTTCATATTTATTGGGTCCATCCTCAGTCCATTTTTGACTTATTTGTCCAAGTGGCCTTCTCCATTTTTGAATAGGCGTCTTAGGTATATGTGGAAGATCTGCCTTCATCACTACTTGTGGCAGATATGGTTGGAAAGGAATCGTCGGGCCTTCTTGGATAAGGTTTCTCAGTCATCCTCTGTCTTGTCAAAAATTTTAGTATATGCTAATGAGAATGCTTGTTTAGTTCCTGCAGCATCTAGACCTCCAAATCCTTTTGAAGCTTCATTAGGCCGGTCATTAAACTTACCTCTCACTGATGGCATCAATCATCCTCAAGTCTCGTCCTAGAACCATGATCACATGGACCCCACCCCCCCTAGGGTGGATTAAGTTAAATTTTTATGGGGCATCTAGGGGCAACCCAGGTGAAGCCGGGGCTGGTGGCTTACTTAGATACCACAAGGGTGAGGTGCTTGTAGCTTTTTCTGAACATCTTGGAGCTCAAACTAACAATGTGGCTGAAGCGAGGGTAGTTTTGAGGAGCCTCAAGGTGGCAGAGAATTATCCGGGAAAGCTGTTGGTGGAAGGTGATTCTCTTATTATTATAAATCTTCTAAAGAACACTAAGAGAGCTCCTTGGAGATTTGATGACTACATCCACGAAGCAAGGGCTCTAATTCATGATCGACTTGAGGCCATAATTTTGCATACCTTCCAGGAAGCAAACATGGCAGCTGAAAGGCTGGCAAATGAAGGCATTGTAGCAGTAAATTTGATCACGTGGACTGAAAATATTCCTCATGCAGTCTCAATGGTGATAGATAATGAAAATTTTAGATTGGAAGGCTCAAAGTGGATTTTGTCTTTGTTAGTTCTATTTTGCGTCTTTCTTTTCTGATGGCCATAATATTAGGCTTCCATAGTTTAGTTTGGCTGTATTCTGTTGGAAGAGTAGGTCTTGGCCCTTTTTGTTGTTAGTTTAAACTTTTAGGGCTTGACCTTTGTCCAGTTGGTCAGTGGACCCTATTTTGTAAAATGGTTTTGGGTCAACCAGTTAAAACCCGGTGTTAATTATAAATATTCTATTACTTACCAAAAAAAAAAAACATCCAGGAGATGCATCCTTTTATATTCCTCATTTATGAAAAACTCTCATGACTCTTCACTTTACATGTTGACACATATCATGTGACTCTTCACTTGTATATTTGACATCTAATTCTATGAATCTTTACCTACTTACATGACATATAAAACATGGACTCTAATCACACATTGACATATATATTAGATAAATATAAATCACACTCCCTGATCTAGTATTTACAATTGTACAACATACTACCCAATAATGTAATATCTCTATAAATAATCCTCTCTCTCTCTCTCTCTCTCTATCTATCTATAAAACCAAATCTCCTTTAATTTACCAAGGCAACACATTATTTTTCGTTCTCTTTTTTTTCAAAAAACTATTTATCTATCTAATAAGAATTTGTCTCCAAATTTATTTTCTCTTCTTTATAAGAATTTTTTTCTTTTCTTTATAAAATTTCTTCCCAATGCTTAAAATAATATTAATATATGGACATTTGCAAATTATTTTCTTTATAAGAATTTGTCTCTAAAATTATTTTCTCTTTTTTAAAGATAACTCTCTTTATATTTTGTCTCCCATTTTATTTCTTTTATTAATTATTCTTTCTTTGTTATTTTTATTTAAATCCTTTAACTAAATAAAACTTCTTTATTTTAATAATTTTATCTTTTTTTTTTTGAATAAGTTTCTTTGTAACTTCAACATTCAAATTAATATTTTTTTTCTAAATTCCAACCATAATATAAAACATAGCTCTTAGCTCTTAATTTTTGTCAAGTATCTATCAACAAATTAAAAAATTTCAAATATCAATTTTCCTTCCAAGCACCAAATTTAATGACCATTAAACTCTATAATATTGTACTTGGTAATATTTTATTTTAGTCTTATATTTTATCACTTTTGGACACACAAATATATATATAAACTTTAGAATTTGCTACTCATTATTGCTCAGGATTGTATTCTCCTATCATTTCTTATATATGCATCCGCATAGTTTTTTTTTTTAAATTTGATGTTACACTTGCTTAAATACTTTTCATAGGATCACAAAGAAACATGTTGCAATTGCTCAAGTATGCAAGGCTTACAAATAAACATATGAAACTTGGGCTTAGGCTTACAAATTCAGGAATAAACTAAAACATGCACTTTAATATGACCATTGGACCATAAAACGTATAACTCCATAACATCAAGATTATAAAGGCAATTCCAATATCAAGGTTGAAACTATATTTTAGTAGAGGATAGGATAACAAGGTGCTTATTTCAAAAGACATATTCTTCTAAAGGATAATTGAATATATTCCACATGATTATTGGACATTATAAAGTAGAGAAATCAAATGATGTGTATCACAGAATGGACATTGCCTCATAAAGTATTGGTATTGATACAAATAACTCAAACATTTGAAATTATCAAGGGTGCAAAACATAGGTTTAACTTCGACAACCTAGTTACTTTTACAACCGATTTCTATCTAGCATCAACCATCCCAGCTTGTCCAATGATTTTACTTCTTTCTTCATATTTACCTTTTCAAGTTGATATTTTTGTTGGCTGGCAATGATTATCCCAATGTTCTTACTCATAATTTACTAGGCTTTGATACCAATGTTAGAAAATGAGAAATATTTGATAATCACACTCTTAATATATTTGCCAATAAACTATTCTAAAATAATATTCAAATATAGAACTCACACATAGATTCATGCCATGGCTTAAATAACAAATATCCATAATGTATTTAAATGTGTAAAAATGGAGTACAATACAAGAATATTGTAGTGCAATTCATTAATTTTAACCTCCCTTGTAATCCCTACATATAGAATATCTTGACATTTCATCTTCGACTATCTCTTCATATTCTCAAACTCATGGGAGGTATGACTCTTCATATTTATCATTGAGAAATACTTTATTAACCTTATAACAAACACAAAATCTAATGATTGCATGAAACCATAAATTTGCAAAGTAGTTAGAATATTTACAATGTTTTAACAAGGAACCAAACAATTAAATAATCTCCAATAGAATAGGTTTTCTTAATCATATTTTTGAATATTGAGCAAACATATTTATTAAAAATATGGGGATTTCATTAACTTAATTCTCTTCTTTGACATACAACTGATGGGTCATCACTAGATCATTTGACAAGAGAAGGACGACAAGAGCTATGAGGAATTTATAATCTATATTTGGTTCTTTAACCTATAGCTCATGGTTCATTATTAGGTCATTTGAGGAAAAAGAGATAAAACAAAAAATAAATGTAGGTTATGTTTCTACAAGGCCACATTATGCAACTTAATATAGGTTTATCACATGTTGTTACAACTAATTATGCTTTTAGAGGTCATAATATCCATGTAAAATCCATCATACTATGTGTAGATTTCATTTTCAACATCCTAGTTTTTTGCTTTTTCAATGCAAGAGTTGAGATTCTCATTTTGACCATCAATAAAAAAATTGTTATTACATACTAGTTTACAACTACTAATATTCATTCCCTTGTACATGGAAACCAACAAATGATTTCTAGATTTACAAATAATATTTGATAGTCTTATTTTCTCTCTTTGTTTTAACGAGATTTTAAATATTGATGAAAATATTTATGAGACAACTTATAAAAATTATCTAGTTCTAAGAATGAAGCTATTGAATATATGCATTAGCCTATGTTTCTAGTATCAAAACCTTGACCAAATCCTTTTGAACACTTGAAGTACTTATTTCTTAGTTTCACTTTAGATATAATAAAATTAACCATTAGTCATAATTAAAACTCTTTATTTCATCATCAAAATTTTATTACATGTCAAACATTAATTTTAGATGTTGATAAAATAGTATCAAAATTTATGAAGATCTTGATACAATGGTAATGATACTGGAAAACTATTGTGAACCTAATTATTTACTATTGTTTCAAGTTGTTGCTCACTTATACGCAAGGCTTGCTAGTTTCTAAGAATAAAACCCACATGAAACTATATAAATCCCATTGAATGAATAGAAATACAACTAAACTCATGAAGTAATTAGAAAAATAAATTAAAAATAAAATAATGATCTATAATTGAAAGAATTTATATAAGGGAAGGAAAATAAACAGTTCAATAAACGATGTTTCGTATTCCTTGAAAAAATGGAGGTATTGAAAGAAATACTAGTCATCAATGTGGAATTAGATAAAATATACAATTGATATATGCTTATTTATATTCTAACATAGTGATTATCAATGGGATATTTCTATCATTTCAATTAGACTTTTCTCCCCTTGTCTTGGCTCTTCAAAAAGCTATATTGTCTCCTTATCTTGGCCATAAATAGTCCTCATTTGGCATCTTCAACTTCAAAATTCAATATTTCAACTATATATTATCAATTTATGAGGTTATTCAAAGTGTAATAATGTAAGAAGGTGATTTGTCATTCTACCTGCAACATATATTTCCTTTCAATATTTTTCAATTCACTTTTGGGCCATGTTGCACATGCCATATCAACTTATTATTAGATAAATTGTTTGATGAACTAATTTTTGGAAATTTTTAGATAATGATGTAAATAAATTACTATAATTTATTTCTTATTTGGATTTATCATAAGGGATAATATAAGAATATATTAAAAAAATATTTTCTATTTTGAATAATTAGAAGCATGTAGTTAGTATTAAATTCATATCACTTATATTTCTCTAAATCATATTTCCGTTTGGAAAAATCATAAAAACGTTAGAAATATTAGGTTTGTGTGATAAAATACAATTCAATAGTCTTTATTATTATTTCATTTATTTTTCTTTCCTATTTTATTTTAGACATTTAGCCTTAGATTAATCTTGAATGTTGATTTTTGTTTAAAACCTCTCACTCAAGTCTCATTGAATATAAACTTAACTTAATGGAGTTATGATGAAAATATGATGTTCTATTTTAGAAACTTGATATGATATTACATGTTATGTGTCACCATATTTTCATTCTTATAGGTGATCATTCATGCATCCATTTAGATCCTGTACCCCAATAATTTTTTTTAATGTTTAAAAACACATGTAAAATTGTCATTATAAAATTTATCTATGGTCTAAAGGTAAATACTGTGATGTTAAAATTCATATAGATATTATATTCTACTGTATGGTAGGATAACATGGTCATTGAAGTTTTCATTTGTACATAGCAATAAAATATTTTTAAGACAACTCAATTTTTCATTCTTTTAAAATAAATTTGGAATCAAGTAAATCTTATGTACACCTAAATTACATATGGTATAGGTATGCATATTATTTTTTAAGAACACAATCTTATACTGAGAGGGGGGGGTGAAAAGTATAAGAACACTTTTTACTTTTATTTTCAATTCAATATTATGCAGTGTATAGATAGCAATAATCAAAGCAATGCACAAAACACCAATAGAGACACATATTTTAATGTGGTTCACCCAATGTGGGCTACCTCCACAGAGAAAATATTTCTTCCAAAATTTTTCTCAAATAATATTTTAGGAATCCTTCCCAATTACAATTTTTATGGACCTCTATCCAAATGAGACGTTGATCCCATAAATCTGGTTTACGGATATCTATCCACAAGATAACTCCTTATCCTATGCTCCGACTAGTTATCCTCTAGAAAACTACCTTCGCTGCACTGACTGTGGATTTCTCTCCACTTGAAGACTCTTGTCCTCACTCAGAAGACCTATCCTCAATGTCCTGGCTAATGGATATCTATCCATTGGAGACTCTGTCCTATCTGTGCTATCACCTCCCAATCTCTGATCAATAGGTTCACTCAAAACCTTCTCAAATCTGCTCAACAAGTCCACTCAGAACCTGTTCTAATTTGCTCAATAGGTCCACACAAAACCTATCAAAATATTCTCAATATATCCACTCAAAAATTGCTCAAATATGCTCAACAAGCTCACTCAAAACTTGTCCAAATCTGCTTAAAAATCTTACTTAGAACTTGTCCAAATATGCTCAATAAGCTCACTTAAAACTTGTCCAAATATTGTCAACAAGATCACTCAGAATTTTTCCAAATCTGCTCAATAAGCCCTCTCTAGGACTTGGTAAAATCTGCATTGCAAGCTTCCACAAAATCTCACAAAAAATCAGTCCACAAGCCTTCTCAAAGACTTGTCTCAAATCAGCTTAACAAGTCCACACAGAACTTGTCCAATCTCATAGAATCATAAAGAGAATTGTTAGAGACTCAATTATGTTCTATTCTCAAAGCTCAATCTCAACTCAAATCAATCTCATAGAAGCATAAATATAATTTTTAGGGACTCAATATGTTCTATTCTCAAAGCTCCATCTCAAATCAAATCAATCTCATAGAAGCATAACGAGAATTTTTAGAGACTCAATAAGTTATATTCTCAAAGATCAATCTCAACTCAAATCAATATCATAGAATCATAAAGAGAATTGTTAGAGACTCAATATGTTCTATTCTCAAATATCAATCTCAACTCAAATCAGAATATAGAATAGTTTGTTTCATGAGACTTGAACAACCACTTCATGCATACACATGACTAGGCTTAATAAACTCTACTCAACCAATCACCTCAAGGAACAAACCTTTCTCACAAAACCTAGTCCAATCATGTATAAACCAACTCAAAATATTTCCAACAATGCTCAACAAAAAATCTCACATAACAGTGATACTCATATTATTTTCTAACTCAAGTTCAAGTTCTTTGCATCACCCATTAGATTCAACAACAATGCCAATAAGACAAGGTTTTAATCACAATTCTCAATTCAGAAAACCTTGAAGCATAAACTCAAAGTACTTCACTCAACCAATGGTCTTAACAATAATGCTTATCAAATAAGGTTTAATCACAACTCACAATACAGAAAACCTTGAAGCATTAACTCAACCACTTTAGAAAAGGAAACCCTAATCAAATCCTTTTCACTCCAAACTTAATTTTCAATCAAGCTAACCATCTAACTCAACAAAGAAAAATTTTACCCATACCTTTTCTTGAAGAGTAGTTATCCTCACAAATATACCACACTCACATTTACTTATTTGACAAACTCAATAAGAGTTAGAGGATAATTTTTATATCACAAAAATAATATCACAATTACACCTTATCACTCCAACTTAACAATAAGCAATATCCTCACAATAATCAAAAACCCTTTATTCAAATACACCCATAAAGTCTTAACCTTCCAATATTCCACAATAGCAAAATTTAAGACTTGAAAATAAAAATAGAATTCTCCTTATACCTCCTAACAATATTTCTCAACTACCCACCTTTATCACAATGGAAATACTTTAATCACCAAATACCTTATACCTCCAACTTAAGCATTAAAAAAATAAAACACAAAATGTACATTTGCCTTTGGAGAGCTTTGAACTCTCAACACAACCCACACAAATGTCTTTGCCCATGATGCAAACCACCACATGAGCTACACACTCATTGGAAACATAGAAGCACCACATGCTTCAACGCCCTTGTCCTTTATTGCCTTTTAAAATGAATGCACCTAAAGTTTTGGCGCCTTCAACACGTCCATGAAATGCTTCCATCAAAGTTCAAACACCAACCACCATGCACACCGAAAATTTAAGCCCTCTTTCCACTAGGCCAAAGCAACTTGGTGGCTTTCAAATAATCACTGTAATACCTTTTGTTTGTTTTCATTTCACCGTAAAATCAAACATGATTTCCACAAATTTATCTCACGAGCTCTGCATTAATTCATATATCAACATTTATCAAAATGAGCAAGGATAATTTCGGAAATAACTTTGGCAAGGTATTAATATGCATTTCAATTAAATCAAACGATGTCGATGCTTACCTTTGGCTTATGATGTTGATGCTTCCCCTTTGGATTTTATGACATCGACGCTTCCCTTTGGAAATAAAATTTGCCTTGTTTAAAACTCTAAATCCAACCTTTGGATTTATAAATTAATCTTTGGTCTTAAAACTGTAAACCCAACCTTTGGGTTTAGATATTTTCAGACTTTATAAATCCACTATGGCAATATAAAATATTGTAATAAAAATTACAATTATTTTATTTGGGTTTTCACTATGGCACTTCTAACCATTATAATATTTATTTATAAAATTTAAATTCATCCTGAATTTAAATAATTTATAAAATAAATATTACTACTCCTTTCTAACTTCTGTCTTTTGCACTGTTTCACTTGAACTTCTGCCTTCTTACTGAATATCAAATGACCTTCTTTGTTGCCTTTATTTTCTACTAAAATCTTGGTATTAATGATGACTCCATCTGGTGGCATCAATGGTGACATCAATGACAACTTTGACTTAGGGACTCAAAATGTCTAACAATTTTGACAATGACGTGAGAAAGAAATGTTTTAAATACTTGAAAGAGCCAAAAATTTAAAAATATGTATAATTAATAGCTATATTCTAAAAATACAACTTTTATATCATAAATATCTAAATGAGTTCACACACATGCAACAATATATACACTATACTCTAAATAAAAGTGAAAACAAAAAAGAACTTTTAGGTCCCTAAAAAACCCACATAATATTTGTTGGGACTTAAAGATATAATTACTCAAAGAAGTATCTAATGCTTTATTAATGTGGTTCTTGATTTTTAGTAAAGTATAAAATTTTGTTTCCATATTTTATTTTCTAATTGATATTGTCTTGAATTTTTCTGACCATTTTTCTAATTTGTGTTTGTGGTGAGCCAAACACCTCATCAATTGATTTCAAGACTAACTACAATTACATATGCGATGATCATGATCAAATAATATAACTTGTTTTAATCCATGAAAATATTTTATTCACATATAGTTATAAATGAATTATTAGTAGAATTAAAAAAACAACACCATGCAAGCTATATTAAAAAATTTATCACATACAAACAACCAATGAGCATGAGTATTTTCTAAAAGAAATATGATATTATTTGTAGTAAATAATATAAAATTAACTTGAAACTATGATATGAGAAATCATGGCAATCTAAGATAACATTAATACTCCCTTGTGCTATTTATTTTTTTTGTTTAAAACCATTCCATGTGAGCATTTAAAATATGAAGTAACTAACTTACTAGTTGAATTCCATTACCTAGTAATATTCTTATCATATGATGGATTTTTTATTAGGAGTAATTTAAATAAATTATCCCTTAGGTAAAATATATATAAATAAATTCATTTATAGAAACCCAATGTTTGTTCTAATCCTATAATTTAAATGAACTAGAACCTAGTTTATAATGATAATGGTGCATGTCTAGCGTACACATACCTCTATGCTCTATGTTTAAGAGAATATATGAATTTTATTTGTCAAAAATATTGCTTGAATTTTCCCTTAATAATGCATGAGAGGACTATGAGCACCTAAGAACTAAAGTTAATGATTAAACATAGACATCAATACGTATTCCTAGATGGACAAGCATGTGCATTACATATTAAAATTTAATGGAATTTCATAAAATATTTACTTGAAAATACTAATAAAACTTTAGTTATTTTATTAAATAATAATGATAAAAGTATTTGTTTATAAAAGTTGATGAGAGATCAAACATACTAGAGACACTAATTATAAATAGAAAAAGAATGGAAGCAAGTGCATCAGGGAGCATGCCCCACTTTCAAAATTGTTGTTCTATAAATTTGGATAAATTTAAAGAATAATTCTCATGAGAAAATATTTAGTAAGGATAAACTATTGTTTTAGAGCCTTAAATTAGAAGTAATGATCCCCTAGTTGGGGGATGTATTTTCTTATCTATCAAGAAAAAATAATTAATGAATCTATGATAATATCTATGTAGTTTGAGGTATGAGGGTGTGGTCGATTGGTAAAGTACCCTATTTGGTATATGTAACCCTAGTTAAAATATCAAGGTCTCATAGGACAAGAGGGCATGTCATGCTAGTTGCATCGACTACATTAAAAACAATATCCAATGCAATTGGATGTGTTGAGTGGTATTTTCACCCGATTGTGAAAACACACTCTCCGATAGGATTTGGGTTCCAAATCCTCTCTTGCAAAGAAATTAAATAAATAATTTCTCCAAGGTCTCCGCTATATTAGCATTTTACATTTGTGTATTAATAATCTCAAATAAAGATATTCAATTTAAATGCTTGGAACACCTTAGTGGTTGCAAGTAACTGAAAACAAGGGGCAATGTTGGTTTATTTTATTGTGAAACTTTAATGATTGTTTATTGAACCCAAATAAAGCAAATGTGATCTGGCCCTTATATGACCACGACGTAACTTCAAAATGGAAATTGATGAAATGCCATAAAACATAAATCCTTCAATGAAATTGGAATTTTCATGAAGGGAATGTCATCATCGGCTCATGAATGAAAAACAAAACTAAAAATGAAATTCTGGCCTTGAAATGGAAATTTTCTATTTTCGGATTTTTAAAGTCTACAACAAAACAGTAGCTGCGGTGAAATTTATACAACTCCAAAAATGAAATTTTAAATGCGTATTTGAAATCTATAGTATAACATACGCAATGATGAAACTATTTTTGGATTTTGGAATTTTTAGTTTTTATTTTTATTTTAATGCCTGTAAATTAAAATAAAGTGCAGAAAAAATGAAAATAAAATGCGAAAGGAAAATGAAAAGTGCATTCAGTATGATGCTATCCTATTTTGACAAAACCGAAGCTAATGAGGTTTTCTGCATACAACCTAACCTATTGAACCTGCAAAACACGCACAATCCGGATAAGTTAAGTGTTGGTCTCTGGGGTTTTAACTGTGATTTTCAGATTTAGACATTCGCATGAAGCAACCAAGAGAACTTGCATTAAACTTCACCTATAAGCCTAGAAATCTGAAAAGGGGAAAGATAAACATTCAATCTTGCATGCAGAAAATAACTCCTTCTTTCTTGTCAATGAGGTGCAACTCTCTGAATTTTCTGTATTAAAAATTGGTCATTTTACAACAACAAAACTTTCTGGTTTCCCAAACCCAGTCTATGGAAGAAAACAGCCTCAAAAGCAGGCCCAGAATGGCCCTCTGGCCTTCAGCACTGCAACTCTACTTACAACAATTTCCTACCTAGTCCAATGTAAAGGAAAATATCCAAAAAAAGTGGAAGAAAAACACTCCAAAAGCAGGCCCAGAATGGCTTATTGCCTTCGGCTCTGCAACTCTGCCCGTAGTGGTTTCCGACCCTTGTACCAATCTGTGCTTCTGCTTTTAAACTTTTTGGCCATGCTCTCTATTTCGCTCTGCGATGCTTCATTTCATTTCCCAGGTCCCGTCATTTCATCTTCCCCGCCTCTTCGTCATTTTTGACTTTCTGCTCGACGTCAAAATGTTTGATCTTCTCTGTGAACTGTAACTGCTGATCCTGATGCTTATCATACCTTACATCTTCGTGCCATGTGTTCTATGCTTTTTGCATGTTCCGTAACGGCCCGCTGTGAATCGTGACAAAAATAGTATGTCACGATATCGCGACATTTTCTATCTGCAACTTTGTTCTTCCACCTGTATCGCGAAAACAAGACATGTCACGATATCACGACATTTTTATACGACTTTTTTCAAAAATTGAGACATGTGATGAATTTTATGATCATGCGCGAGTTTTTCTCTTTCGGGCTATCTTGTTGTGCTTAACAGTGAAAATGCGACATGTCATGAAATCATGACACTTTTCATTCTGTACCATCTCGCTGCTTTCTGTCATGAAATCATGACATTTTTCCCTTGCTTAGCTTATCAGTCATTGTGAATCGCGAAAATGAGACATGTGATTTCGTGACATCTTTCTATCTTTACCTCTTTCCCTATAGATCGTGAAAATGCAACCTGTCGTGATTTCGTGACACTTTCTTTCATTTGTTCCTTCCTCACTTTCCTGTCGTGAAAACCTGACATGTCGCGATATCATGACGTTTTTTATCTTTGCCCTTCATCTCGTCTTTAGGTCATGAAATCATGACATGTCGCGATATCGCGACAACTTTGCATTGACTCTTCTTTGGTTTGACCACGATTTCATGACATGTCGCGATATTGTGAATCGATATTTTTACATTTTCTTTTTCTCCTCTATTCCGAAACATGACATGTCGCGATATCGTGACATTTTTCACTTTGTTTTTCTCTCTCCTTTGTGAACCACGATTTCATGACATGTCACGATATCGCGACATTTTTCATTTCTTCTTCTTCTTTGACTCTTATTTCATGACAAGTCGCGAAAACATGACATGTCGTGATATTACGACAATTTTCATTTTCTACCTTGTTACGCAAAAATGTGACATGTCGTGATATCGTGACACTTTTGCGTTATCTGTTCTTTGTCTTGACCATGATTTCATGACATGTCGCGATATCGTGACATTTTAACCTCTTGTTCTGTTTGACCACTTTGACCGTGATTTCATGACATGTCGTGATATCGCGACACTTTCTATTTTTGCTATCTTTTGTCGATCTAAGCCGTGAAAATGTGACATGTCGCGATATCGCGACACTTTTCATTCTTAGCTACGACAGAGCAACATGTCGCGATATCGCGACACTTTTCATTTCTTAGCCGCGATAGAGCAACATGTCGCGATTTCGTGACATTCTTCTTTTTCTTTGATTTTTAGCATCTGGGCCACTGCAGTCTTCTTGGAAAGCATGCAAAAAATGTGGGTCCCCAATTTTGGGGTGTGTTGTGGAGCAGCCACAACAAATGGCGACTCTGCTGGGAAATGCTCCTGAGCATTTCGGTGAGAACCTAACCTAGAAATATATAAACTTGAAAACAAGCGTCAGCACATAAAAATGTAAACAAATGTCGATAGATCAGAAATACATGAAACATCAGAATCATTAAGTATCAGCTCGGTGTGTGCAATGTGTTCCATTTTCTATCATTTGAAATTGATCAACATTCCATTGTCAGTTTTACATGAATGCATATGTGAGATTGTGAATGATTTATGCATCCTGATAAATATGCTTAGAGATATAACAATCTACTTTATAAAAGCTTAAACTTTCTAGTATCATACACAAACATTTAAAATTATCAAACCCTCTTAGGATCAACTATATATATAATGAATTGCTTTATTAGATCCCAAAGTTGGTTATGAGTCACTACTATCTTGAACCCAAGTGCAAGTGAAAGTGAAAGAGATTTGGGGAATCGGATTCCCAACCTAAACGAGATGGGAATTTAACCCTATCCTTACTACTCGAATATGGAATTCATTACCTCACTTTGAGCAAAATGATTTAACCGAGTTATGGATGAAATTGTCAAGCTAGTCTATCCGTTTGAGCGATCAGTGGTCTTGCTTTAAACAAGACATGCTGCCATGCATGAGCATACTCCATAACCCCATAATCCATAATTTGGCTTCATTCATTCTTTTTCTTTTATTTCTTGGACCTTTGGGATGACTACCCATCCTTGCTAGGGACATGTAGTACGATCCTTCCAATCCAATATTAAGATAAAATGGGAAATATTAGTTAATTTTATTTCTTGGACCTTTGGGATGACTACCCATCCTTGCTAGGGACATGTAGTACGATCCTTCCAATCCAATATTGAGATGAAATGGGAAAAATTAGTTTTACTTTTATTTCTTGGACCTTTGGGATGACTACCCATCCTTTGCAGAGGACATGTAGTACGATCCTTCCAATCCAAGATTTATGATGAAATGGGAAAAATGGAAGCTTTGGGGAATCGGATTCTCAACCTAAGCGAGATGAGAATTATGCCCTATCCTTACTACTCCATGTAGGTCAAATCAGAGCTTTGGGGAGTTGGATCCTCAACCTAAGTTCGATGAGGATTTAACCCTATCCTTACTACTCTGGTTTTAGGCTTTAAGCTTTATGGGAGTGGTAAAAACCACTGTTTTAAGGATTATGTTGCATGATAGGACAGACATGAAATACTCCTTTCGCCTCACCTTTTCTTCCAAGTATGGTTTTGATCATTTTGCTCAAGATCCTCTTTAATGTGCATAGAACGTGCTTGGTTCAAGATAGTTCGGGCATCAGTTCCCAACCTTAGGATTTTTTTTTTTTATGTTATAGAATAACCCTAAGAGGACTTGACATATTTTAAATGATTGTATTTGAAATGCATATGCAACTAAGATGGCATGTATATGCAAAAGTGGGATGTAATATGAATGCATTGCCTTTTTGAATTGCGGATAAAGTATTGCCATGACTTGTAAAACTGACTACTTCATGCATCACAAGTTTCAAACGATATTACTTTAAGTTGTTTGTGTTACTTGTGGAGCTTTCTACAACACAATTCCAATGTTTCATATTTTCCTGATCTTAGGCATGAGTTGACATCTCAATTTATTATTCATTTAAAAAAAAATGAACCACACATGTCCAAAGGACTTAACACACAAAACTTAAAACCAAACCCAAATAGCAATCCCTAGAAACGAAACTTGAAAACACAAACCCAAAACCAAAAAACAAAATCTATATACAAATGTACAATATAATACAAGATGATGCAAAGTTTGAACTATCACTTCCCTGGATCCCAAACATGATTAGAACACTTCAACAAAAATATAACGTGATGCGCATGCCAAATGTTGTAGGAATCCAATGAAAACAAGATTAGACCACACCATGCAACAACTTTTAACTTCCCTCGCTCACCCCACCAATTAGATTTAGTTCCATTAGTACTCTCATAGGTGAGCGTCAAATTACTAAAATGATTAGACAATAAATGATATTCAATTTTATCTTGTCTATTCTTGAAAGTATCCATCTCATAATTCCATTCATGATTTAGAACTAGGCTCTCTTTATCCAAAATGAGACTTTGTAAGCAAGAGCCTATTTCTAAAAATTTTAAAGCCAAATCATTTTCCAAATTTGTAGGCCAATCAAATTTGTGCAACTGTTTGCAAGCATCTAGGATATTTACTAAATTAGGATCATTAAAAGTTTTTACCCTAGATTCAATTAGTAATTGTTGATGAATTTGATTTAACAATTCAAGTGCATCAACTTCTTTTTCATTCATTAAAACAATGTTATCAAAGGTGTGATTAGAAATCATACCTTGTTTTTCATTCACCTTTAATGACATTTCATCATAAACATCATTCAAATTCAAAATATGGTCATGTAAATTTTCACCTAAATCTTGGATGCTTGAACACAAAAGGTTAGACTCTACCTTTTGAACATTTTTATTTACCAATATTTGATGGGGGTTTGCAATCCCCTCTTTTACCTCATGGTCTTCATACTCTTCATTGATTACTTGTTCATCAAACATACCAAAATTGGGCACCCAATTGAAAACATGCCCATCCTTTTCAACCCTCCAATATTCTTGGTCAAAGTGTATGTCCAATGACTCATCTTGATGATCCTTCATTTGAGTTGTTTCCAATTGATCAATCTCTTTGTCATTTGGTTCCAATTCTTTGTTCACTATCCATGGTATCTCTTCATTTGAATCCTCAAAATCATCATGCAAACTTGTATCCGCACCTTCAATGAATTTATATTCAACATGATCGAATTTTGTCACCTTCTCAAATCTTGTGAATGTGAGATCTTCGTATGATGTAGAAGTTTCAACATCCTGCATATCAAGTGAAATATGAGTTTCATCTATAGGGATGTGAGAAAAGAATGCATTATCATATCTCCCCCAACCATTGTGAAAATCGTCATCCAGATCTGTGAGATGAAACTCCATGGTATTTGTGACATGATCTTTTGATTCATTCATCAATTCATTTTCTTCTTTGTCCTTGGTAATAGAATCATTATAATCTTCCAAAATTTGATGAGATTTGAAACCCTCTTCCAAAACATCCTCAAATTGTACAGGAGTTGTAATATCTTCCTTCGAATAGGCGATTATGTTGTCCTGTATATCAATTGGCACACAAGTTTCATTAGCAGTTTTGGAGAGAGTGTAGTCTTCCCACTTCTTCCAAGCATCATAATAATCTTCTTCCAAAATCAAGTGGTGACGTTCAACTACTTCTTCGACATCTTCCAATTCGTCAATGTGTTTCTCATCAAATTCGCCTTCACCTTCCTTAGATGGTTCAATTATTTCCAAAAGTGGGTCGTTTCTTGAATTCAAATTTGTAAGGCTATCATCGTCCAAATTAGTAACCCATGATTCAGTTTTATCATAATTTGGAGGGTGAAGAATTTCTTGATCGTTAATTGTACACATCTCATCAATAGTATCTTCCAAGAACAAGTGGTGAAACTCTATCATATCTTCAAATTCATTTATTGGTTTTCTCCCGATTTCACTTTCAACCATTCCATTCAATTCTATGGTGGGTTCCGTCCTATCACATATATCAAACATTGTTGAATTTAGAACCCCTTCATCCGAATAATCATGTATCTCTATGAATGAGATCATTTCTGCATAATCCTCACTAGCGGATGTTGGCTTAGCAATTTGCACCTCCTCTTGGACTACATCTAAGGTGGTTGTAAGATTTGGATATTCAAATTCATCCCCTTGATCATTTACCTTAGATATCATTGGAGTGGAGGGTGCTATATTTGATGGTTGGTGTAGGTTGGCATCACTAACTTCAAAAGAACAGTTTCTCATGTGAACATGTTGTGCCTTTTCTTCTTCCAAAACTTGTTCTACCTTTTTCGAGATCTCATAGATTGTCTCTAGAGATAAGTCATCCACGTTTTTCTTTAAAGATGTAGCAAGTGTGGGGTCTATGGCTCCCAGGTATACTTGAATAGCTTCCTCTTCCGATGTACCCAAACTTTCCCACATTTGAGAGTACAATTCATGAAATCTTCCATTGAATTGACTCAAGGATTCATTATGCTCATTACGTATGGAGGTAAATTGATTTTTCAACATCTCTAAGTCAACCTGATTACCAAAATGATAGAGATAGGTTGCTTCTAGTTGTGTCCAAGAAGTCCTAACCTCCATGGGTAGTTGGCTGTACCAAAAGAATGGTTTATCATCCAAAATGTATGCAAATAACTTACAAGCCACGTCCTCATAGAAAATCTGGAATTGACATAATGTATCCTTGTAGACGTACAGTCTTTGCAAGTATCCTAGTGGCACATCTTGATTAAAACATCGTAGAAACTCTAATAACAATTTAGGAATTTGATAGGGTACCACAGGTATAGACAAACCCTTATAATGATCCTCCATTATAGATACCATTCTTTCTCTTAGAGACACCATTTCTTCTCTTAGGGATACCATTTGCTCCTCAAATGTTGCCATTAGTGAAACTCAAAATGTAACTTTAGAACCAAATCTATTAGCAAAAAGAAGAAGAAGGATAGAAAATATCCAACCTGCAATGTATAAAAAATCAAGTTAGCATCAACTAAGAGATGTATTCATTAAAATCAAATGAAAAGTAATTGCATGGAAACAACACTTCGTTAGTCGAGACCAAAATTTTCAAAATTAAATCAAATCACATTATTTCTGTATGAACAATCAAAAAAGCGTTAGAATAATATACAACATACCTGAATTGCTTAAAATAGAATAAAGTAAACCAATTCAGGCCGTCCTTTTAACAATCTGCTGAGTGTTAGAGGACTAAAGATAACAATCAATATAGCATGAGATATACAAAAATTTAAATTTAAATCACACTAAAATAAACCCATTCAGGCCCTCCTTCTAGCGCCAATCTGTGGTGTTAGAGAGAAAAATAAAAGAAGAAAAATCTTAAACAATTATAAACAGCATCTAAAATCATGATAAAATAAACTTTTCACCCTCCTTCTAGCGCTAATCGTTGAGTGGTATTTTCACCCGATTGTGAAAACACACTCTCCGATAGGATTTGGGTTCCAAATCCTCTCTTGCAAAGAAATTAAATAAATAATTTCTCCAAGGTCTCCGCTATATTAGCATTTTACATTTGTGTATTAATAATCTCAAATAAAGATATTCAATTTAAATGCTTGGAACACCTTAGTGGTTGCAAGTAACTCAAAACAAGGGGCAATGTTGGTTTATTTTATTGTGAAACTTTAATGATTGTTTATTGAACCCAAATAAAGCAAATGTGATCTGGCCCTTATATGACCATGACGTAACTTCAAAATGGAAATTGATGAAATGCCATAAAACATAAATCCTTCAATGAAATTGGAATTTTCATGAAGGGAATGTCATCATCGGCTCATGAATGAAAAACAAAACTAAAAATGAAATTCTGGCCTTGAAATGGAAATTTTCTATTTTCGGATTTTTAAAGTCTGCAACAAAACAACAACTACGGTGAAATTTATACAACTCCGAAAATGAAATTTTAAATGCGTATTTGAAATCTGCAGATATAACATACGCAATGATGAAACTATTTTTGGATTTTGGAATTTTTAGTTTTTTTTATTTTAATGCCTGTAAATTAAAATAAAGTGCAGAAAAAATGAAAATAAAATGCGAAAGGAAAATGAAAAGTGCATTCAGTATGATGCTATCCTATTTTGACAAAACCGAAGCTAATGAGGTTTTCTACATACAACCTAACCTATTGAACCTGCAAAACATGCACAATCCAGATAAGTTAAGTGCTAGTCTATGGGGTTTTAACTGTGATTTTCAGATTTAGACATTCGCATGAAGCAACCAAGAGAACTTGCATTAAACTTCACCTATAAGCCTAGAAATCTGAAAAGGGGAAAGATAAACATTCAATCTTGCATGCAGAAAATAACTCCTTTCTTGTCAATGAGGTGCAACTCTCTGAATTTTTTGTATTAAAAATTGGTCATTTTACAACAACAAAACTTTCTGGTTTCCCAAACCCAGTCTATGGAAGAAAACAACCTCAAAAGCAGGCCCAGAATGGCCCTCTGGCCTTCAGCACTGCAACTCTGCTTATAGCAATTTCCTACCTAGTCCAATGTAAAGGAAAATATCTAGAAAAAGTGGAAGAAAAACACTCCAAAAGCAGGCCCAGAATGGCTTATTGCCTTCGGCTCTACAACTCTGCCCGTAGTGGTTTCTGACCCTTGTACCAATCTGTGCTTCTGCTTTTAAACTTTCTGGCAATGCTCTCTGTTTCACTCTGTGACGCTTCGTTTCATTTCCTAGGTCCCGTCATTTCATCTTCCCCGCCTCTTCGTCATTTTTGACTTTCTGCTCGACGTCGAAATGTTTGATCTTCTCTGTGAACTATAACTATCGATCCTGAAGCATTATCATAGCCCTGACATCTTCATGCCATGTGTTCTATGCTTTTCTGCATGTTCTGTAATGGCCCGCTGTGAATCATGACAAAAAATAGTATGTCACGATATCACGACATTTTCTATCTACAGCTTTGTTCTTCCACCTGTATCGTGAAAACAAGACATGTCGCGATATCACGACATTTTTATACCCATAGCTTTGTTCGTCTTCAAGCATCGTAAAAATGAGACATGTCATGATATCATGACATTTTTCGTTTTGGGCCGCGTAGATGCAACCTGTCACGAAATCGTGACATTTTTCTCTTTCGGGCTATCTAGATGCAACCTGTTGTGAAATCATGATGTTTTTCTCTTTCGGGCTATCTTGCTGCGCTTAACAGTGAAAACATGACATGTCACGAAATCGTGACACTTTTTCATTCTGCACCATCTCGCTGCTTTCTGTCATGAAATCGTGACATATTTCCCTTGCTTAGCTTATCAGTCATTGTGAATCGTGAAAATGAGACATGTCACGATTTCACGACATCTTTCTATCTTTACCTCCTTTACCGCTGATAGATCATGAAAATGCAACCTGTCGCGATTTCGTGACACTTTCTTTCATTTGTTCCTTCCTCACTTTCCTATCATGAAAACCTGACATGTCACGATATCGCGATGTTTTTTATCTTTGCCCTTCATCTCGTCTTCAGGTCGCGAAATGGTGACATGTCACGATATCGCGACAACTTTTGCATTGACTCTTCTCTTGCTACCTTTGATCACGATTTCATGACAAGTCACGATATCGTGACATTTTTCCATTTTAGCCACGAGACCAAAACATGTCGCGATATCACGACATTTTTCCATTTTGGTGCATCCTGCTGATCTGGGCCGCAAAAACGTGACATGTCACGATATCGCGACATTTTTCACTTTGTCTTTCTCTCTCCTCTATGAACCATGATTTCATGACATGTCGCGATATCACGACATTTTTTGGTCAACTCTTCTTCTTCTCTGCTTTGACTCCGATTTCATGACATGTCGCGAAATCATGACATGTCGCGATATCGCGACAATTTTCCATTCTGCTCTACCTTGTGATTTGAGCCGCAAAAACGTGACATGTCGCGATATCGCGACACTTTTGCATTAACTGTTCCCTTACTGTCTTTGACCACGATTTCATGACATGTCACGATATCGCGACATTTTTGGCCTCTTGTTTTGTTTGACCACTTTGACCACGATTTCACGACATGTCGCGATATCGCGACACTTTTTATTTTTGCTATCTTTTGCCGATCTAAGCCGCGAAAATGCGACATGTCGCGATATCGCGACAATTTTCAGCTTCTTAGCTGCGACAGAGCAACATGTCGCGATATCGTGACACTTTTCATTTTCTTAGCCGTGACAGAGCAACATGTCGCGATTTCGTGACATTCTTCTTTTTCTTTGATTTTAGCATCTGGGCCGCTACAGTCTTCTTGGAAAGCATGCAAAAAAGATGGGTCCCCAATTTTGGGGTGTGTTGTGGAGCAGCCACAACAGGATGTTATAGTGGTAGTAAGGAGAAGGATTCAAACCCATGAAGAGGTGATGAAAAATGTAATGAGTTACCAATTCCTCTAGTATACACACAAAAAAAATCTATGTAGTTAGAAAATAATTCATCAAATGTTATATCAAGAATAAGATGATCAAAAATTATTTAATGGTCCTTAAACATAGAGGTCTAGTATATAAGTGTAACAAATACTAGTAATATTTTTCATATATTAAAAAGTGGGTTAAACAGAAATGGGGATGGAGTTCACATTATTCAATGAATTTATTTTCAAGATGATTTTTTCTCATCCATACTTAAAAGCTAGGTATAAATTATTACGACACCCATATTTTGTGGGAAAAGGGATTTTATATTTAAGACCATGGATTGAGAAGCTTTTTATGGAGATGGAACAACTTTAAGGATTTCATTGTAGGTTAGGATTTTTGGACTTCTATATCATTTTTTTATTATACTAAAGGAATTGGTAACTCATCGTTGTAATTTTCTACACCTCTTCATGGGTTCAAATCTTACTCCTTATCACCACTATAACATCTAGTTGCATTGCATAAACCTTTTATGTAGTTGGCTATGCTAACGCAACACAACCACCAATACTACAGGGCCCAAGGGATTGGAACCCTGGTATATGTGCTTCTACAAAAGCATTTTGACTGTTAAACCAAGCCCTCAGACTCAACTTGTATATCATCTTATTAATAAGAACATTTTTAATGATTTTGGAAATGCTTTAGAGTAGATCACCCAAGGAGAATCAATTACTTAGGATAAAACTATATAAAGCATATGAAGATAAGCATTGTCATAGATATTTGAAAATATTTTTAAAAATTATTTTATGATTAAACCTAAATAAAGAAAACATACTAAATAAGTAGATTACAAAAGTAGTATATAATCAACAAAGATATAAAAATTTATGTGAATAAATTAAAAAAATAATCATATTCTAGAGGAAAATGGCTTAGATATATGATTTTTGACTACAGTAATGTGAAAAATGCATGTCCCCTTAAAGTCCATCATTATTCATTTACAACAAAAATTACATAAAAATAACAAGGATGTGTCAGATTATCTTATTAATTAGAAAATTTTGGGCAACACTTTAGAGTAGTTCATCCAAGGGGAATCAATTACTGAGGAAAATTAAATAAAGTATACAATGACATGTGTTTTTTTTATTTGGTAAGCAGAGTGGTTTTGAGGTTCCCAAACCTATTACAATAGGTTGACATAGGGTATGATAATGCACTAAACTACAACACTAAATCAAAATTAGCCAAGGGGTAGGAATAAAAGGCTATCCTCAACAAGGAAAAATAGAGAGGTACCAATAAAAATAGCATACCATAAAGTTGGGTAACAATAGATAAAGGAACCAAGCCTCTCTTAGAAAAACAAAATAGAGAGGGCCCCATACAACTAACATAAAATATAACTTGATATCAACTAAAAAAACATCATAGCAGAGCTAGTTTGGGGTTGTCATATACATATGCTTGTTAACCACGTCTCGAATCTCGTTGACAAAGGAGATTATAACCTGCAATGTACCTATAAGAGAAGAGTGATTTTCCTCTAGAAAATATAAAATAGTAGGTAAACCAGAAGGAATAGGGCCCCTAAAAGAGCCAGTTGTCGACACTCCTACCTAAGTACTAGCATTTTTACTGTAATTATCCTTTGGAGGCTCAGTAGAATGGGCATCAGAATGATCACCAAGCTTAGATCCACTCTTAAACATTTTTTTTACTGGTGCAACATTATCTGATTCTAAATAATCTACCAAAACAAATGAATATGCCCTCTTAACAAACTAATCAGCCAAACGCTTAAAATGCCTAGTTCCACCCACTTGCACAACATTAGAAGGTAAACTATAATTATTTGGCTGACCACAAACCCTAGCTATAGTAGGTAGGGAGCCCTCAAAATCTAATAGGTCCTTAGAAGACTCAGTAGTAGTGTACAGAGGCTCAAGGGATGAAGGCATGTTAAGAACTTCCACACTCCGTAGAGCATTATCAACATAAATCCCTTTGCTTTTGGAAACATGTTCAAATATGAGCAAAAGAAGGCCTTGGTGGATTGGGTCAAGACCCCTACCACCTCTAACATTTCTAAGAGACCTTTTGAGGGATTGAAATAGAAAATGAAGGAACATTCATATCATGCTTATGCCTGAGATGATTAAGGAAAATCAAATGATAGCTATGAATAACATCCCTTTTGGAATCTAGCATAAATAAATCCATTATCACTTTAAGTATACAATTCCTAGTGATCGTCAAGGTCTTCAGATCATAGCCATTCTCGCCAATAAACTCTGCATAGATTACAAACTCCACCCCTCCAACTTTAACTTTACATTTCCTCCAAGAGTGGGTCAAAGTTCTTGATAGAGCGCTATTAAAACCTTTAAAGGACTAAACAAATTCTAAAAGTCCCCCATCAGCCAATATATTCTTCACCTCATCATCAACATATAATAAAATAGGCTGCACAGGAATATTCATAGGTCTTAAAGTTGAGTGTCTAGCCATGAATTTCAAACTCACAGTAACAGGGACTCAAACGACTCAGATACCATTCACTTTGCCATAGAAAAAAATATCCATAGGGTCTTGTTGTGAAATCGGTATGCAAAGGGGTTTAAAATATCCAAAGACCCATAAAATCAAAGGATGAGGTCCTAACCACCTAACACACAATGATAAGGCTAAAGAGAAAAACATATCACCACATTGTCATAAGAGAAGAAAACATCACCATATTGTTGAAAGAGCATACAACAAGGACACCATTAGGATTAAGAACAAGAAAATTTTGACCAAAATCCATACAAAGATACCCAACCTATGATAGTCAACTAAAAAATGGTTAGGAGACTTGTGAAGATCACCAATTAACATGGGCCACCTAATCAAGCATAAAATAAAACATTCATCTGGGAGTCCATGAAGTGAACTCCCATACCAAGCATCATGCACAACCAACAACTAATCGTGATCATAAAAAACAAGTGATTCAAGGTCTTGGAGGAAATTTTCCAACCAGACCCTCAGGACTTGTTGAGAAAGACCCAAGTTGGCCATATAATTTACCACCTTATTGCCTTCCTAAAAACTATACTAAAATTTGAACTCCTCTCTTGATTTTATAATTCTAAAAACCTCTGCTATAATATTTGAAATGCTCCATTAAGGTTTGCTAATAGAATTGGAAATATTTACTAGATTTAAGGAGTCCCCTTATACAATTATTTTATGATATTTAAGTGTTTCTACCAATAGTAGCCCTTGAAGGAGACCCTTGGATTTAGCAAAGTGAGAGGTTTAGATAGAAATATTCTCTATGTATGCACCAATCAGCTCACCCTTAGAATTTTGAATTACCCCACTAGTAGCCACAGGTCTCGAATTTTCTTTCAAGGCACCATCAAAATTAAATTTGACCTAATCCTCAGGAGGAGGGCACCATGAGATGGTTGAGTGCACCAAGGTAGTAGGTGGTTTAGATGACATGCAAGAGGTTGGAAAGCCAATTTTAGCCTCCAAAAGGCTTTCATCCAAAGAACCCACTTTGAGATCCAGGAAACAATAAGACACATTCTCCACAGTAGCTCCAAGAGCTCTAGAAGAAACCTAGCCTAGATCATGCCTTGAATTCTTGAAATCTCTTTGATTGCATTCCCACCAAATGATCCAAAACAAATACAACACCAATAAATACCAAATTTTTTACAACCAATGGGACTTGAAAGGAGAAATCCACTATAGGCACATATCAGATATAGTTTTTGGCAAAACCCATCTAACATCTAGAGTGTACAACACTTGACAAAATACTAAAACTGATAAGGGGCACTGGAAAAGAATATGTTGAAAAATTTCCTCTAAAGATTCACACAGGTAGCATCTATTGATCAGAGTAATTCCCCTCTTGTGAAGATTTTCTACTATTAAAAATTTATTTTGAATAGCCAACCAATAAAAAATATTTACTTTCGGAGTTAGGTTTTTAAGCCAAAATTTCCTGTGTAAAAAATAGCATTGAGGATCTGCAAAAAAAATGTGGTAGACTGATCTAACAGAGTAACAACCTTCAATTTTGGCTTTCCAAATGAGAGAGTCATCCATATCCTTACTCGCAATACTATAGGGTCTAAGATGATTATAAATAGTTCCCTAGGCTAACACTTCCTCCTTACTTTCAAATACTCTTTGAGAAATTTATTTCCAGCACCTCTTGTTCTCTTCCCACTCAATGAAATATTTAACTTTGGACCAACCCAATCTATGGGTAAGAGAAAAAACAAGGGCTAGAGTTGTATTGAGGATAAGCGAGATATCAAGAAGCCAAGTGTCCTCCAAAAAATAATGATAGAGCCATTTTCCACCACTCACCTTGCACCTAGGAGTAGTTTCATTCTGAGTTTTCTCAAGCTCTACCAAAATACAAAACCTTCCTAGGTAACATTCTCAACCAACAAATTTTCATTATGTGGAAGATACTTCTCTTTTATGATCTTGATCCAATCAAGCCCCTAATTCCTAAGCACCTTCTAACCCTTTTTGAGAATCAACGCTTCATTCATTAACCACATATTCCATAGCCCAAGACCTCCATTGTCTTTCCTCGCACAAGCTTGATTCCAAGAGACCAAATGGAAATTTTTGTGGTCTTGAGGGCCTACCCATAAGTCTTTTTTTTGAATTTTTCCAATTTAGACATGAATTTTGCTTGCATTTTGAATAGAGATATAAAGTAAAATGAAATACCAACAATATCTTCATCAGCAAAATTTTTCCAATCTTAATTAAGAGAGTGCCTTTCCAACTAGCCAAGTGACACTGCAATATTTCTACCATCGGGTCCCAAAGATTTATTTTCATATGACCAATGAACAAAAGTAGGCCTAAGTAGGAGTTAGGGAGAGAAGCTATCTTTCATCTAAGAATATTTGCAATTTTCTTCTACTGGTTCTCTAGGGTGTTCAAGAAAAATAAAGGCTCTTCAATAAATTAATTTTCTAGCCAATAACCCTTTCATAAGTTAATAAAATGGATTTCATCTCTTGAGTCTGGTCCACCGAAGCAAGAAGCAAAAGGAAGGTATCATCGGTAAACTAATGGTGGGACAACATATCAATCGCCAGAGTAGGATTAATTCCTTTGATAACAAGGTTGTGGATAAACATTCTTCCCAATGCTTCAGCCATACGGATAAATAAATATGGGGAGATCAGGTCACCCTATCTCAAAACCCTAAGGTTCAAAAAAAATCCCGCCAAAGCACCATTATTGAGAACATAAAATTTGGCCAAAGTGATGCTTGTTTTGATGAGCTCCACCTAGCAGTGGTTGAAACCAAATTTTCCAAGCACTACAAATAGAAAATCCCATGAAACATGGTTGTAAGCATTATTTATATCTAATTTAAAAAATATACCTAATTTTATGCTCTTTTGAGTGGAGTGTAGTGTTTCATGAACCGTGATAATGCCATCCAGGATATGCTTAACTAAAACAAAAACATATTGAGCTTTATCAATTAACTTGGGCATAATCTTATTTAGATGGTTAGTCACTCATTGGCCTAAAGTATTTGAAGTTGATAGCCTTGGCAGAATTTAGGATTAAATTCAGAAAAGTAGCATTAACTCCATAGAGAAGATATTTAGAGTGTTGGGCATCTATAAAAACCTCACAAATTTTGCCCCTCACTATGTACCAAAACTTCTAAAATAACAATGGAGGAAAGCCATATTGAACTGGAGATTTTAAAGCACTCATTGCAAATACAACTTTAATTTCTAAATCTTGTAAGGGAGCTTCAATAAAATTGTTCATGTCAGGCATCATAACTGAGGAAATTGACTGCAATAGGAATTTTTCTACTTCCACACCCCTTGTATATTTTGAACCTAACAGAGGGATAAAAAAATAAATAAATTCATTTTGAATTTCTTGGATATCTGACACTTTGGACCCATCCTCCTTGATAATTTCTTGGATATGGTTGGCACTTCTATGTCTTAAAGTAGAAACATAATTTTCTTGTGTGTTTCTATCACCTTCGTTTAGCCATAAGGCATGGGACTTATGCTTCCACATGATTTCTTCTTGGGCTATAGTGTTATGGAGATTGGACATGACCAGTTTTACCTTATTGCTTAGCTCGATGGAGAAGCACTTTTCTTCAATTTTAGCTTGCATATCCAATAACTGACTTTTTAAATCCTATTTTCTTTTAAAATATTTCCAAAAACATATTTATTCCAAGTTTTAATCTTTCCTTTTATAAGCTTAAGTTTAAGATCCACACATTGCATCCCCACACCAGGAACCTCAAAAGACCACCATTCCATATTTCGTTGTTCAATATCAGCATGTGAAAACCACATAGCCTCAAAATAGAAGGTTATTGGGAAAAACATGCCCTGATGGGAGTATTCTAACCACAAATTGCTATGGTTAGAGCCCATATTCAGAAAAGAAAAGAGCAAAGGATTACCAAAAAGAGGTAAAGCCTTCTTAGACAAAAAACCCTATTTAATCTGGAAAGAATCAATTGATTTCCTATGTGAAGATTACTCCATGTAAACCAAGCTCCTTTCAGATCTAAATCTATCATTTCATTGTTATTGACAAAATTAGAAAAGTCCTCCATAATCCTTTCACATAGCTCATTACCACTTTTTTTATCGGATGAGAATAGCGGAGTATTAAAATCGCTTGCCAAAATCCAGGCTTCCTCATTAAAGCACTCCCTCATCTGAAGGAGGGATGACCAAAGGGCTTTCTTGCTTTGACTGGAATTAGGGCCATATACATTGGTCATTACCCATATTAGGTTAGTATTTTTACAAATTAATAGTAAATTTATAACACGATAAGAGGAAGAAATTACAAATCCATCAGTTTTTTTCTTGTCCCAAACACAAAAAAGACCACTAGAGGACCTAGTGGTAGAAGTCACTATAAAACCCACCCCATTCCAAACAGACTTATGCACACAATCAAAATTGCTACTCTTAGTTTTGTATTTTTGAATGAAGATGATATTCAAATACAAATCCTTCCTAAGAGAAGATAAAATCCACCTTTTTGAGGGACCATTTAGTCCTCTTATGTTTCAGTATAAAAAATTTATTTGTGGGATTTAGGTTTTTTATTAACCATAATTAGATGATAAGGGTGGGTGAAAGCCTCCATTTTTAATTGCTTTCCCCTTGATTCTACCCTAGAATCAACCTTGAGCTGGGTCTGAGATCCATTGGCAATATCAAACTCAATATCCTTTTTTCTTTGAGAAGAATTCGAGGGTTTGCCAACCTTTCTTTCTACTCCCACATCCAATATTTTGCAATAGCTCCTTGTTTTAGGGCCAGAGGAGCCATGCTTGAGAGGATTAGGAGACAAAGGTTTTTTGCTCAAAGCTAACAACAAATCTTGTAGGACTGGTTCATCCGAATTAAGCTTTTCAAAATAATTGAATAGAACCAGACCATTAGGGCTTACCTCCTCCAAATAAGGTTCCATACATCTTCTGATCGAAGATAGCATGGGCGCAAAAACCTCCTTTGGTGTAGATGCATTCATACAGATCCTAACTAAAGGGATTTCATGCAGGACAATCACCATATCACTTAGATAGGGGAGAGGATAATTCTAAACCAATTGAAGAGGATCTGGAACAGTAGACGACTTCACCAGGATACCATTTGAAGCTAGGGACTCATCAAAAAGTTGCATTGGGGCCAACGGGATGTCCACAGTCAGTCGTTCTTAGGTCTCTTTAGCCTTCCCACCAAGGGACTTAGCCTCAACACCTGTATCAAGCTAAAATTTCTTACCTAAAGGAAATTTAACACTCTGATCTTTACCGCTAGCCATGGCAGGGGAGAAGTTATCTCTTGGGGTCAAAAGAATATTATTCTTAACAATATACAATGACAAGTGTTATCACATTTATTTAAAAATATTTTAACTATTAAGATTAAAGTTAAAGCAAAAGAACATACTAAATATGTAGATTACAAAATAGTTACATTTTGGTTCCATTAATATTATTTTGCCAAACACATAGCATTAATTACAAGTAAATATAATCAATAAAGAGATAAAAATTTATGTCAACAATACAAATTGAAAAAATGAGGTAAAGGGATTATAGAGAAATATTATGTGGATCTATTATTTTAAACTAATAAATGTATAAAATGGATGTCCCCTTAAAGACCATCACTATTCATTGAGAACAAACACTACATGGAAATAACAAGGATGTGTGAGATAAGAAATTCTAATTTACAAGTTTAATTTCCAAGGGAATTAATGTTATGATGGAATATATATATTTAATTTATAAAATTAATAAGGTGAAAGAGTATAATATTGATTGAGTTAAGTCATATCCATTTCTTAAAATAGTAGAAAGTCATATCCTTAGGAAATCATAATAAACTAAGTACTATGGAGGATGTCTCCTACATGTTGGGGGCTTAATGGAAGCATAAATAAAAAGTCTATTTGATGTTATACATTGCAGTATGTATTATCCAATATAATACAAATTTATGTGATAATTTAAACTGTAAAATATATGAAAAATATAATATATTAATGATTATGAAAGCTTTCATGTGGTGAAAAATATGAGAACATTTTTAAAACATGAATAAGAATAAGAGAAACTAGTGTGATATTGATTAGTAAATCCAAAAACAAATATCATAGGTATAACTAAAAGTGGGGATATGCACATAAATAAGAATATATATATTTTTTATGAAGATGGTATAATGGAAAATTTTGGGTATGAATATGGTTCCAAAGAAGAGTTATCATAGAATTAATAGGTTGTTATACTATAAAATTTAATTTAGTATAGTAAACAAAAATAGGTAATGGAGATGAAAACATGCATTAAAAATATTTTGAATATTATGGTTTGTCCATTTTTCTTTGCTATGAGGGCTTTAGTAGGTATTGAGACAAATACAAATGATATGGACAACTACTAGAAGCAAGACACATTTGGGTTGTTGGTATTTTTTATAGGAAAGAGAAAATATGAATATTATAATCATAATTGCATATGATTTAAATACAAATAATCTTCAATATGGATGATGCAATGACCATAGTTTGTTAATATCAATTTCATTGATGATTTTATAATTGTAATCTCTAGATTCTTGAGAGGTGAATTCAAAATAATTTTATCTCATTTGAAAATATAGCTTATATTCATGGTCAATTTAGATGAATGGATAATTATGCTTTATTTAGCAATTTAAACATACTTTGAGATGTTATTCCTTTAAAATTTCAATTTACATGTATACTAACTATATTGGGTTATCTCATAAGGTAGAAATATTACACAGGTTTTTTATATCTATTTATTTTTGGATAGAAATAATGTATACAATCTATTTAGACATTTTTTTGCAAGTAGAATTATATCATAAACCCATTTGTGTTAATATATGATGGCCTCAATCATCCTTGAGTCTGTCCTAGAACCATGATCACATGGACCCCACCCCCCTTAGGGTGGATTAAGTTAAATTTTGATGGGTCGGCTAGGGGAAATGTAGGTGGAGAAGGGGCTAGAGGCTTACTCAGAGACTGCATGGGTGAGGTGCTAATAGCTTTTGTTGAACATCTTGGAGCTCAAACTAACAATGTTGCTGAAGCGAGGGCGGTTTGGAGGAGCCTAAAGGTGGCAAAGAATTATCTAGGGAAACTGTTGGTGGAAGGAGATTCTCTCATTATTATAAATATTCTAAAGAAAACTAAGAGAGATCCTTGGATATTTCATGACTACATCCAAGAATTGAGAGCTTTGATTCATGATCGACCTGAGGCCATAATTTCGCATACCTTCTGGGAAGCAAACATGGAAGCTGATAGGTTGGAAAATGAAGGCATTATAGCGGAAAACTTGATTATGTGGACTAAAAATCTTCATCATGCAGTATTGACGATGATATAAAATGATAAAGTTCAAAATGAAAGGCTCAGAGTGGATCAATGATAGAAAATGGGGGCATTTTTAAAAATATTTTTTGAACCTTATAATGGCTTTCGTCATATTTGTTTTTTTCTTTCACATGATTAGTCTTTTTTGCAGTTGGTGGAGTGTTGATATGGTTATTTTATCCATAATGTCATGCATGGGAAACATATCATTTGGCCTCAAGTCTTTCCCAAGGTGTGTTTGGTTTCGATGTCACAAGAGGGACTTGGCGAACAATAACAAAGTGTTGGAGATCCCTGATGATGGGGTACTGGACCCCACTATAACAGTCTTGAAGAATATGGTCATTTCATCGTCCTCCAATATTATCAACCAGTTAAAGAGTTTGTCTGGCCTCATTAGTGCAGCTATTGATTTGCGTGATTCTCTAAATCTTCTATTTTATAGTGAGCAGTTCCAGGGGCACAAGGAGTCAAAGGCAGAATCTAAAGTTGATGGCAAGGAGGAATCTAAGTATGAGGATGATAAGGAGTCATATGAGGACTACAAGGAAGACTGAATTCTTGGCCTCCTGGTTGTCCATTATGTGGGATGTTTGTTTGACTATATTCTTATATTTTTTGTATGGGCACAAGCAACCCTGTGTGGCACTTGCATGATTAGTTTTTTTCATTGTTAGTTATGTTTTGCATCTTTCTTTTTTGATGGCTATAATATTAGGCTTCCATAGTTTAGTTTGGTTGTCTTCAGATGGAAGAGTAGGGCTTGGCCCTTGTTGTTGTCAGATTAAACTTGTAGGGCTTGGATCTTGTCTAGTTGGTCGGTGGACCCTATTTTGTAAAATGGTTTTGGGTCAACCAGTTAAAACCCGGTGTTAATTATAAAAGTCTCTTACTTACCAAAAACATATATCATATTCTTGGTAATGTTCATTGAGCCTTATATTTAGCTTATGTTTTTGAAGGACTTATTTTATTCTAAATGGTTATATTATGATTGGAATAAGAAAAATTTGAAGGATCATGAATGTATATGCTTGTTCAAAAATAAAATATCTAACGTTATAGATTAATATGTGAAACATAAAATCCTTTAGTAACATATTTTAAAAACATATATAAAATAAAGTCAAATATCAAGAAATTATAATACATAGCGAAATATAATGTAATGGACCCAAGTACTAATGCTCAAAAGAGAAATAATAATCATAATATGATATAAAAGGAAGGGTTGTATTTAATTTTTTTCAACTTAGTTTGGTTGTAGCTAAATTCTTCACGAAAGGGGTGTAGACCCTAGGTGTAGTCGAGCAATTGAACAAAGCAATAAATTTAGCTACAATATTCATGAAAGGGATGCAAACCTTAGGTGCAGTAAAGTATTGAAGGAAGATTTTTATTCATAGACTGTCTCTCCATTCTAAGATAGCCTCTTTTGTTAGAAGAAATATCTCTCACGAATCTTTGGGTTCATGGGTGGATGAACATTTACCCTCTAACATGATTTTGGAGGATGATTTTGGGTTGGATTTGATTGATCATGAAGCTCAAACAATTATCTACAAAATCAAGGGTAAAAGACCAGTCCTAGAGGATCTCAAAGGATACATTAAAGATTAGTGGACCAGTACAAAATTCCAAGTAACTCTCCTACCCAAAAATTTCTTTTATGTTTCATTTTCTAATTTAGTGGATAGAAATAGGGTTAATTGGTTTCTTGGATAAAGGGGTGTCTATATAAGACCTGTGACTCCTAGTTTCAACCCCTTTATAGAAGAAGTTAATGACTTACCATTATGAGTGAATATTTATGCTCTCCCTATGGAATTTGGGGAGAGAATATATTCACCAAAATTGATAATGTCATTGGTGCATTCTAGTATATGGATGTCCAAACAGAGGAAAAATTGTCTAGTAAAATTAATATGAGTAAAGCAATATTGGATGGTTGGATGGATGTTTCAGTTCTTTGACATCAATCCATTACTTTTTCCTCAAGAAAAGGGGAATGAATTTAAAATATTGAATATGAAAACTTCTTCATAAGATGCTATGGTTGATAGCAATATGGCCATCTGAAGAAATGATGTCTAGTCATTTGATAATGCTCTAATTCCTCCTTAGTGGGGGAGAAGGCCCTACATGTGACTGATTTAAAACCTTCAAATGTTCTAGTTCAAAAAAATAAGCTTATCCTCTGGATGTATAAATTTTCTATAAGAAATCATGCAAGCAACAGAAGACTCAATCCCAAAGGAGAATTTGAATAAACTCATTGATAAAAACCAAATGTTTACTAAAGACAATCCAAATAGTTTCATGGAAACACTTAGCACCTCAGATGGTATTCTTGAAGCTAATTATGAAATAACCGATGATAATCAATTTTATAAAAATGAAGATCCTACAAAATGTGTTACAACTAGATATTACCCTAGGAGCTTGAAGTGCAAAAATAAATTCTTAGATCTTGTCACTATCAAGGATGAAGAACCTCTACTACAAAATAAAAATAATAAAACTAATTTCATCTTTTATGGATGATTGTTATGTTTTTTTTCCTTCTTTCTATTGGATTTATGTGTCATTTAAGGGTTGTTCTTGATGTTAGTTCCTTAAAAAAGAGAGTTTATTATGTAAACTTAGCAGTTTGAGGAATATGGAGAATATATTTGATAGAAATGTAAATATGGGTATCCTTTAATCAATATGTTAGAAATGTAATGAGAACAATGTAATGTTTTATTTTTGTAATGAGAGTGGCCCCCAACAGAAGTTACACATAGCTTATTAGAAAAAAATGAAGGATTATATTACTCCCAAATATTTGAGAGGACAATGATTTATAAAGGTGATAGAAATGTAATTTATTTTATCATATAACCAAATAGATTTTTGTTTAATGGGATTTAAAAAAACTCAACTCCAAATTAGATATTTCTTGATAAAGAAGAAGAAAATAAGAAGCTACAAATTATTTCAAATATATTATTTCAATAACTTAGTATCATAAGTATGATTAGGGTGAGAATTTATAAAATATTACTTAAGTTATCACATAGATGCATACTAGAATCCTTAAAGTAAACATTTTAACATAGTATTTACAAGGGTCAATTTTCTCTTTCCATCGTAGCAAAGCACCTAGTCTTGTGTATTTCCATTAAATTTTATTTATTTTTAAGGATTTTTTAAAGATTGTTATATGTTGAATTTGATTGATAAAAATAGGACAAAAGAGAGATTTAGAAGAAAAATAAATTCCATATTTATTGTATTAGATCCCAAAAAAAGTGAAACAAAATAATTCTCTAATTATTGTTCAATAAGCCTTAGCAACAAAAATTAAAAAATAATTTCAAAATGCTATGTAAAATATATTGAAAAATATTTTAGACTATGTTTATTAAAGGTAAAAGATGGTTCTATATATGGTATATAAATACTTATATAAGGTTCCATACGTTCTAATTAAATTATGAAATATAGGTATGCTTAGAAAGTTGGATATAAATAAATCATATGATAGAGACTACTATATTTTTCTATATTTATATTGTTAGAATTTTATGTTTTGAACATGGTTTGTGTGAATGAATTAAATAATGTAAAAAAAACTTGAAACTAGTCTATTCTGATAATTGAAACCCATGATGGATACATTTTGATGCATTCTAACCCTCTTCCTCTTAAATTCCTAACACCTATTTTCTTTGGGTTAGTTTTTTTTGTAATTGTTCTCTTTGTAATGGTCATATTGTAATGTTTGAATTTCTCTTTATAACAATTATATTGTAATGGTTAAATTTCTCTCTACAATGGTCATGTTGTAACAAATGAATTTCTCAAAGCATATAACTCCTTGATTTGATCAATAGTCAAGAGAGTGGTGATCAACTTCGTATCACCTCAAGGCGGTCGAGGGTTCTTAACATTTACATTTTGTGGTGATCTAAAATAGAGTGACATTAACATATCTACCTCTTGAGGAATTCTATAAAACTTTGTATAGTTGTTAGAGTTACTATGCTATAGTAACTATGATTATTACCTCATTTGGTAATTAGTATATTCTCCTAGGTAGATTTAATTTACCGCATGGTAAAAAGTAGTTTGTTACTTTTACCATTAGATTATTACTTTTTATTTTTAACCTAGAAGATATTATTCCTAATATCTATCCTATGGTTAGTTGTTGTAGTTATTTTGACTATGTTATTTGTTAGTTTTTAGGTGCATTATTTTCCAAAGTATATTTGTTAGTGTGATTAGCTCCTAAGACTATTGTTAGCTTTCTAAGTGTTATTTAAGCACTTGATTATTCAATAATATTTATAATGTTTGCTATGCTCTAACATTGGTATCAGGGCGAGAGATTTACCTAGTCTCACAAGCACACTTGGCAACTGGAAACGGTGATTCAATTATCATTCCAAAGGGATGAACCTAGGGGTTCAAATCCTAAAGCACGAGACCCCTAGATAGGACCCATATCTCGAGGTACTATTGGGCATAAAAATTTATGGTTGTATTTTGACCTGGTTCAAACTAACAAGCAACCTAGATATGTTGTCCATGAAATGCTATGGTCCATAGGCACTAAATCCTTCATTGATGTCATTTTGATAGCCTATGGGCTGCTTACATCACCTTACAGGAGGTGAAAGCTCCCAATCATCCAACGACCACTTTGATGGCTTCGATGATCTATCCTCCGATGTAATTGATCGACCCTCTCCAATATTCAACCGATATGGAAACTCCAACCGATCAGGCATGGAATCTTAGACCTCATTTTTAGCATCTCTAATCTAACAACTGACTGATGTAATCTTGATGACAAGGTTATGCATAAGGGGTTGGACTCGAAATGTACTTGTAAAAAAATGGTGAATCCTAATCGAAATCAAGGTGAATCAAGGCAAATCCTAAGCAAATCAAATCAATCATCTTCACACCAAAATTTGGGGCATTTGAAGCCCTAAAAAGTAAGGTCATATTTGAGGTAATTTTTACCCATTAAATCACCTTATAACTTCATAAAAAAACCACCATTAGATCAAGCTTGAAAAGAGCTTTCCAATGAGTACAAATATACCTATGTTTAGATATATATTATGGCAAATTGACCCTAATAAACAATTGATCTTGAAAATTTTAGGTGAATGGGCCAACGTCAAGGGTCCTCATATTTGCCAATTTCCAATTTTGAAAATACTAATATTCACCCAATTTGTGAATATTCACCATTGTGCATAACCCTGCTTGATAATGTGTTGATGTGGTGGCACTTAGATTGAGGAAGCATCTGATTGGTCCATGTGGCTTAATATTTTGGTGAAATTTGGATCTTTCAGTGACACTTGGGAGCATTATGAGTGCGACATGTGGTAGTGACCAACTGCACCACATGGCGCATGGGGGAAATCTCCATGTCATTCGGTAAAAATGTGGTTATAAACTGCATAATATTGCCACTGAACTGAAGGAGGGACCATTTGTGGTTTTAAACCATTGCCCATCATGGCAATGTGGGACTAAAGTCCTGAAGGAAATTCAATTTCCTTCAATTAAATCCAAATTAAGGCTTTAACTTAAAGACACCTTCTATGGCCTTCGGATTAGCCAACCACAAGGATGGACTAGCAATTGAATCCAATTCAAAGATGCCCCACTCATGAGACATTGTGAGTTCGACTCCTATCAGGGTCACAAAAGCAATATTTTGCTTAAAAAGGTATATATATATATATATATATTGTATTTTTTAATTATTTTCTTGTGTATTTTATTAATAATTTAATATTTTTTGTTTAAAAATCATATTTTTTTATATTATATTGATTTTTATCAAATTGATTTTATTATTGATTTAATTATGCTTAAATTAATTAGATTTATGCATTAAAATAGAAAAATAAAAGTCTATTTTTTTTTGCAAAATATAAGAAACAAGTGTTTTTGTTTTCTCCAAAAGGGGGATATAAGAAAAAAATAGCACTATTTTTATTGCAAAATTAGGGAGCCCTAACCTCTTCTCAAAAACCTTGTTAATTTTGCAAAATACAAGGGGGATAAAATCATGAAATGTGATTCTTCTTTTGCAAAATTGTAACACAAGGAGACATTAAATTTGCAAATTCAAAGGAAAATTGTGTTTTTATTTTCTCAATATTTTGGGATGTAATACAAATAAATAACACATTTTTTACAAATCGTTGAGCTGTTGCTCACAATCTCATGGTAAGAAGAGATTGAAGAATATACCTTGGGTCCATAAAAACTAAGTCGTGTGTTGAATGGTTTTGGAAAGCCTTTCAAACGTGGGCCGTATGTCGACTTGACTTGAAAGGAGTGCTACTTTTTTAATTTTGCAAATCAAAGGGAGGAAGACAAGAAATTGTATTTCTTTGCAAAATTATAACACAAAGTGAAGGGCACTCAAAAATTAAAACTTGTTTATTTTGAAAAATAAAAAAGGAAAGGCAATTTTTTTTTTGCCACATTCTTTGAAAATTTGAAAAACAAGAATAGACTTTGAATATCAATTTTTTTGCACAACACAAATCAAAATTTTGTTGTAAAAATACTAATAAGGCGTATTTTTGATATTAATCGATAACTTTATTTTAAATTGGTATTTGATAAATTAGGTGTATTTTCGGTTGCATCCAACACCTAAGTGATACACATTTGTGGGCACTCTTTGATTGATTATTGCATTTAATTTCTTGTTTACTGCAATTATAAGTCATCAAAATCAAGAGCACTAAAAACCTCAAATTTCACACTCATTTGTGTAATTCATTGCAAAAATATAAGCCATTTAAAAAATTATATTCTCTCCATACAACCCTAAATTCACTCTTATTTGTTTGGCTCAATTTCGTCAAACTGATTATCCTTCTTCAGGAGGATTTTTAGGCAGGTGCCATTAAATATATTTTTGAGTGAATTCTCTTTCATTTCTTATTTGTTTGGATTAATTTTCCTCAAATTGATCATATTTATTCAAAGAGAGTTTTCAAGAAGGTGCTATTAAATATCAACTAAGAGTGAAAGAGAGATCATTTTGGTGCAAATTCTAGAAACTTCATCATGGCAAATATCTACAAGTATCTAAATTATAGACAATTTCTTAAAGGTTCTAACTATTTAGCATGGAAAAACAAGATGAAATTCATTCTTATTATAGATGAAATGTGGGATGTAGTGGATGGCACTGATTAAAGACCCACATCAAGAGGAGTAGATCAGAAAGCATGGTATAAAAATAACAACCGTCTTCTCATGTTGATTCTCCTAGCTACTACTGATGAAATATAGCCTCAAATAAGTGAAGCCAAAATTGGTAAAGATTCATGGGACGCATTAAGTACCATTGTTGAAGGTAAGAATCAATCGACTATTCTAAACCTTCAAACACAACTTCATACACTTCATATGAAGTCAGGAGAAATAGTAGAAATATTCCTCTGTAGAGTGGTAGAACTGAAGTAAAAAATGAATGCTTTAGGAGCAAAAGTAGAAGATACTATCCTAAATTCAGTAATATTGAGGGTTCTCCCAAAATCCTATAATATGTTAATAAATTTCCTTAATGTATCTCAAAGAATAGTCACATTTGTGGAGTTAGTCAATTTGCTTCAAATCGAGGAAGTAAATCAACTCCAAAGTGATGAAATGTCAAACAATGTACTTTACTCAAACAATCAAGGTGGAAATAAGAAATGTAACTTTTAGAAGGGAGGATCATCTTCAAAATATAAGGGCAAGCAACCTCAAAAGAAGTTTTTGCACAAACTGTAAAAAGGACAAGCATGACACCAATCGGTATTGGTTTAAAAACATGCAAAATAAAAATGGCAAAGGCACATCACAAATATACAATGTTGCTAGTAAAGTTTCTAATTTAGATTCTGATTTTGGTTTAGAAAAATCATACAAGGTGCTCATGGCTCATACAAATTTGTAAAGGGAAACAAATTTGTCACCCTAGGCATGCACCATTCCAAACCTCTTTTTAGGCTTCATAAATAGAAAATGTTTTTTTTGAAGTACTTGCAATAAAGGGGTGATTGTACCTATTTTTAGGCTTCATAAAATAGTAAACTCTTTTTTTTTTGAAGTACTTGTAAAAAAAGCGGGGGATTTTCTAGTGTAATTTTTGAAATTTGCCTAGGAGGAAATATTTGTACAAACCTTAAAAAACTTCATGAGTTGCATATATTTTGCACTTAAGGGGATATAAATATTTCTTTCCTACCTCATAGAAATTTCTTTTCTAAAAATGTATGATGACTTATAAGGGTGCATTTTCAGCAGAGACCGACATCTTAGTCACACTTCTTGCAAAAATTTCATTACTACAAGTTTTGCAAAAATGGAGGTAACTTATAAGGGTGTATTTTCAGAAGCAACCGACACCTTAGCTGCCTTATCAAAACTTTTGCAAATTTATATTGTAATAGAATGAACCTCATATGTAGTGATCTACTCTAGTACACCTAGCGGTTGTAGCGGATGGTTACCCATGCAATATGGTTGGATGACAATATTACAATAAGGACATTCGTTTATGTGAAAATAAAATGAGGAATGACCCATTTTTTTTCTTAGAGTATCCAAAGCACTGTGACAGAGCCTAATCCAGAGCAGGAGCCAACATATTAGTATATTTTTCACTGTATTGGGGCAATTATATACATTACCTAAATAATGTAATAAGGGGGGATGTTAGAGTTACTATGCTATAGTAACTATGATTATTACCTCATTTGGTAATTAGTAGATTCTCCTAGGTAGATTTAATTTACTGCATGGTAAAAATTAGTTTGTTACTTTTACCATTAGATTATTACTTTTACTTGTTAACCTAGAAGATATTATTTCTAATATCTATCCTATGGTTAGTTGTCGTAGGCATTTTGACTACATTAGTTGTTAGTTGTTAGGAACTTTATTTTCCAAAGTGTGTGTGTTAGAATGATTAGATCCTAAGGCTATTGTTATATTTCTAAGTATTTTTTAAGCACTTGATTATTCAATAATATTTCTAATGTTCGCTATGCTCTAACAATAGTGTGTGGATATATAATTATCCCTTGAATCTATAATTACATCTTTGAACGCTTGTAATTTCAAGGTTGTTATTTAATAAAAATTATACGTTTATTAATTACATTGCATATGCATGTGTTGGTCGACTTTGGTAGTGGTGTTGCTGACATCACATTGATTCATTTAATGGAATCCACATGGGTGACCCATTATATAATTATCTCCTTGTAATTATTGTTGAGCTATTTGCAATCTATTTAGAGGTAAATTATATTTTTGTGTGGTCACAAGGGTCCATACAATTATTATCTTATTTTGGTGATGGAACTTTTCCTTTTCATCATGTCTTAGTTAATAATGTCATGAAATTTAAATAAGTAGTATTATGCTACGTTAAGGATTCTAGATATGATAAAATATAATATTTTTCATCAGCACTACACTTCATTTATAATAAAGTATTGAAAAGATTTTATATTTCAAGTTTAAAAATATTTTCAACATATATGTGTATTACTTATTTAGGACAATAAATATGTAACTTTGGGACTCATTTTAAGATAAAATTATAACTTATTTGGATGGTTGGAAAACATGTTCTTAGTCATTAGAGGAATACTACAACCGATAAAGGTTATATTTTAGTTCGTCGTTATATGTAATGTCACTCATAATATTACCAATAAATATATCATCCAAATTTTATTATATATATATATATATATATATATATTATTGAAATAATGTGATAAAAAATATAGGCTTATTTGTATATTGGATAGAGATTGTATAGAAAATGCTATTAAAGGTGTAAGCTTGCCAAATTTAATGTTTATAAATTTTGCATAAGAGAAAAATACTAGTTGGATATTGATTACAAGATCAAAAAAAGAGTTAGATAAAATTGTTACATTAACTATATCTATCTATCTATCTATCTATCTATATATATACATACACTTCCACAAATGGAATAAATATTCTTACCATATAAAACCTACATAATGATGGGTTAACATTAGAGAGTTTTCAATTCATCAAGAAATATGTTAGTGATCTTTCAAATTTCAATGGTGGAGATTCTGCAATTTTTAGTTTGATGCTTAGTAAAATCCTTATCATCTTCTTGTTGATAAAAAATAATATTTGTTGTTTGGGACCCCTTTAGCTTATAAAGGTTCAAAAATAAAAAATTACATTGTTGTTGTTAGGTAGGTATTACATTAATAGCATGTAGGTTAGAAGTGGTTACAATCAATAGGTTATATTTAAAAGGGTTTTAACTTACTATGCTAAAATATTATTATGTTTATTGGATGCTTATAATATCCAATAAGATGCATTTATATGCCTACAATACCAATGATGTTTGGTTTTGAATTGACGCAACATTGGTGTAATAACAATAGTGAATAATAACACCATAAGGATAATAAAGGAAGACTAAGCACAAGTTTTCCCTATGTACATAGCATTAAATACCTACATATAAAAGCATTGAACCATTTGTCTAAAATGTATGAAAATTTTATACACAAAAAACATTGGCCACTTTCATGTGCAACATATGCAATTTGATATTTAATTCCTAGTCTTGGGAGATGATTGAGCACAACCAAATAAAGGTATAATCCCACTCCATATTATTATTTTATTACCAATTTAAATAGAAATAATTTCCAATCATACTCAAACATAAATCTCACCCTCATGTCTCGAATTCCAAGAGACCAAGAGAGGCTAATTTGTGGTGGTGAAGAGAATCGCTATCAATTTGAGGAGTGGGGGCATACACCAGAAAAGGTGGATATCCATTTCTAGTACTGACATATGATGGCATAAATGGGAGTCCATGAAGGTAAATAACATCCTTGTTGCATAGTGCTTAGTACTTCACCAATAATTTATTATCAAAAGTCAATTAAAAATATTTTTCCTCCATTACCCATGTGTCAAAATCCATTGCATTGAAAACCTCCCTTCCTGATTTATCCTTTCTATAATAAGGGAAATTAGAGAGTACATTTTTTTTGATGTAAAAAATTTATGCATCCTTGCTATTTTTTAATACATTCAAGTCCTTAAAATAATAAAAATATTGACAAATGGCTAATTTAAAGTTAAATATGCTAAAAAAGTATTACTATGAATCTTACCATCCATTCCATAATAACATCCACAAAGAATAAAAACCAAGGGGAGAACAAAGTTCATACATATATTCATGAATTTAAAGGATATTCAACCTTTAACTCTAACGAATTGGCATGAACATGAGTGAGGTTGACCAAAACCTTGTAGAGTTGATTGGTAACATTTGGGGTGCTAAAGTTCTCAAATTATACTTGTAGGCATCTATTTCATACACTAAGACCTTTATTTCATATATTATTTTTTTAAAATTAGATTTATTTTAAAAGTACACTTTGAATTTTAAATTTAAACATAGGAAATTTGGCCAAATTAAACCATAACAATAAATAAAAAAAATTGAAACTACCCTAGAAAACATATGTTTTTTTTTTAGTTTTTTAAATTTCTATATTTTCATTGCCGAAAATTTTCAAATTATTACCTATAGTGAATATATTGCAAAATCAAAGGAGGTAGAAATTTTTTAAAAGGTAATTTTCCTTTAAAAAAAATAAATCTTAAAAAATTAAACATTTTCCTTTAAAATTGTATGCTTTGAAAACATCTCAAACAAGTGCTTAAGCACACTTACAACAATTTATATGAATGAAACCTCTAGCTTGCATTTATAGGTAAAAATATTATGTTGAGTTATTGTTTCTATAGCCTAACAAATCTACTATAATGACATCTAGGCATCATCATTTTAAATCATCAAGGAGATTTAAGGCTATCATTTTTATAATCATACCCTATGCATCACTATATCAATATATAAACTCTTAAATTGAAATATTCTAAGTAAATAAGGAAGTTACAACACCATATAAGGATTTATCTTTATGTAAGTATTATTGATAGGATGAATATATTTTCATACTACCTTGGTACCTCTTATCATTATCATTCATAAACCTTAAAGTATCTCTCATATATGGCTACATATATCAAGAGGATTTACTTCTTCCATGTATCAACAAATATATTAGAATGGTAGGTATATAGAAATATTTTGTATATTAGACTATCCATATGTTGAAAGAGGATTTTTTTAGGAGTTATAAGGAACCCTCACCATGGCCATATTGAAATTTCTTGCAAATTCACCATTATGAAAAGGTTCAAACTTTGGATCTTGGAAATTAATATGAAAACCATCATGGTAGTTGATATTTTTTGGGATATTGTCACTAGCAAAGTAACTCAACCTATAAAGGATAAATATGCATAGTAAAAATTTGATGATTGAGATGTCATATAATTGATCATCATGAACCTTGCCACAATATATGTTATTAGGCCACACACTTAAGAAGTATATACATCAAAGGAAGCATAGGACACACATTATACCATCTACAAAAGGAAGAATGAATCGATAATTCTTTACCTTTGGTATCAATATCATACATTAAGAGTACAAAAGGTAGAAATATTTGAGGCTTTTATTTATAGATTTGTAGAGTTGACATATAGATTCAATACCATGAGATAAATTATGCATGATAAGCTCTTTATACCCATCATCATTAGAGCTTTATTATATTCATTTTTATTCTTGATAACTTTCTTCTAAGTTTTAAAGATGAAGGTATCCTATGATATGTTGGTGAATATGCTTAAAGAGGAAGAAGAAACCTATAAGTTAAGGGATTATTTTACAAATAATGCACCATTTTAAATAAAGTTAGAAAAAAAAATCATATAAGCGTCTTTCCCCATCACCATCATAGAAATAACCTAAAAACAAATGAGTTTTTACCATATTTATGACAAATATGGATATGATACAAATAATTATTGTTATAATCCTATGAATCAAGTAGATCGAATCCATAATCCTCATAATAAAAGATATAGTATAAACCATATCCCAAGTAGAAGCATGAATAATAAAACTAAGAATTTGAACAAGCACATAAGGTGCTAATATCCAATGTGATGAAAATACCAAAGGATGAAGTTTGGTATATTTATTGAGTCACTAACAAGTGCATGACTAGGAACAAAGTGTGTTTTGACTTATTACAAGCCAAACATAGGAAATCAATAACCATCATCACACTACAAAAAATCCGTTAACAGTGGTTATAACCATCCTTAAAGAGATTTATAGGTGGTTATTCAGCTATCATCTATGAGGGTGTCATAAAAAGTTCGTACCCATACAACGATAGCTAAAAACTACCTCAAAATGTTGCCCTATTAGGGTCTAAGAGTGTGGTTTAAAACCACCCTCTTAGGACAATGAGGGCAGTTTAAAACCACCATCTTAAGACACCCTACGAAGATGGTTTAAAACTACCCCCTTAGCCCTATGAGGGCAATTTAAAACTGCCCTCTTAGGTCACCCTATGAGGGTTGTTTTAAATTATCCTCTTAGACCTAAGAGGGTAGTTTAAAACTAACCTCATAGGGTAAATTTAAAAAATATATAAAAAATCCCTAATATGGTGGTTTAAAACCGTCCTCGTAGGGTGGATTTTTACAAAAAATATATAAAAACTATGACAAATTTATTTGGATATCTCTCATCCTTTGTCGTAATTCTCGTATGATGTGAGCATTATTATGGGCACCCCCACCAAAACCTTCCAATTTTGTGTCTTCCATCCATACATTTAGAATTTTTCCTTGAATTTTGAATTAAAAAGAATGGAAACAACCATAACTGAATATTATAACATGAAACACAGATAAAAATGAAGCATATTGCAAAACTGGAAAACACAGTAAAAATGAAGAAGTTGCAGTTTTTGGAAGATGAAATGAAGGCCTTCCACTTATCAGAATCACATGAAATTTATACAGCTTAGAGAGCTAAGTAATTTCAATAAACTATCCAAAAATCAGTGGAAAAGGATTTGTAAATAAAAAGTTATAGCCTCTCAAAGTAGGCTACTAACCACTTTTTCCAGAAACAGGACTGCACAGAAAATATCAAGACTGGAGCTTCGTTTTTCATTTTTCACTATTCCATTCAACTTCTCCTCTCAAAAAATGTTACAATAATATGTTTTTACCCTATTCTACCCTAATACAAATATTCTAAAGTTGTTACAAGAAGTGTAACAATCTATAGTTGTTACAAACTGAAATCTTCCTACAATGACACATTCTTTTATTCTACAGTTACAAAATAGGGGGCATATTTGTTTTGCTTCATTTTTGCTGACTTGGAAATGCCACATGGTCAGCATCATATTCCAACATTCTCCCCCTTGATGTTGAGAGGGCCAACAATCAGGTCTCTCAACATCAAAAACTGAGTCTTTGCAACTGGTTTTGTGAATATGTCTGCAATTTGGTCTTTGGTGTTACAATAGCTCAGTTTGATCATCTTCTTCTCCACCACATCCCTGATGAAATGGTACTTGATGTCAAAGTGTTTTGACCGGACATGGTGGATAGGATTTTGTGCCAACTTAATGGCACTTGTGTTGTCACAAAAAAGTGTAGTAGGAGTTCCTTGCTTCTCCCCAATCTCTCCAAGAACTTTCCTAAGCCACAAGGCTTGTGCACTTGCTGATGTGAGTGCAATGTATTCAGCTTCTATAGAAGACAATGCAATAGTAGCTTGTTTTTTGGAACTCCAAGTAATCAATCCTGAACCAAGGGAGAAACAATTTCCACTAGTGGACTTTCGATCATCAAGATTACTTCCCCAATCACTATCACTGAAACCAATCAACTTCAAATTCTGATATGAGGAGTAATGAATGCCAAAATCAATTGTGCCTTGCACATACCTCAGTATTCTCTTGGCTGCCTTCAAATGCAATGTAGAAGGATCAGCCATGTACCTTGAACAAAGTGATACTGCATAACAAATATCAGGCCTAGTATTGCAAAGAAACATTAAACTCCCAACAATGCTTCTATATTCAGTTTTGTTTGCATGATCAGCCCCATCATCCAAACACAAAAGCTCTCCATGTGCAATTGGAGTAGCTACAGGCTTGCAATCAATCATACCAAACTTCTTCAACATGTCCTTTGCATACTTTGTTTGACAAAGAAAAATCTCATTACTAGTTTGATGTACTTCCATGCCTAGAAAGTAACTCATCAAACCAAGATCAGTCATATCAAATTCTCTTTTCATGTCCTCCTTAAAATCATCATTCATTGAAGGACTACTTCCCATAAACAACAAATCATCAACATACAAGCACACAATGAGAATGTCATTACCTTGTGTCTTGTAGTACAATGTAGGCTCACTCTTGCTTCTTTGAAAGCCACACCTTTGGAAGTATTCATGAATTCTTTGGTACCAAGCTCTTGGAGCTTGCTTCAACCCATACAAAGCCTTCTTCAATCTATAGACCTGATCTTCTTTGCCATGGACCTGAAAACCTTGAGGTTGTGTCACATACACCTCTTCATCAAGATACCCATTGAGGAAAGCACTTTTTACATCCATGTGGTGCACACTCCAACCTTTGTGAGCAGCCAAAGAGAGCACCATTCTCACTGTCTCTTGCCTTGCTACGGGAGCAAAAGTCTCCTCATAGTCTATGCCAAAATTTTGTGTAAAGCCTTTGGCAACCAATCTAGCCTTGTATCTCTCAATGGAACCATCATTGTGCCTTTTGATCTTGTAGACCCATTTGCAACCAACACATTTTCTATCTTTGGGCAGTTCACACAATTCCCAAGTGTCATTATTTTCAATAGAATGCATTTCTTCATTCATTGCCTTCATCCACAACTTGTTAGAAGCAACATGTTCATAACAAGAAGGTTCAAAATCATCAACAACTTTTGAAACAAGAGCATAATTAACAATATCACCTTTGGGGTCTCCATTGTCTTCATCTCCATACAAGTGCAAATTCTCAAGCCTTTGCAAGACTTGGTTCATTTCTTGATGTTGGCCTCTTGTCAATATTCTATTGAAGTTGGTGTCAATGATTTGAGATGGTGGATGATCCTTCAACAATATTTTTCTCTTCACATTTGCAGCTGGTGATGGAGGTGCAGAAAAGCTTGTAGGAACTTCTTCTTGGCTTGCTCTTGGACTTGAAGATGAACTTGTGGATCCCATGTGAGATGGTGACCCAAAAGAAGTGCTTCTGTACAAAGAATTATTAGTAGAAACATGGCTGGGCTGAACACTTGCTTGGCTACTTGGAACAATCTCTTCAAACACATCATCATCAACACATAATTTTTGAGACTTCCAATTTCCCCCTTCATCAAAAATTGCATCTCTAGATACAACAATTTTTCTAGAATGAGGATTAAAGAATCTATAGGCCTTAGATTGCTCACTATAACCAATGAAAATCATCTTCTCACTCTTAGCATCAAGCTTTTTTCTCTTCTCATCATTCACATGCACAAAAGCAACACTCCCAAAAACTCTAAAGTGTTGTACATTTGGCTTCTTTCCAAACCAACATTCATAAGGAGTACTATGCTCTAGACTCCTAGTAGGACTTCTATTAAGAATATAATTAGCAGTCCTAGTTGCTTCAGCCCAATAAAATGAACTCAAACCTTTAGTTTGCATCATACATCTTGTCATCTCCACCAAAGTCCTATTCTTTCTTTCAGCCACCCCATTTTTTTGAGGTGTGTAGGGGCTGGTATTTTGCCTCTTGATGCCAAACTCCCTACAAAACTCTTCAAATTCATTAGAACAAAATTCACCTCCTCTATCACTCCTCAAACATTTGATGGTATGCCCACTTTCATTCTCAACAAGTGCTTTAAAATATTTGAAGCAAACAAAAGCCTCATATTTATGCTTAAGGAAATAAACCCAACAATATCTTGAAAAATCATCAATGAAAGTGAGAAAATAGGAAGCTTTACCAATACTTTGAGTTGGCATTGGTCCACAAATGTCACTATGAACCAGCTGAAGTGGATATTGGGCCCTCCATGCTTCACCTTTGGGAAATAGCCCCCTTGTTTGTTTACCAAGAGCGCACCCCTCACAAATCTCCTTGGTGTCTTCTACTTTTGGCAAACCATACACAAGTGGTGAAAGCATCCTCAAACTATGAAAATTCAAATGCCCAAATCTCAAATGCCATAGCCTCCTTTTATCTTCAATACCCACACAAGCAAGTTCTCCCCCTTGCTCAACAAACCTCAATGGAAACAATTTGTTCTTAGTCATCTGCACTTTTGTGATCAACCTTCTATTCTTATCATAAATCTTGCACATTTTATCCTCAAAAACCAATTTGTAATATTTTTCTAACATTTTCCCAATGCTCATCAAAGAATGCTTCAAATCAGGTGCATAATAAATATCTTTTACCTTCAATTTACCTCTTTTTGTAGGAACCTCCATGTCCCCTTTTGCAACCACCTCCAAGCTCTTCTCATCTCCAAGCTTGATACTTGAATGATAAGAATGGTCAAGAGAAGAAAACAACTCCTTCTTGCCAGTCATGTGGTTTGTGCACCCACTATCAAGGATCCATGTCTCATTGGTGAAACTTTTTGGTCTATCATAGGAGAGAAATGCTTGCTCTTCATGGAGCGCTCCATCTTCATTTGAGTAGAACAATGTCTCATCTTCAAAGAAGTCTTCCTCTCCATAATTTTCTGATCTATTAGAGGATTGTTTCAGCCTACAATCCTTCTCAAAATGGCCATATTTGTTACAATGATAACATTGAACATTTCTCATGTCTCTACCTCTACCTCTTCCTCTTGCATTTGATCCTCCTCTTGAAGCATGGGCTTGATGATCACCTTCAGAATTCTGATCTCTGCCTCTTCCTCTACCAAAGGAGCCTCTTCTTCCTCCTCTTCCATTTCTACCTCTTCCTCTAGAGCCTCTTCCTTGTCCTCTTCCATGTGCATCATTTCCTTTGATAGAAAATGCTTGTTCTTCACTAGAACTGGCTTGCTTTTTCTTTTCTTCTCTCTTACGAATTCTTTCTTCATGAGATGTAAGAGTACCAATTAATTGGTCAAGGTCCATGGTGGAAAAATCCTTGGATTCTTCAAGCATAAGGGCAGCATTATCCCATTTCTCTATCAAAGTTCTGAGAACTTTCTTAATTACAACTGGTTTCTCCACATCTTCACCAAGAGTGGATATTTTATTTACCACTGCCTTTACTCTCACACAATAATCTCCTACATCTTCATTATCTTGCTGCCAGAGGTTCTCAAATTCTCTTCTCAAGGTCTGAAGCTTGACCTCTTTCACTTTATCATTTCCTTGATAATTTTATTTCAAGGCTTTCCAAGCCTCTTTTGCAGAAACACAATTTGCAATCCTTGGAAAAATGCTCTCGGAAAGAGCAGATTGCAAATGGTACAAAGCAAGACAATTCTTGCTCTCTTTCTCCCTCATATCTTTAGTTTCATCTGATGTTAACACATTCCAATCTGATGGTTCTGTGTAACCTTCATCAATAATGCTCCACAAATATTTTCCTTTTAACAAAGTCCTCATTTTGATGCTCCAATATTCATAGTTTGATCCATCAAACTCTGGAAGTGGAAGTGAGTTTGAGTTGCTTGCCATTACAACAATCTGCAACAATGAACTGAACTCTCCAAGAAATTTTAAATTAAAACTTCAAGAACAACCCACAACCTTCAAACCCAACAACTCAATCTACCAAGCTCTGATACCAAATGAAGATTATAACATGAAACACAGATAAAAATGAAGCATATTGCAAAACTGGAAAACACAGTAAAAATGAAGAAGTTGCAGTTTTTGGAAGATGAAATGAAGGCCTTCCACTTATCAGAATCACATGAAATTTATACATCTTAGAGAGCTATATAATTTCAATAAACTATCCAAAAATCAGCAGAAAAGGATTTGTAAATAAAAATTTATAGCCTCTCAAAGTAGGCTACTAACCACTTTTTCCAGAAACAGGACTGCACAGAAAATATCAAGACTGGAGCTACGTTTTTCGTTTTTCCCTATTCCATTCAACTTCTCCTTCTCACAAAATGTTACAATAATATGTTTTTACCCTATTCTACCCTAATACAAATATTCTAAAGTTGTTACAAGAAGTGTAACAGTCTATAGTTGTTACAAAACTGAAATCTTCCTACAATGACACATTCTTTTATTCTACAGTTACAAAATAGGGGGCATATTTGTTTTGCTTCATTTTTGCTGACTTGGAAATGCCACATGGTCAGCATCATATTCCAAAAATAACAACTAGCAAGTTTTTACCTTTTTCTCACCTTGCACGTGGGATGTCTAAAAGTTTTTTTATTCTAAAAAGTCCATCCTACTTCTGCCTATCATTGTTGTATACACCTACTATGCAATTTCATCACAAAACCCCTTTTTAACATCCCATTTCGACCATGGATGACCTCAAAAATGGTAGATAAAATGTGCACTAACAAGCCCCCATATGGGGTTGGTTTGTAAGTTTATGGAACACTCCATAAGCCTACACAAGAATTCACTGCATTACATTACATTCGATATTTACTATATATGGGAAAATTCACTGCATTACGTTATATTACATTCCATTTTTAATAATTCATATTTCCTCCTCGTAGTTTTCTATGGCAATAATGACTAGTTTACTTCTTGGCTTTTCCTTTTATTGGGTTTATGGGTTTCCTTGGATTCCCCTCTGCTACATTTTGAGAAATGAATCTATCACTATACTGAGTCTCAATACCCACAACTATATAGGCTTAGTATTTTGAGTGATTGAAAATAGTTGATGCCCATAATCCCAGAAACACCTACTAGTATTGGACTAATAGCAACACTTTGTTGGTATTGTTACTATCTTATTATTGATTGAATCCATAAAGGTTTTAGCTTCATCCCCATTGGCCTCTTGTTAATACCCATTTCTAGAAATGTTTTGTCTACTACCCCATATATTTTTCCCATCCCCATTGGCCTTTCCTTAATACCTATTTATCTCCTCCTGTTAAGTGCTAGTAGGACAAGCCCTCGATAGGCAGTAGTAGCTAAAAAGTCCCTTAGATATGGCCCAAAAGTTTATGTTTTAGCATAGATTTTGTAGTGGAATGTTTTAGCACAGTTTCCCAAAAGTTTGTGTTTTAGTATGATTTTGTAGGGGTTTAAATATACTTTAGCCCTAATTAGCTGATCACGCATCTGTCACACACGAGCATCTTGGACTATTTTCCAATTGTTTTACCTCTCCACCCTTATTTGCTTTGACTTCCTTGTACCTATTTGCTAAGAATTTAGAGTATGCCATGATTTCAATTTTACTTCATCCTATAACAATAAATATGTGAGTATTTATTCAAATAAGAATAGGAGAGCACAGGGTCACAACAAGCAACTTGGCATACTACAAACCAAATGCAGTTCAAAGACATGAAATATTTAGCAGCTGATAACACTATCATGTTTTTCAGTGTTCAGCAGTCATTCTAGCAAAAAAGCCTACTCTAAAGGTATTCTACACATATGCTTTCAGGTCTCCTATGTGGTATAATATTATATTTAATTTAATTATAATGTATTGATTCCATTTCCTATTTGTGTAGAAGACTTCAAATGATCCTTATCACCCTCTATCAATTGCATGATAACAAACTAAACCTTAAGGCCAAAGGATTTTCTTGGCCAAAAGGGGCTGAGGAGTAATTGAAGGCAAAGTTTTTTTTCTTTTTTGCAGATAAGTTACAAATATAAGCCAATATAATGAAAGCAAGACATGAACATTAATATAAACATGTGCATATTAATATTACCTATCCTTCAGAAGCATTGTTGATAACACTACCTGTAATTTGATGTCATCCTTCCAAAGGAATGACCACAACCTCTAAAAATAGGCTCATTAAATCATAGATATATTTTAAAATAATTTCTCAAAGTACACTCATTTCCCTACACCAATTACATAGAAGACATACTTGTAGGAACATGATCTGACAACTTTCTATATTCTCTAGCATTTTCTTTTTGTTCAAGTTGTTCATTCTTGATTTCATAGTGTTCTTTGAGCAAACTTTGAACATGAGCTAAGCCATCAGTTTCACCCTCATGGAGGAACCTCATTGGTTCTCTAAGAACTATATTTATCTTCTATGAGGACAAAAATGATGAAATTTTTGCATTCAATACTAAAGCTTTGAAATAAATAAATAAATAATGTAATGTGGACTGCATACCAAAAATTCCAACATATATATGCATGTATATAGATGGATAGATAGATAGAAGATGCATGATATGGAGATATTTTAGTTCTATGTTATTAAGGTTGCTAGGTGGGGATAAATACTTCAATAAAAAGAATATATGAGTTTGATTACACAAAAATTACCAAAACAATTACTAAGTTATATTGAGGAAGTCATTAAAATTACTCTTAATAATATAAGAAGAAAATAAATATTGTTCTCAAGAAAAATATAAAATTCATATTTGTTAGTCATTAGTATGAAGTCATCAAATGGCAAGAGTTCAAGTGGTTAAAAACTTGGACTTTAAAATCAAGGATCTAGGTTCAAATCTTGTGAGGCAATACATTCATAATTTTCAAATTCCACTAAGTGGTTCCTTGAACTATTGTGTTGGCATGGACATGATGTAATACAAGTTGGACCTGTTTCAATCACATATAACTAGTTAGAAAAAACAATAATTAGTATTAATTCCAAGGCATTTTCGATCAATGATAAATGGGATGCAATCATATGAGTTCCACCCAAGTTCAAATCTCTCACGTTGTACAAAAAGGTATAGGCTTTTCTAAGGCTATTTGGATTCTCTAAAATTTTCATTTCTAAGATGCTTACCAATAATAAAATAGTGAAATCTATTTAGATTGCTTAAAGGTTGGGACATAGTCTCAAACCCCTAACATCTTATTATCATGTTATTATATAAACCTTGCAATAGATTAATATAATCTTTTTATATTTTATCCCAAAAGAAAAGTTGACAAGAAGAATGTTGAAGAAATTTATTTATTTCTTTTGTTCAATTGCCAAGCTACCTTTTGAAAATAATAAAAGATATTCTTTGGGGTTAATGAATATTGTGGAAGATCTAAAGAAAGCACTGAAATCATGCACACATAATACAAACTTGTTCAAGGGCATTTAATAAAATGGAATCACTGATGATGCTCTGCATGAAAACAAAAATGTAGAGTGTTGAAATTAAAACATTCACGAGAGCATAATAAATGAGTAGTAGGGAAGAAGATGCTCAACAAATATCTAGAGATCATAGAAGGAAGGATGAATGTCATGGTCATTGGTAAGGATCTCTCTTCTGCATGAAACTTTAATGGATAATTGCATGAGTGGAAATGATCATGCTCTTTTTTGGAAGGATACAACAAGTGTAACACAACTTGAATCCTCCATAGATATTCTAGGGTATCCTCATACACAAAAATACTTTATCATGAGGTTGGAAAGCATTGTTCTATTCAGGAACAAAACCCAAAATCACTAAACAAAAAAAATTCAGCATCAAACAGTCATGAAGTAGAAAACTCTAAAAGCAAACTCTAAAATCATGGTAGTCTTGGCAAGGTGACATAGTCCTAAACAATAGTATTCCCTTAAACAATGTAAAGCAACATCACCTTTTTGAATGGAAGGGCATTCAAATATTTGTGTGGGACTTGTTTAGTTGGTGATGGAAAAAATATGAAATTTGACATAAATATATAGTTTGACATAGGTGATGCTTAGGTGCTTGACAAGTATCTAAGGCATATCAATGCATTAGGATCCAAATCTCTAAGTTTTTGGGTATCCACAATGTTGATTGATCATGCTTTTGAATTATAAAATTGAGGGCATTGAACATGTGGGTCCTTGATTTACCCCCATATTCCACTTGCTTTACATAATCTCATCATTAATACAGATTGAGATTTCATTATTTTCTACCCTTTCTTTTAGTTATCTCTCTCTTTCTTTGACTGTACATCTATTAACATTTTTACCCATATTCTAGTCCTTCAATATACATATTAATCAAAGTCCTATTTTTACCACCAACTAGTTGTTTCAGACTATACTTTTTGACTTGAATTGAAGGGAAAAGCTTGTTTATGAAAGCTTTGCTTTAGGAAAAAGAAAAACTTGATTATTTTGACATACTTGTTAGTGGTAGGACACATACAAATCCCTAACCCTACCACAAGTTGGTCTTGCTTTTGGCTTTGGGGTTTATATAGTTCACAAATTGGTCGAAGGCCACAAAGAGCTACTTTGTATCACTATTTTCTCAATGGAAGTGCCAAAGGAAAGGGTTTGTAGGTTTTCCTTAAGTATTTATGGAAATCCAAAGAAAAACATGAAGTAAACAGGTTAGCAACTAGAATTTTTTATGCAGAAACAATCCTTTCCAATGTAATTTGTTCATCACATTCTAAAATTTTCATAGATTTAGTCATGAATTTGGAAAAGGTTACACAATGCCCTCGTATGAAATCCTAAAAATTGGTCTACTTAACAGGAAGGATTAAGACATTTCCAGTGAACTAAAAGAAAATACATAAGTTGGGAAAGATTAAAAAGGATGCACATTTTTAAGAATGGTTGGTTTGATTAAGACTTGTCAAAATTGCAGTGAATAAAATTTATGTCATACAAAAAACTGGCTGTAAAATTCATTTTTTTAGTTCAAATTCTAGATCTACAAATATAACACTTATATCTCAATTTTTTAAACAAAATTCTATCTTTATTTATACTTTTTAATAACAAAAAAAAGAAGTATGACACTGATGGGTGACCAAAATCAAAAAAATATAATAAAACATAAGCTATAGTTTGCAAGAAAGTAGATCACAATACCCTAAGTTGATATAAATTAACAATCATGAACAAATTATTAAAATAAAGAACTAATGATTACTGCATAATCATAATTCAATAATATTAACTTGAATTTCCTTTGAATAAACATCTAAAATACTTTCAACCTTCAATAGTGAGTCCAAATTTTCATTACAAAAATATTTCGGTATCTCAACTGTTATAGAATACTTTTAGTATATGCAATGACCAGATTTACCTATCCAGGTGGGAAACTTTAACTTTTCTCAACAACTATATTATGACAAGTCTATCTCACCTCTTATGCTAAGGAAAATCCCTAATGATCCAAGTAATGAAGTCATTTTTTCTATCCAATTATAGTAATCTAAAATTAAATAGCTTCTACAAAAGTGAAGTATGGAGAGAAAACAAAATTATCCAAGAACATTTGAAAAGAATACTAGCGTTCGTGAACAATTAAATATTGACAAATAAAAAATTTATAGCATTTTTGTATAGAATGATGTGCATGATAAACTTGCTTGAAAATCAACTTGATTAACCCGCAATAGATAGATGTGATGGATTCTAGGATGCAATGGAACTACTTCAAATAAATTGAAATGGTCTACTTCCATGCAAAGTCATATTTCAAGTTGATGAACTAGAAGCAATACTAATATATAACACATCCTCCATGGACATGGTAAAATATTTGTTGTATCAATTTCATAAGCCAAACTTATATGATAGTAGCAATAGGCATGCTTCTTAAAACCAAATTTGTTAATCCTTGAAAAGGCAAAAAATCCTACCCAAGCCAACTTCACCCTCTAGTCATACTGATTTTTAAATTAATCCTTGAAAGTATAAAAAATAATAGACTTAAAACTGCAAGTTTGTATGTAATCTAGTCTTGTCAAGTTGTCCATGAATGCCTAGTTCAAAGGCAGTTTACAATATTTTCGACATTAAATTTTTCAATAAATTTATATCTCACAATTGAAGAGCATACATAATTAGTTTTGGCAGTTATCTTCTCTTATTTGCATAATAGTTGTGTTTTCTCTCATTTGCATCAACTTTTAGTTTGGGAGCTTCAATGGACTTAGGCTTTCAGTAGATAATAAGAGGAAACAGGAGACACAGACCCCATAAGCAACTAAGTTAAAACTCTCACAACAACAACAAACAATACCTATTATTCCTAGAGCCATAGTATCATTTGCAAGCAGTAATAGAGAAGAGTCAAGCTTACCTCATGTAAACCTGGGGACAACGTTCTACTCTCTATCTTTTGTAAAAATATTTATTTCAAAATAGGGAGCAGTTATTTTAAAAATCTTGCACCAGGGTAAAAAGCCCTGGCAGTATACCCGTAGTCCTATGGGAAACGGATAGACAAGACAAAGTAAAGTAAAAATAACTAAAAACAACAAGCTAAAAACCCTAGAAAACTTCATGCAACCCAAAGATTTTTAATTTATTTTATCTATTCTAATGATTTATTTTTAATTCTAAGGCAATTTTATATGCATAACTCCTACTTTCTTGTTTTGATTATTCTCTTGGTTAAAAAGACTTGAAATATAAAGCGAAAATTTTGTCTAGGGAACTTCCTGGTTGATGGCTTTTAAGAACTTCTCGAAAGTCTCAGAGTGGTGCTATTTTTTTCCTAGTAAGAACATGAACATGGTTTTCGATGCTAAACAAATGCTTTTCATTATATTCAAATGAAGCTAGTTTGATGCATGTGATGTGTCTCTTTTGGAATTGTATTGTATCCAAACGAGGCCTAGATCAAAATTTCCCTGAAAAATTTCCCATGTACTTAAATTAAAAGTGAGAAGTTTCTTTGAGCTCTTTTATGGCCTTTGAGGCTTTTGTTATGACTTCCGATCCCTGCCAGGTCAAAATGTTTGTTCAATGTACACACAATACCCAACTACAAACTTTGAAAAACTAATTTTAATTACATCTTCATAGAAATATGTGGTAGAACTTTTTGAGTGAGCAAGAGAAAAGGTAATCGAGCTTATCAATGAATGAAAAACATAAAAAATAAAAATAGAAAGAACTAGGGTTTATGAGCTACTGAAAATAAACCCTAGCCAAGTAAAATTTGAAATACTTCTTAAGCTTAATCAATATCAATGCATTATTCCCCATCCCAATATTCAAAAGAAAAATCAAGTAAAATTTTATAAAATAAAAGAGAATTCATCGAAATTGTATTTCACACAAGAATATTGAAAAATTAAAAAATAGTTTGGTTAGAAATGCAATAAAAATATTTAGTGGTGTTTAAGTTAGGAAGGTAAGAGTGACCTGCAATCATCTTCATCAAAAGTGATAACGAGAGCCTTGTTTCTTAGCGCCCTTTTGGGCAGATGCTTCCCAAGCTTCGGTTGCTCTCCTTCCTCCTCCATACTCCACTAAAAGATCTTCTAAAAAACTTGATCAACTTCTACATGCAAAGCTTAACTCTGGTCTGGTCCAAATTATCTATGATAATCAATGAACAACTTACTATTAATGCAGGGCAAAAAAGAGAAGACTTGCACATACGGTTCATTTCCCACATGGAATTTATTTTTATTTTTAAGGTAGGCCTCCCTAATATGATAGTTTTAAATTGCCCTATTAGGGCTAATAGGCTACCCCCTTAGGGTTAAGAGGGTGGTTTAAAACCACCCTCTTAGGGTCTATAAGGGTGGTTTATTACCACCATAAAAAATTGTCTTATTTCAGCCCTAATTAAAGTCCTTTTTGGTGTAGTGTCAATGATAAAACCTATCATATCAAAGGAGTAGAAGATGATCCTCTCATTCTTCTTAGATAAAAAATCATGATTGAAAGCATATTTTATGTAGCTATATTAGTAAATAGTTTGTTGTCCATAACAAGTTGTAGATCAAAATAAGGTAGTAGAATTTTGAGTTATTGATGGTAACAAGGACCGTTTTATCATAAAATATAGCAAGATTATGGTAATAGGTTCCTATAATAATGGCTTATTTGCACTCAATATCATATCATATTCTAATGTCACACTATAAAAAATAATGATAGATGATACCTCCTTCAGGAATAGGAGTTATGGTCATTTGAGTTTAGGATACTCTAATTGAATAAGCATCAAATGGTGTTAGGTTTACCTATACATTCACTAACATTGCTAATATATTTAAGCTATTTCCTATAGAAGAAATACCAAGTACCATTTGAGTTGAGCACTCATAAATCCAAATAATAGTTAAATATGATACACATCAATCTATATAGACCCATACCCAAAATCCTAGTAATATTCCTTTACTAATGAAGACTCAACTGTAGGATAATAAAAACAACAAGAGTAATGAGTGATCTGAGGTTTAGTGGGTGCGGTGGGAGTGAGGGTTTGAATTTTTTGGGCAGGAATATCAGCCAAGGTGGTAGAGGTAGAGTAGGTATGAAAGGGGCGGGTGGGAACCTCGAGCATGGATCAAGTGAGGATCTAGAGGAAGGCGGTCAGGCTACGGTAGATTTGGAGGCAGGCATCACATGGGGGCCCGAACCTCCTCAAAAATACCCCGACATAAAAGATACGAAGGAAAATGTGGGGCCCAAGAAGTGGTTGTCTTTTACTGAGACTCTTAGAGGAAAAAGCAAGGAGGTTCTCTCTCTTCCGCCCCTAGTTCCAATAAATAATAAAATTTTAGCCTCGACAAGTTCCATGAGCCCTTTTCTTTTAATGGAAGAATTCTCCCTGGTAGGCAAGTTTTTGGGAGGTAGGCCGAACATGGAGACTATCAGGGCTTGGGTGATGGGTAAATGGTGACTGGTAGGCAACTTTTAATAGGAGGTCCTTAGTTTATAGGCAAAATGAGCCTTTTTCTTAGATGATGGGGTGAAGATTTTGACCCTAAAAACAAAATATTAACATTGCCCCTATTTGGGTTCATCTCCTGAGTCTACCTGCCTAGTTCTTCAATGAATATTGGCTGCAGGGCATAGCCAGAACTATAGGGGACCTGATCTCCATTGACCATGCGACCTTGGCCAGGAAAAGGATGACTCATGCATGAATCTGCGTAAATACTAATTTGAATAATGAATTGCCAAGGTTTGTGGAGCTAGAGTATGGAGAATACTATAGAAAAAAACCATTAGAATACGAGAATAGACCGACATTCTGTGTAGAATGTAAAAATCAAGGATATCTATGCAATCAGTGCCCTAACCTAGAAATTAATAGAGAAAAGCAGAAGTAGGGAATGCTAGACAGAGGAAATTTGAGGAGTTTCCCTGGTAGAGGCGATTTCAATCAGGCAAACTATGTCTACCAAAAAAAGAAAAGAGAGGGTGTAGGGTCCTAGCAAGACAAAGGAAAACAACAGGTTGTTGGAAACCAAAATACTCAAGTAAGTTCCAATCCTATAGTTTCAAATAAATTTTCAATTCTATCCATTATGGGAGTAGGAAGATTACCAGAAGACGTGGAAGCCCAACACCTTCAGGATAACCTTTTTGACTCTCTCGAATCCCCATCCAAGTCAGGATCCTCAAACCCTAATGCTAAAATTACTGTAAGCCCCATGGGCATCACAAATCCAAACCCTAATGCACGATCTCTAGAATCCACATATAAGTCAGGATCCTTAAACCCTAATACTAAAAATACATCAATCCTAGTGGGCATACCAAAGCCAAACCCTAATGCTGAGGAACTTAGGAAGAAAGTTGAGTCATTGGAAAATAAAAAATCTCATCTCCCTAACATCATCACTAGGATCCAAGTGAATCCTACTGATGGGCCATCCCACAGACCAGGGAAATATAGAAAAAAAGGAGAATATTTAGATGTAGGGGTGGAGATATGTGAAACTCTTGAGACTGAGGAATATGGCAGTCCGATTTTGCAACAAATTACCTCCCATCAGTTTAATTGTAAACAAACAAGTAGCACTATGAAATATCCTATAGATTTTGACAGTGAAAAAATAAGAGGGAGAATATCAAATATTGAGCATCAAAAAATTAAAATTGATAATTACATTGCCAATGGAAAATAGAGAACCTTGTTTCAATAGGTTATTCCGGGTTCTAAAGACAACAAATTAGGAAAACCCCCTCAAGGGAGGGGGAGAAAAAGAAATCCCAAACAATCTAAATGAAGTTCCTCTCATGGAACGTGAGAGGCCTCAATGGCTTGCCCAAACCCAGGGAAGTCAGTGCAATAAGAAATAAAATGAATCCAACTATTATCATGTTGCAAGAAACATAAACTGATGATATTCAGTCAAAAAAATAGCAAAAAAAATCTAGAATCAAGGGGATATGGTTTGCAAATCATCCAGAGGAGCATCTGGAGGCCTTATGACTTTGTGGGATCCCTGGATAGTAGAAGGAACCATTATTCATAAATATGACAGAGTTCTTAGTGTTTTATTTAAGGAAATAAATAGCAACAGGTCATGGATCCTTTCAAATATTTATGCCCCGACTTCAATTCAAGGGAGAGCTCTACTGTGGGAGTACTTAGGAAATTTGAGTGAAATATTCCATAATGTCCCCTGGATTCTGGCTAGGGATTTTAACACTCCTCTTTACCATTCAAACAAAATGGGTGGAAATGGACCACCTATCAGGAGCATGGATGAGTTCAATGACTTTGTGAACTCCAACATGTTGATGGATTTAAAAATTATAGGAGCAAATTGTACCTAGAGCAATCGGCAGATAGGGTGTCATCTCATTCAAGAAAGGCTTGGTAGGTTTTTTCTATCAAAGGAGGCTACAACTTTATTCGGTGATTCTACCATACAAGCCCTTCCTAAAATTACCTCTGATCATAATCCCACTTTTTTGGAGATCCCTAACTCTCTGTTCTTCAAGAAACCTTTCGGATTTCAATCTATGTTGATCAAACATTCCAGTTTTTGAGATAACTTAAGTCAGTGGTGGCAGCATCCTGTCAGGGGTAGTGCAACTTTTAAACTTGCTGGCAAATTAAAGTTTGTTAAGGAAAAGCTTCAAACTTGGAACAAAAAGTTCTTTGGGAACCTCTTTGAAAATAAAAAATAGGTTGTTGAAAGTTTGAAGAGATCAGAGGATCCAACATGGTGATGCTGATGAAACTACTAGGCAGGAGGAACGAACAAAACTAGCAGAGTTTCATAACATTTTGGCCTATGAGGAAATATATTGGAGGCAAAAATCAAGGGCTCTTTCGTTGAAATATGGAGATTCAAATTCCAATTTTTTTCACGTCACCACGCTTAGAAACATAAGCAATAACAAGATAAAATTTTTTAAAAAATTATATGGTTCTATTACTCAAGACTTAATAGAAATAAAAAGAGAGGCAGTAACTTATTTCAATTCTATCCTTGGTCAAGAATCGCAGTGCAATGAGGAGGCCAAAGATATTCTATTGCAATCCATTCCTAGCATAATAAATGAGGATATAAACCTTAATCTTCTAGCTCCCTTTTATGATGAGGAAATTAAGGAAGCCTTGTTTAGCATGGAGCCAGACAATTCCTCAGGACTCGATGACTTTCCCCCTCATTTCTATCAATATTTTTGGGATATCATAAGTGAGGATGTAATTTATGTCATCAAAGAATTCCAAGAAAGCAATCATATCCCAAAATGTATCAACTCTACTTTTATTTCTATAATTCCTAAAAAGGAAACCCCTAAATCTATGGCTGACTTCAGGCCAATCAGTCTGTGCAATGTTTCTTACAAGATCCTAACTAAATCCATTGCAAATAGAATGAGAGATATTCTACTCCGCATCATAGATCCATGCTAGGGAATTTTTGTCCATGGTAGGTCAATCTTGTATGGAGTTATCATAGTTCATGAAGCTCTGCACTCTGGTCATAAGACTAACATGTCTGTTTTTGCCCTCAAGCTTGATATGAACAAAACATTTGACAGGTTAAATTGGGACTTTCTAATTTCTATCCTCCTTAAGTTTAGTTTTCACCACCAATGGGTTAATTTGATCAAAGAATGTATTTCTAAAGCATGGTTCTCGATTCTAGTTAATGGAACAACTACTGGTTACTTTTAAAGTCATAGAGGAATTCGGTAGGGGGACCCTATCAGCCCCATGTTATTCATCATTGTGGTAGAAGCTTTAGGCAAAACCATAAAAAATGCTTGTAGTTCAAGGCTAATATCAGGAATCAAGGCAACATCTCTCACTAGGGTTGTTTCTCACAAACAATTCATCGATGATACCCTTATATTGACTAAAGCATCAGTGGTTGAGGCCAAAATAATTAAATATATCTCGCAACTCTACGAGGACGATGCTAGTTAGAAAGTTAATTTTAGTAAAAGCAAGTTATATTTCTTGAACACCCCCATTCAGAGGCAAGGAAGGATTGCAAAAATTTTAGGGTGTGATATAGCAAACCTCCCCACTTTGTATCTTGGTCTCCCTCTTTTCATTGGTTCTCCGAGAGAGTCAATGTGGGACAGGGTTATTGAAAGAATTAAAAAAAACTTGCTGGATGGAAAGGTCATATTCTATCTCACGTAGGAAATCTGACCCTCACTAAGGCCTCTCTTCAGAGCATTTCAGTCTATTTCCTCTCCGTTTTCAAAGCCCCTGTGAAGGTTTTCCATAAAATTGAGAAACTCCAAAAAGAATTTTTATGGACTGGATCAGAGGAGAAAAAAGGATACACCTTGTAGGATGTACCAAAGTGTGCAAACCTAGGGAAAATGGGGGCTTAGGTCTGAGGAGAATTTCTCATATAAATTTAGCTTTACTAGCTAAGCAGGTGTGGCGTCTCATTTCTAGTGAATAAAATGAATGGACAGCTATAATCAAACGAAAGTATCTTCAAAATATGGAATTTCTAAGTGACTCAGTTCCAATTAGAGGTTCTGATTTTTGGAAAGCAATTCTTAATTGTAAATAAATAATTAAAAAAGGTTTAAGATGGGTTTTAGGCAATGGTGAGAGGATAAATTGCTGGAATGATAGGTGGGCTAAGGAGGAACCACTGACAAAATATCCTACCTTAGCCCGAATCAAAGATATCACAGAAGAACTCATTGGTAAAAAATTCTCTGATTATATGGTTGAGGACAGAGGTAGAATGAAGTGGAAACAAATAATAATTAATGGATTTCAAGTAGAATCAAATGAACTTTGTAATATTCTCAGGCAACAGTTTACCCCATGAGATCCAATGAATATCAAGTGACCTAAGCTCCTATGGAAAACGGGAAGTTCACTATTAAATCAACTTACAAGCTTCTGCTTGATGACAAGGATTTTTTCCTCCAAAAGGACTTAGTTTGGATAAAAAATTTAATTCCAAAAATTGTAGTCTTTTCATGGCTGGTTATCCAAGGAATAATTCTAACCATTGATAATATGATGTGTAAAGGTATTTGTATCACTAATCATTGTTATCTATGTAGGGCTAATTGGGAGACCATTTATCACATTTTCCTTGAGTGCCCTTTTTCCTTGACTGTCCTAAGTGGGTTTTTTCAGGCCTTCAATATTTCATAGGTTAAACCAACCACTGTACTTGATTTATTTGTCTAGTAGCCTTGCCCCTTTTCAAGCCAAAGATTTAGATACATGTGGAAAATTTGTCTCAATCACTATCTTTGGCAGGCGTGGTTAGAAAGGAACCATAGAGTATTTAATGAGTCTATCCATAATCATCAAACTATCATTGCCAAGATTCTATATTTTTCCAATGAGAATGTGAACCTTATCCCTTTTGATAGTTGTAAACCTCATCTACAAGAGATCACGATTTCTCAATATTTGATCTTAACCTTGATAGATGAGTCTATGCCTAGGGTAGTCAACCCCAGAGCCAATGTTAAGTGGTCTCCACATCCTACAGGTTGGTTTAAGCTTAATTTTTATGGATCAGCTAAGGAAAATCCTAGAAGAGCATGTGCTGGTGGCATTGTGTGAGATCATAATGGAAATATGATGCTTGCATTTTTTGAATATTTAGGAACAAGGACGAACAATGAAGCTAAAGCTAAAGCTATGTGGAGAGGCCTTCAAATGACTCAAGACATAGAAGGCAATTTGATAATAGAAGGAGACTCTATGCATGTTATAAATCTCATCAATAATTAGAAAACACATCCTTGGAGGATTAAAACAATTGTTGAAGAGGCTGGGATCCTTTTCCAAGGAAGACAAGACAAAAAAGCCCAACATGTATTTCGAGAAGCTAACAAAATTGTTGATAAGCTGGCAAATTTGGGTGTCGATGGTTATGGAATTTTCAAATAGGAACATGGTGTCTTGAGTGAAGTAGAGGAGCTTATTCAACAAGAATGCCAAGAATGATAGTCGAATTTACCAACAAGGAAGGAAATGTAAGTTCGAAGGCTAGGAGTATTCCCGTATTTTTTTAAATTAGACTCACAATAAAAATTATCCGAGATGTCAATATTCATGGATGTTGCTTGGAAATACCATAAAGACTAATGGGGATAGTCACATGTTAGATAACATGGCTCCTGGGTGTCTTAGTAATTTGAGGTTGGTTGATAATCATAGGGAAGGAAATAAATGGTAATATAAGACTTCGAACCAAAGCCACGTGGACCACCAGATAGTGACCACCATAAATCTAGCCAACAGGTTCACTTCTCCAAGGCTTATTGGCCAAGATAGTATGTGGTACCAAAGCATGTCATATACGAAAGAAAGTAATTACAAAATAATTATTAAGAGTAACTATCAATACAGAGCTTATGGGAGATTTTTTCAGTACTCTGCTATGTGTGTCTGTAGCTTTTTGTTTCTCCATTGTTTCAAGGAAGGGATTTGTGTCTGTTTATTTTTTGTAATTATGATGCACGTGAGTTTTCTTGGGGTATACCCAAAATGTTGTATGGGAAGTTTCTTTTTGATAACAGGCTATGTGCCTTACCGAATGTAATGGCTTTGACGACATATAGATTTTACATATATAGGATCGTTAGTAAGGATATGTTCATAAACAACCCTGGGCTGATTTTTGTAAAATGTTTTGGGTCAACCTGTAAAACCTGGTATTAATGCTATAGTATCTTATCCACCAAAAAAAAATCTATACAGACCCATGCCAAGCAATTTTAGTAGGCATAAGTACTTTTAGTTATTTGTAGATATTATGATAAGTTAAAAGCTTATCGATATTATGACATTAAGCTTATCAAATTATAGACCTAGCAACCATAAAATTACATATAAATAGAAATATGTTGTTTAATAAAGAATTTGGAACTTAGTCAAATAGTAAGAACACTAAGGAGTCTAAAGATACCAAATCTCTAGTTGTGAGTATAAATGATTATATGAAGTTAAATGAGAAAGTTTTTAAATAAGGTATAGAAGTTGTTGATGCACTTGTAGTAATTGATACATCTATAGCTCCATAACAATAAATAAAAACAACAAAATATCTCACCAGTCAATTAGAGATCCTAAACTTGATGCAACTCTTGATATCACTTCCCATGATCATATACTCATAGTAGTACACATCAAGAAGTAAATGTAGGCTTGATGACTATAGTTATGGAGAGTTCTAAATAATAATTAGTATAGGATGCACTTAATTTTCTATAGTGTAAGGTAGTTATTAATGTAAAGTATTAATATTTAATGAAGAATAAAACATGATATCATGTTGATCTACTAGAAAGAAATAATCCCATAGGATACAAGTGGATTTTCAAAATAAAATACAAGGTATATGCATCCATTAAAATTAATATGAATGATTAACTATAAAGGACTACGTATAGAAGGAAGTAATTGATTATGAAGAGACATAAAATGCATAACAAATATTAAAACCATTCATTTAATGTATACATTGACAACACAATTTAGTTGGAAACAACACCAAATGGATGTTAACAGTGCTTTCCTTGATGATGATCTTAAAGAATAAGTGTACATGATACAACCTTAAGACATTGTTGATAATGTAACATCAAAAGATCTACAAATTGAACAATTTATTGTATATATCAAAGTAGACTCCCAAATTTTGGTTTATAAAATTTGATTATCACATATTGCAACATGGTTCCACTAATAGTCCCTTTGATACAAATATCTATCTTAATAAATTTGAATTTGAGATAGTGATACTTGTCTTGTAAGTTGATGATTTGGCCATCGCTAATAGTTCAAATGATTTGGTAAAAGGTGTAAAGAATGAATTTAAAAAGTCATTTAATATGACCTATTTGGGACTTCTATACTATTATATTTGATTGGAGGTATGACAAAATAAGAATCGCATTGTCATCTCATAGATGAAATATGCCAAGATAATACTTGAAAAATATTGGATGACGGACTATAAACCAAATGTAACATCAATGGTGCAAGTTTTACAATTATCCCAATATGATAAGTAACCACAAGTTTTTGGTAGTCTTAATTGTTAGCTAATTAGGAGTATATTTTGAAAAGAGAAAGTATCATGCTACATAAGGAGTTATGTGTGAAGTGATAAGGTTATGTCATATAGTATTAGATATGGGTGTACCTAAAAATGGATTCATAATATTGAATTGTAACAATATCGTGTTCTATAATTTATCAAGAATCAAATATTTCATTAAAGAACAAAGAACATTAGAATGTAATATTATTTCATTTGAGAATAAGTTCAAAATAACTAGATTTAGCTATAGTACATTCCCACCAAATATTAGCTTACGAATAGTTTTACAAAGGTACTTACACAGGTAAAATTTGAATTATTTTTCAACTCTCTTTATATCTCAAATAATTTAATAATGGAGGGATGCTAGATAGGTATTACATCATTAGTGTGTAGGTTAGAAGTGGCTATAACCAATAGATTATATTTAACAATGGTTATAGCTTATTATGATAAAATATGATTATTGTTATTGGAAGGCTATAACCTTTAAGAAAATATATTTAAATATACTTGCATGATGAAAGAATTTTTTTTTTCAACCAAATAGATGTGATAAATACTTCTAGATTGTGGATTTATATGAGTAATATAATTAAGGGAGAGAGTCTCAATCATATAGTGGATGAGCTCCAAAAGAAATTATAAATGTTCTATTTACCCAATTTTCATAGAAATATGTGTCCGTTTAGAATTTAAAAAAATCTCTATACACTTATTTAAATCCAAATATAAATCTTTGGAAAATTTAAAATTTCCTACTTCTAAGGATACCTCCTTGAATTACATTTGGTCATTTGAGACCCTTCGTAATGCCTAGATATTATTTTGATTGACAATCCAAACAAAAATTTTATAGGTGATAATTCACAAATAAGATGATATGATTTAGCTGCCAATTTTGGGAGGGGGAGATTAAAAGACCATATCATTTACTTATATGCTTCCACCATTTGGGATATAATTTTTAAAATATGTACCAATTTGTTGGTTTACTTCACCAAAATTAAAAAAATTGGTGAAACAATAGAAACATTATTTTAAATCTAGTGTATAAGTGCATTTTATGAACAATTGGCCCTTAATTTCTTATTGGTGTCTATCAAGGTTATGCATAGTGGCTATTTTTGCAAAATTGGCTAAAATTTGGATTTTCAAATTTTGGAATTGGCTAATATTTGGGACCCTTGACTAGGGTCCATTAGCCAAAAAATTATGGGTGCAAATTTTTTTTTGGGTCGATTCACACCAATTTTATAATAATTAGACCATTTTAAGTTTAAATTTTCAACAGTACCCCTAATAATAGAACCTTCTACATGTGTTTCGAAACTATTCACCTAGATTTTGAAACCAATTCACCAAATTTTTATAAATATATTTTCGGGTTGATCCCTTATGCATAACCCTGGTGTCTATGGTCTCAAAGGAATATAATTTTTATCTTAAGGTCACACCCAAATTTCTATTTGTATTGTTATCTAATAGATATATTATTTATAGGAACGGTATTTGAAAGAAAATTCTTAGATATCGTTAAATATGTGCTAGCCTATTTCATAGGTGATTTGAATATACATGTAATTATGATCTAAGATAATAATTTTAATGTAAGGGATTGCAACAGTAAAAATTAAAATAAAAATATCTAGAATTTAGATTCTTTAGAATTTGATATTAATGGTGCTTGTAAATGAAATCTTAGGAAATCCAATGAGATGGTTTTTTCCATAATAATTGAGAATATATTCTTCTTCTATACTTATAATCATTATGCAATTTTAATAAAGAATTATAAATGGGATATATCACTTCTTATAGGGATTAAGATAGTCTAGAAAAAGGGATGGAGATATATCTATTTTAAAATGGGATTCACACATTATTATTAAAGTTATTCATAGAAAATAAATTTGAGGATTGAACCAATAATAGCACAATTTTCTATTTCCAAAAATTATTGATAAAGCCAATATTTTAGAAATAAAATAATATAGAGGGAGAAGGAAATAGGGGCTAAAGTGATTTAGTTGACACTTTGTTTTGCTCGAGTCTTGGAAAAGGCCCAATTTTAGTTGGCACTTTGGTTTGCTTGAGTCTTGGTAAAGGCCCAAATTTTAGAAGGTAACTAGCCAAGGAAAATTCTATATCATATTGAAAATGATATCAATAATTTAATAGAGGAAATATTGTGATTTTTAATAGTTATACTTTTAAAAATAAAGGTAAATTAGACATAGTCTAATAGACTAATATCAAATGAAATATTTAAATATTTTTATTGGAGTGACCCAAGTAGATCCACATAAAAATAAGAACACTCACACAAAATACTAAAAAATAAATCAAATACATGAAATAACTCAATAACACTATGCAAAAATTAAATGCAAAAAAGGAACAATCTCACAATAACACAAAATCGCAAGCCTCTTTGAGGGGGCAACCTCCTTCAATATTTCATTAGCTTGCAAAAGGATGAATTTGTACATGGCTTCATATATTTTGAATAAAAAATTCATGCAACCCTACCTAAAGGCTCAATATTTGGCTTACATGCAAAATTCCACTTGAGCTAGAATCTTCTACCTACCATCGGTTACAATCTTGATAAAAAATGTTACATGAGATGGCGTCACTTGGTTAGGTATATTACTTACCACATACATTACAAATTATTACAAAATAATATCATAATGGGATCCCCATGTTGTAAGTAGGTCATTACATAAGTAAATTAGAATTACAAAATGGCATTAGGATAGGATCCTAACATATCCTTCCCCTTCAAAAAGATTTGTCCTCAAAGTTGAAAATGAGGGAACTAGTGCTGGAGCTGATGGAGAGACTCCTATGTAGCATCTTCTGGTTGGAGCCTGTGCCACTAAATAAGAAATTCTATGATGGTATGGTTGTAGAGAGTTCGGGTTCAATTATCCATCAATTGTTCAGTTTTGAGTAATATGGACCCTTCTTCATCCAATTCTGGGAATGCTAACTGAACTTGTACCTTTGTATCCATAAATTTTTTGAGAGAAGAAACATGGAAAATAGGATGGAGCTTGGAGGTGGATGAAAGAGCCAATTTGTAAGCAGTGGAACCAATCTGTTGAAGAACTTGGTAGGGTCCATAGTATTTTATAGCAAGTTTTTGGCACCGATGGAGTTTTAGAGATGATTATTTGTATGGCTGCAAGCAGAGGAAGACCATATCACCCACATAAAAGCTACGCTCTGAATGATGTTGGTCAACCTGTTGTCACATTCTATTATGGACCATGTCCAAATTCTACTTCAGTTGGTGAAGAACATCCGTATGTTGGCTGAGAGTAGTGTTGAAGACTTGGATCTTGGATCTTCCTGGGATGTATGAAGAAGGTGTGAGTGGAGGGCACCCATAAACAGCCTCAAAAGGGGTGAGTTTGGTTTATGTATGATAGGAAGTGTTATACCACCATTCGACCAAAGGAAGCTACTTCATCCATTGAGTAGGATGATCTGATGCAAAGGAACAAATATAGGTCTCCAAACATTTGTTGACAATATCATTTTGACCATCCATTTGCATATGATAGGCTGAACTTATTTTGAGATGAGTTCCCTACAACTTAAACAATTCTTTCCAGAAATGACTAGTGAAGGCTAGGTCTCAATCGAACATAATGGAGGTGCGCATACCATAAATGCAAAAAATAGAATAAAGAAATATTTGGGCAATGGTGGAGGTTGTGTAAGGATGGCCAAGGGAACAAAAATGAGTATATTTCGAAAGGCAATCCACTACCACGACAATAACAGAATTATCGCCAGATTTAGGTAACCATTCTATAAAATCCATGGAAATATCAATCCAAACCTGATCTGGAATGGGCAAGGGTTGAAGAGTACATAGAGAACGTACCATTTCACCTTTCATCCATTGGTAGGTATCAAAAGCTACTACAAAATTACGGATGTCCTATTTCATACCTTTTCATAAGAATGTGCGCTTGAGGTGTTCATATATTTTAAGAAATCCTAAATGACCTGCAGAGGAAGTAGCTGGTAGATCCTTAATGAAAAGCTTGTAGGGTGGGGATTTCTGAGGCAAAACAAGGCATTGATGATAACGTAGGTCATGGCCATCCCAATTTTAGCCTAGGAATGAAGTAGGATCATCACAGGGCGAGGCCACCAAAGCTTTCAAGTATGCAACCTGAAGTACCTCCTATCATAAGGAATCTATCCATTGAGAAACAGGTGAGGAAATGATGCATAACATACTAAGGGCCTCAAATTGACAAGAAAGAGTATCAACCACAAAATTTTCTTTACCCTTTCTATAGATGATATCATAATCATATCCCATGTGTTTATAAACCCATTTTTTGTTCTGGGGTAGCAACCCATTGTTCCAAGAAGTATTTGAGACTTTGATGGTCTATTTAATGGTGAAATGATGCCCAATGAGATATGGTCGCAAATGGGTTACAACATGTAAGATGACCAATGTTTCCTTGGCATATGTAGATTCCCAAGTTATGATTAGAGAGTGCCTTACTAGTGAAAGCCAAGGGTCTCCTTTACTACATCAACACAACCCCGATGCCATGACCAAAAGCATCATTTTCAATGACAAAAGGCTTGGAAAATTTTTCATAACATGCTTCAATTCGAGGAAGTTTTGGTCAGAAGGCCCTATCCAAGTAAAATATTCCTTTAACATAGATGTGAGTAGGGCTGCTATTTTACCATAATTACAAATAAATTTATGATAATAACCTATAAGCCCTAATAATCCTTGAAGTCCCTTGAGAGTGTAAGATTTTGGTCAATACTGAAGTGCCTAAATCTTCTTGGGGTCGACCTTGATGCCATATTTGGAGATAATGTGTCCTAGATACTCCACTTCATTTAGACCAAAGGAACAGTTGGACTACTTAGCAAAAAGTTGATATTGTGTCAATAATTGTAATGTTTGATCCACATGGATAAGGTGTTATTTCCATGAGTGGCTATAAACCAAGATATCATCAAAGAAAACCAAGATGAACTTTCATAGGAGAGGGAAAATATGTTGTTCCTCAGGATCTAAAATGTGGAAGGAGCATTTATAAGACCAAATGGCATTACCAAGAACTCATAGTGACCATCATGAGTACGAAATGCAGTTTTGGGGATATCCTCTTCCTTGAGTCTGATTTGATGGTATCCAGAATGAAGGTCTAACTTTGAGAAGTACATAGCCCCACGTAATTCATCCAATAATTCATCCACTACTAGAATGAGGAATTTATTCTTGATGGTATTTTTTTTGAGCTCACGATAGTCTATAATTCAGCCATCTTTCTTGCGAATGAGTAAAATTGGAGAAGAGTAAGGGCTAGTACTTACTCGAATGACACTAGATTTGAGAAATTCTTGTACCATTTGCTCTATTTTAGACTTGAGAGCATGATGATATTGATACAGTCTGATTTTAGGTGGTGCATTACTTGGTAGTAGTGGAATAGCATGGTCATATGAGCAATGAGATGGCAAGGTAGTTGGCTCTAAAAAAATGCCATCATGCTTGGTTAGAATAAATTGCAAATCTTCTAAAATTTGATCCACTATGGAAGTGCTTGGTTGAGTTGAAAATATTTATGCAATGATCCCATGGGATGAATTTTTCAACAATTTCTCCATACGATTGGAACTGATAAATTGGGAAGAGCCTATTTTGGCACCATGGAGGGTGTGTGTTTGTCCATATTGTGAAAAATACATCCATAGTTCTGTAAAGTTCCAGTTGATAGTGCCCAAGGTGCTCAACCATTGGGATCCCAACACAATGGCACGTCCTCCCAATTGGAGGGTAAACATGTCTTGCTTGAGTTCATAATACCCCATATTTATTCTTACATTGCGACATTTACCTTTACAAGGTAAAGTACCTCCATTTACCACCATGAATCCAAATGAATTGCATATGTGTATTTAGAAATTGGCCTACTTAGCAACTCAAGGATCAATAAAGTTGTATGTACTACCTGAATCAATAAGAATAATAAGGCACTGTACTTTGAAAAACCCATAACTTTCATGGTTTGTGGAGTGGTAACCTTGGTAAGAGCATGGACGAAATTTTTTTCTTAAGGGTCTTGGATTTCCTCTTCTTGTTGAGTTGGTGCTTCAGCAGTGTCACTCTCCTCATCACTATGGTCATTGTTGTTGGGTTCCTATGCATCTATTAAAAACAATATCTTATTTACACATCTATGCCCCTTCACAAATTTTCATCATAATTATAACATAGCCCTTTGGTGCAATGCGCATCCATTTCAGTTGTAGTTAGTCTCTTAGGAGAGGGAGGTTTATTACAAGTATTATTTTGGAACCAAAGAGGAAAGGGAGATTGAGCTTGAGAAAATCACAGTGTCAACTATTGAGCTAAGAGTTTAGATTTAGCCAATCAGGCTAAAATGATAACCTCCATCATGGTTTGTGGTTTAAACATCTCGACTTCAGCCTAGATATCATCTTTCAACCCACTCATGAAAAAACTCATAAAAAATCCCTCATTCAAGCCCCTTGTTTTATTGGCCAATTTCTCAAATTGTGTCTAGTAATCATGAATTATGGTAGTTTCTTTCAACTTTGGCAATGCTTCTACAAAGTCTTCATAGTCATTAGGGCCAAATCGGGTGAGTAGTTGGGACTCAAAGTCCTCCCAAGATAGATCAGGGTTAGTGGCTCATAGTCATTGGAACCAATGTAAGGCTTTAGATTATAAGTTGAAGGAAGCCATCTGAACTCGATGATATATAGGGACATTGTGGAGTCTAAATAATTGATCAACCCAAAATAACCACCCATCGACATCCTTTCCAATGAATTTAGTAAAATCCAATTTAGGCATTTTGAAGGTCGAATCCTGGTCATAGTAATTTTCTTCGGTTCCCATTATTCGGTCTTTTGTTTTCCTTCTTTGACCTCGTTTAGACTTTTCAGCTTGGTTTTTAGATGTGAGAGTACCCTGCAATTGTGTCTCCACCTCTGTGAGTTTTTTTTCTAAGTGGATTCTACTGGTATCCTGATTTTTTCGGAGCTCTTAAATCTCTTCTCTTATGGTGTGGTTTGTAGTGGTCAAGTAGTCAAGGAATTTTTGCATATCGGCCAATATTGTGGCAAGTTATAACTCCTTTTGTCCACAATACTGCTCGCCATTATGGGCCTTATTTTCCTCAGTAAAAACAAAAGTGGGATTTTAGGAGTTACTATTTTTAGTAAGGGTCCAAAATTTTATTTTGGGAAATTGGTTGCAACACTAATTTTAGGACAGGGTCCACTTCAGTGGCTATTTGATCTAAGTGCTCAATGAGATATACTGAATTTCTTAACTTTTTGTGATCTCCAGGTTGGTTGCAAGTTGATGTCAAGGTAATTTCTTCCACTTGGATTTAAAATTTCACCAGTGAGTCCTTGATGATATTTGGTGCAGAATAACAAGTAGCTTATATTTCCAAAAATTTGGATCAATTTGATTGATCGTTGAAAAATTATTGCCTTAGTAAGAAAAATAAAAAATTGCTATTTTTGGAAAATCGGTGCAAAATTTGACCAGGGGCTGCTAAGGACAATTTTATCTGGAATAGAGTGCAAAATTATGTACTAAATTTTTTAGTTAATATGAGCTCTGTATGAAGAGATATCCCTATTTTAATAAAATTTCAATATTTTTTTTGGTTTCTGATTGGGAGTTACAGTTCAAAATTTGGGGTCCGAGATCAACTATCTTTGACCTATAGTCTGCCCCCTAGCCACCCTATCACTATCCTATCTATTCCTCTATCACATGTACGATGGTTATTGACACGGTTCCTATTACTGACCTTGGGGATTCTTTGACACTCAATACTATTTTTGAAACTAGAGGTCTGTAATTCTAGACTGTTATAAAGAGTTGTTACTGTCGATCTAACTATCACTGTTACTGACCAAACTATTTTTGTCATTATCCTAATTATTTTGTCTTTGACCACGAGTTATTGCAGATACTTGTAAAATCTATCTTGACTATTGGTGCATGCAAGTTTATTTTCTATGATAAGGAATGCCTTCTTCGTATGCTCACTTTTGGGGTTGTGAATGTAGGATAACAGAACAAATATGGTGTTGATTTGTAGGTGGAAGTTATATTTTTCAAAACTAGGGTACGCAAAGTAAGGGAGTATGTAATACCCATAGACCCTCTATTATACTGTAGTGACAAACAATAGTTCTTAGACCAATATTTTAGGCCACTACCCAAGGAGGATTACACACATATCCTTGAGCACACTATCTACCTCTCTGACAGTACAAGAGGGTGACCATTCGGGATGTTATACCCCGTGGACTATGGATAATACAAGGCCAAAAATATTTCTAATGAATTTTTTTTTAAACCTAAATTGTCTCCCGATACACCCAAATATGCGTGGGAGCCCAAGTCTGTGTGCGAGTGATGTCTAAGGCCTAGGTATTGGAGCATGATCACCCCTCACTTCACTAAATGCTTTATGGGCTATCTAGCTTAGCCAATAACAAAAGCTCTTTCGTAATATTTTAAAACCTCTAGAATAAGGTTTCTAACCTACACAACTACTGAAAAATAGATTGTATTTTTTTTGTGTTTTCTGGTTTTTTGGTCGAAAAAAATAGACTGTCTTTTTTTAATAAAGAAAAAAATAAAAACAAAAAACACACAAAAAATTATACTTAACGGATGGAATGGATGACAAAAATTATCTCAGTTGCAGCAGAACTTGCCACATACATTACAAAGTATAACAAAATAATATCGTAATGGGATCCCCATGTTGGAAGTGGGTCATTACATAAGTAAATGAGAATTACAAAATGGTGTTAGGATATGATCCTAACATATAGCTTATAAAAAATAAAAAAAGATTTAAGAATTGGAAGATTTTATCAGGGTATAGGGACTAATAATATCACGTATATGTCAAATTTGTTAAAACAATTATTTTTATATAGACAAGTAACAATAGGAATAAACAAGATATACAACAACATTTATATATATGTAGGACTTGTGGGTGCAACACAACAATTCAGGATTTGGCTTTTCTTTGAGATGTCCAAGGTTCAAACCACGACATGGGTGAGTGTGTGAGGAGCTGGGTATGTGGTGGATTTGTGTTAAATTCATGCTTAGGAGGAAACTGCTCAGCCATGTAGGTCAATCCTAAGGGTTTCTCTCAATAACCATATATATATATAATTTATTCTCCTAAATAATATGTTAAAAGTAATGCATTTATTATTTTATAAATATTTTTAATTTAATATAATAATAATAAATTATCTATAATTTTATATTTAATTTTAATAATTCCATGCATCAAATATTTCAATATTTTTATTATAAAAAAATAAATATACAAAATCTATATTTAATTTATTAAATTAAAAATATTTTTCACAAAATTAAAAAATAATAATGATAATAAAATTTTAACCCATACAAGAGTGATAACTACCAAGAATAAATAGATAAATAAACGAGTTGTCCTCGAGGTTTTGATTTTTCCATAATTGTTTCTTTTCAATCTTGAAATGTTTACACGTGTATACTATAATTAAAAAAATTATTGATTAAATTATTATTATATATTATTTTGTTAATAAAATTATATAACCATCCATTAAAATGAAGTGAGCAAAGTTGCAAAACGGATATTTTTTAATTTTTTTTATATTAATTAATTTAAAAAATTATCATTATAATTATTTGTCTCAGATTTTTAAGAAATAACAAACACCCTAAACCTCAAACTAACAAATACTGTTATGTATGGGTGGATGGATTAGTTGCATGTATGTTTGTTTTATTTATATTTCACTTTTTTTAATGCATACATTTGCCTCAAGGACCGAAAGTGATCGGTAAATTGAGGACCTAAAGTTGTCTAGAAGGTTAGGGTAACTCAGCGAAGTCAAGTAAAGATGGTTAAGGTGAGAGACTGCCTATGGATAACCATAGACTCCTGTTAGTTATGTTACTAAGGTCGAGAATGAATCGATGATCTTCCTATTGCGTGTGAGGGAATACACTAATAAAGCATTACCTAAAATAAAGTGCGGTGCACCAACTGTATATGCAAATTTTGTCAACCTGGCATTTCTGACAAGTTGGTATATTTTGTCTTTGAACAGATTAAAAAAAATGAAAAACACGGTGATAAATGTCTATCCCGTCGGTGGACTCAGTCAACCATTGTTAGGCCGTGGTATCTTTCCCAAATTGTATATGCAAATTTCCTCAACACGGCATGTGACAAGTTGGTGGATTTCGCGTTTGAACAGATATAAAAAACTGAAAATCAGTGTGACATATGTCTATCCTGTCGGTGGACTCTGTCAACCATTGCTATGACGTGGCATCTTATTATTCATACTGAGCCACCAGAATTTAGACGCATGCATTACTTTAGTTTTTATTCCTCGTAGGGAAGGGGTAGTAATAAAAGTTACTTCATATCAATGTAAACAATGAAATCCTTAAAAAACACACCAAAAAGAATGAGGTTGTGGATAGCGGGACAAGCAAGCATGAGGTTGTCGATAGCGGGACAGCGGTTGTTTGACGCCGTTGAAAAAATACTGTTGGAGACTAATTTACTAATAGTAGGTTGTGGATAGCGGGACAACGGTTTTTGGACGCCGTTGAAAAAATACTATTGGAGACTAATTTACTAATAGTCATCTAGATGTATTCAGCGTGAAGCCCAATGTCAAAACCCATTTGTAATCAGTGGCAGACGGATCCAAAGGAGGGAGTTTCCAAGAATTTCAACTTCGGCTTTAATGAATATAGTTTACGCGGTATTTGTTAGGGTATCGTCAGCGTCAACAGTCAATGTAAGAAGCTTAAATTTAGCGTATACCTTCGTAAACCTAAATAAAATATATGTGCGATACAGCGCATGCGATCAGAACTCGGCACATGGGATTCCGTTGACCTTGACGTATGGAGTCTATATATAGCTGAAATCAATATATCTCGATCAATTCATACTGTGATTCGTGATTACAAGACACAATAATGGCTTCTCAATTGTTCCTTCTGTCTCTGCTAATATTCGCCTCATTTTCTCAAATTGAAGGCAGCACTACACAAAACGGCATTCAATCTGCCTGTGACTTGGCCCATGATCCTAAATTCTGTCAGTCGAGTTTGACTCAGGTTGCGGAATCGTTAAGTGCAGGTCCTAAGGATCTCAGTAAAATTTCTGTCAAGATGAGCATAGCTAAAGCGAAAATAGTAGACGGTTTTATCCCTATTCCGAGGAGGTCGGGGAGGTCGTCAATGGACTCGAAGCAGAACCAAGCTATTGAGGATTGCAAGCAATTGTACGATCTTACATTGGACTATTTGACGGAAAGCCTGTCAAAACTGACAAGCTCTGATGTAGATTCCGTCAAGTGGAGCCAAGCAGTCGACATCCAGAATTTTCTGAGTGCAGCCCTCACCAATCAGGCCACCTGCCTCGATGGCCTCAAAGAAGCCAACGCAAACCTTGGCTCATTCTCCTTCACCAACCATATCAGCAACGCGTCGCGGTCAGTGAGCAACAGTTTAGCTTTGATAAAGAAGTTCTGGATCGCGAGCAAGGGTTCTCAAAAACCTTCTGTCCACAACCGGCGCCTGTTGTCCAATGGCGATGACTTCCAAAGACAGTATGGATCAGTGGAAGACGGTTTTCCTTCCTGGGTGTCTCGTTCAGACAGAAGGCGGCTCCTACAAACATCAAATGATGGCATTTTATCCGGCGACGTGGTGACGGTAGCCAAGGACGGCAGTGGCAATTACACGACGATTACCGAAGCAATAAGTGCCGCTCCAAACAAAAGCGCCGATAGATACGTGATCTATATTAAGGAGGGAGTCTACCAGGAGAACGTAGAGGTCCCCAAATACAAGACAAATATCATGTTGATCGGAGACGGCATGGACGTCACTGTGGTTACGGGTAACAGAAGCGTAGTGGACGGGTGGACAACGTTTCAGTCTGCGACTGTTGGTAAGTTTCTAAGTTAAATTGGCATCCGTATTTCATGTTGGCCTATGATTGTGATACTAAACAGTTTTAATTGAATAAACGCAGCTGCTGTTGGGCAAGGTTTTCTTGCACGCGACATTACGATCGAGAATACGGCGGGCGCAGTGAAACACCAGGCGGTTGCCCTGAGAGTGGGATCAGATCTGTCCGCGTTTTACCGCTGCAGTTTCAAGGGCTATCAGGACACTCTATACGCTCATTCTCTCCGTCAATTCTACAAGGAATGTGACATCTACGGTACAGTAGATTTCATATTCGGCAACGCGGCAGTTGTTTTCCAGAGCTGTAATCTTCTGGCCAGGAAACCTATGGATAACCAGCAGAATCTGTATACAGCCCAAGGCAGAACAGATCCAAATCAAAATACTGGAACGTCTATTCATAACTGCAACGTCACTGCTGCGCCAGATCTCGTTGCGGTGAATGGTTCTTTTCCCACTTACCTGGGGAGGCCGTGGAAGGAGTACTCTCGCACGATTTATATGCAATCTTACTTGGATAGCGTAATCCAGCCTGCGGGGTGGATGGAATGGTCCGGAGACTTTGCATTGAGCACATTATATTACGGTGAATATGATAATGAAGGGCCTGGGGCAGGTACTGCAAATCGAGTCCAATGGTCTGGCTATCGTTCAGTGATGAACGCCTCTGATGCTCAAAATTTCACGGTATCTACATTCATCGCCGGTGACACCTGGTTATCGTCAGCAGCGGTACCCTTCGATGCAGGCTTGGTTTAAACATAAATAGCATGTATATCTCGTCATGTGTTCAAGCGGAGCCATCTTCTTGCTTGCGCCACTTTCCTACTTCGACTTTTGGATGATGATCAAATTGGCAACTCCGAAGGACACCTCTGTAGATCATCGCCTTCTCATCTCTGTAGTTCAATGTGTAGTTGCTCAAAAACATTAGTATTGTACAATTGTATTTTTTAATTGGATTTAATCTCTGTATGATATATGTCGGAAGGCTTATGGTGGCCTTTCCAATATGTATTTATTACAGTGAAATGTGAATTCAATTTAGGAAAAATAATTTTATTTGCTTTCAAGCTTATAAACTATACACTGGACATTTGCTTAAAGAACAATCTTTGGGACGATCCATGTTTTTTCTGAACTCTGCTGTCATTATTCCAATATTTCATTTTAGAAACTATTAATTGATAAAATAAACCCCATCGCCTGGCAACTAAAGTAAAGCGTTGAAGAGATGCTTCTAATATTTATGTTTTTTAATTCTGTCTAATTATTTTGTCTTATGTACAAAAGAATTAGTTGTCTGCACTTCTTTGAAACAGAAACCTTCTCTACTTTCCAATAGGTTTCGAGAATATTTTATATTATGCAATCTTAACATGATGTAAGACAAAAGAATTAGTTGTCTGCACTTCTTTGAAACAGAAACCATCTCTACTTTCCAAAAGGATTCGAGAATATTTTATATTATGCAATTATAACATGCTATATAGCCTCATTTCCATTTCGAAAATAAATTGCAACTTATTTCGGTATGGTTTTGTTTGCTTTAATCAAGTAGGTCCTCCGTCGTTCAGTAGTACACATGTTTGAGAAATTTCAGAAGTGCCGTTGATTCTTGTATATATACTATGGATACTAAAGATAATGTTGCAATAACAAAGAACCAACGCTTTAAAGACTTTATTGTTATTCTTGAAGTTTCAATTCTTTTTTGCTGTTCGGGTGCCGGAGCGCAAGCGACCGGAGGGCCCGAACTCGGGCTGCGCTCCCGATTATTGCGCAATCGGGTTGCGTTCCCAGGATTTGCGTAATTGGGTTCCGCTCCCGAAATTTGTGCAGTCGGGTTGCGCAAACGCAGTCGGGTTGCGCATGGGGAATGTGCGCAGTCGTGTTGCGCACGGAGGATGTACACAATCGCACTGCACACGGAGAAAAATGTAAAGTTCGGGAAGCCGTTGGTCAACGCCCAACTGCGCTGTCAAAGGCAGCGAAGTCCGACTTCGCTGCCCAGTCGGGAGGATAGCTCCAGGCTTAGCCAAATTTCTGCCTTGCAGACTTTTGCTATCCGGAGGCTTGCGCGGCTACGGCGTTGGTTTCCCTAGCTTGGCAAGAACTGTACGGGAGGAGAGAAACACCGAATCTGAATGCAATATTTTAGATCTGAGCTCAAACTTATAGAACCCGAAAGAAAATGCTTTGAGGCGATTATACAGACAACAATAGATTTTGTGCCAACAAAGATAACCGCAAACCCTACAGATGCCTTAAACAACAACAAATTTTATTCATATAAGGCGAGGGTTACAAAAAGTCGTCAACTGAGGAAAACTAACATCTGCAAACTAAAGCTATAGGATAAACTGAGAGGGAGAACAAATGTTGAGTCTGCTGCTCGGACATTAAACAGATGAGCTACACTACTCACTGAACCAATCTCGTCTACTACTCTACTATTTCTCCAAATTTCCTCCCGCTCTCCCCTCTCCTTTCTCCTTTAGTTATCTGAAGATCCGAACTACCTTATATAGCCGCGGAGAGAGGAAGATAGAGGTTATCCTCGGACAAGTTCTGACATACCCTGAACTAGGGTTTTCTAACCAATCGTCGAACTGGCATTAACTTCTGCAACGATCGGATCTGTCAGACGTCACATCTATCAGAAGGCACGTGTGATGTCAAGTCAAAAAAAAATTTTGGGATCCCCTACTGCATGAGCGCAATTCGGCTTCACCCAAGTTCAGAGCGCAGTATGGCAGAGGCGGGAAATCAGGATTAATATTTCTAACACCCTCCTTTAAGCCTAATTTCACGAGCGCTTTGACTCCAAGCTGCTCTCGCAATCTGCTAAAGTCTTCCTCCTTCAAAGGCTTCATGAAAATATCTACCAACTACTCCTTGGATCTGTAAAACTATAGTTGAATTTCTCCAGACTTCACCAACTCTCTGATGAAGTGATAACGAATATCGATGTGCTTTGTCTGGGCATGGAACACGGGATCCTTTTATAGTGTAATGGCCGAATTGTTATCACAAAAAATTATTTTCCTGTCTTCCAGAGGATAGTTCAGTTCACTCATAACTCTTCGCAACCAAACTACTTGGCATGCGGCTGACGTGGCGGTGACATATTCTGCTTTAGCTATGGACAACACAATGAGAGGTTGCTTCTTGGATGCCCATGAGACTTCCCTTGATCCGATATGGAAACCATACCCGAAGGTGCTCTTTCGATCATCGGTGATGCCAGCCCAGTCATTGTCTATGAAGCACACCAGTTCCAACTGATCCTGTCTGGCATAAATAGGCCATTGTTCTACATCCCGTTGACATAGCGCAAGATCCTCTTGCCTACTTGCAATTGTGTGTCCTTCGGAGTCTCCATAAAATGGCTGATAAAACTAACTCTGAACATCAGATCTGGCCGAGTTGTAGTCAAATACATCAGACTACCAACTAGCCTCTTGAACAGTGTTGGATCTACATTTCTCCCTGAATCCAGCTTGCTTACCCTCAAATCTATCGCTATAGGTTTGATGGCAGGTTTGTTGTCCTCCATCTTGAACCACTTCAGGATATCCTTCGCATACTTGCCCTGAGAAATGAAGATGTCATCTGCCGATTGGTCAACTTCAATGCCGAGAAAATACTTCATTAGCCCTAAGTCCGTCATCTCGAACTCCTTCTTCATCGTTGTTCTGAACTAGGAAAATAGTGTTGTGTTGTTTCTAGTGTAAATTAAATCATCCACATACAAGAAAACGATTATGAGCTTGAAAGGACGAGAATACATAAGCAAAACGGCATACCAGGTGCGATGAAAACAAAAGAAAAACGTAATGCTAAGTCCTACGAATGAAAATGCATGAAAATGGGAAAACAAGCGAAATGAAACGAGATATAAAGCAAATGTAAAGTGCAGCCCTTTATTTTATTAATTTACTCAAGATCAGGTTACAATACGTCTCCTCCCTTTTCAGGGGCTAGGAGCGTTAAACATGGTTTTGTCACACCATAGATGGTACACTTTCTTCTGTGTGCCCACATGTGAAATGGGCAGGCAAAATGTCGTCGCCGCTTGTGTGAATGCGTCTGTACTTCCTTGATTCCCCTTCGGTGTCGAGATCCTACATTCAGAGAAACAAAAAATGATTAAAAGCACCTACGGATGGAGGGAAACATGCGATCCCCAAGGCCTCCGGTTAATGCATGCATAAAATAATTAAAACTATAATCAAAACATATCAAAATGAGCTAAAATTTGGATAGAAGCATGAAAACATTACCAAGAACACATTGCAAAAGGAACAGTCGAGAAATATGCCATAGATTTCTAATCGCTCTGGGGTGGGACACTTAGGACTGTCACAAGATGTCAGAAAGTGACCTCCTAAATGTCCCATCTAGGGGCCTCCAAAACACCTACAAAGTTGGGTTTAGGCAAAAATGGGCATTTCGAGACGACCCAGAAGGTTGTATTTTGCCAATTCTACCTCGATCACCTTGTAACTGATGATGCTCCTTGTATTTTAATAAAAGCGAAAAACACTGAAAACACAGCCAATATTCATCAGAATGACATGAAATTTGAATGGAAGCCTATGTGAGTGACCTAAAATGAAATGCAAATGAAATAGTAAAGAAATATGCTATAGATTTCTAATCACTTTGGGGTGAGGCGATTAGGACTACAGCAATACGGAGGCACCTCGGGGCAGGACACCCTCCATTTGGGGCTTGGTTTTGGCATCAATCCACTTGGGATGGGTCCAAAACCTCCTAGGGGGTTGTGTCAGCAAATTGGGTGGGCTATTGTGGCCAAATGTTTGGGTTTTGGTTCTGGATTGCACTTCTAATGATCACCCAATAACCTCCCTTCCAAAATAGAGATCAAGGATGTAAGAAGCACAAGCGATGGGTGAGGATGTAATTCAGCAGCACTCCGTTGCTCCAAATGCTCCTACTTTATTCTTTTTTTGGGTTGAGAAGACTCACCATTTTATAGACCTAATGGTCTCTTGTGAATGAGCATGCAGAGGCACCACTTGGCCATCATGCCTTCCTAGGGGAGAGAATATTCCTCCCTGATTAAGGGCTCCATGACTACCTCTATGACTACCTCTTTGAGCTCAAAAATACTCACTCGCACTCCATACATTGAAGGTGGAGTTAAGTGGCGGATTTGAGTTGCTATTTGTCAAGGTTTGACCTTTTACCCATCAAACCTGCTATTCGCCCCACCCTGGAGCGAATACTGCTAGTCGTCCCAGGGTGGGACAAATACCAGTTTGTAATCATCCCAGGGTGGAACGAGTAAGGAGCAGGGTGCCTCAAATGTGCCAAATTGACCTTTGACAATCCAAAATTGTTGTGGGAGTGGTTAGGACCATTGTTTAACATTTGGGGGCTTCCATAGGGGCTATGTGTGTTAATTCGATTAGTGCTTGTCATCACATAATCAGATTGGTTCTATTTTGGAGTCTATAGATGCCCCTTTTTGGAATGCATTGTGCGTGGCATAGTGCTGAGCAAAAATAGATAACAAAAACACTAATAATTAGGGTTTATTAGTAACCTAACCAAATTTTGATGCCCCAAGTATGTAAAGGGCATGCATTCTTAAATCCTTGCTTCTAACGAGCTAAGGAGCTTAATTCAAGTGTTAACATTTTTCAATAAGGTGTTACTTGATCTTGGACATTGTTCAGTCATGAATAGGCAAAGGGCGCAACATTTTGTCTGTGGGAACCTTGAGTTCATGATTCATGAATACCAAGTGTTTGATCATCTTGTGATTATTGCTTGTTTGTTGTCCCAAGTAGAAGTGTGATTTTCTTTGTCAAAGATTCTTTGAATGCATGCCATTTCCTTGATTGGGTATGTAGTTGTTGGTTGGTGACTAAGTGTGACTATCCCCTCAAGCGACGAATCGATGAGGGAATGATCGACATGAGAAAAGCAATGAGTCGCTTGACCCAAGATGACTTTTGTAAGGGTGCCTTCAGTTGTTTTTCGTTGAATGCTTATGCAGTTTCCCAACAATTTGACCTATTTTTGGTGGGTTTTAACCCTTTTTGTGATGCATTTTGGGGCTGAAATTGTCAAAAATTTGTCCTCCCGAGGAGCGGTCCGGCTATGGTAGCCTTCTTAGGGAGTAGGATATTGATAAATTGTGGCCCTGACGTTGGTTTTGCATGCCAAGAATATCAGGTGCAAAGGTGCCTTTGTTCGGCAATTTTATTTCTATTTTTGGGTGGGTTTGGACCCTTTTGTGATGTTGTTTGGGGATGAAATTCTCAAAAATCCGTCCTCCCCTGGAGCGGTCTGGCTATGGTAGCCTTCTTAGGGAGTAGGATGTGAGGATTTGTGATCGCAACATCAATTTTGGATGCCAAGAATCGTAGGCACAAAGGCCCCTTTGTTCGGCAAGTTTATTGCTATTTTTGGTGCATTTGGGTGTAGTTTTTGCTGTTTTTGATTTTCTTGATCTATAATCATCCCAGGGTGGGACGAAGACCAATTTTATAATCGTCCCAGGATGGGACGACTGCTAACTATACTTCTTATCCCATACTGGAATGATTACAGGCCTAAAAGCCTATATAATGGCCAAAACTAGGTTTTGGGCTCATTTGCACTTTGTTTTTCTGACAATTTGGAGCTGTGAGGAGGAGGAGGTCGAGTCTGCATAGCGAAGCACTGTCAAATTTTTGTAGACACAAGGAGTTCACAGACTGGATCATCCAGTGGCAGAGCTGAGGCGAGACCCGTGAGTGCTCCTTCTCTTTATTCTTCTTATTTTTATTTTCAAAAGTTGTAATTTACTTAATATTTCATTTTTCCGTTTAGACTAGAATGAAAACCCTAGGTTAAACTGTTTTACTTTGTTTTTGTATTTTTTTTGTTTAGAATAGGATGAAAACCCTAGGTTAAATTGTTTTACTTTTTTTTTGTATTTTGTGTGTTTAGACTAGGAGAAAAATTCTAGGTTAAACTATTTTATTTCGCTTTTGTATTTTGTTCATTTAGACTAGGATGAAAACCCTAGGTTAAACTGTTTTACTTTGTTTTTGTATTTTGTGTGTTTAGACTAGGATGAAAACCCTAGGTTAAATTGTTTTATTTTGTTTTTGTATTTTGTTCATTTAGACTAGGATGAAAACCCTTAGGTTAAACTATTTTATTTTGTTTGGTGTTTTGTATTATGCGCTTTAAACTAAAAGTAAACCCTAGTTTGAAATCTTGTTTTTTTTTTTGTATTTGGAATTTAAACTAAGATTAAACCCTAGTTTAAAGTTTTATTTTTATTTTGGTTTTTGTTTAAATGAGGATTAAGAAACCCTAGTTGAAAAATTTGTGTATTTTGTTTTTTTTTTAGTTTTTCAGTTTTAAACTAAGGTTAAGAAACCCTGGGTTCAAATTTTGTGTATTTTGTTTTTTTTTTTTTTGGGTGATGAAAGAATGGAATGTACCATAGGTGTTCTAGAACGTAGTTAATGTTTTTTGAGACTCAGATTTTTTAACTAACTATCCAATATTGTACATTTATCTTATAAGACTTTTGAATAAGGTACGAATCAGACTTGAGTTTGACCAAGTTATTTCACATCCATGTGTGTGCGATTGAGTTTGTTTATGTGGTATTTGTCAGGATACCGGCAGTGCCAGGTAGGCTGTCCACCAAACCTGTATTGAGGATCACCTAATTAGCTCCACTAACTCCTTTGTTTTATTTAGTAAGATTAATCCACAGGACAATCTAAGGTACCATAAGCTAGCTCATCCACATGCAAACATTGGTCTGCTCACATGCAAAGCTAATGTGATAAACATATCGTCATGCGTTTAGGATACCGCCATTGTCAGGTAGGCTATCCACCAAACCCATAATGAGGATCACCTAGATGGTTTTTCAAATGCTGAGAATTCCAGGGATTCAAGCTCAGGCATCTTTTGGTTGCTCAACTTGTTAGGATACTTGCTCTCATACATAGTGATGAAAATCACTGTTTATTTTTCTCTTTTGTTTTTCTTTTAGAGCAAGGGGTTTGAATAGTGGTGATAACCACTGTTATTTGATTTTGCAATTTGGGTTTCGAATTTGAGCTCATAGGTTTTTGGCTTGTGAATGGAATTGATCCCTTTTGGATTTGGGGATGACTACCCATCCTGTTTAGGGATGTGTAGTATGAATCCTTATGACTTTGGGGACCAAAGGTGATTGGGGATCTTAATATGTAATGACATTGATATTTTAGGCCTTGGGGATGACTACCCATCCTTTTCAAGGGCGTGTAGTATGAATCCTTATGACTTTGGGGACCAAAGATGATTGGGGATATGATAATGTAATGGCGTTGATCTTTTAGGCCTTGGGGATGACTACCCATCCTTGTTAGGGGCATGTAGTATGAATCCTTACGACTTTGGAGATCAAAGGTGTTTTGGGATTCTTGTGAGTGGTGAAGACCACTGTTTATTATGGGTAATTGGATGGGGAAGAGCTTGTCCTTTTTCAATTCTCAACACTGTTGAACCATTCACATAGGGGGATGAACAGTCTAACCCTTCACCTATGGTACCCTAGACTACTTTGTAGGTTTCTCTTGCATTCACACAACTTGGTAATTGTTTATGTGTTTTAACTTGTGTGGGGATGCTACGTAATGAGGCGTGATCCAAGTAAAACTCAACCTTAGTAAAATTTGTTTGACTTTGTACAGTTTTGGCTAGAAATCTAAAGACAGCTAAATGACAAAGACCCTAAAGACATTAGTAGACAACTAACTATGATAAAAAAATGTGGATGGTGTTATTCTGGATGGATGTGTTTATAAAATGGAAAAATGTGGAAAATGATGGAATTGCCTAGCAATTACAGTATATGGTGCTTATGGCATGTATGACCAGCAAATATGCCATGTATGGATGCGATGCCTAATGCAGTTTATTATATTTTTGTATTTTGATTTTTAAGGGTATGCATGGAAGTGAGATATAATTTTTTTGTTATTTTGATTATCTTTTGTTTTTGTTTGTGTTTGACTATTTATTTTTGACCAAGTGATTATGGGAACCCTTGGAGCTTTTGGTTTGACCAAAGAGTTTATGGATACCTTTAGGGTGTTTTAGGTTGAATAAAGGGATTATGTGCACCTTTGGGGAATTTTAGGTTGACCAAGCGATGATGGGAATCCTTGGAGCTTTTGGTTTGACCAAAAGGGTGTATAGATACCTTTGGGGCATTTTGGAGTGACCAAGCAATTACGAGAATCCTTGGAGCTTTTGGTTTGACAAAAGGGTTTATAGATACCTTTGGAGCATTTGGGGGTTGACCAAGGAGGAAGAGATCAAATATTACGATGCATAAAAAGCACTACTTGAGCGCTTATAGTCTATGGAGACAAAAAAATTTTGGCCCCAAAAGCCCACTTTATGCCAGCTTTACAGTCACCTGTGCATCCTTCAGTGCCTACACCTCCATACCCTGAACACTTTAAAATGCCTCAATTGGCAATATTTAGAGGGGATGAGGATGCCCAAGAGCACGTGACGAGATTCTTGAGCCAATGCTTTGGCATTCAAGACAATGATGCTTTGCTTCTAAGAACATTTATAACCACGTTCGCAAGCCCTACCTCAAATTTGTTTACCCAGTTACTAAAGCATAGCATCAGTAACCTGGACCAGCTAGTAGACACATTCCTCAAACGTTTTGCCTTTAATACCAAGAAGGGATCATTAAGTGACCTATCTAGCCTCAGGCAATATGAGGAATAGACCATGGAGGCTTATGGAAATCGATGGAGGATGTTGCTTTCAAAGCTACCTTACCTCCATCCCATGGATGACCTGACCCAGATGTTCTCGAAAAGTTGTTTAAGGTCGATCTTCATGCTATTACAGCTGCAACAATATGCCACTCTCGAGGAAGCCCTGGCATAAGCTAGAATCATTGAGGAGATCAAGATATAGGATGGCGAGATTTCCAAGCCATGCAAGAAAGAGTGGCCCAAAAATGCCAAAACAAGGACCACGCAACCAAAAATTGTTGCGGTCAATCAGGTTGCTATTAATGCACAAAAGCCTGCACAAGCAACACAGCCCCAAAAGGCTAATTATCAGGCAGTTCCTCTTGACAACTATGAAAGAGAAAATCATAAGCAAGAGCAAAATTAGCAATGTTGCCCTAGGCGACAATTCACACCATTCACAGAGTCTAAAGACTCCTTGTTTGACTACTTGTCAGTGGTAAAATTGATAAACCTGCCAGAGAATCGACTTGTAGACCCCAACGTGCTAAAACCTAAGGGTTATAGGGAAGACTTGTACTGTAGGTTTCACCAGCAGAAGGGACATGGCCTTTATGCATGTTGGAAATTCAAAAGCTTAGTGCAAGACCTAATAGACAACAAGATGCTAGCGGTGGATAATCCCATTGCACCAAACAACCAACATATGGAGGTCTTCAAAGATCCCTTGCCTACCCATGATGTGCAGGCAAAGATCCTTCAAGTCAATGAGGTGACACATAACTGCCCCATGTAGGGGTATGTAGGGATGATAAGCATAGTGACTCGAAACAAGAGGTACCCAAGCATAGCTGCCCCCACGATGGCTACAGGAGAGGTTCCATCAATGTCACAACCTCAAAAACACCCTACACAACCTCCCTCGCCTAGACCAGTGGCCATGATTCGGACTAAACTTACCCAAATTTTAAGGACCACGTTGGCTAGGCTCCATCTACAAGCTCATCCAACAATCATCGCCCCATCTGGAGGCTCTAATGGAGATATTAAAATCCATCGAGTTGCAGCCCCATGAAGCAAACTCTTTCAACAACTTTTTGGGACACGTAAAATGATGTACAAAACCAGTCATCACCTTTATAGAAGATGAACTGAAGTCGATGACTAGTGATATGGCGGATCCACTCCTGCACGTCATTACATGGGTCGACGAGATTCCATATAAGAGGGTGTTGGTGGACATTGGCTCGCCTAGTAATATAATCATAGTAGCGGCTTTGAAGCACCTCCAGTTGCCAGCATCTCACATTGTGGTCTCCACCTATACTCTTCGAGCATTCAATGACGTGATATGCTCGACGGTTGGCACAATTGTCCTACCCATCCAAGTAGGGCAAAAGACTATTCCTACATTGTGCCACATCTTGGAAGGTGAGATGGCCTATAATATCTTGCTAGGCCGACCTTGGATTAGGGACATGAAGTGTGTCCCTTCGATAGTTCATCAGTGCCTAAAGTACACATTTAAAGGGTAGGTGCATGTAGTCCCAACAGACTTAGAGCGCTTCAAGTACTGCAATGAGGTGTAGCTGATGCCGCAATCAAACCTTCCATCATCACATTTGGATTTTTAGTTGAATCCGTCTAAATAGGGTCCAATTTTGCATGCATCCTCACTGTTAAGTCCCTCAAATCCCTAGTCGGGTCCATCTTCATTGTATGGTCCTTCACCAACGACGCCACCTATGATGGCCACACCGAAGGAAAATGGGAAGAAACCCCTGGAAGAGGCACCGCCATCAGTCTCAACCATCTCTATCGAATATATGCCTAGCTGAATGGAATTCAAGATGCCTAGTTCATATGACATGGAGTGGACTCAGGAAGAACTCCCATTCCCTCCCCCTCAACCGCCAACGATCACTGTTGAGATGGCCAATACGAGCCTGGGGGAGTACCTAGTGCGGAACATTGTAGCAACACTCGCACTTGAGTCCATGCAGGACATGGGGAGACCTCACCTCCCCATCGAGCACTATTGTTCCTCTAGGCTACCCGCCCAACCAATATTTTTTTATATGGAGGCATCGATAATGGCATTGAACCTTACCTGCAAGAGGAAGAAGATGAAGAGCCCTTTGCTAAGGATGTCAACTATTTTTCCAACCCAGACTTCGCTTTGAGATATCTTGGCCAATGTAATTGTCATAGATATGGGTTAGGCAGATATGGATTTGTGTATTTTGTTTTTTTTTGTTTTTCAATTTTAAACTAAGGTTAAGAAACCCTAGGTTCAAAATTTGTGTATTTTGTTTTTTTGTTTAAACAAGGATGAAGAAACCCTAGTTGAAAATTTTGTGTATTTTGTTTTTTTTTTGTTTTTCAGTTTTAAACTAAGGTTAACAAACCCTAGGTTCAAAATTTGTGTATTTTGTTTTTTTTTGTTTTTCTTGTTTTTATTTTAAACTAAGGTTAAAAACCCTAGGTCAAAATTTGTTAATTGTGCTTCTTTTTGTTTTTTTTTTTTTTGTTTTTTTATGTTTTGTTTTATTTGTTAAATGTTTTAGTTGTACGTTTGTTAAATGTGTTCACTGTACAGTTGTGAACTATTTTTGCTGTACATTTGTTAAATGTTTTTGTTGTACATTTGTTGCATGTTTTTGTTGTACATTTGTTGAATATTTTTTTTGTACATTTGTTTTTTGGTTATCATGTTTTTAATGTTTTTGTGTTTTTTTTGTTTTGCAGGTGGTCAAGAGTCGGTACTATCAATCGATGGTGTTTTCGGATGCGTCGGAGGCACTGACTATGGTGGACTAAGAGTGGCTTGATGCCCTTGGTCTCAAGCAGGTGACTCGGCTGGAGCCTATGGTGGGTGATCAGGCATATATGACTGCCCTGATAAATTTGTGGGATCCCCGCACCAACACCTTTCATCTCCCAATAGGGGAGATGACAGTGACGCTTGAGGAATTTTATTGTATTCTATGGATTTTGATAGACAGGCTACCCATTCGGACGACTTTGCGTGATCAGTGAACGGTGGTGCTGACACGGTGCTTTGGGCATGGGGTGGAGATGGGGGTGGATAGTCTGGTGGAGATGGCAAAGGGGGACTGCTTGATAGGCAAGATTTTGGTACGGTGGTGGCTGGAGAAGGGCGTGTTGGGGGTGAGGCATGCATTGCTCATGACCCTCATCTCCAAAATGCTGCTGCCCAACTCATTTTGTGCGAGGTTCCCTTGGAACTTGCTAGAAGTAGTTTTCAGACTGGTTGAGCATCTGACCTCAAAGCCACTGATTATGAGGTGGGGTCAGACACTACTAGCGCAACTTTATGATGAGTTGTACGAGGTCCACTACTGGAGGTGGAAGGGGATTAGATGCAACTACCTATTGCAGTGCTGGGGGTGGTAGCACATAGCTTTGGAGTGGTTGTAGGGATTGCCTTGGACCACCCGGGCAGATATGGTGGATAGGGAAATAGGGTATGTGGCTCTATGGCGAAGGTTAGAGGATCAGGAGTAGATTCAGTGGTGGGAAGGTGTCGTAGGGCACTATGATGATGCCTTCTCACGTCTTACTCTAGGGGAGGTGTTATGGCATCCATACTGGGACTATCTAGCCTTGCCTAAGGTTGGGGAGTGGCTCTGGTGGGCATACAGGGGGAGGTGGCTGATCGTGCGATATGGGACCGAGTAGGAGTACTTCCCATACGTCTGAGTGACTTGAAAATTTTTTGTGCACTAGGGATTTCCTGGTGAGCCCTTGATCTATCAACATTAGGGCAATGAAAGGACTCTAGCCTGGTCGATCATTGAGCTATTGGGTGAGGATTCGGATGTAGTGGTTGATGTCCCTGACATGGACAATGTCGAGGTGACTACAAAGTATGACCAGTGGTAGACGATGTGGCGATGGTGGGGTGAGGGTCCTCTAGGAGGAATGGATGTGGTAGGAGTAGGTGGTGAGGATGAAAAGGCCTTGGGGGAGGGTTGGGGAGCTCCACTCAATGATGCGGATATGGTAGAGGTTGACGACTTTACTGGGGATGACCTAGGAGTTCCAGAGTAGTCGAATATATAGGAAGTTCCAAAGTAGTGGGTTCTGAAGCAGCCCGCCATCTCGAAGATGCCCATGCCTCAGGCAGTCCCAAGGGACATGGAGGCTAGGTATCACGCTGAGATAGCATGATTGGAGGATCTACTGTGGAGATGAGATGAGAAGCACGGGGAGGTTCTGTAGGAGAGGTATCTCTTGTAGACTCAATTGGTAGAGTGGGAGAATGCATTGACTGTGTACCACCAACGGGATGGGGACACAGATGCTTCATAGAAGAGGAATATCCTACGGACTCAGTTGGCATAGCGCGATGATGCATTGGTTGCATACCATCAGCGGGAGATGGATTTGGTCAAGCACCGGATGGAGTTGTAGGCAGATATTATCCGCCTTGATGGGCGATTACCTGAGCTCACTGGAGGTGGATCTTCGCATCGAACGAGAGACAGTGAGACTAAGGAGTCTACTTCCTCTCATCGTAGGTGGGTTGGTGAGGGTTGCACTAGTGGGAGTGATGCAGGGGCTGGCAATAGCCACCCTGAGATGTCCCATAGGACCGACACCACTGGGGGTAGTTCCAGTTGCACCGATCCTACGTGATCATGGTGGCCAACTCCCTAGGCTTGGGGTTTGTGAGTTTTTGATGTTTTTGTAAGGTCAGAGGACCAAATTATTATATCCTGTGGGTATTTTGGTGATATATATATATATATATATATATATATATATATATATATATATATATATATATATAGACTTTCTTTGTGTTTATACACTTGTTATGGTTTAATTTTATGCACATTTTAGTTAGTTGATGTATGCATGTGTTATTATGGATGCAATGTTTCTATTTATATGATGTATGCATATGGAATGGATGAAATGATTTGTTGATAACTTGGAGGTGGCACCATAGATAGTACATGATTTACTGGCTTTTTGTACTATGTGATTGCTTTGTGGAATGATTTTGTATGTGTGAATATTTTTTTTGGTGATGTAAGAATGGAATGTACCATAGGTGTTTTAGAACGTAGTTAAGGTTTTCTGAGACTTAGATGTTTTAAATAACTAGCCAAGACTGTATATTTATCTTAAAAGACTTTTGAACAAGGTATGAATCAAAATTGAGTTTGACCAAGTTATTTCACATCCCTGTGTGTGCGATTGAGTTCATTTATGTGGTATTTGTTAGGATACCACAAGTGCCAGGTAGGCTATCCACTAAACCTGTACTGAGGATCACCTAATTAGCTCCACTAACTCCTTTGTCATATTTAGTAAGATTAATCCACAAGACAATCTAAAGTACCATAAGCTAGGTCATCCACATGCAAACATTGGTCTGCTCACATGCAAAGCTAATGTGATAGACATATTGTCATGCATTTAGGATATCGCCATTGTCAGGTAGGTTGTCCACCAAACCCGTAATGAGTATCACCTAGATGGTTTTTCGAATGCTGATAATTCTAGGGATTCAAGCTCAGGCATCTTTTGGTTGCTCAACTTGTTGGGATACTTGCTCTCATACATAGTGATGGATTTCACTATTTATTTTTCTCTTTTGTTTTTATTTTTGAGCAAGGGGTTTGAATAGTGGTGATAACCACTGTTATTTGATTTTGCATTTTGGTTGAGCATGTAGGTTTTTGGATTGCGAATGGAATTGATCCCTTTTGAATTTGGGGATGACTACCCATCCTGTTTAGGGATGTATAGTACGAATCCTTACGACTTTGGGGACCAAAGGTGATTGGGGATCTTATTATGTATTGGCATTGATCTTTTAGGCCTTGGGGATGACTACCCATCTTTGTCAGGGGTGTGTAGTACGAATCCTTATGACTTTGGGGACCAAAGGTGATTGGGGATATGATAATGTAATGGCGTTGATATTTTAGGCCTTGGGGATGACTACCCATCCTTGTCATGGGCGTGTAGTATGAATTCTTATGACTTTAGAGATCAAAGATGTTTTGGGATTCTTGTTTGGTTAAAACCACTGTTTATTATGGGGAATTGGATGGGGAATAGCTTGTCCTTTTTTCAATTCTCAGCACTCTTGAACCATCCGCATAGGGGGATGAACAGGCTAACCCTTC